>CM077675.1:399104661-400354661 GCA_039707655.1 Elymus sibiricus
AGTGATCGAGTTAAAATTGGACGACCTAATTTTAATTGAAAACCTCAATTAAACATGAACTTTTTAAAACTAAAAAGCATAGTGTTATAAAGGATGTGTGGATGCAGCTCGTTTCCAAATGATGATTGTACACACACGCAAACAAGGTTCTCCACACGCACACGCACCCGCACACGCGCACCAAGGTCGTCGTGGAACCGATTCAGGGCAGACATAGTGCTCCTGGCGAGCCGCTGTGCATGGACACAAATTTGGACACGAGGATACTTCCCGGAAGTTGCGTGGGCGCACCACACCATGCATATAGAGGCACAGGCACCCGCCCGGGTCCTGGCTGAGAGCATCTCCCACACGCACGCTTCGTTCGGCGCACTAAATACCGTTTTGCAGCGCGCGCGAAGTAATTTTTAGCGCGCGCGGCGTTCTAGCAGACGCGCAAAACCGCAGCGCGCGTGAGCAGCCAGCGCCTGCAATATGCATATTTCTCAAAGACAATTTGATGGATATTTGATCAAAATGAAAAAAAAAACATAGAAAATTCAAAAACATTTCACAGACAAGCTAAAAACATAGATAAAACATAGATAAAATATAGATAAGACATGCATAGATAAAACATAGCTAGTAGATAAAATAAAAAAAATACATAGACAAGCTAAAAGCTACTCGTCGTCCTCCGAATCCGAAGTAAAAACGTCCTTCGAATCGTCCGTATCCGAAATCTCGAGGAAGGCATCAAGAAAACGGTTATCATTGCGGTCCCAGGTCGACGCTTCTCCAAGCTCGATGTTGAAGTCCGCGGCCGCCTTCCGCGTACGCTTGTCGGCGCGATAGGCGGCTCGCTCCGCCCTCCTCCGCGCCCTCCTCTCCGCCCTCCTCTGCGCCCTCCTCTCCGCCCTCCTTTGCGCGAAGAACTGGCGCTCATCGATGACGTCCTGCAGAAACCATTGGCGCCACGCTGCCATGTCCGCCTTGTCCGTCTAGGCGATGCCGAGGCGGCGCTCCCGCCTCCGGTTCTCGCGACGGTCCTCGTCGGTGACAAGCCGCGGGAAAGGCGCTAGATTCTCCGCCCGTTCCCGCGTCGTCACCTCGGGGAAATTCATCTCCCGACGAGGCCGTCGGAGGCGCCACGCCGCCGCGTCGTACGCGCGGGCGGCCTCGTCGGCGGTGTCGAAGGTGCCGAGGCCGAGGCGCATGTCGCCGGATCGTATCTCCACGGAGAAGGAGCCGGACGGGCGCTCCCGGACGCCGCGGAAGCCCGAAGATCCCCGGCGGCGCGGCGGCATGGCGGCGAGGTGACGAAGGCGCGAGAGGAGCGGCGGCAGAGCACGAGGGGAGCAGGGGCAGAGCACGAGGGGAGCGACGGCAGTGCACGAGAGGCGTGGGAAAAGCGCGTCTCCGGCGCTCGATTTATAGAGCGCGCGCAGCGCCGCGCGTCAAAACTACAGCGCGTAGGGCCTCCTTTTCGCGCGCGCGCAAACCCTTCCCGCGCGCGCGATTTTTCCGCACCCGTTGGAGCGCGCGAAATCGTTCGGCGCGCGCTAAAAACACCTCTTGCCCCGCGCGTGGTTTTTTCAGCTTCTGTTGGAGATGCTCTGACACACTCTTCATCTCCATCCAACCGCGTGTAGCTACCTCCTCCTTCGTACGGTCCCTGCAGCCTGCGCTCTTCTCTGTGCGAGCGGAGCCGTGGGTGGTGGGTCGACGATCGATCGGAGTTGGCTGGACAATGCTGGATCCATCAACGGCCATCTGAAAGAGCAGCGGTGCGTACATTCAGACCGCATGCTAATTAATCAGTTCTGCAGGCTAATTGCCTGTGTATATCTGATGCGCCAGCGATGGGTCTTTTACAGCTCTCCATTTCACCCCTCCGCCTCCGTAGGTCGCCGGAGGAGCTCGCCGGCAGAGAGAGCTACCTCAGCGCTTGAACAGCTGGGCAGCCGCTTCATCGGGCCGCCAGGCGCTGGGAGAGCGGCAAGCTCGATCAAAGGCGCCGCCTTGTACTTCGCTGCCACTTCGCTTCCTTGGCAGGAGTACTTGCTACAGTCACTGCAGCCACCGTCTCGGCGACCTACGGAGAGGTGAAGCGCAGAGCTCACTCCCTTGCTGCCCATTTGTCCATCTTTTATCCTGTTTTTCTTTAAGTATGTTATGGAATAAGTACTCTAACTCTTAACAAAATACGGCCATCGATTTTTCCCAGACTACCTAAATAATCATAAACATAAACACTACTAGTATGTACATAATTAATCTTAACACAATGGTCAAAGTCCTGTTTCAAAAAATGAAGTCAGACCATCCTAGCTAAGCTACAAAGAAAAGGACGGCCGGGATAAATGACGACAGTGACGCGAATAAAGAGCACGACGATCTGTACAGGTGATAGCGACGTGGAATCGATCGAAAGCAAAGCTGATCTACGTACGGAGATCATTCCAATTTCCAAGAGAATGTGGTGGCTAGCAGCTAGCTAGTCACTTCATCTTTACATTAACTGGATTCAGAAGTTCTTGAACCATTACGTGCTTACTTTGGAGTTTTTGATCTGTGTCAAAGTTCCAACAAGCCAGGTGGAAACTACAACCTAGCTATAGTCAATAACCCAACAACGCATGTGCCATTACTGATGTGAAAACCATCCGTACATTACTAAGTAGGGTTAATTAGAGTGACCTCCTGATTTTGTGGTCATCTCATGTCCTACTGCAGATTGCTCCTGGGTTCCTGTGCATGGCAGAGCTCACTCAGCCATGAACGCAATGGAGCCTGCAGTAGAAGCAGAGATTTGGGCGCCGATCTTGGCTGACCCTCTTGATTGGCCTCCATCTTCTGTCACTATTCTTCTTCCAAGCCAGGTACTCCCCACATTTCCTTTCTTGGTCAGCTGGCTCCCTTCTCACATGTTTATGCTAAACACACCAAGAGCAGTGAGCACGGATGATTGTCTGCCGAGGCCACAAACAAAGGGATACGAACACACCCAGTGGCGGATCTAGTGGGGGTGCCGTGGGTGCCCTGGCACCCCCTCTAAAATTACAATCTAATTTATTATATACACTAGACACTAATTGTTTGACAACTTAATGCTGTTTAAGGAGTATTTGCTAGGATTATGATGATATTTAAATCATATTACACTACTTGGCACCCCCAATGGTACGATTCTAGGTCCGCCACTGAACACACCTCCACTCATATCCACTGTTTTAAATAGCGGGAGAAAGGATTTAGCGGCAGCCCAAAATGAGGAGAAATGCAACACTAAAAACCGCTATAGCGTCGATATATCCGCTAAATCGCACGTAGAAACAAATAGCGTGACCTTATGAAAACCGCTATAGCGCCGATATATCTCCGATATATCCCGCTATTTAAAACTATGCTCATATCCGAAAACAAACCATGCATCCAGCACCAGATCCTTCGCTGTTGATCTTGCTCAAGACCCAAAATATAGGAAATCTGTCCGGCACCAGATCCTACAAACCATGCATCGAATCATCTGCATGCATCCTCACCACTAAAAATAGAAATCAAGATATACAACTACTAGTTTTTATTCATGACAGGTGGAAGAATATTTTAGTTATCTGTATGGCGTTGACGACATGGAAATCAACAAATTTGCACAAGAGCCTGAAGGTGAGCAGTGGCGCCAGCAATATCTGGGAGGTACCCTGTCCATCATTCCATCCTATCTATTTCCAGTTACGCACGTGAATAGATTCAGTTTGTACGTACATTCGCAAGCTAATCAAGCTAATGTACGCATATTTGGTGTCTAGGCCTCGTAGTGAAGGAAAGTTGGAGGACTGTTCCTGTTGTAATTGTGCAGCAGGAACTAGTTGATGAAGGAGCTCCTCCTGAAGATCCTGTTCCTGTTGATGGCAATCCTCATCCATTACCCAACAACCCCAACTTTCAACCAAATCAGCTTAATCACTTTTTGGGGCCTATCATGGAGCATCAAGCCCAAGATGTTATGCAGAATAACCATGGAGTTCAGCATCAGAATGCTGCTGTGCAAAATGAAATTCCAGAGGACAATGATGAAGAAATGCCTGGTTGGGGCCACTGGGCAATGCCTGTTGATGATGACTTTATTGATCAGGAGTTAGAGGAGGGGGAGTTTATGGAGTTGGTTGACTTGCTGGAACCCCTTGATGCTCATCTACAGGAGAATAATCCAGATATGGATGACCATAGTGATCTCACTTTGTCTGTGGGATCTAATGTGGTTGCCCAGGAGGTCCTGCCTTTATTTGCTTTGCCACTGGTGGAGGGAAATGATAATTTGAATTTGATGGGCCAGGCCCCAGAAATTTTCAATGGGCTTCCTGATCTCAATTTGGTCCTTGGGCCTTTTAATGCCCATCAGCCTCATGTCCAGGCCCAGATGCCAATTCAGATGAACCTTCAGTTGCAAGTTGAGCCTGAACCTTATTTGCAGCAACTCCAGCAAGATGACCTTAATAATCTGGAATTTGTGCCTCTTCCTTTGCCAGTTGCAGATCAAGTGATTGCTAATCAAATTCAGGAAGATTTTTTCGTGGACCTAAATCTGGTTCCTTTCAACTCACTTCCACTGCAAGAGCTTAATCCCTTTCAATCACAGGAAGAAACATTTATGCCAGTGAGCACTTCCAATTCATTTTTTGATGTTGACTTGACTGAAGGGGATGAGCCAATATTGCAACTGGTGGACCCTGCAGAGAGGCCTCTTTCACCTGATAGGGAGTCTAACTTCAGTTTACCTGTGGATGAAGAAATTGAAATCATTGAACACTCTACTGACTCTAGCAATTCCAAGATGGACAATGCAACTGTGTTAGTGTCTGCCTCCTCTGCAAGTGCAGCCCCTCCTGGATATGATATTAAGGGCAAGTACCTTCCAACGTTTTGCCCTTCACAGCCTTCCCTGGAAGATATTGGAGATGAGGGGCTTCTTGCATGGAAAGAGCATTTTGCTTCTGGGACCAACAACTCTGTGCCAATTCAGGTACCTACTGATTGGGTTACTTTTATTTGCAGCATTTTGCTCACACCTGACAAGTTTGAATGGGCAAAGCAATTTTTACATTCTCCCATGTGGAAGATAATTATTGAGGGAACCAACAGTGTAAATATGTGGGAATTCTTTTTGCCTGATAAATGCCCTGTTTCTAAGGCCCCTGTGTGTTCTCAGGGTTCTGAACCTGAGGACAGCATGACAACTCCCATCAAGAACATGGATTCTGACACCCCAGCAAAAGCTGTCCACCTGAAAGGGAAAAGGAAGGAAAGGGGACCAATAGTGGAGTCTGAGGTAAGGAGGAGTTCCAGACTTCAACACATTACCAAAGGATATAAACCTAAAACTTGCCAGGATGTTAATTGTATGGCTTGTTCTGCTAAACCCCCTGCATGCAGTAGCAAAGTTATTAAAAACCTAAACTCCTCTTATTGCAAGGTGGATGCAAAGATTACTGCTGAGGAGAATCTTCACAAAAAGAAGGCCAAGAAAGGAGGAAAGCAGCTGCCTGCATGGAAAGATTAAAACACCAAGAGAATGCTTCCTCAAGATTAGTGTCTGCTTTAGATAAATCTTTTGTGTAATGGATCTCAATGTAATATGCTATTTTCCTCTCTGGAGGACCTATGAAAGTTGGAACACTGCTAGACAGACTTTAAAGAATGATCTTCTTTTGCAAGATAATATATGGCAAGTGAATGTTGGGGAGATTGTAAGCACTTATGACTGTCATGAATAAGTCCTGGAAAATCTTAAATTGGAATGTTAGGGGTATAAACTCAAGTAACAAGTGGCTTGCTATATCCAATAAAATTGATGAATCTGATTGCGCGGTGCTCTGTTTCCAAGAAACTAAAAGAGAGAGTTTTGACAGTTCTTACTTAAAGAATTTTTGCCCCAGGAGATTTTCTAAGTTTGAGTTTACCCCTTCTGTTGGTGCCTCTGGGGGGTTGCTTATTGCATGGAATGACAGCATTTTTCATGGTGAATGTTTATTTAAAAATGAGTTCTCTCTGTCTGTTAGATTCACCTCCACTCAGAATGGTAGTTCCTGGATTTTAACAAACATATATGGGCCATGTGACTCAGTGGGCAGACCCCTTTTCTTGGATTGGTTAAGGCATGTGCAAATACCTGACGATACAGACTGGATCCTAGCCGGTGATTTCAATTATATCAGGCACCCTCATAACAAAAACCAAGGAAGTGGTGACTTTAATCAAATGTTGCAATTCAATGAGGTTATTAGTGACTTAGCCCTGGTTGAAATTCCACTAAAAGGGAGAAACTTCACTTGGAGCAATATGCAACAAGCTCCCCTTCTGGAAAAGATTGATTGGGTTTTCACCTCTGAATGCTGGTCCACCAATTACCCCAATACCATGGTGCTTCCTTTATCAAAACCAGTTTCTGATCATATCCCTTGTGTCATCTCAGTTGGAACTTGCATTCCTAAGGCTCAGGTTTTCAGGTTTGAGAATTATTGGTTACATCATCATGATTTCAAAGAGGTGGTTAACAGAATATGGTCTCAGCCTATTCCAGAAAATAATAGTGCTAAAGTTATCACTGCCAAGTTCAAGAGACTAAGAAAAGGGCTTAAGATCTGGAGCAAAAACCTATCTAACCTGGCAGGAATAATTAAAGCTACAAATGATGTGATTTACATGTGGGATCTCTTTGAAGAATACAAAGAATTATCACTGGCTGAATATAATGGTAGGAATATCCTCAAGGAACATCTGCTCATAATGTTATCTTTTCAGAGGATATATTGGAAACAAAGAGCTACAATAAGGTGGGTTAAATTTGGGGATGAAAACTCTAAATTTTTCCAAGCTAAGGCATCCTCAAATTCAGGCAGAACTATATTCACATGCTTCAAGATGAGCAAGGAAATGAACATACAGAACATTCTTCCAAAGCTTCAATCCTATGGAAAGCTTTCAAAGAGAGGCTAGGGCAAACATCACATTCAAACAGCGTGTTCAACTTGGCATCCTTCATTCAAAGAATTGATGGTCTAGATGAGCTTGAGGTTCCATTTTCTGAAAAGGAAATTGATGAGGTTGTTAGAAAACTCCCTGCTGATAAGGCACCAGGACCTGATGGATTTAATGGAGCTTTCATTAAGAACTGCTGGGAGATCATTGCACCTGACTTTTACAGATTAATACATGATTTCCAGGAAGGTCTGATCTCCCTACAGAGTATAAATAACTCCTTCATTACTCTCATTCCAAAGAAAGATAATCCTCAGACACCAAGTGATTTCAGACCTATATCTCTTTTGAACTCATCCATCAAGATTATCACAAAACTTTTGGCAAACAGACTTCAAAAGGTGATTTTAAAGCTTGTTCATGAAAACCAGTATGGTTTTCTCAAGCAAAGATCCATTCAAGATTGCCTAGCATGGGCATTTGAATACCTTCACCAATGCCAGCAATCCAGAAGGCCATCTTTAATTCTGAAACTTGACTTTGAGAAGGCATTTGACCTGATAGATCATGAGGCTATTCTTGAAATACTTAAAGCCAGGGGATTTGGAGAAAAATGGTTACAATGGATTCACATGATTTTATCTTCTGCAACATCTGCTGTTCTACTTAATGGTGTTCCTGGGAAAATTTTCCATTGCTTGAGAGGAGTGAGACAAGGAGATCCTCTCTCCCCCCTTCTTTTTGTTCTGGCAGCTGACTTACTGCAAACCACTTTGAATGAAGCCATGCAACATAATCTGATTTCCCCTCCAATTCCTAGTGCTGCCTGCCCTATGTTCCCAGTCATACAATATGCTGATGACACTATTGTAGTGCTCCCAGCCAACTCTGCTCAGCTTTTGCAACTTAAGAATTTGCTCCTGCACTATGCTGATTGCACTGGTCTCAAAGTTAACTATAGCAAGTCCATCATGGTACCTATCAATGTTCCTGAAGATCAGTTGCCACTCTTATTATCCACTGTAGGCTGTAAGCAAGGAACTTTTCCATTCACCTACCTGGGTCTGCCTATGAGTAACTCCAGGCTGCAAATTGAGGATTTTAATCCCATCATGATTAGGATTGAGAGGAGACTCTCTGGATGCTCAACTATGCTGTCTTATGATGGCAGATTTCAATTAATCAGATCTGTCTTTTCATCATTGCCAACATTCTTTATGTGCTCTCTTGCTCTCCCTGTGGGTGTGGTTGATCAAATCAACAAGTATCTCAGGAACTTCTTCTGGAGAAAATATGGAATGACTGAAATTGGTTCTGCCCTCATAGCTTGGAAAAAGGTCTGCAAATCAAAAAATCAGGGAGGGCTAGGAATCCTTGACATTAGGGAACACAACAAAGCTCTCCTCATGAAGAATGTGTACAAATTTCTCAATAAATCAGAAATCCCTTGGGTTAAACTGCTATGGGAGAAATATTATGGCAGCAGCATGGATCTAGGCAAGCTGGAAGGATCCTTTTGGTGGAAATCACATCTCAAACTTGTGCCTGAATTCAAAAGTGCTAGCACCTGTTCTATTCAATCTGGCCAAGCCACCCTATTTTGGAAAGATAAATGGACAGGGGACACCTTGGAGATTAAATTCCCTGAACTTCATTCTTTTGCTATCAATGATGATATCACTGTCAAGCAATTCTGTGAAATTGAGGATTGGACAGATCACTTCCACTTGCCACTCTCCAATCAAGCCTATAGCCAATTTGAACAACTAGGGGACATCATTCCTGAGCTTAACCCTGAAATGAAGGACAAATGGATTGCTAATGGGCTGCAGAATAAATATTCTTCCATGCTAATGTATAAGCACCTAATGGGATCAGAAGAAGGACATCCCATTTTTAGATTAATTTGGAAAAGCAGCAGCAGACTCAAGCACAAAATCTTCCTATGGCTGGTGGCTCATTGTAGAATCAACACCAGATCCCTACTTCAGAGGAAAGGAATGCAGCTAGATAATCCCTTTTGCCCTAATTGCAACCAAAAGGCTGAAGAAACAATAATGCATCTCCTCTGGGACTGTAATTTTGCTCAAGACTGTTGGAAATCTTTAATTCCACACAAGAAAAGGGGCACCTCCATTTATGAAGAAACTGTTTTGGCAGCTGAACATCTTCCTCAACACTTTGCCACTGAAATTGTAATCCTGGGCTGTTGGAACATTTGGAATCAGAGGAATGGCATAATTTTCAAAGGTTTGCCCCACTCAATTCAATCTTGGAGATTTCACTTCAAACAAGACCTCAATCTTTTGCAATACAAGATCAAATCAAAACACTTTGAGAGTTTTAAGCAGTGGTTAGCACAAACATTTTAACATGTGGGGATTACCAAGGACAGGAATTGGCTGACATTAGGTAGCCTGGAGATCCATAGTGATCTCTGAGACCATTTGGTTCTCTTGTAATTTTTGTGTAATTTTATTTTAATTAATGAAAATACCGTAGAACAATTGTTTCCTTCAGGTGGCGGAGGCATGAATTTTCACCGTCGAAAGAACAACGAACGTTGGACACATGAAGAAGTGAAGAAGCTGGTTAAGGGTGTCAAGACATATGGCGTTGGGAAATGGACTATGGTGAAGAGTCACTACTTCTCATCATCCGTTCGAGACCCAATGCATCTCAAGGTATGTTTAGACGTTATGGACACGCATTGAATTGTTTTTATTAGGTTGGAGAGTACTATCAAAGTTGACTAAAAAAATATCAATTCATATAACATGTTGTTTCATGTTTTAGGACAAATGGAGGAATCTTTTGCGAGCTTGTGGGGTCACGTGCACCTCCAAAAGGAAGGTAATATTAATTATGTTGTATTCTCTATAGAGTTACTCCATGACGAATTCCAAGTATATTGGATTATCATACATGTGTTGAATTTGATGCAGGAAAAGGCACAAAAGACTATGTTCCTGCCCCTAGATACAAACTTGATCCAACAGATCCATGGGTTAGCTATCGATTCAGCAGCCTTGTCATCCAAAATGAAGAAATGCCATGGGAAAGAAACAAACCGGATGGGAATGACAACCAAATGATGGTTGATGCTATAAGTTTACATAAGTTAAGTTAGCAACATCTGAATGTGTTATTTTTGTTGAAGTTGGGAACCATATGCATATATTATGTAAGAAGAGCCAGAGAAGCATGTGCAACTAGCTCGGCCTTTGTCCCTGCATATATACCGTAGGTAGAAATTGTGTATTGTATAAATTTTGTGTGACCGGTGCTCTAGCATATTTCAAACTTCCTGCTTCATTCTTAGTTTTCCTTCCCTTTGTTGTAATGGTTACACGATTACCTTGCACATGATTTTTTACTAAGAAAACTAGAAGATACCCCGGTATGTTGCGGTGGGAATCCTTGAGAACTTTTATAGGCATTCTGAGGAGAGAATAAAACATTTTTTTCACACAAAAATAGAGAAAAAAAGGAAATTTTAACATACAAAGTTAAAACTTAACATGAAATTGTTGCAAAGGTTATTTTGCAATGTTTTATGTTATGGACAGGAAGAAATCATTGGGAGATCAAACGGAGGAACTAAACTGCGTAGATAAGTTTTTAGTCATGGGCAAATGCGTGATTATCTATGATGGTTACATTGATCAAACAAAACCAATAGAATAAGCCAATGGGTAATGTTTTCCGAAAAGGATCCAATGGTAAATAAAACACATCGTAAATAGAAGGTGATGCAAGATAAAGAGGTGTCGATGGACCTTTTAGTTTCAATTGCGATGAGGTTGCAAGTTTGCATGGTGAGGATAGATAGTTAGTTGGCATCAATCTTATTGTTATAGGGTAGGATATGGGTCGTGTTGTGTCATAAAATTGAGATGTATGCATGCACCAGTTCATTATGGGATAGTTTGCTCTCCAAAAAGAATTAAATAAATGACATATGCAATGAAATATATTTATAGGCTTTTATTAACATAATCGACAAGTAAGGACAGTGTCACTTCTATCAAGTGCAAGTCCATTGTTCAAGATTACATTGGTCATGTGAGTGCTTGCATGTGGATGCCTGGCCGAGGCCATCAATGACTCTGTACATGGTGAAGATCTTATCCTCGAGTGTGTGAACAAATTCACCAAAGCCATGGTCAAAGATCTTTGTACCGGTGTACTCGAGGGTTCCCACTAATGAAGATACCTGGCCGGTCGGTCCATCCAGATTGTTTACCTATTTGAGTTGTGTGTGCTTGAGTTCTCAAGTCCCGAAATAATATATTGTTGTAATACATGTGTGAATGGAGTTTGTATGCAGGATTAATTGATAAAAATAATTGGAGATTAAAATTTGGGGATTAACTAGATGAAGAAAAGTTTGATTCCCTACAAAATGGGGAAATAAAAGATGGGGGATATTAAGGGCATCTCCAACACGGACCCCCAAAACGCTCGCAACCGTCTAGATCAAGCTGTCTTGACGCAATTTTCCATTCAACGCGGTAGCCCCATCGGTCTACAGACCAGTCCGATTGTCTGAATTCCTGTAATCCGAAACCAAGCCGAGGGGGCTTTGTGAGAGTCTTGACAGTTGCCACGTAGGACTCCCAACACCCCCTACCCACTCAAATCTCCATCTGGATCCACTTTTTTTCACTATGCCTCCGTTCTCCCCTTACTCTGCATCCTCACCCTCCCCATCCGCCACCGCCGTTGTACCTCTTCGGCCGCTGCCCAACCATCCTCTAACATCCACAACCCCCACCTACGCGCATGCCCACCTTAGTCTATGTTGCGGTCCACCCACGATCCATCGTAGTCAGGTACCTTCCGCCCCCCTGCCGATGTCTTTCATGGAGGACACCGCGCTTGGCAAGTGTTCAGTCAAATTCCATAGAATTTTCTATGTTGAACTTCTCGATGTTTTCTGGAGTAAGCACGATGACGAGGTGCTCGGTGATAAATGATGAATTGTTATGTGGTGCCTGGAAAGTCATATCTGCGGACTTTGTAGGCATGAGGTAAGGGGCTTGTTTTGTGTGTGTGGAAAAGCTTGTGTGCTTCGTTTCTTAAGCAAAATCACTTTGCACGCCTACAACACGCATGTGATTCATATCGCAACGTGAAATCGCTGGCCCAATGATGATACAACATCTTCAATGCCGTTATGTTGTATTGTCGACTGCACGAGGGGAGACAATGTGGCCATCGGGCTCGTCAACCATAGAGATCGTAAGTTTTGCTTCTTGTTGCTCGACATGTTGGTCAATTCATTGATTCACTCAATATTTCAACTTGATAATCATCACGTTGTATAGTCCGGACGTGTTGCCCTGATGTACTACAGGACCGAGGACAGACCATTTACATTCATACGATGTTGGATGAATCTCAAGAGCAACAACGTGTGGGAGGACTTGTGTCGATTCTGACTCAAATATCGTTGAATTTCGAATCGACGAATTCGAAAACTAATTGAACATCCGGTTATCTCGGGTTAATATTTACATTTGAACTATTGTTGTACTAAAACATTTGCAAGCTATTTATAGTTGAATTGTGGTATATTCTGTTATCATTTTGGGTGTTGCTGATATAAGAAGAAAAATAAATAGAGGCGGGCGTTTAGAGAACAGGGTTGGATGACAAGCTTCCATATTAATGTACGCGCACTAGTGTAGACAAATATTGTGTCTGTTTTAAGGAAAGATGTTGGAGATGTCCTTAAGATTAAGGAAATCTTACATTCTTAAGAAGTTGATCCCCACTACTACCAATTCTCTTAACATGCACACTGTCCACATCACCTTCATGCCACATCAGCGTTCACATGAGTCTAATCTAATTCTAAACATGCATGATGCCATGTCATCCTGCCGTTTCCAACATACAGAACGGACAGATGACCGCTGCCATCCCACACTCTTCCATCGCGCGCGTGCACGGTTTATAATCGGCAGCCCAAACATTTCTACAAATCACCTCACGGTTGATTCCAACACAGTTCCAGTCGTAAACCACGGAGTTCTTGGAACGAAGCGAACACATGACGCTCTGTTCACCTTCACCCGTTGCCAGCCATAAATGTCGGGCTCGTTAAACGATGACCCCTCACTCCCTGAAACACCAATCTTTTTCCCTATCAACAGCAGGGCCCGGCGTGGCGGCTGTTGGGTGCCGATCTTCTCCGGCACGACCGCCGGTCCGCCCAGCCCCCGCAGAGGTATTCTATCAGGTTTCGTTCGTGTTGCTGGTGTGGTGCCCTGCATCATCGAGCCATCAGCTGCGGTGCCTGGCCGTCCCCTCCAACTATGTCTCTGTTCCGGCCAAGATAGCTCCGGCGCCGCTGGTGATGTTGGTTCCACCGGAACCGGACCGGTCGCTTGGGAGATTGGAGTCCGGACCTCGCTTAGCCTGGAAGGATCGGGTAGTGCCTTTGTTGAAAGCGAAGTTTGGAGGAGGCTGCATCCACCTCGGGGCCTCTGTTGACAGCGACGTCTGGAGGAGCTCTGCAGCAACCTCCTCCGGTGAGCATTCAACGGTGTGTCGTCGTAGCTGATTACTGCAGCAATTGTGGCCTTTATTTTTTGCAATTGTGGCCTCTTTTTTTGCAAGCACACTTTCTGCAGCTGGGGAGGGAAGCCATCTAGGCACTCTTTTCTGTCGGCGATGGGTTTGCACGTAAGGATGACAAACTTCAGTGTATGGTGACGAAAGCAACCGTGGTCTTCCTTCTGCCTTTTTTGTATTCTGCAGGCACGAGCAGCTAAAGGAGGCGAGCTGCTCTCAGCATTAATCAGCGAGGTACTCCATGTTCATTTTCTCAACTGTAGCTGGGTGGCCTTGCGTGTGCTCTGATCTTAATCTCAACAGTCATGGGGAGCCATCCCTTTCGTCTTCTCCAGCTTCTCCATGACACCTATCTTATCTCCAACACTTTATTTCGACTGAGCTAACACATGTACCTGTCATTCTGAATCCTAACTGGATTAGGTCAAACACATGGAATTTGTAAATTTCTTGCAATGTCTATTTTTGTTCATGCAGACCTAATTTAGACTTGAGGTGGCTATTTTCTTGCACATGGTTATTTGTAATGGTAAATAATGCAGCATTCCAACGAAGTATGCAGAGGGAAGACACTTGATTGCTAGATATATCTACACATGGAATTATGTTCGTCAGTTTATATATACTATCACATATTTCTCCTTTTTCTTATGCTCAAATAATCATCTCAAGGCGTTTGACACATTGATTAAATTTCCATGTGTAGTCTTCATATTAAACTTAACATAACCAAGAGTTTATCTGCTTATGTTTTTTATTATTGAATATAACATTTCTACCTCTATACCCTTTTCCTCGATTGTGAATTTATATGATTAGCTAATGTATATATACATGTACATCTATCATTGATATTATATTTATTAATATTGAATCGAAATTGATTGCTCTATGAATGCCGCAGCAACGCGCGGGGTATTATCTAGTTGAATTATGAATTGAGTCCACGTCTCAAATGTTCTACTATGTTGCATGGACCGCATCCTTGACTCGGTCATTCGTACTCGGCATGCAGGGCGATATTGTCTTGTTTCTTGTGTCACATCGATGAAGACTCAAAAGCACATGAGAAGCCGTACTGGTGTGACGTCACACGTGCAACCCAACATTATCAACTTAAATAATCAGTTCGTGCTTGGTGTTAGTTAATCATATTTGTTTGGCTACACACGTACCTGTGTGGATGCAGCTCGTTGGTTTCAGGCAAGTTCACACACACGCACGCAAAAGGTTCTCTACCGTCGTGGGTCGTCGAGGTATCTTCCGGGGAGCATCCTACACGGGTGTGAGGCCTACACGGGTGTGAATTAAATTATAAAATGATTTGTTGCAGTGGCCAAGGCAGATATAGCTTTTTTTTTAGGTGTGGAAGAGTTTGTGAAGGAAAAAACATATACTCACTACCGGAATAGGCCTACGCCGAGGCCGTCGGCATACGTGGTCAGTCCGGTAGTGATGGTATATAATACAATTATACAAGAGTATACCAAATACTTCCTCCGTCCGGAAATACTTGTCAGAGGAATGGATGTATCTAGATGTATTTTAGTTCTAGATACATCCATTTTTATCCATTTTTACGACAAGTAATTCTGGACGGAGGGAGTACAATATATATATCAGTTGAAGAAAAATACAAGATATATATTATTTTGTATTTGACAAGTACAAACAAAATTCAAAACTAACCGATTAGTTTGAACAACAAGAGATCACTATAATAGTGTATGCTTATTATGCTCGGCGGCAACAAAGTTTGCCTCAAAATCAAGTTCAGTTTCAATTCTGAACCACTTCATTATGTACTTGCTCTCCTTCGGTGCTTTATGCATACTAGGCACAATCGTCCTAGCGTCGCTAGTACCCACTGACCAATCACGACTTGTTCTTCTTTCGAACTATCACTACTTCACAACAGTTAAGTCTTTCTGGCATTTCGGAAATTATAATCGCTACTTTTCTCAGCAATTGTTTTAGCAAAATGTTGATTGCTAGGCCAGCCAGATCGTGTATTTTGTTTTAATTCATCTGTCGAGTAAACTCACAGTTCACAAACCCACTAATTGATGAATCAAGCCACCAGTAGGAAGCAACCAAGGCCAAACACACACTGAATCTTACTGGTTCAGAGTTTACATGTACTAGAAGAGTTGGACGCGCTTTGCTGCGCTATTGGTGTTATTGGGTTTTCATAATGTATTTACTCCCTCTATATTAAAATATTAGATGCATTAGTTTTCTGAAAAGTCAAATCTCTTTAAGTTTGTTTAAATTTGTAGAAAAATATATCAATATCGATAATATCAAATCGGTGTCATTCAATTCATCATGAGACAAATTTTTATATTTCATATTTAATATTATGGATGTCGATATTCTTGGCTACGAACTTGTTCAATGTTAAAGAATTTTCTCTTTTCAAACAAACTAATACACCCTATATTTTGGAACCAACGGAGTATTTTGTTTGGCGAGTTGGAGAAATGGTAGAGTGTCTTTTATTTTTATTTATAATGTGATTTTTTTGGTGGTCCTTTTGCGGTGTGATTGTAGCTTATCTGCTAATCAACACATACTTATATGGAAAAAAATCTACATCGATGGCTGCATGTACTATATTTGTGTTACGACATCACATGTTTGCGCTTCTTTTTTCTAGGTGTTGTGAGGACGCATGGGGTTGATATGTTTTTATATGCCGATTGCTGTCAATTGATTTGTACAAACCATTGACCCGGTCAAAATATGAACTAAATTCAAAATTCAGTACCTCAATCAAATGGAAGAGCTTCAAAATTAGAGTGTAGTCAATTAAAAAAATGGAATGAAAGGGCTCGTTAAGAAATTTTTTACCTAGTCAAAATCGAGTGGCCAGATTTTAAATTGAAGACCTCAATTGATTAAGAGGCCTCTGAACTTAGGAAGCATGATGTATTACATAGGTAGATGAATGAATCAATTCCATCTCCTTGAGAAATTGTTGACCTGATCAAAATCGGATGATCCAATTTTAATTGGAGACCTCAATTAAATGTGGACTCTTCAAAACTAGAAGGGCTGGGTGCGCTTTGCTGCGCTGTTAGATTAAAAAAACTATTCACTCTGTTTTAAAATACAATGTGCATTACTTTTTAAAAATGTCAAACCTTTTAAATTTGATTAAATTTGTACATAAATATATCGAAATCCATAATATCAAATTGTTGTGATTACATTCATCGTTAAATGAATTTTTATATTTTTATTTAATATTGTGGATGTCGATACGTTTGCTCTCAACTTGATCAAAGTTGAAGAATTTGACTTTCTAAAAAACTAATACCCTTATAATTTGAAACTAATGGAATATTTCGTTTGATGTGTGGGGGAGATGACATAGTGTGTGTTTTTTATTTATAATTTGGTAATTTGATGGACCTTTCGTGTATTGTGATTCTATATTATATGCTAACCAACCTTATATATGTAGGAAAGTTTCTACGTCGACGGCAGCATGGGCGTGATTGATATGTTTTTATAGGCCGATTGATGTTGATTGATTTGAAAAACTGTTAGTTTTGAGAAATTGTTGACCCGGTCAAAATCGGATGACCCACTTTTAATTGGAGTCTTGGAGACCTCAATTGAAGGTGACTCTTTAAAACTAAGAAGTATAGTGTTATAGAGGAATAAATAAAATAATTAAATGAAAGAGCTTTGAGAAGTTGTTAACCGGGTCAAAATCGGGTGTCACAATGTCAATTGGAGACCTCAACTGAATGTTGGCTCTCCAATTCTAGGGAGATTAGCGTTGTAGTATATTAGGGAGCTATGTGTTATACTAGACTAGAAGGGTTGGGCGCACTTTGCTGCGTTGTTGGTGTTGTTGGATTTCTTAGAAAAAAAGTACTCGCCCTGTTTCAAAATATAAAAATATAAGGTGTATTTTTTTAAAAGTCAAATCTTTTAGGTTTGATCAAATTTGTTGAGAAATATATCAAAGTGCATAATATCGGTATCATTAGATTCATCATGAAATGAATTTCCATACTTTTTTGTTTAATACAGTGGATGTCGATATATTTTGCTCTGGACTTGGTCAAAGTTTAAAATATTGACCTTCTAGAAAACTAATATCCTTATCATTTTGGAACTGATAGAATATTAAGTTTGTAGGCCGGAGAGATGATGGAGTATATTTTACTTTTATTTATAATGCGGTGATTTGATGGGTTTTTCGTGGTGTGGTTCTGTGTTATCCCCTAACCAGCATATATTTATATGGAAAAAAATTGCATCAGTGGCTGCATATACTATATTGGTACTACAATATCACATGATGATGCTTCTTTTTTCTAGGTAGTGGAAGGGTGTGCATGATTGATATGTTTTTATAGGCTGGTCGTTGCTGATTGATTTGAAAAATCGTTGACCCATTCAAAATCTTAAACAAATCCAAAATTGAATACCACAACTGAATGAAAGAGGTTTAAAAAAATAAGAAACATAGGGAACTAAAAGAATTGAATAGGAGAGTTCCTTGAGAAATTATTGACTTGGTCAAAATCGGTGATCCAATTCTAAAGTGAAGACGTAATTAATGATGAAGCCTTAAAAATTAAGAAGCATAGTGTATAGTTAAAGAAATTGACTAAAAGAGCTTTGAGAAATTGTTGATCGAATGACCTAACTTTAATTGACGACCTCAATTGAATGTGAGCTTTTTAAAATTAGGGAGCATGGTATTATAGAGGATAGAAAACATTAGGTATGGCAGCTGCTAAATCTTGCCAGATTGCCGGCATTGCATGGACCGCATCCTTGACTCGGTCATTGTCTGCATGCAGGGAGATATTGCATGGACCGCATCCTTGACTCGGCCAATCTCTTCATGCAGGGAGATATTCCTGTAGAATTAGATCATGTTTCTTGTGTCACATCAGTAATAAAGCGTTAAAAGCACATGAGAAGCCGTACGTACTGCTGTGACGTCACACGTGCAACCAAACATTACCAACTTAACTACGGTAATATCTTTTTGGCTATACAAGTACTTGTGTGGATGCAGCTCGTTGGTTTCAGGTGAGTCAACATCTCCACACACACACACACACACACGCACACACAAGGTTCTCTGTCGTCGCCGGTCGTCGAGGTACCTTCCGGGAAGCATCATCCTACACGTACCGGTGTGAGGCCTACGCGGGTTGGATCAATGCATGGAGAGGAACTTCCGGGAAGTTTCCTCTCCATGTGTGTAGAGATTCATGAACTAACTTGGTCATGGCGACCCACAGAGCAAGCAATGGAAATTGGAAAGAAAGATGATCCACAGTTCTTGCTGTCCATTAATCCATGGAGAGAAAGCTGATCTACAGCAGCAGCAGCAGATTTGCCCTGGTAAACAAAGACTTTGTGGGTCCTTTGGTCGCCTGAGAACGACACGCGCTATCCCGTGCCTGGGTCCCTCCTTTTTGGCCCCGACGGAGAATGTAGTACCGGCAGAGAACAGAGGACCGTCACTCCTGTCCAGAGCCACCTAGCCACTCCACTGTTCTCGCGCTTCTTCCTCCTCCTCTCCGCGTCGGGCGCCCCTGCGCGCCTCGACGACGACAGGCCTGCTGGACGGTTCTCCGCCGCGCCGCATCCCCCGACCCCTGCCGGCGAGTCACGTCAAGCGCGCCGCCACTCTCCATTGGCCGGGTAATCCTCTCGTCATTAGCTCGAGAACTCCATAGGCTGGCTGGGAGCGGAATGATGCACGGGAGGGGTCCTGACTCTGTGGTCATCTCATCTGCTACTGCGCATTGCTAGCACTGTGTGCACCATCATCTGGTAGTCCTGCGTCCTGACTTGTTTTCCTTCCATTGTCCTGCAACTCCGGCTGCAGCGGAAGCTCCTGTGGACTGTGGTAGCTGCTCACTGGATGGAGCCCGCGGAAGAAGTGCAGATTTGGGCGCCGATCCTTGCTGACCCGCTTGGTTGTCCTCCATCGTCTGCTACCATCCCTCTTCCAAGCCAGGTACATTTCGTTTCTTGCTCAGCTAAGCTCTCTTCTCACACACCAGACCAGAGTACATGGAGAACGTTGATTGCGGACGTTCCAAGTGCACCACGTAGTTTGCTGATCTCTGACTGCAATTCGATGTCTGAGTAGTATATTTATCCATTTACTCTAAAACAATGTTTATGCTAGACAGAGGAAGAGTAGTGAACATTGCAGTAACTACACCCAATCACCCATCGTCTGCTCAAGCCACAAACAAAGGGATACAAAGTTACAAACACACCCCTGCACACCCCCACACGAATATATGAAACAAACAGGTGTAGCAGGGTCCTTCCCTATTGCTCTTGCTCAAAAGGAACTCTGTCCCTTTGTGTGTGTGTGTGTGTGTGCGTGAGTGTGGTGAAAATTTGTCGGGTATTGTGCTCGGGCGGTTTGCTTTATATATAAAGCGGGGCGAAAGCCTTTTTCGGTAAAGGAACTCTGTCGGGCACCACACTCCTAGGCACGATCCAACCATCTGCATCGTCACCACTAAAAATCAAAATCAAGCTATGTTACACTTATATTTATTCATGACAGGTGGAAGAATATTTTAGTTATGTGTATGGCGTTGATGGCATGGAAATCAGCAAAGTTGCACAAGAGCCCGAAAATGATTTGGGAGGTACCATGTCAATTATGCTACCCTGTCTAGTATTTCCAGTTACACATGTGAACAGATTCAGTTTTTGTAAATTCGCAAGCTCATCAAACTAATGTGTGCATGTTTGGTGTTAATTTAGACCTGATAGTAAAGGAAACCTGGTGGCGTGGCCTACGAGGTCCTCGCAAGAGGAGGATATTTCCTTGGGGAAGCGGAGGCATCAATTTTCTCCGTCGGAAAAACAATGAACATTGGACACATGAAGAAGTGAAGAAGCTGGTTAAGGGTGTCAAGACATATGGTGTTGGGCGATGGACTATGGTGAAGAATCGCTACTTCTCATCATCAGTTCGAGACCCAGCACATCTCAAGGTATGGGCAAACGTTGAAGTTGTTTTTATCAGGTTGGGGGAGAATATCAAAGTTGACTAAAGAAATATTGATTCAGATAACATGTTGTTTTCATGTTTCAGGACAAATGGAGGAATCTTCTGAGAGCTTGTGGGGTCCCGTGCACCTCCATAAGGAAGGTCAATTAATTATGTTTTGCATTATTCTCTGTACAGTTACTCCATGAGAAATTCCAAGTATATTGCATTATCATACGTGTGTTTCATTTGATGCAGGAGAAGGCACAAAAGACTATGTTCCGGCCCTTGGATACAGAGTTGATCGAACAGATCCAAGGGTTGGCCATCGATTCAGCCTCCACATCAAAAATGAAGAAACACCGTGGGAAAGGAACAACCAGCTAGCTGAGAATGACAACAAAATGATGGTTGACGCTTTATAAGTTTACATAAGTTAAGTTAGCAACATCTAAATGTGTTGTACTTCCTTTTAAATTGGGAAGTATGTGATGCAAGAAAAGCCAGATAATCATGTGAAACCGGCCGGCCTTTGTCCATGTATATATACCGTAGTTAGAAATTGTGTACTGTATAAATTCTGTGTGGCTGGTGCTCTAGCAGATTCCAAACTTCTTGTTTCGTTCTTAGTTTTCCTTCTCCTTGATGTAAAGGTTCCACGATCACTTTGTAGATGCTTTCTAACTATGAAATTAGGAATTACCATGTGTCCTGTTATCACAAAAACACCATGCACTTGTTATCACAAAAAAATATTTCTCGATAATGGGTATCAATCACATTAATACACATTCTGATGTATGGTCGTAAGATAATAAAATAAATTGGAAATAAAAGGTATTGCTGAAAATTAAGATTTTTGCGGTATCTTCGTCAATGTGTGGTCCTTGCAATGGAAAATTTCGCTCGAGCAACTAGCCTGGAAGTAAGAACTGCTGTTTTCCTGACAATGAGACAATCAAATATATTTTTCTTCCAATGCAAGCTCGCACGGGTTACATGGCCAGTCATCCAGATTGCATGTAACTTGTATCTGCCTGGCAGTGCTGCCAACATGTTTGGTAATTGGCTACATGAAAACACATTGATAATGATGGGAGCAGCAACCTTGATTTGGTTGTTGTGGTTGTGTAGAATTGACATGATTTTTAATGTCAAAAACTACTCTCTATTGCACGTTATCTTCTAGTGTACGCAGTGCTTTGTTTGTGGTCTACATTATAGCGACAAGGATATCGGCGACAGCTTATGGTGGTGTCTACACGGTTGCTACATGCGGTCAAGGATGTTTTAACCATCTTGGGTGGCGGCATAACGAATGAAAATGATCAAAGCTGATTACAAATTTGCGCTCCACAGAAATGTTAGTTGGAAGGAATTGTTGAGCCGAACCAAATATTTGAAGTTAGCAAAGGTGAAAACTGAAATCATGTGTTTCATAAACACCTTGCATTGCTCTTTGGTACTGCCCTTTTTTATTCCATGTAATGGTTAGCTAGAGTATAGGACGACTCTTTGTCAACAGAGGGGCGGTGAATATTTTGCAAGTCTACTATTAATACACAACTGAACAGACAATTGTAAGTCTACCATTGACACATAATTGGGTCTGACCTATTTATTCATCTCAGTTGTAAGTCCACCCTCTATACGTAACCGGTGGGTCCGATCCCTTTTTGTCCTACTTGCAAGTCCAACCTTTACATGCAACTGGGCCCATCTCTGTTTATTTGGCTACAGTTGCAAGTCCATCCTCGATACACAACTGGTCCTGTCTATTTTTGTTTCAGTCGCACGCCCTTCCTTGACACACAACCGGGGTGACCTTTTTTGTCCTAATTGCAAATCGAGCCCACCATGCAACTGGGGACCGTCTTTGTTTCCGCCTTAGTTGCAAGTCCATGCTTGACCCGCAACTGCAGCCGAACCTATTTATGTCCTAGTTACAAGTTCAACTACATCCCTGAGATGCAATTGAGGGGCCCACCTTTTTTGTCCCACTTGCACGACCACTTTCGATACCTAACTGGGCCGTGTCTAATTTTTTGTCCCAGTTGCAAGTGCACCATGGACAGGTAATTGGGGAGAAGGCCTCGACCCCTTTTTGTCGCAGTTACAACTCCATTCTTGATACACGGAGGGCCAACCCATTTTTGTCTCGGTTGCAAGTTCACCCTCGACGCGTGACCGAACATGACTCTATTTTATCCTAATTGCAAGTCCACTCTTGATACACAAGTGCATGCGCGCAATGAGACTGCAATTAGGGGCAGGAGGAGGGTTGTCGGCCAGTTGCGTATCCACATAAAAAAATCATGATCTTTTAAAAAAATACATTTCCATCTTTTTTATAAGTCTTAAACATTTCGTTAAAATCGTGAACTTTTTTTAAAATCACAATTTCTTTCAATCCGTGTTTAGAATATTTTTAAATAACAGTATTTTTTTAAACAGTGGACATTTTTTTAATTTCACAAACATTTTTGTATTTACCAACTTTTAAAAATTGTGAACATTTTACAAAAATGCCAATTCTTATCTAATTTGAGGACTTTTTAAATTTTTCTCTAATTAATCTGCATCGTGTCATGCCATTTCTGGTGTGATTTGTGAGAGGAGAGAAGGTTCGCTTCTCACTTAGGAGGGACTATTTGTTTGTTTCATGGGTGTCATTCTTTCTTTGGACGGGAATCCATCTTCTCAAAGTGAAGTGACACCGAAAATCCAAAGGTGAAAAAGGTCGACGCTCGTTTTAGATGATATGCCGGCTCAGTCTCTTGAACATGCTCATAGAAATACGATGTGCGTGTGTTCATATGATAAGTGTATGCGCATATATACGAGTGTTTACGTCTGTATTGTGTTCAAAAAAGTCGACGCTTGCAAGTAACCGAGCCAGGTCGCCTACACGATCGGGTGTACTAATTTTTGCCACGTGGATAAGAAAGTGACCAAATAAACAGAAGTAGCTAACTGTAAAAAAATGCTATTAGCAGAGATCGTGCAGGGTACTGGAACAAAGTGATGTTGGCAATACCCTATTGAAAATGTACTCGATAACTCATGTGTAAATAGCATGATAATATACGCATCGCGAACCAGATAGCTCACTCACAAACACAGTATTAATGTTTTCAACCGGAAAAAGTAATTGAAAACATGCACCTATAACTTAAGTGTAAATAACACGGGAATACACACACCACATGCGCGATAACTTGGACAAAAAACACCACGATAACTTTGATCTTGAAAAAAGTTGTTGAAAACATACCCATGTATCTTCTGTGTAAAAGGCATGGTAATATATACAGACTGTAGGCGTGGTATCTTATTTAGCCCGGGCATGGTAACATTTGACCCCCCAAAAAATTCGTCGAAACATATTAACATGAGATCTAGTTTGAGAGATCTCGTTGTGACAGATTTTATATGAAAACAGATTTTTAGTTGAGCGTTGATTTGAGCTTGAAGACATTTGAATTTTTGAAACAGAAAGAATCTAGGATGAGATCAACTTTTATCTAGTGCATACATGCATGTGCATGTAGAGAAGGATGAGGGAAACATTTTTATGCCCCTGGTAAATTTAGTGAAAATAGCACAATAACTTACATACCATAGGCGTGGTAACATATGCAGCCCAGGTGGTAACTTTTGATCCCAAAAAAAGTCTTCACCAACATGGGAACTAGTTTCGAAGAACTCGTTGCGACCAGTCTTTTATGTGAAAACATATTTTCAATACGACCGATGGTTTGAGCTATAAAACATTTTGAATTTTCAAAATAGTAGAATTCAGAATGACGTCAACCATTTTTCCTCTAGTGAATGCATGTAAATAAAGGAGTGTACGTGAGAGGAGAGCAAGTCATCCTAATGTACGTATGCATGTAATTAGAGGGAATGAGACATGTGTTTGGTGGTTAAGCTTAACTGCCACACTGTTGCCAAAATTAGTGTTGTCCTATGATAATAATAGTAAGAATTTAACATTTTTGACGCACTAAAGCCAACAAAGTGGAAGAGATTGGGGGGGGGGGGGGGGGGGCTATAGCCCCCTTCTTGGGGTTGGTATCTTCTTGCCGGGGTTTATTACCTTTGGAAGATGCTCATGCAAGGAGTGGGTTAGCAACTTGGCATTGTCTGCTTTGATGTGAAGGCGATGGAGCTCATCTTCGCAAAGGTATCACTACTGGAAACAGGGAATTTGCCATCAGTCAGCTCTTTGCCGTCTGCCAGCGGATGGCAAAGAACGTCTTTGCCATCTGCTTACAAAAAACAGACGGCAAAGAACTGACAGACGGCAAAGAACCTGGTTGCCATCAGCCAATTCTTTGCCATCTGCCAACGGATGGCAAAGAATCTTTGCCGTCCGCTGGCAGACGGCAAAGAGGTTGGTGGGGTCCAGCGAACGACGACGTTGTAACGGCGCACTAGCCCACCTCTTTGCCATCTGCAAGCGGATGGCAAAGATTCTTTGCCATCTGCTGGCTGATGGCAAAGAGGTGGGTTCTTTGCCATCCGCTGGCTGATGGCAAAGAGGTGGGGCTATCTCCACTCTCTCCCAGCCCGGCCCCACCCCTCTCTCTCTCCCCTATCTCTCCCAGCCCGGCCCCACCCCTCTCTCTCTCCCCCCACCTCACCCACCGACCACCCCAGCCCCGCCGTTCCCCGACGCCGCCCAGGACCGCCGCCAGCCCCGGCGCCCGCCCCTCCACCCCAGCCCCGCCACCCCAGCCCCGGCGCCCGCCCCACCACCCCAGCCCCGCCACCGCAGCCCGCCCCTCCACCCCAGCCCCGCCACCCCAGCCCCGGCGCCCGCCCCACCACCCCAGCCCCGCCACCCCAGCCCGCCCCGGCGCCCGCCCCTCCACCGCAGCCCCGCCACCCCAACACCGCCGCCAGCCCCGGCGCCCGCCCCACCAGCCCAGCCCCGCCACCGCAGCCCGCCCCGGCGGCCGCCCCTCCACCGCAGCCCGCCCCGGCGTCCTCCCCGCCACCTCTCGCCCTGGTCTTCAAATCGCGGCTGCCCCACTTCAACCTCGCCGCCGCCAGGTCCAGCACACCGTCGCCGCCGGGAGAGCCTCGGCCCGGCAGCACGCCGCGCCTGTGGAAGAGCCCGTGCGAGTGCTTGTCCCTGGTCTTCTTTATTTGTTAACATATGATGTGTGTGAGGGAGCAAGCTTTGTGCATCTAAAGTGAAAAGTACCTAGTTTTATTTGATCTAGCCATGAATGTCCGGTTACATGATGCGGCAAATACAGATCTAGTCATGAATGGATGGTTATGTAATGCGAGCAGTATGAGGATTTGTTCTACAACAGGATCTGCCGTAGATGGAACGGTCGACTTCTAGTGTCACAATTATTTGTTCATCTACTAATATTTTTGTAGACTGCTGTTTTAAATTATTGTGTAAACCGATATGGAATTCCATATAGGTTTACATAATGATTTACACATGAAAGAGCTATATATTTCTTCGAAATCAAACACGGAATTTTTTTAACTTTCTTGTAAGGCTGACACCTCAGGAACCACAATGTTGATGTACCATCTAGTGGTTGAAGTAGACTTGAACGCTAGCACGATGCATCTTTCAGTAGTGTTCCTTCCATGGTCCCAGTTCAGCCTTGAAAAACTTACCACCTTTACTATTGAATCGACCGTACATCCCCGCAAAAAAAAAAGAAAAAAAAAAGAATCAACCGTACATGTGGTAAAATGGATATATATCATGGGAAAATTGGTATTGTTGTAGCCTTTTCCTAAACAGTTGATTATCTTGGCAGTAATTTCAGTACTTTAACTGAAAGTTGATCAACCAATGTGCGAACAAACATAGTTATAATTAATCCATCCTTGGACGACCTGACGATCCAGTACAACACAGTTAAACTTGCAGAGAACTCCTATTTCTGGGCTTCTAAACTCCAATATTCTTGCAAATCAAACAACTATCCTCCATCAATAGGACTGTCGATATACATATTTCAGAAGTATTCCTTTCATGATCACAGTTCAGCCTGCACGTATTGTAGTATTAGTTTTTTTATATATCAGGCTGCCTTCTTGTACCGTTGGACAGACAATACATGAGGTAACTTGAGCTGTAATGGGAGATTGATTATATAGAAGAAGAGTGTTAAAAAAATGAACTCATTTCTTTTGGATATGGTCATTCATGGATGTTACAATATTGTACCAAAAGTAACATGATTCGCAAACCTCCATGAACAATGTACAGTATAAGACTGCAATATATCATAAAATAAGTCACAAATCTCACGAACAACTTGAATCCATGGATGCCAAAAATATTCAGAAATATAGATGGGCTGGCATGTAGATTCTATATATTCCTAAAGATGCACCTTGATATTTTCCGTGCTCTAGTATGTACATTATAAGACTACAGATGAACCATGTCATTAGAAAATTAAACCTGTTGAAGCGTATTAGTGTCGTATGAAACTGAGTGTAATTTTAACATATAGTGAATATATACCATCTTGTGCAATCAAGTGCACTTCCTAATTTCAGAGTAGAAAAAGGAACATTCAGCTATTTCCCTTAATGCTAACATCCAGAACATACAGGAGCAATGGAACACACTATGTGATTATGAAATTTTTCATTAGCATGAGTATATGATCAATATTTCGGGACTTTGGTAAATGCCAAAGTACCGCCGCACTACATATCCCACGCTAAAATCTCAGATTTCATGTAGATTCAGCATCGTTCTAGATTTTCATTTCAGAGATATCTGAACGACTGTGAGCAGGCAGGAAAAGTACTGAGATTTATGTTGTTGTAATATGTGAACTACATGCAAGCGCTGTGTATTTTTCTATTTTTTTGCAAATGTATAGAAGTATATATGAAACATAAAAATTAATCTTTACAGTTCGCTTAGTTAAATCACTCAATAGTACCATGTTCCCAGGACTTCGAAAATAAAATGTAGGGAAACTTAGTGGCGATTTTCCCAAAAATATGCAAATTATTCCAAATGTTGCAGTTTGGTCACTTACAGTTTGGGAAATGATAAATTTGTCCAACAACAGTATAAGCTTTCGAGTGAGTACCCTGTTATTTTTACTTCCTGGGCAACCAATGTTCTCTAGTTGGTCAGCAAAACCAAAGGTTCCTGGACAGTAGGAGTTGACAAATGAAGTGAATGTGTACTGTGTTTTCCCCTGGAGAGCAATACACTTGTGAATCCAAGTTAATGTTTGATATAAGTATATTTCTGAAAATAACAAAGGAATCTGGCATTGTGGCAAGACGTCCCTTTCCAATATCTTGAACCCAATCAGCAAATTCAGATAGCTCTGTCCGTAACTGAAGAGCTAAGTTGGGCTGAGAAAGATGCATGTCTACAGTCAATTTTAAAACCTGAACATTTGTACAGATAAATTTGTGAAAGAACTAATTATTTAGCAGTACAAATTTAGACATTATCCTTCTTCTGTCCTTTTGCCGGATAGAATTTATCTTTGTCCTTTTGACACCACGACACCCAGACACGACACCCCCGACCCCCGACACCTCTTCGGCCTCCTGTTGACCGAAAAGGTGCTTTTCGGCCTTCCAGAGGCCGACGGGGTCATATATTTGTGAATTATGAGTTATGTCATATATTTTCCGATTTTGTTATGAAAAACATCATATATATTTGTGTTGATCGGGTGGATTTAAATGTGCAGTTGTTTCGTGGCTGCGAGGGTCTGGTGTTCGACGACCTCCCCGTGCGTTCGACGAGCTCCGCCCCTGCGTTCGTGGGTGAGCACAAATGACATCTCCTCCTCCCCCCTTCATTTGCTCTGTTCCGGTCTTCGTGCCGATGAAACTTGCTAGCTATAGGTGTCTTCAATCATCAGTATGCGTGACCACTATGCGTCTCCCGTTCGAAAGGGTTACATCTATAAATATGCATTCATTTGCATATTTATAACCGTGATTCTTTCGAATTGTCCAACGTTATCCATGGACAGTCCGAGTATGTGTAGATTGGGTTCGTTTTCCCATATGCTCTGCTCCGGATCCGATGCAGAATTTCGTCAGTGCCTCCCTGTTGTTCTCCGGGTACACATCCTCTCTGCTTATTGCCGAGACGTGTATCAGGAGAACAGCGGGGAGGTGCTGCCGAAATTTTGCGTCGGATCCGGAGCAGAGCATGGGAAAACGAACCCAATCTACACATACTCGGGTGGGATTAGGACCTATCTTTACCTACTAGCGTCTAGGTTGCATGGACGTAATAAAACTGACAAACTCTATTAACTGATGAATATGGTTTGCTGAATTATGTATGTATTTCTTGTGTGTCCAGTAGCTAGGCAAGATGAGTGATCGTGCGTGGATGTACACCGGTCACACTAATCAGAAAGACATGACCCATGAATGGATAAGAAAAACCAAGGGGTTTCTGAGAGCCGCATTTGCAAATGGACAGCAAACAACCTGGTGCCCCTGTGTCGATTGCGACAACTATCATAAGAGGTCAGAGTTTGAAATGATCAAACACCTGCAGAAGTGAGAAAGAGAGAGCGAAGACCGAGGAGCTTCTGGCGGAGAGGGAGAGGGAGATGGAGGATAGGACGGCTAAGCTGTTGGAGGAGGAGAGGAACCGGAATGACGCGCAGAACCGGGCCTTATACGAGCTCTTCGTGGTAAGTTTCTTCTGCATATTAGCCAAATCATGCACGTAATGTTCCTTTCATTACTAACTAATATGACTGACTCGTGAAAACCAAATGTGCAGACCATGTGCCAGGGCAACGGTCAGACCCCTCCGCCGATGCCAGTCATTGCTCCGGCGGACACGGTGAGTTTCATTTGAATGGAGATTACTTACTAGTCTTCACATTTGAGTTGCATCATGCTAACGATACATTGGAAATAATCTTTGGTGCAGCATAACTCCCGACAAGCATCGACCGATCCTTCTCCGTCTGCCACTGGCGCGACCGGTCCTACACCTACACATACACCTCCGTGATGACGGTAAGTTTTCCCAAGTGTTTTGCTTAATAGAGTTTTGTTGTGATGCCATGTTGTATCTACACATATCGTGCATAATGTGTGTATGTTTGAAATGCATTGTATGTGTGGGATTCGACACCTAGTCGTGTGCCTTTGGTAGCCTTCCATACAGGGAAATGCCTCCTAGTGCTTCCACTGAGCCATGGTAGTTCGCTACTGCTCCGGAACACATGGATTGACCGGCATGTGTCCTTCTTTGCTCCTGTGTCTGTCCCTACGGGGAAATGTCACGCAGTGTATCACCGAAGTCCTTGTAGCTTGCTACGACTTGGTTGCACTCGCTGATGACCGACACGTGCATTGCTGGGTCATGTATGCCTGTCCCTGTACGTTTGTGCCACCTTGGTTCTATGACTAGTCATGTCGTCCCGGGTTCTCTGCCATCTGGATACTAGCGACATAATATGCACTTAGCAACTTTTCCTCCAAAATGACTTAATATGCTTAGCTAGCTCTAAAATGACATAATATGCTTAAGAAATGACATATTTTAGCTCCTAAATGACTCAATATGCTTAGCTAGCTCAAAAATGACATAATAAGCTTAATTAGCTCCAAAATGACCTATTTAACCTAGGATATCTCTGAAATGACCTATACTTAGCATTTTTCCTCCAAAATGACTTAATATGCTTAGCTAGCTTAAAAATGACCTATTTAACCTAGGATAGCTCTAAACTGACCTATGTACTTAGCATCTTTTCCTCCAAAATGACTTAATATGCTTAGCTAGCTCTAAAATGACATAATATGCTTAAGAAATGACATATTTTAGCTCCAAAATGACATAATAACCTTACTTAGCTCCAAAAGGACCTATTTAACCTAGGATAGCTCTAAAATGACCTATACTTAGCATTTTTTCCTCCAAAATGACTCAATATGCTTAGCTAGCTCAAAAATGATATAATAAGCTTAATTAGCTCCAAAATGACCTATTTAACCTAGGATAGCTCTGAAATGACCTATACTTAGCATTTTTTCCTCCAAAATGACTTAATATGCTTAACTAGCTTAAAAATGACCTATTTAACCTAGGATAGCTCTAAAATGACCTATTTACTTAGCATCTTTTCCTCCAAAATGACTTAATATGCTTAGCTAGCTCTAAAATGACATAATATGCTTAAGAAATGACATATTTTAGCTCCTAAATGACTTCATATGCTTAGCTAGCTCCAAAATGACATAATAACCTTACTTAGCTCCAAAATGACCTATTTAACCTAGTATAGCTCTAAAATGACCTATACTTAGCATTTTTTCCTCCAAAATGACTCAATATGCTTAGCTAGCTCAAAAATGACATAATAAGCTTAATTAGCTCCAAAATGACCTATTTAACCTAGGATAGCTCTAAAATGACCTATACTTAGCATTTTTTCCTCCAAAATGACTTAATATGCTTAGCTAGCTTAAAATGACATAATATGCTTAAGAAATGACATATTTTAGCTCCTAAATGACTTCATATACTTAGCTAGCTTAAAATGACATAATATGCTTAAGAAATGACATATTTTAGCTCCTAAATGACTTCATATGCTTAGCTAGCTCCAAAATGACTTAATAACCTTACTTAGCTCCAAAATGACCTTACTTAGCATTTTTTACACCAAAATGACTTAGTATGCTTAGCTAGCTCAAAAATGACATAATAATCATACTTAGCTCCAAAATGACATATTTTACAGATATAAGTTGCATCATAATAGTCTTCACATTTTAGTTGCATCATCATAATCTTCTTCTTCTAGTCTTTTTCTTCTAACTTTCTTCTTTCCCATTTTGCAGATTTGCTCTAGATCACGGAAGCTTGGGTTGATGGAGTGCTTGTCTTTAGTTTTTGTTTTGACTTTGTGAAACTTGCTACCTATGGATGAAACTGTGTAATATTGATGAAACTATGTATATGTATGGATGAAACTTGCTACTATTGGTAACATGTGTTGGATATGTGTTCATGGATGTGTTGGATATATATGTGTTCATGACTATTGGTAATATGTGTTGAATATGCTATATTGGTTATATATATATATATGTGTTTGATTTTCTGTGAAGATGAATTGATATAAGAAAAAAACAAAATAAATGGGGCAATGTAGGCACTTTGCCATCTGCTGGCAGATGGCAAAGAGGCCACGTGTCAGCTACCTGCACAAACTAGGGAGGGCCTATTTGGTCTCTTTGCCATCTGCCAGCAGATGGCAAAGGCTGCAGAATCTTTGCCATCTGCTGGCAGATGGCAAAGAGCCTGCAGCCTTTGCCATCAGCTAGCAGATGGTAAAGATTATAGCCTTTGCCATCTGCTGGCAGATGGCAAAGAGGCCACGTGTCAGCTACGTGCGCGAACGGGGAAGGGCCTATTTGGTCTCTTTGCCATCTGCCAGCAGATGGCAAAGGCCAGAATCTTTGCCATCTGCTGGCAGACGGCAAAGCACGCCGTTAGCCTTCTAACGTGGCTAACCCCGTTCAGAGGCTTTGCCATCTGCCAGCTGATGGCAAAGGCTGCAGGCTCTTTGCCATCTGCCAGCAGACGGCAAAGTAGCCTTTCCCGGCTGGGTTTCAGCCAAACTGTTTGCCGTCTGCTGGCAGATGGCAAAGCCTTTGCCATCCGCCGACCATGCCTTTGCCATCTGCCATGGCAGATGGCAAAGTGGCTGATTCCTGTAGTGTATGGACCGAGTGATTCATGGGAGTGTTAGCAATTTGAACATGGTAGAGCCTATGTTTGGTTGTGCTACAGATTCTGCAAAAGCTATTGTTTGAAAGCTGTTGCGGAAAGTTGGAGGTTGTTTGGAAAGGCTGGTATGGTCTCGCAGCGCTTGGGAAGGGCAGGGAGGAGACGAGGTCAAGGAAGGTGGCGGATGAAACATCAGCGACGCTTGCGGACGCAGGAGACATCACCTGCGGCCTCCCTGACGAGGAGGGAGTATATCACCCCCGGGGATGAAGGTATGTACCAGTAGCTATGTGTTCGATCTCTCTCCCTCGTGATCTTGATCGGGCACGATCTTGATGTACCATTAGCTTTGTTAATATAGTTGGATCATATGGTATTCTTCACTCTCTATCTTTGTTGTGATGAACTGAGTCCTGCTCTTTGAAGTTCTTTATGTTGGTTTGAATATTATGAATCTGAGATTATTTTATGCATATCGAATAATTAACATGTGGAGAATCGAGGTGACAGTGGAGTTCTCTAGGTGACATTGATGTCGATAGGTGTGTATCATATGGTGTTATCATAGTGCGTTTTCTACGTCTATTCATGACACATAGGGATGGCTCAATAGATTGATTGGAAAAATAAGTTTGAGGTGGTTTTGCTACCTGCAACAATTTGATCTTATGTTCTTCCCTATTGATAAGAACTTTGGAGTGATTCTTTATCACATGTTGAGGAATTGTTATGTGATTCAACTATGCTAGTGATGTTGAGAGATTGTACTAGTGAAAGTATGAACCCTAGGCCTTATTTTAAAGCATTGCAATACCATTTGTGCTCACTTTTATCACTTGCTACCTTGCTATTTTTTCTATTTCAGATTACAAAAACATATATTTATTATCCATACTACAATTGTATCACCATCTCTTTGGCGAACTAGTGCACCTGAACAATTTACCATTATACTGGGTGTGTTGGGAACATAAGAGACTGTTTGAATTTGATTGCAGGGTTGTTTGAGAGAGACCAACTTCATCCTACAGCTCTCACGGATAGATAAATCTTAGGTCATCCACTTGAGGAAAATATGATGGTGTCCTACAAAACTCTGCGCTTGAAGGCCCAACCAAGTATACAAAAATAAAGTTGTGTAGTAAACATCGATTATGCTCAAGGTTGTGGAGGAGGAGATGCACCACAGCGTTAGCCCCGCATGCCGGTGCGGATACCCCGAACACGAGTAGCATGGTAGTTGGGCGCCCTGCGTGTGTGCACTAGGCAACGATGTCATAGATGGGCTAGGAGGGTATGGGAAGTGACACGTGTGTGTGCGCTTGGTGACGACTGCGCAGGTGGTTCATGGTATGCAGTGGCAGTGTGATAACCCACAAGTGTAGGGGATCGCAACAGTCTTCATGGGTAGTATTTCACCCTAATATATCGGTTCGACACAAGGAGAGCCAAAGAATATTTATTGGCCTTGACAGTTGAGTTGTCAATTCAACCGCACCGAGGATATCTCTCTGCAGCAAAGATTTAGTAGCATGGCAAATAGTAGTAGCCACAATAAAATCAATAGTGACAGTAGCAGTTTTGTAGCAAGTGTGACAGTAACAATAGCAATAGTAACTTGTCAAGATTCAGTATATGTAACGCGTAGGCACGTGGATCGGTGATGGATAATGATTTAGATGACATTGATCATATAACAGTTACACACTAGGGTGACACAGAACTAGCTCCAATTCATCAATGTAATGTAGGCATGTATTCCGTATATAGTCATACGTGCTTGCAATAAGAACTTGCATGCCATCTTTTTTCCTACCCTCCCGTGGGAGCGGGGTCCTATTGGAAACTAAGGGATATTAAGGCCTCCTTTTAATAGAGAACCGGAACAAAAGCATTAACACATGGTGAATACATGAACTCCTCAAACTACGGCAATCACCGGAAAGAATCCCAATTATTGTCACCTTGGGTTATGCAGATCATGACACGTAATAGGTACATATAACTTGCAAGATAAGATCCAAATCACTCTTATATTCATGAAAACATAATAGGTTCAGATCTGAAATCATGGCACTCAGGCCCTAGTGACAAGCATTAAGCATAGCAAAGTCATAGTAACATCAATCTCAGAACATAGTGGATACTAGGGATCAAGCCCTATCAAACTTAACTCGATTACATGATCAATTCCATCCAATCCCACCACCGTCCAGCAAGACTACAAAGGAATTACTCACTCCCGGTGGTGAGCATCATGGTGGTGTTGATAGAGAAGGGTTGGTGATGACGATGGCGACGATTTCCCCTCTCCGGAGCCCAAAACAGGCTCCAGATCAGCCCTCCGAAGGAAGAATAGGAGGTGGTGGCGGCTCCGTCTCGTGAAACGCGATGAAATCTTCTCTCTTATTTTTTTCTCCGCGGATGTGAATTTATAGAGTTGGAATTAGGTACGGAGGGGCCACGAGGGCCCCACAAGCCATCTGGTTGCGCCCCTAGGGGGGCGCGGCCGGTTGCGTGGTCGCCTTCTGGTCCACCCCCTCCGGCAGTTCTTCTCTCCAAAAAATCCTTATATATTCTAGAAAAAAACCAAAAAAAGTTTCGTCCAATTCCGAGAACTTTTATTTTTGCACAAAAATAATACCAAGGTGTTGGGGAACGTTGCATAGAAAACAAAAATTTTCCTACGCACACGCAAGATCTATCCATGGTGATGAGCATCTACGAGAGGGAGAGTGGATCTACGTACCCTTGTAGATCTCTAAGCGGGAAGCGTTAAGAAACGCGGTTGATGTAGTCGAACGTCTTCGCGATCCAAATCGCCGAGCGTCCCGCGATCCAATCACGATCCGTCCCGATCTAGCGCCGAACGGACGGCACCTCCGCGTTCAGCACACGTACAGCTCGATGACGATCTCTGCCTTCTTGATCCAGCAAGAGGGAGCGGAGAGGTAGAAGAGTTCTCCAGCGGCGCGACGGTGCGGCGGCTATGGTGGTGGAACAATTCCGGCAGGGCTTCGCCTAAGCACCGCTGAAACTAGACTAGAGGAGAAACGGATCTAGATGAAGTAGAGGGAGCACGTGGCAATTAGGGTTAGCTCTTCCCTCTAAATCCTCTAGTATATATAGGAGGGAGGGAGGGGAGGAGGCAGCCTCAAACCCTCAAGGTTTGGCCGAAATTGGCGGTGGAGGAGTCCTACTCCAATCCTATTAGGAGTAGGATTCCTCCTCTCCACTTGGAAACCCTTTCCACCTTTCCTCCTTTGGATTTTTTCCACCCAAAGCCACATGGGCCTTAGTGGGGGGGTTAGGCCAGACCACTAGGGGCTGGTTTGACTCCTCCCACAGCCCATGAGGTCCTTTGGGTCGAGACACCCCTCCCGATGGTCCCCGGTACCCCTCCCGGCACTCCCAGTACACTACCGAAATACCCAAAACTTTTCCGGTGACCAAAACAGGACTTCCTATATATCAATCTTTACCTCCGGACCATTCCGGAGCTCCTCATGATGTCCAGGATCTCATACGGGACCCCGAATAACCTTCGGTCACCACCATACATAACTCTACTATACCAAAACGTTACCGAACCTTAAGTGCGCAGACCCTGCGGGTTCGAGAACTATGTAGACATGACCGAGACACCTCTACGACCAATAACCAATAGCGGGACCTGGATGCCCATATTGGTTCCCACATATTCTACGAAGATCTTTATCGGTTGAACCTCTATGTCAAGGATTTAGTTAATCCCGTATGCTGTTCCCTTTGTTCTTCGGTATGTTACTTGCCCGAGATTCGATCATCGGTATCTCTATACCTAGTTCAATCTCGTTACCGGCAAGTCTCTTTACTCGTTTTGTAATACAAGATCCCGTGGCTAACACTTAGTCACATTGCTTGCAAGGCTTATTGTGATGTTGTATTACCGAGTGGGCCCTGAGATACCTCTCCGTCACACGGAGTAACAAATCTTAGTCTTGATCCATGCCAACTCAACAGACACCCTCGGAGATACCTGTAGAGCATCTTTATAGTCACCCAGTTACATTGTGACGTTTGATACACACAAGGTATTCCTCCGGTGTCAGTGAGTTGCATGATCTCATGGTCATAGGAACAGATACTTGACATGCAGAAAACTATAGCAATAAACTGACACGATCATATGCTATGTTTATAGTTTGGGTCTTGTCCATCACATCATTCTCCTAATGATGTGATCCCGTTATCAAATGACATCTCATGTCTATGGCTAGGAAACCTTGACCATCTTTGATCCACGAGCTAGTCTATTAGAGGCATATTAGGGACACAGTGTTGTCTATGTACCCACACATGTATTTGAGTTTCCAATCAATACAATTATAGCATGGATAATAAACGATTATCATGAACAAGGAAATATAATAATAACCATTTTATTATTGCCTCTAGGGCATATTTCCAACAGTCTCCCACTTGCACTAGAGTCAATAATCTAGCTCACATCACTATGTGATTTACATTGTAATGAATCTAACACCCATACAGTTCTGGTGTTGATCATGTTTAGCCCTTGGAAGAGGTTTAGTCAATGGGTCTGCAACATTCAGATCCGTGTGTACTTTGCTAATACTTATGTCGTCCTCCTTGATGTAATCGCGGATGGAATTGAAACGTCGCTTTATGTGTCTGGTCCTCTTGTGAAACCTTGGTTCCTTGGCTAGAGCAATGGCACCAGTGTTGTCACAGAACAGAGTCATTGGGTTTAGTGCACTAGGCACTACTCCAAGATCTGTCATGAACTGCTTCATCCAGACACCTTCCTTCGCCGCCTCCGAGTCAGCGATGTACTCCGCTTCGCATGTAGAATTAGCTACCACGCTTTGCTTGGAACTGCACCAGCTTACCGCACCCCCGTTGAGAATAAATACGTATCCGGTCTGCGACTTAGAGTCATCCGGATCAGTGTCAAAGCTTGCATCGACGTAACCCTTTACGACGAGCTCTTGATCACCTCCATAAATGAGAAACATGTCCTTAGTCCTTTTCAGGTACTTCAGGATATTCTTGACCGCTGTCCAGTGTTCCACTCCTGGATCACTTTGAAACCTTCCGGCCATACTTATGGCAAGGCTGACATCGGGTCTTGTGCACAGCATTGCATACATGATAGAGCCTATGGCTGAAGCATAGGGGACGACACTCATCTTTTCTCTCTCTTCTGCAGTCACTGGGCATTGAGTCTTACTCAACTTTACACCTTGCAATACAGGCAAGAACCCCTTCTTGGACTGATCCATTTTGAATTTCTTCAAAACTTTGTCAAGGTATGTGCTTTGTGAAAGTCCTATTAAGCGTCTCGATCTATCTCTATAGATCTTGATGCCTAATATGAAAGCAGCTTCTCCTAGGTCCTTCATTGAAAAACTCTTGTTCAAATATTGCTTCACGCTTTCCAACATTTCTATATTGTTTCCAATCAGTAATATGTCATCCACATATAATATTAGAAACGCTATAGAGCTCCCACTCACTTTCTTGTAAATACAAGCTTCTCCGTAAACTTGTATAAACCCAAATGCTTTGATCACCTCATCAAAGCGCTTATTCCAACACCGAGATGCTTGCACCAGTCCATAAATGGATCGCTGGAGTTTGCAAACTTTGTCAGCATTCTCTGAATCGACAAAACCTTTTGGTTGTATCATATACAACTCTTCCTCAAGGAAACCGTTGAGGAACGCTGTTTTGACATCCATGTGCCAAATTTCATAATCGAAAAAGGCAGCTATTGCTAACATGATTCTGACGGACTTAAGCATCGCTACAGGTGAGAAGGTCTCATCGTAGTCAACTCCTTGAACTTGTGAAAAACCCTTTGCCACAAGTCGAGCTTTATAGACGGTGACATTACCGTCCGCGTCCGTCTTCCTCTTAAAGATCCATTTGTTCTGAATGGCCTTACGCCCTTCAGGTAATACTTCTAAAGTCCATACTTTGTTTTCATACATGGATCCCATCTCGGACTTCATGGCCTCTAACCATTTCTCGGAATCCGGGCCCATCATCGCTTCTCCATAGCTCGTAGGTTCATCGTTGTCCAACAACATGACCTCTAAGACAGGGTTGTCGTACCACTCAGGAGCAGTACGCGTCCTTGTCGACCTACGAGGTTCGATAGCAACTTGATCCAAAGCTTCATGATCATCATCATTAACTTCCTCTTCAACCGATGTAGGCTCTACAGAAACATCTTTCTGCGCTGCGCTACTCTCGGGTTGAAGTAAAGGTTCAACAACCTCATCAAGTTCTATCTTCCTCCCACTCAATTCTTTCGAGAGAAACTCTTTCTCAAGAAATGTTCCGTTTTTAGCGACAAACACTTTGCCTTCGGATCTGAGATAGAAGATATACCCAACTGTTTCTTTTGGGTATCCTATGAAGACACATTTCTCCGCTTTGGGTTCCAGCTTTTCAGGCTGAAGCTTTTTGACATAAGCATCACATCCCCAAACTTTAAGAAACGACAACTTTGGCTTCTTGCCAAACCATAACTCATATGGTGTCGTCTCAACGGATTTTGATGGTGCCCTATTTATAGTGAATGCAGCTGTCTCTAATGCATAACCCCAAAACGATAGTGGCAAATCGGCAAGAGACATCATAGATCGCACCATATCCAATAAGGTTCGATTACGACGTTCCGACACACCATTACACTGTGGTGTTCCAGGCGGTGTCAATTGTGAAACAATTCCACACTGTATTAAGTGACTGCCAAACTCATAACTCAGATATTCTCCTCCTCGATCAGATCGTAGGAATTTAATCTTCTTGTTACGATGATTCTCAACTTCACTCTGAAATTGCTTGAACTTTTCAAACGTTTCAGACTTGTGTTTCATTAAGTAAATATACCCATATCTACTTAGGTCATCGGTGAAGGTGAGAAAGTAACGATAACCACCGCGCGCCTCAATGCTCATCGGACCACACACATCAGTATGTATGATTTCCAACAAGTCACTTGCCCGTTCCATTGTTCCAGAGAACGGCGTCTTAGTCATCTTGCCCATGAGGCATGGCTCACATGTGTCAAGTGATTCAAAATCAAGTGACTCCAAAAGTCCATCAGCATGGAGCTTCTTCATGCGTTTTACGCCAATATGACCTAAACGGCAGTGCCACAAGAAAGTGGTATTATCATTATCAGTTCTACATCTTTTGGCATCAATGTTATGAACATGTGTATCATCACTATCGAGATTCAATAAGAATAAACCCCTCACATTGGGTGCATGACCATAAAAGATATTACTCATGTAAATAGAACAACCATTATTCTCTGATTTAAATGAGTAACCGTCTCGCAATAAACAAGATCCAGATATAATGTTCATGCTTAACGCAGGCACTAAATAACAATTATTCAGGTTCATCACTAATCCCGATGGTAATCGAAGAGCGAGCGTGCCGACGGCGATCACATCAACCTTGGAACCATTTCCCACACGCATCGTCACTTCGTCCTTTGCCAGCCTCCGTCTATTCCGCAGTTCCTGTTTTGAGATACAAATGTGAGCAACCGCACCGGTATCAAATACCCAGGCACTACAACGAGAGTTGGTAAGGTACACATCAATAACATGTATATCATATATACCTTGTTTGTTGTTGGCCGCCTTCTTGCCAGCAAAATACTTGGGACAGTTCCGCTTCCAGTGACCAGTTCCCTTGCAATGAAAGCACTCAGTTTCTGGCTTGGGTCCAGCCTTGGGTTTCTTCACGGGAGGAGCAACTGCTTTGCCACTCTTCTTGGAGTTACCCTTCTTACCCTTGCCATTCTTCTTGAAACTAGTGGTTTTATTGACCATGAACACTTGATGCTCCTTCTGAATCTCAGACTCAGCGACTTTCAACATCGCAAACAGCTCGGCGACTGACTTGTTCATCCCGTGCATGTTATAGTTCAACACGAAGCTCTTGTAGCTAGGTGGCAATGATTGAAGAACTCTGTCAGTGATAGCCTCTGGCGGAAGGGGCATCCCCAATTCAGCCAGACGGGTGGAGTACCCAGACATTCTGAGTATGTGATCACTGACAGACCCGTTCTCCTCCATCTTGCAAGCATAGAACTTATCGGAGGTCTCATACCTCTCGATCCGGGCATTCTTTTGAAAGATAAACTTCAACTCCTGGAACATATCATATGCTCCATGACGTTCAAAACGTCTTTGAAGTCCCGGTTCTAAGCCATACAACATTGCACTTTGAACTATTGAGTAATCATCAGAACGAGCCTGCCAGGCGTTCACAACGTCTGGAGACTCAACTGGAGCGGGTGGATCACCAAGCGGTGCATCAAGGACATAAGCCTTCTGGGAAGCCGTAAGGATAATCCTTAGATTACAGGCCCAGTCCACAAATTTACTTCCATCATCTTTCAACTTAGCTTTCTCTAGGAACGCATTAAAATTCAGGGGTGCTACTGCGCGAGCCATGATCTACAACATAAATATTGCAAAGACAACTTAGACTATTGTTCAAGATAATGAGTTTAGTTAATCATATTACTTAAAAACTCCCACTCAAATTGACATCCCTCCGGTCATTCGAGTGTCACATGATCCAAATCAACCAACTCAAGTCCGATCATCACGTGAGTTGAGGTGGTTTCAATGGTGAACATCTTCATGTTGATCATATCTACTATATGACTCATGTTCGACCTTTCGGTCTCTTGTGTTCCGAGGCCATGTCTGTACATGCTAGGCTCGTCAAGTTTAACCCGAGTGTTCCGCACGTGCAACACTGGCTTGCACCCGTTGTATGCGAACGTAGAGTCTTTCACACCCGATCATCAGGTGGTGTCTCGAAACGACGAACTTTCGCAACGGTGCACACTCGGGGAGAACACAATTTTATCTTGAAATTTAAGTGAGGGATCACCTTATAATGCTACCATCGTTTTAAGCAAAATAAGATGCATAAAAGGATTAACATCACATGCAAATCATAAGTGACATGATATGGCCATGGACTTGTGCTTTTGATCTCCATCTCCAAAGCACCGGCATGATCTCCGTCGTCACTGGCATGACACCATGATCTCCATCATCTTGATCTCCATCAACGTGTCGCCATGAGGTTGTCGTGCCGACTGTTGCTTCCACGACTATAGCTAACTCATAGCGATAAAGTAAAGCAAAACGGCAAAAATAATTAAAGACAACCCTATGGATCCTGCCGGTTGCCGTACTCATCGACATGCAAGTCGTGATATTCTATACAATACATGATCATCTCATACATCACATATATCTCATCATGTAATTGGCCATATCACATCACAACATACCCTGCAAAAACAAGTTAGACGTCCTCTAATTGTTGTTGCAAGTTTTACGTGGCTGCTACGGGTATCTAGCAAGAACAATTCTTACCTATGCAAAAACCACAACGGTGATACAAAAATTGCTATTCAACCTTCTCAAGGACTGCCTTTGTCAAATCCGATCCGACTAAAGTGGGAGAAACAGACACCCGCCAGCCATCTTTATGCAACGAAGTTACATGTCAGTTGATGGAACCGGTCTCTCGTAAGCGTACGAGTAATGTTGGTCCGGGCCGCTTCATCCCACAATACCGCCGAAACAAGAAAAGACCAAGGGAGGAAGCAATCTGAATATCAATGCCCACAAACTCCTTTGTGTTCTACTCGAGATCTTATCTACACATAGACCTAGCTCAGATACCACTGTTGGGGAACGTTGCATACAAAACAAAAAATTTCCTACGCACAAGCAAGATCTATCCATGGTGATGAGCATCTACGAGAGGGAGAGTGGATCTACGTACCCTTGTAGATCGCTAGGCGGGAAGCGTTAAGAAACGCGGTTGATGTAGTCGAACGTCTTCGCGATCCAAATCGCCGAGCGTCCCGTGATCCAATCACGATCCGTCCCGATCTAGCGCCGAACGGACGGCACCTCCGCGTTCAGCACACGTACAGCTCGATGACGATCTCCGCCTTCTTGATCCAGCAAGAGGGAGCGGAGAGGTAGAAGAGTTCTCCGGCGGCGCGACGGCGCGGCGGCTATGGTGGTGGAACAATTCCGGCAGGGCTTCGCCTAAGCACCGCTGAAACTAGACTAGAGGAGAAACCGATCTAGATGAAGTAGAGGGAGCACGTGGCAATTAGGGTTAGCTCTTCCCTCTAAATCCTCTAGTATATATAGGAGGGAGGGAGGGGAGGAGGCAGCCTCAAACCCTCAAGGTTTGGACGAAATTGGAGGTGGAGGAGTCTTACTCCAATCCTATTAGGAGTAGGATTCCTCCTCTCCACTTGGAAACCCTTTCCACCTTTCCTCCTTTGGATTTTTTCCACCCAAAGCCACATGGGCCTTAGTGGGGGGTTAAGCCAGCCCACTAGGGGCTGGTTTGACTCCTCCCACAGCCCATGAGGTCCTTTGGGTCGAGACACCCCTCCCGATGGTCCCCGGTACCCCTCCCGGCACTCCCGGTACACTACCGAAATACCCGAAACTTTTCCGGTGACCAAAACAGGACTTCCTATATATCAATCTTTACCTCCGGACCATTCCGGAGCTCCTCGTGACGTCCAGGATCTCATCTGGGACCCCGAACAACCTTCGGTCACCACCGTACATAACTCTACTATACCGAAACGTCACCGAACCTTAAGTGTGCAGACCCTGCGGGTTCGAGAACTATGTAGACATGACCGAGACACCTCTACGGCCAATAACCAATAGCGGGACCTGGATGCCCAAATTGTTTTCCCACATATTCTACGAAGATCTTTATCGGTTGAACCTCTATGTCAAGGATTCAGTTAATCCCGTATGTTGTTCCCTTTGTTCTTCGGTATGTTACTTGCCCGAGATTCGATCGTCGGTATATCTATACCTAGTTCAATCTCGTTACCGGCAAGTCTCTTTACTCGTTTTGTAATACAAGATCCCGTGGCTAACACTTAGTCACATTGCTTGCAAGGCTTATTGTGATGTTGTATTACCGAGTGGGCCCTGAGATACCTCTCCATCACACGGAGTAACAAATCCCAGTCTTGATCCATGCCAACTCAACAGACACCCTCGGAGATACCTGTAGAGCATCTTTATAGTCACCCAGTTACGTTGTGACGTTTGATACACACAAGGTATTCCTCCGGTGTCAGTGAGTTGCATGATCTCATGGTCATAGGAACAGATACTTGACATGCAGAAAACTATAGCAATAAACTGACACGATCATATGCTATGTTTATAGTTTGAGTCTTGTCCATCACATCATTCTCCTAATGATGTGATCCCGTTATCAAATGACATCTCATGTCTATGGCTAGGAAACCTTGACCATCTTTGATCGACGAGCTAGTCTATTAGAGGCATACTAGGGACACAGTGTTGTCTATGTACCCACACATGTATTTGAGTTTCCAATCAATACAATTATAGCATGGATAATAAACAATTATCATGAACAAGGAAATATAATAATAACCATTTTATTATTGCCTCTAGGGCATATTTCCAACACAAGGTAGTTCTGCTGAAAACAGCGTCAGTCCGGGTTAGTTTCATTCAAATCATGCAAATTAGAGGACAAAACCAGAGCAAAAGTGTTTGGAAAAGTAGATACGTTTGAGACATATCAACTACCCCAAGCTTAACTCATTGCTTGTCCTCAAGCAATTCAGTTGATAAACTGAAAGTGATAAACAAAACTTTTACAAACTCTTTTGTTCTCGTTATTATACACATGCTTAGCTTGTGCTCAAGTTTTCAACATAAATCATAGATAAACACGTCCATGACAACAAATAGATATTATGTTAACTCATGGCAAAACATAACCAGCTAAAAAGCAATAATAAAACATCTCCTATGACAACAATTTGTCAAAACAGTCATAATACAATATGGTGAAATGGTATTTCGCTAGCCCTTTTTGAGACCGCAAAACATAAATGCAGAGCACCTCTGAGATCCAAGCAGCGACTAAACATTATGATTCAGGGTAAAAAAGATCCAATCATGCTCATATCCAACATTAACTAAACTAAATGCATAAGAATGACAATAGTGCTCTCGGGTATGGTGCTTTAAGTAAGAGAGTGATGAATCAACATAAAAGTAAATAGATAAGCCCTTCGCAGAGGGAAGCATTGATTTGCAGAGGTGCCAGAGTTCGAAGCTTGAAACAAAGGTGAAAATATAATTTTGAGCGGTGCACTTTTCTTGTCAACGTTACGACAAAGGTTTTCAACATTTTCCATGCTAAACTCATTATTGGCGGTTCCCAAACAAAATAGTAAAGTTTACTCCTATCCACCATCCAAACACATTCCATGGCTGACCAAATCCATGGTTGCCCTCCAAATAATCAACTGTCCCCAGGAGTTGGTGTAATTTATTTTGATTATGTGGGACTGGGCATCCCTCTTACCAGCCTCTCTCGTGCAACGACGGCGAATAAACGATCGTCCTGAGAATAACTTGCTTAGCATGGAAAATATTGACCGCCCCGTCGCTCCATGAGTGAGACGAGTGCACAAAAATGGATGTTTATTTGAATATTTAGAGATGGCACATGCAAATTTACTTGGACGGCAGGGTAATACCGCTTATAGGTATCTATGGTGGACTCATATGGAATAACTTGGTTTAAGGCTTTGGGTGCACAAGCAGCATTTCCGCTTAGTACATGTGAAGGCTAGCAATAGGTTGAGAAGTGACCAGCTAGAGAGCAACAACTGTCATGAACATGCATTTTGAATAATTAACATTGGATGTAGCATGAGTACGATATGAACACTCTGAATTTAAACATCATGAAGGCTATATTGGTTTTGATTCAATTACATGTGTGCACATGGGCCAAGTCAAGACGCTTGAATTTCTCAGAGGGAAATACCATATTATAACTATTTTAATGCATGTTGACACACAAGATAAATCATTATTAACTCCTAGCTATTTAGGCATGGCATGAGAAGCTATAATCTCTAATTGTCATCACGAACATGTTTACTCATGATATACTGAATCAGGATCAAACTGGCTAAACATATTTACAAAAACCGAAAACAAAAAGAGTTCATACCAGCTTCCTTTGCCATAGTCACTTCATCGAATATCGTCATTATTGCCTTTCACTTGCACGATCGAACGATGTGATAATAATAATAGTGCAAGAATGTCATGGACTAAGCTGTAATCTGCAGGGCAGTTTAAGACAAAGGAGAAGACAAGATAAAATTGGCTCTCTGTTAGATCATCAATAAAGCATATGAGAGCCACTTAACATTTTCATCGTGGTCTCCTTTCGACAATTCAACAAAAGAAAAGGAAATCTTAACATGAGAAACACACTGAAATATTTTTTGGAGTTTTTTGTTTTTCGTCTTAAGCATGCAAAAGAACTAAGGGGAAAACAAGAGCGAGAAAAAATATTTACACGGGAAAACTCCCAACAAGCAAAGGAAATCTTTTTGGGTTTTCTTTTTAATACTATAGATAAAGAAACGAGGAAAAGAAAAAGAACCGAAAAGAAGCGAGAAATATTTTTGGATTTTGAAAGTTTTTCAAACACACAAGAAGAAAGCGGAAAATGAAGCTAACATGGATATACAATGAAAGAGGATGAACACCAACAATTTGTATGAAGTGTGAGAACATGAATGTATTGTCGGTGAGCAATACGTACTCCCCCAAGCTTAGGCTTTTGCCTAGCTTGGTAATCACCACTCATAGTAACCGTCAGGTCCGAGAAAGTACTTCTGCCGAGGTACCCGAGCGTCCCATGCCTGGGCCTCGGCCTCCGCAGCAGCAAGCTCGTTCCTGTAAGCAATGATGTCCTCTGGCATTATTCTATATCCATTCCTGGCATGATAGTTAAACAAAGAAGGTGCAGGCAAAGGAATAATATCGCAAGTCTTCTCGCTAAACACTAGGTTGTAACGAAAGGGTTGATGTGATTCAGGTTTCCAAAGAAACTGGTGTTCTACCATAGATAGATGGTCGAGGTGCACCTCAGGCAACATATAATCAGTACAACGTATAGCTACCTCGAAACGCTTGGCCAAGCGCGCATCATAAATACCACCATGAATTTTGCCTCTAGTTTGGTTAAGATGTAAGCGGCGTGCAACAATAGCTCCTAAGTTGTAAGCATTATCAACATAAAGTGCACGGCGCAAAATAGCGAGGGTGGGGGCGCTGAGGGCACCACCCTGCTCCATAGCAGTTATGCATTTTCCTATAAATAGAGAAAAGTAATGCACAGATGGAAAATGCAGACTAGTGGCTCTGGCATGTGAAATTCCCCTGGTTTCTCCTACAGTTAAGGTATGGATAAAGTCCTCAAACTCCTCAGCTTTAGGTTCACGCACTTCCCCGTCAGAGGGAAGCAGACATATTTCACACAATTCATTCAAGGGTAACTCATAGTTCTCGGCATATAGAGCAAAGCGTACCATGGGAGCACCGGACGTATTAATGAAGTAAAAGTTTTGCACAAAGGAATTAGTAAGGAGATAGTGTTGGTCACACTTATCTGCGATGAAGTTGGTTAGCCCGGCATTTGTAACAAATTGCATGAGCTCTTCATAGAAACCCGCTTCATTCATGAAGGGTATATGTGGCCATTCACAGGGCCCAACTTCCGCTTTGCGAGGGAGGTTGATATCTCTATCCTGAATCCTCCTAGAAACTCCCTTGGGGCTCCGGCTTGAAGAAGCTTTCCTTAGAAAGTTCATTATCCTAAGAAAAAATTTCTGAAATTTTTGGGCCACAAATTCATGTCAATAAACTTTGCAAGATTGATAGCAACTACTCATAAGGATGCCTAGAGGACATAGCAAGCATTCCCACTACTTGGAACTCAAAGAATTAGATATGCAAGCTTATTTTCTGTAGCACCAAGTGCAGCAACTTATGCAAAATAAATCAATAAAACAAAAACTAATTGGAGGAATGGGAGAGTCACATACCAAGGAACAATTCCTCAAAATAGTTTCGGAAACGGAGTTCCGAGCAAAGAGATCGAAAATTTCACTTTCCGGGTGAAGAACACGGGAGAGAGATGGCTAGAGAATTTTTTTCAGAGGTAGGTGATACGTCTCCAATGTATCTATAATTTTTGCTTGTTCCATGCTATTATATTATTATTCTTGGATATTTTACAATCATTTTATAACAACTTTATATCATTTTTTGGGACTAACCTATTGACATAGTGCCAAAGTGCCAGTTGTTGTTTTTGCTTGTTTTTTACATCGCAGAATATCAATACCAAACGGAGTCCAATCGCGACAAAACTTTTTGGAGATTTTTTCTGGACTAGAAGACACCCAGTGGGCCAAAGAAGAGCCAGGAAGGTGGGCTGTGGAGAGCACAACCCACCAGGGCGCGCCAGGGGCCCCCCGGCGCGCCCTGATGGGTTGTGCCCTCCACGGGGCCCCTCTGCACCGCCTGTGATGCCTATAAATTCCCAAATATTCCGAAAACCCTAAGGGACTCGACAAAACACAATCCCAGCCGCCGTAAGTTACAGAACCTCGAGATCCAATCTAAACACCATCACGGAGGGGTTCATCTTCTTCATAGGTGCCTCTCCGATGATGCGTGAGTAGTCCACCATAGACCTATGGGTCCGTAGGTAGTAGCTAGATGGCTTCCTCTCTCTCTTATGATTCTCAATACAATGGTCTCTTGGAGATCTATTTGATGTAAACTTTTCCGGTGTGTTTGTTGGGATCCGATGAATTTTGAGTTCATGATCGGTTTCTATCCATGAATATTATTTGAGCCTTCATTGATCTCTTATATGCATGATTACTTATAGCCTCGTATTTCTTCTTCGGATCTTTGGTTTAGTTAGGCCGCCTAGATCAATTTTTCTTGCCATGGGAAGAGGTGCTTTGTGATGGGTTCGATCTTGCAATGTTCTTTCCCAGTGACAGAAGGGGCAGCAAGGCACGCATGTATCGTTGCCATTAAGGATAACAAGATGGACTCTATTCCTACGTGAATTGATCTTGTCTACATCATGTTATCGTTCTTATTGCATTACTCCATTTTTCCATGAACTTAATACACTAGATGCATGCTGGATAGCGGTCGATGTGTGGAGTAATAGTGGTAGATGCAGGCAGGAGTCGGTCTACTTCTCTTGGACGTGATGCCTATATAATGATCATCGCCTTGGATATCGTCATGATTATTTGATATTCTATCAATTGCCCAACAGTAATTTGTTCACCCACCGTGTGCTATACTCATGAGAGAAGCCACTAGCGAATCCTACGTCCCCCGGGACTACTTTTCCAACATATTGCTTTCCGATCTATCTTTTTTGTCTCTTTGTTTTCAGATCTACAAAACCAAAAACCCAAAAACATATTGCTGCATATTTTATTTGCTCTTTTTATTTTGTGTTCTTGAGAGATCTATCTCTCCTATCTATCACTACCTAATCTATCTTTTTACCGTAGAGATATTCACAACCTCTCTTTCGCGTCGGGTTGGAAGTATTTGTTATTTGTGTGCAGGTGCTGCTTATTGGGTGGTGGTGATCCTCCTACTGGTTCGATAACCTTGGTTTCATAACTGAGGCAAATACTTACCGTCGCTGTGCTTCATCATCCCTTCCTCTTTGGGGAAATACCGACGCAGTCTCAAGCCACGTCGAAGGGATTTTTGGCGCCGTTGCCGGGGAGGAAGCGGTGTCTTCTACGTGCCTATCGTAGGCGCCGAGGAGACTCCATCATCATCTACCAGGTTCCTAATCACAAATCTCATCTCCTTGCAATTACATTATTTGCCATTTGCCTCTCGTTTTCCTCTCCCCCACTTCACAAATTTGCCGTTTTATTCGCCCTCTTTTCCGTTTGCCTTTTTGCTTGTTTGCTATATTTGCTTGTGTTGCCATGTGCCTTCTATTTGCTTGCATCTTCCCTTGCTAAAAATCTATTGATATGGATCCTCATCCACTTGCTAATCTTTTCAAAAGGTCAAATTATGATGAACCAATTGCTAGTGAGTTGGGCGCACTTGATTATCTCTATGAAGTTTTGTTTGAAAATCATGAATCTGAAAATTTTGATGAAGTGTTGAAAGAAGAAATTTATAAGGTGATTCATGATAGTTCCTTGAATGATGAGCATGATTGCAATGTTGCTAGTATGAATTCTCTAAATATCCATGATGATAATGATATGCAAAGCCACAAGCTTGGGGATGCTATGTTTGATGAAGATGATATTTTTAGTTCCCCAAGTTTTGATGAGCAAATTTATTATGATGATTGCATGCCTCCTATTTATGATGATGGTGATGACACGTATGCTATAATGAGTAATGATAACCATGAAACGTATCATCATGGTCTTAATTTGCAATGTGGTTACGTCAATCAAGTATCTCATGATAGTTATTTTGTTGAGTTTGCTCCCACTACCATGGATGATAAAATTTTGCTTATGTGGAGAGTAATGAAAATTCTATGCTTGTGCATCATGAAAAGAATGATTTATGTGAAAGTTATATTATTGAATTCCTTCATGATGCTACTGAAATTTATTATGAGGGAGGAACATATGCTTATAGGAATTGCAATAATATCAAGTTTCCTCTCTATGTGTTCAAAGTTTTGAAGTTAAGCTTGTTTTGCCTTCCTATGCTAGTTGATTCTTGTTCTCATAAGTTTGCTCACAAAATCCCTATGCATAGGAAGTGGGTTAGACTTAAATGTGTTTGTCATGAGATTCATGATGCTCTCTTGCATATTTAAATTACTACTTTTTATGTGAGCATCATTGAAATCATCATGCCTAGCTAGGGGCGTAAAACGATAGCGCTTGTTGGGCGGCAACCCAATGAATAAATTTATTTTTGTCTTTTTCTTTCTGTTTTTGAGTGTTGACAAAATTATTCCTCTTTTATGATTGTGTTTTTATGTTTTATTTAGTGTTTGTGCCAAGTAGAGCCTTTAGGATGATTCATAAGATGAGTAGAAGTGATGCTGAATTTGAAACAGAAACTTTGCGTCTAGTATTTGAATTTTCATTTTTTACTGGAATGTGATCTTGAGCTGAAATTTTGAAACAGTGTTGCTATACAAATCCCTTACATTTTCCTATTTTTTCAGAATTTGTAGAGTTATAGAAGTATGGTTAGAGTACAGATTACTACAGACTGTCTGTTTAAGACAGATTCTGTTTTCGTTGCATTGTGTGCTTGTTTTGATGAATCTATGGGTTATATTGAAGGGTATGAGCCATGGTAAAGTTAAAATACTGTAGGTATAATGCAATAATAAAATATGAATAGGTTTGCAACAGCACCTAAAGTAGTGATTTGCTTTATTATACTAACGGATCTCACGAAGATTTTGTTGAGTTTTGTGTGATTGAAGTTTTCAAGTTTTGGGTGAGATCACGATGGATGAAGGAATAAGGAGTGAAAAGAGCCTAAGCTTGGGATGCGGTAATGCTACCGCATCCCCCAGATATATCCAAAGAGAAACAAGCAACTAAGCTTGGGGATGCCCCCAAGCGGCATCCCCTCTTTCTTCTAACAACCATCGGTATTTACTTGGAGCTATATTTTTATTCGTCACATATCATGAGTTTTGCTTGGAGCGTCTTGTATCTTTGCTTGCTTTACCAGTTAGTTTGTCACTTGTAGCCTTGCTGGACACACCTATTTGAGAGAGCCAAAATTATGTATGACTTGTTAGAATTGCTCTTTGTGCTTCACTTACACTTTTTGAGCTATAGAATTGCTCTAGTGCTTCACCTATATCTTTTTGAGCACGGTGTGCTTGGAATATTTTAAAGAAATACTCTCATGCTTCACTTAGATTAATTTGAGAGTTAGTAAATTTTGAAGAAATCCTCTCATGGTTCACTTATACCTTTTTGAGAGATGAAATCTTTATGCTCATGTGCTTCACTTAAATTTGTTTTGAGCTTGTCAAAAAGCAACGGCAATATATGAAACTAGTCCCAAAGTGATAGATATCCAAGGAGGATATAATAAAAACTTTCATGAAGATCATTGGAAAAATTAAACTTGATTCTTTGTAATAGTTTTGAAACATGGTGATAGTAATATGTGAGTCATGTTAGTGAGTAATTATGCTTTAGTAGGAATATTGGTGTTAAGTTTGTGATTCCCTATGCATGCACGAAAGTCAATAGTTATGCAATGAAGTTACATCCTACTTATGGTGCATTATTCGGTGTTAGTTGTGCTCAATGCTCGGTTATGTGAATTTTCGTTTCTTGGTTTGGTTGCTTCTCAATCTATTTGCTAGCCTCTATTTGTACTAAGTAGAAATACTACTTGTGCATCCAAAACCCTTAAACCAAGTTTTGCCTTATGAGTCCACCATACCTACCTATATGCGCTATTTCCATGCCGTTCCAAGCAAATTTGTATGTGCCATCTCTAAATTTTCAAAATAAAATTTCTCTTTTGTGTGCCCGTACCACTCATGAAACGGTGGGGAGTGTCCAATATTTTTCCATGCTAGATGTGTTATTCTCAAGATGAGTGTTTATTCACTTGTCATTGCACGAGAGTGCGGCGGTAATAGGGATGCCCATTCCCGAAATGAAAAAAAATTTACTTTATGTTGTCAAATAATAAATTCCTTGGAAAGTGTTGGTATGGAAGGCAACCGTGGATATGGCCCGACATGGAAAGTGAAAGTTTGGTGGAAAAAGGAATAAACTGTATTTTCTGTTTGGGAACCGCTTATGATATATCTAGCATGGAAAGTATTGTGAGCTACTTTGTCGTTTTCGTTGACAGGAAAAGCATGCCACCCAAAATATTTCTCTCTCTCAATTTAAACCTTGAGCTCTGGCACCTCTACAAATCCCAACTTCCCTCTCGGAAGGGCCTATCTATTTACTTTATGCAATTTTTATTTTTGCTTTGAGTCTCCATCTTCTCTTATAAAGCACCAACTAGGGGGCACTATGATCGTACTTGGGCATTGGGCATAGCTAATATTTGAGTGTGTCTCATGAATGGATCAATGATTGAGCATAATGGGCTAGGGATAACTCTCTTTAGTGTTGATATTTTGAAAGACATGGTTGCTTGTTGACATGCTTGAGTATTGAAGTCATTATGTTAAAACTAGACTATTGCTTTGAATCATTTACAAGTCCAAATGTCCATGCTATACAAAAGAAAAGACTATGAGATGAACATGTTAGGCAGCATTCCACATCAAAAATTCTGTTTTTATCATTTACCTACTCGAGGACGAGTAGGAATTAACCTTGGGGTGCTGATACGTCTCCAACGTATCTATAATTTTTGCTTGTTCCATGCTATTATATTATCATTCTTGGATGTTTTACAATCATTTTATAACAACTTTATATCATTTTTTGGGACTAACTATTGACATAGTGTCAAAGTGCCAGTTGCTGTTTTTGCTTGTTTTTTACTTCGCAGAATATCAATACCAAATGGAGTCCAATCGCGACGAAACTTTTGGAGATTTTTTCTGGACCAGAAGACACCCAGTGGGCCAAAGAAGAGCCAGGAAGGTGGGTTGTGGAGAGCACAATCCACTAGGGCGCGCCAGGGGGCCCCCGGCGCGCCCTGATGGGTTGTGCCCTCCACGGGGCCCCTCTGCACCGCCTCTGATGCCTATAAATTCCCAAATATTCTGAAACCCATAGGGGAGTCGACGAAACACAATTCCAGCCGCCGCAAGTTCCAGAACCTCGAGATCCAGTCTAAACACCATCACGGAGGGGTTCATCTTCTTCATAGGTGCCTCTCCGATGATGCGTGAGTAGTGCACCATAGACCTATGGGTCTGTAGGAAGTAGCTAGATGGTTTCCTCTCGCTCTTATGATTCTCAATACAATGGTCTCTTGGAGATCTATTTGATGTAAACTTTTGCGGTGTGGTTGTTGGGATCCGATGAATTTTGAGTTCATGATCAGTTTCTATCCATGAATATTGTTAGAGTCTTCTTTGATCTCTTATATGCATGATTACTTATAGCCTCGTATTTCTTGTTCGAATCTTTGGTTTAGTTAGGCCGACTAGATCGATTTTTCTTGCCATGGGAAGAGGTGCTTTGTGATGGGTTCGATCTTGCGGTGTTCTTTCCCAGTGACAGAAGGGGCAGCAAGGCACGCATGTATCGTTGCCATTAAGGATAACAAGATGGGGTCTATTCCTACATGAATTGATCTTGTCTACATCATGTCATCATTCTTATTGCATTACTCCATTTTTCCATGAACTTAATACACTAGATGCATGCTGGATAGCGGTCGATGTGTGGAGTAATAGTGGTAGATGCAGGCAGGAGTCGGTCTACTTATCTTGGACGTGATGCCTATATAATGATCATCGCCTTGGATATCGTCATGATTATTTGATCTTCTATCAATTGCCCAACAGTAATTTGTTCACCCACCGTGTGCTATACTCATGAGAGAAGCCACTAGCGAATCCTACGTCCCCCGGGACTACTTTTCCAACATATTGCTTTCCGATCTATCTTTTTTGTCTCTTTGTTTTCAGATCTACAAAACCAAAAACCCAAAAACATATTGCTACATATTTTATTTGCTCTTTTTATTTTGTGTTCTTGAGAGATCTATCTCTCCTATCTATCACTACCTAATCTATCTTTTTACCGTAGAGATATTCACAACCTCTCTTTCGCGTCGGGTTGGAAGTATTTGTTATTTGTGTGCAGGTGCTGCTTATTGGGTGGTGGTGATCCTCCTACTGGTTCGATAACCTTGGTTTCATAACTGAGGGAAATACTTACCGTCGTTGTGCTGCATCATCCCTACCTCTTTGGGGAAATACCAACGCAGTCTCAAGCCACGTCAGTAGGAGAAGGAGTGGGAGGAAGAGATAAGGCAGGTGGCCCCTGTGGGCCCCACAAGCCAACCGGCCGCGCCCCCAGGGGGCGTGGCCTATTGCGTGGTGGCCCACTGGCAGGCCCCCCTGCAGTAATTTTTGCACCAATTTATTTTATTTATTCCAGAAAAATTCATGTTAAACATTCGTGGAAATCTGAAACTTTTTATTTTTGAGGTATTTTTCATGCACGGGAAAACAGAAAATAGGATATTCATGGAATTTTATTTTCATTTTCACTAAGAAAACATAATATAAACTTGTGTTGCAGAGAGTTGTGAATATTCAATTCATCACTCTCATGTCTTTCGAAAAGAATTCATTAATAAGGTTGATCAAGTCTTATTAATAAACGTTTTGGATTAACATGAAACCGAAGAATCTTCATATGTCACTAGGTTACCTCAATTGGGATTTGTATCTCCCCAACAATAAGATTATAATATTTCTTCTTTTTGGCAGCAGGGAGAGGAATTATGAAATGTCCAATGATAACCGTGGGAATAGGATCAATGACATTAATATTATTAACCAAGGTTTGCTTCCTCGGAAAATGCACGGTATGTTGCTTGCCATTAACATGAAAGGTAACCTTGATTTTATTGCAATCAATAACAGCCCATGCAGTATTTAAAAAGGGTCTACCAAGGATGATCAATATATTGTCGTCCTCCGGCATATCAAGAATAACAAAGTCTGTTAAGATAGTAACATTTGCAACCACGACAGGAACGTCCTCGCAAATTCCAATCGGTAAAGCAGTGGATTTATCAGCCATTTGCAAAGATATCTCAGTAGGTGTGAGTTTACTCAATTCAAGTCTTTTATCAAGGGAGAAAGGCATAACACTAACACCGGCCCCTAAATCACATAAAGCAGTTTTGACATAGTTTCTTTTGATGGAGCAAGGTATTGTGGGTATACCCGGATCTCCTAACTTCTTAGGTACTCCACCATCAAAAGAATAATTAGCGAACATGGTGGAAATTTCAGTTTCAGGTATTTTCCTCTTGTTGGTAATAATATCTTTCATGTACTTAGCATAAGGAGGCATTTTCAATATATCAGTCAAACGTGTGCGCAAAAAGACAGGTCTAATCATTTCAGCAAAGCGCTCAAAATCTTCATCATCCCTACTTTTAGTTGGCTTACGAGGGAATGGCATAGGCTTTTGAACCCATGGCTCTCTTTCCCTTCCATGTTTCGTAGCAACAAAGTCCCTCTCATCATAACGTTTATTTTTAGAAGGTGGGTTATCAAGATCCTCAACAGGTTCAATTTCTACATCATTATCATTTTCTTTGTTATTATCTGGTTGAGCATCTATATGAGCATCATCATCATTAGTATCATTTTCATTATCACTAGGTGTATGCTCACTACTAGACTGAGTCTCAGCATCAGAAAGGGAAACCTCATTGTTTTTATCCACGGTTTTTTCTATGACAGGTTCAGTAGAGGCATGCAAATTCCTATCATTTTTCTTTTTATTTTTCTTCTTAGATGAACTAGGTGTATCTTCATTAATTTTCTGAGAATCTTGTTCAATTCTATTATGGTGGCCTTCAGGATAAAGAGGTTCTTGGGTCATTCTACGTCCTCTAGTCATTACTCTAACAGCATGATTATTCACATTATTATTTATTTCAGCAAGCAAATCATTTTTTGATTTAGCGACTTGGTCTAGTTGAGTGTGAACCATAGAAGCATGTTTGCTCAACCCTTTCACATCATTTGCAATTCTGAATATCAAGTCACTTAAGCGATCTATCATCATAGCATTACGTTGCAATTGATTCTTAACATAATTGTTAAAGTGTTCTTGCTTAACAACGTAATTATAAAATGAATCCAGGCATTGTTCAGGAGTCTTAGTATAAGGTATATCACTTTTATTAAAGGAACGGAGAGAGTTTACCTTTACTACCTGTGTTGGGGCATCAAGTCCATGTATTTCTTCAATAGGTGGTAATTTCTTGACATCCTCAGTTTTAATACCTTTTTCTTTCATAGATCCTTTTGCTTCTTGAATATCTTCGGGACTGAGAAATAGAATACCTCTCTTCTTTTGAATAGGTTCTGAAGGTGGTTCAGGGAGTGTCCAATCATCGGCATTTTGTAATATGTTATTCAATAATTCTTCAGCTTGTTCAACAGTCCTTTCCCTGAAACATAACCAGCACAACTATCTAGAAAATCCCTAGAAGCATTAGTTAGTCCATTATAAAAAATATCAAGTATTTCATTCCTCTTAAGTGGACAATCAGGCAAACCTCGTAGTAACTGGAGAAGCCTCCCCCAAGCTTGAGGGAGATTCTCTTCTTCAATCTGAGCAAAGTTAAATATTTCCTGTAAGGCAACTTGTTTCTTATGAGCAGGAAAATATTTTGCAGAAAAGTGTTGAAGCATATCCTGGGGACTACGTATGCAGCCAGGAGTAAGTGATAAGAACCATTCCTTGGCGTCGCCTTTTAGCGAGAAAGGAAAAATCTTAAGGATATAATAGTAGCGAATACTTTCTTCATTGGTAAACAGAGCAGTAATATCATTCAGTTTCATAAGGTGTTCAACAATAGTCTCATTTTCATAACCATGGAAAGGATCAGATTCTACTACAGGAATTAACTCAGGGTCTACAGAGAACTCATAATCCCCATCAGTAACAAATATAGGAGAAGTAGCAAATTTAGGATCACGTTTCATTTTCTCCATCATGGATTTTTCTTTTAGTTTGCATAATAGTTTCTTCACATCATCTCTATTTTCACAAGCAAGAAAGTCCCTAGCTACCTCACCATCCATAACATAACCTTCAGGTACATGGGGCAATTCATATCTATTAGGTGAGCGAGGGGTAATAGGTGATTCAAAATCTTCCTCAGTTTCAGCATTCTCAAGTTCTGTAGCTTTAGCAATATGAGCATCAAGTAATTCATTCAGTGGCATAGGTTCAGTTTCAACATGTGTAGCAATAGTTTCATCATTAATTTCAGAAGTAGCATCATCAAGTTCATGTGACATATCAGGACGATCAACAGATGGTGGTGTAACAAACTGATTCAAAACAGAAGGTGAATCAATAGCAGAGCTACATGGCACTACCTTACCTCCTCTGAGGAGAGGGGACGATCTTAGTTTGGTTGTCTTTCAGATTTCTCATAGTAGCAATTGGACATCCTTCAGTTAACACAATAAATAGAGCCATACTCCCCGGCAACGGCGCCAGAAAAAGTTCTTGATAACCCACAAGTGTAGGGGATCGCAACAGTCTTCACGGGTAGTATTTCACCCTAATTTATTGGTTCGACACAAGGGGAGCCAAAGAATATTTATTGGCCTTGACAGTTGAGTTGTCAATTCAACCGCACCGAGGATATCTCTCTGCAGCAAAGATTTAGTAGCACGACAAATAGTAGTAGCAACAGTAACAACTATAGTGACAGTAGCAGTTTTGTAGCAAGTGTGACAGTAACAATAGCAATAGTAACTTGGCAAGATTCAGTATATGTAACGCGTAGGCATGTGGATCGGTGATGGATAATGATTTAGATGACATTGATCATATAACAGTTACACACTAGGGCGACACAGAACTAGCTCCAATTCATCAATGTAATGTAGGCATGTATTCCGTATATAGTCATAGGTGCTTGCAATAAGAACTTGCATGACATCTTTTGTCCTACCCTCCCGTCGCAGCGGGGTCCTATTGGAAACTAAGGGATATTAAGGCCTCCTTTTAATAGAGAACCGGAACAAAGCATTAACACATGGTGAATACATGAACTCCTCAAACTACGGCAATCACTGGAAAGAATCCCAATTATCACTACTAAGGAAAACCTTATACACATAATCTTATCAGTAGCGCTGGTTAAAATAAGGCGCTACTGCTAATTAGCAGTAGCACATGGCCACAAGAGGCGCTACTGGTATCCACATAGCAGTAGCGCGGCTGGTATAAAACGCGCTACTAATATAATTGCCACACAGTTGCCGACAGTCTAGGTATAGTAGTAGCGCCCTTCTGCAAACAGCGCTACTGCTAACAGAATAATAGTAGCGCGTTTTTATGGTAGGGCGCTACTGCTATGTTTGACCGGTCGCTGCAACTAAAGCTGTGATGTGCCATATTGTGGGGCCCACTTAGCAGTAGCGGTTCACGTAAACCAGCGCTACTGCTAAATGTGTATCCGTAGCGTGTTTTCCTGAACCGTGCTACTGCTAGGTCGACCTTATCTTCTTCCACCCGGCCCGCGCCCTCACTCCTCACTCTGTAGTTCTCCCTCTCCACTATCTCCCTCGCGGCGGCGCTCCCGCATCCCGACCGTCCGCCCAACGCGGCGGCCCTCCCCGTCCCGGCCCTCCCCACGTCCCGTCCCTCCCGTCCCGGCCATCCACGCAGCGGTAGCTCTCCCTCCCTCCTCTCTCCCACTCTCCACCCTTCTCCCTCCTCCCTCTGTTTTTGCACTGCTAGAAAAGCTTAATGGATGGATGGATTGATGCATTTAGATGGTTATGAATGGATGCATTTAGATGGTTAGATGGATGTATGGATACATTTAGATGGTTAGATGGATGGATGCATTTAGATGGTTATGGATGGATGCATTTAGATGGTTAGATGGATGTATGGATGCATTTAGATGGTTATGGATGGATGCATTTAGATGGTTAGATGGATGTATGGATGCATATCGGAATTCATCCACATGCTGTAAATTGTGTTACAGAGGTGTTTCAGGTCGTAACCGTAAAAAATTGTTTAAACTTGCAAACATTCGTGGATGATTCCATCTAAACCGTTGCTCCTGTGGATGTGATTTCTTCATGAGATTTATTGGCGCGGGGAAATTTACAGGGATTCCATGTCTCCTAGACGTTGTGCTATTTAATACGTCCATTGTTAAGCAAATGTCATGCCAAATTTATAGGGATTCCATGTCTCCAAGACGTTCTCATGAAGAGGAGTTGGAGTGGCGGAGGAAGTTGCTGGCGTGGGGAAAAAGGATTGACGATGCAGTGTTCGGCTGGAGAGATTGTATGCGGGAGCTGAAAGAGGCGGAGAATATGTTTCGGAAGACTCAGTCTAGTCACTGGGAGTACGAAGTCAATGAGTGCAAGAGTTATGCCCAAACACAACTACAAGTTGCAGCAGACGTCATCTTCGCGGAGGCCAACGCTGCAGAGCATGCTCGGATGCCACCTCAGAGTAGTCCCCACTTGGTTATGGAATGGGCACTACAACAAGTGCCATCTTCGTGCCCGACTCAAAGAGCCCGATGGTGGCACCCCGATAGAGGGCCGACGCACGCCAGTCCCCAGGATAAGACCTGACGCACGCCAAAGACATGATACAGCAATTTCCAGGCAAAATGGCTTTATTAATTATCTTGGAGTATTACAATACTGTTGCTTACAACAATATTACATAACTCCGGGGCTAGCTAAATGGCATCAGGGGTCTTGGTTCAGGGGCAACGACATCTCTGGCTGGGCTCCATAACGCACAGGACTGGCCTGGTTACGCTCTAGCACGACAAATCTTCTCCTGCAACTGGCCACGTGCAAGGCCAGGTGAGTACTTTGAATGTACTCACAAGACAACCAAATACATAGCATCCAAACAAACAGATGCCAAAGCAAGCCCTATGCTATGCATGTATTACTCCTAAGCATGGCATGAAACTTAACAAGGAAAGCATGGATCAAGCATGGCATAGCAAGGATCAGGCATATAATTTATGGCAAGATCACACTAAATGCTTAGAATACTTATTGTACCAACCACCAACTTACTCTCTTTTGGGTTGTCACACAACCCTCGACATACTAATGATCTAACCTGACCTGACTCAAATCCAATCCAAATCATGTGGTCATCCGACCACTCATCATATAGCCATCCCTTGGCTAACATATCTTATACCCGACATCGTCGGATGTCTACCCAAGATAAGTTCTTTCATCATTACTAGCACTGATACGGTTGATCACCTACTGAGGTCTGGACGGGATGTCCAATACCGTGGACTCGGCTATTCGAATAGATTTTGACACTCTGCAGAGGTTGCGCACTTTACCCACACCATGAAGCACCTGGCCCTGGCCTCGAGACCACTCGGGTGGACCAGCATTGCTTTAACAAAACCTGCCTGACTCGTGACTCTTTCATCGTACCACCGGCACTCTTCCTCCCCCGGAGGTCAGCCTTGGGTGGCCCCTATGTCCTCATGACACCTGCCACCGTCGTGGCCAAACTATGTAGACCCAAACGGGGCCTACTGTCCCAAACGGGGACCGCGCGCAAAACTCAACAACATCTGGGCTCACAAGGTTATCGCCGCTTACCTGATCAGGGTAGCACGCCGCGCATAACCTTCCCTCTTTGGTGGTACCGGTGAAAGATCACGCAGTCAGACCCGGTCAGGGCCGTCCCATACCGGCAAATGTGGTTGCACGAGTATGCCCGGACAGGTGACTCAAGATCAACCGACTAAATATCTTTTATTCAACCCACTCAGCATATCCATCATCGTGCTATTCCACTAATAATAGTAAGTGCTATCATAGCAAGATCATAGTACTGATAATCATGGCATGAGATCAATCATAATACTAACATGGCAATGACATTAACAATATCATTATTATGGAAATAAGACATGGCACTAGATGAATGGAAATGCTAGTGTCTAATACCGATGTCACCACCGGTGCATGCAAGTGCAGCCTAACAGGCGATACAGATAAACACACAGGTGCAAGCAAAGTCATCATGCAAGTCCGGAGCTCATGGTAAGAGGTTGGCTTGCCTGGGGGTCGACGAATACGCCGGGAGGAAACACGATCACCTCGCGGAAGAAATTGCCGGAAAGGGGTCTCTCTCAGCGGGCTCGATCGGAGGGCAAGGGCAAAATGGTTATTTCCACTGTGTGAACACATAGTGAAAATAGTACCATCGAAACGGGCTCGACGAGACGAAAACGGGGGCGCTGGTTTTACCTGATTCTGAGCTACGGTCGCAAAGTTATGATCGTTCATTCGTTAGGCTGTCAATGGGCAAAACAGTGTCCACTATAGTCCCTAACGAGTGAACGTTCATTAACTAACCACTTCGGCGACCGGCTGGAAAAACTAAAGCGCAGTTTCAGTAGTACGCTTCCGAAAATAGAAAGCGTAGTTTGGAAAATACGCTTTCATTTTAAACTGGCTGGGTCAACGCTGAGCGGCTGACGAGCGGGTCCCGCGCTGACCTTTCTCCCTCCCCTACTTTCTTCCTCCCCCGGGCCCGACCACGAACAGAGAAGGGGCGGGAGGCAGCGGCGAATCCGGCGCCGGCCCGGCCGATTCCGGCCACCCCCGGCGAGGGCGCCGGTACAAGCAGGAGCGCCGGCGAGTGCCGCATCCAGGGGAAGTCCCAGGGGCGGCTGGGGAAAGGTGTGGCGCTGACCACTGCGGCGAGCGGGAGCGGTCTCCGGCGAAGGGCGCGGGCAGCTCCGGCCATCTCCGGCCGGATTGAAGTGGGGGACAGGACGCGGCGGCTCAGGGAGAGCTTCTGGACCTGGCTAGGGCTGCGGGGGAGGTCCCTTGCTCGATTCCGACGGGAGGCCGAGACCAGGGCGACAGGGCTTCGGCAATTGCCAAGGGAGAGATCTCGAGAAGCTCGCTAGGAGGAGGGGGAATGGGTTGCTGGCTAGAGGGGAAACTCGGGCATGCTCTATTTATAGCTCGGAGAGGAGGTCTCGCGACGACGGCCGATGCTTCGAGACGGCGGCGCCGTGGCCGCGTCTCAACAGGACGATAAGGCCGGCTAGACGCTAGTAGATGAGGGGAGAGGACTCCAGAGGGATCACGCTCACACTAGGGAGCTCCACGGCGCTCAGGGACAAGGTGGAACTCGCTGGTGCAAGCTCCCGACGAGTCCAATCGCACAGAGCACCGTTTTGGCACTTTCTGGCCGTGGTCACCGCGTGTCCACGGCGATGCCACGTTCCAAGCAATGCCAAAACATGTCTAGGGACATATAAACACTATCTTAAGTTGACCTATGCATATGGATAGCTCCAGGGAGGACTGAGGTGACTGATCCATGCTCCAATAGTTGCCAACAGAAACCTGTTTGTGCTGGGGTGTGGCCACTACAGTGCTCACCTTGGCCTGACCCTTGGCATGGGTCAATAATCTACTAAGGTCACTATCCTGGCAAAATCTCAGCCCAAATGAACCATCCTAGATGGTACTTCCTTTGCAACTTGGCAATCTGACCAGAAATGAAGAAGATGATGCTGGGGACAAAAGGCTACATAGAATTGGATGATTTTCGGAGGAGATCAATTATTTGGGCATATAGAGACACTGTAAAAGTTTCATACCATTTGCATAAGCAGAAATGGTACTTCCTTCACAGTGCTCCAATGTGGACAGAATCTTGAATAATTTGCTGAGGATGATTGGCTATATGGAATGGGCTAAATTTTGGAGGAAAAAGGTAATTTATCATAATGAACCACCCTGCAAAGTTTTAGCCCAAGGAGATCAAGGAATCATGCACTTCGTTTGCAAATGGGAAATCTGGACAGAATTTGCAAATGGAAGTGGTGCTCAAAATTTGAATTGGGGAACTTGAGATTTTGATGGAATTGGATAATATATGGATATAAGAATCTCCACAAATTATTTGGGATTTTTCCTAGCTACCAAAATGGTAGTTCCTTAGGAAAGGCCCCAAATTGAAATATTGGCTTTAAGTAGGAAAAGGCAATTTCCCCTATTTAATTATAGCCAATATTTTTATGAGAGCTCAATATATCCACAAAGAATATCTCCACAAGTTTTCATGACCTCTGGAGATGGATAGATATTTTCCGGGATTTAATTCCTCAGAAGGGCAGAAAAAGGAATTAATTCTGGAGGGAAAATATTGCATATGACTTAGCAATATTTTTGCACATCTAGGGTCTATGGATGAAGGAGGATCTCTGGAAATTTTGGGAGAATCAACAGAGCAAGGGAAATGATAGCTCCTTTGAAAACACCAAGGCAGGATTTCCAGTTCCAATATTTCGGAAGGGTTGAATGAGATTCGGGATTGGCTGACGGAAAGATTGACTGGCACAAGAACATGAGAAAGGCACTGAGAGGTTGAGGATAGACTGAATTCATCTGGTCACTTGCCAAATTCCAGAGGAAAAATTCGGGAGAGAAAAGCTAGGAAGGAATAACAGCACAAAAATCGATAACCCGATTTTTGGGGTGTTACAAACCTTCCCCCCTTAAAAGAATCTCGTCCTCGAGATTCCTAGGGTTAGCTTAGAACAAAACTACTATGCCTCCAACAAAGAAAACCTCTCGGCTGGGTCTTAACCCTGCTGTTGAAAACAACCGGGTTAAGAGTACCAAAACGGGTACACCCAGATCGAGATACGGCTATCGCGGAATCTACTCTATAGGTAGGGGCCGCTGGGTAGCCCTGGCATTTTTAGAAAAAGTAGCATTACCTTTTTCCAAAAATGCTCGGGGTACCACAATGAACAGTGGCCTCTCTCGCTGACAGGTGGGACCAGGGTCCACTGGCAGCTTTCTTCTCCTATCTCCAGCCAACGGCTCTCTCTCTTGCGCGCGCTCTCGCTGCCCCGAGTGCGGCTAGGCACTGCGCACGCCTGGCTCCTAGGGCACGGAGTACCCTACGGTGATAGTGCGTGGCGCGCACGAGGGCACTCAGAGAGCACTCCCATCGCGGGCCAGCACCGGTCGGCACTGCTCGCAGATTCGCCTCCTGGACGCCGGTGATCGAGCGGCGCGCAGTCTCCTGGACCTTGCTCACCGTACACCAGACTGGGGCTATAAAAACGATCGCGGGGTCTCTACTCTCTACCTACCTCTTGCATCCTACCTTACTTCTTCTTCCTCTCTTCCTTCTCCTTCTGGTCGCAGGGGCGCGAGGCAAGGCGCTAATGGCGGGCATGGGCTCGGAGCTACTCACGATCCTCCTGGCTGGCATGCTGGCGGCATTGATTGGAGGCTCGCTGCTGCTGTGCGCGATGATCCTCGACGATCGCCAGGATGCTGCTGCCAGAGAGGCGGCTAGGGGGCAACTACGCCATCTCAGGCCGGCAGAATAAACGCGGCTGCGGCGGCGAGGGGCGGCCTGTCAACATCACACCAGACGGTGACAGAGGCGCCGCTAGGGCTAGGTTTAGAGTGGTGCGGTCAGCGGAGCTTCTATCAGTGTGGTGGTCACGCTGCTAGTTGCTCCTTGCTGAACGACATCCACAATGGGGCTAAAGGTCAAATCGGGTCTTAGGTCTTGGGCTCGAAGGGTTGGACCGGTCTATGCTGCAATAAAATGTCCTAGAATTTCTTCGAGATTGCAGTTGGCATGCAGACTTTGCTTACCAGATACACATGCAATCTATACTAATATGCAGGTAGATGCAGAGTGCATATGGTAACAAAATGCAGGTAGAAACAAGCATATCAAGCAAATTATACTACATCGTTTTAATGCCGGTGGGTGTATGTACTCCTAGTATACATACACCTACACCAGCTCGCATTTTATTATAGACTCTAAGCGAGTCCAATGTTGTTATTAGGTGTAAGTGCTCTACTGACTAAAATCTTGTTAAGAGTCCACTGCCAGCTATGTTAAACATTTCTGCTTAACAGAGTGACAGATGAACCAAGCACACAGAGCAAACAGGCATACATAATAGTACAACAGCACACAGGCATAAGCAGTACAGGCAATACAAGCATACAACAACACACAGCCTTACTAGGCAGCTAACAACAACTCACTCCGAACTACAGAGTCCTAAACGCAGGCGAAGAGACAGTCTTCGCAACACACCTACTCACGGCATCTTCTGGCTTCAATCACTGCCGAAGCCACAGATGGGCCTACTTTCGTTGGGGCTCTCCTGGGGGACGGAGACTGAGCCAACTTCCATCTTCATCGTCGGACACCTCTATGGGTTGGGGCTCAACTGCTGGAGCTGCAGCGGGAACTTGACCGAACACATCCCGATGACGAAGTCATCGGATAGCTCCTTGAATGGAATTTGGGTGGATGATGGCTGGGCGAAAAAGGTCTATGGATTGCGAGGGTGGTACTGGCTGTGAAGGTGGCATTGGGTTTGGCAACAAGGAACGGGTGGTCTGGGATGCAATTTCACGAGCCACACGGTAGGCTTCCGTAACGACCCGGGTGGTGTCTTGGTCAATGGCTTGGAACTCTTGCAGAATGCCAGAGAGCAGAAGTCCCTAGGCATCAATATACTGGACTAGGCGAGCTATGGTTGGGTCAACATCTCCCACTATGCTGGAGAACTTGCCAGCTGTGTCCGACGAAGATGGAAAATAGCGGAACTCTTGCATCTCTGCTACTTGCGGAAACTGGCTATAAAGACGGGCGATGGCTCCTGCGGCAGCCCTCTGGACAGCCAACGCGGGGGTGGGCATGGGTTTTCCCTGAAAATTCATGGGCTTCCCATCCGCTGTTGGACCTGGGCTGATATACACCCTTGCATAAAATCGGCAAAGGTGGGGGACGGGGTCCGACTGAAACACCAGATACACCGGAGGGGTGCTACAGCCAAGGGCTCGAGTGAGCACACTCGAAAGGATGCGCGGAAAGCCGGAACATCCATCACCCAAGGTTCGGCTATGGAAAGTGGGTGCACTGGGGGTCTTGGAGGAGCTGGCCATGGTTACTAGCCTAGGTCTCTCTTACTGGGTCTGGCTTACTGAATGGGGGCTACGACTCTCAGGGGCTTAAATAGGCAGTCGGCTGGAACACACCAGCATGACGTGGATCCTTCTCGTGCCGGGTAGAAGATACGCCGGTATGGCCGACAACCAAGTGGGGTCTCGGTCTAATCCTAAATGGCTGGGTGGGCGGACAGCTGGGTAGGGTCACGTCCATTCCGACTGTGCCGACTGTTGATCCACAGTGGCCATGTCGGTTGCCAGAGACGGGTCAAATCTATTGGGCACACTACCGGTTAAACCTAGGGGTGGTCTGGGGCTAGGGTAACCTATAGCCAGCCTGGCTCTGATACCAAGTCTTGTGGCACCCCGATAGAGGGCCGACGCACAGCAGTCCCCAGGATAAGACCTGACGCACGCCGAAGACATGATACAGCAATTTCCAGGCAAAATGGCTTTATTAATTATCTTGGAGTATTACAATACTGTTGCTTATAACAATATTACATAACTCCGGGGCTAGCTAAATGGCATCAGGGGTCTTGGTTCAGGGGCAACGACATCTCTGGCTGGGCTCCATAACGCACAGGACCGGCCTGGTTACGCTCTAGCACGACAAATCTTCTCCTGCAACTGGCCACGTGCAAGGCCAGGTGAGTACTTTGAATGTACTCGCAAGACAACCAAAATACATAGCATCCAAACAAACAGATGACAAAGCAAGCCCTATGCTATGCATGTATTACTCCTAAGCATTGGCATGAAACTTAACAAGGAAAGCATGGATCAAGCATGGCATAGCAAGGATCAGGCATATAATTTATGGCAAGATCACACTAAATGCTTAGAATACTTATTGTACCAACCACCAACTTACTCTTTTCTGGGTTGTCACACAACCCTCGACATACTCATGATCCAACCTGACCTGACACAAATCCAATCCAAATCCTGTGGTCATCCGACCACTCATCATATAGCCATCCCTTGGCTAACATATCTTATACCCGACATCGTCGGATGTCTACCCAAGATAAGTTCTTTCATCATTACTAGCACTGATACGGTTGATCACCTACTGAGGTCTGGACGGGCTGTCCAATATCGTGGACTCGGCTATTCGAATAGATTTTGACACTCTGCAGAGGTTGCGCACTTTACCCACACCATGAAGCACCTGGCCCTGGCCTCGAGACCACTCGGGTGGACCAGCATTGCTTCAACAAAACCTGCCTGACTCGTGACTCTTTCATCGTACCACCGGCACTCTTCCTCCCCCGGAGGTCAGCCTTGGGTGGCCCCTGTGTCCTCATGACACCTGCCACCGTCGTGGCCAAACTATGTAGACCCAAACGGGGCCTACTATCCCAAACGGGGACCACGCGCAAAACTCAACAACATCTGGGCTCAAAAGGTTATCGCCGCTTACCTGATCAGGGTAGCACGCCGCGCATAACCTTCCCTCTTTGGTGGTACCGGTGAAAGATCACGCAGTCAGACCCGGTCAGGGCCGTCCCATACCGGCAAATGTGGTTGCACGAGTATGCCCGGATAGGTGACTCAAGATCAACCGACTAAATATCTTTTATTCAACCCACTCAACATATCCATCATCGTACTATTCCACTAATAATAGTAAGTGCTATCATAGCAAGGTCATAGTACTGATAATCATGGCATGAGATCAATCATAATACTAACATGGCAATGACATTAACAATATCATTATTATGGAAATAAGACATGGCACTAGATGAATGGAAATGCTAGTGTCTAATACCGATGTCACCACCGGTGCATGCAAGTGCAGCCTAACAGGCGATACAGATAAACACACAGGTGCAAGCAAAATCATCATGCAAGTCCGGAGCTCATGGTAAGAGGTTGGCTTGCCTGGGGGTCGACGAATACGCCGGGAGGAAACACGGTCACCTCGTGGAAGAAATCGCCGGAAAGGGGTCTCTCTCAGCGGGCTCGATCGGAGGGCAAGGGCAAAATGGTTATTTCCACTGTGTGAACACATAGTGAAAATAGTACCATCGGAACGGGCTCGACGAGACGAAAACGGGGGCGCTGGTTTTACCTGATTCCGAGCTACGGTCGCAAAGTTATGATCGTTCATTCGTTAGGCTGTCAATGGGCAAAACAGTGTCCACTACAGTCCCTAACGAGTGAACGTTAATTAACTAACCACTTCGGCAGCCGGCTGGAAAAACTAAAGCACAGTTTCGGTAGTACGCTTCCGAAAATAGAAAGCGTAGTTTGGAAAATACGCTTTCATTTTAAACCGGCTGGGTCAACGCTGAGCGGCTGACGAGCGGGTCCCGCGCTGACCTTTCTCCCTCCCCTGCTTTCTTCCTCCCCCGGGCCCGACTACGAACAGAGAAGGGACGGGCGGCAGCGGCGAATCCGGCGGCGGCCCGGCCGATTCAGGCCACCCTCGCCGAGGGCGCCGGTACCAGCAGGAGCGCCGGCGAGTGCCGCATCCAGGGGAAGTCCCAGGGGCTGCTGGGGAAAGGTGTGGCGCTGACCACTGCGGCGAGCGGGAGCGGGCTCCGGCGAAGGGCGCGGGCAGCTCCGGCCATCTCCGGCCGGATTGAAGTGGGGGACAGGACGCGGCGGCTCAGGGAGAGCTTCTGGACCTGGCTAGGGCTGCGGGGGAGGTCCCTTGCTCGATTCCGATGGGAGGCCGAGACCAGGGCGGCGGGGCTTCGGCCATTGCCGAGGGAGAGAGCTCCAGAAGCTCGCTAGGAGGAGGGGGAATGGGTTGCTGGCTAGAGGGGAAACTCGGGCACGCTCTATTTATAGCTCGGAGAGGAGGTCTCGCGACGACGGCCGATGCTTCGAGACGGCGGCGCCGTGGCCGCGTCTTAACAGGACGACAAGGCCGGCTAGACGCTAGCAGATGAGGGGAGAGGACTCCAGAGGGATCACGCGCACACTAGGGAGCTCCACGGCTTTTCCCTAGTAGTGTATTGTCACCTTGGGTTATGCGAATCATGACACGTAATAGGTACATATAACTTACAAGATAGGATCCAAATCACTCTTATATTCATGAAAACATAATAGGTTCAGATCTGAAATCATGGCACTCAGGCCCTAGTGAAAAGCATTAAGCATAGCAAAGTCATAGTAATATCAATCTCAGAACATAGTGGATACTAGGGATCAAGCCCTATCAAACTTAACTCGATTACATGATCAATTCCATCCAATCCCACCACCGTCCAGCAAGACTACAAAGGAATTACTCACTCCCGGTGGTGAGCATCATGGCGGTGTTGATGGAGAAGGGTTGGTGATGACGACGGCGACGATTTCCCCTCTCCGAAGCCCAAAACAGGCTCCAGATCAGCCCTCCGGAGGAAGAATAGGAGGTGGCGGCGGCTCCGTCTCGTGAAACGCGATGAAATCTTCTCTCTTATTTTTTTCTCCGCGGATGTGAATTTATAGAGTTGGAATTAGGGTCAGAGGGGCCACGAGGGCCCCACAAGCCATCTGGCCGTGCCCCTAGGGGGCGCGGCCGGTTGCGTGGTGGCCTTCTGGTCCACCCCCTCCGGCAGTTCTTCTCTCCAAAAATCCTTATATATTCCAGAAAAAATCCACAAAAAGTTTTGTCCAATTCCGAGAACTTTTATTTCTGCACAAAAACAACACCAAGGTAGTTCTGCTGAAAACAATGTTAGTCCGGGTTAGTTTCATTCAAATCATGCAAATTAAAGGACAAAACCAGAGAAAAAGTGTTTGGAAAAGTAGATACGTTTGAGACGTATCACAGTGCATGGCGAGGAGCCAGGGAGAGGAAGGCATCGTCGAGGAGAGGATGACTATCGATGACAGCGCGGTGGATGGAATACGGCTTGAAATAGCGCGTTATAGCTCCGCTATAGCATGCCATGCGCTAAGGGGCCTTGATCAAAACACATGAAAAAACATTTTAAATAGCGCGCTATTGCATGCCATAGCGTTTAGAAGAGGTTTGCCGCTAAGAGGCTTAGCGCGTTATTTAAAACTATGATGGATGCATGCTAGCAGTGTGCGTACGATAGCGGCGGAGGCACGGCGGATACGCTGTTATAGCATCAACAACTGGACCCCCCCCCCCCCCCAATACTCGCCCCAAACACCTAGATGTCTTGCCCGGTCAGCGTCCGACGCAAAAAGGCCACCCAACTAGCCTACCCATAGCCCGCCCAAATGCCAGGACTGGCCGAGTCTCCTCATATTCAGCCCAAATCTGTGGCGGATATGGGAACGCCCAGACGTCGGATCTGGCCCACGCTGGCCCATCCCCCTCTACATAAAATGGACCTTATCCGCTCTCAGGTTGAAACCCTAGCCACATTCCACTCCACTCCCCTCGCGTTCACACTAGAAAGATCCTCTCCAACTAGCTCCAGTGTTCTCCTCCATGGCGGCGCCTGGATCCGACTCCCACATGTCCGGATCTGAGGACTGGGATCTCATCCATTGCAGCCTTGAGGAGCAGATGGCCGTCCGAGTTGCTCTCCGACACTCCTGGGAGGAGTGCGCCCTATCATGGTATACAGCGAGCCAGCGGGATCTGTTGCCCAACAAACGGCCGAATCTGGAGCCAGAGGATCTCATAGCGCGCCGTCGACGACGGTCACATCGGACGCATGGTGCGACCTCGGCATACCGTCGGAATCTTTTAGATGGCACCTTGTCCATGCGACCACGGGCGCCGGAACGGAGACCATTTGCGCCTCCATGACTAGCCGTGAATCAGAAAAGGAGGAGCCGTGTGGCCTCCATGCGAGGCTTCGACCGCCCCTTCAAGCGTAGGCGGCTTCCGCAGGCCTCACGGCGCAGGCGGCCACGACACCTGGCAATGCATAGGAGGTTTCGGCAACCATCGAGGTGACGACGGAGGAATCCCTCTGTGCCTGCATTGACGAGAAGCGACGGAGGAGGGCAGTCAAGGCGATGACAAAAGACCAAAGCCGGGTGGTCCACCCATGGCCGGACTGCTCTCTAAGGAGGAGAAAGACGACAACGACGTCGGATCGGATCCGGACAGCTCCGGCTGTGAGCAGATCTGCCTCAATCCATTTTGCGTCTTTGACTGCTACTGCCGCAAGGACGACGAGAAGGGCAAAGGCATGGGCAAGGACGACCGTGGATGAATTTCTCCGGTCATCGTTTAATTTGTAGTTAGTAGAACATGTTAATTTTTGGTAGTCCGATGACATGTGTTTAGCTACGTAGGATGTTGCATGAACTAATATGAATTTGAGTATCCGGTTTAGATTCATCCGGTAATGGAGAAGCAATTTTGTGTGATGTTCGGTCACTGCCCGGGGACGTGCCCCGGACGCATCCGCAGGCGTTTGGGGATCGAGATTTGATACTCATAGTTGTATATTTTTTTAGCGGAACTCGTAGTTGTAGATGTTGGGCACCCCTATGTCGCGCTTTAAGCGAGACATAGGGAAACCATCGCGTCAGGGCAGCTCTAGATGAGCCGGCCCAGATGCGCTGGAGGGCACATCGTCATTTTCTTTCTTCTGCTTTTCTTTCATGATTTTTTTAACTTTTGTTTACACTTTAAAAAATTGTAAACATATATATTAAAAAATACACTTTACATAATGTTTTGAAAAATGTTAATCATGCATTCGAAAATGTTAAATGCGAATAGAAAAAAATGCTGACCCTCTATACGAAAATTGTTGAACAAGTATTTCAAAAATGTTAAACAAATATACAAAAGTGTTGAACAAGTATTTGAAAAATGTTAAACAAGCATTCGGAAAAATGTTGAATGTGTATAAAAAAATTGTTGAACAAGTATTTGAAAAATGTTAATCAATCATTTGAGAAATATTAAATGTGTACAAAAAAATGTTAACCGTGTACTAAGAAAATTATGAAAAAAATTATCATGTATATAAAAATGCTAATCTAGCATTTGAAAAAATGTTGAAAAATTATTTGAAAAATGTTAATCATTTGGGAAATTTTTAAAAATCTGTATGGAAAAATGTTGGCTATGTATTACAAAAATGTTTAATTTTTATAGGAGAAATCTTAGGCATGTATTAGAAAAATGTGTTGACATATACAAAAAATGTAGAATACTAACAAAAATAAGAAAACTGAAAAAAGAAACAAAATATACAAAATAAAAAAATGAAAAAATGAAAAAATGAAAATGAAAAAAGAAAACTGGAAAAAATGGAGAAGAAATAATGGAAACATCGACCTATGCCATCCGTAAGTTGGTAAAAATTACCATCGAAGTTGGTAAAAATTACCCATCAATGCCATCCATAAGTGACAAAAAAGATTTACTTTTTTCCTTAAATTTGCCGGCCATCGTGTTCCGTTCATGTACACAGTTATCCCATTAGATACCACAAGTGCACAAGCACCCGACTGGCTAGAGCCTTGTGCTTCCACATTCGAGACCCAAGTTTGACCCCCCCCCCCCCCCCCCTCCACCTTTTTCTGCCTTTTCTCCTTGATTTCATGTACTTGTAAGATAGAGCTACCACACCCAAGTGCCATCTTAATAGATGGGCTGCACATTGTTGTAATTTTGGCCCGGCTATTTTCTTTTCAATCTTTCTTTTTTTGGCAGATTCAAATGCTTTTTAGAATATTCATATCTTTCAAACTATATCTTCAAATTTAGAATATTATATACATAAATAGCTTAGAAAACCGTGTAGATTCAAAATATGATATTATATTTCATGTTAATCATGTCTAAAATTGTGTTTATGTTGCACCCTTAATTAATACTTTTAATGGGGTATTTTGAAAATGACTATTGTTATGCATGTCCTTACAAATTTATTGTTTTCGATGAAGATATCTAATATGTTTGCAACCAAATGAAGTCTTGATTTGAATTACAGCTGCAAACACATATATCAACAAGGCAGAAATGATGCTCTTATGCACATGTTATCATTGTGTACTAAAGTGTATTCTGCTATTTTCAGTCTAATGCACTATTTTTTGGGTATGACTGAGGAGGACCGCGACAAGGACATGAATTGATACCGGCAACTAGGTAGATATTTTTGTTGTCTAATAAACTGGTCACAACTGCAGTACACTTAAAAAATCGTCCCACTTTTATGTTTGTGCACAACATCATTTATCATGTTGTTTCTAGTATGGGACCGTGAAAGATTTCAAATGATTTGCTGGTGTCGTCGAGTGTGTGTATGAGGGGCGGTTTGTTTCTCCCCATGCCACGCACGGACATGTTTGCTAGTTAAATTAAAATGATGAGTGCTGCAGATCCTCAAAAAAAAGATGAGTGCTTCATGTCCTAAAAAATGATGAATTTTTTTTAGAACAGAAAAAATGACGAGTGCTTTTGTTCCCTGCCTAGGGCACATGCTCTCGCTCCAGCTGGCTGGCCGGCGGTCGGCTGAGTTAGGCTTCAATCCATAGAAAGAAAAAAAATAAGGAAAAGACATAAACAAAGGAAACTTTAAAATACAACAAAATAAAATATTTTGAATTATGGAACATCCGTACAAAATAGAAAATATTTATGAATTCAAAAATGATCGTGGATTGACAAAAATGTCCATGGATTTGAAAAATAAATCATGGATTAATAAAATTTCACAAATTTGGAATTTGTTTTGTGATGCAAAAAATGTTTTAAATTTCAACAAATATTCTGAATTCAAAAGGAATCCAAAATTTTAAATAATATCCATGAACAAATATTTGTGGATTCAAAAAATGTTCAGGGCTACAAAAAATGATCGTGAATACAAAAATGTTTGTGAATTTTCTAAAAAAAATAAAATATGTTCACAGGTTTAAAAAAGTTCAGAAAATGCGAGTGAATTTGGGAAACATGGGTTCGAAAAAGAGTGAAAATACAATTTTCACCCTTAAATCATTTTTGACGGATCCATATTCCTGGGAAGTCTAAAACCATATAATTTACAACCTAAAAACAGTCAAACCAAGTAAATGTCACCCTAAGAGGTTTTGCTTCAGATCAAGAGTGATTTGTACTCAAATGCTCAATCAAGGGTGCATGTTGACGAAAGCTAACTTGGTCACCTCCGAGCTCCAGCGTTGGCGAGCACTTCCATGGCGTTCATCAGCACGTGCCTTTTGACTAAGCATTTGAGTCAAAACCACTCTTGATCTGATGCAAAATCGCTCTCGATGAGATTTACCCGGTTTTGATAGTTGTTAGGGTGCAAATTATATGGTACTAGACTCAGGGGGATGTGGATCCATCAAATAGGATTTGAGGTTGAAAGCTATACTTTTCTCTTCAAGAACTGCTCATCAAATTTTAAAATGTTCTGAATTTCAAAATTTGTTCACGCATGCAAAAAAAATGTGAATTTGAAAATGTCTTTGAAGTCAAAGATCCCTAATTTTCAAAAAATGCATACTAAATAATGCCCATAAATTCTAAAATATTTGCGAATTTAATAAAAAGGAAAAATAAAAGTAAACAATAAATAAATAAAAGGAAAGTTGTGCAGGCTCAAAGACATTGGGGGTGGAGAGACAGTATATGGCATGTTGAAATATATCATGCACTCTCGGCCGAAACTTCCATGTGTGAACTAATAATCTTTACTTATCATATGATGCCTTAAATTAACCTGCTCTATGTTTTATTCCTCGTTGCATATTTTGTCATCTTTCCGTGCAACCTATGGTGACGAATGATGTGAAATATTATGCTGGACATTGAATCTTTGATATTTTACAAAACTTCGCTTATTATCTCATCTAGACATTCTCGGGTTCTTTTAACTACATTCAAACGTCATTTTGGTAGGCTGCATCTTGGCTTATATTGATTTCAAGACTGCTCAAATCAATAAGCGTAGTTTTTTTTAAGAATGTTATTAATGAGACATATCATTTTTAAATGGGATACAATAAATGTGGAGAGATCTCAAATGTTGATTCAAACTTAGGCATTAGAAATAAAGACATGATAAAATTACTCACAAAAAAAGGACATGATAAAATGTTTATGTGATATGCAACAGGAAAACATATCATTAGTGTTTTTGACTACCTTGTAAATTAGAACAACACTATGTATAGTCGCATGAGAAATGCCCGTTAATACTAGGAAAACAAATAGCCATCTGTTTTTTGTTTAACTTTAGAAGATCTTAATTGATTTTTTTTTGAATAATCGAATGTGGCTAAAGTACTTTTGGCTGTACTTTCGTGTGCTTCCGTAGTGTAGCACATGCATCTTACTAGTGTGGGCAAATATCACACAACTCCCAGGGGACAACTAAAATTACCGTGTTGAAGTTGGGGTAGCACCCGCTGCGAAATTGTATTGCAAAAATCTGATAGTTTTTCGAATGTCTACTTCTAGTTTTCCTCCTTGGGTTAGCTTTTAGCTTTGAAAAGCTAGAAGTTGGTCTAAAAGCTCAACCAAACACAACCTTTAAGGTTGAAAGGAACAACCTCCTATTATGTGTGAGACAACTGCATGTTGTGGTTAGCCATGGGGCTTTGGAAAAAAAATCTTATGTATATCATTCCTTCTCGCACCCTAAATTGCCCAAAGATTCGTCATTATCCTCGCCACCCTCTCATTGTGTAGTTTTGTAGTTTATCGGTGATGTTAAAGAGCCACTTTTTCGCACATGGCTCCGTGAATTTGGGAGGATGCCTAGTCGCTTCGTCGGACAATGCACATGCATCTGGCCACCGTACACTCCAGAATAGAGAATGGCGCCAAGAATATTCTTCGCCACAAATTTCACACTGACTGGACGATGCCATCTCTGATTAAATATATCCCCAGACGGGATAGATTGCTTCGTTAACCTCCATGGGACGACACGAATTTTAGCAGGGTCACGGACACGCCACGTGTTGACCCATTGATTCTCCTCTTGTCGGCCATCAAACATCGACGATCGGCCCTCGAGTTGGTCCCCCTTTTTTTAGATGACCCCCATCTTCTTACTTTTTTTTGAGTCTCCATCTTCTTCTTAATAGAAACTAGTAACCGGTAGGCTAAGCGTGTGTCAAAAAATACCAGTAGGCTAAGCAGACTGTGAAGGCTCCAATTCTCTGCCAAGCCCAAAAGTGCATCGTCGGCCCAACGTCAATCATTTTGAGTAAGGCCCGTTAATAATGTGAAAATGGAAGAAAAGGACCCCTCTCCGCAAAAGTCCTATGCCGCTCCCCAACTCAAATGTTTCCTCATGAACAGTAAAATCAAAAATATAGTAGAAAAATTGAAAAAATCTGAATTTTTTATAGTAAACTTTGGCAAATGCTTTGTATATTTGCAAATTTTCAACACGAAATGACATTCGTGGAAGTCATGGCAAAACAAAAGAAATCTTTTTTTTTTGCCATGACTTTCCCGAATGTCACTTCGTGCTGAAATTTTGCAAGTATACAAAATATTTTTCATAGTTTAGCACAAAAAAAATTCAATTATTTTTAATGTTTATACTATTTTTTTGATTTTACTGTTCATAAGGAAGCATTTGAGATCGGGAGCGGAAACTCCACGCCCCTCTCTCCGCATGCATGATCGGGAGCAAAACAATCATAAATCACTTTAGCTTTGCAGATCTTGAATTTTCTACCTAATAACAACAAAAAAAAGAGCTTCCTATTACCCAGGCGAAACACACATTGTACTAGCATGTTCATATCAATGATCAAACACCTTTAATCTTGCAAGATCATCACCAAGATTTTGAAGGCCACATAGCAGGGATTTCGGAGGTAAGGCGTATCATGGTTGCAGGTCAGCAAAATCAGCCTTAACTGTAAAGTGCTACACTAGACAAAAGGTGTTTCGGGACGGAGTCTCGGATCAGCAAAGATCGTCGATCTCTTAACGGACCATTCCTTGACCCGTACTGCACGCATGCGATCGAGCGATCAAATGATTAGATTTCCACACATGCACGGTGGGTACATGTAATCGACTCATGGGGCCGTATTTTGGTTAGCAAAGCTAGTGCCGTTCAATTAAGCAAACCGAACGCGTGCATGTTCTTGGTTAGTTTACTCCAGGAGTCGTTGAAATCAAACCGATGGAACATGCAACGCAACCAATCACACCATATATGTTTGACTAGTGGCTGGACACGACGCAGCAAAGCGCCAAAGCCGATGGAGCAATTGTCTGCATCTGTACAATACTGGAGTGGTTAGACAAAAACAGTAGCAGTACTACATGCAATCTGACACCCTGGCAGATTGATAGGCAAACATCCAAGTTAGTTCCAGTACTGTCCACACAAAAGAACACTGCAAAGATTTCAGTGACCCCACCCACCAATGCAATCAGTAGACTTAGTTTGTATGGCATGCATTGTATCTGCAGCAATCAATCACAAAGACAAGCAATGCACTGATCAACTCCTATTAGTAGTCGAGGCATTGATTCAGCTGAATCATACTGTATATATTCCTCTTCTGTTAGTTCAATCAGCTGAGTGACCAGTAGGACTAGAGAGTGAGCTGATGATGTTGATCCCTGAGGTGTTCGTGTGCCCGATCAGCCTGGACCTCATGTCGGACCCCGTCACCCTCCTCCCCACCGGCCAGACCTATGACAGTCCCAGCATCCGCCGCTGGCTCGCCGCCGGACACCGCACGTGCCCCGTCACCATGCGCCCGCTGCCGCACCACACATGGGGGTCCGATCAGCGTGCCTTGTTGGCGCCCAACCGCACGCTCAAGCACCTCATCGACCGCTGGCTGCTCCTCGCCGACCTCGCGCTGCCCACGCTCAGGGACAACCTCCTCGACGTCGCCGCCGCCGCCCCTGAGTCCGCTCCAACGGTGGCGGCCGTGGAGACGCTGAGGATCCTCAGATCGATCTCCCCTCCTGGCTTCTGCGTCCTGCTCCTACGCCTCCTCCTGCTTCGGAGCAGCGATGATGTGCTCGCCGAGCTGGCACTCAACTGCCTCCTCGCGTCGCCGTCGACGCGGGAGCTCGCCGACGCGATGCAGGAGCAGAAGAAGTTGCCCTCCTCTTTCGCCTTCCTCCTGAGACAAGGGAGCCCCGAGATCAAGACAACCCTGTGCCGCCTCATCCACACGGTCGGAGCCGTTGCCGTCGACGCTGTCGTGGCCTTGGGCCGCTCAGAGCTAGTCACGGGAGCACTAGCCGCTCTGGTGCGCGACGACACCGGGGGCGCCGCGTCCGATGCCGCTCTGAGGGCGATGTGGAGCCTCTGCTCTTCGGACCAGGCCAGCCGGGAGGCCGCGGTGGTGGCAGGCGCCGTCGACGCCCTGCTCTCCTACATCAGCTCCGGCGGCTCCAGAAAGAGGCTATCTTCATGTGCGCTGTGGACCCTGGCTCTGGAAACGCTGGAGCTCGTGCTCGTCAGCGTGGATGCCGGCAGGCAGGCTATGTACGCCCGCCCCGGTGCGACGGCCGTCTTGGTGAAGATGGTCTTCATGGTGCCCTCCCGTCAGGACCGGGTGGGCGGCGGCGGCAGCGAGCACGCCATGGGGTCGCTTCTGGTGGCATGCCGCGAGTCTGCGGTGGCGCGGATGGACGCCATCAACGCCGGCCTGCTCACGCGGCTGCTTCTGTTGCTGCAGAGCCAGTGCAGCCCCAGGGCCAAGGCCAACGCCATGGCTTTGCTCAAGCTGCTCAGAGCCATCTGGGCTCGCCATTGATTTGCTCATCCCATCTATCTTAGAACCTTATGTAAATACAGTATCAAAGATTGCAGATAAATAGTACTCCCATGGTCATCTTAACGAGCTCATTGTCGTCTTATTTGAATCTTGTCAAATCGCACGCTGCTATTTTCCGTGTAACAAATTCCCGATTTCTCTCAAGTGGCAACGAGTCAGCAACGTATCAACATATTACCGAAAAACACTTTTGTTCCGCTTTATATAGATAATAAAGCTAAAAATACAAGTTGCTGCGTCAATCCTCTCAGAAAATACTACTCCGTCCCGTGATATAAGACGTCTAGTGTCAAAAAACATCTTGTATTACGGGACGGAGGGAGTAGACCGGACAAAAAACAAGCTAGACAAAGAGTAGAATTTGATGCTTAGAGCAGATCCCCTAAAAGACTCGTAAAAATTTTATTTTTACTCCTCTAATCGGCACCTAACCGATCTCCTAAATCGGATAATGAAGTAAAAAATTACTCCGTCTCTTAATGGGCGCCTAAATATGCTTGGCCGCGACCGCGCGGAGTAAAATTTCGGGCCTCTCTCGCACCTCCCCACCCGCATTGCTTCTTCGCTGGCGCACCTCCCGATGGACGTCCACCGCCCCCGCCGCTTCATCGTCGCCTCCCTTAGCCCTCGCTACCCTTCTGCCCTAGTCCGGGCCCTGTGCCGGCCATCGTCGTCGTTGGAATCAAGGTGAAACTCCGCCGCCGTTGACTTAACCGATTCGTCGAATTTCTTTCTGTTGGAAATATGACCGAAGGCAATAATAAATTAGTTATTATCATATTTCCTTGTTCATGATAAGTGTTTATTATTCATGCTAGAATTGTATTTACCGAAAACTTAAATACATGTGTGGATACATAAACAACACCGTGTCCCTAGTGAGCCTCTACTAGACTAGCTCGTTGATCATGCATGGCTAAGGTTTTCAAACCGTAGACATGAGTTGTCATTTGATAACGGGATCACATCATTAGGAGAATGATGTGATGGACAAGACCCAACCGTAAGCTTAGCATATGATCGTATCACTTAAGTTTGTTGCTACAGCTTTCTTCATGTCAAGTATCTATTACTAAGACCATGAGATCATGCAACTCCCGGATACCAGAGGAATACCTTGTGTGCTATCAAATGTCACTTCGTAACTTGGTTATCATAAAGGTGTTCTACAGGTACCTCCGAAGGTGTCTGTTGGGTTGGCATGGATCGAGACTGGAATTTTTCACTCCATGTGACGGAGAGATATCTCAGGGCCCTCTCGGTAATACAACATCGTAAAGAGCTTGTAAGCAGTATGGCTAATGAGTTAGTCATGGGATCTTGTATTACGGAACGAGTAAAGGCTTGCCGGTAACGAGATTCAACTAGGTATGGAGATACCGACGATCGAATCTCGAAAAATTAACATATCTTTGACAAAGGGAATTGCATATGGGATTAACTGAATCCTTGACATTGGGGTTCAACCGATGAAAGATCTTCCTAGAATATGTAGGAACCAATATGGGCATCTGGGTCCCGCTCTTTGTTATAGACAGGTCATGTCTATATGATTCTCGAACCCGTAGGGTCCGCATGCTTAACGTTCGATGATGCTAAAGTAGTATTGAGATATGTACATTGGTGACCGAATGTTGTTCGGGGTCCTGGATGAAATCCCGGACGTCAAGAGGAGTTTCGGAATGTCTGGAGGTAAAGATTTATATATGGGAAGTCCTATTTTGGTCGCCGAAAAAGTCTCGGGATTTTCCGGTATTGTACCGGAAGTGCTGAAAGGGGTCTGGGGGTCCACCTGCCCCGGGGGACCACATGGGTTGTAGAGAGAGGGGCAAAGGGGGCTGCGCCCCTCCCCTTGCTCCTATAAATAGAGGAGAGGTGGGAGGGCTGAGACACACCAATTTCTCCCTCCATTGGGGCTGCTCCCTCCCCCATCTCTCCCGTTATTCCTGATGTGTCGTTCCGGAGGTGCTTGGCGAAGCCCTACCTGCATTGCGACTCCACATCCACCACGCCATCGTGCTGGTCGAGATCCCATCTACTTATCATCCCTCGCTTGTTGGATCAAGAAGGAGGAGACGTTACTGAGCCGCACGTGTGCTGAACGCGGAGGTGTCGTCCGTTCGACGCTGGATCGGGTTGGATAGCGATTGGATCGTGAAGAGTATGACTACATCAATCGCGTGATATATGCTTCCGCTTAACGGTCTATGAGGGTACGTAGACACACTCTCCCCTCTCGTTGCTATGCACCTCATAGATTAGATCTTGGGTGTTTCGTAGGATTTTTTATTTATTTTCATGCTACATCCACAACAGCGGCATCATGAGCTAGGTCTATAAGTAGATGGTATGCACGAGTATAAGACAAATAAGTTGTGGGTGTTGATGTTCAGATTGCTTACTTCTATTTGTCTTATTTGGATTCGACGGTATTGTGGGATGAAGCGGCCCGGACTAACCTTACTTGTCCTCGCATAAGAGACTGGTTCCACCGATTGACATGCAAGTTGTATTGCATAAGGTGGTTGGCGGGTGTCTGCCTCTCCCACTTTAGTTGGATTCGATTTGACATTAGCGGTCCTTGTATAAGGTTAAAAGGCAACTTGAATATCACCGTTGTGGCTTTGCGTAGGTAAGAACGATTTTTGCTAGTTGCCCATAACAACCACGTAAAATTTGCAACAAGAAAGTAGAGGACGTCTAACTTATTTTTGCACGACATGTTGTCATATGATATGGCCAAAACGTGATTTTATATATGGTTGATGTATGACATGAGCATGTTTCGTAATTGTTTTCACAACTTGCATGTTAATGAGTACGAAAACCGGCAGGAGCCATAGGGTTGTCTTTAATTTATTGTATGATATGCGTGCAATCATTAAACTACATGCAATTGCTTTACTTTATCGCTATGCGTTAGCAATAGTTGTAGAAGCAATAGTTGGCGGAGACAACTACATGACGACATGATGGTGGAGATCATGGTGTCATGCGGTGACGACGGAGATCATACCGGTGCTTTGGAGATGGAGATCAAAAGCACAAGATGATGATTGCCATATCATGTCACATATATTGATTGCATGTGATGTTTATCTTTTATGCATCTTATTTTGCTTAGGACAACATTAGCATTATAATATGACCCCTTCACTTAATTTCAAGAAAAATGTGTTCTCCCTAAGTATGCTCTGTTGCGAAAGTTCGTCGTTTCGACGCACCTCGCGATGATCGGGTGCGATAGACTCTTCGTCCGCATATAACAGGTGTAAGCCAGTTTTACACATGCATAATATTTGGGTTAAACTTGATGAGCCTAGCATGTAAAGACATGGCCTAAGAACATGCAGGTCCAAAAGGTCGAACATGAGTCATATAGTAGATATGATCAACATGGAGATGTTCATCATTGAAACCACCACATCTCATGTGATGATCGGACTTGGGTTGATGAATTTGGATCATGTCTCACTTGGACAACTTGAGGTATGTTTATTTAAGTAGGAGTTCATTGGTAATTTGATTAACTCAACTAAATTATCATGAACATAGTCTAAATTGTCTTTGCAAAATTGTGTTGTAGATCAACGGCTCGCCCTGTAGTTACCCTGAATTTTAATGCGTTCCTAGAGAAAGCAAAGTTGAAAGATGATGAAAGCAATTATACGGACTAGGTCCGTAATCTGAGGATTATCCTCACTGCTGCGCAGAAGGCTTGTGTCCTTGATGCACCGGTTGGTGCGCCACCCCCCTCCAGCATCGTATGTGGATGTTGTGAACGTCTGCTAGGCACATTCTGATGACTACTCAATAGTTTAGTGCGCCGTGCTTTACGGCTTAGAATCGGGGCTCCAAAGAACACGGCGGAGCATAAGAGATGTTCCAAGAGCTGAAGTTAGTATTTCAGGTTCACTCCCGTATTGAGAGGTATGATACCTCTGATAAGTTCTTTGCCTGCAAGATGGAGGAGAATAGCTCAGTCAGTGATCATGTACTCAAAATGTTTGGGTACTATAATCACTTGAATCACTTGGGAGCTAATATTTCAGATGAGACGGTTGTTGACAGAGTTCTCCAGCCACTGCCATCTAGCTATAAGAGCTTCGTGATGAACTATAACATGCAAGGTATGAATAAGACGATCCCTGAGCTATTCGCGATACTTAAGGCCATGGAGGTAGAAATCAAGAAGGAGCATCAAGTGTTGATGGTTAAGAAAACCACTAGTTTCAAGAAAGGAAAGGGAAAGAAGGGAAACTTCAAGAAGAATGGCAAGCCAGTTGCCGCTCCCGTGAAAAAATCCAAGGCTAGACCCAAAGCTAAGACTGAGTGCTCTATTGCAAGGGAAATGTCCACTCGAAGCAGAACTGTCCCAAGTACCTGTAGGAGATATGCCCTAGAGGCAGTAATAAATGTTATTGATTATCTCCCTGTTCATAATTAGGTTTATGTTCCATGCTATAACTACTATGGTTCTCGAGTCTGCAATAACCACGAGGCTCGGAGGAAGACTCATATGCACGTGTGGAATAATAAACGGTAAAATGTATTCCTAGTCTGGCCTCTAAAGACTGGCTCAAGTATTGCATGATGATCCTGTTTTCCTGATCATGGGCATGGCTATGCCGGCAATTTTGAGGGCGTAATGTTGGTAGAACACTTGTGTTGAATCGACCCGAATTGATGTTATGCTATGAGATACATTCGTCACAAGTTAATGGTTTATAACTCAGAGATGGTTAATGTTTGCATGATTCCTGAGACCATGAGAGTATCGAGTTTCTTCATGCTTGCTTCATGAAGTTTGGGGTTTGTTAAACGTCATCCGTAAATGGGTGGCTATTACGGCGGCTTACAGGTTCATGGAAAAGTATGTCAACTAACTTGATAGCTCAAGATTGGGATTTGCTCCTCCGACGATGGAGAGATATCTCTGGGCCCTCTCGGTGTTACGGTATCCATCATCGTCTGGCCAGACACTTTGTGATTTGATCACGGGGATGCCGGAACACGGGAACGAGAAAAGAGAACAATACCGGTAACGAGGTAACTGGCATAGTGGACAAGTTCTTGATCCACGGGGATGCCAACATGTCTCACCTCGGGTATTTGTAACATATCGCGAAGCAACAGGAATAGCACACGGCAACTGGAGGTTCACTCAAATATTCATTCGTGTGGGTATAGGGGTCAATATGGGTGTCCACGGCTCCGATGTTGATCATTGATCGGAAGGGGTTCCGGGTCATGTGTATACTTTACCGAACCTATAGGGTCACACTCTTAAGGGTCATCTATCTGCCAAATACTAGACAGGGAGTCTGAGAGAAAATCACCGGAAAAGTTTCGGACACCGGAAAAGTTTCGGACACCGGAAAAGTTTCGGACAGCGGAAAAGTTCCGCAGAGCGAACACCGGAACAGTTTCGGTAAAACTGAAAAGTTGTTTCGGGGGATACCATTAAGTCAAATTGGTTTTAGCACATGCCTGATAATTCTTGGAGGGTGCCAGAATCATTCTGGAAATTTCTGGGAATTTTCCGGAAGAAAAACCGGAAATGTTCCGGAGCTGCCGGAACCGCTTCGGATGCTTTTCGCAGATGAAAATCACTAATCCGGAATTATTCTGGAACGCATTGAAAATTATTTTAGTGGGTACTGGAAATGTTCTAAGCCCACATAAATATTTTCAGTTCGAACGGACGCTGAAAAATGTCGTCGTGAATAGTGAAAGTGATTTTTGAATATTTTTGGAAAACCACCTTTTGGGATATTTCCCAAAAGTCTTCTAGAAGGATGATGCAGGCATGGTGATGCAGGCATGGTGATGCAGGCAACACTATTTGGAGGCTTTCCCTTTATGCCCTTGTGGTGTGCTCACCTCATGGGCATTTTGGTAATTCCAAGTCCCATCCTACCCCTTGGTTTTCCTATAAATAGGAGGTGAGGGGGCAGCCCAAACCTCATCCCTTCTCACATACAAGTGCCATGCATGATCTGGCTTTCTCTCTCCCTCCCAGCGAAATAGTTTCGTAGAGCCGAAAGGTTGTCTGGGTTCCGGCAGGAACTAGTTCTGGACGGCGAAGCCCTGGCGGATAGATGACACCGTATGTGTGCAACTCTGTAGAGAAATCGTAGTTTCGGTCTTAGTTCGAGAGTGCCTCCCGAAGGGCTGTCCGTGTGACCGTCCAAGTTTCAAAGGTCCTCCCGAAGGGCTGTCCGAGTGACCGTCCGAGTTTCAAAGGTCCTCCCGAAGGGCTGTCCGCGACACCGTCCGGGGGACTGTTCGACCGCCTCCCGGAGGGCTGTCCGAGGGGCAGATGAGGATATACATCCTCGCGGTTGGGAGGTTGTAAATCCTAGCTGCGGGGATCTGCACCGCCGATCGTCATCGACTCTACTTCCGCTGCGCTACGAGTCGGTAACGAAAAGATCAAACCTTGTATGCAGTCTCCATAGTGGTCTTGGGCTGGTGCGTAGGTCGGAAATTTTTGTTTTCTGCTGTGTTCCCCAACAGTGGCATCAAGAGCCGTGCTATGTGTAGATGCAGGTTGCGATCTAGAATACATAGAGATGTATGGGTGTTGCACAATATAATTAGGTAGTAGATGAGATCTATTGCTGAAAATTATTTGTGCGGGTAGCAGATGAAATCTGTTACCCGATGTTCTTGTTGCTTCCCTGAAATTTACATATTTCTGATCTTGATAATAGTATGGTGGAGTTTCAATGTTCTGGCAATCCGCGATCCTGGTTGATCAACGAAGTGCTAACAGTTCATTGAATTCCACCATAGTTAAAAAGAAAGATGAAATTTCGCAGACGAAAGGGCAATGCAGATATGATCTGCACGGGGGTCATGCGTATGACGAAGTTCAGTATGAGGCTCGAGATTTTATTATCTCGTGTTTCATACACCCCGCGAAGTTAAACTAGCGACTTGAATTATCATACTTGATGATGGACGTTGGTAGCTTCGGTTTGCTTCGAAACCTTAGAAGCCACGAAAATCAAGTTTTTGCATGATCCGATTAGAGACGTCTAACTTGGTTTTGCAGGAGGGTTTGCATGTGCATGTGATGTGGTATAGCAGTGCTCATAATAATTTGATTATGTATGAGATGACTATATAATGTAAATTGATTAACATGACCTACGTGTCATGATTCGGCATGATGGCTGGAGCCATATGATTGTCACTTTAAATGACCTGCGTATCAACCTTGTTGTAATGCATTGTTTTATTAGCTATAGAGATAGCAATATTATCTGGTGCATTGACAAGGTGGTGGCAATCTTCGCAAAGGTGAACACCGACGCGAATGCCGAAGACGAAGAAATGCAAGACTTCTCCATCAGAAAGGGCTATACCATATCATGCTATTATGAATTGCCTGAGATGTTTATCCCTTTGTTGCACCCTTCTTGATTGCGCGGTAGTCGCTTTTATTAGGGTGATCTCTCACAAAATATCAAGTAGTTAGTGTTCTCCCAAGTGTAGCACCGTCACGGCACCTAACTTTTCGGGGTGCGACATGTACACATGAGTACGAACGATTAGGGATGTGTGAGGTGGGTGAGGTCAGACCTCGCAGCAAGATCACTTGGTTGTCTTGACGTTCAGGCAGGACAGTCCTGAGCTCGGAACACACGCATCGAAAGATGGACAAGAGTCACATAGAGATGTGATTGGCAAGTTGGCCTGCCGATTGAAATTCACGTCATCAGTGATGAACCCGTCAATGGCGTCGAATTAAAATGCGGATCTTGAATCACTCACAATCAATTATGAGAGATATTGATTTGAGTGGGAGCGCACTGTAGAATTGAATTCTTTTAATTCTCAGTGCAATTAATTTTGAACACTGTCTAAGTGTGGTTTGCATAATAGTTGTAGAATAATGGCTCGCGTTTCCACCTTCCCTTTTAAAAATTGAATAGCTGTTAAATATTTGGTTAAATCTTTACGGTTGGTAACGTAATGTGAGGATTGTCCTCAAGAGTGCCGAGAAGGACTTTGTCCTATCGCATACTTTCGGTATTCTCCCACTAATGCTATGGATGATGTGACTCTCGTCCTTTGATCCAAAAGCTAGAATTCCGTTACGGTCAAAGTGCAATATGTTTGCTTCCATGAGACCCGAACTTCGAAAGTTTGGGATAGTTATATGATATTCATGGAACTGAAAATTGATTTTCAAATACAAACAAAGGCTGAAAGATATGAAATATCCAAAGCAATGTTTGTTTGCAAACTATTAGTAAAGGTTTTTACTATGCATTAGACTGATAAGAGAGGGATCCAGAAGAACGCCTGTCATATGATGATGGTGAATAAAACAACAACTTAAAGAGAAAGGAAGTGTCCGAAGGGTGTTAGTGAAACTTTCACGCCTAGGAAGTCCGGGGCTATCGCCACTCTTAAGTTGGGTGCTTCTTCTGAGAGTAGGAGAAATACTGAAAGTCAAACTGTTAGAAGTATAAAGGCAAAAGGAAAGAAGACTGGAATATCTAGCTCATGTATGAATGTCATACATGTTTTTGATGTATAGAAGGCTGGTCAAAGATATAGTTCTTGGGAATTATGGTTAAACATGTTAATCACTAATTCTTGGGTATTGTGAGTTAATCACAAAGATACCCGCTCGATTGCATTCTGTTGCAACTCGATGTAAGAACTACTATGGCCTGAAAGACTAGCCAGGAATGAGGTTTAGATACACGCAGGGAACATAGTAAATGTTACTATGCCTTCCATCGGTGTATTCCCTATGTATTTACTTTCATAATTCATTTTAGAGTTTCACACACTCTAGCCCATTGCATAAGGTATCTTGCAAGAAGGTTGTTCATAAGAGAACTTTTAATGTTTGGTGTTATGAATAACATAAGGGCCATACTTTCATTTGAATGAGAAGTATGTTATGAATGTGATAATAATATATTACCTCTGTGTTTACTTTCATAATTCATTTTAGAGTTTCATACACTCTAGCCCATTGCACAATGTTTGTTGCAAAAGAGTTGTTCATAAAAACAACAATTGTTGTTCAGTATTATGAATAACATGAAAGGCCGTACTTCCATCCAAGATGGGATGTATGTTATGAATATTGATAGTAATATGATACGTCCATGACACTGACGGTAAATGTCGCAAGACTAAAAGAATACCACACAAGTGTGGCACTACATTTGGTCACATTGGAGAAACCCGCATGGAAAATTCCATTATGATGGAGTTTGAAGTCGTTTGATTTTGAATCATCTGACACTTGCAAATTTCCTCCGAAAAGTGAAGTGACTGAAATACCAATCACATGCCATAAGGAATGAACAACAAACTTATTGGTGATCATACATTTGATGTGTGTAGTCCGATAAATGTTGTTTGTAGTGGATTTATCTATCTTCAGAAATGACTCAAGTAGATATATGGATATTTACTTGATGAGACGTAAGTCTAGATATTTTGAATTCATTCAAAAGGTTTTCAAAAATGAAGTAGAAGTTATTGTAACAATAAAATTATGTTTCTACAATTCGATTGCAGAAAGAATATTTGAGTTACAAGTTTAGCGAATGTCTGATGAGTTGTGAAAGGGTTTTCATAACTTGCACCTCCCGGAACACCACTGCAAGTGGAAAGTCCGTGAAGATGTAATCGAACCATTTATGACATGGTAAGATCAAAGATGACATAAAAAATTGCCATTATCCCTTTTAAAGAGTGATGCTTTAGAGACTACGGCTTTTACACTGAAAAGTGCTCCATCGGGTGTGTTGAAATGACGCCATGGTATGGTACGCCCAACCATGTTAAATCTTTTCTTAACATTTGGAATATGGGGCTTGTGTAAAAGGTTACAAACCTATTCCAAATCAGACAAGTGCTGCTTTGTAGGTTATCCCAAGTCATTGGGTATTCCCCCACCACTATACCGAGGCAAAGGATTTTGCCACAAAATGGTATGCTTTTAAAGAGAATAGTTCTTGCAAAAGGTGAGTGGGAGGACAGTGCAACTCGACGAGATAACAAGTATCTTCGTCATCAGATCAAAGGAAAGGAACCTTGGAAGTGATTCCAACGGAAGTCCCTACAGTAAAATGTATGGACTTCGGTCGAACTTGCAGCTGAACCACGTAGGCAAGGCTCGTGCAAACCTCTCAGGTGCGCAAACGAGATATTGTTGTTGGACAACAGTATACCTATGATACACAAGGAAGCGGTGATGGCCCCTGACTCCGGAATTGGCTAAATGCCAATACAATCCGAGATAGTTTCCATATAAATGTCTTAAGATTAAAATCTTGATACACCTTTCGGAAGGCTTAGAGTCTAACGAATATTTATGGAACTAAAAACTGATATGGATAAAAATGTTTTATCCATAAAGCTCGACTTGTTAAAATAACAAGTTCAAGGAGTTGACTACGATGAGGTTGTTTCACTGTAGCGATGCTTAAAGTCGGTTCGGGTTGAACTAGCAATTAATACATATTTCAATCATGAGATATGAAACGTGGATGATGAAAGAATTTCCATCTGATGGAAATATAACCAAGGACTTGCATGTGTTACAGTCCAAGGTATTTTGTCAGTCCAGAGGATGCTAGTAAGTATGCAAACTTCAGAGTTCCAGCAATGGATAGAAGAGAGCAAAATGGAGTTGGAATCTTCGTGTTTTGATGAAATGGTCAAAGGGGTTTGACTTCATCAATGGGTAACGAAGATGCTTGTAATTCAAGAAAGTAAGTGGGAGCATAATAATATTTCTAAAAACCTTGTGTGCTTGACACATTGTTAATTGGAAATAAATTTCTTAACACGAATTAGGACTTCATTTGAAAATAGTTTTTCGATGAAGTGCTTAGGCTAAATAGCCTCAATATTAGGCATGATGATCTATGGAGATAGATTTACCTAATGGGGCTAAGCAAATATACATATTGACAAGATGCTAAAAACCATTTAGCACTAAAACCGCCAAGGAGTGATTCTTGCCGAAGTCACATGGAAAGAGTTTTGTAAGACTCGGTGTCCCAAAACACTGATGAGCAAAATACATGATGGAGATTCCACACACTCTTGTGTTTGGATTAATCGTGTATTCCATGGCATGTAAATCAACCAGATATGTCCGATACTCCCAAACTGTTGCGAGTATAGATACCAAAGTGATCAAAGTACTGATCATAGGACAATAGTGAAAAATGTCATTGAGTACTAAAGTAGCACTGACGACATGTTTTCTCGCAAGCAGAGATTATGAAGTGCTCGTTGTAAGTAATTACATCGATACAGTCTTCATCAATGCTCCATGCGATTTTCGATTTAAGTTAAGGGTTTTGTGTAATACACAACATGGTGGCACGGTAGTTGGAAATTGTTCCAAACAAGATACTGTGGCGAATTCTATAACAAAGGCTAAGTATGTTGACGCTTTAGAAGCGACAAGGAAGTTGTTGAATCATATAGTTCATTCATGAACTTAGTATGGTTCCAAGATGGCTTTGGTCTATGGGACACTTGCAGATAGTTGCTCCATAGCTCAGTCTGAGGAATCAGGTTTCGACCAATGATTCACACATATGCAAAGCCAAGTCCACACAAAATATGAATTTTGTGAAAGCGTGAAAACGCGAGGATATGCAAAGTTACACACGGAGCTGAAGTCGTCAGATCCGTTGGACATCAGGCTATACCACATGCGAAGCATATTTTACACCGGTGTGCCACAGGTGTAAAGTGCATTAGCATTAACTAGATTATTGACTCTAGTGCAAGTGGGAGTCTGTAGGAGATATGCCCTAGAGGCAATAATAAATGTTATTGATTATCTCCCTGTTCATAATTAGGTTTATGTCCAATGCTATAACTACTGTGGTTCTCGAGTCTACAATAACCACGAGGCTCGGAGGAAGACTCATATGCACGTGTGGAATAATAAACGGTAAAATGTATTCCTAGTCCGGCCTCTAAAGATTGGCTCAAGTATTGCATGATGATCCTGTTTTCCTGATCATGGGCATGGCTATGCCGGCAATTTTGAGGGCGCAATGTTGGTAGAACACTTGTGTTGAATCGACCCGAATTGATGTTATGCTATGAGATACATTCGTCACAAGTTAATGGTTTATAACTCAGAGATGGTTAACGTTTGCATGATTCCTTAGACCATGAGAGTATCGAGTTTCTTCATGCTTGCTTCATGAAGTTTGGGGTTTGTTAAACGTCATCCGTAAATGGGTGGCTATTACGGGGGCTTACGGGTTCATGGAAAAGTATGTCAAGTAACTTGATAGCTCAAGATTGGGATTTGCTCCTCCGATGATTGAGAGATATCTCTGGGCCCTCTCGGTGTTACGGTATCCATCATCGTCTGGCCAGACACTTTGTGATTTGATCACGGGGATGTCGGAACACGGGAACGAGAAAAGAGAACAATACCGGTAACTGGCATAGTGGACAAGTTGTTGATCCACGGGGATGCCAACATGTCTCACCTCGGGTATTTGTAACATATCGCGAAGCAACAGGAATAGCACACGGCAACTGGAGGTTCACTCAAATATTCATTCGTGTGGGTATAGGGGTCAATATGGGTGTCCACAGCTCCGATGTTGATCATTGATCGGAAGGGGTTCCGGGTCATGTCTATACTTCACCGAACCTATAGGGTCACACGCTTAAGGGTCATCTATCTGCTGAATACTAGACAGGGAGTCTGAGAGAAAATCACCGGAAAAGTTTCGGACACCGGAAAAGTTTCGGACAGCGGAAAAGTTCCGCAGAGAGAACACCGGAACAGTTTCGGTAAAACTGAAAAGTCGTTTCGGGGGATACCATTAAGTCAAATTGGTTTCGGCACATGCATGATAATTCTTGGAGGGTGCCAGAATCATTCTGGAAACTTCTGGGAATTTTCCGGAAGAAAAACCGGAAATGTTCCGGAGCTGCCGGAACCGCTTCGGATGCTTTTCGCAGATGAAAATCACTAATCCGGAATTGTTACGGAACGCATTGAAAATTATTTTAGTGGGTACTGGAAATGTTCTAAGCCCACATAAATATTTTCAGTTCGAACGGACGCTGAAAAATGTCGTCGTGAATAGTGAAAGTGTTTTTTGGATATTTTTGGAAAACCACCTTTTGGGATATTTCCCAAAAGTCTTATAGAAGGATGATGCAGGCATGGTGATGCAGGCAACACTATTTGGAGGCTTTCCCTTTATGCCCTTGTGGTGTGCTCACCTCATGGGCATTTTGGTAATTCCAAGTCCCATCCTACCCCTTGGTTTTCCTATAAATAGGAGGTGAGGGGGCAGCCCAAACCTCATCCCTTCTCACATACAAGTGCCATGCATGATCTGGATTTCTCTCTCCCTCCCAGCGAAATAGTTTCGTAGAGCCAAAAGGCTGTCTGGGTTCCGGCAGGAACTAGTTCTAGACGGTGAAGCCCTGCCGGATAGATGACACCGTATGTGTGCAACTCTGTAGAGAGATCGTAGTTTTGGTCTTAGTTCGAGAGTGCCTCCCGAAGGGTTGTCCGTCCGAGTTTCGAAGGTCCTCCCGAAGGGCTGTCCGAGTGACCGTCCGAGTTTCGAAGGTCCTCCCGAAGGGCTGTCCGCGACACCGTCCGGGGGACTGTTCGACCGCCTCCCGGAGGGCTGTCCGAGGGGCAGATGAGGATATACATCCTCGCGGTTGGGAGGTTGTAAATCCTAGCTGCGGGGATCTGCACCGCCGATCGTCAGCGACTCTACTTCCGCTGCGCTACGAGTCGGTAACGAAAAGAGCAAACCTTGTATGCAGTCTCCATAGTGGTCCTGGGCTGGTGAGTAGGTCAGAAATTTTTGTTTTCTGCTGCGTTCCCCAACAGTACTTGGCAGATAAGAAGGCTGGCAACGTCAACAAGTATATTTGATATACATGTTATTGTTGTGTACCTTACGAGTGCTCGTAGTGTCGCCTAAGTATTTGATACCAGTTCAATTGCTAATATTTGTAACTCGAAGCAGGAGCTGCAAAATAAACGGAGACTGGCTAAGGAAGAGGTGAAGATGCGCGTTGGAAATGGCTCCATGGTTGATGAGATCGTCGTTGGCACGCTCCCTTACGTCTACCTTCAAGATTAGTTTTAAACCTAGATAATTGTTATTTGATGCATGCGTTGAGCATGAACCTTATATATAGATCTTTTTTTTATTGTGAGACGGTTATTCATTTAAGTCAGAGAATAATGGTTGTTCTATTTATATGAATAATATATTTTATGGTCATGCACCCAATGTGAATGGTTTATTCTTATTGAATCTCGATTGTAGTGATACACATTTTCATAATATTGATGGAAAAAAGATGCAAAGTTAATGATGATAGTATCACATACTTGTGGCACTGCCACTTAGCTCATATTGCTGTAAAGCGCATGGAGAAACTCCATGCTGATGGACTTTTAGAAACACTTGATTATGAATCATTTGAAACGTGTGAACCATGCCTCATGGGCAAGATGACGAGAACCCCGTTTTCCGAAACAATGGAATGGGCAAGTGACTTATTAAAAATAATACATACTGATGTATGCGGTCCAATGAGTGTTAAAGCGCGCGGTGGATATCGTTATTTTCTTACCTTCACGGATGATTTGAGTATATATGGGTATATTTACTTAATGAAACACAAGTCTGAATCGTTTGAAAAGTTCAAGCAATTTCAGAGTGAAGTTGAGAATTATCATAGCAAGAAGATAAAGTTTCTACGATCTAATCATGGTGATGAATATCTGAGTTACGAGTTTGGTACGCATTTAAGACAATGTGGAATAGTTTCAAAACTCACGCCGCCTGGAACACCACAGCACGATGGTGTGTCCGAGCATTGTAATTGTACTCTATTGGATATGGTGCGTTTTATGATGTCTCTTACCGATTTGTCATTATCGTTTTGGGGTTATGCATTAGAGGCAGTTGCATTTACTTTAAATAGGGCACCATCTAAATTCGTTGAGACGACACCGTATGAATTATGGTTTGGCAAAAAACCTAACATATCGTTTATGATTGAGCACACAACGAACATATAACATACTTCTATGTTCTTTCGAACATATAACATACTCCTCAATAGCTTAGGCAATCTTCTCCGTAACTAGAGCAATCTTCTTAGAATATAAAACAAACTTCTATGTTCTTTCGAAGGATTTTACTTTTCCTGTGTACTCATAAACACATTAGTCTTTTAACTACTTTGTTCCAACAATCTCGAAAACATGTTCAGAATTTCAAAATGTGTTATCATTTTCAAATTTTGTTGGCCAATTAAAAAATATTTTCGATTTAAAAAAAATCGTGTTCTTAAACAATATTCCTGTTTTCAAAAATTATTCACAAAATAAAAACATGCTTGTGAGTTCAAAAAATATTCATGTTTTCCCAAAAAAGGAATTTCAAAAAATATGCACGTATTTGAAAAATTGCTTGGAATTTCAGGAAAAATCTGCTTTTCAAATTGTGTTAAAAAATTCAACAAATATTTACGTTTTAAAAAAATGTTTAAGAATTTCAAAAATTGTTCAGAATTTCAGAAAATATTTCGCCTTTTCTAAGTTTATTCACAAATTCAAAAAAAGCTCATCTTCTCAAAAAATGTTAAGGATTTTTCAAAACAATGTTCCCTACAGTGCCAAATCCTGCCGCTACTATATTTTTCTAGAATGAAAACCAGTTGCAACAGGAGGCGAGCGCACTACGAGTAGGCCAGCCCAATTATGAGGGCACCAGGTGGGTTATTTTCTGTGCTATATACGGTTTTGGTCTGCGATGTCTTCTCATTCCGTCCTGGGAGATCCTATGTGACGCTAATTGCGTCAAAATGTCGACGTTTCGCACAGAGGTGGCAAACCTGGGCCGGCCCACTTGACATTCGCGAGAAGAAAAAACATGAAAAAGCAATACCGCTGGTGCTGGAATTCGAACCTGGGACCTCACGGTCTTGGCCGCGCTATGCTAGCCGTTGTGGCAAACTACAACAGCGATAGAACTTTAAGTTTGCTAAAAAATCCCAAAATTGCAAACGAGAACATTTTCTCAAATTACGAATATTTTTTTTAAAAACACAAAAGTTTTTTGAAAAAAGGGAACAAACATTGAAAAGAAGAAAAATTTCTCAAAATTTTGAACAATTATTTCAAAACTCAAACATTTTATGAATTTGCGAACAAACATTTAAAACCTGAACATAATGTGAATTTCTAAACAAATTTGTAAGGCTAGAACATTATTTAAAACCCCAAACATATTTTAAATTTCTGAACAAAAATAAAAATTCGAATATTTGTTTTGAATTTCAGAATAAAATTTTAAAACATGAAAAAAATTCAAATTTGTGAACTAAATTATAAAACTTTGAACATTTTTAAAATTAGTGAACAAATTTTGAAACCGCGAACATTTTTCGAATTGTGAACAAATTTTGAAACTTGAACAAAGTTCAAATTCGTGAACAAAATTATAAAATTCTGAATATTTTTCTAATTGTGAACAAATTTTGAAACATGAACAAATTTCAAATTCATGAACAAAATTATAAAATTGTGAACCTTTTTCGAATTGTGAACAAATTTCAAAACCGCAAACATTTTTCGAATTGTTAACAAATTTCAAATTCGAGAAAAAAATTATAAAATTATTGACATTTTTTGGATTGTGAACAAATTTTGAAACCGTAAACAATTTTCGAATTGTGAACAATTTTTGAAACCGTGAACATTTTTCGAATTATGAACAAAGTTTATTTTTTTTAAAAGTTGAACAAATTTTGACACTGTGAACATTAGTTAAAAAATAAACTTGACAAAATAAAAGAAATAAAAAGAAAAAGAAAAAAAGAAAGAAAAATAATACAAAACTAGAGAGAAAAAAGAGAAAAAGAAAAAGAAACTGATAAAAACGGTTCAGGAAACTTCTAGAAGGTTCCGAAAACCGGAAAAAACCGGCTGGAACCTTCTAGCAGGCTCCCAAAACCGGAATGCGTTTCCTTCTAATGGGCCGGCCCATCTCGGTGGATCGCTTCCTCCGCGCGTGCGATACCCCGATAACTGCGTTCTAATAGCATTTTCCCTCCTAACCGGCGCTCTCAGCGGAAAATCCTATTGGACGCTCACTGCGTCGGGGCTTCGCACAGTGATACAGCAGCTAGCGATGCAGTGGGCCGGCCCGGAACCTTCTTGATGTTTCCAGCCGGTTTTTTCCGGTTTTGCGAAACTTCTAGAAGGTTCCCTGAACCGGTTTTGTTTTTTTTTTTCGTTTTCTTTTTTCTTTATTCTTTTCTGTTTCTGTTCAAAAAATGTTCTGGATTTTCATAAAATAATCTGGATTTTCGAAAAATGTTCTGAATTTTTAAAAAATGTTCGCGATTTTCAAAAATCGTTCTTCAAATTCGAAAAATGTTCTGGATTTTCAAAAAATGTTTTGGATTTTCAAAAAATGTTCTGGATTTTTGGAAAATGTTTGTGCTTTTCTAAAAAATGTTCTGGAATTTCAACAAATGTTTGGGATTTTAAAAAATTGTTATTCATATTCGAAAACTGTTTTTGCTTTTTAGAAAAATGTTCTGAATTTTTAAAAATGTTTTTCAAAAACTGTTCTTGTTTGCCAAAATTTGTTCTCAAGATTCAAAAATGTTCGTGTTTTCAAAAATTGTTCACGTTTATGAATTTGTTCAGGATTTTTTAAATTAGTTCTCGTTTTCAAAATTTGTTCTCATGATGAAAGAAAATGTTCTTGCTTTAAAATTTGCTTTCAAAAAATGTTCCCGTTTCGAAAAATGTTTATTTTTTCAAAAAATTGTGCCCGTTTCGAAAAGATGTTTACGTTTGCATTTTTTTGAAGTTTAAAAAAATGTTCCCGTTTGAAAAAATCAGAAATTTCAAAAAATGTTCATGTTTTCATAATTTGTTCGCCAATTCAAAAAATATTCGGTGGGAATTTGAAAGAATGTTTCTAGTTTTGTAAAAAATGTTCGTAATTTCAAAAATAGTTTATGTTTTCACTTTTGCTCTTGTTTTTTCAAAAAAATGTTTACAAAATATTTTTTGGAAATTTCACAAACTGTTTTTTTTGTCTCTGCTGTTAGCTTCTTTAAGTTCAGCGTTGTAATTCTGTTACTTGGGCGTGCCGGTTGTGGTGGCTTGCGCGGCATCTGCGTCAACGACAGGTTGTGTGTTCGATTCCTATCGCAACCTGTTTTTACGATTTTGTTTTCGCGAAGCGGAGCAACCGCAAATGGGCCGGCCCACAGGTGAGCTGCGCCTGTGCGAAGCCGCTGCTCCTTGCCGCAATAAGCGGCATATAGGAGGTCCCTCAGCGGAAAATCCTATTGGACGCTCACTGCAATCCTATCCTTATTTTGGCATGGGGGCCTCGACAGGGATAGAAGCGCATCTCGTCGTTTTGCAAGAATGGATATCATTACAAGTACATGTAAAGAAGAGATGAGTATATGGAATTGGCTTACACTCGCCACAAGCTACATCAATATCACATCAATACAACAACATATCCAAACATCATACAGAAGAGCAGGGTCCGACTACGGACGAAAACAAACGATAAAATGACATCAATCCTTGCTATCCCAGGCTGCCGCCTGGAACCCATCCTATGATCGATGAAGAAAAAGAAGAACTCCAAATCAAACAAGCATCGCTCTCACGTCAAAGCATCGCATTACCTGTACCTGCAACTGTTGTTGTAGTAATCTGTGAGCCATGGGGACTCATCAATCTCATTTCCAAGGGTATCAAGACTATTAAAGCTTAATGGGAGAGGTATGGTTAAGTGGTGAGGCTGCAGCAAGCACTAAGCATTTATTTGAGTGGCTAACTTACGAGTACAAGAATAAAGGGGGATGATTGTCGAATAAACGGACGTGAACTAGTAATGATCTCTAAGAGATCCTGAACACCTACTTACGAACAAACATAACCCCACCGTGTTCTCTCTCGGATCAGAAATTCACGAGAAGAGACAGTCACGGTTACGCACACGGTTGGTGTATTTTTTTTGAGTTAACTTCAAGTTTGCTATGACCGGGTGTTAAACAAAGTTTCCAAGTTGCCACGTAACCGCGGGCACGGCTTTCCGAAAGATTTAACCCTGCAGGGGTGCTCCAACTCATCCATCACAAATTAACCTCACGCAGTGGGAATAACCTCGACCACGAATCTCGTGATCTTTCTAGGCAATTCCATTGGAAAACCGCAACCTCGAGATAGCCCGAAGTATTTTCGGAATTCCTCGCACAAGACGTTCGAGAAAGGTAAAACAAGTCCAGCAAGGCCTCCTGACGTGTCGACGATCCCGATAGGAGCCGCGTATCTCGTTCTCAGGACACGGCGGATAAGCGACGCGTACAGTGGCTTGATAGAAATAACCCGAGTTGCCCCGGGGTGGTGTGACACCCTGGAATTTGGCTACAGTGATCATTGTAGTTAAGCTACAGTAATGACCATGATTAGTGCCTAATCATTTTGCTAAACAAGATATGATCAAGTTGAAGTTCAAATTCCATTTCAAAATGCCCTAGGAATTATTGTGATAAAAAATAATTCTGCAAACAACAAAAGGAAAATGTTCCAAACGTGTGAAATATTTCAAAACATGTAATGTTGAGGAAAACAACATCACCAAGCTTCTGGTGTGGACCCCACCATCAATAACAATAGCTAAAAGCATTTTAAAAGTGCTCTAAATTGCATTGAAAAATGAAAACAGTTTCTAAAAATGCTCAAAGTGGATGTGGCCCTCCAAAATATTGCAAGTTAATTGTTGGACCATATGACACATTTTTGCTTAAAGGAATATTGGCCTAAAATAAATAAAACGGAAAGTGCAAAAGAAAACAGAAAAGGAAAAGGAAAGAAATGGAGAGAGGCGCCTGTGCACTTAAGCCCAGAGGCTACAGTGGCGGCCCAGCCCACCACCTGTCTCCTCCCACCTCCGGCGCCGACAGACGGGCGCGCTGTCGAGCATACCGCGTGCGCGCCCGCCTGGGGCCCCCCTCCGCTTGCTCGCTGCGCCCTCGCCCCCGGAGAGGATAAGGCCGAGCGCCCAGGCCCCCCCTGGACGCCCTGTGCTCACTCTCCCCCTCTCCCTCGCTCGTTCCCCGTCACGCCCAAGAACCGCCGCCGCCATGGCCGACGGGTAGCCACGGCCACAGCCAGGCCCGCGCCTCGCCGTCGCGTCCATCTGCTCCGCCGTGACCTCCTCGTCCTCCTCGCCACGAGCCCGAGCCCCTGCGCCCCTGCATCGCCTCCACGCCGTCGTCTTCTTCCTCGGGCGCCCGAAGATCGCCGCCGCGTTTTCGCCGCCGTCAAGCCGTCTCCGAGCCCGCTTTGCACGGCTACACCTCGCTGTGAGCTGTTGCTACTTCCCCCCTCTCCCCTCTCGACGAGCCGGAGCTTTTAGCGATAGAATTGGCCGGAGCCCGAATCCGCCGCCGCAAGAGCTCAACGCCGGCGTGCCTCCGGTGACCATTTGGTCATGGGCGTGCCACCGTTGTGCTCGCCGCATCGCGTGGAGTCCATCCCGCCTTAGCCCCGCCCGTTTCGACCACCGTAGCGTCATCCCCGTCGTGCTCCCGTAGCCGCCGCCGCCTGCCGTCATCGCCGGCGCCGTTTCTGGCCAGGTCCGGCGACGCTACCGCCCGGGATCGACGCGACGTTGAACGCCCGTTCGAACACGCCCAACCGCGCGCCAAATGCCCCCCCCCCCCCGTGCGCCGTTTCCGAGCTCACCTGAGCTCTCGGCCGCGTCCAGGCGCTCGCCGGCGACGCTCCGGCGCCAACCACCGACGTGGCACACCTGGGGCCCACCCCTGGGTCACTGCCAGTGGGGCCCATGGCCCCAGTTGACTGGGTTGACCCAGTCAACTGGGCTGACTGGACTTGACCAGTCACTGACTGGTGGGGCCCAGCACCCCTGTGCCAATGACAGGTGGGCCACCCCTGTCAGGTAGCTAATTAGTAATTAGGTTAATTGAAAATAATTAATTACCACTAATCCCTCACTGACAGATGGGCCCCACTTGCTATTTAGTCTCTGTTTAGTTTAAATTAAAATGAATTAACCCTGAGTCTATGACATGTGGGACCCACTGGTCAGGTTTGACCTGGTCAGCCCCACTGTTGACTGCTGATGCAATGCTGACCTCATGCTGACGTCACCCCTGTACTGTTTTGGATAATGTTGGATTAAATAAATAGAATTAATTCCAGAAAATGATTAAAACTTTGAAAAATCATAGAAAATAATCTGTAGCTCAGATGGAAAAACTTTATACATGAAAGTTGATCAGAAAAATCCCACGAATCCGAATATGCCATCCATTCATCTGTCACATGCTCCTAGCATGATGAACATGGAACTTTCCCCTCCGAATCGTCTGTCCGATAATTCCAAAGACCCGGGAAATATCGTCAGATATTCTCCCGCTCCGTCTGCAACGTATAGTACTGTGTTAGTGCATGCCTAGCCCTGCATATTACCATGTCATGCATCGTGTTGCATATGTGCTTTATATTTATTGTTTCTTCCTTCTCTTCTCTCCGGTAGACCCCGAGACTGACGGTGCTGCGGGTACGACTACACCGCCGACGATCAGTCCTTTGCCGCAGAGCAACAAGGCAAGCAACCCACCCTTGAGCATTCCGATATCGCCCATTCTTCCCTCTCATTCTTGCATTAGATTTCGCGACTGTATCAGTTAGCTCCTATTCTTATGCATAGCCTGTTTTTGATAAACTGTTACTATACCTACAACGATATCAACTGTTTAGTATAGGTTGATCAGTGAATCCCCTGAGACCCCCCTTAGTCCCAGTTGCCCCTGCTTCTTCATCGACGACTCGGCGACCCGAAGACTCGAAGACTCGGTCAACCGACCGACGAGCCAGGCCCCTCACATCACCGCACACCCCTTAAGTATGGCACTGCAGAGCTACTATCGAGTGCCGAGGGTGATACCTCACTTAGCACTCGATGTTAATTCTGTAGAGTAGCTAATCGGTCGTGGGTATCGAGGGTGATTCCTCCTTCCCATTTATCGATAGCGACTCTTGTCATACACATACCTCGAGTGGGATCCATCGAGGGTGATTCCTCGGGTATCCATTTGGTGTATAAACACACAGTTACTTCAACTTGACTTTGTTTACATATGAAAGACGGGACTGAAGGGACAGGCGGTACCACCCTGGTTGAGGTGGACCTGAGTTCCCGACAGTCTTGAGACGGGTCGGCCCCAAGGGTACCCGTGTGAAAGATGTGGTGGGATGCGCCGGTAAGGCATCCAAAGGGTTATGTTGAGGCGTGGACGGGTAGGAGAGGCCCTTGCCACACATCCTCGAGTCGGGGTGACGGTACCGCACTTTATGGGTCGCGCTTGCCCCGCATTAATAAAATGCTAATGGGTTGGGTACTTGATCTGAGTTAGGTCGTTGGCCTTAATACGCACTAACCTTCACATGGGGAAGTTATGGGCACTCAGTGTCGTTGTATCAGCCGAAGCTCTTCGGACGTCAGCAATGGAGCGGCGCGCGACGGATTGGACTGGACGGTGTAGCTCTTGGACTGGAGTGTACTAGGTCTGTTTCCGGCCGCGTTCGCATCGTGCAGGAGTGCAAGGGCGAGTGGGCCCACGAACCTGTGCGCTTAGGATTTAGACCGGCGGGCTGGCCTCTTCGTTGAGCCTAGGTGGGGCGACGACGTGCTGATATCCCGAGGCCGGGCATGACCCAGGAAAGTGTGTCTGGCCGGAGGTGACTCAGGCGTGTTGGGGAATATGTGGTGCACCCCTGCAGGGATGAATAATCTATTCGAATAGCCGTGTCCTCGATAACAGGACGACTTGGAGTTGTACCTTGACCTTATACAACTATAACTGTGCCTTAATTTGAAATGAAATGTGGCTCCGGGATTGCTTCCTCGCAGGGAGTCGAGGAAGAATCTCTGGGCGTGGATACTTAATTAAAATTGCTACATTAATATGACTATATGTGAGATACCAATCTACACTCTTCTAATGCTGCAAGATGTTGAAGATGCTAGTCTTCGATAGGACTAGGACTTCTCCCTATTCTTGCTTTCTGCAGTCAGTCCAGATATAACCCCTCCCCTTGATAATGGTGCATACTTAGCATAGTTCTGATGTCAGTCTTGCGAGTACTTTGGATGAGTACTCACCGCTGCTTTGCTTTCTTTTTCCCCCTCGATACGATACCGCGTTCAGACGATGGAGCCCAGGAGATGGAGTAGGCCGGAGACGACTACTACACCACCGCTGGAGCCTACTACTACGTGGAGGCTGCCCCCGATGCTCAGGAGTAGTTAGGAGGTTCCCAGGCAGGAGGCCTCGCCTCTTTCGATCCGTTGCTTATGTTTGTACTAGCCTTCTTAAGGCAAAACTTGTCTAACTTATGTCTGTACTCAGATATTATTTGCTTCCGCTGATTCATGCTTGTCGAGCTTTGTATTCGAGCCCTCGAGGCCCCTGGCTTGTAATATGAAGTTGTATGACTTTATTTTTGTGTCTAGTGTTGTGTTGTGATATCAATCAGTGAGTTCCTAATCTTGGTCGTACGCATTGTGTGTATGATTAGCGTACGGTCGAGATCGGGGGCGTCACAAGTTGGTATCAGAGCCGACTGCCTGTAGGTAGCCCCCTTTCCAACTCCTTGGCCGAAGTTGAGTCTAGTACTTGAAAAACTTTACTAACATAGTTGTGTGGGTTACGGGCCCACATGTCAATTGGGTGGTATTAGGATCTTTTATTCCTCTGCTATACTCTGGGTTTTGATCTCTCTCCTCTTTCGGGTTAAAGATTTTATTAACTGTAACTCTAGCTTCTCGCAACTCCTCCTCCCGGAGAGCCCCTCATTTCAGACGATGGCTCGATTCATCAGGAGACTCCGAAGATACTCTCCGAAGTTCTCTCGAGAACTTGTGCTCATCGCCTTTGCGATTCCCTTCCGCCGTCAACCCCTATGGATGACTACTTACAACTGTCGTTCATACTCATTCCCAGTTGCTCTTGTTAGTACAAGATACATCGAATTATCCTCCGACTTTTAAGAATCCCTTGTGTCACTGCCTGGCAGTTCTAGTCGCATGATTACACCTACGAAAAATTCCTCACACTTACCGGGGAATTCGTTCACCCTTAGATGTCATGTGTTTCACAAAATTCTTCGAAACGCTATTCGATCTTCCGAATCCTCAGTAGCCTATTGCTCTTGACCTTCCTTACATGCTTGCATTATGGATAATTCCATATGTCTAGCAATAATTATTAAAATCCTTTGTGGTTGTCATCTAATTTAATGGATTCAACCTGCGTGTGTGAATGCACGCAATCATCAGTTGATCCTTATAAATTATCTGTCCGACTCAGACGTCTTTCCAAACATGAGTTGGTTCTCTACAAATCAACTTTGATTGATTGTCTATCTAAGTCTATTCAACTTGCTTGTATTTGATCGGAGCATCTGTTTCTGATACACCAATTTGGAAATCTTAATTCCTTTGGTTATTTAAGCATCAAATTATTTGGATGTTCTATGATCTGATGCCTTGCATTCTTCTCCCTCTGATTTGGTACCAATGCTCCCATCAGGTCCTTTGTGGACCGCCAGACCCATTGTTGGGTTATTATCCGACAACATCCTTCACATTCAAAATTCTTATGAATTCTTCCCCTGATACATAATGTCTTTGGTAGAGAGTATCCTCTGCTTTTGTCAACCATGCTCTACTTTCGAGCTTGTGTTATTCACCCTCGAAGTTTGTGGTGTATGTTCCTAAGATGCCCCTATGGGTTGAACCTATGCTTTACCTAATCTGTGTGAACTCGAGAGTTTTCATGGTCATATTCTCTGTTGTTTAGCCCGATAAAATTTCAACACTGCAACTTCATCGAAAGCGAGAAGTGAATGATAGGTTATGCCTTGAAGAAGTGGGAGTCGACCTTGAACTTTGTGTTCATGCCCATGGACCCGGTGTATGACTAATCATGGAGCTTCTTGTAACAATAATCATTCTCTTTGTACGGATTGATCTTGTATCTATGTTTTGGTACCTTGCAACCGTGGTTTCGACCATGATTGTTCTTCTTTGATCCCATTTCTTGGACAAGTTCAAGCACTTGTCTTCAGCAGATCAATGCACCTGCCCAACCTCTACTTTGATCTACATCCGAGTATTAACCCTGGTATCTCGAGAAAATCATGGAGCTACATAGCTTCTTATAAGCTCCTCATCAACTATGTTTCCCTTCACTGATTCCAGTTTCTTCGTGTTCTGGGTTGTTGGGCACTCAAGGACACCGATGTTTGAATCAAGTCCGCATTGTGATTCAACAATTCTTAGTAATCTTCTTTGCTTATGAGTTTGTACTCGATCATGCCTTTCCAAGTTGTTAGGCTACATCATCATCGTCACGCTAAGGCTTGACCATGCTATTTATGTCCTTCATCCTCGGAACACAATCCCAATAGTGCACTAAGCTTACATCGAGCTTTCAACGTCATGTTGGTTGTCTTGAAAGGCAATTTCGATGCTGAGCTAGCACTCCAATCTGTGGTTCCAACAACTTGTCGCTTCACCATTTCTTTGCTTGTTGTCGTTGCTGCTCGATTACATCCGCAAGAGACTTCTCGACATATGTGTCGTGATCATCATCAACATTCTGAGCTCTTCCAGGATATCAGTTGAATTCATAATGAGAAATATCATCCTTGCCCCTCGATGGTTTGTGTTATCATCGATAACATCCTTGTCTTCCTTCCAAACATCGACTTGGTCTTGTTTTGGCTGAACCTTAAGTTCCTTGTTAGCCATCTTGTGTTATGATCTATCTTGGAGTATTACCATCTTTTATCGAGAATGTCGTGAGAATTACACACGTCTTTAAAATTCTTGATATAGTGATACTTCTTGCCATCACCTTTCATTTCCTAGTTCCCGTGTTGTTCCAAACCGGAATACTAACAAATGGAATGTGATGTGTAAATTCAATACTTATGGCATACCAACTCTATCACCTTGTAGTTAATGAACAATAAGTCCATTCTTAGTGTATTGGCTGTTGAGTCAGCACTCTAACATTGGTCGTGCTACTTAGTCTGTATTTTGGGTGCACCCTTCGATTAATGTTTAATGGTGGATGTTTCCTTCGGGCATACCTCATTATATCATCTGGTTTTGTTTACTCACTCGTGGAGATCCTTCTTTGTGGGAATCTCGACGAATTGTTGCTAAGCCCATCAGCCACATCCTCTTCTCCTTCGTGGTTCTTGATGAACATTTAAGCTAGTGTTGGAAACCTTGAAAGCATTATCTTTGTGCCTAGTTCATGAAGAATATGTTTGATAAAAGAAGTGTTTTTCTATAAGTTCATGTGCATTTTTGCCACCGTGCTTATGGGAAAATTTTGTCTCGCTTCTTTTGGAATCATTCCAATTCATCCAGGCATGTGCGAAGTATTCTATGGTTTGATAGATTTACTACCTTCACTCCGTATGTATTTCCTAGCATGCCAGGCCACTGATTGATTTGATTTGTCCTAGTCCAGACTTACACATAGAACTGTGATATCCTCTATGATGGTCCCCAATCAGAACTTGATTGCCCTCCATTCTAGAAACTTCCTTGTGGGCACGAATGTCTTGACCTTGTGTTCAGACGTCTTGTAGTCTGGCTAATGATCCAAGTCTTGCTTCTGTCGTTCATTCCGAGATTCTTGCAACATCATCTCGTAGGTCTGTGTTGCATCCTTTTCTCCTCGGGCCTTCTTTGTCTGAAGTATCCTGCCACCAACCAGATCTGAATCTCGGACAGATATGATGGTTGGAACGTTATCAAGAATTATAACTTTGGTCTTTATTACTCGGTAAGGTGATGTTGTAGCTAGCACACCTGGCCGGATGAACTATTGTTATAATGCTTTGTTCACCTAGGGTTACCATTCTTCCATGGGGAAATTGTAAGACTTATTTTATAAGTTGTTCCTACTGGATCCTTGTGTAACCAAAGTCTGACCTTTACCTGGTGACCATCTCTTTGCTATCTCGAAGCATGTCCGTGGTACACCAATCATCAAAACAAGAACATTGGACGCATAATGCTAAATGTTTCTTGATCAATTATCCAAACACCGTTGTATGGGTAAACTTCATAAAATTCCTTGCCTTTTGTCTTAATGGTTACCTACACGGAGCCTTGTCATTTTTATCTCGCTCTGCCTGCTCTTGGAAAGGATATACACCTAATGCTCGTGTATACACATTTTCCTTTCCATTGGTTTATTTAATGTGATAATCACATTTTCCTTTCCATTGGTCTGTTTAACCTTTCTTGAGATTTGTTTGATCTGAGCAGTGATAATTCCCTGCTTAGGTACTACTCTGTCAGTAAGACCCTGTTACTATTGTTGTTAACATTTCGGTAACCGCCGGTGGACAAGAACCTTGCCTATTGGTCCGCCTCGTTTCGACGAGCAGGAAGATGGTTCTCTTCGTCCCCCGCCCTTGGTACCGATGTTGTTGCCGACATAGTTGACAGACTATCCTCTGACTTGTCTTGCTAACATGACCGTGCAAGATGTCACCGCTCTTCCTACTCTTAATCCACATGATGGGCCCATAACCCATAGTTCCACAGGATCGAAACCTGACTCTCCTGTACCACTTTGATTCCAAGGTATCTTTTGCACTTGACTTCGTAAGAAATTCCCGAGCCACCGTCCAATGGAAGATCTAATCTAGTATCAGACGCAATATTTAATTCGTTGCTCTGAACCCTTCCATCTTTGATTAGGCATCGAATGATTGCCTACCCGTTTGAAACTTTTTGTACCATCGCATTTTGCTCTCAATGAATTCCTTGAGTTATGACTCGAGAAATAATTCATGTCTTCTTCCTTGAATTCACTGTCAGATATCCAACTTTGTGAAGATCCCGAAGAAAGGATGACGACTTCATCATGATGCCCTGATAAAGCAAGTTAAAGACATCAATGCCATGGATCAACCTCTTCGATGAGAGCAACAAGAACTAGAAGACTCGTTAGAATTTCGTAACCAGAACTTTTTCCCTTACTCTACCTCTTAATTCTCAGGACGAGAATTCTTGTTAGTAGGGGAGAGTTGTGACACCCTGGAATTTGGCTACAGTGATCATTGTAGTTAAGCTACAGTAATGACCATGATCAGTGCCTAATCATTTTGCTAAACAAGATATGATCAAGTTGAAGTTCAAATTCCATTTCAAAATGCCCGAGGAATTATTGTGATAAAAAATAATTCTGGAAACAACAAAAGTAAAATGTTCCAAACTTGTGAAATATTCCAAAACATGTAATGTTGAGGAAAACAACATCACCAAGCTTCTGGTGTGGACCCCACCATCAATAACAGTAGCTAAAAGCATTTTAAAAGTGCTCTAAATTGCATTGGAAAATGAAAACAATTTCTAAAAATGCTCAAAGTGGATGTGGCCCTCCAAAATATTGCAAGTTAATTGTTGGATCATATGACACATTTTTGCTTAAAGGAATATTGGCCTAAAATAAATAAAACGGAAAGTGCAAAAGAAAACAGAAAAGGAAAAAGAAAGAAATGGAGAGAGGCGCCTGTGCACTTAAGCCCAGAGGCTACAGTGGCGGCCCAGCCCACCACCTGTCTCCTCCCACCTCCGGCGCCGACAGACGGGCGCGCTGTCGAGCATACCGCGTGCGCGCCCGCCCGGGGCCCCCCTCCGCTTGCTCGCCGCGCCCTCGCTCGCGGAGAGGATAAGGCCGAGCACCCAGGCCCCCCTTGGACGCCCTGTGCTCACTCTCCCCTCTCCCTCGCTTGTTCCCCGTCACGCCCAAGCACCGCCGCCGCCATGGCCGACGGGTAGCCGCGGCCACAGCCACGCCCGCGCCTCGCCATCGCGTCCATCTGCTCCGCCGTGACCTCCTCGTCCTCCTCGACCACGAGCCCGAGCCCCTGTGCCCCTGCATCGCCTCCACGCCGTCGTCTTCTTCCTCAGGCGCCCGAAGATCACCGCCGCGTTTTCGCCGCCGTCAAGCCATCTCCGAGCCCGCTTTGCACGGCTACACCTCGCTGTGAGCTCCTGCTACTTCCCCCCTCTCGCCTCTCGACGAGCCGGAGCTTTTAGCGATAGAATTGGCGGGAGCCCGAACCCGCCGCCGCAAGAGCTCAACGCCGGCGTGCCTTCGGTGACCATTTGGTCATGGGCGTGCCACCGTTGTGCTCGCCGCATCGCGTGGAGTCCATCCCGCGTTAGCCCCGCCCGTTTCGACCACCGTAGCGCCATCCCCGTCGTGCTCCCGTAGCTGCCGCCGCTTGCCGTCATCACCGGCGCCGTTTCCGGCCAGGTCCGGCGACGCTACCGCCCGGGATCGACGCGGTGTTGAACGCCCGTTCGAACGCGCCCAACCGCGCGCCAAATGCCCCCCCCCCCCGTGCGCCGTTTCCGAGCTCACCTGAGCTCTCGGCCGCGTCCAGGCGCTCGTCGGCGATGCTCCGGCGCCGACCACCGACGTGGCACACCTGGGGCCCACCCCTGGGTCACTGCCAGTGGGGCCCCTGGCCCTAGTTGACTGGGTTGACCCAGTCAACTTGGCTGACTGGGCTTGACCAGTCACTGACTGGTGGGGCCCAGCACCCCTGTGGCAATGACAGGTGGGCCACCCCTGTTAGGTAGCTAATTAGTAATTAGGTTAATTGAAAATAATTAATTAGCACTAATCCCTCACCGACAGATGGGCCCCACTTGCTATTTAGTCTCTGTTTAGTTTAAATTAAAATGAATTAACCCTGAGTCTATGACATGTGGGACCCACTGGTCAGGTTTGACCTGGTCAGCCCCACTGTTGACTGCTGATGCAATGCTAACCTCATGCTGACGTCACCCCTGTACTGTTTTGGATAATGTTGGATTAAATAAATAGAATTAATTCCAGAAATTGATTAAAACTTTGAAAAATCATAGAAAATAATCTGTAGCTCAGATGGAAAAACTTTATACATGAAAGTTGATCAGAAAAATCCCACGAATCCGAATATGCCATCCATTCATCTGTCACATGCTCCTAGCATGATGAACATGGAACTTTCCCCTCCGAATTGTCTGTCCAATAATTCCAAAGACCCGGGAAATATCGTCAGATATTCTCCCGCTCCGTCTGCAACATATAGTACTGCGTTAGTGCATGCCTAGCCCTGCATATTGCCATGTCATGCATCGTGTTGCATATGTGCTTTATATTTATTGTTTCTTCCCCCTCTTCTCTCCGGTAGACCCCGAGACTGACGGTGTTAGCTCATATTGACAGAGCAGCAAGGCAAGCAACCCACCCTTGAGCATTCTAATATCGCCCATTCTTCCCTCTCATTCTTGCATTAGATTTCGCTACTGTATTAGTTAGCTCCTATTCTGATGCATAGCCTGTTTTTGATAAACAGTTACTATACCTGCAACGATATCAACTGTTTAGTATAGGTTGATCAGTGAATCCCCTGAGACCCCCCTTAGTCCCAGTTGCCCCTGCTTCTTCATCGACGACTCGACGACCCAAAGACTCGAAGACTCGGTCAACCGACCGACGAGCCAGGCCCCTCACATCACCGCACACCCCTTAAGTATGGCACTGCAGAGCTACTATCGAGTGCCGAGGGTGATACCTCACTTAGCACTCCCGATGTTAATTCTGTAGCGTAGCTAATCGGTCGTGGGTATCGAGGGTGATTCCTCCTTCCCATTTATCGATAGCGACTCTTGTCATACACATACCTCGAGTGGGATCCATCGAGGGTGATTCCTCGGGTATCCACTTGGTGTATAAACACACAGTTACTTCAACTTGACTTTGTTTACATATGAAAGACGGGACTGAAGGGACAGGCGGTACCACCCTGGTTGAGGTGGACGGTTCCGAACCGACGCAAGATATAGGTTGCCGGCAAGCATAGTTCCTTTGTGCAACAATTCTACCTTGGCCTCAATCATCGCCATGATGCCGGCGATTGATGCTCACAGCCTCGACGGGACTTGGATCGAGCCATCCACAGAGCAGGCATAGCAATTCTTTGACAACTTGTCAGAGAGGCCCATCCGGGAAGAAGAGGACCTCATCCGCCCCACCACTGAGGAAGAAGTGGCGTACATCGCCAGCAGGGCGGAGGAGGTGAATCTTGCCACGAAGGGCGGCAGCACTGGCTTCATCGAAGAGGAAGCCAGTGAAGAAGAAGTTATATCAGAGGGAAATCTCGTCAGGCAGGGCGAGGTTGCCGGAGAGTAGAGCGGCACATCTGTCGGGGGTCCTTCTGCCGAAGACACCGCCGAGGAGGAGCTGCACGAGGACCCCCAGCTCTCGAATCGAGGAGGAGGCGTGCTCTTCGAAAAGTCACCTCTGGTGCCTCAACCCACCAATCTTCCTCGAGTGGTGAAGCCTCCGGCAAGGGGGCGGCTGGCAAGACTGCACAGCAGCCCACCGCAGCCAAGCGACCCAGGACCGCCCCTTCACCTCCTCCCACGGACACTGCGGCGGAAGTCGACTTCGACCTCTCCGCCTTCAGCTCGAAGAAGAAGAGTAAGGGTCCTGGCACCTCTTTCAGCTTCTGGATTTCTGGTTTTGCTTAAATTATTTGTCTTGCTTTGGCCTGTGCCCGCAGAGATACGGAAACATTGGCGCAAAGGGCGGCAAAAAGGGCGAAGACCTCGACAGGCGATGAACCACCGGCAAGCACCTCAGGCGTGCCAGAGCTGATTAACATTAGCCCGGACTCTAGCCCCCGACGCAGCCCCCGACGCAGCCCCCAGCGTGAGCCCACTACTCATTTCCCGCTGGCAAGTGTCGGGGTGTGCATCTTCGCTACTGACATCACCGGGCTTGTAGGAGGAGAGCGGCAGCAAAGAAAGCCATCAGAGGCCGCCCCTGATGCGCCGCCTTCGTCGACTACGCCACCCAGAGACGAATCTTTGGCAAGGGTCTCCTCTAGCGAGCTCTATCGCGATGAAGAGGAGCCGGCAAGCACAGGCACCGGCAGTTCCACACCGGCAACTAATGTTGCCGGGAAAGGAGAAACCACCTCCCAACAACTTGACACAGGTAAACCGTTTGCCTTAGGGTACTTGCCATTCTGCCTTTCTTTTTTGTATTCTTGAACTTCTATCTCACCCTTGTCTTGTTTGTTTTTTTCGGCCTCCAGATCTTCCCTCGACGGAACACATGGACGTTGATGCCGTTATGGCGGAGACCGCCAAGGATGCTGCTGCCGAGGCTGACAGGGTTGCCGCTGACGAGGCCGCCAAGAACGCTGCTGCCGAGGCCGCCAAGGGTGCTGTCGCCGAAGCCGCCAAGAATGCTGCCGCCGAAGCCGCCAAGGCCGCACAGGAAAAGGCCGCCAAGGAATCTGCTGAGAGGGCCAGCAAGGAGGCCGTTGATCATACTGACAGCATTCCTGCCGTAGGAGCACCAGGCGCTATGCCGGCCACAGAGCCCCCAGCTGCCGGTGAGACGGTTGTGGAGGAGCAGCCGTCAACGTCCGAAGCCCCCCTGCAAGCAAATACCTCAAGGTTGGCGACAACTTGTTCATCAGCATACCAGGGACGACAAGCATTGGGGTGCCCACTGAAGGGGAAATCTTTGACGAAGACGTCATCGCCGCTGCTGGGCTCGAGATTGTTGACAAACCAAGCGCCAGCAACAGCAAATCCGAAGAAGAGAAGCTCCTCCAGGACATGAGCGACAACTTTCAGAAGCTCCAAGCGCTTTACCATGCCCGGAAGGATAAGCTGGATTCCAGGGCAGCAATTGTTGAAGCGGCGGAGGCAGATCTTCAGAAGCGCATTGAGGAAACGCAGGTCTGGTATGCTGAAGCTTTCCAAAAGTTGAAAACTGCTCGGGAACAGCTAAGTGAAAACTGGAACGACCTCCTCATGAAGCAGTCCGATGTTGAGAAGGCACAGGAGGAGGCCAAACAACAGGCCACTGCAGAGGAGGCTCGCATAACAGAGCTCCACGTTGGGCTTGATTCCCATGAAGAGGACCTCACCGCCCGCGAGAAGGCGCTTGCCGACAAGCTTCGTGCCAAGGATGAAGAGATTGAAAAGCTTGTCGCGCAGCGGACCCATGAGCTGGAGCAGAAAACACAAGGAGACGCTCAAAGCTCTGACTATAGATCATGCGGCAAGCTGAAGGAGGTCGTCGATGCTGCCAAACCTGCAGAGGCCGCCAAGGACGAGCTTGCCGACAAGGTGAAGAAGCTGGAAGCAGATCTTGAGGATCACGGCAAGGAGCTCTCAACACTCAAAACTGAAAGAGAGAAGACTCTCCACACCCTGATGGAGATGCAAGTCGCCATATCCGACAAGACCAAAGAGCTCTCCACAGCTAATGAATCCATCGCTGATGTGAAGCTGAAGCTGTCCACGCTGGAGCAGTCCCTTGAGGAAAGCAGGGCTCGTGAGAAGGCCCTGATCAAAGATTTCCGGAATGAGCAGGAGCTGCTCAAGAGTGCCGCCGCCACTCACAACGACTATGTATCAGGTGTGCAGATCTGGATCGAACGCCTTATCGAGGTTGCAGAGAAGCTTGCCGCACAACTGTCCACCATGGGCCTGCAGGGCTTCAGGTATTCTTCTGATGACAGGGTGTCCACGAGCGCCAAGCTGACCATGTTCTTCGACCACATGATTGAAGCCCTAGAACAGCTCCATTCTGACCGAGCAACCCATCTGGCCAATGAATCACGCAAACTCTGCCGGGCCGTCCTCCTCAAGGTGCTCGTCAAAGTGGCGCACAAGGACCCCAGCATCAACTTCACCAACGTCCTCGACCGCTTGCCGAAGGACGTGGACGTCAAGGCACTTGAAGAACTTGTCGCGCCTATCGTCGACAAGGTGAACCAAGTCAAGAGGGTCGAAGGCCAGCACAGGGACTAGCCGCTTCACTCCTTGTCGTTGCCACCATTCCATGTCAAAGACAATTTATCTTATGTTAGAATCGCGGCAACTATCAATGTAATATAACTTGCTATGCTTTGGATGAATGTATGCTATTTCCCTTGTCTGATTCCTTTCTGCATGGAGAAAAACCCTATGCTTATTGGGAACTTGCCGGTGCGCGCATCCTTGCCGCGAGCGCTAGGTGCGGGACTTTAGCAGCCTGCTGGAGGTGCCGCTACCGGCAAGAAACCTTGACGTTTTCAGTGCAACCACTTAAACTGTTGAGCGGACTCAAAACAAAATAAGGGCGCAACCAATCATGACAAGGTTCCTTCGCGTGCAGGTTTCCCATACATAGATCGGAATCGTTCAAGGAGAATAACCTTACAAAAACAAAAATTTGTTAAAAATCTCTGCAACTTAGCTTTTCGTTGCTATTCTTCTTCCGGCAAGATGTCAACCTTGAACGTCGCCTGTCGGTATCCATACCATCCTTCCCCCCCCCGGCAAACTTGCATGCGAGGGAACCTTCTGTCCATTGAGAAAAAGAAAGAAGAGAAAATAGAGATATGGAACCTTGGCGGTTCGTTAACACTTACCGGGAGCAAGTGTAATACAATATCTTAGATAAGCATGCATACAGATAAACATGGAAATCCATAAGAATTGTAAAGCACTTAATCTTATTCAACTACGCACAGGGTCTGTGCCTGGCTTTGTACAAAGGATTACATGCTTCAACGGCAAGACTTGTACAAAAGGTGGTTGTCGGGGAGCCCGGCAACCGCGCCTTATGGATAGAACTTACGAAGATGTTCGATATTCCAGGAGTTGCTCATTGAGACGCCATCTTCGGTCTCCAGGCGGACTGCGCCAGGCCTGGTGACTCGTACTACCCGATAAGGGCCTTCCCACTTCGGCGTCAACTTGTTGGAATTCTTGGCCGACTGAACGCGCCGAAGAACAAGGTCGCCTTCCTCAAGACTTTGGGCATGAACCTTGCAGCTATGGTAGCGGCGCAAAGCTTGCTGGTAGCGTGCAGCTCGCACAGCAGCCTGAAGACGATCTTCCTCAAGGAGCGTAACATCATCTTGCCACAACTGCACTTGCTCAAGCTCATCATAAGAGAGCACTAAGGGTGACCCGTATATGAGTTCCGTGGGGAGAACTGCTTCTGCCCCGTACACTAGGGAGAAGGGTGTCTGGCCGGTAGCTTGATTTGGTGTCAATCTGATTGACCAAAGAACCATCGGAAACTCATCAATCCATCATCTTCCGCACTTGCGCAGCTTGTCGAAAGTTCTTGTCTTGAGGCCTCACAACACTTCAGCATTTGCCCTTTCTGGCTGGCCGTTGCTCCTTGGATGAGCAACAGAGGCAAAACAAATATTGCCATCCAAGGTCTTGGACGTACTGCATGAAGGTGTGGCTTGTGAACTGTGTGCCGTTGTCAGTGATGATCCTGTTCGGTACACCAAAGCGGCAAACTATTCCTTTGAAGAACTTGACGGCTGATTGTGCTGTCACCTTTCTCACTGCCTCCACTTCCGGCCACTTTGTGAACTTGTCGATTGCAACGTACAAGTACTCAAAGCCCCCGGTAGCACGGGGAAATGGGCCCAATATGTCGAGCCCCCAGACCGAAAATGGCCAGGAAAGAGGGATTGTCTGAAGAGCTTGAGCTGGTTGATGCAATTTCTTTGAATGAAACTGGCACGCTTCACACTTGGTTACTAGTGCAGTTGCATCCTAGAGGGCAGTGGGCCAAAAGAAACCTTGTCAGAATGCCTTACCAACAAGAGCTCTTGATCCTATGTGGGAGCCACATATGCCTCCATGAATCTCTGCCAACAGCTCCAGTCCATCCTCCCGAGGAATGCACTTCAATTTCACACCGTTCGGTCTCTTCCTATACAGGACATTGTCCACAAACTGGTACATATTAGACCGACGGGCTACTTTCTCTGCTTCTTCCTGTTCTTCGGGGAGTTCTCCTGTCTGAAGGAAGTGAACGATGTGCTGCGCCCATGCTGGAGCCTGGGGCTTAACAACAAGGACCAAAGGCATGTCCTCTGCCGCGGGAGCGCTTGTCTCTACGGCAAGGGCTTGAGGCCCTGCCGGAGCCTGTTGCCCCCCGGCAGGCTTGGTGTTGTTCCTGGCAACATCCTTGCCGGCGGCTTCTGGGACCTCTGCCGGAAAATACTTGCCAGAACTCAACTTCCTCCTTTTCCCTTGTCTCGTCGACTGTGTTACGGATGGTTGAGTCAATCAGAGCACAAAAGTTCCTGGTTCCACAGGTAAATTAAGGGCAGCGCGCTTTGACAAGTCATCAGCAATGCTATTTTCCGCACGAGGAACGTGCTCTGTTTGCAGACCGTGAAAGCGCTCTTCTAGCTTCCTCACTTCATCTATGTAAGCCTCCATCAACGGGCTCTGGTAATCCTTGTTAACTTGCTTAACGACAAGCTGTGAATCACCTCTGACGATGAGCTTCCTGATTCCAAGGTCTGCCGCGATCCTGAGACCGGCAAGCAGCCCTTCATATTCTGCAGTATTATTTGTCGATCTCTCCTAGGGAAATTGCATCTGGATCACGTATTTGAGGTGCTCTTCGGTGGGTGCGACAAGTAGCACGCCAGCACCGGCGCCTTGCAGCGAGAAAGCCCCATCAAAATACATAATCCACTCTCGATTCGTTTCCTTGCCGAGGAAAGTTGTCTCCGGAATCTCTTCGTCTGGCGTTGGGGTCCATTCTGCAATGAACTCCGCCAACGCTCTACTCTGAATAGTTGAAGTACTTTCAAACTTGAGACCAAAACTTGACAGTTCCAAAGCCCACTCCACGATCCTGCCGGTTGCATCTGGGTTTCGCAAAATCCGCTACAACGGAAAGCGAGTGACAACGGTGATCTCATGTGCTTGGAAATAATGGCGCAGCTTCCTCGAGGCCATAAGGAGGCCGAAGAGCAACTTCTGCATGCCAGAATATCTTGACCTAGCCCCCTGCAAAAGGGAGCTGACAAAATAAACTGGGCGCTGCACCATCTTCTTCTTCTGCTGTGTTGCTTGACTTGTTTGCGCAGATTCTGCCTTGTCAGTACCAGACTCTGCCGGGGAAGATCCTGGCTCGTCGCTTGGCGGTCCTGCCACTGCCACTGCTTCTTCATCGACTTCTCTCTGCGCCACCAACGCAACACTCGCCACTTGATTTGTTGCCGCTAGATAGAGCAGTAAAAGCTCTTGTGGTTTTGGCGCGACTAGTGCTGGTGGAGAGGAAAGGTACCTCTTCAAATCCTGCAGTGCTGCCTCTGCTTCCGGAGTCCATTTCATTGGATCTGCCTTTTTTAAGATTTTGAAAAAGGGCAGGGCGCGCTCAGCAGATTTGAAGATGAACCTACTCAGAGCAGCAACGCAGCTAGCAAGATGACGCACATCTTTGACGCGTCTTGGCGCTGCAATTTGCTCAATGTCCTTGATCTTGTCGGGGTTCGCCTCGATCCCACGTTGAGACACAAAGAACCCGAGAAGCTTGCCGGACAGAACACCAAACACTCACTTCTCAGGATTGAGCTTCAAATTGATCTTGCACAGATTTGTAAATGTCTCTTCTAGATCTTGTACGAGTGTTGCTTTGTCCTCTTGAACACTCCTCTGACCAAACCTGCCGCTTCCAATTTCTTAATTTCCTCGGCAATAAATTGTTGCCGCTCCAAAGCCTGCTTCCTAACTTTCTATTTGATGGGCCGCGCATGAGGACAAACAGCTAGGTGGTGCTCAATCACCTCCCTGGGAACACCGGGGATGTCGGATGGTTGCCATGCAAACACATCGACATTCGCACACAGGAAGGCAATGAGCGCGCTTTCCTATTTGTCATCGAGGATGGAACATATGGTGAAAGTTCCTCCCTTACCCTCCTCCTTGGTGGGCACCTTCTTGGTTTCTGGTGGAGCTGCCTTGGACTTCTTGCTCTTGCCGGTGGAGCTCTCTGGCACATCGTCAACGGGAGCGCAGCACTCCGAAGAAGTGCGCTTGCCGGAGTGTGTGCGAGAGGTCTTGCCGGTCTTCTTCCTCCCGGGAGCTTCAGCGACAGGAGCAAGTGCCTTGGCGGCAGATGCTGCAACTGCCTCCTGGTAAAGTTGGTCGGTGCAGATAAGCTCATCCTTCTTGTCGGAATGGACAGTGATAACGCTCACCGGCCCCGGTATCTTCAATGTGTTATAAGCGTAGTGCGATGCCGCCATGAACTTGGCCAGTGTTGGACGGCCAAGGATCCCATTATATGGCAATGGAATCATGGTGACGTCGAAAACAATCTTCTCTGTCCTGAAGTTCAGATCACTAGCAAATATTACCGGTAGTGTGATCTTACCCTTCTGCTCGCACCTTCCTGGATTGACCCCCTGAAACGTGCCCGTTTCTTCGAGATCTTCATCAGGAATTTGCAATCTTTGGATCATCTCAGGAGAGATCAAATTCAGACCGGCCCCACCGTCAACTAACATTTTTGTCACCTTGAGGTTGCGAATCGTTGGTGAAACCAACAATTGCAGACACCCGACCGCAGTTGTGCGATCAGGGTGATCCTCAGCATCGAAAATGATAAGCATATTGGACCATTTCAGCGGTTTCCGGGCATCAACAGATGGCTCTGTCGCATTAATCTCACGCGCCCACTGTTTAAGCTGGCGGTGGGAAGAATGCAATGAGGCGCCCCCGTCAATGCACATGGTATCTGTAGCCTTCTGAAATTCTTGCTCGCTGGACTCGTCATCCTCCTCGATGTCATCATCACTCCCCTCTTGCTTGTCGCGGCCTCGAGCGGGCCTCTCCTTCTGTTGCTTGGCCTTGCCGCAGCGGCCTCCTCGGCCACCACGTTTCTTCCCGGACCCTCCGCACCATCCTAGGCCTTCTCCTTATCCCGCCACTCATACTCAGCTTTCTGCTTCTCGACAAGCTACTCAACTTGCAAGCAGTTTTGGAGGTCATGGCCCTTGGTTTGATGGATCTTGCAATACTGCTTGTCGGCAGCCGCCAAGGCCTGACAGGAGGCGCACCCGGCAACATCCTTGCCGGGGCCGTCAACCTTGATCTTCTTGGTGGTGTCGGGGTTGCCGGATTCCTCGACGGGAAGCACGGCCTTGCCCTTGCATTTTCTATTACGCCGCCGGCCTTTCTTTGTCGGGGCGGCGGCGTCTTCATCTTCAGAGTCGGCCCCTGCGCCAGCATCTTCGCCGGGGAGTCTCCTCCCTTCTTCAGCTCGAGCACACTTATCAGCCAGAGCATAAAGCTCGGCAACATCCCTGACCTTGTTCATCGCCAGCTCTTCGCACATCCTGCGATTGCGCACGTTCTGATGGAACGCGCTGACAACCGCGTCAGGATGAACGTCCGGGATATTATGATGTATGCGGCTGAATCTTTGTATATACTTGCGCAAGGTTTCGCCCTCCTTCTGGGGGATGAGATGCAAGTCACTTTCCTGGCCAGGAGCTTTGTGGCCTCCAGTAAAGGCGCCAACAAACTCATGGCACAGATCTGCCCAGGAAGAAATGGAATTCTCCATCAGATGCATCAACCACGACCTGACATTGGGCTTAAGCACCAACGGGAAGTAGTTGGCGAGTATCTTGTCGTCGCGAGCTCTGGCAGCCTGCACCGCGATGGTATAGATGCTCAGGAACTCCGACGGGTGAATCTTGCCGTCGTATTTCTCCGGGACCTCCGACTTGAACGTTCGGGAGTTGGGCCACTGGACTCGCCGCAGCTCACGGGTAAACGCTGGACAACCCACCTCATAAGGTAGGTCGACAGGATACCCCGGTGTAGGCTTGTCTACAGTGAGCCCTGCACGCTTATCAGATTGATGGCGCGCTTCCCAACGTCGCTCGATGGTGGTTCGAGCGTCTTCCTTGCTTCGTTCCCGAAGAACTTGACGTTGATCGCGGCGAGTCCGTGGATCAAACGATGCCGTCGAATCGTCATCACCGGTGCCGGTCCGTCGAGTCAGCGACAGCTGCTGCCGCCGCGGAGGGGAGGGCACTGTGGTTGTACCACCTCCAGTCTTTTCGCCACCGGCGCGCGCCGGCTCGATGGACTGCCGCCGCGCAGGCTCCGCCCGCTGCGGCCCATCTTCATTAGCGAGGCCGACGAGGCTCTGAATAGAAGCCCTCCATTCGTCGAGCTTCTTCGTAGCGGCAGGGAAATTCAGGAGCAGTTGTGCTCGTGCCAACGCTTCTGCAGGTGTAGGCGACGGCGAAAGGTGCGAGGAACGTGAGGTGCTCTGACTCCTAACCATGTTAGAAGGAGCTCCGTCACAATCCCGCGACCGCGCACCGCTTCCACCAGCATGTTGGCGTGCATGCTGGCCCCGCGCATCTTGGGAGTGATGCGCAAGGGTCTTTCCGTGGGGACGCTTGGAGCCACCAACGTCACGACGCCGCTTGTCGTGCCCGACCTGAGAAGGCCACGGCGCATGCGCCGACGTGGGTGCCTTGGAGGGCGCCCTACCATCCTTAGAGTTCGCTACGCCGCCCGCAGGCAACGCATCCCCGTCCTTAGATCTAGTGGCGCGCGGGTTGCCGTTGCCGCTACGAACGACACCGCTCGCCTGGCTTTGATCGCCAGAATGTCGTGGAGGCTCGAGACCTCCGCCTGCATCCACGCCGTCGACCGTCTGTGTAGCTACGGGTACACCGGACGCGGATGGACCAACCGCCGTGAAACCCTTCCTCTTGGGGGCATGGCGATGAAGATGATGAAGAAGCTGGCGCGATGATCGCTAGATCAGGTTCACGCAACCTCTCCACCTACCTGGCGCGCCAAAGATGTCGGCGTACGACACCTATGGGATCGAGAGGATCCCTTTATGGTTCGGCAGGGAGAAAGGCTTGCACAAAGAGCAGATCCAACGAACAATGCGAGGGATTTTTACCCAGGTTCGGGCCGCTGAGAAGCGTAAAACCCTACTCCTGCTTTAGTGTATTATGAGTGTTTAAACTCTGGCTCCAGGAGCGCAATGTGATCTACAGTACACAGCTGCTACGCATGCCATCTGGGCTAGAAGGTCCCCCCCTGTAGCTGCGCTTTGGGCCTCCTTTTATATGTTCGAAGGGGTCACCAACAGTGGCGCACAGTGCATACAAGAGGTGTAAAGTTGCTACAGTGCTTGTGCAAATATCACACAAATATCACTGACATCTTAGGACAAACACATTAAATGCTCCGTTTAGGTGTCTCTGCCTTTCTTGGGGACGGAAAAAGGGGCCGTCCCATTAGCACCGCTTAAGCCCATCTGTCGTTAGCGCCTGACACGCACCCAGGAGGACAACAGCTAAAAGACAAGCCGGTCGCTGCGCTGGAGTGGTGACAGGGTGGCGAGGTCTTGCCGGGTGCGGGTCTTGCCGGGGCTCCGTGAGCCATCCCGGCAAGATCTTGCCGGGATCCCAGCCTCCGGTCTTCTGTCTTCTGATTATCGACTTGAATGCTTCCTTGATATCCTTGTATCTGCATCTAGCTGTCCTCTGGGAGGTCTTGCCGTTGGTGTGGCTACAACCGCATGTGCACAAGTATGGGGTACTAAAAAGCCCAAACTTTAGTACACCGACAACTGGGCGCGCTACTACTAAACCTAGCCTGGCGGCAACGGTGGGGCAATATTAGTAGTAGCGCTTTTTTTTGCTGCCACGCTACTGCTAAGTAGTTAGCAGTAGCGCTTGTCCTGGACGCGCGCTATAGCTATGTAGCGCCTCTTTTTAGCCAACGCTACTGCTAAGGTTCTGTGTGTAAGGTTTGCCCTAGTAGTGTGAGAGAGAGAGAGAGAGAGAGAGATTGACGCACACACGCACACGCACACACCGTCACCCATCCTTTGCCTTCCAGCGTTGTCAGTAAAAGGCATGACAAACCCTAAGGGCCCGTCGATAGGTTTGTCGTCGGAAACCGAACAATGTAGGCACATGGTCCACACACATGCCTGGGTTCACACACGCGCCCCCCCACACATGCACACAGACTGTCACCCATCCTTTGCCTTCCAGCGTTGTCAATAAAAGGCATGACAGACCCTAAGGGCCCACTAATAGGTTTGTCATCGGAAACCGCACAATGTACACATGGTCCACACACAAGCATATGGGTTTACACACACGCGCGCGCGTGCGCACACACACACACACACACACACACACATCGTCACCCATCGTCGGCCTTCCAGCGTTGTCAGTAAAAGGCATGGTAGATCCTAAGGGCCCACCGATAGGTTTGTCATCAGAAACCGCATAATGTAGGCACATGGTCCACACACAGGCATTGGTACAGGCACACAAACACACACACACACACACACTCGATCCTTGACATTTTCAAAACAGCAAAAGAAGCAAAAGAAAATCATGGATATTTTCGAAACAAGGATCAGATTTATTTAGCGGGAATGACATATCACACACACACACACACACTCGATCCTTGACATTTTCAAAACAGCAAAAGAAGCAAAAAAATCAAGGATATTTTCAAAACAAGGATCTCAAGATTTATTTACCCGGAATGACATATCACTATAGGCATTTTTATTTATGCCTATAGTGATCATATCACACCGCCTAAATGAACCTTGAAATCTAGCAACTTCCCAACTGGTCACCCATCCTTGACTACTCCACCGAAAGGACGCTTAACTTCCGAGTTCCATTCGAATGGGTTATAGGCTGGAAAGCCACGTCTTGCTGGTAACAGTTGCTTCCTATCATATACAAGGCGTGCCCCGATGGGCACCTAGTGGGACCAGACATGCATCGCAGACGTTTCTGGTAGTACTGGAAACTGTGTGCGATGGTGGCATGGGGGCTGATGATGACATCTTGCTGATGCTCGATGGCGTGATGCCGCTTTTGCCTGCTCTCCGGCATGCTTCGTCTCGTCCTCCTCGTCCAGTAGGTTGATGACGGGGCCGATGCTTCGGCGGGAAACCGATTAGGGCAGTGGCAGGAGACCGATTGGGGGAGTGGCTGGAGAAGCATGTTTGGATAGAACATCATTTTAATACAAATTGGATAACTTCTAAAAGAAGGAAGCTCGAGCACGAGACGCGCACACCGTGCTTACACATGCACTAGCTTCAGACGGGCATATAGAACTGCTTTAAATTATTCATGGTTCATTTAGCTTTTTGTATACCACACTAATCAAGTTTGTAGACATTTAATGTGCATAATTCAAATTTGAACTAAAGGAACATGCTTCGTGTCACCAAAATGGGTTGAAAAAAGACATTTGTGTCCTTGGGTTCCTTGTTTAGGTCCCATGCAAACGAACGTGAATGGATTGCAAACATGTCAAAGTCATGAGGAGGCCACAAACATTGAGAAACTTGGCTATTAAATCATCATAAATCCACAACTCGTCTAAAATTCTTGAAACTTAATTACCCCGGTGTCATGACACGACACTTATATGACATGATAATTTTTTGTCCAATGCGGGACAAGTCTCTTGCACACCAAAATTTCTCTCAAGAACCATCGTGGTTTCGATACGGAACATGTCACCTCTATGGAGGGAACGGCATTTGATTCTTCTTGCATTGATATTTTTTTCTACATGCAACATAGGCTAATACAAGTGCAATACTAGAATGTGAAATTATTGAAACTGGTGTCTCAACACGACACTTATAGGACATGGTATATACTCCCTGCATTCCACAATATAGTCCGTCCTCGTTTTCCGTGATCTAAGTTTGACCATAAATTTAACCAATGAGACCGACTGCGGCGGGAGCAAAAATTATACCGCTGAATTCATATCGAAAATGCGAATTCAGTGGTATAATTTTTGTTTCCGCCTCAATCGGTCTCGTTGGTTGAATATATGGTCAAACTTAGATCTCGAAAAGTGCGAGCGCACTACATTGTGGAATGGAGGGAGTAAGTATTGGGACAAACCTCTTTCAAATTGGAGCTTCCCATGACAAGCATTGTGGTTTCGATATGGAACATGTCACCTTTGTGGTCGAAACGACATATGAGTTTTCTAGGCATGCACTTAATGTGAAGAACTTAAGTTTGAATTACAAGTATGGGCTACAGTGCACCAAAATGGATTAAAAACCATTTTGTGTCATTGGGTCCATGTTTAGATCCCATGCACTGATGGTCACTGAATTACAAACATCTCGGTGTCGTGACTAGACCGCAAACATTGATAATCTTGGTTTCAAAGTCCGAGAGAACCCAAAGCTCGCCATGAATTCACGAAACTTACACAGTGTCATGCCACGGCACATCTACGGTGTGCATTTTGTTTTCTGACGATTTTGGGACAAATATTGGGACATGCATCTTACAAGCGAAAGATTATTCAAGAAGCCTTGTGATTTCAATAGGGAACATGTCACCTTTGTTGGTGAAACTACATTCAATGAGTCATTAGTCCACCAATTCGGCCCCTTTTATACATTAATTGAGTTTTCTAGGGATTTAATATGCGTAGTTCAAATTTTGAACTAGAGTCACATGCTCTGACCTTGTGGTTTCGATAGGAAACATGACACCTTTTGTGATGAAACTACATTCAACGTGTCCTCTAGTGCACCAATTCGGCCCTTTCTATACATCAATTGAGTTTTCTACGGCCCTTTTACTATGAATGTGAATGAATTAGAAACATTTAGGCATGATAGCTCGGCCGCAATCATTGATAATATTGGTTTATTGAATTCCTGTACATACAAAACTTGTATGATAACCATTTGGTGCCACGCGTCAATTTTTTACTCCCTCCATTTCTTTTTGAATTTGACCAAATTTTGTATGCTAACTAAAAAGAAACGGAGGGAGTACTTGATATGGGGGAGCCGTGCGTGTAGCTGCAGGATGATGATAGGACGCATGTGAGCTTTCCGCTGAGCAGGCTCGACGGGACGCGTGCGAGCTGTCCGCCGCGCAGGCTTGACAGGATGCGTGAGAGCTGTCCGCCGTGCATGCTTGATGGGAAGCATAAGAGTCTACTGCGCATGCTCATCGGGAAGCGATACTTTGACCTCCACCCCCCGCTCGCCTTGCTCCCAACTTCTGAATTAACGGCGTCCTACCCGTTGTTTTATCATGTGGTTAATCGCCTGGACGGAGGGACTAGTTTGCTTGTGATCATTGTTTTGTTCATGCCTAGCCGAGAACTTTGACATTTCATCTACTTTCGACTCGTATACATGTACAAACGAACGAAATAATATAACAACAAATTAGCACCGGCAAAGATAATAATATTCTTACATATGCATGATAATAAAAAATGCCACATGTGGCAACTCCCCAAAGACATAGGGGCAAAAGAAGAAGGAAGAGGTTGAAGAAGGAAGACAAAGAAAACAATCTGGCCCGCTGCGATCTAATTCTTCATGGATAGCTGGGCGCGGAGTTCCTCAATCTCCTTCTTCATCGCCTCCACGACCTCCATCTCCTATCGCCTCTCATCCGACATCTTCCGCATTGCGGCCATTGAGGGGGTCCTGGATTAGGGGGTCCTCGGGAGGCCGGCCTATGTCTTATGGGCTGGACTGTATGGGCCACTTGCCGAATACTGGAAGGATTGAAGACCTCACCTCCAAGTGGGAAGCTTCGAGAATCGTGGCTTGTACTCCATGTTTAAATAGGCATGTTTATCCCTTCGACGTGTAACCGACCATGTGTAAACCCTAAGGGACCCCTGGCATCTATATAAGCCGAAGGGTTTTAGGTTGTAGCCCAACAGAACTCATCTAGGGTTTTAGTCATACGATCTCGTGGTAGATCAACTCTGTAATCACCATACAATCAATATAATCAAGCAGGACGTAGGGTATTACCTCCATAGGAGGGCCCGAACCTGGGTAAAACCTTGTCCCCTTCGTCCCCTCTTACCATCGATCCAAGTATCCCAGTTCGGGACCCCCTACCCGAGATCCGCCGGTTTTGACACCGACATTGGTGCTTTCATTGAGAGTTCCGCTGTGATTGCCAGAAGGAATCGATGGCTCGCCTAGTCATCAACGAAGAGGTCCGCAATACGGGCACTTTTGTCCCTGGACAGATCTTCGCTTTCGGCAGCATAGTGCTGCACGCTGACCCAACCGGCCATCTAGGCCGCGTCGGAAGTTTCGCCCCTGATCAAGAGGTCAGATTCGGGAACTTAGAGTTCTCCGTAGACTCTCGAGGCAATCTATCACTGTTCGGGCTCGCAGTCTCGCCTGCCATGCCCGAAGGCTCTAAGACTTTAACCCCAGACCCACTATTGGGCTCCGCCCATGGGGTCTACCCCGGCAAGGGCCCGACGTTCAGTCCGGATCAGGTCATAAAGCCTGACGTCTGGACACCAGTTCTTGTAGAACACTCTCCCTGCACGGACGCATCGGAGGTTCACTCCGGGAGCTCTGGGCAGACCGGTCCGATCGAGCTCTCGATTCTCGACGAGGCTCTAGACCGGATCTCGTCGATGAAGATCAACGACGACCCAACCCCGATCTATTCTCAGATCGGGCCTCAGACGGGTCAGGACGGATTTTTCGTCCCACCCACCACCCACTTGATAGCCACTGTCGAGGATTTAACCGACATGCTAGACTACGCTTCCAAGGAAGCAGAGTACATGGATGAGGAAAATCACTCCCTCACCCCAGTTAAGACCGGGCAGTGGACTGCCACCTCTACATACGACGTCTACATGGTGGACACTCCGAAGAACAATGGCGATAAATCGGATGAAGCGCCGTCAAGACGCCGAAAGCCGCATAAGCGGTCAAAAGGAAAAAAGGGGCAAAAGTCTATCGATGGCACCGGGGACGGAGATACCCCGGAAGACATCGGCGGCCCCGAAATCCCCGAACACCCATTAGAGGGTCAGCAGAGAACCGAAGACCGTCGCAACCCCGATGATCCAGATGATCCCGAGGACGACGACTACCTCCGCTCTATCGAGGGGGAGGATAATGCGGATGCCGATGACTTCGCCATTCCCGACAATCCTGAAGATCAGGAACTGTTTAGGCAGCAGCTCTTATCCACGGCTCATAGCCTGAAAGCAAAAGAGCGGCAGCTCAAAGCCGAACAAGACGACCTCAACAACCGATGGACGAGAGTCCTCTCAGCTGAGGAAGGATACGGCACTGGTCTATCGGACCAACCTAAGAGCTACCCACGTAGAAGGCTGCTGCCACAGTTCGATGATGAGCTCACTGATACGCCGTCTCCCAAGCATACCCAATACGACAAGCCAGACCGCCCTCCTCGAGGATGAGACAGGACGGCTGACGATACAGGCTACAGGCCGACGATACCCCGAAGACGGGGAAAGGAGCCACTAGAGCCAGATGACAGGTTCGACCTGCGACACGACCTGGACTATAGAGCAGGCCATACGCGATCCATTTACAGACCCAGAGGATACTCACCCGATAGATGGGACGGGTACCGGCCTCGGTTCGACCGTGACAATGAAGATCGGGAACAACACCGAGCTCAGGAAGACGCCGATCACCGGCGCAACATAGCTCGGGTTAGAGGCGCTGCACACCCACTGTGCTTCACAGACGAGGTAATGCGGCATTAGTTCCCGGAAGGGTTTAAGCCCGTAAACATAGAGCAATACGATGGCACAACTGACCCAACCGTATGGATAGAGGATTTCCTCCTCCACATCCACATGGCACGAGGAGATGACCTCCACGCCATCAAATACTTACCCCTGAAGCTCAAGGGGCCAGCTCGGCATTGGTTAAATAGCCTCCCCGAAAACTCTATCGGGTGTTGGGAGGACCTAGAAGAGGCATTCCGATCTAACTTCCAGGGCACTTATGTTCGGCCACCGGACTCCTCCAATTTAAGTAACGTCGTTCAGAAGCCAGGAGAGTCCGCGCGGCTATTCTGGAATCGTTTCCTGACGAAGAAGAACCAGATTGTAGACTGCCCGGACGTCGAAGCTATTGCCTCCTTCAAGCATAATATTCGGGATGAATGGCTAGCTCGACAGCTCAGCCAGGACAAACCAAGGACAATGTCTGCCCTCACATCACTCATGACTCGCTTTTTCGCGGGCGAGGATAACTGGCTAGCTAGACGTAGCCATAACCCCGAAGACCCCGGAACCTCTGAAGTTCGGGATGTCAACGGGAAACCGAAGCGCAACAAGAACAAGCGCCGGCACAATAATAGTGATGCCGATGACACGGCTGTCAATGACGGCTTCCACAATTCCCGCTCTGGGCAGCGGAAGAAGCCTCCTAAAGGCAAACACGATGGACCCACCCCGCTGGATAGATTCTGGAGAGGCCTTGCCAGATCCATGGCACTCAGGAGAAGCCCGCCAACCACACCAACCATAACTGTTGGGTGTTCAAACAGGCCGGGAAGCTCGCAACTGAGGACCAACGCAAGAGCCCACGCAGCGAGGACGAGGACGAGCCTCGTGGTCCGATCGGTGGCGGTCAAAAGAAATTCCCTCCAGAGGTAAAGACAGTAAATATGATCTACGCCACTCATATAACCAAAAAGGGGAGGAAGCGTGCCCTTCGAGATGTCTACGCCATAGAGCCTGTAGCCCCGAAGTATAACCCATGGTCGGCATATCCGATCACTTTCGATCGCCGAGACCATCCGACCAGTATCCGTCATGGGGGTTCGGCCGCACTCGTCCTAGACCCGATCATAGATGGGTACCACCTCACTAAAGTCCTCATGGACGGTGGAAGTAGCCTCAATCTGATTTACTCAGATACGATGAAAAAGATGGGTATAAATCCGTCAAGGATCAAGCCTAGCAACACTACCTTCAAAGGAGTGATCCCAGGCGTTGAAGCCCGGTGCACAGGCTCCGTAAGCCTGGAAGTTGTGTTCGTCTCGCCCGATAACTTCCGAAGCGAGGACTTGATCTTCGACATAGTACCTTTCCGCAGCGGCTATCACGCCCTGCTCGGCCATACAGCGTTCGCTCGCTTTAATGCCGTCCCACACTATGCATACCTCAAGCTCAAGATGCCCGGCCCTAGGGGGGTCATTACTGTCAATGGCAACACAGAGCGCTCCCTCCGAACTGAGGAGCATGCGTTAGCCCTCGTGGCCGAATTCCATTACACCGATGATTGGCAAGCGCCGACATCTACCGTAAAGGCACCCAAGGCTAGGAAGCGAGCTCGTTCTCAATCCGCAGTACCAGAAACTTCCGCTCCCCATACATAGGGATTCACCCCCCATTGCACGGCCCTGGTACCGGCAAAATACGTGCCAAGGAGGCACAACTTCGTGCTCAAAATCCCATGAGCAGCGGTGGGGAAAAACCATTAGAAGGTAAGTGTTCGGCAGGACCAAACTATTACCGTCAACACGCCTTCGGACATACCACAGGTACCATAAAAGTGCCTGCTAAAGGCGTCAAGCTCATCCATACTTCGGCGACTTCTCAAGACTCTTTCTTCAAGGTCCGCTCGCTGAACAATCAAAGCCCATAAAGGCATACACCTCCTTAGGAGATGCAGGAGCGGATAAGCGACAGGGCACATCAAGGACGTCAGGTCACCCATCGAAGGCCCTTGGTATAACCCCTCCTGTAAAGTTTTTTATTTTATTTATCAAATACCTATAAACAGTTGCATCGGCAATTTGAATAATAAGAGTTGTTGAGTAAAATACAGATATATTATTATCTCTTTGATGTCCCTTTTTGGAACACCCTCTGTTTTCTCCCTCTTCTCTCGAGCCTGTTTGGTATACTTTAAGATGCAACCGGATAATAGACCGGGGGCTCAACCTTATAAATCGCTGTAATCACAACTGCCTTAGTGTTTGGCGTCTTGGAATTACGCTTTATATGCATTGGTTCCGAACTATGTCTTGGGTCAATAGTTGGGTTGCCCGGCTCCTGTGCTTGCCCCTTTATGTTCCGCTAGTTCGGCTAAAAGGGCAAAGGGAGCACCGCTGCGATTGCGCTTCCGGCTAGTCTGGTTAAGCGCCTCAGCGGAGAAAGCCGAAAACTGACTGTCATGGTGTGCGAGAACTAGTCTGCGAATCTGAGCTTAACTAAAATCTCGTCAGAGGTTATTCCGTGTCATACGATGGGTTTTGTGTTAGTACAAACCAGGTGATATAGGCTTTGGCGGCGGTTCATCCGAACATCACAAACGCCTGGGGGCTAGTCATCAGCCCCCGCACTCCTTTCTCACACCCTACGGCTAAGTGAAAGCAATAAAGCATTATGGTCCGATTGCCTTGTCCGCTCCACACTACCGCATGCGAGCACCGATAGTTCGGCTAAGGGTTACAGTGCGGTTGGAAGAGACACCTCGTGTAGTATCTACACGGGGGCTGAAGCCGACGACTCGCAGCTTTCAGGGTTAACGGCCACAAAGGAGTTATAAAGGATGCAAACACATACAAGACATGATAAACCATGCAACTTTATAAATAAATGCGTTCAAAGGTCTTAGGACATATTACATAAGCGTTCACTCATACACGGTATCTCTCAAACACTGTGATTCTATGGCCCGAGCACCCTCCATAACTCCGGAGAAGTACCGCTCGGGACACCTATACTCCTTCCCAGGTGGCGGAGGGGCAGTGGCTACTTTCATCGGATCCAGCCCCGGCTAGTGCACCTTGGCCTTCGTGAAGGTCATTCTAGCTCCCTCGATGCAGGAAGACCGCCTCAGCGTGTCGAACCGAGGAGTGGCGTCGCTGAGCTTCTGCACCAGGCCGAAGTAGCTGTCCGGCAGTGGCTCGTTAGGCCATAGCCGGATACAGAGATCCTTCATGGCTGGTTCCGCCATCCGGTGTAGCTCCAACAGCTGCTTCAGCTGCTCAATAAGGAGAGGAGGGCGCTCGGGGGCTTCGAATTGTGCCCAGAATAGCCGAGCTTCATCTCCTTCTCCCTGCGAAGCATAGAACTGCTTCGCTTCAGCCGCGCTCTTCTGGAGGTCCAAGCAGGCGCCTGCGGAACATCATACTTGCGTGAGAACTTTGAACTTGCCATCCCCGAAGATACACTGCAATAAATATGGCTTACCATCCAGGATAGCCTTGGCTTGGCCGACCTCCTCTTCATAGGACCGCCAATCCACCCACTCCTTTTGCAGATCGGTTTTGAGGGTGGATAGTTCGGCGGCCTGCTCCTGGCTTTTCCGCTCAAGGTCCTCGCACTTTTTGCCTGCGTCCTTGAGCTCCTGTTGAATTTCTTCCACCGGAGCCTCATGCTTGTCACTAGTGGCTCTCAGGGCGGATAAGGCGGTAGCTGCTTTCTGGGCGGCCGCCTTCTCAATCGAAGCTTCTTGCTTGGCCTTCTCAAGCTCAGCCTTGAGCTTCTCAATCTCCTTCGCCGAGGCTGCGCAAAGCATTAAGAATGTCAAAAAACACTGCATTGACAATACGGTAACGAAAAGTTTTTGAATGCTCTAATCCGATTTACCTTGCGCCTCGTCGAATCTCTTGTTTAGAGCATCAAGCTCGTCTTCGGAGCTCTTGAGCTTCCGATTTAGCTCCTCTAGCTCGGCAACGTTAGTAGCTGCTGCCGACGATGAAGCCTATACCAAGCAAGATCATATCACATTACAGGGATTCACAACCTCCGAACTATCACTATAATGGTCCTGTGTCCGGTCTTCTTAAGGGCTGACAGAACGATCTGAACATATGCATAGTTCGGATAAGGATCTATGTTTTGACCCCCAGGCAAGTTTTTTCAAACTTACCTAGGGCTCGGGGGCTGCTATGTATATAACAATTACTTAAATAAATCAATATTTCACAAAACAGAGCATTACATGGCTTACCTGAAAGCCCGTCAGGAGACCGTTAAAGGCCTCCTTCAGTCCGGTATCCACGGACTGAATGCTCTGTAGCACCGTACCCATAAGGGTGCGGTGCTCGTCGGAGATGGAGGCGCTTGAGAGAGCCTCCCCCATGGCCGGCCACCCAGTGGTCGGCGGCGCCGGTGGAGATCGGGTGATCCGATCTCCAACTGGAGATTGAACCGGTACCTCCGGAGGCATCGTGCGCTCCAGAGATGCCCTTGGAGGAGACGGGGCATCTCCGTGTCCGGCCTCCTCAGTGTCCGGGAGAGGCTTCTCCCCCGGGTCTTCGGTGGCCGAAGTATTAGCCTCGACCATGACGTCATCGCCCTCACCTCCAGTCTCCGGCTCCAAGGAAGCCTGCTGGGATGACACCTCCGTGGCATCCTTCATGGTGCCCGGAGGAGAAGGGCGCGACGCGGACCCGCTCTCCGCTAGCTCGGCGGGCGGGGTCTCCCCATCCGAAACTTGATCGGTGGGGTGAACACGTGGTGGGCTGCAAGTTGATGGGCGCTCATATGTCAATAAACATTCAAAATTAAGCACTGATGGCTCAGGGGGTCTTCGGATCCTTACCTTCGAGGTGGGGGCTTAACCCTGAGGGTCCTTCGTGGAGCCCTTTCGAAGTCCTTGGACTCGGTGTCCGAGTCTGAACTGTCGTCGGACGACACCACTTGTGTACGGCGTGCTTTCTTCGGGGCGGGAGGAATCACATCCTCTAAAGCGTCTGGTGATGCTGCCCTCTTTCCTGTGAGTGGGGAATCGCCTCCCCCTCGACCTCATGCTCCTCCTCTTGATTCGAGGAGGCATGGGTTTCTTCGGACTCAGCCTCTAGTTGGTCCCTGTTGCGCGGGCCTGCTCGGCCTGGCTTCTTCTTTTCTTTCTTTTCCGGCGCCTTGTAAGGCGCCACGACGAGCTTCTTCAGCAGCAGCGAAGACTTAGTGTCTTTGGGATGTGGGGCCGGACACTTCATGCCCGTGACCTTGTTCAACCATTCCTGGGGAAGTGATCGGGAAAAACTTAGGCTTTCTTTAGGGAAGCAGAGCCGATCAAGTAAAGTTGTACTATACCTTGGATGGGGGCTTGACGGCACTCAGGCCCTTGTCCTCGTGCTCGGCCGGCCAGTTCTCCTGCGCCTTGAACAATGCCTTCCATAGCTTCTCCCGCGTGGTACGGAAGAGTTGACGAATTGTAGGGTCGTCGTCAGTCCGGTAATTCCACATAGGAGAACTCCGGCGCTGGCAGGGGAAGATGCGTTGCCAAGCATAACCTGGACCACGGTGGTCAGACCGACTCCCTCCCTGATCAGGGAGGCGATGCCCCTCTGCAGGTCCTCCACCTCGGTATCCGACCCCCAATCGAGGCCCTTTCGGACCCATGTGGTCAATCTAGTCGGGGGGCGGATCTAAATTCGGCAGGAACAGTTCCGGATTCAGCAGGAACAGTTCTGCCCTCTTCCCTTGGCTCGGTGATGTAAAACCACTCTTTTTGCCCTGTCTTGACAGTGTCGATGAAGGTGCCGGATGGCCACACAGCACGCGGAAGCTTGCCGATGACTGCCCCGCCGCAATCCGCATGTGCGCCGGCGACACACTTCGGATTGATGTTGAAGATCTTGAGCCACAGTCCGAAGTGTGGCCCGACTCGCAGGAAAGCCTCGCAGACGATAATGAAAGCCGATATATGCATAAAAGAGTTCGGCGGGAGGTCGTGGAAGTCGAGGCCATAGAAGAACATTAGGCCCCTCACGAAGGGGTGAAGCGGGAAGCCTAATCCTCTGATGAAATGAGGGACAAAGACCACCCTCTCACCTGATTTGGGGGTCGGGATCACCTGACCCTTCTCCGCAGCGCGATGGAAGACATTGGCGGGGAGGTATCCGGCTGCCTTGAGGTCTCGGATGTCCTGGTCTGTGACCGTGGATGCCTCCCACTTGCCGTTGGAACCGGAGCTGGCCATGGCTAAGCTGAGAGGGGGAAGAATGGAAGACCTAGATCTGGGCTCGGGAAGCTCGGAAGATTGGGGAAGCAGGGATGCGAAGGGAAGATGCGGATAAGCCTTGGGATTTTCTTCCCCTTTTATTAAAGATTGCTGCCGGTTAGCCTCCCTTCACGGCGCCGTGAATCTCTCCGCTTCCCAAGGCATGTGTGCCGTTATACATGCGTGATTAAACATATCCCGTGTAAAATGGGGCACGATCTGTGCATTGATGGATCATGCTAGTGGAAATGGCCTCGAACCACGAGGCAGGTCTTTTCGACTGGTTCATTGGTCGTGGAGGGCCGTAACTTTTCGTCCGAAAAGTTGTCAGAAAACATTGTTGGCTCTCTAACGCTTGGCCTTCAAGGGCCGAGCTACTTATGGTATACGGACGATCTATGATCGGAAAATTTACACGTCGACGAAGGCCGAATTATAGCCCGGCCGATCACTGTTTGGAGAAAGGAACTCACCTCGCAAGCCGAAGACTCTGATCACTCGAAGCAGCTGGAGCTTGGACCCTCGGCGTTGGAGGCTAGTTCGGGGGCTACTGAGGGAGTCCTGGATTAGGGGGTCCTCGGGAGGCCGGCCTATGTCTTATGGGTCGGACTGTATGGGCCACTTGCCGAATACTGGAAGGATTGAAGACCTCGCCTCCAAGAGGGAAGCTTCAAGAATCGTGGCTTGTCCTCCACGTTTAAATAGGCATGTTTATCCCTTCGACGTGTAACCGACCATGTGTAAACCCTAAGGGACCACTGGCGTCTATATAAGCCGGAGGGTTTTAGGTTGTAGCCCACCAGAACTCATCTCGGGTTTTAGTCATACGATCTCGTGGTAGATCAACTCTGTAATCCCCATACAATCAATATAATCAAGAAGGACGTAGGGTATTACCTCCATAGGAGGGCCCGAACCTGGGTAAAACCTTGTCCCCTTCGTCTCCAGTTACCATCGATCCAAGTATCCCAGTTCGGGACCCCCTACCCGAGATCCGCCGGTTTTGACACCGACAACAATGCCGCGGGCTCTTTGCTCGAAAGCGTCGATGGCCTATGTCGCGTACGCATGAAGTTCCTTCACGCGCTCCACGGATTCCTTCAACAGCCCCTCCCGCTCGATGTAGAGCTTTGCCAAGTCTTTCAAAAGTTCCTCGGAGAGTTCTTTCAGCCTCCCCTCTGAGGCACTTTTCTTCTCGAGGAGTTTCTTCCAGGCGTCGTTCTCCTCCATAAGTTTCTCCACGAGGCCGGTCACCCTGTAAACCGAGGCATCACTTGTCTCCAACAGCTTCACCAGGTCATCGATCATGGCGTCCTTCCTATCGAGCTCGGCACGCATGTCGTCGCTGGCCTCGGAGAGTTCTTTCAGCCTCCCCTCCGAGACACTTTTCTTCTCGAGGAGTTTCTTCCAGGCATCGTTCTCCTCCATAAGTTTCTCCACGAGGCGAGTCGCCCTGTCAACCGAGGCGTCGCTCTTCTCCAGCTGCTTCACCAGGTCATCGATCATAGCGTCCTTCCTATTGAGCTCAGCGCGCATGTCGTCGCTGGCTGAGGAATCAAAGACTACGAAATCATCCAGTTCGCCTCCGAGGCGAATGCGCTTGTGACTATGAGAGCCGTCGCCTCTCCGCGAAAGATCCTCCCGGGCGTCCGCGGCGCCACCGTACATCTCTGCTGCGGCCAAAGAGGTGTGGCTGGAGCTCTCTCGTGCTTCCGCGGCGCGGCGGCGGGACCTCTCGGTTGCTTCCGCGGCTTTGGTCTTTCTTCCCTGGTTATATCTCGACCCAGAAACGCCCCCTACCGGCCATGGCAGACGGAATGAAGGACTAGCAAAGAAAGGCCTGTTTTTTTGGTGGCGGGGGTGAAGAATGTGCGCTAATTTTCGAGTACGAGTTTATGTTTTTATAGCCTACTACGGTAAACAGCTGCTAAGTGAGAACACGTTTAGGTTTGGTAGGTGTGAACTAATTTGCGAAAAAAATTAGCGTGTGGTAATTTGAAATGTGAAAGGAAACAAGCTCAATATTTATTGATGGTTTTAGTTCCCAAGCACGGAACGCTTTACGGTTTTTAGAAACCGTTTGAGAACGGGCTCATCGAGCAGACGCGTGGCCTTGCCTGTGCTGTGGGTGCAGGTTTGATTAGACGGGACACGTGCGAGGAGTCCGTCGCGCAGGCTCAAAGGGATGTGTGTGAGCAGTCCGCCGTGTACGCGCAGCTGGCTCACCGAGAATCAAGCCCTTTGACCTCGGACTACCACACACAGCCCTATTCTCTCCCAAGTTCTCCATTAGTGCTACACCTTATCCTCCGGTCTTATCTATTTGGGCCGCCGCTGCGGATCGCCTCCTTTTTGATGGATGACGAGGCGGTCAACAAGCGGGGGCGGGGGGAGGCTGAACCACACGAGCCTCCGGTGAGCGTGGACTTCATCAGCAGCATCCCCGACGAGATGTTGGTAACCATCATGTCTCTCCTCCCCATCAAATCTGCCGTGCAGACCACCATCCTCTCCAGGCGGTGGCGCCCCCTATGCGACTCCACCCCCATTGACCTCCTCGACGACGACGAGCTCTGCAGCGGTGATCGCAAATGCTTGGATGCATTATCCCACATCCTCGCCATGCACACTGCGCCCGTCAGACGCCTTGCCATCGACACTTTCCGTTCAAACTGCAAGGCCGAACCCAAGTTTCATGACTGGTTCTTATCCCCCGCCCTAGTTCAGCTTGAGGAGCTCAACTTTGATGCTGGACATTGGTGCTCGTTGCCTCCGTCCGTCCTCCCCCTCACGCCCACGCTACGCCACGCTAATTCATGCGGTGCCTTTTCCCCAAGATTAATGCCGCGCATGCTCTTCATCTCCCTAAACTGAAGCAACTCGAGCTCATTGGCGTCAGCATCTCGAAGTCGGATTTGGAGCGCCTGCTCGGTGGCTGTACAATGCTCGACTACCTTCGTCTTCAGATGATGTTTGGGTTTAGTAGCCTCCGCATTGCTACGACGAATCTCCGTACGATTTATGTGCATGGCTGGTGCCGCAACACACTATCAGTTGGGGAGTTTCATGATATGGTCATTGAGAATGCGCCTTTCCTAGAGAGATTGTTTGTACTTGACAAAGAAGGTAGAACAAGAATCAAGGTCATTGGCGCACCGAAATTGACAGTGTTGGGGTATTTGTGTGCTGAATTCTATGAACTTGTTACAACTGGATCCATACCCGTTCAGGTACAACAATCTTCTTCTCATTCTTATTATTGTACATCACATTTTATCTAGTTTTTGTTGATCTATGTTCAGCTGTCATCCAGAAAATGATTCCCAATCTAGATGAAGTTGTTAAGTTCCGTATATGCTTTCCGTGCACTGAGAAGCTATACGTTGAGGTGATGTTCCTTTCCTGTTAATTCTTAACCACAACGGTGTTCAATTTGTTGGTACTTTTACCCATGATTACAATGAAATGTGTACTATACATTTTTGTTGAGATGTTAATCATGAACGATCGAAGATGGCATGTCAATCTATTAGTGTATTTTATAAATCATGCAAATCAAAGAGGCCCATAGTGTCCGATACTGCATCTAAGCACTGATATGTTGTCTTCGTTTACAGATACAAGCAGGAGTTGGAGTGGAAAAGGTGGCGGAATATAACAATCCCATTGAATGCCTTGAATTCCATCTCACAGAAATTACTTTGAACGAGTACCGAGGCACCAATCTAGAGATTCAATTCGCCAGATTCTTTGTTCAGAAAGCAAGGGTACTCAAGGTAATGAGGTTTGCACTATATTTAGTGCGCCACAATGGATGGTTTACTGACCAGCGGAGGCATCTACAGCAGAATGGAAAAGGCTCTGTAGAAACTGATTTTCACTTTGGAAGTTCATATGACAGATTATTTGGAAGCGATTCTATCGAGCCGATATATGACTTCTCGGTGGATGATCCCTTCGCAGAAATATTTCATCCCATGGATCCTGAAGATTGGATTTCATTTCTAATATTAGTTTGTACCTTGTAATCTTTGAATTTGGGCCTCGTTATGCTGGAATTTGAACCTTGTAATATTGCTGGTATTTGTGATACAATATTTAAAATTGCATTGTGTTCTTTTTTGTTTATGCAATGATGTTCTTATAAGTACATATGTTGTTGTTCTGTAGGCGCAGCATTGATGTTGTGCAGACCGAGCAAATCACAGTACACACGGACTAAACTACGAAACCCGTCGGTGATGATTTCATCAATCGCTGACAGTTGTATACCAGCAAACGTTTCCCCACAACACACACAGGTTATTAGCACCAATCGTCTGTGTTATATCTGGTGTTCGCACACGGTTCTCATTACTCACCTGTTTGCTGTATATCGCACACATCTTGTTATGCCGAATCGTTTGTGTTCTGTTGTATCAGCGCACACAGTTTATCCGAGTGAACTGTATGCCGTACTTCGCACACGTATGTAGTTTTGGTAACGGTTTCTGTTATAAGAAGAAACGGTTCATAAGAACAAACTGTCTGCCATAGATCGCACACGCGACTACTTTCTGAATCGTATTTGATGGATCCACCTTCGCACACAGTTCGTGCCATTAGCGACGGAGCTTGAACTATACCATTTGCGATTCATGCATCGCACATAGTTTCGTCGAAGGGTCTCTGATTGATGTGTCGTGTTTAGACCATGCATACCATAGCGACACGCCCTGTCCGTTCGTGGTGTACACCAAACATCCGATCTGGATGGAGAACTCCAACGTCATGGACTTGTTACTTGACGAGGACAAGTACATAGTCGTCTGGTTCGACCTCGCGCCCCACCACGTGCCCTGCTCTCACGTCCCTGCGCGTGTTCTACTCTCGCGCTCCTCCGCGCATGCTCTGCCAGCAGTTTGGGCCGGCCCATGATCACGTTCGGGGCACCATATGCATGCGGTTGCGCCATGCGCGTCGCCCCATGCAGTTACGTGCTCCACGACTGAATCACGCGCTGCAAAAACTGCCATTCGAACGTGCCGGTTTTCCAGGACGTCCGGTCGCATTTATACCCACGGCCATTAACCATAGTCTATTCACACTTTCGATCACACCCCGACAACACAATAAGCGCACCCTGGACGACGCATACAGAGAGGATGTCCAGCGGCGCTCCAATGGAGTTTGGTGTGCATCATGTGGAGACCCACATGAGGCAGACGGACCTCGCGGTGGTGTACACGAACAACCCGGGCATGGTGGAGGACTCCATCGACACCATGGAGCAGCTGCTTGATGTGGATGACAAGTACAAAGTGGTCGGCTTCGACCACGCTTACACTGGCGGCCGTGCAGGGCATGATCAGAAGGTTGTCGTCGCCCAGTTGTGCGTCGGCCATCACGTCCTCCTCTACCACTACTTCCTGGCCACAGTGCCTTGCGAGCGTTTCACCAAGTTTGTCAACAGCCCCAACTACAGGTTCACTACGGTGGACACCACCAATGATCCAAAGGTGCTCAAGACTTTGGGCTTGGCCTGCCAGAAGCTTGTCGACATCCGCGGCCACTATAGGGTCTGGGGCCGCAAGACGGACATGGAATCCCATGTTGACCTGGCCGAGGCCATCATCGACCCCTACTACGCTGACATGAAGGCTGAGTATGACAAGAACAAGCATGTCTGGCACAGGGGCTCGGGGAAGAAACTGGATGAATATCACCTCCAGACCGCGGCCAAGCAAGCGTACACATGCTACGAGATGTTTAGGCGGATCATTGACATGAGGAAGTGCCTCCTACCTGAAGACAACGACGGATCAAGCCACAAGCAGAGCGTTGGCGGCAAGCGTCACAAGAAGTAGATGATTTGATGATCGTTTCTCAATTCTCATACTCCCTCTATGCAAAAATATTCGTAGTTTTAGAGGGATAAGTTCATTATGCATGTAATAGTTTATTAAGGTGTGCGCCAATGTTATGTGTGTATTGGATGCTTAATTTGGTTATGCAATTATGTTCTTCTAAATAGAGCATAGATGTTTGTGGGCAGATTGAGCAAATTATAGCGCATACGGAATAAACAACCAAAACCGTCAGTGATGATTTGTCAGGACCAGCTTTTCAGGATATTAATTTCCCAGCAAATGGTCCTTGTGCTCACCAGCCCCAGGATTACTGTTAGCTGATGAGACACATTCTTGATATAGAAATTTCCAAACAAAATTACAAAATCTGAAGTACAATACCATTATGGTCTATGAGTTCAACAAAAGGTTTCTAGGGTTTGGTGGCGGAAGCGGTTCGGGGTCATCAGCGTCTATGGGACTCCATTTCCCACAGGAACAGCTGACCTGGATAACTCCTATCTTCACGTGGCTGCTATCTTCGATGCCTAGGCTCCGGGGCTGTCAACATTTCGCTTCTCTTCAAGCAGGAAATCTAGCCAAGACAATAGCCAGGGACAAGCCAGTGAGTACTTTGAATGTACTCGCAAACATAATGAAAATAGGTATAACATAGCAGGTGGTATTCATGCACTGAAATAATCCAAGATCACTTAACCAGTCACAAAATAAAATTCATGATGCACGCAAGCAGGTCATTCATATTAAACATGACTAAATAATCAAAGGATAAAAATAAACCGATCGGGTGTCTGAAGCGACGCCTCGAAAGGATAATAAAATAAAGCATGCCTTAATCGGGCGTCTGAGCGACGCCACATAAAGGGCTTGGAAGAAAAATAATTAACATGCATGCCATAGTCGGGCGTCTGAGCGACGCCAAATAAAGGGCTTATAAGGAAATTAAATAACATACATGCCGCAGTCGGGCGTCTGTGCGACGCCACATAAAGGGCTTATAAGGAAGATAAATACAAGCATGCCACAGTCGGGCGTCTCAGCGACGCCACATAAAGGGCTTATAAGGAAAATAAATACAAGCATGCCACAGTCGGGCGTCTCAGCGACACCACATAAAGGGCTTATAAGGAAAATAAATACAAGCATGCCACAGTCGGGTGTCTCAGCGACACCACATAAAGGGCTTATATGGAAAATAATAACATGAGTATCCAGGAGGTAGAACCATCTAGGGATACTCAATATTCCAGGTGATATAAATGGTTAGTCCACAATAACAATAATCATAATCATCATTCATCACATTTCATGATCAGTATTCAAGTTTAGAAGAATTCCTCCGAAGACCGACACTAAGACCGACAATTGACCCATCCCAGACTGTAGTCCTTAACCGTGGACTCAGCTATTTGAATAGATATAAACTCTGCACAGGGTGTACTCTTTACCCACAAGTAACGGATTCCTTCAGTCCACCAGGACTAATTCCGCTTACGGCCTTTGAATTGAAAACACACCTGACCCGCACACACCAGCTTAACTTACAGGTGCCTGGAATCACACACGACACTTGTTAAGCAAAATTCTAAGTGGGGAGGCTACAACCTCGACTAGCATGGGATCACAAAATTTATATTGCGCGCAAAACAGGGGAGCTACCCCCTTGGACTCACCGGAACACCCATGCCCCTGGACCAAGTGACATGTTGGGGAAAGTTGCATGGGAAACAAAAAATTTCCTACGCACACGCAAGATCTACCCATGGTGATGAGCATCTACGAGATGGAGAGTGGATCTACGTACCCTTGTAGATCGCTAAGCGGGAAGCGTTAAGAAACGCGGTTGATGTAGTCGAACGTCTTCGCAATCCAAATCGCTAGCCGTCCCGCGATCCCATCACGATCCGTCCCGCGATCCAATCACAAACCGTTCCGCGATCCAATCACGGTCCTTCCGATCTAGCGCCGAACGGACGGCACCTCCGCGTTCAGCACACGTACAGCTCGATGACGATCTCCACCTTCTTGATCCAGCAAGAGGGAGCGGAGAGGCAGATGAGTTCTTCGGCAGCGCGACGGCGCGGTGGCAGTGGTGGTGGAACTATTCCAGCAGCGCTTCGCCTAAGCACTGCTGAAAACTAGACTAGAGGAGAAACAGATCTAGAGGAAGAAGAGAGAGCACGTGGCAATTAGGGTTGGGGGCTGCCCTCAAAATCCCTCAATATATATAGGAGGAAGGGGAGAGGAGGCAGCCTTGGCCCCTCCTCCAAGGAGGGCTTCGGCCGAAGCAACAAGGGTGGAATCCACATCCCACAAGGGAGGTGGAATCCTATTAGGACTCCTTCCTAATTTGGCACTTTTTGCCTTTTCCTTTATCTTTTTCGCATGGGCCCTTAGTGGCTGGTTTGTCCAGCCCACTAGGGGCTGGTGCACCACCTCTAAGGCCCATGTGCCCCCCCGGAGTGGGTGGCCCCCTCCCGATGGTCCCCCGGAACCCATTCGTCACTCCCGGTACACTGCCGGAAATGCCCGAAACTTTTCCGGAGACCAAAATGGGACTTCCTACATATCAATCTTTACCTCCGGACCATTCCGGAGCTCCTCGTGACGTCCGGGATCTCATCCGGGACTAAGAACAACCTTCGGTCACCACCATACATAACTCAATGCTACCGAAACATCACCAAACATTAAGTGTGCAGACCCTGCGGGTTCGAGAACTATGTAGACATGACCGAGACACCTCTAGGGTCAATAACCAATAGCAGGACCTGGATGCCCATATTGGTTCCTACATATTCTACGAAGATCTTTATCGGTTGAACCTCTATGTCAAGGATTCAGATAATCCCCTATGTTGTTCCCTTTGTTCTTTGGTATGTTACTTGCCCGAGATTTGATCGTCGGTATCTCTATACCTAGTTCAATCTCGTTACCGGCAAGTCTCTTTACTCGTTCCGTAATACAAGATCACGTGGCTAACACTTTAGTCACATTGCTTGCAAGGCTTATTGTGATGTTGTATTACTGAGTGGGCCCTTAGATACCTCTCCGTCATACGGAGTAACAAATCCCAGTCTCGATCCATGCCAGCTCAACACACACCTTCGGAGATACCCGTAGAGTATCTTTATAGTCACCCAGTTATGTTATGACATTTGATACACACAAGGTATTCCTCCGGTGTGAGTGAGTTGCATGATCTCATGGTCATAGGAACAGATACTTGACATGCAGAAACAATAGCAATAAACTGACACGATCATATGCTACGTTCATTGTTTGGGTCTTGTCCATCACATCATTCTCCTAATGATGTGATCCCGTTATCAAATGACATCTCATGTCTATGGCTAGGAAACCTTGACCATCTTTGATCAACGAGCTAGTCTATCAGAGGCATACTAGGGACACAGTGTTGTCTATGTACCCACACATGTATTTGAGTTTCCAATCAATACAATTATAACATGGATAATAAACGATTATCATGAACAAGGAAATATGATAATAACTAAATTATTATTGCCTCTAGGGCATATTTCCAACAGTCTCCCACTTGCACTAGAGTCAATAATCTAGTTCACATCACCATGTGATTTACATTGTTATGAATCTAACACCCAATGAGTTTTGGGGTTCGATCATGCTTTGCATGTGAGAGAGGTCTTTAGTCAACGGTCTACAACATTCAGATCCGTGTTTTCTTTGCAAATCTATATGTCATACTGTAGATGCTACCACGCTCCACTTGGAACTATTCCAAATGGCTGCTCCTCTATATGTATCCGGACTGCTACTCAGAGTTGCCTGGATAGGTGTCAAAGCTTGCATCGACGTAACCCTTTACGATGAACTCTTTATCACCTCCATAATCGAGAAACATTGCCTTAGTCTTCTAGTTACTAAGGATAATCTTTACCGCTGTCCAGTGATCCACTCCTGGATCACTCTTGTACCCCTTGATAGACTCATGGCAAGGCACACACCAGGTGTGTTACACAGCATGGCATACTATACAGAGCCTATGGCTAAGGCATAGGGGACGACCTTCGTCCTTTCTCTTTCTTCGGCCATGGTCGAGTTTTGAGTCTCACTCAAATCCACACCTTACAAATCAGGCAAGAACTCTTTCTTTGACTGATCCATTTTGAACTCTCTCAAAATCTTGTCAAGGTATGTACTCATTTGAAAGTTTTATCAGACGTCTTGATCTACCTCTATAGATCCTGATGCCCAATATTTAAGTAGCTTCATTCTAGGTTATCTTTTGAAAAACTCCTTTTCAAACAACCCTTTATGCTTTCCAGAAATTCTACATCATTTCTGATCAACAATATGTCATCCACATATACTTATCAGAAATTCTATAGTGCTCCCACTCACTTTATTGTAAATACAAGTTTCTCATAAACTTTGTATAGACTCAAAAACTTTGATCACCTCATCAAAGCGTATATTCCAACTCCGAGATGCTTGCTCCAGTCCATAGAAGTATCGCTGGAGCTTGCATACATTTTAGCATCCTTAGGACTGACAAAACCTTCTAGTTGTATCACATACAACCTTTCCTCATGGAAACCGTTAAGGAAACTCTGTTTTGACATCCATCTGCCAGATTTCATAATCGAAAAATGCAGCAACTGCTAACATAATTCCAACAGACTTTAGCATCACTACGGGTGAGAAAGTCTCATCGTAGTCAACTCCTTGAACTTGTGAAATACCCTTTGCCACAAGTCGAGCTTGATAGACGGTGACATTACCGTCCGCGTCCGTCTTCCTTTTAAAGATCCATTTGTTCTGAATGGCCTTTCGCCCTTCAGGTAATACTTCCAAAGCCCATACTTTGTTTTCATACATTGATCCGATCTCGGATTTCATGGCCTCTAACCATTTCTCGGAATCCGGGCCCATCATCGCTTCTCCATAGCTCGTAGGTTCATCGTTGTCTAACAACATGACCTCTAAGACAGGGTTGCCGTACCACTCAGGAGCAGTACGCGTCCTTGTCGACCTACGAGGTTCGATAGTAACTTGATCTGAAGCTTCATGATCATCATCATTAACTTCCTCTTCAACTAATGTAGGCTCCACAAAAACAACTTTCTGCGCTGCGCTACTCTTTGGTTGAAACAAAGGTTCAACAACCTCATCAAGTTCTATCTTCCTCCCACTCAATTCTTTCGAGAGAAACTCTTTCTCGAGAAACAAACACTTTGTACTTGGATCTGAGATAGAAGGTACACCCAACTGTTACGTTAGGGTATTCTATGAAGATGCATTTGTCCGCTTTGGGTTCGAGCTCATCAGGTTAAAACCTTTTCCACATAAGCGTCGCAGCCCCAAACATTAAGAAATGACAGCTTAGGTTTCCGCCAAACCAAAATTCATACGGTGTCATATCAACGGACTTAGATGGTGCCCCTTTTAAAGTGAATGTAGTTGTCTCTAATGCATAACCCCAAAACGATAGTGGCAAATCGATAAGAGACATCATAGTTTGCACCATATCCAATAGACCACGACTACGACGTTCGGACACACCATCACACTATGGTGTTCCAGGTGGCGTTAGTTGTGAAACAACTTCCGCATTGTCTTAAGTTGTATACCAAACTCGCAACTCAGATATTCACCTCCACGATCATATCGTAGACATTTTATCTTCTTGTCACGATGATCTCAAACTTCACTCTGAATTTGCTTGAACTTTTTCAAACGATTCAGACTTGTGTTTCATTAAGTAAATATACCCATATCTACTCAAATCATCAGTCAAGGTAAGAAAATAACGATATCCACCACACGCTACGACACTCATTGGACCGCATACATCAACATGTATCATTTCCAATAAGTCACTTGCCCGCTCCATCATACCAGAAAACGGGGTTTTAGTCATCTTGCCCATGAGGCATGGTCTGCATGTCTCAACCGATTCAAAATTGAATGAGTCCAAAGATCCATCAGCATGGAGTTTCTTCGTGCGCTTTACACCAATATGACATTTAGCGGCAGTGCCACAAGTATGTGGTACTATCATTATTAACTTTGTATCTTTTGGCATCAATATTATGAACATGTGTATCACTACGATCAAGATTCAATAAACCATTCTCATTGGGTGCATGACCATTGAAGGTATTATTCATGTAAACAGAATAACCATTATTCTCTAACTTAAATGAATAACCGTATTGCAATAAACACGATCTAATCACGTTCATGCTCAACGCAAACACCAAATAACATTTATTTAGGTTCATCACTAATCCCGAAGGTAGAGAGAGTGTGCGATGGTGATCACATCAACCTTGGAAACACTTCCAACACTCATCGTCACCTCACCCTTAGCTAGCCTCCGTTTATTCCGTAGCTTTTATTTCGAGTTACTAACACTTTAGCAACCGAACCGGTATCCAATACCCAGGTGCTACTAGGAGTACTAGTAAGGTACACATCAATAACACGTATATCAAATATACTTCTTTCGATGTTGCCAGCCTTCTTATCTACCAAGTATCTAGGGTTGTTCCGCTTCAGCGACCGTTCTCCTCATAATAGGAGCACTTAGTCTTGGGTTTGGGTTAAACCTTGGGTTTCTTCACTGGTGCAGCAACTGGCTTGCCATCCATGAAGTTTCCCTACTTACCCTTGCCCTTCTCGAAACTAGTGGTTTTACTAACCATCAACACTTGATGATCCTTCTTGATTTCTACCTTCGCGGTGTCAAACATCGCGAATAGCTCAGGGATCAATATTTCCATCCCTGGCATTTTATAGTTCATCACGAAGCTATAGTAGCTTAGTGACAGTGACTTGGAGAACTATATCAATCATTATCTTATCTGGAAGATCAACTCCCACTCGATTCAAGCGATTGTAGCACCCAGACAATCTGAGCACATGCTCGCCGATTGAGCTATTGTCCTTCATCTTGCAGGCAAAGAATCTTGTTGGAGGTCTCATACCTCTCAACACGGGCACGAGCCTGAGATCCCAATTTCAGCTCTTAGAACATCTCATATGTTCCGTGACGTTCAAAACGTTTTTGGAGCCTCAATTCTAAGCCGTAATGCATGACGCACTGAACTATCAAGTATTCATCAGAACATGCCAGTCAGATGTTCATAACATCTACAGACGACGCTTGAGGGGGGTGGCGCACCGAGCGGTGCATTAAGGACATAAGCCTCCTGTGCAGCAATGAGGACAATCCTCACATCACGGACCCGGTCCACATTATTGCTACCATCATCTTTCAACTCTATTTCTCTAGGAACATATAAAAAATCAAAGGGAGCTACAGCATGAGCTAGTAATCTACAACATAATTTGCAAAGACATTTTGACTATGTTCATGATAATGAGTTTAGTTAATCATATTACTTAAAAACTCCCACTCAAATTGACATCCCTCCCGTCATTCGAGTGTCACATGATCCAAATCCACCAACTCAAGTCCGATCATCACGTGAGTTGAGGTGGTTTCAATGGTGAACATCTTCATGTTGATCATATCTACTATATGACTCATGTTCGACCTTTCGGTCTCTTGTGTTCCAAGGCCATGTCTGTACATGCTAGGCTCGTCAAGTTTAACCTGAGTGTTCTGCATGTGCAACACTGGCTTGCACCCATTGTATGTGAACGTAGAGTCTATCACACCCGATCATCACGTGGTGTCTCGAAATGACGAACTTTCGCAACGGTGCACACTCGGGGAGAACACAATTTATCTTGAAATTTAAGTGAGGGATCACCTTATAATGCTACCGTCGTCCTAAGAAAAATAAGATGCATAAAAGGATTAACATCACATGTAAATCATAAGTGACATGATATGGCCATGAACTTGTGCTTTTGATCTCCATCTCCAAAGCACCGGCATGATCTCCATCGTCACCGGCATGACACCATGATCTCCATCATCTTGATCTCCATCAACGTGTCGCCATGAGGTTGTCGTGCCAACTATTGCTTCTACGACTATTGCTAACTCATAGCGATAAAGTAAAGCAAAACGGCAAAAATAATTACAGACAACCCTATGGCTCCTTCCGGTTGCCGTACTCATCGACATGCAAGTCGTGATATTCTATACAATACATGATCATCTCATACATCACATATATCTCATCATGTAATTGGCCATATCACATCACAACATACCCTGCAAAAACAAGTTAGACGTCCTCTAATTGTTGTTGCATGTTTTATGTGGCTGCTACGGGTATCTAGCAAGAACGATTCTTACCTACGCAAAAACCACAACGGTGATACTCAAATTGCTATTCAACCTTCCCAAGGACCGCCTTTGTCAAATCCGATCCAACTAAAGTGGAAGAGACAGACAACCGCCAGCCATCTTTATGCAACGAAGTAACATGTCAGTTGATGGAACCGGTCTCTCGTAAGCGTATGAGTAATGTTGTCCGGGCCGCTTCATCCCACAATACCGCTGAATCAAGAAAAGACCAAGGGAGGAAGCAATCTGCGCATCAACTCCCACAAACTACTTTGTGTTCTACTCGTGATCTCATCTACACATAGACCTAGCTCTGATACCATTGTTGGGGAACGTTGCATGGGAAACAAAAAATTTCCTACACACACGCAAGATCTATCCATGGTGATGAGCACCTATGAAAGGGAGAGTGGATCTACGTATCCTTGTAGATCGCTAAGCGGGAAGCGTTAAGAAACGCGGTTGATGTAGTCGAACGTCTTCGCGATCCAAATCGCTAACTGTCCCGCGATCCCATCACGATCCGTCCCGCGATCCAATCACGAACCGTTCCGCGATCCAATCACGGTCCTTCCGATCTAGTGCCGAACGGACGGCACCTCCGCGCTCAGCACACGTACAGCTCGATGACGATCTCCGCCTTCTTGATCCAGCAAGAGGGAGCGGAAAGGTAGATGAGTTCGTCGGGAGCGCGATGGCGTGGTGGCGGTGGTGGTGGAACTATTCCAGTTGGGCTTCGCCTAAGCACTGTTGAAAACTAGACTAGAGGAGAAACAGATCTAGAGGAAGAAGAGACAGCACGTGGCAATTAGGGTTGGGGGCTGCCCTCAAAATCCCTCAATATATATAGGAGTAAGGGGAGAGGAGGCAGCCTTGGCCCCTCCTCCAAGGAGGGCTTCGGCCCAAGCAACAAGGGAGGAATCCACCTCCCACAAGGGAGGTGGAATCCTATTAGGACTCCTTCCTAATTTGGCCCTTTTTGCCTTTTCCTTTATCCTTTTCGCATGGGCCCTTAGTGGCTGGTTTGTCCAGCCCACTAGGGGCTGGTGCACCACCTCTAAGGCCCATGTGCCCCCCGGAGTGGGTGGCCCCCTCCCGATGGTCCCCCGGAACCCATTCGTCACTCCCGGTACACTGTCGGAAATGCCCGAAACTTTTCCGGAGACCAAAACGGGACTTCCTATATATCAATCTTTACCTCTGGACCATTCCGGAGCTCCTCGTGACGTCTGGGGTCTCATCCGGGACTCCGAACAACCTTTGGTCACCACCATAGATAACTCAATGCTACCGAATCGTCACCGAACCTTAAGTGTGCAGACCCTGCGGGTTCGAGAACTATGTAGACATGACTAAGACACCTCTACGGTCAATAACCAATAGCGGGACCTGGATGCCCATATTGGTTCCTACATATTCTACGAAGATCTTTATCGGTTGAACATCTATGTCAAGGATTCAGATAATCCCGTATGTTGTTCCCTTTGTTCTTCGGTATGTTACTTGCCCGAGATTCGATCGTCGGTATCTCTATACCTAGTTCAATCTCATTACCGGCAAGTCTCTTTACTCATTCCGTAATACAAGATCTCGTGGCTAACACTTTAGTCACATTGCTTGCAAGGCTTATTGTGATGTTGTATTACCGAGTGGGCCCTGAGATACCACTACTAGGAAAAAGCCTAGTAGTAGCGCTGGTTTTTCCCCTACTAGTAGCGCTGGGTCCAGCGCTACTGCTAAGGCGCTACAGCTAAGTTATAGCAGTAGCGCTGGTTGGTGCAGCGCTACTGCTAAGTCTGGTTAGCAGTAGCGCTGCATAGAGGAAAGCGCTGCTGATAACCCAGCGCTGCTGCTAGATGGCTTCCAGTGCTGCTGCTAGTATTACTACTTTCACAGATTCATACCCCCTCTACGTATTTGTGATGTATTCAATTAGGCTCTATACAGTAGTTTCATCATGGATTTTATTCATCCAAATGAATCAAAAGTGATCAAAAGTTGAATTAGTAGGACGACGATCCTACTAATTCAACTTTTGGTCACTTTTGATCCATCGACATGAATCTAATCCGCTTTCCTTCCCTCGATGATATAATAACTAATCATGATCATAATAACAAGATGGTCACTAGTCATAATCACAACTCCTCCTCATCATCATCATCAACTCTAACACATTGTAGCACATAATAACACATTGTACCTAGGACCTACTCCTCTCTCATAGGACCTACTGTACCCTCTCTTAGGTAAAATATCATAAAACAAGATGGGCCCTGACTCTCCATTATGGAGAATGCAGATCATCCTGTCTCCAATTCTTGGCCTACGCACAATGTTGCTTCCAAGTAGCTCTCTGGGATTGACCATACATTTTTTCCACTCTTTGATTATCATGTCTTCATCGGTTTTAGAAATCCGGTATGGACAGGAGTGATGCGTAGGCTGACCTGGCCGTGCTGGCCGTAAGCTCATAACATCAACGTGACCTCTCGGAAACATCAGATTAGGCACACAATCCGTCGGGATTTTCTGTTGAAAAACATAGTAATAACTTTGTAGTTAGCAATGTAGTTTAGTTTGAGAAGAATTTATGCAAAAGATGCACGGATGTCGTAATAGTAGAAAATCTTACCATGCAATCTCCATGGATGTTACCGTAGTTCACCACGTGCACTAGTGGCACGTATTGACCATAATGTGGAGGAGTTTGATAATAGCTATTGTAATTCTCAAGATCATTAATAAACGCGACAAGATGATCTTTCTCCTTACAAGTTAATTCTGCTTTATCATTGTAGTAGTAGGTTCTGTCTACCATCTTCCGTACATTTTTTGAAGAATGAAAATAAGCTGTCAATGGAAATTAGTTGTCAACTATTTTTAAATAAACAATATAAATTACTTAATAAATATGGTTGAGAAACTCACATAATGGTAGAACTGGAGGCGTCTGCACATCGACCCAGATGTCGATATTACCTTCAATTTCATCTTCCGGACGAATATCAAAGGTGATAAGCATATTAGGCTCAAATGCATAAGCCTTGCATAGTGCTTGCCAACTTTTGCATTCAAAATAGGAGTAGGTGTCTGCATTGTACAATTTTACGGCAAAAGTATAACCATGCTCGGTCCTCAAGTGAACTCTCTTTACCTCCATACTTTTTTTAGTATTGAAACCAATCTTATCCAAGACATAAATTCTTGCATGGTAGGGGATACGCTAGTAGAATAGTAAAAAATTAAAATTATAAGTTGAAGCAAAAGAAGCAGGAGTCATGCTTAATTACGAAAAAACACTTGTCGTTGTGACTTACTGTATCCACTTCAAAGGTCTCATCCAGCACGATGCTGAAGCGCCTACCATCAACTAGGTGAGGCTTGTCGCACAGGCCGCGCTCATCTTCGCATAATTCGCACAAAACGAATTTCCTTTCGTCGTCAGACATTTCCTATGTTCATAGTTGAAACATTTAAAATCGATCGAAGGCAACTACCAGGAAACTGATCAACACACAGATCACTATTACTCAATATGCAACGGGTTGACTTTAGGTCTGTCGAGTCTTTCCTTCCTAAACTCTCATCTCACGTATATGGTGGGCACTCCCTCTGATATTGCGACCGTCGGTGATGGTGGCTCCTCCATTCGTCCCCGAGTGCATTACACCAAAATGTCTAGCACACGGGAACGAAGGAGAAGCGACCCCCACGACAACAGTCGGGATTCTTCCTCTCTCATATATATATATATGGTGGACACTCTCCCTCACTGAAAGACACACAAGGAGCCGAAACAGACCTAAAGTCAACCCGTTCCATATATCGAGCAATGACAAGCACTCGATATGTCCTCGAATATAATATCACTAATACATTTATAATGAACTCGAATATAATGTCACTAATACATTTATAATGAACTCGAATATAATATAACTAATACAGATCGAATATCCTAGAATCCAAAGTGGAGGACGGTGAACTCAGTTCACTAGCGGTCTCTGTGTCGCTGGCGGTGGACACCCAAAGATAAGGAACCATCACCAGATCATAACTCGGGTGAGATCCCTGAAGAACCTGCCAGGTATTGGAGAACCTGGCGTCCAAAGCCGCCATGTAGCGACGGACGTGCTCATCCTCCTCCCTGACATGGCGACGTACAACCTCCGGGGGGGGCCGCTCCCTCTGCACCGAAAGTGGCCCACGCGACCGCCACCAAAGAAGCTCCGGGTCGACGACGAGACCAGGATTCCTCACCAAGCTCCGAGCCCGGGAAGGTAGCACCTCCCAGTGCCAACCCGGTGGAGCCCACTCCCGGACATTGCGCCTCTCAAGGATGCCGACTCGACGACGATGAGGGTGCGGGCCAGGCATCGTCGACGTCGAGACAAATTCCTATGAGAACATTTTCTTATCGTTTAATGTTTTGCTATTTCAGAAATGCTTAATTTCTTAAACTCATTTTAGACTCATTTTTGACTTGGTTTTCCGGAATGCCGTTTCCCAGCAAATCTCGGCACTCGATATGCCTACTTTCTAGCACAAGTCATGCCAAAACTTTGACATGACCTTTGCTAAAAAGTGGACATATCGAGCGCCTGAAATTCACCGGAACGGAAATGAATCAACATTCCGGCGAAACATAGGCCACTCGGATCATTTGCATATAACAGTAAGAAAAATATAGAACTTGAAGAAAATGCAATAAGGTTTTTCATATTTGGCAAATTCATATTTGGCTCTAAACTAATTTAGCTAACAAACCTAACCCTAGAATCAACCTAACCCCCCTAATCAACCTAACCCTAGAATCAACCTAACAAACCTAACCCTAGAATCAACCTAACCCCCCTAATCAACCTAACCCTAGAATCAACCTAACAAACCTAACCCTAGAATCAACGTAACCCCCCTAATATTACAAAATGGCTGGATGCGAGAGGCACTACTGGAATCAGGGTCTTTGCCATCTGCCAACTCTTTGCCGTCTGCCAGCTGATGGCAAAGAGGCTGTTTGCCGTCTGTCTTGCCAAAGCAGACGGCAAAGAACCAGCTGATGGCAAAGAGGGTCTTTGCCATCTGCACTTCTTTGCCGTCTGCTGGCAGACGGCAAAGAACTCTTTGCCGTCTGCCAGCAGACGGCAAAGACCAAAGTGGGCCCCACGGGGCACGGCACTGGCTAGGTCAAGCTCTTTGCCATCTGCCACTTCTTTCCCGTCTGCCAGCAGACGGCAAAGAGGTGAGGGGGGGGCCACAATGTCACGGCGGGGGCGGGCTAACGGTCACCGTCTTTGCCGTCTGCTGGCAGACGGCAAATAATTCTTTGCCGTCTGTCAGCAGACGGCAAAGAGGGGGACTTAATTTTCGCCCCCGCGCCCAAAGCCTCTCTCTCTCTCACACACATCTCTCTCTCCCTCTCTGTCTCAGCGCCGCGCGCCGCCCCGCCCTGCCCTGCCCTGCCCCCGCCGCCGCCCTGGCCGGCCCCGCGCCGCCGCCCTGCACCTCCGCTGCCCCGCGCCGCCGCCCCGCAGTCTGCCACAGCGGCCACGCGCCGCCGCCCCGTCGAGCCCCCCCCGGCGAGCCCTCGCCGACGGCACCCCCCGGCGAGACCCCCCGACGGCACCCCCCCGACGAGCCCCCCGGCGGCACCCCCTCCGGTGAGCTCCCCCACCTCTGCCCTTTTTTTTCTGTTTTTCTATTTTTTTTCCTTTTTTTAATATCACGATTATAGATATATATAGATGCTACTGTTAGTAGATAGTAGATGCATCAATTAGGTTAATTAGTTAGATGTTGTTAATTAGGTTTTTTGAGTAGGTTAATTAGTTAGATGCTACTGGTTTCGACATCAATTAGGTTAATTAGGTTCGGAGGAGGAGGAGAAGAAGAAAAAAGAGGAGAGGAGGAGAAGAAGAAGAGGAAAAAGGAACGGAGGAAGAAGAAGAAGAAGAAGGAAAAAAAAGGAAGAAAATGAAGAAAAGGAAGAAGAGGAAGAAGAAGAAAAGAAAAAAGAGAGGAAAAACCCCGACCCCGACCCCGACCCGACACCCCGACCCCGACCCCGACCCGACACCCCGACCCCGACACCCCGACCCCGACCCGACACCCCGACCCCGACACGGCACCCCAACCCCGACCCCGACCCGACACCCCGACCCCGACACAACACCCCGACCCCGACACCCCGATACCCCTGACACCCCGACACCACGACACCCAGACACGACATCCCCGACACCCCGACCCCGACACGACACCCCGACACCCCGACCCCGACACGACACCCCGACACCACGACACCCCGACCCCGACACGACACCCCGACCCGACACCCCGACCCGACACCCCGACCCCGACACGGCACCCCGACCCAGACACCCCGACACCCTGACCCCGACACGGCACCCCGACCCCGACACCCCTGACACCCCGACACCACGACACCCAGACACGACACCCCCGACACCTCGACACCCCGACCCCGACACTCGGACCCCAACACGACACCCCGACACCACGACACCCCGACACCACGACACCCCGACCCCGACCCGACACCCCGACCCCAACACGGCACCCCGACCCAGACACCCCGACACCCCGACCCCGACACGGCACCCCGACCCCGACACCCCGACACCCCTGACACCCCGACACCACGACACCCAGACACGACACCCCCGACACCCCGACACCCCGACCCCGACACGACACCCCGACACCCCGACCCCGACACGACACCCCGACACCACCACACCCCGACACCATGACACCCCGACCAGACACCCCGACCCCGACCCGACACCCCGACCCCGACACGGCACCCCGACCCAGACACCCCGACACCCCGACCCCGACACGGCACCCCGACACCACGACACCCCGACCCGACACCCCGACCCCGACACGACACCCCGACACCCCGACCCCGACACGACACCCCGACACCACGACCCCGACACCCCGACACCCCGACACTTAAATTAAGTATTCAATTTTTTAGGTATTCAATTTTTTATTATGTTCATGATGATGATACACTTAAATTATATACATATTATTCATGTCAGGTATTCATTCTTTTTATGTTGTACTAATTTCGTTTACTCTTTGTCATTGTAGATGTTAACAGATGGTGGGCGCGGGCGAGAGCGCTCCGAGGCTCCTACCTTGGCGCGTGGTGGGAGGGGTAGTTCCATTCCACCCCATAGCCTCCGGAGAGCGCTGGATCTCAGTATGCAGACACCACCGGCGGTCGCTTCTTCTTCGGCCGGGAGAGGTCGGGGGGGAAGAAGGCTGGTAGAGGTGGACGTGGCGGCGGGAGAGGTAGGAAGGCTGCTACTACGCCTTCCTCGCCGCCACCCCCAGCTGATTCACCCGACCACAGGAGTGCTCCGTCTGAGATGGAGCCGCCTGAGGTGGACCCGTCTCGGACTCCGGTCCACGAGCCTCGGGCCGACGAGCCTATGGCAGACGCGCCTACGGCCGACGAGCCTCGGGCCGACGAGCCTTCGTCCCACGAGACTCCGTCCCACGAGACTCCGGAGCTCAGCAGGGATCACGCTGAGTCGCAGCGGAACCCATGGGCGGACTCGACGGAGTCGAGTGGCCGTGCTGAGGGTGGCTATAGTTCTGATAGCTATAGCGAGGGTGAGTGGGTTGAGGGGCGCAAAGTCTACCAGCGTGGTGGTACAAAGCTCCCGCCCACCCCGGCGACCCCCGACCAGAGGTGGTTGATTGCGCCTAACGGGGACAAGTAAGTGCATTTACTCTTTTTTAACCTTTTGCCTTCATGTTTCTTCGAATATCTAATGCGTTGGCCTTGTCATACTGCAGGTCTTGGACACACGAGCCTCGTGTCCGCATGCCCAACAGTGTCCTTGGTGTGATTTGTCGCCAGAGCTTCCCGGGGTGGGTCACGTTGCCCGGTGAGGGCCGGCTTCCAGAGCTAGGAATGACCTGGGAGCACTACTTGGCTGCCCCGGCCCCGCTGGGGCATAGGATCAGGATGTCGAGTGCCACAAGGTGGCCGACATTGTGATCCAGACGTTTTGGGTAATTTCTGCTTTGCCGTCTACGTTGTGTTTCCTTCTTTGATTGGCAACCCTAGTGATTGTACTAATCCGTGTTTTCTTGTTTTATTGCAGACCTTCTACAGGTGTGCTGAGGGACAGGAGGAGGCCGCGGCTCGGGTTATCGACAACGAGTGCAGGCGCCTACTTCAAAACTTTCGGCACGAGGCTCGGACGCAGGCTGTTCGAGACTACTTCGCCTCGACTGGTATTAGGAGGAAAAGAGAGAAGTGTCGCGTCAAGTTTGTGAGTAAGGAGAAGTACATGAAGGTAATTACCTATTCTTAAGGCCTTGTACTTAGTTTCCTTGATTTGATTCGTAGGCGTAGCGCTCAAATTTCTCTTGCTTAACTTAGGTGCCCCCGAGACAGTGTGCGGATAGGATGGACTGTTGGGAGGCGTTGGTGGATGAGTGGTGCTCTCCCCAATGGCGCTCCACCCACGACACTACAAAGGACAAGCGTGGCAAAATGAAAGGTGTCCCACACCATCTAGGCAGCGTCAACCTACATCAGTACGGGGAAAACTGGGTATGTGGTTTGCTTCATGATTCATGCAAATTTATTCTTCATGCTAGCTTGAGCCCTCAACTAATACTCTGTTCCTCTCTTTTAGGCGCGAGAGAACAAGGCTCCAGTGCCACAGCTGTTCGACCTCTATGCCATGTCCAATACTGCCTCGTACAAGAAGGCCAAGGCATTCTCTGAGTCTGACCTCGATAATCCAGAGAAATTCAGCAACCGCGCCTCCCACCACAAGCTTGTGAGGTACAGAGACGATGGGAAGGCGAGGAAAGGGCCGGACTTTAACCCGAGCCAGCAACCTCTTGATCCAGAGCTGGTGATGATATCTGGTGGCGGGAGGCAGCATGGCTCGTTAGCCATTGGGAATGGACTGATACGTTGTAGTAGTACTCTCCCGCAGATCAAGAAGCGCCAGACCAGCTCCGATCCTGAGATATTGCCTCGTGCACGGCCAGTGGAGCTCGAATTCAAGGTTAGTTATACGGACTCAGATACCTTTCCTTCATTACATTGTGTGTGCGGCCGTCGATGATTACAATGCTAACGAGTGGTGTTGCAGGCTGCTATTGAGGCAGAGAGAGCGAAGACCCAGGCGCTTCTAGAGGAGAGGGACCGGCAGGCGGCGGAGAGGGAGAGGGAGCTTGAGGACAGGACGGCTAATGCGTTGGAGGAGGAGAGGAACCGGAACATGATGGCTAACCAGGCCCTATACGAGATGTTCGCGGTAAGTTTCTTCTGCATATTAGCCAAATCATGCACGTAATGTTCCTTACAATAGTATCTAATATGACTGACTCGTCAAAACCAAATGTGCAGACCCTATGCGAGAAGACCGGCACGACCCCTCCGCCGATGCCAGTCATTGCTCCGGCAGGCACGGTGAGTTTCATTTGAATGGTCATTAGTTACTAGTCTTCACATTTGAGTTGCATCATGCTAACGATACATTGGAAATGATCTTTGGTGCAGCATAACTCCCGACAAGCATCGACCGATCCTCCTCCGTCAGCCACTGGCGTGACCGGTCCTACAACTACACCTCCGTGATGACGGTAAGTTTTCGCAAGTGTTTAGCATAACAAATGCGTACTTAGCTTAAGAAATGACCTATTTATCTCCAAAATGCCGTATACTTAGCTTAGTTTCCTCGAAAATGAAATTATAACCTTACTTAGCTCCAAAATGACCAATTTTGCCATCGATAGCTCTCAAATGACCTATACTTATCTTAGCTTAAGAAATGACCTATTTAACCTAGGAAAGCTCTAAAATGACCTGTACTTAGCATTATTTCCTACAAAAATGAATTTATATGCTTAGCTAGCTCAAAAATGACATAACATCCTTAATTAGCTCAAAAATGACCTATTTAACCTAGCATAGCTCTAAAATGACATATACTTAGCATTTATTACTCCAAAAATGATTTTATATGCTTAGCTAGCTCAAAAAAGACATAACAACATTAATTAGCTCCAAAATGACCTATTTAACCTAGGATAGCACCAAAATGACATATACTTAGCATTTATTCCTTCAAAAATGAATTTATATGCTTAGCTAGCTCAAAAATGATATAACAACCTTAACTAGCTCAAAAATGACCTATTTAACCTAGGATAGCTAAAAATGATCTATAATTAGCTTTTTTCTTGCAAAAATGATTTTATATGCTTAGCTAGCTCAAAAAAGACATAACAAACTTAATTAGCTCCAAAATGACCTATTTAACCTAGGATAGCACCAAAATGACCTATAGTTAGCATTTATTCCTCCAAAAATGAATTTATATGCTTAGCTAGCTCAAAAATGACATAACAACCTTAATTAGCTCCAAAATGACCTATTTAACCTACGATAGCTCTAAAATGACCTATACTTGGCATTTATTCCTCAAAAATGACTTAATATGCTTAGCTAGCTCAAAAATGACATAATATGCTTAAGAAATGACCTATTTAGCTCCAAAATGACTTAATATGCTTAATTAGCTCAGAAATGGCATAATTACCTAGGTTAGCTCTAAAATGACTTATACTTAGCTTTTTTAGTCCATTTATGACATACTTAGCATATTTAGGTCTAAAATGGCTTATTTACCTAGGTTAGCTCTAAAATGACACTAGTAAGCAATAAGAAGAAAAAAAGAAGAGGAGAAAAAGAAAGAGAAGAAAAATTCTTCTTCTTCTTCTTTTTCTTCTTCTAGTCTTCTTCTTCTTCTTCTTCTAGTCCTCTTCTTCTTCTTCTTCTTCTTCTTCAAGTCTTCTTCTTCTAACTTTCTTCTTTCTCATTTTGCAGATTTGCTTCAGATCACCCGACCCTTGCGTTGATGGAGTGCTTGTCTTTATTTTTTTGTTTTGACTTTGTGAAACTTGATACCTATGGATGCAACTTTGTAATATTGATGAAACTATGTATATGTATGGATGAAACTTTGTAATATGTTGAAATTTGGACATATGTGATGATTTGGTATACATTTGTTGGATGATCATATCCATATGGCAGGGATGTGCATGTTGGATGAAAGTATTCTGAAATATATATATATATCATATATATTGCTGTGAAATTGCTTGAATTTAAGAAAAAGCAAAAAAAACAGGGGCTATATGGCCTCTTTGCCGTCTGCTGGCAGACGGCAAAGAGGTTTGCCGTCTGCCAGCAGACGGCAAAGAGGCCACGTGGCAGCAGCCAGTGCAACCTGGGCTGGCCTATTTGGCATCTTTGCCGTCTGCTGGCAGACGGCAAAGACCTTTGCTTCTTTGCCGTCTGCTGGCAGACGGCAAAGAGCCTGCGTTGGCCCAGCTGACGCCTGACGTTAGCTGACGTCAGCTACAGCTCTTTGTCGTCTATTGGCAGACGGCAAAGAAGCAAAGATCTTCGCCGTCTGCCAGCAGACGGCAAAGTGGCCTTTACCGGCAGCTGTTCGGCCGGACTGTTGGCCGTTTGCTGGCGGACGGCAATGGCTTTGCCGTCCGCCAGGCAGGCCTTTGCCGTCTGCTATGGCAGATGGCAAAGACCCTAATTCCAGTAGTGAGGGGGTGAAGGGAGTGAGGGGAGAGGGAAGAGGGAGGAAGGAGGGAGTAGGGGCTACCTGAGGAAGGAGGGGGTGCGATGGTGAGGGAGGGGGCCACGACGAGGAAGGGCGCGACGGTGAGGGAGGGGGCACGACGGCGAGGGAGGGGGTGCGACGGTGAGGGAGGGGGCGCGACGGCGATCGAGGGGGCGCGAAGGCGAGGAAGGGGGCGCGACGGCAAGTGAGGGCCGGGGCGCGACGGTGGCGGCATCGAGGCGATGGCGACGGCGGCGGTCGGGGGAGAGGACTGATGAGAGGGAGAGGGGATCGAATGGGGAGTGAGACGGTGGGGATCGAATGGGGAGGGAGGGTGGGTCGAGTAGCAGTAGCGTTGGTCGGAGCCCAGGCGCTGCTGCTAATCACGGCCCACCTGCTGGCAATGTACAGCCATAGCAGCAGCAGTGGACCACCGACAAGCGCTACAACTACAGCCGTAGTAGTAGCGCTGGTTTTGGACAGCCGCTACAACTACAGGTAGCCACTGGCGGTGGCGACAAGACCACTTATCAGTAGCGCTGGTTCGATAGCCCGCGCTGCTGCTACGGGTCTACTTGTAGCGCTGGTTGGTTTCTAGCGCTACTACTACATAACAATAGCGCTTTCCCTATATCCAGCGCTACCGCTAAAATCCTGTCTATAGGCTTTCTCCTAGTAGTGTACCTCTCCATCATACGGACTAACAAATCCCAGTCTCGATCCATGCCAGCTCAACAGACACCTTCGGAGATACCTGTAGAGTATCTTTATAGTCACCCAGTTATGTTGTGACATTTGATACACACAAGGTATTCCTCCGGTGTCAGTGAGTTGCATGATCTCATGGTCATAGGAACATATACTTGACATGCAGAAACAATAGCAATAAACTGACACGATCATATGCTACGTTCATTGTTTGGGTCTTGTCCATCACATCATCCTCCTAATGATGTGATCCCATTATCAAATGACATCTCATATCTATGGCTAGGAAACCTTGACCATCTTTGATCAACGAGCTAGTCTATTAGAGGCATACTAGGGACACAGTGTTGTCTATGTACCCACACATGTATTTGAGTTTCCAATCAATACAATTATAGCATGGATAATAAACGATTATCATGAACAAGGAAATATGATAATAACTAAATTATTATTGCCTCTAGGGCATATTTCCAACATGACATGCCTACCATGGGCCACTGGTATCTTTCACGGTGTGTGCAAAGAAAGGGGTTGACAACTTACTGAACCGTACTCTACCTGCGGCAGGGACAAGTGGTAGTATGAAGCAAGTATGGGGGTTGCTGGCACAAGACTCGATCTGCATGATTAGCACAACAAATATATTCCACACCATCGGACAGAATCACCACTCATTATACCTCACCATGCCTTACTGATCATACTCGTCCCAACGAAATGTCAGTATAAAGCTCATGTCTACCCGAGATAGAAACTTCTCCGGATCCCTTCCGGTAGGCATGAAAGGCATAAGAGGATGAATACTGTCACAAGTATTTCAATCCCAACAGCAAGGAATTCTCGTCATGCACTTGTAAACATGATCACATCATCACATGAAATAATGCATTCTTCACGTCAACTTGGTGTTGTAGTCACACTAAACAACACACAACAAATATTATACCAAGGTTCAGAATGCTTGCCTTCAATGTGTATGTAGGTGAGGTGCACTCCAAAACTTCTGAAAGTTTTTATCTTCCCTCCAAATTCCTATTTTTGGAAAATATTCAAATCAACATTCAATTCAAAACAGTACTGAAAAGTTTTTTGTAAAATTTTCAAATAAATATTAAAATAAACTAGACAAAATTTGAGAAACAACAGAAAAATAATTAAGTCAATCTGAGTTTTAGTTTAAAAGATAAGGCCTGTTAAACATGGGTCAAACTTCTGTTTTTAATATAAACTTATAAAAGAAAATGGTTCGATTCGGAGTACGCTTTCAGAAAAGGAATACGTACTCTGCGCGATACGTCTTCACTTAAGACAGCGCTGTGACGCGGGGGTCGCTGACAGTGAGCCCACCTGGCCCACTAGTCAGGTTTGACCAGTCCGTGCTGACTCCTCCCTCCTCCAGACAGAACGAGGCGGGGCTCCGGCGATTGCCAGCGACGAACGGTGGTTCTCCACGGGGTTCCGAGGGCGGGGATGGATCAACGGCTCTAGGGCGGTCCTCCCGGTGGTCGCCAGGGGCACGGAGGCAGACAGAGTTGCCGGTGACGGGGTCTTCGGCGGACGGCGGCGTCAGGCAACAGAGGGAAATCATGCTCCGTTGGTCCCGGAACAAATTGGATGCGGGAACAGCATCGCGGGAGCATGGGAAACTAACGGCGAAGCTACTGGCTCGGGGGAGGTGCTGGCTTGCTCGAATTTGACCGAGCTGAGGCGGCGGGTGGCTTGGCCGGAGACGGGGAAGACGGCCATCTCCAGTTGCTCTGGTTCTGCAGGTGCTTCACATAGGGGTTAGGAGGGGAGGTCTGCATGGATGGAAGTGCTCTGGGGTCCTTTTATAGCCGGCGAGGTCGGTTCCGTGAGCTCCCGAGGATAAGAACGGCGGCGGCTATGGAGGTTCGTCGCCACTATTGCCGGGCGCAATGCGACGGGGCTCTAGGGCACACCAGAGGCTAGAGGACGAGCGGGGGCGGCAGAAGGGGGCAGCTGGCGCCTGGGGAGTGGCCGGACAGCGCCGACCACGACAGGCTCTGCTGTCGGCGGCAGTGGCGGCTTGCGGGCGTGGCAAGGGTGCTGCAGCGCTTGTGAGGGAGGCTGGTCGGGGCTTCTGGCGCGACGCGGCGAGTGGATGTCGATCAGGACGAGCTCAGGAAGGGTTATCCAGGGACGCGTCGGTCGGGCGCGAGCACGTGCATAACGCACGCTCTGCTCGCGCTCCGGGCATGCCCGTTGCCTGTTCGACGGAATGCCAGAGTGGCTAAACATGCTCTGATGATTATGCAACTTAACAGGTTCATTAGTGAGTGTGGTTTAGGTCTATTGGACATGCTGGTTTGGCCAGAGGAGCAAGTTCACGATGTAAATATAGAACCATGCCAAATCTGGACATGCACTACAGGTGCTCGACAGTATGCTAGGGTCATCTATGGGTCTATTCTGGTCACCAAACCTACCAGGTTGGGGTCTCTTTAGGTGCACACCAGGATGGCAAGGTTAGTTTGTCAAAAGCAAAAACTCCCTAGTTCAAGTTTTTGAGAAAACCCTTTCTGGACAGAAACTGGAGGGAATTATTTCATGGGGTTAAAACATCCTAATGAGTCTCATCTCCTGGACTTAAGGGTTTGGTAGGGATAAATACAAGCAGGAAAAATCCCAAATGCAATTAGGGCGAAATAAAATGGGGTTGCCGTACAAACTGCCAAACTGGACCAGAATGAAAATGAGGATGATTTGCTCAAACTTTCCAAAACACAAAGCTGGGTTTTTGCATAAAAGAGATCCAGGGAAAACACATGACATCTACAAATTTTTGTGGAATTTATAATTGAGTTTATGAAAGTGTTGCAGTGCAACAGGAGTCTTAAAAATGATGGAAATGCTATTAAAAGAATTAAAACTTGGCAAATCTTATTATAAAAATTATTCCACTGGTTTTACTAAATGTAATTAAATGATTTAATACAACATTCAAGCCACACAACATTATTCAAAAGTTTCAAATAGGAGAGAAGAATTTTTGAAATTCATACAAAAGGAGTGGCCATGAAATCAATAGAAAATCCATAAATTAGAAAATAATTATTTCTGGCAACATTTTATTTAATAAAACAATATTAAATTTTTGGGGTGTTACATGATTTCATCAGTCCCTGACAGTTCTTTATCCGGAACCGTTTGCCCACAACACATCCGAGTGGCCTGCGTACATCACACACATCTTGATCTGAGAAACCGTTTGTGTCATTTTTGCTTATCGCTCACAGTTCATCCCAGTGGCCTCTATGTTGTCTATCACACACATCTTGATCTATATAACCATATATGTTATTTTACCTCATCACAAACAGTTTATCCGAGTGACCTGTATGTCGTTTATCGCACACGTGATCATCTGGACAATCGTTTGTGTTCTGCTTGATCAGCGCAAACAGTTTATCGGGGTGAACTGTATGCCGTACATCGCACACACTTGTATTTTTATAAGCATTTGTGTTATATTATCCAATCTCAATTAGTTTATCGAGGCCAACTGTTTGCCAAACATCGCACACGCAACTATTTTTTAGATCATATTTGATGGATACGCCATCGCACACAGTTTACGTCATTAGCGACGGAGCTATAACTATACCGTTTGCGATTTGGTCATCGCACACAGTTTTGTCGAAGGGTCTCTGATTGATGTGTCGCGTTAGCAGCATCCTGCAGTAGTGGTGTATGTGTGTACCAATGCCTGTGTGTGGACCATGTGCCTACATTGTGCGGTTTCTGATGACAAACCTATCGATGGGCCCTTAGGATCTGCCATGCCTTTTACTGACAACGTTGGAAGGCCAAGGATGGGTGACAATGTGTGTGTGTGTGTGTGTGTGTGTGTGTGTGTGTGTGTGTGTGTAAACCCATATGCTTGTGTGTGGACCATGTGTACATTGTGCGGTTTCCGACGACAAACCTATTAGTGGGCCCTTAGGGTGTGTCATGCCTTTTATTGATAATGTTGGAAGGCAAAGGAAGGGTGATGGTGTGTGCGTGTGTGTGGGGGGGGGGGTGCGTGCATGTGCGTGTGTGAACCCATGCCTGTGTGTGGGCCATGTGCCTACATTGTTCTTTTTCCGATGACAAACCTATCAACGGGCCCTTAGGGTTTGTCATGCCTTTTACTGACAACGCTGGAAGGCCAAGGATGGGTGACGGTGTCTGCGTGTGCGTGTGTGCGTCTCTCTGTGTGTGTGTGTGTGTGTGTGTGTGTGTGTGTGTGTGTGTGTGTGTGGGTGGGTGTGTGTGTGTGTGCGCGTGCGCGCGCGCGTGTGTGTGGATCTTGCATGCGTCCATTGTGCGGTTTTCGACGACATGCTTAAATACCGATGGGCCGCTATATATCATCCATTTGAGTGACATCACTGGAATGTCACCCTGCTACGTGTCCTCTGTGTGTGGGGGTGGGGGCAGGGGGAGGGGAACGATATATATATATATATATATATATATATATATATATATATATATATATATATATATATATATATATATATATATATATATATATATATATATATACACACGTCCATAACGATCTAGGTAGTATATATATAACCAATCTTAAGGGGGGTATATATATATATGTACAGTTATCTCAGCTAGGTGCACGCCACATCATAGATAGTGTACCATTGTGTATTAATTGTTGAAACACCAGACCACACCATTTTCGCATATACATTTGGCCATATGCAGGGGGATGGTGTTCTTCTAGCCACGCTCAACTGATCTTTGACGACGCGCCAACTCGTGGGACCGCGTGATCTATATATCCCTATTGTCCGACAACAATATGTGATGGTTTGGCCATATTAAGGTATAAATTCTCCTGGTTGTCTTTCGAAAATTCAGACATGGATAAATGTGTGACAAAGTTTGAACCAGGTCATGTGTTCATAGGACCACATATATCCTCGGGCACATAGTGTAGGGGGCAACACCCTATATTATGTTTGTCATGAAACCCTTTTCTGTCACATTGGACACTTTTAGGCATGCACATATGCAGCATGTGCCACACATTAAAGTTGCGCATTGCGAATTTAAACATGACAACACCATGTTCGTACATATATATACTTCATCTGAACCTAATTACAACTTGGCGACTTGGCGACTCACTGGTGACCCGGCCGAGCCTGGCGGCTCATTGGTGACCCGGCAGGCGGGTCAGACGAACGACAAGACCCAACAGGCCAGAAGGTGGCTCGCAGAGAAGGCCCAAGGAGAGGAAAGATTCACTCATAAAGGAAACAAGACCCGGATTAGGATTCAAGAGAGACTAGTCCTAATCCTACTCCTAGTAGGACTCTACATGTAAACCTACCCCTTCAACTTATATAAGGAGGGGTAAGGCACCCCTAGAGGGACAAGTTCAAGTCATTAGAGATAGACATATTAGAGGCTCTCGAGATTAGAGGTGGCAATATAGCACCCTTGTAATCGAGATCATCCTCATCATTAATACACACAAAGCAGGACGTAGGCTTTTACCTCCATCGGAGGCGCCGAACCTGGGTAAACTCGCGTCTCTCAATTCCGACCAACCCCTCTCAAGCCGCCACATAGTTGCGATGGCCTCATACCTAAGTTCTCTCACGAGGATATCTTGCCGTGACAAAACCACGATAGTTGGCGCCCACCGTGGGGCAATACGCACGGTGGTGTTGTGTTCTTGAAGGGATCTCTCCTAGGGATCGAGAAGATTATGACTCGCCGGATCTGCAAGAGCCGGCACGGGCATCAACTCCAAGTTCATCAGTCGAGATCGAGAGACACGCGATCGGCTGGATGACGAAGAGCTAAGGATTCAGATTTCAGTGTCAGTCGCACTAGCACAGGTTACATGGACACCTACAATTTTTCACCAATACGGACGTGGGGTTGATCATCAACACTGTCCTGCGCGCACAAATAGAGCCAAGTTGTTTTTGAGACCAAAAAAGAATTAGGTTTGTGTATCCGGGCGCTGCCGCAAGTCGCCGAGCAAAGGTTGTCAAGAATTTCCATTTTATTATCAATATGTAAAGCGGCCGTGTCCGACTCAAAGTGCAATAAGTCGAGGGCATGAACCACAAGGAAAATTCACGTGGCTGTCGTACAGATCGAATCCACCTTGTGAGACGGCAACGTCCGTACTCAGCTTCAATCAAAACAAAGGTAACAGCCGTTGTCAAGCCGGCGCCGCGTCATAGCCCACCATCCTTGCAGATCAGTCGACATCAACATGTCGAGTTGCTGGAGCGGCAGCTACATATTACGCTATCACGTCGCTTTGTCGAGGTCGATAGCTTTTGGAAGCTGAAAGTATACCAATTCGCCTTTCTAATCGGAAGCGGAATGTCGCTACCTCGTCCATCTTAATTAGAAGAATTAAAGTCAAAGCAGGTCCAGGGAGAGTTCAAAGAAAAAAAAGAGGGGGAAAAACAACAGGTCGCGGCAGTCCGGCTCTGGCCTGGCGGACCTCGCCGCTCGCCTCGCCCCGCGGCCTCAATCGCCTCGCTCCGCTGCCGCACTCCCCGCCTTCGCGCGCCAACACCCCACGAGTCGCTGCGCCCCTCGCCGCGCCAGCATCGACGCACCTTGAGCCGCCTCGCCGCGCCTCAGAGCCGGCCTGCGCCCCTCCGCCACGCCTACCTCTATTGTGCTTGCTCCCCTTGTTGCCACAACCGTACCCCGCCTCCACCAGCGCCTCTCCAAATCATGCTCGTGGTCGGTCTCGTCCCTAAGTCGTCCAACCGTTGCCCGTCTCGGACTTGTCCTAGCCGGATCCGCGCCTCAAGCCGCCGTTGAGCCGACCCCCGCTGCGCCTCATGCTGCCGCTGCACTGACCTCCGCCGCGCCTACAGCCGCCGCTGGCTCGCCTCGCCTCCGCCATGGCCGCGCCACTTCAGCCACCCTCACGCGCGCCTGCGCCGGGCCTGCTCCGCCTCTGCCGCGGCCCTGCGCCTCTGAGCTGACCCGGCCGCGCTCTGCCTCCGCCATTGCCGTGCCCCAAGCTGCGGCTGCTCCACAAGCCGTGCCCCGCCTCGGATGCACCCCTGTTTTCTCCTGTAGTCTGCCGCCTGAAGAAAGGAGAAGTGGGGAGCCCGGTTGGTGGGTCAGCTGTTGCTATCAAATTAAAGTTAAAGATGGAGGAGCACAATATAAATAGTAGAAGAAGTCAATGTCTACCCCTGGCAACTACTTCTCCGTACAAGACATGTCCACCGAGGCATACTCAAATGGAATTGCTACTCACGTACATGGAGGTCGGCGTTACAAGAAGGACACTGATTCGGGGATCAAAGTCCCCAGGCGATTTGACTAACCGCTATCATTCTGCAAAAATAAAGCTTCAGTACGCGCACACTACTATGAGATCGTCGACGAACTACAACAGTTTGCCATCGGGTCAATTTTAACTACAACCTAACCGGCGTTCGCGCCGCTTCAAGATACCCGATAACACTCAGAATTTGCCGACCCGGAAGACCGAGCCGCGTCCATACGCCAAGAGGCCAGGAGACGGACGCATGCTCCAGATGCCATCCCTGCGGTATGGTATACATCAACGCGCCGGCCACCCGACGGCTGCCTGCTTAAAATTTGCAGCACTACGGCAAGAGCTACTACTGGCTCATCATTGCATAAAAAGAAAGAAGATGAACACCAAGAGCCCCAGAGGGGGATGACAATAAAGACGGACTTCGAGGTCTGGTTGATCGGGCTGCCTAAACCTTGATTTTTTCCGTCGAGTTCGTCCAAGAAAAATATCTCCCTGCGCGTTTATCCGACAAAAATACCAGGTGCTATCCGTTCCATTTATTTTTAGCATATATTTGAGAACAATTACTCTGTCTGCAATATTTTTAATTGCAGAACAATGGTTCATTACAAAGGTGACATAATACTGTGGAGATGGAGCTTGCGTCAACATGATCATACGCCATCATCCATCTATGCCGCACTATTCGACGGACATGCGTGCAAGACGCTACCCCCATTGGTCCAGGCTACATCAACACGCCACAAATGACCCGCGCGTCCGCGTTGGTTTCCAATACCACTGCCGACTCACCGTTTGCGCCGGTTTATAAATACCGCAGTCGTCTCTCACGACCGCACCGGCTTAGAACGCCATGGTCGCCTCTCGCGACCGCACCGGCTTACAACGCCGCTGCCGTCTCTCGTGACCGCACCGGCTTACAACGTCGCGGCCGCCTCTCGCAACCGCACCGGCTTACAACACTGCGGCCGCGCCATCTTCAAACATTGCGGTTGACTTCTACGTCTACATCAACACGCCAGGGGGCGCATACACCAGTACGAGCCGCCCAACGAACGCTCGAGAGTTGTCGTCTCTGCGGTCTAGTCTACATTGGCTCACCGATGTCATGCTTGCTCGCTCATGCCGCCCAACGAATACGCACGAGCCGCCGCCCGCGCGGTCCGGTCTGCTTCAACATATCAAAAGAAACATGAGAGCTTGCCATGAAGGAAACATCCCTGGAAAATCTACAGTTTGAGCCGGCAATTCACAGCCAGTGGCAAAGAAAAAGAAAAATGGCTCTAGAGGAGCCAGGAGAGACAAACTACATGAGAGTAAAGCATGGGTCAAGAGGCATATGCACTCCATTTGGCCACGACATTTGCCAAGGGCATACGATGAGCATCATGAAGATCATCAACTCACCACATCATCTCCAGTTTCAATAAATTCCATCGTTCAGCCGTCAACCTTATGCAGGCTTGTGCCATAGCCAAGTATGAAGACTCTTAAGCCGCCTCCTTGAGTCCCGGGGGTTGCTGCTTTATTGGTGGAAGATTTAAAGTCGCCCAAGAGGACGAGCCGCCATGCTGCGACCGTTCAAACATGGGTGCACTGCTTTATTGGTGGAAGATTTAAAGTCGCCCAAGAGGACGAGCCGCCATGCTACGACCATTTAAACATGGGCACACTCCCTTATTGGCGAAAGATTTAAAGTCGCCCAAGAGGACGAGCCGCCATGCTGCGACCGTTCAAACATGGGTGCCCCCAAGTTTATTGATCATCACAACGTCACTTGGGGGCTTCCAACTCACTGGGTTTAGCTTTCATACCCTCTTGGCCAGGCTTTATATGCCATGTTCGAGTTAAACCTGCCTGTTTGCAACTTGCTACTCCACCATGTGACCCGCCGAACTCTTGACAGTCAATCTTGCTCAGAGACCCTGAACTTGAAAAGTCAATCTCGCAATAAGACCCAGAACTTGTCAAGGTTTAAACGGCGGCTTTTGTCACGCGAGAGCCGGCTTACAGTGAGCTAGGATAAACCCGCCTTGTTTGCTGTAGTCTCTCCGCTATGTGGCCCTTTCGTACTCTTAGCAATGTCAATCTTTTAAAGACCCTGAACTTGCTAAGGTTTAAGCGACGGATTTATGTCACGTGAGAGCCGGCTTACGAGGTTTCAGGCTTTTATGCCTAGCTTCTTTGAAGCAAAACTTGGGTTTTTCAAAAACAAAACAAAGCTAGTCTCTTTTTGTCGAGCCTTGAAAGCCGACATTTTTATACTTTGTTATCATACACATACATCATCATACATTGCATCATCATTGCATCGTCATACCATGCATCATGTATGCATGAGTATCCTGGTTTATATTGCAGGAGCCGGTTTTCAAACCGGGATACATATTCCAATCCTTAATAGCCAACATGGCTAGATTTCCATTATGGTTGTTATAACCAATATTGAATAATTGAGGTTCTCAAACCAAGTTATATTATTATCTTAAATGGCCAACATGGCTGGATTTTGATTATGGTTGTCATAACCAGTATTGGATGATTGAGGTTTTCAAAGCCCCTTCAGAATAATGGCTATTATTCCTTCATCCAAAAAATACCAGCTTATAGCAAGGAGCATGGTTCAACATTCATATGCAAGGCTTTCAGCAACGTCGTCCAGACAGTGGATATGATTTTATTCTGCAATGAAAGGAATAGTCCCGAATCATTGCAAGCATACGACCGGCACTTGGGGGCTACATCATATGATGTTTTTCTTTTCAGAGGAGAAGTGCATGTAAGTCCCGAGTCACTGCAGGCATGCGACCTGGCACTTGGGGGCTACAGTATTCAGCTACACAAACAGATTATAAAGGTCCAAAGTTCACCCAGCCCGTCACACACTGGTGAGCCAGTCCTTGGGGGCTAATGTACTATCATTTTCAAGTTGAGGAGTCATATGAAGACCCGGCCCATCATATAAAGATGAGCCGGCCCTTGGGGGCTACACATTGCTCCTCAAAGTTTATATGATCACATCTACAAAAAGTTCCTGTTCATTATTACATAATGACCTGACCCTTGGGGGCTACACTGGCTGAAGTTTTATGAGCATAAGACACTTACAAGTCCCAGGTTGCTGCAGGTAAGACAACCCGGTACTTGGAGGCTACATATGTGGAACATTCAACTTATGACTGGTGACTCAGATGAACAATCCGGATTTCTCTAGGGTTGCAATATTTATATTGAGGCAAGTCTTAAAGCTATCACTATGTTTCCCTCTTAAGACTTGGGGGCTATAGGTAATATGGATATAAAAAATAGAAGAACACTTTCAAGATGTCAATTGTTAGCGAGACGGGTCTCATTTCTTCATGGAGCTGAAGCATTGAAAGACCGGCTCAACATCACATGGATTTCTTTATTCCCAATAATTTTATCAAGTCAGCGGGAGCCCAGTTGTTTGACCCGGTGTCGTGGATTTGTCACGGCAGATGTCCGGGTTAACGGACTTAAGGTGTGGGGTCATCGCACGTAACTGGTAGCTTGAGAGGGGTTGAGCGGGACGAGAGACGCGGTGTTTTTACCCAGGTTCGGCCCCTCCGATCGAGGTAAAAGCCTACGTCCTGCTCGTGTCTTATATTGATGACGATGACGATCTCGGTTACAAGGGTCCAGAGTCAGCACCTCTAATCTCGAGACCCTCTAATCTGACTATCTTTCTGACCTGTCTATGAGACCTGTCCATGAGACCTGTCTATGAGACGTCTAACCTGACCCTCTTGGGGTGACCCGCCCCTCCTTATAAAGGCTGAAGGGGCGGTTTACATGTAGAGTCTAAGTCGGATTGATGACTTCCCATCGCGGGCTTCTCTTCATGGGCTTCCGAGTCCTGGGCTTGTAACCCATCCCGGGCGGCTTACACCGGGCGGGTTACAACCAGGGCTTATCTTCAGAGACTCGTCTCCGTGACTGCCTGATAACACTGTTCACCTCCTGGCACTGTAGCATCCGGGTTAGCCTCCTGACACTGTAGCCGGGTTAGCATCTTGGTACTGTAGCTGCCGGGTTACACCCTGACACTGTAGCTGCCGGGTTACACCCTGACACTGTAGCTGCCGGGTTACACCCTGACACTGTAGCTGCCGGGTTACCGTTGTCTGCCAGGTTAGAACTGTAACCAGGTCTGTACTGTTTGCCGGGTCAGTATGTCTGCCGGGTCAGTACTGTTCTCCGGGTCAGTACTGTTTGCCGGGTCAGCATGTCTGCCGGGTTATACCGTGGGGTAATATCCCCGTCATTAGCCCCCAGGTTAGCTTGAATTTATTCATGGTAAGCTCCATCGTCTTGCAGGTATATGTCCTTTGAAATAAAATACTGGGATAGAACACACATATGCCGTTGAGTCGGCCTTCAATGCTCTTGGCGGGTCTCCTCCGCCGGGTTATACTCATTGATGGTGCCGCCGGGTCAAATAACTGGACTCCAGCTGAAATTGACATCTTGAAAAAACTCTCTCCAATTTTTTGATATATTCATATTACCTGTAGCCCCCAAGCTCCAAGTTGATCCATGATGACTTGGCGCTTTGCAACAATATCTTTGATTGTGTAGCCCCCAAGTACCAGGTTGTCTTGCCTGCAGCAGCCTGGGACTTATAACTGTCTTATACCTTATAAAACTTCAGCTGGTGTAGCCCCCAAGGGCCGGCTCATCAATGTGATGCGCCGGGTCTTCAATTTGTACCTTATTATCTGTTTTGAACAACTGAATACTGTAGCCCCCAAGTGCCGGGTCGCACGCCTGCGGCGACTTGGGACTTAGAAAAATATTGAAAGGCTTGCTCATCTCCTTGAGATAACCGGGTCTTGCTGACAATGTAATGATTTGAAAACCAGCTTGCATTAGCCCCCAAGTGCCATGGTGCATGCTTGCAGCGACATGGGACTTTGCATACTTGATATAAACTTGATTTGAATAATGTAGCCCCCAAGTGCCGGGTCGTCTGTCTGCGGCGACTCGGGACTATAATATGACTCATCATAATTTGTTGGATGAATCCTTGGCCGTGGTTGAAATATAACCCGGAATGAATATCCTGGAATAATTCCTTTGTCTTTGATATGAAATCCCTGCTCGTAGTTGTGGTGCAACCCGGCGAGTATGTGAGAAATCCATGATGAAGATCCAGCCATGTTGGCTATTAAAGATCTATTTGTTCTGGCGGCTTATCTTATAAGACAAGACCTGCAAAAATAAACAAAACAGAGTATATTCTGCATTGTTGTAAGGGCGGCTTGAAAAAGCACAACCCGGAGATGTAAAAATCTCGTATAGTCTTGCTTCCTCTTTCACAATCTTGCTCTGACCCGGTTTGGCAAACCGGCATGATATGTAAATATGATGCAATGTATGATGTAATGTATGATGCAATGCAATGTATGATGCAATGCATGATGTTTCTTGCTTTGCCTTCCAAAAAATTCATATGATGGTTCTTCTGGGTGGACTCGATGCTTGAACTCATACCAGTGCAGGGTCTCTAACGAGATTAACTGATAAGAGCGCAACGAACCAGAGAGAGACACAGCAGATGGGAGAGTTTACCTCGCCGCTGTAAGAGGCCCTTGCAGGGGGTAAGTTTTAGAACTCGCTGCACCCCTGACAAAACGGCATCAACTTACAGGCAGGTATAACTCAGATTTGCGGATGTAAGGGTTTGCCTCGCCGCTGTAAGAGGCCTTTGCAGAGGGTGAGTTTTTAGAACTCGCTGCACCCCTGACAAAGCGCATCTACTTACAGGCAGGTATAACCCGGATTGCAGATCGAAAAGGAGGTAAGTTTTAGAACTCGCTGCACCCCTAGTGATCTTTGTTGACGGAATCAACCGACCGAGAGGGTTGAAGCTTAACCCGGTGGATTGAAAGCCCCCAAACGACCATGTTGAAGTATCAACATAACTGCAGCATCTTGTAAGCCGCCATCTTTTATGAAGAAATAGCAGAAGCCCCCAAGTTGAACAGTGCATCATGGCGACTCGTCTTCTTGGGTAACTTTTAGTCCTTCCGCCAATAATGTAGTATCCCCCGAGATCGGGTTAACTTTCTTGCCATGATCTGTGGATCTCGTTGAAAACGGCCAAGTGTGTCGAGTCATGTCTGTAGCCCCCGAGTTCTTAAGTTGACTCGAAGAGGCGGCATGAGAATCTCCACTGAAGGTTGAGGTTGACCGTGGCGGGTTATAGATTATCCCGCATGAATTGTTTCCATCATCCGGTCGATGGTTCGTCCCGGCTGGTTGTTGAAGCTCTAACCACTGTAATAGTGGCGACTTGTGCGCCTGTCCGTCGGGCGGCTTGTGCAGGCGATTAGTGCACCGATATGCTGATGTAGATCGTACTGCAGCCGGCGGCTTGCGCTCATCAATTAGGCGGCTCGTACAGGCGAGCATCGCACTGATATGCTGATGTAGATCAGACCACGGGCGGCGTCTTGCGCTCGTCCGCTGGGCGACTTGAACCGGCAAGCACAGCACCAGTATGTTGATGTAGATGTAGGAGTCAGCCGTGCGTTTGAAGATGGCGCAGTTGTGATAAGACGGCCGCGGTATTGTAAGCCGGTATGGTCGGGAGAGGCGGCCGCGGCATTGTAAACCGGTGCGGACGGGTGACTCGGCCGCGGGCGTCTGTAAGCCGTCGCGGACGTACGAGTCGCCCGCGAGTTGATGTAGACCGGACCACAGGTGGTTTCCGTGCGTCCGTTGGACAACTCGTACGGGCGGGTGCTGATTTGAGCTTTGTACCCGCAGTACGCCGGTCACCTTGCCAGTCCTGCATAACGACATCACAGACGAGAGTAACTGTTCTCGAAAGAATAATAAATGTTTCAATAAAAATTGAATGGACAGATTTCACCTGATTCGTCCGGACGACAGACGGTCCGTTCTGTGAACATGCCCCAGTAATTTCAATGGCGATTTAGCCAGTCTTTCGAGGCCGCGGCGGAGGCGGCAGGCCGTAACGGCGAAAACAGCTCGAGGCGAGACTGTGGATGATGAGGCAGATGTGCCTCGCATTGAATGCGCGACGGCTCAGAAAAGCCAACAGGCGGTGGGCCAGCGCATGGTCGCAGCGGCGATGGCGGAGATGGCGATTTGAAGTACGACCGCAGCAGAGCCGAAGCTGGGCGGCTTAGAATAGACCCTCCGGGTCCCTTTTTTTTTTAGCCTCCCACTTATCTTCTCAACAAACAAAACTCCCACCTCTGGCTCTTGTCTCCCCAAAATAGCAGGCTATGGTGAGAGCGCCTGCGCGCGAGGAGCTGGGGCGGGTCAGACGCAAAGGCGAAGAGGAAAAATGGCGTGGGGTAGGTCCGGCGGCTCACGGCGGCCGGGTGATTCGCGAGACGCAGAGGCGGAGCTGCGGTGGAGACGGGAGCAGAGAGCCGGCCGGCGGCTCGGTCGTGAGACGGCTCGTCGGCGCGTGGAGAGCCGGCGCGGCAACCCACCGCGGAGGTCGGTGGTGGGCAGAGTAGCGGAGGCGGCTCAAGTGCGGGAGCGCGAAGGGAGCGGCAGCGGCCGGCTCGTGGCGCGGCGGCGGTCGAGGCCATGGCGGCTCAACGCAGCAGCGAAGGCAGGAGGAGCCCGCAGCGGGGCGGAGCGGAGACGCGGCGGCGGCTCGCGAGGCGCCGGGGCGGCGCACGGCGGCGGCTTGGGGGGTCTCCAGCGGCTCAGTGCGCGGCGGCGGCTTGGGGGGTCTCCGGCGGCTCAGTGGAGGCGGCGACGGCGCGGCCGGAGCAGCTCAGAGGCGCCGGGGCGGCGCGCGGCGGCGGCTTGGACGCGGCGGCTCAACCGCGGGGCGAGGCAGCGACGGCGCGGCCGGAGAGGCGCAACAGGCGCGGCGGGTGGAGAAGGCCACGGCGGGTCGCGGCGGGTTGAAACCGCGGGGGCGATTTGGAGACGGCGGCGGCTCAGACGATGTGGGCGGCCGAGGCATCAGGAGGCTTGGCAGAGGATGAGTCCGCATCGGTGTGAGGCAGCTGGGCCGGAACCGCAATGGCGGCTCGGGGGTTCCCCGGTGACTCATCAGCGAGGCCGCGGTCGGCTCGCAGGTTCCCTGGCAACTCGATGAGCGGCGGGACGGAGCCGTAGCAGCTATGGCGGCTCGAGGCCGTGCCACGGCAGAAGCGGGCCCTCAAACGCAGCAGCAGGTCGGAACAACAGAGGCCGGTAGGGGCGGCTCACGGCGACGGAGGCGAGCCAAGGGACCCCTGTGCAGACGCAGAACGACGGGTCGTCGATGGCGCGATAACGACGGCGGCTCGGCGCGGCCACGGAGGAGGCACGGCGAGTTGACGAGGTGAAGGCGGGCCACGGCGACTTGAAGTGACAGAAGCCGCGGCGGGTCAACGAGGTCGTCCGCGACGGCGGCGGGTTGGAGAGGCGGCCGCGCGGAGGAGGACCCGCGAGGTGACTCGCCGTAGTGGAGTCCGGCGGATCGGTGTCAATGGCGACTTGTGCTGCACACGACGGCTCACAAACAGAGGCGGCGACGGCGGCTCATCGGCGGCGGCTTGGCACATCGGGCGTCGGTTCCAGCTCTGAACAAGGCCTCGGCGGCTCATTAAAGGCAGCTCGAGGGCGAAGCAAGACCGGCCTGACTCGGGCGGATGCAACCAGGAGAGGAGTGGCGTAGAGGTGGCTTGATCTGCGGCGGCCGCGGTGAGTCACGGTGGAGGCAGTCGGGCGAACCATAGCGAGACGAGGCAACCGAATCCGGGTCGCGGCTGTATCCGTTTCCGGGTCGTAGGCGTCTTTGGACAATTCACGTCTGCTTCTTCCTTTTCCTTTGACTTTTTTCTTGATTTTTCCTTTGCTTCCGATGGTTACTCGGTGAACCAAAATAAAACGGCGACTGGTTTTGGCGAGTTACTGATGAAAACTTGACACGCCGAGGGCGAAATAGGCCACAAACGAAGACTATGGTGTTGGCGACTTGTGACTTCTTCTTTTTTTTTTTTGCAGCGGAAAATCCAGGATGACTTTTGACGGTTATTGCAACATGTTTTTGGTCGTGGTGGAAGTGCTCCTGTTGACCTTGGCGACTTCCGCAGAAGTATATCTTTTTCCTCAACTTGTAGGACGGCCGCTGTTTGGCGGACATTTAACTTGTCTGGGTTACACTCCCGCATAACCCTAATTTTCCTTAACCTCAAATTTCACAGATTGGAACTCTGAACTCACGAACTCGAAGCTGATCCACATCCTTTCAAACCGATCTTCTTCATCCGAAAAATTTGCGAACTCCTCGGTCCCTGGGAGAGATCCCTTCAAGAACTCAACACCACCGTGCGTCGCCCCACGGTGGGCGCCAACTGTCGTGGATTTGTCACAGCAGATGTCCGGGTTAACGGACTTAAGGTGTGGGGTCATCGCACGTAACTGGTAGCTTGAGAGGGGTTGAGCGGGACGAGAGACGCGGTGTTTTTACCCAGGTTCGGCCCCTCCGATCGAGGTAAAAGCCTACGTCCTGCTCGTGTCTTATATTGATGACGATGACGATCTCGGTTACAAGGGTGCAGAGTCAGCACCTCTAATCTCGAGACCCTCTAATCTGACTATCTTTCTGACCTGTCTATGAGACCTGTCCATGAGACCTGTCTATGAGACGTCTAACCTGACCCTCTTGGGGTGACCCGCCCCTCCTTATAAAGGCTGAAGGGGCGGTTTACATGTAGAGTCTAAGTCGGATTGATGACTTCCCATCGCGGGCTTCTCTTCATGGGCTTCCGAGTCCTGGGCTTGTAACCCATCCCGGGCGGCTTACACCGGGCGGGTTACAACCAGGGCTTATCTTCAGAGACTCGTCTCCGTGACTGCCTGATAACACTGTTCACCTCCTGGCACTGTAGCATCCGGGTTAGCCTCCTGACACTGTAGCCGGGTTAGCATCTTGGTACTGTAGCTGCCGGGTTACACCCTGACACTGTAGCTGCCGGGTTACCGTTGTCTGCCAGGTTAGAACTGTAACCAGGTCTGTACTGTTTGCCGGGTCAGTATGTCTGCCGGGTCAGTACTGTTCTCCGGGTCAGTACTGTTTGCCGGGTCAGCATGTCTGCCGGGTTATACCGTGGGGTAATATCCCCGTCACCCGGCGTCATCAACAATCATGACCCGGCATTATCAAAAGATCATAACCTGGCAGAGTCTATATAAGCAACCCGGCTTCATAAAGTTGAAAATGGTTTAACAATGGACAAATTTCTATTCCTAATTGAAGCAATGGAAAGCCGGCTCAACTTCATATGGTTTTATTATCTCCAATATTTTTCATCAAACCAAAGCATTGGAGGCCGACTCAACGGCATATGAGTGTTTTATTCCCAATATTTTGCAAAGGACATGGACCTACAAGATGTTTGTGAAGACGGCTCGTTAATATGAAGAAGAAACCCGAATTTTCAAGGAGTTACTTTATCAAGCCGGCCAGTGGAGAAAGCCGGTCCTTTAACATATTTGTTATTCTTATTCCAGGAGCTTACCATGAATAAATTCAAGCTAACCTGGGGGCTAATGTCGGATTATACCCCGCGGTATGACCCGGCCTGAAGTATGACCCGGCCAGGGACTTGTCGACTCACTGGTGACCCGGCCGAGCCTGGCGGCTCATTGGTGACCCGGCAGGTGGGTCAGACGAACGACAAGACCCAACGGGCCAGAAGGCGGCTCGCAGAGAAGGCCCAAGGAGAGGAAAGATTCCCTCATAAAGGAAACAAGACCCGGATTAGGATTCAAGAGAGACTAGTCCTAATCCTACTCCTAGTAGACTCTACATGTAAACCTACCCCTTCAACTTATATAAGGAGGGGTAAGGCAACCCTAGAGGGACAAGTTCAAGTCATTAGAGATAGACATATTAGAGGCTCTCGAGATTAGAGGTAGCAATACAGCACCCTTGTAATCGAGATCATCCTCATCATCAATACACACAAAGCAGGACGTAGGCTTTTACCTCCATCGGAGGGGCCGAACCTGCGTAAACTCGCGTCTCTCGATTCCGACCAACCCCTCTCAAGCCACCACATAGTTGCGATGGCCTCTCAAGCCACCACATAGTTGCGATGGCCTCACACCGAAAAAAATGCAAGAGAGGGTCAAAACACAACCACGCCCGCTAGTGACCCAAATATATAGGAACGGAGGGAGTATATATTTGGGTCACTAGCGGGCGTGGTTGTGTTTTGACCCTCTCTTGCATTTTTTTTTCTCGTTTATCTCAAAGATGCTAGTATTATGTAAAATAGCAAACGAGATGAAACAACCGGATGCGATTGTACCCCGAGAAGACACGAGTGTGCTAGTCTAACTGTGTCTGATGCCCATACACAGCAAAATCGGCCTTGCCTATTGGTGCCAACCGCAAGCGTTCGCCAGTGCGAAGGGGTAATGTGCACAGTACAAACCCAAACCCGACAGCGACCTATAAAAGATCTCGCCAGCGGCGGCTAACAACTAATTTTTCCGCCGATAGCTCTCCACCACCACCACACACACCAAATGGAACCGTTGCTCAACCATGGTGATGTGCATGGGGCCATCCTGATAGTGTTGGACGACGATGTGATAGAGGATTCCGATGCGTTGGCCGCCATGGCGGGCAACGGCAAACAGCCAGCTGCCGCGGCCGACGACGACGGGATAGAGGATTCCTACGTGGTGTCCTCCATGTCGCTCAACGGTCAACCGTGATCTGCCGCGGCCGACAACGACGATGACCTCGAGTTTTAACGTCGGATGCAGATGGCCATTGCTCTGTCCGTCAAGGAATCGGGCCTCGATGTGTTCCTGCATGACGAGGATGAGCGCCGTCTCAGTGTCAGTGTGGAACAATCTATCGCATCTGCGTATGCCATCCGCAATGCGGCTAGGGATCTGAAGCAGCAGAAACGATGAGAGAGTGCAAAGAGGAAGCGGAACTCAGATGTAGAGGGCAAAAAGAGGTGGGAGTAGGACCAGAAGGCGGCAGAGCAGGCCATCGTATGCCTCTCAGCCGCGTTGGAGGCCAGTGCAGGCCTTGCAGCTGCGGCGGCAGCCCTGGCAACAACAGCCACGTCGACCAGGGAAGTAGCTCTAGCGAGATCGGTGCCCGTCTGTATCCCGATGGCCCACCTGGATGCCACGACATCTTCGTTTACAGCGGCAGACCTGGCGAGAGGCACCGCAGTCGCTCCGGCCGAGGTAGCCCCGCCGATCTTCGTCGTGGAACCAGTGGAGCTCATCGACTTGACGAGCTCCTCGGAATACTCGTTTTGAGGCGAGGAAGGTCATGACGACGGTGGAGGCGCGGCGTTTGTATGCATCTATGGCGTAGTGAATATTTTGTGCAGTTCATCTTCATGTAAATTGAGGAACTGTTTGTAAGTTACTGAGCATTTGAACTAATGTCAACTAATCCGCTGCAAAATAAGGCATTTTGTGTTGAAAATTTGCCAAATGTTTGTGTCATCTGTTTGTGGGCATGTGGAAATTTAGGATGAATTAGACGTCTGCGACTGAAATTGAGGATGAACCGTGTGAGATGAACCCACCTTGAGAAATCTTAGAAGAAAGAGCTACCCGCCTCGAGCGATGCAAAAATTCGTGGTTTCGCGGCATGGCATTTCATTACAGCGTAGAGCGTACACACTTTATTATGTTTGGACCGTGTGCGATCTTGGTTGCTCCGGCCCAGTTTGGTTGCCAAAATTTAATTTGAAGAGGTATTTCAACTGCATGCCGCCTTTCCTCATCCACCGCACCGACCCTATAGTAAAATTTCAGTTGCCGAGGCATTTGAACCGTCGCCATCCCTCGTCCACTACCATCTCCACCCACACCATTACTACAAAAAATTTCAGCAGCAGCGGCACATCCGCAAGCACCCCCCCCGTCCGCACAACACCCCCTCCCCCTTCCTCCCCCGCTTGAACCCTAGCTCGCCCCCCGCCGCCGCCTCCCACCACCAACCTCAGCCGGTCTGCCCGTGCCTCATAGCTAAACAAGTTCAGGGTCCCCACCGATCCACATACACCATCGCCACCCTGACTTTTTAGATGAGGCCGGCGGTGTCCCTTTCCCCCAGATCCCCATCCCGTACTCTAGAGAGTCGTAGCCTAATCAGCCCGACCACATCTCACGTGGACCTCGAGGAGTGTACGAGCAAAAAGAGGTCTATCATGGCCTCTTCGCCATACGCTAGTGAGGTGGGCGCCGTTCGCGCCGACCCTTCGATCCCGGACGAACACCTAGCCGCGGGAACCGGTGAGGACGCTGCCTACGTTGCCATGCCGAAGGCTTCAAGTCTGCGGGAATGCGTGTTCCTGTATCTCAGGAGAGCCGGCTATGACATCAAGCTCGTCAACATCACCGGCTTCACCCAGGCCATGTCACAAGTTAAGTGGTCCACCGGCAACGCCTCTAGTTCAATCGCCGTCGATCTCTCCAAAGGCCCCGCCGCTGATCTCCTCCACCTCGCAGGCATGGATTTGCGATCCTTCTATGCCATCGAGCCCCTTTTGTCATTTCTGAAGGAAACGTTCTACGGCGGTGGCTTGGGATCCTTAGCTTCAAAGTCAGATCTCATCCACCAAGATAATGGCACACACTACGGCTGTTACAAGGGGAAACGTGATATCTGTGACATCAGGGAGCGCACCCTAGGCACCTCATATCCCAAGTGGAAGGAGCCCATCCATGAAAAGTGAGGCAACATTCTGTGAGCAAATCATACCTTTTGTAGCTAGCCGTCTTGTACCCATTGTTGTAGTAGCTTTTGCCATGCGATAATCATGAAGTGTTTAATTGAGCATTTGTCCAGTTGTCAAGCAGATGCCTTGCTTTTTTGTATCTGGTTGTTAGGTTGGTTGCATTGAGTATTTGTCTAGTTTTCAATGGCTATAGTTGGTTGTTACAGTGAGCATGAATGCCTTTTTTCTTTCAGTTATTCACAATGTGATGTTCATTATGTGCAAGTATGAACTGTGCAGTTCAATTTCATCAATACCACATGTTATGCCTGGTGTTGTTAACCTGTCGTCGTTTTCTCACGACAGATGCAGATGCCATGGGGTGGCTTATCGAGAGTGGTTGGGGCCTAAGGACACCGATGGGCTCCGGGAGCGGGATTAGGCACGAACGGTGAGGGACACGCGATGTACCCAGGTTCAGGGCCCTCCGTGGGAGGTAATACCCTTAGTCCTGCCGGTCTGATTGATTAACCAAGGGGGGATACAATGGTGCTCCTGGAGCTGTATGGATAGAGGAGGAAGAAGGGGCTAGCTCGCCTTCTTCGCCTCTATGTGTGTGTGGGTGTGTGTTCTAGAAGCTGTCCCCCTACATGGGGGAGCTCCGGGGGGTTTTATAGGCCAACCCCCCGGAATACAATATGAATAGAAGGCTCCGGAGGCGCGGCGGTCTGTCTAGCCGGCCGTGGGGCCCCCGGCTGACAGGTCTCGTCGCCGGTAGGGCCCGCCGGCTGTGGGGTCCCGTCGATAGCCGGAGGGGACCTACCCTGCGGGCCCCCGTGCCTGTCTTGTCCCAGCACGGGTCGTCCTTGGGGCGTCATCTTGCGGCAGCCGGGCGCGGTCAGTGGTACGGCCGGCCGCACTGTAGCCATGCCGGAGCAGGTAATGGAGTGGTTGAGGGCAGGCCACCACTGTGCCGTTCGTCAGGTCGCAGTCGGCCTCTCTATGGCCATGTGGGGCTGACCCCCAATGCGACGGGGGCGTGTGTAGCCACGCGTGCTCTGACGGCAGTACCTGCAGCATCGCCGGCTAGGGGGCTAGGCGTCTCCGCCCCGAGCCAGCCGGTTGGAGTAGCCGGCCGGGCGGAGCCGGTCCGTGGGGGGAGGCGGCTCGCCCCGCGGTTGTTTTGAAAAGTTGGAGGCAGTCGGCTAAGGCTACCCCAGGGTTATCCCCCCGTCAGTAGTCCCCGAAGCAGGGGAGGCCTGCCAGTGAACGGAGGCGGACCTCGCCGGCTTGAGTCTTGTCTTGTATTACGCATGGTCCAGGCGCCAGAGGAGGCAAGAGCGTGGCGGCCGGCTCCGTAGCCAGCCGACGCTTCGCGGGACGCCTCGAGTGCCCCGTCGGGCAGAGAAGGCGCGCCACGTGGGGGGCACAGTGGGCCGTGACCTGACAGGCCACGCGGAGGACAAGACCAGGCCATGGGGCGGGGCCCACTTCGGCCGCGGCCTCGGCCCGTGCGCGCGGATCCTTTGCGGCCCGGGCCGTCGGTTGGCGTTCCCGGGGCGCATTAATGCTTCCCGCGCGGGGGTTTAAATGGAGGGGGGAGAGGGGCGGAACGGCATATTCATTTCCTCTCCCACAGCACCTTGCCGTCGTCGCCCCTCACCTCCCCGCTCAGAGAGAGAGAGAGAGAGAGAGAGAGAGAGAGCGAAAACCGCACGCTCGCCGCGCCGTCGCCGGAAGCCGCACCGAGAGCGGGTATTTGCACCCCGCCGCTGCGACCCCGAGACCTTCGAGGGCGATGGCGAGCAAAGGAGCGTGGGACGGCAGCGACGTCGATGAGCACTTCATCGAGCACCTCCGCCACCGCCGCAAGTTGCCGTCGGAGAAGCACCTGGAGGCGCGCATCGCGTGGGCGAAGAACACGCCGACCCCGAGGGAGGGAGAGGTGGTGGTTTTCGCCGAGCACTTCCTCCGCGGGCTCGGCCTGCCGGCGAGTACATTCTTCCGGCGTTTCCTCACATATTTCGGGTTGCAGCCGCACCATTTGGCCACCAACGCCATCCTGCAGCTGGCGGCATTCGTCTCCCTCTGTGAGGGATTCCTGGGGGTGGAGCCGCGCCCGGACCTCTGGTGCCAGCTCGTCTACCTCAAATGCCAGACGGTCAAGGACCCGGCAACTGGCCAGAAGGTCATCACCGCCTGTGGAGCTGCCCTGATCCACTTCCGAGCCGGAGCCGGGTTCCCGCAACTCCCCTTGCAGGACTCGGTCAAGAACTGGCAAAAGGGTTCTTCTACGTGAAGAACGTGAAGCCGGAGGAGGACTACATCAACCTCCCCGCCTTCGTCAATCAGCCACCGGTCGCAATGCTGAACTAGAGGACGCCTCCGGCCGTCGCCCCCGAGATGGCGAACCGGCTCTACGAGCGGCTGGCGGTGATGAACATGACGAAGGGGCTGCTGGCCGCGGACGTCCTGGCTACGATGGTGGCGCGCCAGGTAACGCCTCTGCAGCGCCAACCGCCCCTCATCTGCCAGATGGGAGGGCGGTGCGACCCTTGCCGGCTCTCCACCAAGGAGCTAAAGGCGGTGCAGGTGGCGAGGAGGGTGAACGCCATCTCAGCCGCTAAGATGAACGAGGGTGGATGGCAATGGGGGAAGGCCCCGTACAGCCGGGACCGTCCGGCTCCGCGGGTACGTGTCGAGCCGTCCCCCACCCCTTTTTTTGTTGAAAATGGCTTCCCCCCATGGTATGACGACGGGGGGGGCCCTTGTGTACGCAGGTTTTCCCGCTGTTGCAGAACTACGCCCCGCCGGCCGCCGACGTGGAGGAGTCGGACGAGGAGGAGGTCGAGGACGCCGACGACGTGGAGCTGGCCGTATCGGAGCCGGACGGCGCACCCGGCGGTGACGGAACGGAGCCGGAGGCGGCCGAGTCGGCTGGTGAGTTCCCTCCCCAAACACCTTGGCGGGAATGGACCGACGACGACGCTGAGCCGAAAAGGGTGCGTGATGCAGCGGCTCCAGAGGACCTCGGAGCTTCGGGGGATGACACCACGGCGCTGAGGAAGCACGTTCGTCGCACCGACCGCGGGCCCAGCCGGGACGACGTGGTCGCCGGTGGCAGGGGGAAGCAGCCGGCCAGCCCAAGGTTGGCTCCCAAGTGGGTGGCCACCGGGCAGCCGAGAGGTGGCCGCGGAGGCGGCGGGAAGAAACTGTGGGTTGCCCGGTCGGGCCCCGCCAGGCGGGCGGTCCTTGTCACGTTCGGGTAAGTGCGCTCTAAATACTTGCTTATTTCATGGCGGCCTCCCTTCCTTATCTTGCCCATCCAGGGAGCCGCGCGCCCTTGGGAGAACTTCGGCTGCCGAGACGGCGGGGACAGCACCGCCGCCCACTGCCGAGGAAAGGGAGCGCGCGGTATGGCGGGACCTCGAGGCGGCCGAGTAGGAGCTGTGCGAAGAGGGACGTCGCCCGTGGGAGGAGGCGGTGCGGACGCCGACGTCGGGTCGGGCCAGCGCGGAGCCAGCCGACCAGTCGTGCGAGCCTTTTCCCGGGTGGCAGGCGGAGGCGGACGCGACCGCGAGTGCGGCAGACACCGCCGAAAGGGCGGGGCCGGGCAATTACACGGCCCCGTTGGGGGCGGAAGACGCCCCGCCGGGGCAGGGGAGCCCCCAAAAGTCATCGTCCTGGACGCGGAGGTCCCGGCTTCGGAGGCCTCGGCTTCGGAGGCGAGCCGGTCCGGCGCTGCCACAGGAGGAGCGTCTGTCAGCGAGACGGCGGCGCCCGGAGGGGCGGACGCCCCGGGCTCGTCAGCAGGGGCACCCGGGACCGTGGCACCGGAAAGGGAAGGCCGCCTGGTGAACACGGCGAAGGGCGCGTCCGGGCCCGCCGACGGGGGTCGGCCATAGGAAACCTGGGCCACGGCCGAAGGCGGGGCTATCAACGACGCGCCGAGCGCCCTTGGGGCTGCGGTGGTTGCCGTCGTCGAGGAGTTTGCCGCCTGCCGCGCCCAGGTGGCGCAAGACGCCTGGGCCACCAGCGACCGGCTGGTCCACCTCGAGCAGTCCGTCGCGGTAAGGGCTCGAAGCCTCGTACTTTGTTTTGGTTTTTTCCAGTGGGGCGCGCCAGCGCACCCACTGGGTGTAGCCCGCGAGACTCGGGCCGGCCTGGGACGTAGGCGGGTCGAGTCTAACGGCGTCTTTGTTTCTGTGATCTCTACAGGCTGCACACGACCGTCAGGTGGCTGCGTACAACACGCTGCTAGGCTTGTACCGTAGGGCCGAAAATCGGCTAGCCATCATGTCCGCGGATCTGCAAGGTATGGGTTCCCGCGAATTTCTAGTGACGGCGCGCGAGCGCACCCACTGGGTGTAGCCCCTGGGATTCAGGCCAGTTGGCCCGGAGGCGGGCTGAATCCCTTTCTTCGTTTGCTTTCTGATAGCGGTGACCTCGTCTCGAGCAGGCACCTATGCCGAGACGGTCTGCCTCCGACGCTAGGTGGTGCGGCTTGGCGAGGAGCGGGACCTCCTGACCGCGAAGTGCGACCGGCTCCGCCAGGAGGGAGATCAGGCGAAGGCGGAGAAGGAGGCGCGTGAGGCAGCTCGCCACCGGGAGTTGGAGGAGCGAGAGGCTGCTTTCCAACGGCGGTTGGAGGAGCGGGATGCGGCTTTCCAACGGCGGTTGGAGGAGCGGGATGCGGCCCATCGCAAGGACTCGCTGGCGAAGGCGGCCAGGGAGGAGCAGGCGGCCCACGTCGAGTACGAGCGCCGGCTCCAGGAGTGGTCGGCCAGGGCTGCCAAGGAGCAGGAGGAGGCACTGGAAGGGGACCGGCTCCTGGCTGGTAGGTTTTGGTTGTCTTATTTGTCTTTGCGCGTTGGCTTCGGGCCGCCGTTTTCTTCGTCTTACATCAAGCGTTCCTTTCTACCCCAACAGCATTCCCGGGCACACAGGCGGAAGTGGAAGCGGCCGTGGAGGCCCACCGCGAGGCTCAACGGGCGCTTGGAGTTCATGTTGGGGACCTCGCCGCCTGGACCATGGAAGAGGTGGGGATCGGCGGCAGGGCGCGTCTGGACGAGGTGGTCCGGGCCCTGAAGCGGCTCCAGGCCACCGGCTTGGAGCTGGTCCGCACCATCTGGCCGGTTGCGGTGGAGCCGGCATCCATGAGCCGGCTATCTAGGTGGCTGGAGGCCGGGACCGCGTGGGTAAATGCCTGGAGGTCTTCTGCGGCGCGCGCCGGGGCGGCCATGGCGCTTCGGGTTGCGAGGTCATGGTACCCCGAGCTGGATTTTGGGCTGCTTGCATCCCAGCGCACTGGCACGGATGCTGAGCTGGAGGCGGTCGCCGACGTGCTGGCCGCGCGGGCCAGTGACCTCGCGTCCTTTGCTCCTTGGGACGAATATGTCCCGGAGCGAACGGTAGACGGCGAGGTGGTCCCGGAAGACCGGTTCGGGCTCGCCATCGACGACCCGGAGGGTAGCGCCGGGGAGACGGATGACGAAGCCATCGAGTCCAGCACCGACGACTACGCCGACTACGAGCTGGCTCGCGACCTAGACCCGGAGGGCGGTGTGGATCCCACCGTGACCAAGGACGAAGGAGAAGACGGTGCTGCCGCAAAGGATGCCGGAGGGGAAGGTGGCGCTGCCGCTATTTAGGACCTTTCTTTCCTGCATTTCGTTAGACTATATTTCCACCCACTGGGGGTGTTAATGTAATGAACTTGTGGCCGTGTGCCATTTTGTATATATAAGTTCGTGCTTTCTATTGCAAAAGTTTTTTATGCGTGCCGACCCGACCTTAGCCTTTTTGCCCTTTTTGGCTCCGTCTACCCAAAACCTTGTCCCTTTCGGCATCAGCCCCACCAGTCGGATAGCCGGGAGCCGGTCTGTAGCTAGGACGGGGCATCCGCCTCGGGGGAGTCGGTCGCTAGTTTGAGAGCCGCGAGGGTGTTTTGGCTAAGGTAAGTGGCAGAGGCTATAAAAGTTCCGGCTAGCCCTAGCCGGCGACCCCCTATGACTGTTTTCGCGTGTGCTAAGTTTACCGTCCCGAGAACCCACCAGCCGGACAGCCGGAAGCCGGTCTGTAGCTGGGTGGGGTGGTAGGGTGTTTCCTTAGTCCACGTTACTTGACCGGCTTCGGGGAGCGAAATCAAGGTTAGCCGGCGAGCCCCCGAGACCGTGGAGTCGGGCCCGGGAACCAGTAAGTGAGGCAAACAGCTTTGGAAGGAAACGAAAGAGGCGTGCCCCAAGAGCTGGTTTGGGGCACCCGTTGCATTCATATGCCCAAAAGGGGAGGTACATACATACACTGGTCCTTAGCAGTAAAGCGGTCGGCGGAGAGCCGCGTTCCACGGGCGCTCCGTCTCCTCGTCGGAGGCGTCTCTCTTGCGCTTCTGCGGCTTCTGCGCGTCTATTAGATAGTACGCGTTGTTGTGCAGCGCCTTGCTGATGATGAACGGACCCTCCCATGGGGAGGATAGTTTGTGCTGGCCGGCGGTCCGCTGGATCCGCCTGAGCACCAGGTCCCCCTCACGGAAGGAGAGTGACCGGATGCGCTTACTGTGGTAGTGCCGGAGCTTCTGCTGGTAGATAGCCGTCCGGCTCAGAGCTAGCTCGCGGGCCTCCTCGAGAAGGTCGACGTCGTCCACCCTTGCCTCCTTTGCGCCCGTCTCCGTGTACAGGGTGACGCGGGGCGAGTCAAACTCGATGTCCGTGGGGATGACCGCCTCGGACCCATACACGAGGAAGAAGGGCGTGAAGCCAGTTGATCGGTTGGGCATGGTCCTCAGGCTCCACAAGACGGCCGGCAGCTCCTTGATCCAGCAGCCGGCTGAGTGGTCGAGCGGTGCCACGAGCCGGGGCTTGATGCCGGCCAGGATTAAGCCGTTAGCCCTTTCGGCCTGGCCGATCGACTACGAGTGGGCCACCGAGGCCAGGTCGAGCCGGATGCCTTGCTTGGCGCAGAAACGTGCTAGCGTGCCCATGGCGAAGTTGGTGCCATTGTCGGTGATGATGCTGTGCGGGACGCCGTAGCGGACCTTTAAGTCTTTGACGAACCGGACGGCCATGGGGCCGTCCAGCTTCTTGATGGGTCTGGCCTCGATCCACTTGGTGAACTTGTCGACGGCTACCAGCAGATGCGTCATGCCGCCTCGAGCGGTATTAAATTGCCCCACCATGTCGAGCCCCTAGACGGCGAAGGGCCACGACAGGGGGATGGTTTGCTGCGTCGTAGCCGGCAGGTGGCTTTGCACACGGAAACGCAGGCACCCTTCGCACCTGTCGACGAGCTGCGTCGCCTCCTCAAGCGCAGTCGGCAAGTAGAAGCCGTGGCGGAACGCCTTGGCCACCAGGGTCCTCGAGGCGGCGTGGTGCCCACACTCGCCCTGGTGGATGTCTCGGAGGATCTCTTGTCCCTTTTCGGGCTCGACGCAACGTTGGTCCACGCCGGTCGTGCTGCGGTGGACCAGCTCATGGTTGATGATGCTGTAGGTGGGGGCACGGCGCTAGATCTGCCGAGCTTTGTCTTCGTTAGGGGGGATCTCACCACGCAAGAGGAAAGCCAAGATTGGCCGGGCCCACGACAGAGCTGACATCGAGGCCAGCTCCGGCACGGGCTGGAGGTTCTGGGCAGCCGGAGCCCCCGGGTCCGTCGACGGAGCCCCCGGGACCAGCTCGCCAGTCCACGGGTCTGGCTGGTCGACTGCCATCAGGACGTCCGCAGGCTTAGGAGCCGGCGTGGCGGGCGCAGCCGGTGGAGCAGGTGGAGCCGGCGAATCGTCGGAGCCGGCGGAGCAGGCAGAGCCGGTGGAGCCATCGGAGCCGGCGGAGTCCTCGGGACAGTCAAGTAGCCGGCGGGATCCATGGGTACGAAGATGGACTCCGACTCGGCGGAGGGTTTGATCGACGGCTTGCGCAGCTGCTCGAGGGAGACGCCAGCCGGGATGGCCTGGCGGGTGGAGCCAATTTTTGCCAAGGCGTCTGCTGCCTCGTTGTCCACCCGGGGGACGTGATGGAACTCGCAGCCCTCGAAGGAGGCAGTGAGCTGCTGGACGAGGAACTGGTAGCTAGCCATGTTGGCGTCCCTGGATTCCATTCGCCAGAGACCTGCTGCACCACCAAGTCGGAGTCGCCGAAACACAAGATGCATCGGATGCCGATCTCCTTGGCAAGCCGGAGGCCATGGACGAGCGCCTCGTACTCGGCCACGTTGTTGGAGGTGGCGAAATGGATCTGGAGCGCATACTTGAGCTGGTCTCCTTTCGAAGATGACAAGACGATGCCGGCTCCCAGGCTGGTCCGCATATTTGAGCCGTCGAAGTGCATGCGCCAATGCATGGAGTCTGGAGGAGGCGACACGAACTGGGTTTCGGCCCAGTCGACGAGGAAGTCGGCCATCGTCTGGGACTTGATGGCGGTGCGTGGCTCATACCAGATTTCGTAGTTGGCGAGGGCGATTGCCCACTTGGCGATCCGGCCGGTGGCGTCCCGGCCGCTCATGATTTCGCCCAGCGGCGCCGTGCTCACCACGGTGATGACATGCTCTTGGAAATACTGCTTGATCTTCTGGGCGGCGAAGTATATGCCGTAGCACATCTTCTGGTAGTGGGGGTAGTTTTGTTTGGAGGCGGAGAGGACCTCGCTGAGGTAGTAGACGGGGCGCTGGACCGGCAGCGCTTTGCCCTCCTCCGGCCGCTCCACCACCAGCACGATCCTGATTATGCCGGTGGTCACCGCGATGTATGCGAGTAGGGGCTCCTTCTCAGCCGGTGCGGCCAGGATGGGCGCGCAGGTAAGGACTCGTTTGAGGTCACAAAACGCCGCGTCCGCCTGGTCGGTCCACTCGAACTTGGCCGGCTTCCTGGCAGAGTCGGCGCCCGGCTCGACAAGCATCGTCTTCCTCAGGAGCTGGTAAAGTGGCAGAGCCTTTTCCCCCAGCTGGCTGATGAACCGGCTGAGCGAGGCGAGGCAGCCGGTGAACTTCTGGACATCGTGGAGACGGGTCGGCTTGGGCATGCGCTCGATCGCCCTAATCTTTTCTGGGTTAGCCTCAATGTCGCGGGCGGACACGAAGAAACCCAGGAGCTGTCTGGCTGGGACGCCGAAAACGCACTTCTCCGGGTTGAGCTTGACCTTGTACTCACGCAGATTGGCGAAGGTCTCCCGGAGGTCGTCAAGGAGGCTGAAATGCTTCTTGGTCTTGATGACGATGTCGTCAACATAGATGTGGACGTTCCTGCTGATCTGCGGCAGGAGGCACTTCTGCATGCAGCACTGGAAAGTGGCGCCCGCATTCTTCGGGCCGAAGGAATGGTGATGTAGCAGTAGGCCCCGAAGGGGTGATGAAGGAGGTCTTCAGCAGGTCGGCCGGGTCTAGCTTGATCTGATGATAGCCCGAGTAGTCGTCTAGGAAGGACATCAGATCGCAACCGACCGTGGAGTCGATAACTTGATCGATCCACGGCAGGGCGAACGGGTCCTTGGGACATGCCTTATTCAGGATCGTGTAGTCGATACACATGTGCCAGGTCTTCCTTTTCTTCAGCACCAGGACTGGGTTGGCCAGCCAGTCCGGGTGGAATACTTCCATGATGAAACCGGCTGTGAGCAGCTAGGCGATCTCCTCTCCTATAGTATGCCGCTTCTCCTTGGAGAAATGGCGCAGGGGTTGCTTGACCGGCTACGCATCCGACCGGACATGAAGTTTGTGCTCGGCGAACTTCCTCGGAACACCCGGCATATCTTTAGGAGACCATGCAAAGATATCCCGATTCTCACGGAGGAAGTCGACGAGCTCGCCTTCCTATTTGCTGCTGAGGTTGGCGCCGATGGTGATGCATTGCTTGGGGTTAGCCGGGTCAAGCGGCACCTGCTTGGTGTCCTTAGACAGCTGGAAAGATGCCTCGCTGGCCGACTGGGACGGGGGAGGCAACATGGCCGGCTGGTTGAAGGCGTGAGGCACGAGCCGGTCGAGCTGCCGCCTCTCCTCCGCAATCTCCAAAGCCTCGGCGAGCTGGCTACCATCGCAGGCGCACTCGATCGACATCTTGTAGTCTCCGGCGACGGTGATGATGCCCTTAAGGCCCGGCATCTTCAGCTTGAGGTAGGCATAATGGGGGATCGCCATGAACTTGACGAGGGCCGGCCTGCCCAGCAGCGCGTGGTAAGGACTGTCGAGGTCCACCACCTCGAACCATATCGGCTCGCGACGGAAATGGTGCTTGTTGCCGAAGAGGACGTCGAGCTTGATCTTGCCGATGGGGGTGCAGGATTTTCCCGGCACGATGCCATGGAAAACCGTCCAGCTTGCTCGTAGGTCTTTCTCCTTGAGCCCCAACTTGAGCATCGTGTCGTAATAAAGGATGTTGATGCTACTGCCCCCGTCGAGCAACACCCGCGAGAAACGGAAGGTGCGCCTCTCGGAGACGATGGTGGGATCGAGGACGAGGGCGTGGCTGCATGGGTTTGGCATCACGGCCGGGTTGGCCGCCCGGCTCCAGGTGACCGGCTTCTCGGACCAATGCATGAATTGGGGGGCCGAGGGAGCAGTGGCGTTCACCTCGCGCCGACGCTGGCACACGCTGTGCTTGTCGGTCGCTTTGCTGGTGAAGACGACGTAGGACCCGTCCTGGTTAGGGAACTGGTCGTGGAGAGGGCCGTCGTTGGGAGCCGGGGCCGGAGTAGGCGGTGGGGCCTGAGCCGGTGCCGACACGCGAGGAGCCGGAGGTGGAGGAGCCGGAAGGCCCTCGCCTCGGGCTAGCCGCTGGGAGAAGCTGCACTGCCGTAGCGTGTGGGTGGCCGGCTTGGCGCCGGAGTGGTGCTTGCAGGGCAGGTCAAGCATCTGCTCGAAGTTAAGCTTGGGCTGCCAGGCGGCCTTGCCGATGCACTGGCGTTGGCTGGGGGCCTAGGCAGCCGGTTGCTCTTCCTTGATAGTGGCGACCTGCCGGCTCTCGTAGCGGGGATCCGGCTGGTCAAACTTGTGTTTGTTGTTCTGCTGCTGCCGGTTGTCGGTAGCCGCCCACGGCATGGCAGGCAGCGGAGTCGGCTTGGCTGGCGTGGTGACCTTCATCCGCATCGCGGAGCCGGCCGTGGCGTACTTGTCTGCCTTGGCCATCAGGTCCGCCAGGGTAGCCGGCTCGGAGCACAAGAGCTTGTGCTTGAGGTGGGTGCCGTCACGGCAACCCTCGATAAAATACTGGATTGCCTGCACCTTGTGCACTCCCTCGCAGGAGTTGTGGAGCTCGGTCCAGCGCATGAGGTAGTCGCGGAGAGGCTCCTCCGGCCCCTGGATGCACATGGCCAGCTCGCGGGGCCGGCTGGGCCGTTTGTAGGTGCCGGTGAAGTTGCGGACAAACGCCTCCTCGAAGTCCGTCCAGGTGTTGATGCTGCCGGCCGACAGGCTGTTAAGCCAGGTCCGGGCCGAGCCGGTCAACATGAGGGGAGCGTAGCGCACGGCTACGTGTTTGTCCCCCCTGGCAATGCCGACCGCGGTGGTGTAGTCGACCAGCCAGTCCTCCGGCTTGGCAGTTCCGTTGTACTTCGGGGTGTCGCGTGGGAGAGTGAAGCCGGCCGGGAATGGTTCGTTGCGAATCCGGGGGCCGAAACATGCCGGACCGATCGAGCCCTCCTCCTCGAGGAGGGCTGACTGCGCTAGCCGCTCGATGCGGGTCCGAGCATCATCCTCACTACGCGAGACGCGCGGGCCGAGCCGAGTGGCGAGCTCGGGACGAACGGTCGGGCTGGCGAGCGGGCACGTTCCCGCCGCGAAGGCGGGGTATGCTCTCGGCTGCGCCGGCTGCCGCCAGCCGGAGCGTCGTCGCGTCGGCTGTTGACGGTCGGCTGGTCTCCTCGTAGCCGGGAGCGTCCGTTGTGAGACCCAGCACCCCGCCGGTCGGAGCCTCGTCGGGAGGAGGCCTGCTGGGCCGGCCGGCGCTGGCCGACAGTTTGCTGGGCGTTCCCCTCGAGGACGGGAATTTCGGAGCCGGCGTTGGCGTTATCGAGCCGGGCCTGCTGGGCGTTGGCGGTGGCAAGGTGGTCTTGGATGTGTCGGTCCTGCAGCTCTCGCTTCTCGCGCACCAGGTCGGCGAGGTCGGCGTAGGCCACCTGGGTGGCCCTCAGGTTGGCAGCCGGTGTTTCGTAGGTGGGGAGCCTGCCACCGAGGATTTCCGCGACCACGCGGCCGCGGTTGTGGGCGTCACCGCGCCGGCTGGGCTCGTTGCCGGCAGGGGTGAGGCCGTAGGCGGAGTTATACTAGCGCTGCGCGGACTCCATCCGGCGCTTGGTGGTGGCGAGCGTGGTCGCGTCGTTGAACAGCAGCCGGCGAGCGGCTTCCAGCTCGGCCGTAGCCGTGGCTGGGTTCGTCGTAGGCGCAACGGGGGTGCTGAGGCCCCGAAGCATGGCGCCGAGTGGGTTGGAGGCGCCGGTGCGGGCGGCCGCGGTGGCCGCTTCTGCCTCTGCCCGGGCGCGGCCGGAAGTCGTGGTGGAGCCGGTGGCTATTACCCCCGCGCGGACGCGGGAGTTGCCGGTCTCGCCCTGGGCGAGTGCACCCACGGACAAGGGCGGGTCGAGGCAGTTGAGCACCTGGCCAGGGTACGTCGGCAGCCGGCTCACCGGTGATGCTCAGCCTACCGAGGCGCTCGGTGAGGGCAGTGATGTTGAGCAGAGGGTAGCTGCCGAGCCGTTCGGCGGAGAGGCCGGCAGCGTCACCCGCAGGGCTAGCAGGGACGGGGTTCCGTCTCGCGAGAGCAAGCCCCACGAGCGAGTGGTTCCGCCCGTACGCGAGGCGGCCGGGGGATCTGGCGAAGGGTCCCACCCGGAGCTTGACTCTGGCTGACGCCGCGTTCGGCCCCACGGTGGGCGCCAACTGTCGTCGTTTTCTCATGACAGATGCCATGGGTTGGCTTATCGAGAGTGGTTGGGGCCGAAGGACGCCGACGGGCTCTGGGAGTGGGATTAGGCACGAACGGTGAGGGACACGCGATGTACCCAGGTTCAGGGCCCTCCGTGGGAGGTAATACCCCTAGTCCTGCCGGTCTGGTTGATTAGCCAAGGGGGGCTACAATGGTGCTCCTGGAGCTCTATGGATAGAGGAGGAAGAAGGGGCTAGCTCGCCTTCTTCGCCTCTCTGTGTGTGTGGGTGTGTGTTCTGGAAGCCATCCCCCTGCATGGGGGAGCTCCGGGGGGTTTTATAGGCCAACCCCCCGGAATACAATATGAATAGAAGGCTCCGGAGGGCCCCGGCTGGCGGTCTGTCAAGCCAGCCGTGGGGCCCCCGGCTGAGGGGTCTCATCGCCGGTAGGGCCCGCCGGCTGCGGGGTCCCGTCGGTAGCCAGAGGAGACTCGCCCGACGGGCCCCCGTGCCCGTCTTGTCCTAGCACGGGTCGTCCTTCGGGGCGTCGTCTTGCGGCAGCCGGGCCCGATCGGCGGTACGACCGGCCGCGCTATAGCCACGACGGAGCAGGTAATCGAGTGGTTGAGGGCAGGCCGGCACTGTGCCATTCATCAGGTCGCAGTCGGCCAGGGTCAGAGGCACTGTCGACTCACTGTGGCCATGCGGGGCTAACCCCCGATGAGACGGGGGCCTCTGTAGCCACGCGTGCTCTGACGACAGTACCTGCAGCACCGCCGGCTAGGGGGCTAGGTGTCTCCGCCCCTAGCCGGCCGGTTGGAGTAGCCGACCGCCCGGCCCCGAGCCGGACGTTTGGCGGAGCCGGCCGGGCGGAGCCAGTCCGCGGGGGGAGGCGGCTCGCCCCGCGGTTGTTTTGAAAAGTTGGAGGCAGTCGGCTGAGGCTACCCCGGGGTTATCCCCCCATCATAACCAGTGCCCTTAACTCCCGTTTTAAACATTTATGCCTTGTTTCTCTGAATTTGGCTGCCAGGTTGGTTGCAGTGAGCATTTGTCTAGTTTTCAAACAGATGCCTTGCTTTTTTGTATCTGGTTGTTAAGTTGATTGATGTGAGCATTTGTCTAGTTTTCAAGCAGATGACTTGCTTTTCGTTATCTGGTTGTTAGGTTGGTTCAATTGAGCATTTGTCCAGTATCAAATGGCTATATTTGGTTGTTATAGTGAACATATATGCCTTGTTTATTTTAAGCAGATACCTCGTATACTTGGTTGATGTTAAGCCTGATGTACTTATCGTGACTTTACATGTACTTGCACAGGACAACAATGAGAGTGGCCAACGTTTTCCACCGAGGTTCTTTTCATCCCTCCGCTTATACTCCATCCGTTCCATCATGTAGTGCATATAGATTTTTGTGATGTATCTACATATACCATCAAAATTGTATACAATAAAAAAATTTGTGATGTATCTAATGAAATGGAATTGCAATTCTAGATGTAAATGTTTTTCTCTACAAACTTGGTCAAAGTAAGTAAATGTTGACTTCTCAAAATGTTTATATGAAACACATTGTGGAACTGATGGAGTAATATATTACACCATACTGCAACTGCATTTTAGCTTCTAATATTAGCTTCTTGCTTGTAGGTACATATGTCTTAGGTAAAGATCCATTCCTGGACCCTTTTTGCGTGTGGGGTAATGAAATATTCATGAACCAGCATCAAGTGAGGAAACTGAAAATGATTGTTATGGAAAAGAGACGAACAATGCCAATTAGACTATTTGTTTATGCTCTATCCAACACAACAGTGAGCTGTAGGATGGTAACAATGAACTCCGTAGGCGTCTATTAGTACTGCCCATAATGAGTTGTCACACAACAATGTCTGAATCTTTTTCTTTTGTAGTGGTTCCCAAAGCAGTTTACTCAAGATTACCTGGCAAAGTACATGATTGCTGGACATGTAATGAAGGTTAAAATATATCATCGAGACTACAATGAGCATCGAGAAGTCATAATGAAGACAGTGAAGGATGGGCGGGCGGCCATCACTAGGGGCTGGCCTAGAGTCGTTCCTGCGTTAGGCATGGAGGAGGGCACAATATGGGCATTCCGCTTCACCTTCTCCGGCATACAAAATGTCTTTCGGCTCTCTCTTTACCGTCTTTAATACAATCGTGCTTCCATCATTCTTTATTTGTCCCTTCTGTACTTTCCTTTTTTTGAGAATTGATGCTTATGTAGTTCTTGAGTATATGTACATGTGAATCAAATTATGCATTCGTTCTTAAACCAAAACATGATTCAATATGAAATACATGAAGTCCTACTTTCAAATTTAAATTATGTGAATTATGAACAAAGGTATTTAATTAGGGGAAAATCCTGCTCTGCAGGCCATTACAATGCACACAGTTTGAGAAAGCAAAACGTCTGCGATCAACTCCAACATCACACACCTTACTCCATTCGAGGCGTGTGCGATGAATCTCGTCTTCGCGCACGGTCAGAAGAGAACGAACGTGTGAGATTAACAACACCAGCGTTTGTGCTAGTCTCCTTATCACACACGATTTTGTATTTTGAACTGTGTACCATCGTAAATGTTGGTCAAAGAAGAACGCGTGCGGTAGGCCTTCATCCTACACAGTTATTCTGGTTGACACGTTTGGGAAGTATGGATCACACGTTTGGAATGTTTTATAAATCACAAACGTTTATCAGAAACCCCGCGTGTGGGATATATTCAACTTCGCATACTGTTTTACAATGATAAACGTATGCACTCTTATATCATATCACAGACGGTCAAAGTGGAACTAAATGTGTGTGATTGTCTCCTTATCGTACACGGTTTATAATCGTGAACTGTTTGCGATTCGGTGCACATTGTAAACGGTGCTTCACAGAATAGCGCATGCGATGTTGTGTGATCTCACACGAGTTGCAAGGATGAACCATATGGGAAATACACATATCTCAAATGATTATCTGGTGACCCTCGTTTGTGATAGATGCGGACATCCCATACGCTTAGTTTTGCCAAATGTTTGCATTCATTGTCCATCATCGCCGACGAGTTTGCCGTGTCGTGTGGGATGGACCCCCCCTATCGCCCACACATGCAAGGTGACGGCTTAGAACTACGTCATGGAAAGGGGTTAAAAACCGTTTGTATAGCACGTCGCTGCACCAGTGTATGTTCAAATGCCGTGCGTCGATCGGTATGCCCTAGACTTTCATTGCTACACTGAATTGATAATGCGGAGATCAATGGCTGAAGTGATGTGAACTATGAATCAATCGAGGAGACGCGTGCGAGAAGAGATGAACCAGCGGTAGCGACCGTTGCTGCGTCCGTGGCAGCTCACGGGAAGGCTGCATCAGTGGGGCATCATGGCAGCATGCATCGACGCATGCAGGCAAGCCAGCTGGATCATGTCGTGCATGCATAGTAGGCTTATTGTGGCAGCGTGCATCAGCGCATGCATGCAGGCATTTCATGCAGCGGGCCAAGAGTCCAACGAAACCACGGCCCAACAGTCCAACCTGCGCCACCGTCCAACGCGGCCCCACTTGGCAGGTCCAACGGGCGACACAGTCCAGCACGGCCCCACTCGTCAGCAGTTAATGGTCAAACCATTGACCCGACGACATCCTCCGTTGTGACCATTCGTGAGGGTTTCAGACAAGAGAGTGGGGAAAAGTGAACAAAAGTTAAGAGCGTGGGGATGAATGAGTACAACTAAGGAACCAGGGGCACAAGAATAGAAAAGCCCTATTATAATTCTCTATTTAGTGGTATTTTACTTGTAGCTCCTTCGTACATTATAAATTTGTAGAGAATCAGACAAAGCTTGTCGGTTAGCATGGCAACAGAGAGTTCTTCAGTTCAATAAAATCGATCTTGTGCATGCTTATTTTTAAAATCTTAACCGGTAGTGGAGGGTGCATACCTACTGTGACGCCCCTGTCTTAATCATGCACTAATCACACACGCAAATGCGCATGATGAAGATCAGAGACTCATGGGAAGATATCACAACACAACTCTATACACAAATTCAAACATAAAGCTTTATATTACAAGTAGGGCCACAAAGGCTCGAATACATAAGTCAACGGCAGCAACAATATCTGAGTATAGACATAATTAAATATCTGAGTACCGAGCAAAACAACGACATCTAGATCGAAAAGGCGCACGCCTCCTGCCTGGGAGCCTCCTGTCTACTCCTGGTCATCCGCGGCCTCCACATAGTAGTAGGCTCCGTCGGGGTAGTAGTAGTCGTTGGCGGGATCGGCTGGCTCTTGGGCTCCATCATCTAATCACATCAATCGTATCATGGGGAAAAGGGGAGCAAAGTAACTGTTAGTACTCATCCAAAGTACTCACAAGACTTACATAAGATCTATGCTAAATATGCATCAGTATCAAGGGGAAGGGGCTGTATGTGTGGACTATATTACAGAAATGCCAGAATAGAAGGGAAGGCCTTGCCTATCGAAGACTGGCATCTTGCAGCGTCTTGCATCATTAGAAGAGTACGGATTAGTATAACATATGTAATAAGTATGTAGTAGCAATGCCCAGAGATTCTTCCTCGACTCCCTGCGAGAAAGCGATCCCGGAGCCATCATTTCAGTTAGTGTCACAAGTATCCAGTTCTAATTGTAGTAGAACGAGATACTCTCCGAGCGTCCGTTACCATGGACACGGCTATTCGAATAGATACTCTTCCCTGCAGGGGTGCACAAACTTACCCAACACGCTCGATTAACTCTGGCCGAACACACTTTTCTGGGTCATGACCGGCCTCGCTGATCGGCACATCGTAGTCCTACCTAGGCTCAACACAGAGGTTAGCACTTTGGTCTACATCCTAAGTGTGAAGGATTCATGGGCCAATCGCCCTTTTTGCAATTATGCGCGTTGCCAGGACGACCGTGATCAGTCCTGGCTACCTCTTTCTACAAAGCAGGTGCTTACGCGGACCACCCGGGCGCGTGCCACTCAACTGTGACGTATGAAGAGCTTTCGGAAGAAACGTATGACGTAGAGTGCCCATAATTATTCCCGTGTGGTGGTTAGTGCGAAAAGGCCAGAGGCCTACTCGGATCACATCTCCAAACCGTTAGTGTCTTGGTATCACGCGGAGATGATCAATGATCCACGATCTGTGGTCCCGTCGTCCCGTCTCGTAGACTTATGACAAGGACAAAGAATGACCGGCCATGCCACGTAATTGTCTTGCGGGTACCCTCCCGGTCAATGCGACTTCTACATGGTTCCGGGGTAAAGTCAAAGTAACCGTGTGTCCATAACATCAAGGGGGAATATGAGGAATCACCCTTGATGAATTCCACTCGATGTAACCGTCAAGGTGACCTTGGAGGAATCACCCTCGAAGGGTTCACACTTGAGGTGTTGCACGAGAGAGTCGTTATCGGGAGTGGTGAAGGAGGAATCACCCTCGGTAACCCATAACCGACTAGCTACACTAGAGAGTTATCATCAGGAGTGCGTTACGAGATATCACCCTCGATACTCGATAGTAACTCTGCAGAGTCGTACAACTAATGGGGGTGTCAGTGATGTGTCGGGCTCTGGACGTCGATCACGTTGATCGAGTCATCGGTGAAGAAGCGGGGGCAACAAGGACAAGGTGAGGGGTCACTGGTGGATCACTAACCAACCTATAGTAAGCATATAGGGTAAACAGGTAGGTAACAATAGCAGGTTACAAAATTAGGCTATGCATCACAATAGCAGCAATCAAATACAGTAGCAAATTCTAATGCAAGCATGAGAGAGAAAGAATGGGCAATATTGGAATGATCAAGGGGGTTTTGCTTGCTTGGAAGCTCCGCTGCAAGTGGCTGGAGGTCAGAGATGTAGTCGTACCCGGTAGCAGCGTCGGTCTCGGGGTCTACCGGAGAGACGATGGGGAAGAAACAATAAATACAGAGAAAACAAAAGCATCACAATGCATGACAAGGCAATTCGTTGTGCTAAGGTTGACCTTACACAGTGCTACACATTACAAACGGAGTAGGAAAACATCTAGGAATGTTTTCCCGTTGTTTGGCAGTTTTCGAACAGATGAATCGGAGGGGAAGGATCCATGTTTATTAGGTTAGAGAAGGCTGGCAGATATGTGTATAGCATATTCGGATTCGTTATATTTTTTGGAGCAATTTTCATATATAAATTATTTTCATCTGACTTACTGTTTCTTTTATATGAATTTTCAAAGTTCACATGATTTACTGAATTTTCTAGAATAATATTAATTCGAAATATTTATTGGATTACTTGCTAAGTGCACCCAGAAAGTGCACTCAACAGAGGGCTATAGAGGCTGGCTGGTGGGGCCAGGGGCTGTGTCGGGGTATACAAACAGGGGTGTTCATTCCCCCTGACTTGTGCACGGACAATAAGCCTCTGGCCTTCATGACCTGAGCCCGTCGATAAAAGCTACCACACCACCAAGCAAGCATTCAAGAACCAGACCTCGGCAGCAACAACCTGCAGAAGGCCAAGCAAACACCGGAAAGACCAACACAACGGCCCATGAAGGGCCCAAAGCGCACCAGCCACGTCCCCGGAGCCTGCCGGGGACCGAGGCTCGCACATCTCAGGAAGACCCGGCAAGCCATCCCCCGGTAGGCATGAGCTGACCAGCCACCGCTCCACCGCATCACGACGCCAGTCACTTGTCGATGCGGTGTCGAGCCCTCAAGCGGCTAAGTGGCTCTTGCTAAGCACGTGACGATGTACCGGAAGGCAGATTATACCCAGTTGACACCCGTCCACTAGCATGTCAAGAACCTAAGCAACAGCTAGCTAGGCGGTGGCAAGAGCTTGCCGGGGATACATCCCAGAGCACCACCTAGTCTTGCAATCATGGTATTTTGTCCTAAATGCCAGATTTAGGTATGATAGCTTTGTTAGCTATCTAATCACCAGATAAAGACTGTTTTGCCACTGTGGTTGCCCCTTGCACTATAAAAGGAGGCCCAAGGCAACCTAGCTCAGGATTCGGATCTTTGGACAGCTGTACTCACGTAGCAGCTCTCCCCAATGGTGACCCTTGCCGGGATTGAGCATTGCGTGTTCTTCGTGCTCCTACGATCAACCTACCAAAAGCAGGAGTAGGGTTTTATGCTTCACAGCGGCCCGAACCTGGGTAAAAATGTCAGCATCCCGATCATCGTGCTGCCTCATGCTCTCCGCTCTTTGTGCAACATGACCCCCCTTGCCGAACCACAAAGGGGCCTTTGTTCCCATAGGTGATCGTGTGCATCCGTGCCCCGACATCTTTGCCACGCCTGGTAGGGGGTGCGTGATTTGCGCGAACCAGAGTTCGTGAACAGCGACTCGACCTTCATCATCATCTTCTTCATCCATGGCTCCCAAGAAGAAGACCGGCGCGATCGCACATCTACCCGCTTCGAAGGCCCTCTCGTATGCAGCCGTGAACGCCGTGCGTGCTACTGCGGTGGCGAATGAGGAGGCGCCGAGGGCGGGGTGATGGGTACGGATGGTGCCGTCGTCGCGTTCCCCACGGCCAAAACCGGAGCAGGGAACGCCGGAAGGAAATGGGCATGCCCGACCCTAGGGAGGTGTGGCGTAATCCGGTAGGCCAAGGAAACAAAGAAGTACCTGGCTATGCCCTTCTCCCCTCTCCTTCCCTTCCTGTGATTAGCTTTGCGCGACGGCGGTATCAATAGTGTCGATAAGCTCGCGTGAGGTTCGGTCTTGCATTTGTCCCGCCAGGGATAAATCCCGAACCGAGTGCTAGACTGAATCCACTGGCGACACTCCCGGCAGTCAAACCACGGAAAGATCCCGTCCGCCTATGCATAGGTCGGTGCGGGGCCGCTGGGTGCGAAGGAAAGGAGGGAGGGCTTGGCCGTTCATGTTTTCTCTTCCATTCCCATTGATTATGAATGTTTACATTAACCCGGCAGATCTGTGCCGCGGATTGTATTCATACCTAACGGATCTCCAAGTACCTCCACTTTGCTCCTCTCCACGTTCCCTCCCTCTCAGGGCACCGGGGAGCACACGCTTATGTGCACGCCGGAGGGAGCACGGAGAGGAAAAGTGCCAGTGGATAAAGGGAGGGGCCATGAACATAAATAAGCACGTGTCGGGACGGAATGAAAAGCCCTGACAAAAGCTAAGTTGATATAAATATCAACTTCCATTAGGATATACAGTTGTATGCACTTCGTCGAACCAAAGGTTTCGTATGATAAATCTTGCGTGTGATGGGACCTTACCGTGTTCGTTCGCGCCCGTGTTTTGTTTTGAGCCTCCTCAACAAAATGTGTGGCAGCATCGACACTGCCGAAGGTAATCTCGCCGGCAGCATGCCCTTGCTAGCAGAAAGCTAAGGACCCATTCCTCAAAGCAATCGCGACAACACGTCATTGGCGGGTAACTAGAACGTGCACATATAACAATCATACGAACGCCGACAGGGAAGCGAAGGGGATAGCATACGTTTGCATAGAAACATCAATTCAGCAAACATTAAAATAAAGAAAGTTCATGCCCTAATATGAGATACCTACTGTGTCTTAAGTACAGGGCAACATGGCGACAAGGAAGACTCAAAGTTAACTCCGGTGGCTCCCCTGAGTCCTTGAATTTGTGAGGATCCTGTCAGCAAGGGGATTGGCCTTCCTCACGGTGGCAGAGGTGTCGGCGCCCGACGACAGCTTCTTGAAGCCATCGGAGAGGTCGAGTTCTGGGTGGAAGAAGGCGAGGTTGCTCAAGACCCGGAAGAGGGCGTCGCGTGCCAGCTTTCGGGATTCATTGGCAAAACTGACGGCCCTGTCATCCTCGTATGTCTTCAACCCCTCGATCAGGCTGTCGAAGAAGAGTGCCAACTTGACGCTGGGAACCTCATGCTTGCTGACGGTGAAGACCCAACTCTTCATGTTCATCTTTGCTATCTGGGCAGTGAGGCGCTCAGCAATGTCAACCATGCTCTTGATCCAGAGGTCACGCTGCTCAATTAAGTTCTCCAGCTTTTCTTCGGCATCCTTCTCGAGGGTCTTCGCGCGGTTCACATCTGTCAGCAGCAGTTTCTCGCGAGCCCCAGCTGATTCGAGGTTGCTCTCCAAGGAAGCAAGCCTAGATTTCATGTCAGAAATGGTGCCGTTGGCGTCATCAAGACCTTGGCTCTTGGAGGAAAGCTGTGATTGCACCTCTCCCAGAGTAGATTCTGCCTTTCGCGCTTCCTCCTTGAGGGCCTCGATCTCCTTGGTGCTCTTGGCAAGATCCTTTGTCAGCTTGGTCAGTTGAACTTCAAGTTTGCCTTGGCGGCAGATACATCAGCTAGCTCGTCAGCCACCTTCTTCAGTTGAGCAGCGGACTCAACGGAAAGTGCGTCAAGAGTGGTCTTGTGGCTATCCTCCAGCTCCTTGGTACGCTGTCGGACGCGGGCTTCTAGCTCCTCCTCCTTGCCGCGGAGGGTAGCCTCAAGGGCCCCTTCCCGGGAGGAAATGCTCTTCTCTTTGGCGTCTAGAAGCGCTTTGCGATCCGCCAGTTGAGCTTTCCAGGCGGCAACATCCTCTTTGGCCATGGATAGCGTCTCATGCTGCCTCTTGAGAGAATGGACCTGATGGTTATACCACTCCCGCAGCTCGCTCCCTTTGTTCCTCAGCTGCTGGTCCACGAGCTCAGCTGAGCCACGCTGCTCCTTGACCACCTAGCACTTGAGGTTGTACCTGCTCTGCACGTCCTTGAGCCCTGCTTCTATGGATTCTAGAAAAGCCAAATCCTTGGCGCCGTTGGCAGTGCTATCAGCTCCTTCGATCTTCTCGGATAGTGGCACCAGGATCCTATTGATTTCCTCATCAAGATCTGCGCCCGGTGAAAAGGGTGAACCAGGAGTCGAGGAACCCAGCTGAGTGGTGACCATTGCCAGATGGCTCTTGGGGGATCGCAGAGCTGATGCCAGCGGATAGCTAAGCGAGGAGGGCCCCATGGACTGAAGGTGAGTCTTCTCCTCAACCACCGGGTCCAGGCCAGGCGTGCTGCCGGAGTTTAACTCCGTCTCTTCCGAGGACCTCTGAATGTCCCCGGCAGCCGACCCATGTTCCTCCGCGGCAGTGATCTTCATCGCTTCCACGGCAGTGTCCTTCCCAATGTCAGCTACCTCTTCCAACAACTCAGGTTCTTCAGATAACGGAGCTGCAAATTGTAGCAAGAAACAGAGATATGGAAATCAGAAATCAACAAGCCACGTAAAAGGGAGATCACAGGGAAAGCAAAAATACCGTCAAGTGGGATACCCGATAGAGGTTGCTGCGGAGGGACATCCCCTTCCCCGGCAACATCAGCTGCCGGCGTGCGGTCTGTCACCGTCCGTTCGGTGATAACCTCGACATGCGCAAACTCTTCGGTGGAGGCCCTTGCCGGCGAATCTTCCTTGCGGGCGACGGCTGTTGAGAAATCTAGAAGGAGAGGTTCCTCCTAGCGAGCCTCTCCCTGATATTTTTCTCCTGTCTCCCTATCGGGTGAAGGGTGATGTCCTTCTTCATCCCTGTCAATGGACGAGTTCCACGCTTGGATCTCATGAGGAGGACTAGACCAGGGGCTAAGCAAGGGGTTCTCCTCCGCGTCTCCTGCCAGGCCCTTGCTTGCCGCAGGATCCGGCCCTGCCGCGGATTTGGCCCACTTGATCCTATGGGCAAGAGTCTCCTCGTCCTCATCAATGCTAGAGTCAATAATACAAGATCAATTAGGAAAATCAAGATTAAATACTTTGACAAAAGTTAAGATCAATTAAACTCACTCTGAGGCAATGAGCATGGAGCCCAACTCGTACGACGCAGGCAGTGGAGTTAACCTGCCCCTCTTTAGAGTTGGGGGGACAGGGCTTGGCGGAGAGGCCAGGGCTTCCGGCAATGGCAAGCCTGGCGGAGAAGTTGGGCTTGACGGGGGGCTGGGGTCCACCCTTAAAACCCTCCGTCGCTTGACGGGAGACACCTTGGCTTGGGAAAGGGGAAGGATTGGCAGCATGCTACTTCACGCCCGCAGCCCATGGAGGTCATCTTCTTCACCTTCGAGGGACCTCGAGAAGACGCGGGGGCCGTTGGTTCTAGGTTGGCACGTTGACGGAGGCGGCGCCCCGACTATGGAGCTCGGGGGCCCTCTTCAAGCCCCTCTTCTTCCACCTTCGGTTCCTTTGTCTCCTCCGCCTCGACCCCTTCTTGGGTTCCTGTCGCCGCGGGTTGGGAATCAACGGCCCCGGCAGACTCCAATCCGGCAGCCTCCCCCGGAGCAAGATTTCCGCTCTCCTCCCTAGAAGAGTCATCGTCCTCGGACTCCTCCTCCTCCTCTTCTCCGGAGGCTGCTCCCTTGGCGGTTCTGACAGTCTTGTCTTCCACAATCTGAGCGGCGATGAAGGTTCTCTCCGCTGCCCTGGTTGGCGCGGTCAAGTTATCCTCTGGCCTGGAAGCCCTTTCCTCCAGGCTGGAGACCCACTCCATCTCGCTCTCCAGGGCGGGCAGCTCCCAATCAGGCTTAACACTGAAGGCATCGCAATCAGGCATCCATTGCAGGATCTGGCCCCGGGCAGAATTGCGGTGCAAGGGGACGACTCCTGCCGGCAAATGGAACGGCCCAAGGTGGCCGAACAACTGATCGCACAGCCAGCCATGGCCGTAAATTGTCAGGTTGTTGGCAGGGCCTGGGCACAGTCGCATCCAGTCGATGGGACCATTGAACTCCCATGCAAACTTGTCCCTCTTTTGCAATGGCGTGATGCGGCGGCGGAGGAAGTCTGCTCCCACATGCTTGATGGTCAGCCCGGTAGCCTTGAGGCGAATGAACCTATTCAGCGCTAGGCAGAGCTTGCCGTCGGTAGGACCCAGCTTGCCCCAGTCGCTGCTGCGCGTGGCACATCCGGTCCGCGCCAGGCAGAACGCGGGGGCCTTGTCGTCCTTAATCCAGCACCAGTCACCCCTTCATTCTTCCCACTTCCCTCGTTGCTATCCGGAAAGGTAATCCCAGTCATCCTTCCTGCCCCGGGGGATCCAGCTTATATTCCCTGAGCGGTGGGATCTGTCCTCAATCCGAGGAAGGAAGAAGTGCCTGAACAGGTCCACATTGGGGGCGACTCCGACGAAGTTTTCGCACAGATGGGCAAAAATCGCCATGCACGCCATTGCATTGGGTGTGAAGTCCAGAAGGTGGAATCCATACATCGCCATCATGGAACAGAAGAAATTAGAAAAGGGGGGAGAGAGGCCGCAGTAAAAGTACGCGTAGAAGAAGCGGTACGAATCTGATGGCTTCTTCTCCTTGGGACTGTCCGGCAGGGACTTAGGTGCTCCATGCCCCTTCGTCACCCTCCCCCACATACAGGCATACCTTTTGATCAAGGTGTTGCCATCCAGGCTCGACGGGGAAATAACCACATCTCCCTGTCGCCGCCTCTCTAGCTCTTCCGCTTTCTTCTTCCTCTCCTAGACCACTAGGTCCACAGATGCAGCCGTCTGCTTCCCCTTGTTGGCTGCCGTCTTCCACCCCATCTCTTGAGCTTTCAAGGGCGGCGGATGGTCTCGCAGCGCTCGGCGGGCCGGAAGTGGTGGCGGGAGCGGTGCCTTGGCTTGAGGAGGAAGATGAAGGATGGAGAAAAGGATGCGAATGAGCAGTACCCCTGCGTGTTGCCCTTTTTATTTAGAGGGACCCACATGGGGGCTGGCCCTTCGCTGTCTTTTCGGAGAACTGTCATTTTATTACTGGCAGTTCTTTTTGACTCTCCAACGGCTACTGTTCCACGACCCCACGACCTGCGATAATTGCGCGGAGTGGACAGGGGACGGGAGGACAACATCCCTTCAACGCATGTCCGTCCACTGTTTGGGGCCTAACCCAACATGCCAAGCGACACGTATGGCTCAGGCCTGGGGTCTTCTGTCGGGGTATACAAACAGGGGTGTTCATTCCCCCTAACTTGTGCACGGACAAGAAGCCTCCAGCCTTAATGACCTAAGCCCATCGATAAAAGCTACCACACCGCCAAGCAAGCATTCAAGAACCAGACCCCGGCAGCAACGGCCTGCAGAAGGCCAAGCAAACACCGGCAAGACCAACACAATGGCCCAGGAAGGGCCCAGCGCGCGCCAGCCACGTCCCCGGAGCCTGCCGGGGACCAAGGCGCGCACATCTCAGGAAGACCCAACAAGCCATCCCCCGGCAGGCACAAGCTAACCAGCCACCACTCCACCGCATCACGACGCCAGTCACTTGTCGATACGGTGTCGAGCCCTCAGGCGGCTAAGTGACTCTCGCTATGCACGTGGCAACGCACTTGTCGATGCGGTGTCGAGCCCTCAGGCAGCTAAGTTGACACCCATCCAGTAGCGTGTCAAGACCCTAAGCAACAGCTAGCTAGGCGGTGTAAAGAGCTTGCTCGGGGATGCATCCCCGAGCACCACCTAGTCTAGCAATCATTGTATTTTGTCCTAAATGCCAGAGTTAGGTATGATAGCTCTGTTAGCTATCTAATCACCAGATAAAGACTGTTTTGCCACTGTGGTTGCCCCTTGCACTATAAAAGGAGGCCCAAGGCAACCTAGCTCAGGATTCGGACCTTTGGACACTTGTACTCACGTAGCAGCTGTTCCCAATGGCGACCCTTGCCGGGATTGACCGTTGCGTGTTCTTCGTGCTCCTACGATCAATCCACCAAAAGCAGGAGTAGGGCATTATGCTTCACAGCGGCCCGAACCTGGGTAAAAATGTCAGCGTCCCGATCGTCGCGCTGCCTCATGCTCTTTGCTCTTTTTGCAACGTGACCCCCCTTGCCAAACCACAAAGGGGCCTCTGGTCCCATAGGTGATCATGTGCATCCGTGCCCCGACAGGCTGAGTTAGTAGGTCAATTGTTGTCCACTTGACCGGTCAACAGAGTCAACAGGAGCCCACATGTCATCGACTAGGGCTAGCCCACTCAATAGGTTGACCTGTCAATGGGTCCAGTGGGACCCAGCAGTCAATGACAGGGCTATTAAAAGAGGATACAGTTAGTCTAATGACTATATTAGTGAGGTGGGGCCAACACGTCAGTGACCGCATTAATTAAGTGTTTTAATTTAGACTAACCTAATTATCTAGAGTGGGGGCCCGCATGTCAATGGTGTTTAGGACCGGGGGTTAGTGACTAATCCCGCGGCGGCGCCCCTGCGGTGAAGCTCCGATGACAACGAGCATGACAGAGGGGCTTGGCCAGCAGTCGGAAATGCGCTACGGGGGCCCATTTGACGAGCGTGAGGGAACGTTCGAACGCAGGCACGAAGCCACGTCGAATGGGTGCGGCGGTGTGGCAGGAGGTGGACTGTGGCAACACCGGCCGTGAGCTGAAGCGGCGGCCATGTCGGACGGAGCTGGATCCTGCGATGCACGGCACCAAAACTAGCGCGGTCAGGCTCATTCAGATGTGGGCGGTGCAGCGCATCGATTTGCGATAGCAGCTGGAGCTGGGGTGGCCGGACGTGAGCGTAGCGTCAACGGCAGCGGCGGCCGAAATCAGGTGATCTCGAGACCAAGGATGTGGGGCACGACGAGCGATGCTAGGGGCGACATTGGCTTCCTTGGGATCCCAGGAGCATGTTGCAAAGCTCGGGCATGAGCTTTGTCGGCTGAGGCTACGAACGCGATGGGAGCGGCGGCGGCTAGCTACGGCAATGGTGACGAGGGGAGCTACGGGGACGGATTCGAACGGGGCAGAGAGGGGTTTCGCGTGGCTGCTCACCGAGAAGGCACACAGAGGCCCGTTGGTGGCTTAGGAGCACTAGGGTTGCCGGAATCGAAGATGATCATCGATGATGTCCGAGGAAGAAGACAATGTTCATCTAATGATGGAGAGGCGCCGAGCTCGAGGTGGTTGATGTATACGAGGCAGGCGATGGCGGCGGAGCGGATGGACACGATCTCAGGCATCGGGGAGGACGGTGGGTGCTTCAACGGAGGAGGTCATGGTGACGGTGGCGCTCGGGTGAGAGGCCGAGAGCGTGAGGGAGAGGAGCAGAGAGGGGGTAAAGTCGGTGGGGGGCGACCGAGGGGTCGCGGGGGCGCGTCTTATCCCCTTCCCGTGGCGTTGTATTGACGGATAGGATGAGGTGGTCAGACGGCAAGGGCGATGGGCGCGCGCCCTCAGTCGGCTTCCTGTAGCAGGAGGTTGAAGCCGATCGGGGCTGGTGGGCTGTGCCACAACGGGCCAGGCACTACGCACTAAGGCCCAGTGCACAGTGGCCCGTGCCTTTTCTTTTTAATATTGAAATTTCTGTTTTCTTTTATTTCTTTTGTTTTGCATTTATTTTCAATAGCAATTGAGTTTTGAAAAATATGGGACTTGGCCCATTATTCACATTGCAATTTTAGGCGCTGCCACAAAATTTTTGGGAGTTAATTAAATTAGTTTGAATGTTTCATAAATAGAAAAGCATTTTAAAAATGCTGAATTGGCACTAATTTAATTGTTAGAGCCCAAATGAGCAAACAAGTGATGTTATTTTCCTTAACCAATAATTGTTAGGGAATATTTGCTAAATGATGAACTATTTTCCAACCATGTTGGTGAATTTAATTTCTCACTTTAAATTTGAATTGAAATCAGAGGTGGAATTTGAAATGAGATTTGAACCCAAGTGATCAAGCATTGCAAATCAAAGTGACTTAGCATAATCATGAGGATCATTGTAGCTTAATACATGGGGGTATTACAACTCTCCTCCTCTAAAAGAATTTCTCGTCCCAAGAATTAATAGGTAGAAGGGAAAAGATCAGGATATTCTTCACAAAGATGATCCTCGCATTCCCAAGTGGCTTGTTCTTTTGTATGATTAAACCACTGTATATTAAGGAACTTGATAACCTTCTGACGGTTCGACGTTCACTTTGATCAAGGATGCGGATCGGGTGCTCTTTGTAGGAGATATCGTCTTGCACCTTGAGCATCTCGTGATCCACTATCCGTTGTGGATCCTTGAAGCAATGACGAAGTTGCGAAACATGGAAGACATCGTGGACATGAGAGAATTGTGATGGCAGTTCCAATTTATAAGCCACATATCCACGTCTGGCGGGAATCTGAAAAGGACCAATGTAGCCAGAAGCTAACTTGCCCTTTACACCAAAACGATCAGTGACTCTCATAGGAGTGACACACAGATAAGCTTGTTCACTAGGGTGATAGGTAGATACCCACTGTAAACGGCCATAGTTGCTCTTCTGATGGGACTGGGCCGTCTTAAGGTTTTCCCATACAATGCGAACTTGCTCTTCCGCTTGTTGGATAATATATGGACCGATGAGTGGCCGTTCCCCAGTTTCTGACCAATTCAGAGGGGTTTGGCACTGACGTCCATATAATACCTCGAAGGGGGCCATCTTCAAGATAGCTTGATAGCCGTTGTTATAAGAGAATTCAGTATACGGGAGAGATTCTTCCCACTTCTTGCCAAAGGAGATGACACAAGCACGCAACATATCTTCAAGCACTTGGTTACCTTGCTCAACTTGACCTTGGGACTGGGTGTGATAAGCAGCGCTCCAGGTTATATGAGTTCCCATTGCTCCTTGGAAACTATCCCAGAATTTTGAGGTGAAAATGTTGCCTCAGTCTGAACTGATCTCCTTTGGAATGTCATGGAGTGACACAATTCTGGAGATGTACAAGCTCGCTAAGTGGCTAGTAATGATAGTTTCCTTGACTGGGAGAAAGTGTGCAACTTTGGAGAATTGGTCGATGACGACAAAAATAGCATTGTGACCCTTTTTTTATCTAGGGAGGCCAGTGATGAAATCAATCTGAACCTTATCCCACTTCATTCAGGAATAGGCAGTGGTTGCAGAAGTCCAGCATGTTTCTGATCTTCTGCTTTGACGCGACGTCAAATGTCACATTCTTCAATATAGCGAGCAATGTCTTGCTTCATCTTAGACCACCAATATTTCTGACGAATGTCTAGATACATCTTGGTACTTCCCGGGTGAATAGACAGGGGTGTGTCATGTGCTTCTTTCATAACTTTCTCTTTCACAAGGTCGAATTGGGGTACCACAAGGCGATCACCGAAGAACAAAGCTCCACGTTCATCCAGCGAGAAGTCTTTGGCCTTCTTAGATGCAAGATCACTCTTAACCCGACCAATTTCATTGTCTTTTTCTTGTGCGGACTTGATAGCTTTCTGAAGACTTGGTTCCAGAACAAGGTTATTAAGAGAACCCTATGGAACAATGTGAAGGTTCAACTTGCGAAGTTCTTCATGAAGGCGGGGTTGAGATTTCTGAACCATCTGGTTGTTGCAATAAGCTTTTCGACTCAAGGCATCGACCATGACTTAGCCTTGCCAGGGGTATAAGAAATATCGCAGCCATATTCTCTAATTGCTTTCATCCATCGCCGCCGATGGAGATTCAGATCTAGCTGAGTAAACGGATACTTCATACTTTGATAGTCGGTGTAGATCTCACAACTATTACGGAGAAGGTAATGTCGCCACAACAATAGTGCATAGATAACTGCAGCGAGTTCAACGTCATGAACTGGATAGTTCTCTTCATGAGGGCGCAACTGTCGTGAGGCATAAGCAATCACCCTGCGCTCTTGCATTAGGACACAGCCTAATCCTTGACGAGATGCGTCGCTGAAAGTGCATTATATCGACTAGAGGGGGGTGAATAGGTGATTTTTAAAAATTCGTCACTGAGGAATTACTAGTTGAGGACTTCGCTAAGTGACGAACTACGAGCAGCGGAATAAGTACTCAAGTGCATGCAAAACATAACTGTAGCACACCCATCATGATGAAATGAAACATACACAGAGCATGAATAGCATGAACAGGATAAGCAGGCAGTAGACAAAGTGACTGAAGAATTTGAGATGAGGAAATTGAGAAAGTCTTCAGTAAAATTCTTTGAACAGTAACGATCAGATTCATCAGCAAGTACTTCGAGGAAATGAAAGGGTTGAGGAAATAGAACCAGGAGCTCGATGAAGACAATGATTTGATGACCCAGTTCCAACTGTTGTGACTGTCATACGTCTGGTTTGGAGCGGCTTGGTATTTAAACCAAAGGACACATAGTCCCAGGACACACAGTCCTTACTGTATTCTCCTTGAGCTAAGGTCACAGAGACCTCGCCCAACACTCGTGGTAAGTCTTTAGGGTAGACTTCTAAACCCTCACAAACTCGGTCACAATTAACTATTGGATGCTCTAGACCATGACGACTAACCGTCTCGAAGATACACAGTCTTCAAAGGTAAAAAGCATTGGTTCCACACAGGAACAATCTCTTCAGTGATGCTCAATCACTTTGGGTTTTGGTTGTTTGGGTTTTGGGGTTTTGGTTTTTTCCTCACTCATGATTTTCTCTAAAAGTCCTCGGAGGATGGGTTGCTCTCAAATGACAAGTGTCAAGTTCTCTCTCGGAGCAGCCAACCAGCTAGTGGTTGTGGGGGCGGCTATTTATAGCCAGGGTGCAACCCGACATGATAAGACATAAATGCCCCCCAATGATATGACCGTTATGTGGACAAGATATCTAGACAACTGGCGCAAAGCACAGCAACGGTCGGAATTTGAACTGTCAAATTCCTTAGGTCTTATCATATTCCTCACGGTAGGCAATTCGCACTGGCGAAATCCTAACTCTTCAGTCAGACCAATTTCCTCAGATACCAGAAGAACATCGTCTCTATCACTGAAGAACTTGACTGAGCTGTAAGAGATTTCCAAAGGCTTCACTCAAAGGATTGGATAGGTTGAGGCTTTTGAGTTGAGCATCAGTTGGAAATTTTTCCTTAGTATTACCTCGACCCCCTTTAACAGTACGGTATTTCCTATGACTCAAAGAAAGGAAATGAAACTACGAAAACAAAAGTCTTCACACTTCATAGTCCTCGTATCAATATCTTCAAGGTCACACCAATTTCTTCATTTCCAAAGTCTTCAGGGAAATATCAAAGTCTTCAGGGAATACAAAAGTCTTCAGCTGAAGACATTCATTTTAGGGGTCGACATTCTTCGTATATATCAAACTCCTCAGCGACTTATAGAGCCTGTGTACACTCACAAACGTATCAGTCCCTTAACCTATCAGTCTTTAATACACCAAAATCACTAAGGGGCACTAGATGCACTTACAATCTCCCCCTTTTTGGTGATTGGTGACAAATAGGTTAAGTTTTCAATGGGGATAAACATATGAAGTGTAAGTACTGAGTTTGACGAATTTGATTGAAAGATATAGAGGAACTCCCCCTGAAGATGTGCATATTTGAGGAATTTGCTTTGGACTGCAAATGCACATGGCAGGATAAAATCTTGGAGATCTCCCCCTATATCTTGTAATCCATACACGCATTTAACATAAATCATGAGGAAATGGAAATGCATGATGGAAAATGGTGTATGATGAAATTCAACATGCGTGCATTAAGATACTTGAGGATATAAGCATGCAGAAAGCAGTTCAAAAGCGCCAAACCACCATCAAACTTAAGTTTACAACTCAATCAACAAACACTTTAGAAGAGCGAGAGTTGTAACTTAAACAAAACAACCCATGTATAGAGACCCGCTTGAAGACTAACTCAAATTTCTCCCCCTTTGTCATCAAGTGACCAAAAGGGACGAAAATTGAGGATTAACGCCCCTGAAGAATTTCATCTTGAAGGTGGTGCAGGAGCTCCAGTGAAAGCACATTTGCTCCCTTGGTGGTTTTGGTAATTAATAACAACATATATGTCATTGAACTAATGTTTCCACTAAGTATATTTCAGGAAAAGTTCAATGATGGGTTGGCAAAAGGATAGTGGAGAAACCCCAAGATGCAAGGAAATGGATTGGTAAAGCTTCAAGAAAGAGGACTCTACATTTTACTTTGTGAGAAATCACTTTGAGTCCATAGGAAAGCCAATACTATTAAAAGTGGGTAAGGTACTGTTGGTGAATAAGATGCTCCACGTGCACAAGAGATAGTCACCAAAAACATCCACAAGCTCTTCCACAAAAGTCTGTCCAAAGCTAAATATCCAAAATCGGTGCAACCAACAATTTCCACTTGGTGCCACCGATTCCCAAACCCAGACAGACCCATGCCAAACCCTAGCACATCGGTGCAACCGATTCCACTTCGGTGCCACCGAGTTTGGGTTGCCAACTTTCTGTTACCTCGATTCACAAAATCGGTACCACCGAGTTTTCTGGATTGGCGTCACCGAGTTGCGCAATCTGACCATTGGTCACCTAATCGGTACCACCGAGAATTATATATCGGTCTCACCGAGATTCAAAAGTTACTGCCTTTTGGTCACTTCGGTACCACCGAGATTCACACATCAGTGTCACCGAGTTGGTCACTTTATGTGTAACGGTTGGATTTTGCGGATGCCTATATATACCCCTTCACCACCACCCACTCGAAAGAGAAGCATTCAGAACTATTCCATACTTGGCCCATCCTATTTTCTGAGAGAGAGCCACCTACTCATGTGTTGAGATCAAGCTATTCCATTCCTACCACATGAATCTTGATCTCTAGCCTCCCCAAGTTGCATTCCACCAAATCAATCTCTTCCACCATAGCCAAATCTGTGAGAGAGTGATTGTGTGTTGAGGAGTCTATCATCTTGAAGCACAAGAGTAAGGAGTTCATCGACATTACCGAGCCTATTACCTTTTGGAGGGTGGTGCCTCCTAGACTGCTTAGGTGTCGCTTGGGAGCCTCCAACTTCGTGTTGTGGATTTGAACCAAGAAGTTTGTACGGGCAAGGAGATCTCCTACTTCGTGAAGATCTACCCCTAGTGAGGCTAGTCCTTCGTGGACGGAAGCCGTTATGGAATAGTCAAGGTTGCTACTTCGTGGACCCTTATGGGTGGAGCCCTCCGTGGACTCTCGCGACCGTTACCCTCCGTGGGTTGAAGACTCCATAAACGTGGACGTACGATAGCACCACCTATCGGAACCACGGGAAAAATCTTTGTGTCTACAAATTGCATTTGATCTTCCTTCCTATCCTCTACTATACATGCTTGTTGTTACTTTCCGCTGCTATACTCTTAGACATGCATGTGAAGGGTGTACTTGACTTGCTATCATTGCTAAAATCTGCCAACACTTAAAATTGGGAAAAGGTAGATTTTTTATTTGGTCAAGTAGTCTAATACCCCCCCTCTAGACATACTTTCGATCCTACAAGTGGTATCAGAGCTTTGGTCTCCATTGCATTGGTCTCACAACCTAGGAGAGTATGGCATCTAGTGAGGGAAATTATCACTGTAGAGGTCCGTACTTTGATGGCACTAATTTTGCTAGTTGGAAGCACAAAATGAAAATGCATATTCTTGGTCATAACCCCGCCGTTTGGGCTGTTGTTCATGTCGGCTTGCAAGGTGAATTCTTTGGTGATGGAAAGGAACCGGATCGTGAAGCGACCACGGATGAATTGAAGATGTTGCAATACAACGCTCAAGCATGTGACATTCTCTTCAACTGCCTATGCCCCGAAGAATTCAACAAAATTAGCCGTCTTGAGAATGCAAAAGATATTTGGGATACTTTGGTCGATATGCATGAAGGTACCGAATCCGTGAGAGAATCCAAGTTGGACGTTCTTCAAAGTCAGTTTGACAAGTTCAAGATGAAGGATGGTGAAGGAGTCGCAAAGATGTACTCTAGGCTAGCTCTCATCACAAATGAGATTGCCGGCTTAGGAAGCAAAGAAATGACCGACAAATTCATCATCAAGAAGATACTTAGAGCTTTGGATGAGAGATATGACACCGTGTGCACATTGATCCAAATAATGCCCAACTACAAAGATCTCAAGCCTACGGAAGTCATTGGAAGGATTGTTGCTCATGAGATGACACTCAAAGACAAAGAAGAGCTTCACAACAAGTCTAGCGGTGCTTACAAAGCCACAAGTGATGCTCCCACAACTAACCAATGAAGAGATAAGCCTCATGGTCAAGAAATTCAACAAGTTCTACAAGAATAGAGGCAAAGAACGGAGCTCCAACTCAAGATATGAAGAGAAGCGTTCGTCAAGTCGTGACTGAAACTGCTACAATTGTGGGAAGCCCGGACACTACTCCAATGAGTGCATGTCTCCCTACAAACGAAGAGAAGAGTCACCTAGAAGACGAAGCTCAAGGAATGAATCACCTCAAAGAGAGAGAAGGAGTAGAGATGATCGTTATGAACGAAGACCTTCAAGGAGAAGTAGGGACTCGGAGAAGAAGGACAAGTACACCAAGAGCAACACAAGAAGAAGACATCAAGCTCATATTGGTGAATGGGTTTCCGGCTCCGACTCCGACAACAACTCCGAGAGAAGCTATCATTCCAACTCCGACTATAGTCAAGATGAAGGTGTTGCCGGAATTGCACTAGTGACTACCAACTCCTATGATCTATTTGATTCACCAAATGAAGGGAGTGGAAGTTGCTTCATGGCTAAAGGCCCCAAGGTATCACACCCCGAGTATCTTGATTTCAATAGTGATGAATATGATTTACGTGGTGATGATGACTTGCTCTTTGATAAAACTAGTGATGTTAGTCAAAATGAACTTGATAATTTTCATGCTAGTCAAGATAAGTCGGTTGATGATGATAGGATGAAAATGGAACAACTAACTAAAGAATTAAACACTCTTAAGTTAGCCCATGAATCTACTCTAGAAAATCATAGAGAGCGTGTAAGGACTCATGAGAAGCTACGCTTCGAGAAGCTCACCTTGGAGTAAGAGCATGAGTTTCTTAAAGCTATCAATGAGGATCTCCGAAAGAAGACTTCATCTTATCTAGCCAAACGATTACTCTTGTCTACATTCATGCCACAAGTTAAACCTAGACAAACAAGTAACAAAGGCAAGAAAGGTTCTTCATCTAGTAGCAACACTAAAAATGCTAAATCAAATGATGTTGCTTCTAGTAGTTCTATTGATTCCACTAATGATGATTCTCTTAGCCAAGTTACACTTGAGCAAGAAAACGCTTTATTGAAAGGAATTATAGAGAAAGGTATCTACAAGAGTCTTGCTGGGTGTAAGCAATTTGAGGAAATTGTACGCAAGCACGGAGAATACCGGAAGAACCATGGCATTGGATACTTCAACGCTAATGGAGTTGAATGGGAAGAAGGTCAATACCCTAAGCCCAAGTTTGTTCCTCAAAGGGAGAAGTATGCACATACTCTTCCCAAGGGAACAAACACTCAAGATGACCTTCCACCACAAGACCACAAGCTCAAGGGCAAGAATAAGCTTCAAGAGGACATTGACTCATATGAAGATGAATCCCAAGCTTTGGTGGAGTGGGTTCCCAAGGCTACTTCAAGCTCAACTTCTACAAGTGCCACTTCAACACCAAGGATCCCCATCAAGTTGATGTGGGTCCCCAAGAAGAAGAACTAGAGAAGTTCTTGAGGGCTGACTCCGCCAATGAAATTCACTCACATTCATTATTGGCAAGAACTAGTTGCAATCAACGTCAACTCTATGCAATAGTTCAAGGAGTCACACATTCCCTTAAAGGTAAGCAAGGGACAAGGTAATCAACAAATCCATGGACATCATCATGTATGCTTTGCATTCCATGTCCATAGATATCCTTGTATTTGTCTCTTGTGTGGTGGGACTAACCCATGTAGGTGAGAAGAGTAAGGAAACAACAAGGATGCTCCCAACTCTTGGTGATCTTCATCAACCTTGAGCATCCACCACTACATCACCCACATGAAGTCTTCATCGACAAAACCCAAGGTTAGTTTATCCCTCTTATGGGGGGATGTCACATCAATGGGGAGCTTTACTCTAAGACTTGAGTCAAAGCATCTCATAGTATGTGACAACATTAAATGCTATATGTAAAAGTGTTAACCCCACTTGCACTTAAACGATGAGTATGACCTATGATCAAGTATTCTTACTTGGCTCCTAAGTCAATATACTCATATATAGATGACTCCGTCATCGCCAAAATGCTTGATAGATGCTAGTATGTATGTGCATGTTTGCCATGATTTCATTTGATATCTTATTGTGTGAGCATGTTGGTCTGCATTTCTTTAACCATTCGAGGACATCCAATTGTTGCTATTTAGTTTTTGATTTTTCTTTTGCCAATTGGATGGACAAGAATGCCTAGGACCACTCTCTAGCTATCTATGCTTTCTTACCTCATATTCCATTCTTGCTGCATCACAAAATTTGAACAAGGACTTTTCGATCTCTCTGTGTGAGGAGCACTCGGAGTTCCGCATCGACAAAGGACTGACCATTAAAACCTCCTAAGTGCATCTCGGTGGAACCAACCCAAAATCTCGGTCTCACCGAATGCCTAGGGTTGATCTGGGTTTTCAATCTCATTAACACCGATTCCTTATTCTCGGTTACACCGAGTTTCCCTGTCAGCTGACAGTTGAGGAACTCGGTGACACCAAAATTTTTGAACCGGTGTCACCGACAGCGAAGGGTATATATCCTGGCGGACACGACTTTTGAAATTCAATCTCAAGAGCCCGTTTCCTCCAACCCTAAGCTGCCGCTCCGGACCCCCTGGTCGTCGCCCTTGCCTCCCCGTGCGTCTCCTCCGTTGGGAATCGCCGCCGCCGACGGAATCTTTGTCGCCTTAGCGGGTCCTTCACCGAATTAGGGTATGGATCCGGCCCTCCTTGCGCTCCCCGTCCGATTCATGCGCATTGGAGTTATTTTTATCGATAATCCACCGATTGCAAACCTCTCTATCCTCTAGAAAACTCATTAGATTAGCGAACGAGGAATCTTTAGGTTTAGTTGTCCGCAAAACCGAATCTCGGTGACACCGAGTTAGAAAAATCGGTTCTACTGATTGTGTTTTTGTGCTACTGAGGACAGTCTCGGTGAAACCGAGTGGCAATTTTTGGTGTGACCGAAATTGCTGCCAAGTTTCTGTTAAGAGCTCTATGTGTCTCGGTGGCACCGAAACTTTTAACCCGGTGACACCGAAATCCCTTTTTGCTAAGAAATATATCTAAGGATTTCTGTGTTCAAACCTTTGAAACATTGTCTGCATTTTGTGATGACTCATCCCCTTCCACTCTTCTAGACTCTAATTCACAGGGTCAGATATGTCAGATGCTGAAGACAGTCAGAATGATCTCAGAGAGCAGAGTGTTGACTTGAGTTCAGGCACTAGTCCTGAGGGGAGCTATGATGACATCCCTAGCTCTCCTGATCTGCCCAAAGCTGCAACCAGGGCAAGGAGGAAGCTCAACTCAGATGAGGAGGATGAGGACTTTATTCCTGAGGAGCTGTCCAAGAAGGATGATACTGTAAAGAACAACACTGCTGCTGCTTCTTCATCCAAGAAGAAGAAAGCTATCAGAAAGGAGTATGCTAGCTCAGAGTCAATAAGAGCACCAGAGTGTGCTAAGAAGACAATGACTCTTCAGCTTGAGTCACCCCCAAAGAAGTCTATGCCTAAGAAGGCTGGGGAGAAGAAGAAGAGCAGAAAGAGGATCATACATGTTGTGGGCAGGCCTACCTCTATGTATGAGGATCCAGAGGCTGCTGCTGAGGAGGAGGAGGAAGAGCCAGTTGTCAAGGCTCCTTCAAAGAAGAAGAAGAAGCTTATGGAAGATGCAATGCCTAAAGCTACCACATCCAAGAGCACCAAGACTGCACCTAAGAAGGCTGCTGCTGCTGAAAAGCCTAAGAGATTCTCCAGGGAGATACCAGCTTCCAGCAAGAACTAGACCTCCACCTTTAGGGAAGCTGAGGATGATGATGATATGACTGCTTTGATGAAGCTCAGACCACACCTTCCAGAGCACAATGCCAGCCATTTGCTTGCTGAGGACATGAAGAAGAGGAAGGATTCTGGTTTGAGGGAATGGAGAGCTATTGATCCATATGCCCAGAGGAGGAAAACAACTGTGGACTACAGGTTCTACACAAAGGAGCAACAAGATTTCTATGAGACAATCTTGCTTGATAAGAGCCCAGCTGTAAGTGACATGAGATATGTTGACTGGAAGTATATCAAGGCAAATGAAGACTACTTCCCAAGTGTTCAAGACAACTTTCACTGCATTGGCTTAGATGAATTTGTTGGCAAGGAATTCACTGCATGGAACGATGAGATGATCATGCAATTCTACTCCACTACTCACTTCTATGGAGATGGTAGGATTGTGTGGATGACTGAAGGAGCAAGGTATGAATCTACTGTTGAGGAATGGGCTGCCATCTTAGGAGTCCCAAAGGTGGAAGAAGGAGATCTGGATGTCTATTCAGAATCCAAGGAGAGACACAATGCTATGGCCAATATGTACAATGAGATCCAGGCTGCAAACTTGAAGTCTCACAAGCTAGGATCCATCTACTTCCTCCAGGCAGGCCTCCGCACCATCAACACCATCTTGAGGCACACCTTGATGCCTAAGTCTGGAGATGAGAAGATGATTAGAGGCTATTCCATCAACATGTTGATCCATCTTAATAGACACACCAGGATAAGGGTGATGGACTTGATAGTAGAGACTGTGAAGAGGGTTGCTGCTGATCAGAAGCACTCATACTGCTATGCACCCTACATTCAGATGCTCATCAACTCCAAGCTGAAGAAGGACATTTTTGCTCTTGACAGGCCACATTTGCCCCTACAACCAGATCTTGAGGACAACATTGTGGTGATGAACCCAGATCATCCCACCTCAGCTGCAGCACAGGCAGAGGCAGAGGCAGCTAGAGCCACTAGTGCTCAAGTCCGTAGATCCAAGAACGAGCAAATGGATCTCTTGATCAGTACCATTCAGGGCATGCAGAAGGATATCAAGGACATCTTGGAGAATCAGCATAGTCTTGTGAGGATCATGGAGAACAGGATTAAGACACTCAATGACAAGGTGGATGGGCTGACAAAGACCGTGAACGGGCTCAAGAAGGAAGTTGATAGCGTGCCCAGTCCCGACACTTCAGATGGTGAGGATGACTCTCCTCTCAGGCCAGGCACTCAGTTCACTACTCAGGCCAGATCAGCCACAGTGCTAGTTCCAGAGTTGAGGCCTTCTTCATCAGCACCTGCTACAGCCTCTTCAGCTCCATCAGCTCCTCCAGTTACTCCAGTTGCTACACCAAGTCCGTCCATGACGTCTGCAGAAGTCTTCGCTGAAGCAGTTCTCTCGACTCCTTCATCGGCTACCGGAGGAGATCAGCCCCAGAAGAATGATTAGCTATATCTCTTTGAACTTTTTGGTAACTTGTTGCCAAAGGGGGAGAAGTTGTATATAGATCTTTAGGCTTCGAGAGAGAGAGAGAGAGAGAGAGCGTTGGTTTTTTATCGCTTTTCAAAAACATTTGATCTTTTGGTTTGCTTGTGTTAAACTTTGTTGGTGTTTGATCATACACTTTATGTGTATTGCTACTATTTCCTATCATTATGATGCTTATGAGATGGTCATTCACCTTTGCCTGATTGTGTTGTGCTATGATGTTCATTCATATTATTCTCGCACACCACCAAGTTGTATGTGACATGAAAGAGTGCACCATGTACCTAATCGATTGTGCATTTGCATTCAAACGCAAATTTAAAATAATGCACAAATTTAGGGGGAGCTCTTTCTTATCACATACTTCTCAAAGCGACGATTATATTCATTGATTATATTATATGTCGAAGCTTTGATCTATATGTTGTCATCAATTACCAAAAAGGGGGAGATTGAAAGCACATTTGCTCCCTTGGTGGTTTTGGTAATTAATAACAACATATATGTCATTGAACTAATGTTTTCACTAAGTATATTTCAGGAAAAGTTCAATGGTGGGTTGGCAAAAGGATTGTGGAGAAACCCCAAGATGCAAGGAAATGGATAGGCAAAGCTTCAAGCAAGATGACTCTACATTTACTTTGTGAGAAATCACTTTGAGTCCATAGGAAAGCCAATACAATTAAAAGGGGGTAAGGTACTGTTGGTGAACAAGATGCTCCATGTGCACAAGAGATAGTCACCAAAAACAACCACAAGCTCTTCCACAAAAGTCTGTCCAAAGCCAAATATCCAAATCAGTGCAACCAACAATTTCCACTCGGTGCCACCGATTCTCAAACCCAGACAGACCCATGCCAAACCCTAGCACATCGGTGCAACCGATTCCACTTCGGTGCCACCGAGTTTGGGTTACCAACTTTTTGTTACCTCGATTCACAAAATCGGTACCATCGAGTTTCCTGGATCGGCGTCACTGAGTTGTGCAATCTGACCGTTGGTCACCTAATCGGTACCACCGAGAATTATATATTGGTCTCACCGAGATTCAAAAGTTATTGCCTTTTGGTCACTTCGGTACCACCGAGATTCACACATCAGTGTCACCGAGTTGGTCACTTTAGGTGTAACGGTTGGATTTTTGGGGATGCCTATATATACCCCTTCACCACCACCCACTCGAAAGAGAAGCATTCAGAACTATTCCATACTTGGCCCATCCTATTTTCTGAGAGAGAGCCACCTACTCATGTGTTGAGATCAAGCTATTCCATTCCTACCACATGAATCTTGATCTCTAGCCTCCCCAAGTTACTTTCCACCAAATCAATCTCTTCCACCATAGCCAAATATGTGAGAGAGTGATTGTGTGTTGAGGAGTCTATCATCTTGAAGCACAAGAGCAAGGAGTTCATCGGCATTACCGAGCCTATTACCTTTTGGAGGGTGGTGCCTCCTAGATTGGTTAGGTGTCGCTTGGGAGCCTCCTACTTCGTGTTGTGGATTTGAACCAAGAAAATTGTACGGGCAAGGAGATCGCCTACTTCGTGAAGATCTACCCATAGTGAGGCTAGTCCTTCGTGGATAGAAGCCGTTATGGAATAATCAAGGTTGCTACTTCGTGGACCCTTATGGGTGGAGCCCTCCGTGGACTCTCGCGGCCGTTACCCTTCGTGGGTTGATGTCACGCCCAAGATGCGATCCTATCCTTATTTTTGGCACGAGGGCCTCGACAGGGATAGAAGCGCATCCCGTCGTTTTGCAAGAATGGATATCATTACAAGTACATGTAAAGAAGAGATGAGTATATGGAATTGGCTTACACTCGCCACAAGCTACATCAATATCACATCAATACAACAACATATCCAAACATCATACAGAAGAGCAGGGACCGACTACGGACGAAATCAAACGATAAAATGGCATCCATCCTTGCTATCCCTGGCTGCCGCCTGGAACCCATCCTAGATCGAAGAAGAAGAAGAAGAACTCCAAAAGAAACAAGCATCGCGCTCATGTCATATCATCGCATTACCTGTACCTGCAACTATTGTTGTAGAATCTGTGAGCCACGGGGACTCAGCAATCTCATTTCCAAGGGTATCAAGACTATTAAAGCTTAATGGGTGAGATATGGTTAAGTGGTGAGACTGCAGCAAGCACTAAGCATTATTTGAGTGGCTAACTTACGAGTACAAGAATAAGGGGGGGATGATTGTCGCATAAACGGTCCTGGACTAGTAATGATCTCTAAGAGATCCTGAACACCTATATACGTCAAACATAACCCCACCGTGTTCTCTCTCGGATAAGGACTCACGAGAAGAGACAGTCACGGTTACGCACACGGTTGGTGTATTTTATTTGAGTTTAATCCAAGTTTGTTATGACCGGGTGTTAAACAAAGTTTCCAAGTTGCCACGTAACCGCGGGCACGGCTTTCCGAAAGATTTAACCCTGCAGGGGTGCTCCAACTCATCCATCACAAACTAACCACACGCAGCGGGAATAACCTCGACCACGAATCTCATGATCTTCCTAGACAATTCCACTGGAAAACCGCAACCTCGAGATAGCCCAAAGTATTATCGGAATTCCTCGCACAAGACGTTCGAGAAAGGTAAAACAAATCCAGCAAGGCCGCCCGACGTGCCGACAATCCAGATAGGAGCCGTGTATCTCGTTCTCAGGGCAAATCGGATGAGCGATGGTTACCACGCCAATCACCGAGTTGCCCCGGGTTGCGTTAATAAGCTGCTCTGGGTTGGACCAACACTCATGAGGAGCACTGGCCCGGGTTGTTGATTAATTATCCACGGGGTCCGGAAAGTCCCTATGCAATTTATTAGTTATTAGAAAAATGTAGTACCAATGTTGGGCCTTGCCAGACAAGTTTTATCCTAAAACAAAAATCAAGGGGGTCCCCATAACAACCCCGAGCATGTTAGGAGCGCTCAATTATGGAACATGACACCGGTACACAAGTAACTAGAGGCAGCAAGAGTGGAACAAAACACCGAGCAAAAGGCCAAGCCTTCCACCCTTTAACAAGTATATAAGTGTATTAAATTAAATAGCAATAATATTGTGATATAACAAAACATATCCATGTTGGCACATGGAACCAGCTTGCACCTGCAACTAGCAACGCTATAAGAAGGGCTGAGCAAGCAGTAACATAACCAAACAATGGTTGCTGGGATATGGAGGGGTTAGAGGCTTTTCATGGCAATCTGGAGGCTTGACATACAAGTGGTAGGTAGCGAGACAGCAAAAGAAACGAGACAACTAGCATGGCAATGATAGTAATGGTATCCAGGGAAATGATCATCTTGCCTGAGATCCCGCTTGGAAGAAGAACGAGTCCATGAAGAAGACGAACCAACGTAGTCGCACGGATCCTCACACTCCGAAGCGGTTTGGAACTCTATCGAGAAGAAGCAATCCGGAAACAACAATCAACACATGAACAACACCACAACGTATGCATGACATGATGCGCAAACAAACATGATGCATGTCCGGTTTAATTATGCAAGGCATGGCAATCACAACAAACAAATACTACACATTAAGTGAAGCTCAATATGCAACGAGTTGCATATTGACAAAACTCCACATTCGAATTATTTAGTTCACTCTCGTTAGGTACTCAACAATATTAAATGTTATTAAACATGGCAAGAGGTGAAGCATAAATAAACTACACATCTAGGCAAGTTTAAATGAGGCCGGAAACCACATATAGCATTTCCGAAACGACCCCATATGTTAATTTCGAAATTGGTCCAGATCTGACTAATCATGTTTTATATTTATTAAACAGGAAAATAACATATACCATGCAATTCTACACGTCATTCTAGTCGATTTACATATATGGAACATCTCAAACGGAGCTACGGTCTAAAAGTTATGACCTTCATAAGATAATATGCCACGAATGCAAAATGCATGAAAATGACAACCGCAAACATTTCAAATCATGAATGCAGCAAGATATTATGATACTACATGAAAATCTAAGCAAGTTACATATGCAACATGTTCAAAACGGAGCTACGGGTCAACCACAATCACCAATACAAGTTTTAGTTCAAATCTGTCCAAAACAGCAAGATAGCATTTTGCACACATGAAAACAACAAGTTACAATATTCTAAAATGCACAAAGTAAGCATGGGGCAGTAGCATATAACACACACTTCATTTCATCTTCACATATCATACTCAAAAGAGTCATGGATCATGACGGGGATATTACCCCGCGATATAACCCGGTAGGAAGTATGACCCGGCCGGTGACTTGGCGACTCACTGGTGACCCGGTCGAGACTTGGCGGTTCATTATTAACCCGGCAGGCGGGTCAGATGAGTGACAAGGCCCAAGGCCCGACGGGCAAGCCGGTGCTAGGCGGCTCGTTGACGGGCTTGGAGGGACGGCTCACAAGAGAAGGCCCAAAGGAGAGAAAGGATTTCCTCACAAAGGAAACAAGACCCGGATTAGGATTCGAGAGAGACTAGTCCTAATCCTACTCCCAGTGAGACTCTACATGTAAACCTACCCCTTCCACTTATATAAGAAGGGGTAAGGCGCCCCTAGAGGGACAAGTTAAGACAGACACAAGTCATTAGAGATAGCCAGATTAGAGGCTCTCGAGATTAGAGGTAGCTAGACAGCACCCTTGTAACCGAGAGATCTTCCTCATCATCAATACCAGACAAGCAGGACATAGGCTTTTACCTCCATCGGAGGGGCCGAACCTGGGTAAAACTCCTCTCAAGCCGCCACATAGTTGCGATGGCCTCACACCTAAGTCCGCTAACCTGGACATCTTGCCGTGACAAAACCACGACAGTTGACGCCCACCGTGGGGCTATGCACACGGTGGTGTTGTGTTCTTGGAGGGACCTCTTCCATGGATCGAGAAACTCGCTTTGTGCCGGATGAAGAAGAGCCGGCGCAGAGAGATCGCATCGTCGATAAACAGTCAAAACGGCGTGTACGCGTTTGAGGCTAATAGAAATTAGGTTTGTGCGCGGCCGGATCATGCAATCCGCCGGATCAGAAATCTGTTCCGCCGTAAGTTCCTGTATGGCTATAACCCGTCGCTACAACCACATAAGACCGAGAGGAGTTCCAAACGCGCCCACGTTTTCTTGTCTACATGCGAGGATCAAGTCTCGGAGTTTGAGGGAAAACTTCATTGTGCCGCAAATCCACAAACCGCCAAGACCTGTCCAATTTCACTGCCACGCACTATTTTGCTGGCTCAAAGTCCCGAGGTGATGGCGACGCAGCAGCTCACTATTTGACGGATCGCTGCTGTGCACCACAAGGCGCCGAGATCGACATGGTCTCTACTGCAGCAAACGCACGAAGCCCCCCCGCTGCAGATCTGATGGCCGGGTCCGACTGCTACTCCTCTCCCTGTCCGCATCAGCTGCTGCAAAAATTGATGGCCGGGTCAGATTGCTACTGCTCTTCCCGTCCATGTACTCAAGTGCCGAGGGAAGTGGCCGTCACTGCTGGTGCTACTTTTTCTGAAAACCTAGCTAGCCCACACCAATCGTCAGGAGGTTAATTCAATAAAAAAAAGGAGTGGGAAGAAGAAATCCACGACCAGGAAGTGGACACGGATTGATATACCAAGCCGACCTGCACATGGATTCAGCCTTCGCTCGCCCCCGCGATGGCGGCCTTGCCTCGCCGCCTCGCCTGCCCCCGCGCCGCGTCGCGCATTCAACCACGCGCCCGCCGGGTCTCACCCGCGCCCGCCATCCGGCTTCGCCTCGCCTCCATGTCGCCTGCTCGACTCCGCCACCATGGCCTCGCCTCCATTGCATCGCCTCTGAGCAAGCCTTGCTCCGTTGCGACCTCACCTCACCTCAACCCGCACGTCCGCTCCTGCCGCCGTCGCCACGGCCTCGCTCTGCCAACGGCCGTCTCCGCCGTGGTGCGCCTCACCTCGCTCTGCCGGAGCACGCCTCTGTCGTGGCTCGCATCGTTTCGCTGGCGCTCGCCTCCGCCGTGGTTCGCCTCGCCACGAGCGGGCCCTCTCCGCCGTGGCTCGCCTCGACCCGCTCGCTGCTTCACCTTGGCCGGCTCTGCCTCCTTCCGCCGCCCGCGCGCCCGCGGCACCCCACCTCCAGTGTGCCTCCACCGGCTCTCACCGCCGGCAGGGTTGCCCACTCGCCCGCTCCAACCTGGCCACGCGCCTGCGCGCAGGCTCGGCCTGCTTGCCGCCCGTGCACCGCAGCGCCGCTCCGTGCCAGCTGGGTCGCCCCCGCGTGCCTCTTCCGCCATCGCCTCGCCCCTAGCCGGCCTCGCGCCGCCGCACCCGCCTTCGCCGTAGCTCGCCTCGCCTCGAGTCGGCCTCGCGCCGCCGCACCTGCCTTCACCATGGCTCACCTCGCCCTGAGCCGACCCGCCGCTGTGGGTTCACCTCGTCACATCCGCCTCGCCCTTGCGCGCGCTCAGGCCGGCCGCCTCGCCGCGCCTCCAAGCCGGCTGTGCCCCCTCCACCGCGGCCTCACCTGGACCGGCCATCTCTTGCCATCACAGCAGCCACCGACAGCAGTCGATTCCACCACCAAGCTGACCAGTGTCTCCTCTGCCGCGGCTCCGCCTCGCCCTGGTCGCGTCCGCGCCGCCGCTTGCCTACTGCATCAAGCACCAGCAAAGGCTGTGCATGCATGTGCTGGAGACAGCGCAATAGGAGCAGAAGGCCAACAAATAAAAAGAAAAGAGAAAAGAAGCTGGGAGACACGCATTAGAGACAGGCATTCATCCACTCACACGAGATTAAAAAAAACGTGTGGTGGAGAAGTCCGTCCTTTTTTCATCTGCAACTGCTTCAGGCATCTCGACGAAAAAAATTCATCCGTCGTCCAAATACATCAGGTGCTATCCGTTCCGTCTATTTTATTATCATATATTAAATTTCTTCAAGAGCAATTACTTTGGCCTGCAATATTTGTACGCAGGACAATTATTCAAGTGGCATTATACCACGGAGATGGGGCGCACGCCAGCATCATTCTATACTTCGTCCGTGTTGCGTGGCTCAATGGACGAGCAAAGCGCCGCCGCCGCCACGACCCGGTCTACATCAACGCGTCGGTACCGTGCGCGCTAACCCGGCAGTATGAGCCGCCCAATGGATGCGACAATCCGCCGCATTCGCGTTATGGTTTTCAAACAGCGCCACGGGCGACTCGCCGTCCGTGCCGACTTACAACGCCGCGGTCGTCTCTCATGACCACACCGGCTTTCAATGCCGCGGTCGTCTCTCGCGACCGCACCGGCTTACAACACCACGGCCGTCTCTCGCGACCGCACCGGCTTACAATGCCGCGGCCGTCTTTCACGACCGTACCGGCTTAGAACGCCGCGGCCGTCTCTCACAACCGCGCCATCTTCAAACGCCGCAGCCGACTTCTACGTCTACATTAACACGTCGGTATCGCGCACGCTCACCCGCCACTATGAGCCGCCTAATGAACGCGGCAAGCCGCCGTATCCGTGGTATGGTTTTCACCAACAACGCCACGACCGACTCGCCGTTCGCGCTGGCTTACAGCGCCACGGCCGGCTCGCCCGTCTGCATTGGTTTACAACGCCGGAGCCGCCATCCCCGCGGTCCGGTCTACATCAACATTATCATGTGCCAGCATCCATCTATGCCGCACTATTCAACGGACATGCGCAAGCCGCCGTCCACAGTCTGGTCTACATCAGCATATCGGTGCAGTGTTCGTCTAGACGAGCCGCCCAAATGGACAGGCGCACAAAGTCGCTGCCACTGCAGTTTGGTTAACTTCAACAACCAGCCGGGACGAACCATCAACCGGATCATTGAAACAATTCATACAAGATCATTTTTAACCCGCCGCGGTCAACCTCAACCTTCAGTGGAGATTCTCAAGCCGCCTCTTGGAGTCAACTTAAGGCTCGGGGGCTACAGACATGACTCTCAAGCTACTACATTATTGCCGGAAGGATTAAAAGTTACCCAAGAAGACGAGCCGCCATAGTGCACCGTTCAGCTTGGGGGCTTCTGCTGTTTCTTCATACAAGATGGCGGCTTACAAAATGCTACAACAATGTTGATACTTCAACAAGGTCATTTGGAGGCTTCCAACCCGTCGGGTTTAGCTCGCTCACCCTCTTGATCGGCTCTTCAGCCACAATAGTAAACAATACGGCGGCTTACAAGTTGGCGGTCCACATGACGGCGGCTTACAAGACGGTGCACAAGTTGATATCATCGACAAGGTCGCTTGGGGGCTTTCAACCCACCGGGTTAAGCTTCAACCCTCTCGATCAGGCTTTTCAGCCACAGTAAGGCCGTGTTATATACCCAAAAAGTTGACTCCGTCAACAAGGTCATTTGGGGGCTTCCAACCCACCGGGTTTAGCTTACACTCCCTCTTGATCGGCTCTTCAGCCACCGCAAGTTGGAGTTAAACATGCCTGTAAGCTGCTGCTGCTCCGCCAGGTGACCCGCCGAACTCTTACCAGTTAATCTCGATTAGAGACCCTGAGCTGTTCAAACATATTTGACAGTCACTCTCGTTAGAGACCCTGCACTGATCAAGGTTAAACCGGCGGCTCTTGTCACGTGAGGGCCGGCTTACGGAAAGCGAGGATAAACTCACCCATCTACTGCCGACTCTCCGCTATGTGGCCCGTTCGTACTCTTAAACAGTTACTCTTTTAAAGACCCTGCATTGTTTAAAGGTTCAAACGACGGATTTACGTCACGTGAGAGGTAGCTTATGGGCCCTAAGGGTACTCATGCCCTGCTGTGTCTCTTGCTGGGACGCTGCGCTCATCAATCCTCGCCTGGAAACCGAGTATTGTTATGAGTTCAAGTAGCGAGTCCACCCAGCAGAACCAGCGTCCGTGTCTCTTTCTGGGACGTTGCGCTCAGCAATCCTCGCCTGGAAACCGATTATTGTTATGAGTTCAAGCAATGAGTCCACCCAGCAAAACTGGCAGATGTATCTCTTTCTGGTTCGTTGCGCTCTTGTCAGTTAATCTCGCCTAGAGACCCTGAACCGCTCAAAGAAGTTGACGGTCACTCTCGTTAGAGACACTGGACTTGTATGAGTTCAAGCATCGAGTCCAGCCAGGAAGAATCATCATATGATTTTTTTGAAAAGCAAGAACATCATACATTGCATCATACATTACATCATGCATTACATCATGCATTACATCATACATACATATCATGCCGGTTTGCCAAACCGGGTCAGAGCAAGATTATGAAAGAAGAAGCAAGGCTATACAAGATTTTAACATCTCCGTGTTGTGCTTTTTCAAGCCGCCCTTACAACAATGCAGAATATATTCTGTCTTGTTTATTTTTGCAGGTCTTGTCTCTTAAGATGAGCCGCCCTGTCAGATATAATGCCGTGTCATTTAATTGACCGACTATTGGATTTCTTCAACCTGTGCTCTGTAGTATACTACAATACTCATGGTTTTCTCAAAATATTTGCCGGGTTGCACTGCAACTACGGGCAGGGATTTCATATCAAAGACAAAGGAATTATTCCAGGATATTCATTCCGGGTTATATTACAACCACGGTCAAGGATTCATTCAACAAATTATGATGAGTCATATTATTCTCACACAGTCCCGAGTCGCCGCAGGCAGACGACCCGGCACTTGGGGGCTGCATTATTCAAGTCCTGTTTATATCAAGTATGCAAGTCCCATGTCACTGCAAGCATGCACCACGGCACTTGGGGGCTAATGCAAATCGCTTTTCAAAGTCATCACATTATCAGCAGACCCGGCCACCTCAAGGAGATGAGCCGGTCCTTGGGGGCTACATGTCACTCTTTATTCAAGTATATGGATTCAAGGAAGAACCGGCTCATCATTTTCATAATGACCTGGCCCTTGGGGGCTACACCGCTCAGATCAAATTTTCTAAAGTCCCAAGTCGCTGCAGGCATGCGACCCGGCACTTGGGGGCTACAGTACTCAGTTGTTTAAACAGATTATAAGGTCCAAATTGAAGACCCGGCGCATCACATACTGATGAGCCGGCCTTTGGGGGCTACAACAGCTGAAGCTTCATAAGGTATAAGACAGTTACAAGTCCCAGGCTGTTGCAGGCAAGACAACCCGGCACTTGGGGGCTACACAGACAAAGGTATTATTGCAAAGCACCAAGTCATCATGGATAAACTCGGAGCTTCGGGGCTACAGGTAATATGGATATATCAAAAACTTGAAGAGAATTTTCAAGATGTCAATGCACCAACGATCATGACCCGGCACCATCAATGATTATAACCCGGCGGAGGTGGCCCGCCAAGAGCATTGAAGGCCGACTCTACGGCATATGGGTGTTGTATTCCCAATATTTTATTTCAAAGGACATATACCTGCAAGACGATGGTGAAGATGGCTCATTCATATGGAAAAGAAACCCGGATTTTCAAGGAGCCACTTCATTGAAACAAGACGACCAGGGGAGCGAGCCGGTCTCTTAACATATTTGTTATTCTTATTTCAGGAGCTTACCATGAATAAATTCAAGCCAAGCTGGGGGCTAATGACGGGGATATTACCCCGCGATATAACCCGGCAGGAAGTATGACCCGGCCGGGGACTTGGCGACTCACTGGTGACCCGGTCGAGACTTGGCGGTTCATTGGTAACCCGGCAGGCGGGTCAGACGAGTGACAAGGCCCAAGGCACAACGGGCAAGCCGGCGCTAGGTGGCTCGGGGACGGGCTTGGAGGGGCGGCTCACAAGAGAAGGCCCAAAGGAGAGAAAGGATTCCCTCATAAAGGAAACAAGACCCGGATTAAGATTTCGAGAGAGACTAGTCCTAATCCTACTCCCAGTGGGAATCTACATGTAAACCTACCCCTTCCACTTATATAAGGAGGGGTAAGGCGCCCCTAGAGGGACAAGTTAAGACAGACACAAGTCATTAGAGATAGCCAGATTAGAGCCTCTCGAGATTAGAGGTAGCTAGACAGCACCCTTGTAACCGAGAGATCTTCCTCATCATCAATACCAGACAAGCAGGACGTAGGCTTTTACCTCCATCGGAGGGGCCGAACCTGGGTAAAACTCGCGTCTCTCGATTCCGACCAACCCCTCTCAAGCCGCCACATAGTTGCGATGGCCTCACACCTAAGTCCGCTAACCCGGACATCTTGCCGTGACAAAACCATGACAGATCACATGGTAGGAAGCTCACAACATGGCAACAAAATATAGCAGATTAGGACAGTGAAAATAACAGTTTTTAGCATAGCAGATTTTCACGGAGGCATATTGGCAGCAGTAAAACTATATGCTACAGGGCATATTATGACATGAAAATCTACAGCATGGTTACTTCATGGTAACATCAAATTTTGCTCAGAATCATGGCAGCCATCAACACAACATGGCATATTGAAGAAAACAGATTCTCAGACTTAATGAAAATTAGGCTAGTCATGAGCAGCAGTTTTTAACAGATTGACATATTGGACAGCAGGAATAATTATGATGCAAAACCTATTCATGCAAACTATTGGCGCAACATGATAGGGCATAACATGCTTAACAAAAGACTCCATGGTGGCATCACCAAAAGACTCTTAGAACACTAGCAATTCACATGGCAAAACAGCAACAAAATAACAGATTTCTAGACTTAGAAATATTTTGGACCCTCAAAACATCAGATTTTTATAGCATGTTGGCAACAAGAAAACAACACCTAAACATGCATTTCTATGACAACCAAAAAATACCAGGGCCTAGCACACATGTCCAAGGGCATATCTCATGTTCAAAATTATTTCATATGATGCACGGATTAAATCACACCAAATAGACAAAAGGGCATCATGGCAAAAATGACATGCACACGAACTTCCTCCAATGACAAAACTAAATGCACAGTTAAATTCTATGGATTTTTCTACCCCGAAAACACATATAGTATGCATAGGTTCATGTAGGGAAATATGTCACAATTAATTATGCAAGTTTATGGCCTAATCCCCTTTTTGCAAATATAAATGCAAATATTTCAATGAACAGGTTTGTCATGCATGAAAATGTGATGCCGATAATATGAACATTTTTAATATTTGATTGGATTAACTCCCGATGCACGTTAATTAAATATGACAATGCAAAAAGATGGCAATTATGCAAAATGGTGCAAACACCGAGTGTAAGTATTTTAAGCATGGATGAAAACGTCATATTCATAATCTATGCATTTTTCTGAGCAGTTTTTCATATACAAAACATTTGGATACGAAGCACGGTTAATTAACTATTGGCATTTTAAAATCATGGGTTTTTCTGTAATTAAAAAAAATGCTAATGGGTCAGACGTACTGCACTAGGCGTAATATAACTAAGCAATGCACCGAGCGTTACTTAGCGGCGGACGGGGCTCACCATGGCCATCTGGGCCGGTTGCGGAGGCTGGGCCGGTCTCGACGTTGGCGCTGGAGAGGCCCACAAGGGCGGTCGCGAGGCCCAGGCGCGGGTCAACGAGGCAGGGCGCTCGTTGCGGTCTCGTCCTCCTCCTGGACGCAGAGGGGCAGGCCATGTGCGCCGCCGGCAAGATCTCCAGCGAGGAGGCATCGCTAGGGGACGGGATTGTCGGGAATGGGTCCATTGTGGTGCGGGGCAACCGGATCTGGCAGCTGCGTTGAGGTCCCGGCGACGAACGTGGCGAAGCTTCGGGCGACCAACCATGGCGGGCAGATTCCTGCACAGGGAGGGAGAGAGTTCTTGAGAGAAAGAGGAGACCGAAGGGAGGAGAAGGGAGAGGGACGCGGCGGCGGGAGGGGGGGCGGCCTGGCAGAGGTCCGGCAGGTCCTCGCCTCCGGCAGCGGTGCTCCGGCGAGGGCCGACGGGCGGTGGAGGCTCGGGGCAGGGCTGGCTCGGGAGGACTCCTCCCTCGACCCAGATTGGATCGAGCGCGAGGGACAGCGAGCGGCGGCGCGATGCGGGCCGGGTTCGGCCCGGGACGGGCCTCCCGTGGGCTCGGGCAGGCCGCGGCGGAGAGGGGCGGCCAGGGGGCGCGTGGCAAGCCGCGGTTTGCTGCGGGTGGCGGCTGCGGCGGCGACAAGTGGCGGGGAGGGGTGGACGGCGCTGAAAACTAGGCAAGGCTGGCGGCGGCTGCGAGGTGGGAGTGGGTTAGGGGTGGTTTTGACTAGGGTTGTCCAAAAATGGACTAGAGGGGTCTATTTATAGCAGGGATGGCTAGGTTAGGGGGGATTTGCCCGTTTTCGGACCGTCGGATCACGATCGGACAGTCCGGAAGCGGAGGGGGGCTAGGGGGTTGTGTAGAGGGGGTTGGGCCAAGAAGATAGGGAGGTTTGCGGCCCGGCATATAGAGTTTTAAAATACCAAAAACATCAGACAAATAAACCGACGACGGTGCCGCTACGGTCGACCGTTCGGGTAGCAAACGACCTCCGATTGCGACGTAACTTGGCAGGCGGTCTACCTACAATATAACAAGATCGCACGCCAACTTTCGACCCAATCCGAGAATATTTTCGCGCACCTTTTAAAACATCTTTTAAATGAATGCCGTGGGCGCGTGCGTGTGTGGTTGGTCTCGAAACGGTCAACGAGAAGAACCGGCAACTGCTAACGGATGCAAGTTTTCGAAAACAAGTGACGATGCCATGCACATGATGCGAATGATGCGATGATGAATGCGACAACAAACGAATCACACGAGGACAATGGAATAAAAGGGAAATCTTCTGGAGCGTCAGTTCCGGGCTGTTACAACTCTCCTCCACTTACAAGAGATCTCGAACCGACATCTTAGAATGAGAAGGGGAAGAGGAAGAAGAAAGGAAGAGGGAAAAGTTAGTTGCTTCTCTGACAAACGAGTGAAACCAATGAAACATGAAGGTTGAAAAGAGATGAAGAATGACATGAGAAACAAGCATTTCGGCAGCACTTCGGTAGGATAGAGGGATAAAATTTGATAAGAGGGGAGAACTGAAAAGAGAACACAACACTCTGGTTAAATGTACAAGCAAGGGAAGAACATGATCTTGACAACCCGAGATGATGAGATGAATAGAGCAACATCACAATGCCTCTGGAACAAAAGAATAGAAGCTAGATCGATTGAAGGAAATGAACGGAGAAGAAAATGACAACTTCTACCACCATAAATTAGAAAAAACATTGTTACAAGGAAGGATTGAACGGAGTTGTTGGAAATTCAACAACGAAAAGAATATCTTGATATGGGCTTATGAAAAACATCTCAAAATTATGAGGTGACAACCGGCCACAAACGGAGCAATTGATTGCTTGGGAGCAACAAGAGATGAAAACTTCTTTCACCGAGAGGTGGAGAAAACTTGAATCATTTATAGCACCATGATAGCAACAATCCTTACGAAATGCCTTTGGTGAAATCCAATCGAAGATAACTCCAAGAAAGAAATGATGGGTTTACATATCTCATCCTCGACAAATTCTCTTGGCGACTCCTCATGAATCAAGAATGCTATACCACCATCCCAAAAGATAAGGGAGAAGGAATTGCACTTTGAAATGCAAGATAAAGAATACTTGAGCTCCTCCAACAAGAATATTGAAGAACACTTCGAGAAGGAATTAACTCCTTGAAGAACCACCATGAAGACCTTCGTATACGAAAGAATGATCAACAGAAATGAAGGTTGAAAAGGATAGATTATGACATTGCAAAGATTTAGATGAAGCTTTGTGATGAGATACTTGAGAAAACTTGGAACTACGGAAAGAAAAGATGAAGCACTTAGAACCAAGAATTTGATATCATGAACAACTCCGGAAGACGGATTGAAACCATTTGATGAAACAAGAATAAGAATTATGTTATGCTTATCCTTCATCAAGTTAAATTGATGACAAGCAACGGATTTAGCATATCACTTATTCTTCTTGAAAGATTGAAGAGAGAAATAGATATAGAGCACAAACTTAAAGAAGTCTTCCACGAAACACCGGAATAATTGAGAGACGAACGAAGAGACACCAATTGAGAAGAATTTGAGAACGAAAGCTGAAAGCTGAGAACGAAGAAATCTTCTGAAATGATGACCTTTGGAGGATCGAGAAATGACAATAACTCTGAAATGCTCTGGATAGATATGGAAAGAATTACTCATGATCGAAAACAATTTGAGAGGATAGCACGAAGCTGAGAAGACAAATCTTCGAAAGAACGGGGAAAAATTTAAGAGAAACTCTTCTTGGTCTTCAAGGCAAAGAATGATGGCGAGAAACACCACCAAGAATTACTGAGACATTCCGGAACAATGAATAAGGAAAGGTTGAGCCAACGATGAAATAATTTAGAAGCGATCTTCGGGAAGGAATATGACTGATGGAATTCATTCTTACGTCATATTTGAAAGAACTTGAGGACATCTCCGGGAAGATTAGAAGAGCCAGGTAAGATCCCGGGGAACACCTGTGGGTTATGAGCCCACTCAAAGAGAACACCGTTGAAACGATTGCTTAGGAATAGAGATTGCATCGGTACAATGAAAACTTGATGAGGTGAGAACCTCGAAATATTTAAAAGGATTGAATGAAAACACAAGCTTCTGAGATATCTTCAACACTCAGGATAGAATAGAGAGATGAATAAGCAAGAGAGGCTTGGATAAGAATTCCAACATGGGAGAGCATTTAGAGAATGAAAAGGATATGATGAGCATCGAAAACTTGAATTGAATCCACCGAAAAGAAAAGAAAGATGAAGACTAAGAAATGATGAACTTGAGCACTTGAGCATCTTCACAATGAATCACCGGATACGGTATGGAAGAAAGATAGGGGAAGCATTTCAAGAAAAGAAAGGCACTTGGATGAGAGTTTAATTGTTGAAGAAAAAGGGCGGGAGGGTGGGGAAAAACAAAGACAACTTGATACCGATGAGACAAACTCCGGAAAGAAATACGAGGATTGATCTTGCAAATATTGGAAAGGATTGAATTATCTTGATGAGAAACACACCGGTTAGTAAAGATATGAAATCACCACTTGACATCGAAGCAACTCAAATTACCATACTCCAACAAAACAAAAGATGAGGCTTAGAATTAAGCCGGAAACAAATACATAACCTATTTGCATTTGTTGGAAGGATAATCCTACCTAAGAACTGCCGAAATCTCGGTTATGCAATCGGGTACATGGATACACGGAGTTTAACATGCTCACTCAACTCCGAGCAGTAATACTAGTCTCCAGTGTATCACATCCCTCAACACACAACCAAAGGTCTCGGAAACTCATCTACCTCAGATCCTCGTAATCGCAACGATACTAAGTATGGCAGTACATCCGAACCCTCTCCACCAGTACTGGGGATGCCGGACTCCTCTCACCACTACTAGTATTAAAGCAATTTCGAATATCCTCCGTCCTGAGATACTAAGGAAACTGAATGATAACGATGTGTCAAGAATCCCCTGGAGCTCAACTCCCCGGAAGAAATCAAGCCAGACAGGAGGCACCAAGACAGAACTCCGTCACATCAGCAACATATAGTTTTCAAAATACCCGCATGATCCTAAAAAAAATTTTGAGCGAGAAGAGGAGTAGAATCAAAATTCCTAAGTCATAATTCCTCACCAGAGTATAGAAGAGAAGTAAAAGAAATCCTACTCTCCGATATAACTAGACTCAAAATAGTTTTTCACTAGACTCGACTCAGCCAAGTTCGATCAATCAAGGGGGCTCCTAGGTCGGTACAGGCTCTGATAACAACTTGTCATGCCCAAGATGCGATCCTATCCTTATTTTTGGCACGAGGGCCTTGACAGGGATAGAAGCGCATCTCGTCGTTTTGCAAGAATGGATATCATTACAAGTACATGTAAAGAAGAGATGAGTATATGGAATTGGATTACACTCGCCACAAGCTACATCAATATCACATCAGTACAACAACATATCCAAACATCATACAGAAGAGCAGGGTCCGACTACGGACGAAATCAAATGATAAAATGACATCCATCCTTGCTATCCCAGGCTGCCGCCTGGAACCAATCCTAGATCGAAGAAGAAGAAGAACTCTAAAAGAAACAAGCATCGCGCTCACGTCATATCATCACATTACCTGTACCTGCAACTGTTGTTGTAGAATTTGTGAGCCACGGGGACTCAGCAATCTCATTTCCAAGGGTATCAAGACTATTAAAGCTTAATGGGTGAGATATGGTTAAGTGGTGAGGCTGCAGCAAGCACTAAGCATTATTTGAGTGGCTAACTTACGAGTACAAGAATAAGGGGGGATGATTGTCGCATAAACGGTCGTGGACTAGTAATGATCTCTAAGAGATCCTGAACACCTACATACGTCAAACATAACCCCACCGTGTTCTCTCTCGGATAAGGACTCACGAGAAGAGACAGTCACGGTTACGCACACAGTTGGTGTATTTTATTTGAGTTTACTCCAAGTTTGCTATGACCGGGTGTTAAACAAAGTTTCCAAGTTGCCACGTAACCATGGGCAGGGCTTTCCGAAAGATTTAACCCTGCAGGGGTGCTCCAACTCATCCATCACAAACTAACCACACGCAGCGGGAATAACCTCGACCACGAATCTCATGATCTTCCTAGGCAATTCCACTGGAAAACCCCAACCTCGAGATAGCCCGAAGTATTTTCGGAATTCCTCGCACAAGACGTTCGAGAAAGGTAAAACAAATCCAGCAAGGCTGCCCGACGTGCCGACAATCCCGATAGGAGCCGCGTATCTCATTCTCAGGGCAAATCGGATGAGCGATGGTTACCATGCCAATCACCGAGTTGCCTCGGGTAGCGTTAATAAGCTGCTCTGGGTTGGACCAACACTCATGAGGAGCACTGGCCCGGGTTGTTGATTAATTATCCACGGGGTCCGGAAAGTCCCTATGCAATTTATTTGTTAGTAGGCAAATGTAGTACCAATGTTGGGCCTTGCCAGACAAGTTTTATCCTAAAAGGAAAATCAAGGGGGTCCCCATAACAACCCCGAGCATGTTAGGAGTGCTCAATTATGGAACATAACACCGGTACACAAGTAACTAGGGGCGGCAAGAGTGGAACAAAACACCGAGCAAAAGGCCAAGCCTTCCACCCTTTACCAAGTATATAAGTGCATTAAATTAAATAGCAATAATATTGTGATATAAAAAAACATATCCATGTTGGCACATGGAACCAGCTTGCATTTGCAACTAGCAATGCTATAAGAAGGGCTGAGCAAGCAGTAACATAGCCAAACAATGGTTGCTGGGATATGGAGGGGTTAGAGGCTTTTCATGGCAATCTGGAGGCTTGACATACAAGTGGTAGGTAGCGAGACAGCGAAAGAAACGAGAAAACTAGCATGACAATGATAGTAATGGTATCCAGGGAAATGATCATCTTGCCTGAGATCCCGCTTGGAAGACGAACGAGTCCATGAAGAAGACGAACCAACGTAGTCGCACGGTTCCTCACACTCCGAAGCGGTTCGGAACTCTATCGAGAAGAAGCAATCCGGAAACAACAATCAACACATGAACAACACCACAACATATGCATGACATGATGCGCAAACAAACATGATGCATGTCTGGTTTAATTATGCAAGGCATGGCAATCACAACAAACAAATACTACACATTAAGTGAAGCTCAATATGCAACGAGTTGCATATTGATGAAACTCCACATTCGAATTATTTAGTTCACTCTCGTTAGGTACTCAACAATATTAAATGTTATTAAACATGGCAAGAGGTGAAGCATAAGTAAACTACACATCTAGGCAAGTTTAAATGAGGCCGGAAACAACATATAGCATTTCCGAAACGACCCCATATGTTAATTTCGAAATTGGTCCAGATCTGAACCAATCATGTTTTATATTTATTAAACAGGAAAATAACGTATACCATGCAATTCTACACGTCATTCTAGTCGATTTACATATATGGAACATCTCAAACGGAGCTACGTTCTAAAAGTTATGACCTTCACAAGACGAATGCAAAATGCATGAAAATGACAACCGCAAACATTTCAAATCATGAATGCAGCAAGATATTATGATAGTACATGAAAATCTAAGCAAGTTACATATGCAACATGTTCAAAACGGAGCTACGGTTCAACCACAATCACCAATACAAGTTTTAGTTCAAATCTGTCCAAAACAGCAAGATAGCATTTTGCACACATGAAAACAACAAGTTACAATATTCTAAAATGCACAAACTAAGCATAGGGCAGTAGCATATAACACACACTTCATTTCATCTTCACATATCATACTCAAAAGAGTCATGGATCACATAGTAGGAAGCTAACAACATGGCAACAAAATATAGCAGATTAGGAGTTAGTGAAAATAACAGTTTTTAGCATAGCAGATTTTCACGGAGGCATATTGGCAGCAGTAAAACTATGTGCTACAGGGCATATTATGACATGAAAATCTACATCATGGTAGTAGACAAGATGCACTGCAAATCATTACTTCATGGCAACATCAAATTTTGCTCAGAATCATGGCAACCATCAACACAACATGGCATATTGAAGAAAACAGATTCTCAGACTTAGTGAAAATTAGGCTAGTCATGAGCAGCAGTTTTTAACAGATTGACATATTGGACAGCAGGAATAATTATGATGCAAAACCTATTCATGCAAACTATTGGCGCAACATGATAGAGCATAACATGCTTAACAAAAGACTCCATGGTGGCATCACCAAAAGACTCCTAGAACACTAGCAATTCACATGGCAAGACAGCAACAAAATAACAGATTTCCAGACTTTGAAATATTTTGGACCCTCAAAACATCAGATTTTTATAGCATGTTGGCAAAAAGAAAACAACACCTAAACATGCATTTCTATGACAACCAAAAAATACCAGGGCCTAGCACACATGTCCAAGGCCATATCTCATGTTCAAAACTATTTCATATGATGCACGGATTAAATCACACCAAATAGACAAAAGGGCATCATGGCAAAAATGACATGCACACAAACTTCCTCCAATGACAAAACTAAATGCACAGTTAAATTCTATGGATTTTTCTACCCCGAAAACACATATAGTATGCATAGGTTCATGTAGGGAAATATGTCACAATTAATTATGCAAGTTTATGGCCTAATCCCCTTTTAGCAAATATAAATGCAAGTTAAATGCAAATATTTCAATGAATAGGTTTGTCATGCATGAAAATGTGATGCCGATAATATGAACATTTTTAATATTTGATTGGATTAACTCCCGATGCACGTTAATTAAATATGACAATGCAAAAAGATGGCAATTATGCAAAATGGTGCAAACACCGAGTGTAAGTATTTTAAGCATGGATGAAAACGTCATATTCATAATCTATGCATTTTTCTGAGCAGTTTTTCATATACAACACATTTGGATACGAAGCACGGTTAATTAACTATTGGCATTTTAAAATCATGGGTTTTTCTGTAATTAAAAAAAATGCTAATGGGTCGGACCTACTGCACTAGGCGTAATATAACTAAGCAATGCACCGAGCGTTACTTAGCGGCGGACAGGGCTCACCATGGCCATCTGGGCCGGTTGCGGAGGCTGGGCCGGTCTCGACGTTGGCGCTGGAGAGGCCCACAAGGGCGGTCGCGAGGCCCAGGCGCGGGTCAACGAGGCGGGGCGCTCGTTGCGATTTCGTCCTCCTCCTGGACGCAGAGGGGCAGGCCATGGCCGGCGCCGGCAAGATCTCCGGCGAGGAGGCGTCGCTAGGGGACGGGATGGTCGGGAATGGGTCCATCGCGGTGCGGGGCAACCGGATCTGGGAGCTGCGTTGAGGTCCCGGCGACGAATGCGGCGAAGCTTCGGGCGACCAACCATGGCGGGCAGATTCCTGCACAGGGAGGGAGAGAGAGCTTGAGAGAAAGAGGTGACCGGAGGGAGGAGAAGGGAGAGGGGCGCAGCGGCGGGGGGCGCGACCTGGCAGAGGTCCGGCAGGTCCTCGCCTCCGGCAGCGGTGCTCCGGCGAGGGCCGACGGGCGGTGGAGGCTCGGGGCAGGGCTGGCTCGGGAGGACTCCTCCCTCGACCCAGATTGGATCGAGCGTGAGGGGCAGCGAGCGGCGCCGCGATGCGGGCCCGGTTCGGCCCGGGACGGGCCTCTCGTGGGCTCGGGCGGGACGCGGCGGAGAGGGGCGGCCAGGGGGCGCGTGGCAAGCCGCGGTTGGCTGCGGGTGGCGGCTGCGGCGGCGACAAGTGGAGGGGAGGGGTGGCCAGCGCTGAAAACGAGGCAAGGCTGGCGGCGGCTGCGAGGTGGGAGTGGGTTAGGGGTGGTTTTGACTAGGGTTGTCCAAAAATGGACTAGAGGGGTCTATTTATAGCAGGGATGGCTAGGTTAGGGGGGATTTGCCCGTTTTCGGACCGTCGGAACTCGATCGGACGATCCGGAAGTGGAGGGGGGCTAGGGGCTGTGTAGAGGGGGTTGGGCCAAGAAGAGAGGGAGGTTTGCGGCCCGGCATATAGAGTTTTAAAATACCGAAAACATCCGACAAATAAACTGACGACGGTGCCACTATGGTCGACCGTTCGGGTAGCAAACGACCTCCGATTGCGACGAAACTTGGCAGGCGGTCTACCTACAATATAACAAGACCGCACGCCAACTTTTGACCCAATCCGAGAATATTTTCACGCACCTTTTAAAACATCTTTTAAACGAATGCCGCGGGCGCGTGCGTGTGTGGTTGGTCTCGAAACGGTCAACGAGAAGAACCGGCAACTGCTAACGGATGCAAGTTTTTGAAAACAAGTGACGATGCCATGCACATGATGCGAATGATGCGATGATGAATGCGACAACAAACGAATCACACGAGGACAATGGAATAAAAGGGGAATCTTCTGGAGCGTCAGTTCCGGGCTGTTACAGTTGAAGACTCCATAAACATGGACGTACGATAGCACCACCTATCGGAACCACGGGAAAAATCTTCGTGTCTACAAATTGCGTTTGATCTTCCTTCCTATCCTCTACTATACATGCTTGTTGTTACTTTCCACTTCTATACTCTTAGACATGCATGTGTAGGGTGTACTTGACTTGCTATCATTGCTAAAATCTGCCAACACTTAAAATTGGGAAAAGGTAGATTTTTTATTTGTTCAAGTAGTCTAATCACCCCCCTCTAGACATACTTTCGATCCTACAGCCAGCGTTATCGGGGTCGGTTGGTGGGGCAGGGCCTTTAGAAGTATCATCAATGTCCTCAGCTTCATCCGTCGCGCGCGATGAAGAATATGAGCTTGTAACCAGCAGAGGAACTTGAACCTTTCTGAATTTCTTCTGAGGAGGATGAGACCAGTCAAAGTTCTGCTAAAAATCCATCTCCTTTAGTTGTTCAGGTGTTTTGTGATGTGCTAGGATGGCCCAAGTGCAATCGAAGATTTCATGCTCATAGTAATGATTTTTCCTCATAGAGTTCTGCGTCACAATCATGTTGTGAAGAATTGATTTGAACTCATGCTTGACCCACTTGTGATTGCGATCAACCTTCTGATGAAGACTTAGAAGAAGCTCACGACCAGTCATCACTCGAGGTGCAGAAACTTGAGGATTTTGAGCTGCGGCTTTTGCAAGAGAATGTTGGGTGGCAGAGTCATCATTGGTGGAGTAAGATGCAGCCTTACGGAATTGACCATCCAATGGACGAGTACCTTCATCGACAACAACTTTGCCTTTTCCTTCAAATGAAGAAAATGCCTTTTTGAGGACTTCGATCGGAGGCAGAAAGCTGAAATGATTCTGAAAGTCCGCCTTAAAAGGAATTGAAGACCTTGATCTGATGAATTTCATGATCCAGGGAGCATAAGGCTTCAACTCGAATGGTGACACAACTATATTTGCCAAAGTCCTCATGAAGAAATCGTGATAATTTATGGGAATACCATGAATGATGTTAAATAGCAAATTCTTCATGATGCCAACAACTTCTTCTTCTTTAGAGTTATGGCCTTTGATTGGACTGAGTGTTTTGGTCAATATACGGTATATGGTCATGGGCACATATAGCAAATCCTTCACTAAGAAGGTGGTCCTTGGAGGTTTGCCTGGCGCCATAGGCTTCATCAGTACTTGCATCATGTGATTTAGCAGTTTAGGTTCATCATAGATGCATCTTGCTCCTTCTGAGGGAATTGCAATTGGAACAACACGAAGCAATTCTGTTGCAGGAGCAGTGTAGTGTGTTTTTCCAGACATCCAATCAATGATCCATGAGTTAACATCAGAAGCTTCACAAGAAATGTGCAAGGTTGCATAGAATTGAAGAATTAGCTCTTCATTCCAATCACAGATATCAGCACAGAAGGGCAGAAGCCCGACGTCATGAAGAACAGTGAGCAAAGGATTGAAACACGGGATGGACTCCATATCCACATGAGGAATTTGACGATGCTGGAAGACCTTGTCCTTGTCAAATAGTACAATAGCATAGAAATTTATCTGTGAAGAAGTCCAGAACCTTGAGCCTCCGGACCTTGCAGATTCGTAAGGGTTTGGCCCTGTGAAGAAGATATGTTCATTGAAGAAATTTGCCTTAATGAATTTGGGCCGCTTTGAGCCTTCGAATGACAATTTTGGCTTTGGCTGAAGATTTGGTTTGAAGCGTCCCACAATCGTCCTTGGCATGACAGCAGCTTCTCCAAACAGAGAAACTTGTACATTAGTTTCTTCGGGTGCAGTCCGAGTATGAATTTCTTCAACTGATGCAGCTGGAATTTCTTTAGGAATAGATATGAGGGGAGTAGTCAAACCTTTAGACCATGTTTGAATTTCTTTAGTCTGAGCAGGTGAATGAGGAATTTGAGCAAGAGGAGTGGTCATTAATGAATTTGGGTGAGCGTTAATTGAGGCTGAGGCGATGATACCAGAGGGGTTGAAGCATTTGCTTCCACCTCTATTTCTTCATCAATCTGCTCTGAGGAAGCAGCAGAGTGATTATCTTCATCTTCTTCATTTGGGATGACATAGTCTTCACCAAATGGAACAATGTCATAAGCAGGCACGGCAGAGATTGGAGTTGCAGCAATGGGTTTAGTTGAACAACTTGGCATAGTCTTCAATCTCTTTGCAGCTGAGGATTTTGTAGATGTTGAAGCTTTCCTTTTCAGTGCTTCTTCCTTCTCCGCAGCCTTTGTTTTCTTCACTTCTGATGCAGAAGGAATTGTGACTTTCTTCACCCTTGAAGATTTTGCTCGAGGAGCATGCGGTGAAGGTGGTGCAGTTTCTTCAGGCACGACTGATGCAGTCGCCCTGGCAGATTCTTCAGGCGCAGCGTTTTCTTCAGCTGGCCCCGTATTTTCTTCAGGCGCAACATTGGGTGTTGCCCTGGGAATTTCTTCAGCAGCCTGAATTTCTTCAGCTGCACTTGCAGTTTCTTCAGCAAGCTGAGCAAAAGAGCTAGCCTGAGGATTTTGTGGTTGCGTGCGAGCAGCAACCCTTGTGTTGTGGTCTTTGATGACTTTGTCAGCAATGTCAACAAATCGGACGTTGGCACCTTTCCAATCAACATAGTATAGGTCAAATTCATCGCTGAGGCCTTTGATGTCCTTTTGGACAGAGATAAGTGAAAGCACATTTGCTCCCCTGGTGGTTTTGGTAATTAATAACAACATATATTTCATTGGACTAATGTTTCCACTAAGTATATTTCAGGAAAAGTTCAATGATGGGATGGCAAAAGGTTTGTGGAGAGACCCCTAGATGCAAGGAATAGGATTGGCAAAGCTTCAAGCAAGAAGGCTCTACATTTTACCTTGTGAGAAATCACTATGAGTCTATAGGAAAGCCAATACTATTAAAAGGGGGTAAGGTACTGATGCTGAACAAAATGCTCCACGTGCACAAGTGATAGTCAACAAAAACACACACAAGCTCTTCCAAAAAAGTCTGTCAAAAGCTTATCATGCAAAATCGGTGCCACCAATTTTCCCCACTCGGCCCTACCAATTTTCCCATCAGACAAATCCCAGGCAAACCCTAAGTCTTCGGTACAGCCGATTCTGCATCGGTGCCACCGAGTTTAGGTTGCCAACATTTTGTTGCCCCTTTTCTTCAAATCGGAATTTCTGAGTTGTTTGAATCGGTGCCACCGAGTTTTGCAATCTGACCGTTGGTCACCTGATTGGTACTGCCGAGATTTATATATCGGTCTCACCGAGATTTGAAAGTTGCTACCTTTTGAGCAACTCGATACCATTGAGTTTTACACTTTGGTGTCACCGAGTTGGTCATTATAGGTGTATTGGTTGGATATTTGGAGATGCCTATATATACCCCTTCACCACCACCCACTCGTAAGAAAAGCACTTAGAACTATTCCATACTTGCCGCATCCAATTTTCTGAGAGAGAGCCACCTACTCATGTGTTGAGATCAAGCCATTCCATTTCAACCATATGAATCTTGATTTCTAGCTTCCCCAAGTTGCTTTACACCCAATCAATCTCTTCCACCAAAGCCAAATCTGTGAGATAGTGATTGTGTGTTGAGGAGTCTATCATCTTGAAGCACAAGAGCAAGGAGTTCATCATTACTATCGAGCCTATTACCTTTTGGAGGGTGGTGCCTCCTAGATTGGTTAGGTGTCGCTTGGGAGCCTCCTACTTCATGTTGTGGAGTTGAACCAAGAAGTTTGTACGGGCAAGGAGATCGCCTACTTCGTGAAGATCTACCCATAGTGAGGTTAGTCCTTCGTGGACGGAAGCCGTTATGGAATAGTCAAGGTTGCTACTTCGTGGACCCTTATGGGTGGAGCCCTCCGAGGACTCTCGCGACCGTTACCCTCCGTGGGTTGAAGACTCCATAAACGTGGACGTACGATAGCACCACCTATCGGAACCACGGGAAAAATCTTCGTGTCTTCAAATTGCGTTTTATCTTCCTCCCTATCCTCCATTGCATATGCGTGTCTTTACTTTCCGCTGCTATACTCTTAGACATGCATGTGTAGGGTGTGCTTGACTTGCTATCATTGCAAAAATCTGCCAACACTTAAAATTGGGAAAAGGTAGAAACTTTTATTTAGTCAAGTAGTCTAATCACCCCCCCTCTAAACATCCTTTCAATCCTACAACTGGTATCAGAGCTTTGGCCTCCATTGCATTGGTTTCACAACCTAAGAGAGTATGGCGTCTAGCGAGGGAAATTATCACCGTAGAGGTCCATACTTTGATGGCACAAATTTTGCTAGTTGGAAGCACAAAATGAAAATGCATATTCTTGATCATAACCCCGCCGTTTGGGTTGTTGATCGTGTTGGCTTGCAAGGTGAATTCTTTGGTGATGGAAAGGAACCGGATCATGAAGCGACCATGGAAGAATTGAAGATGTTGCAATACAACGCTCAAGCATGTGACATTCTCTTCAACTGCCTATGCCCTGAAGAATTCAACAAAATTAGCCGTCTAGAGAATGCCAAGGAAATTTGGGATACTTTGGTTGATATGCATGAAGGTACCTAATCCGTGAGAGAATCCAAGTTAGATATTCTTCAAAGTCGGCTTGACAAGTTCAAGATGAAGGATGGAGAAGGAGTCGTAGAAATGTACTCCAGGCTAGCTCTCATCACCAATGAGATTGCCGGCTTGGGAAGCGAAGAGATGACTAAAAAATTCATCATCAAGAAGATAATTAGAGCTTTGGATGAGAGATATGACACCGTGTGCACATTGATCCAAATGATTCCCAACTACAAAGATCTCAAGCCTGCGGAAGTCATTGGAAGGATTATTGCTCATGAGATGACACTGAAAGACAAAGAAGAGCTTCACAACAAGTCTAGCGGTGCTTACAAAGCCACAAGTGATGCTCCTGCAACTTCAAGCGACAACCTTGTCACCAATGAAGAGATAAGCCTCATGGTCAAGAAATTCAACAAGTTGTACAAGAATAGAGGCAAAGAACGAAGCTCCAACTCAAGATATGAAGAGAAGCGTTCGTCAAGTCGTGACCGAAACTGCTACAATTGTGGGAAGCCCGAACACTACTCCAATGAGTGCACGGCTCCCTATAAACGAAGAGAAGAGTCACCAAGAAGATGAAGCTCAAGAGATGAATCACCTCGAAGAGAGAGAAGGAGTAGAGATGACCGTTATGAACGAAGACCCTCAAGGAGAAGTAGGGACTCGGAGAAGAAGGACAAGTACACCAAGAGCTACTCAAGAAGAAGACATCAAGCTCACGTTGGTGAATGGGTTTCCGGCTCCGAATCAGACAATCACTCCGAGAGAAGCTATCACTCCAACTCCGACTATAGTCAAGATGAAGGTGTTGCCGGACTTGCTCTAGTGACTACCAACTCCTATGACATATTTGATTCACCAAATGAAGGAAGTGGAAGTTGGTTCATGGCTAAAGGCCCCAAGGTATCACACCACGAGTGTCTTGATTTCAATAGTGATGATGATGATTTGCTTGGAGATGATGACTTTCTTTTTGATAAAGCTAGTGATATTAGTCAAAATGAACTTGATAATTTTCATGTTAATCAAGATAAATCGGTTGATGATGATAAGATGGAAATAGAGCGACTAACTACAGAATTAAACACTCTTAAGTTAGCCCATGAATCTACTCTAGAAGATCATAGAGAGCTTGTAAAGACTCATGAGAAGCTACGCTTCGAGAAGCTTACCTTGGTGCAAGAACATGAGTTTCTTAAAGCTATCAATGATGATCTCCGAAAGAAGACTTCATCTTATCTAGCCAAACGATTACTCTTGTGTACATTCATGCCACAAGTTAAACCTAGACAAACTAGTAACAAAGGCAAGAAAGGTTCGTCATGTAGTACCAACAATAAAAATGCTAAATCTAATGATGTTGCTTCTAGTAGTTCTATTGATTCCACTAATAATGATTCTCTTAACCAAGTTACACTTAAGCAAGAAAACGATTTATTGAAAGGAATTATAGAGAAAGGTATCTACAAAAGTCTTGCCGGATGTAAGCAATTCAAGGAGATTGTACGCAAGCACGGAGGATACCGGAAGAACCATGGCATTGGCTACTTCAACGCAAATGGAGTTGAATGGGAAGAAGGTCAATACCCCAAGCCAAAGTTTGTTCCCCAAAAGGAGAAGTATGAACATACTCACCCCAAGGGAACAAAAGCTCAAGAATACCTTCCACCACAAGACCACAAGCTCAAGGGAAAGGACAAGCTTCAAGAGGACATTGACTATTATGAAGATGAATCCCAAGCTTTGGTCAAGTAGGTTCCCAAAGCTCCTACAAGCTCAACTTCTACAAGTGTCACTTCAACACCAAGGATTCCCATCAAGTTGATGTGGGTCCCCAAGAAGAATAACTAGAGAAGTTCTTAAGGGGTAACTCCGCCAATGAAATTCACTCATATTCATTATTGGCAAGGACTAGTTGCAATCCACATCAACACTATTCAATAGTTCAAGGAGTCACATATTCCCTCAAAGGTAAGCAAGGGACAAGGTAATTAATAAATCCATGGACATCATCCCATATGTTTTGCACTCCATGTCCATAGATATCCTTTTATTTGTCTCTTGTGCTTGGGACTAAACCATGTAGGTGAGAAGAGTAAGGAAACAACAAGGATGCTCCTAACTCAAGATGATCTTCGTCAACTTTGAGCATCCACCACTACTTCACCCACATGAAGTATTCTACGACAAACCCAACGTTAGTTTATCCCACCTATGGGGGATGTCACATCAAGGGGGAGCTTTACTCTAAGACTTGAGTTAAAGCATCTCTTAGAATGTGACAACATTAAATGCTTTACGTAAAAGTGGTAACCCCACTTGTGCTTAAACGATGAGTATGACCTATGATCAAGTATTCTTACTTGGATCCTAAGTCAATATACTCATATATAGATGACTCCGTCATTGCCAAAGTGCTTGTTAGATGCTGGTATGTATGTGCATGTTTGCCATGATTTCATTTGATATCTTATTGTGTGAGCATGTTGGTGTGCATTTCTTTAACCATTCAAGGACATCCAATTGTTGCTATTTGGTTTATTTTCTCTTTTGCCAATTGGATGGACAAGAATGCCTAGGACCCCTCTCTAGCTATCTATGCTTTCTTGTCTCATATTCTATTCATTCTGCATCACAAAACTTGAGCAAGTACTTTTCGATCTCTCTCTATGAGGAGCACTCGGAGTTCCGTATCGACAAGGACTGACCACCAAAACCTCCCAAGTGCATCTCGGTGGATCCAACACAAAAATCTCGGTATCACCGATGCCTAGGGTTGATCTGGTTGTCCAATCTCGGTAACACCGATTCCATCTTCTCGGCTTCACCGAGTTTCCCTGTCAGCAGACAGTTGCGGAACTCGATGGCACCAATAATTTTAAACTGGTGTCACCGACAACGATGGGTACTTAATGTGGCGGACCCGACTTTTGAAATTACTTCTTCAAACGTCCGGTTCCTCCAAACCCTAGCTGCCATTCGTGGACCCCTGGTCATCGTCGTTGTCTTCCCGAGCGCCTCCGCCGTGGAACTCGCTGCCGTCGATGGAATCCTCACCGCCGTCGTCGCCGTAGCGGACTCGTCACCGAGTTTGGGTATGATTTCGACCCCTTGTGCGCTCCTCCTTCGAATTCATGCGCATTAGGATTGTTCCATCGATAAGCCACAGTTTGAGATCATCCTACCCTCAATAATCTTCCATTAGATTAGTGAACAACGAATTTTTAGGTTTTGCCGTCCGCAATCTGAATCTCGGTGACACCGAAGCACAAAAATCGATCTTACCGATTTGGTTTTTAGGTCTACTGAGGACAGTCTCGGTGAAACAGAGCACCCACTTTCGGTGAAACCGAAGTGGTGCCAAGTTTCTGTAAAGTAGAATGTGAGTCTCAGTGGATCCGAAAATTCTGACTCGGTGGTACCAAAATTCCCTTTGCTGAAAGCAAACCTTAAGAATTCTAATTTCAAATTTTGAGAAATCTTCTGCATTTTGTGATGGCTCAACCCTTCTACTCTTCTTTGCTCTATTCTCAGGGTCAGCATGTCAGGCTCAGATGACACCCAGAACAATTTCAGAGAGGGGAATGTTGATATGGGCTCAGGCACTAGTCCTGAGAGCAGTTATGATGATGTGCCCAGCTCACCAGATTTGCCCAAAGCTGCAACTAGAGCCAGAAGGAAGTTAAGCTCTGATGGGGAGGATGAAGATTTTGTGCCAGAAGAGCCACCCGAGAAGTATAAAGTTGCCAAGAGCACAACTGCTGAAGCCACATCTTCCAAGAGGCCAACTAGGAAGATGTATGCTAGTGCTAAGGATGTGAGGGCACCAGACTATGTCAAGAAAAGCATGACTCTTCACCTTGAGTCGCCTCCAAGGAAGTCTATGCCTAAGAAGGCAGGAGAGAAGAAGAAGTCCAGGAAGAGGATCATACATGTTGTGGGCAGACCTACCTCCATGTATGAGGATCCAGAAGCTGCTGCTGAAGAAGAGGAGGAAGAGCCAGCTACCAAGGCTCCTCCTAAGAAGAAGAAGAAGCTGTTGGCTGATGCTATGCCCAAGGATACATCATCCAAAGGCACCAAGACTGCCCCTAATAAGGCTGCTGTTGCTCCAAAGCCCAAGAGGACTACCAGAGACATCCCAGCTACTGCCAAGAACAAGAGTTCTACTTTCAGAGAAGCTGAGGATGAAGCCGGGTCTGTTTTCATGAAGCTGAGACCACACCTTCCTGAGCACAATGCCAGCCATCCAGTTGCTGAGGACATGAAGAAGAGGAAGGATTCTAGACTGAGAGAGTGGAGAGCCATAGATCCCTATTCTCAGAGGAGAAGGACAGCTGTAGAGTAAAAGTTCTACACCAAGGAACAACAAGACTTCTATGAGACCATTCTGCTTGACAAGAGCCCTGCAGTTAGTGATATGAGGTATGTTGATTGGAAATACATCAAGGAGAACCAAAATTTCTTTCTGAGTGTGCAAGATAATTTCCACTGCATTGGCATTGATGAGTTTGTTGGGAAGGAGTTCACTGCCTGGAATGACGAGATGATCATGCGATTCTACTCCACTGAACATTTCTATGGAGATGGTAGAATTGTATGGATGACTGAAGGCACCAGATATGAATCCACTGTTGATGAGTGGGCTACCATCTTAGGAGCACCATAGGTGCAAGAAGGAGACTTGGATGTGTACTCTGAGTCCAAGGCAAGCCACAACTCCATGGCCAATATGTACAATGAGATCCCTGCTGCAAATGTGCATTCACACAAGCTTGGATCCATCTATTTTCTTCAGGCTGGCCTATGCACAACCAACACCATCTTGAGTTATACATTGATGCCTAAGTATGGGGATGAGAAGATGATCACAGGCTATTCTATCAACATGTTGCTCCATATTGATCAACACACCAGATTTCGAGTGATGGACTTGATAGTTGAGACGGTGAAGAGGACTGCCGCAGACCAGAAGAGATCATGTGGATATGCTCCATACATTCAGATGCTTATCAACTCCCAGCTGGAGAAGCACGTGTATGCACTTGATCGACCAAATTTGCCACTCCTGGCAGAGCTAGAAGACAATGTTGTGGTGATGGATCCAGATCATCCCACCTCATCTATAGCACAGGCAGAGACAGAGGCAGCCAGAGACTCTAGTGCTCAGGTGCCAAAGACCCGGAGTGAGCAAATGGATCTTCTTCTCAGTTCCGTGCTCAGCATGCAGAAGGATATTGGGAATATCTTGGAGAACCAGGAGAGTCTGGGAAGGATTGTTGAGAGCAAGTTCCACATTCTCAACAACAAGGTCGATGAGCTCACAGTGACAGTAAATGAGCTCAAGAGAGAAATTGATGGCGTGCCCAGTCCACACACTACAGATGATGATGAGGACAGTCCACCTCTCCGAGCCGACACCCAGTTCAGGACTAAAGCCAGGACTCCTACAGTGACTGCTCTCGAGTTGAGGCCTTCTTCATCAGCACCTGCTACAGCTCCATCAGCTCCTTCAGCTCCGTCGGCTATACCAGCACCTCCAGTTGCTACTCCAACTCCATCCATGACATCTGCTGAAGTCTTCGCTAATTCCGTTCTCTCGACTCCTTCAACAGCTACTGGAGGAGATCAGCCCCAGAGAGACGCTTAGTTCTATATACCATTGAACTTTTTGGTAACTTGTTGCCAAAGGGGGAGAAGTTGTATAGATCATTAGGGCTTCAAGAGAGGGAGAGTGTTGCTTTTTATCGCTCTTCAAAAACATTGATATCTTTTAAAACATTAATATCTTCTGGTTTGTTTGTGTTAAACCTTGTTTGTGTTTGATCATACACTTGATGTGTGATGCTACTATTTCCTATCCGTGATGATGCTTATGAGATGATCATTCACTTTTGCTTGTCGTGTTGTGCTATGATGTTTATTCCTATTACTCTCGCGCACCACCAAGTTGTGTGTGACATGGAAGAGGGCCTCATATACCTAATCGATTGTGCATTTGCATTCAAACGCAAATTAAAAATAGTGCACAAATTTAGGGGGAGCTCTTGCTTATCACATACTTCTCAAAGCGACGATTATATTCATTGAATATATCATATGTCAAAGCTTTGATCTATATATTGTCATCAATTACCAAAAAGGGGGAGATTGAAAGCACATTTGCTCCCTTGGTGGTTTTGGTAATTAATAACAACATATATTTCATTGGACTAATGTTTCCACTAAGTGTATTTCAGGAAAAGTTCAATGATGGGATGGCAAAAGGATTGTGGAGAGACCCCTAGATGCAAGGAATAGGATTGGCAAATCTTCAAGAAAGAAGACTCTACATTTTACTTTGTGATAAATCACTTTGAGTCTATAGGAAAGCCAATACTATTAAAAGGGGGTACGGTATTGATGGTGAAAAAAATGCTCCACGTGCACAAGTGATAGTCACCAAAAACACCCACAAGCTCTTCCACAAAAGTCTGCCAAAAGCTTATCATGCAAAATCGGTGCCACCAATTTTCTGCACTCGGCCCTACCGATTTTCCCATCAGATAGATCCCAGCCAAATCCTAAGTCTTCGGTACAACCAATTCTGCATCGGTGCCACCGAGTTTAGGTTGCCAACATTCTGTTGCCCCTTTTCTTCAAATCGGAATTTCTGAGTTGTTTGAATTGGTGCCATCGAGTTTTGCAATCTGACCGTTGGTCATCTGATCGGTACTGCCGAGATTTATATATCGGTCTCACCGAGATTCAAAAGTTGCTACCTTTTGAGCAACTCGGTACCACTGAGTTTTACACTTCGGTGTCACCGAGTTGGTCATTATAGGTGTAATGGTTCGATTTTTGGAGATGCCTATATATACCCCTTCACCACCACCCACCCGGAAGAGAAGCACTCAGAACTATTCCATACTTGCCCCATCCAATTTTTTGAGAGAGATCCACCTACTCATGTGTTGAGATCAAGCCATTCCATTCCAACCATATGAATCTTGATTTCTAGCCTCCCCAAGTTGCTTTCCACCCAATCAATCTCTTCCACCAAAGCCAAATCTATGAGAGAGTGATTGTGTGTTGAGGAGTCTATCATCTTGAAGCACAAGAGCAAGGAGTTCATCGTTACTATCGAGCCTATTACCTTTTGGAGGGTGGTGCCTCCTAGATTGGTTAGGTGTCGCTTGGGAACCTCCTACTTCGTGTTGTGGAGTTGAACCTAGAAGTTTGTACGGGCAAGGAGATCGCCTACTTCGTGAAGATCTACCCATAGTGAGGTTAGTCCTTCGTGGACGGAAGCCGTTATGGAATAGTCAAGGTTGCTACTTTGTGGACCCTTATGGGTGGAGCCCTCTGTGGACTCTCGCGACCATTACCCTCCGTGGGTTGAAGACTCCATACACGTGGACGTACGATAGCACCAACTATCGGAACCACGGGAAAAATCTTCGTGTCTTCAAATTGCGTTTGATCTTCCTCCCTATCCTCTATTGCATATGCTTGTCTTTACTTTCCGCTGCTATACTCTTAGACATGCATGTGTAGGGTGGGCTTGACTTGCTATCATTGCTAAAATCTTCCAACACTTAAAATTGGGAAAAGGTAGAAACTTTTATTTAGTCAAGTAGTCTAATCACCCCCCTCTAGACATACTTTCGAGCCTACAATAAGTTGTTCGGGTGCCAGATTGAGAACATTCTTCTTCATGAAGTGCTCTTGCTTGTACTGAGCCTTCTTCGCCTTTCTGGCCTTCTCATACTTCCACTTTTCTTCACTCATGAAAGCAGTGAGGACACTACTCAGACCAGGAGGGAGCTTCAAGTCATTAATTGGAGTGTGAGGATCATTGTGCCAGATATCAATGAAGTCTAGCACAGTTCTTGGATCGAGCAGAAGAGGAATTTGAGTGCCCTTTGCCTGAGCCACTCTCTCTTGTTTGTTTTTGACGATTTCAGGAAGTTCAACGTCATTAGCTTCATCATCCTGAGATTCTGAGGGGACTTGAAATACCATTTTCTTCTTGTGAGGGGCCTCCTGCCTCGTCCAGCAGTAGCTTTCACTTTCAGTAAGCTGGGACCGCTTGAGGAATGTGCTTGGGTTGATGAACTTGTAGATGCCCCTGAAGCAATTGAAAAACCGACAGTCCTCTGACACATTGCAAGATGTACTGGGGTTGAGGACTTGGCAGCAGCAGCTGAAGATTGTGCAGTCACTTAGGGCATTGTAGGAGCCCTTGATGATTTTGCCTGAGGCATTTTCTATGAAGAACTTGGCCGTGAGGGCACTTGGCTTGTAGACTTTGGTTTTGTTCCAGATTTCTTTATCATGGCTTCTTCGGGGCAGTTCCGCTCGTAGAGGCCCCAACAAATGCAGCAGCAGCAGAGTCCTCATTGAATTTCTTCACAGCCTCCTTGGCAGTCCTAGCCAACTTGGCCTGAAGCTTTTCCCATTCATGTGGAAAGTCTTCACCAGTTTTGAGACTGGTGGGATCAGCACGTTGGCCTTGAACCAAAGGTGGTCTTCGGCACGGGGGCGAATTTCTTCATGTACTTTGCGGTAACATAACGATATTCTCTCCATTCCCTTGCCCATCTCCTCTCAATCTTCTGAATGCGTATTTTACGCTTCTCTTTGGTTTCCTTCCCATATATTTCCTCATCAGGTGTGCAGTATTCAGCATATAAGGCATTAGGTATCTCAATGTCGGGGCTCGATGCACTCGATCACCTATGGGGCCGTCGGCCCCTTTGAAGTTCGTCGGGGGCGAGGTCACATGCACAAAGAGCGGAGATGGTGAGACAACACGACGATTGGGACGCTGGTGTTTTACCCTGGTTTGGGCCGCTGTGAAGCGTAATACCCTACTCCTGCTTTTGGTGGATTGATCAGAGGAACACGAAGAACACGCAGCGCTCAATCCCGGCAAGGGTTGCCGTCAGGGAGAGCTACTATGTGCGTACAAGTGTCCAAAAGTCCGAATCCTCAGCTAGGTTGCCTTAGGCCTCCTTTTATAGCTCAAGGGGCAACCACAATGGCAAAACAGATATTGTCTGACGATTACATAGCTAACAGTGCTACCATACCTAACTATGGCACTTAGGACAAAATGCCATAAATGCAGTCTAGGTGGAGTGCGGGGGTGCATCCCCGGCAAGCTTCTACCACCGCTCTAGCTAACTATCGCACCACAACTTGACACGCCTATGGACGGGTGTCAAGGGGGCATAATCTGTCTTCCAGCGTGCTGCGATGTGCTTAGCGAGAGCCACTTAGCCACCTGGGGGCTCGACACCACATCGAAAAGTTACTGGCGTTGTAATGCGGTGGAGTGGTGGCCGATCGGCTTGCACTTGCCGGGGGATGGCTTGCCGGGTCTTCCTGAAGGTGTGCATGCCTTGGTCCCTGGCAGGCACAGGGGATGAGCTTGGCGCGCTTCGGGCCCGTCCTGGGCTGTTGCGTTGGTTTTGCCGGCATTGCTTGGCCTTTGTACGTTGCTGCTGTCGGGGTCTGGGTCTTGAATGCTTGCTTGGTTTGCGCTTTGGTTGATGTTTGGCGGGGTCGTGCTACTACTGCCTATGCATTAGTCAGGGGCACTGGGTAACCCATTCCTAGTGCACCAACAGGAGCCCCCGGGTCTGGGCCAAACGCGCTCGCACAGCGTCGTTGGGTCAGGGCCAAAATTTATGCACAGGCATGCAATGTGACAGAGTAACTGTCGATCATTAATTCAGCACTTACTTGCTACATCGAGTTGTTTCCTCCATGCGCGCCGCATGCATTGTGGGGGATGTGCGGTGGATGCGCATGGCCCACAGGTATGGGGGTGGCAGAAACCGCAGCACCAGGGATTGGAGCATCGAGGCGGTTACATGTTCGTCCGTGATCGTGGGTAATGGGATTGGTGGAGATGGGCGGCCGCTCTGGAGCGGAGGAGAGACAACCCCCGTGCCTTCCCCTATAAATTAGGAGGTCACGGCGGCGATGCTCATCCATCTCCATCTCCTCCTTATTCCCAAGTCCGCGTTGCTTGTCCTTCTCTTCTGGTTCGGGCCACCCCTTCCCTCCTGATGGTCGGGGGGAAGGGCCTGGCGAACGTGTTTGCCATCGCAAGGTCTTATCCTTGTGTACAGGCTCAATTCTCGCTCCGGATCGATGGCCTTGGGCTGAGAGCCGGCCGGAGGAGTCTCGGATGGGGGAGCGGGCGGCGCAGTGGTCGTGCTAGGGACAGCTGCGACGGCACACCTGCCGCTGTGTCGCCCGCTGCTTCAGTCTTGACGGAACACCATGCGGTCGACACCGCGCTGGAGTCCATAATGGAAACACGGCGCTGTGGTGGACCGTGGTCCCTGCGCTTCTTCTTCAGGGTGATGGAGAAAAATCGTCCGTACGACCGCCGGTCACGCGCGAGTGGTTGCAGCCGTGGTTCGTCATTCATCGCGGTAGAGTTCTCCACCCATGGAGTTATGTATAGCGCGCATGGGTGAGAGCCTTTCACTCGCGCGTACTTCTTAAGGGCAGGGGGAATTCCCTGCCTTTGTCCACCAGGGGCGACCATGTTCTCTATGGGGTTCTTCGGCTGCCGCATCGGGAGTTTGGATGACGGTGATGGCGTTCCCTCGAGCGGTGGCGATGAGGAAGACCATGGTGGTTGGCTATCCACAACGCTTCAGGAGTGTGGATGACGGCTCCGACGCGTCGCGCTCGCCGGCAGCACCATCATCACCAGCTGGGCTCCGGCAGCGCCACCATCTGCACCTGCCCTCCGCCTTCTTCCCCCTTGTCGGCCTTGTCCGCTCCGTCAGCTTCGTCCGCCCTGCCTAGGGACAGGGGCCTTCTGCTCTTTGGACGCGTCCCTTTGGTCCTGGCGAGGAAGCGCCGAATCCCAGCCAGGCGCTCCTTTCGCCTTCTATTTCTACTCCACCTAACTCCTAGGAGGAGAGGGACAAGAAAGGCATTACGGGGCACTTATCTTTTTATAAGTCAAAATATGTAGGCGCTTGCCAAGTTTTAGCTAATCATAATGTAATTCTTATCGAATTTGTATCAACAAATGAATGAATGAATGTTATTTCTCTTCCCTGAGTACTATCCTTCCCCCATTTGTTTCTACTGTGTCAGTATGTTTATCCTTGCCGCATGGAACCGCTTGCCAGGTCATTACTAACCATGAGCGCCAAAGGGGGAGCGAGCCCCCGGCAACAGGCTGGCGTTGTTCCCCGGCAGGGCTCCTTGTCGGTATCGGCGTGCCCCCCAAAGCTGATAAGTACCAGGAGATGGGGAATGGCTCATCCCGACAAAGATTTTCACCACACGGGGGACCCCACCGAACACATCCGAAAAGAGAGCAAGGGTTTCCTTCAAGGGAGCAAACAACATAAAACTTGGGATATGCGATTAGACTTATCTTTTTAGGCAGTATCCCTTTCTGGAGTACGCTGGGCCACCGTCCTTGTTCCTTTGCCCTCCTTCTATGTTTTCCTGGTGGTAAAACACGTAGGGCAAGAGGCCTCTATCCCTTGAAGAGAGAATGCGGCAACAAGGATTATAGGCTCAACAAGTACTCTAGCAAATCTCTAGAACTTAAAAAGGCGATGACATTGCAATAAAAATGCATAATGCACATGCAATGCAATGATATGATGCAATGCCTAGCTTTATTATTATTGCACAGGGTCTATGCCTGGCTTTGTACAAAGGGTTACATGCAACTTCGGCAAAGCTTGTACAAAAGGTGGTTGCCAGGGACTGAGCCCGGTAGCCGCGCCTCACGGGTAGAACTTACGAAGATGCTCAATATTCCATGAGTTAAGCACCTTGGTGCCATCTTCGGTCTCCAGACGGACTGCGCCAGGTCTGGTGACTCGTGCTACCCGGTAAGGGCCTTCCCACTTCGGCGTCAACTTGTTGGTACCCTTGGCGGACTGAACGTGCCTAAGGACAAAGTCGCCTTCCTCAAGGCTCCGGGCGTCGACCCTGTGGCTATGATAGCGGCGCAGGGCTTGCTGGTAGTGTGCATCACGCACAGCAGCCCGGAGACGATCTTCCTCGAGGAGCATGGCATCATAATGACGTAGCTGCTTGTGCTCTACTTCATCGTAGGCAAGTACTCGAGGTGACCCGTATATGAGTTATGTGGGGAGCACTGCTTCCGCCCCATACACTAGGGAGAAGGGCGTCTGGCCGGTAGCTCGATTTGGTCTCATTCTGATGGACCAAAGAACCACCGGCAGCTCATCTATCTAGCGCTTGCCGCTTCTCCGCAGTCTATCGAAAGTCCTTGTCTTGAATCCTCACAGCACTTCCGCATTCATCCTCTCGACTTGCCCGTTGCTTCTTGGATTAGCAACATAGGCGAAGGAGACCTTGCTTCCAAGGCTTTGGATGTACTGCGTGAAGGTGCGGCTCGTGAACTGGGTGCCGTTGTCAGTGATCACCCTGTTGGGCACTCCAAAACGGCACACCTGTCCTTTCATGAACTTGGTAGCTGACTGCACGGTCGCCTTCCTGCATGGCTCTACCTTAGGCCACTTTGTGAACTTGTCGATTGCTACGAACAAGAACTGAAAGCCCCCGACAACATGGGGAAAGGGGCCCAAAATATCGAGCCCCCGGACCGAGAATGGCCAGGATAAGGAGATCGTCTGGAGAGCTTGCGCTGGTTGATGGATGTTCTTCGAATGGAACTGGCAAGCTTCACACTTGGTGACCAACTCAGTTGCATCTTGGAGGGCAGTGGGCCAATAGGAACCCTGTCAGAAGGCTTTTCCGGCAAGAACCCTAGATCCAATGTGAGGGCCACATACGCCTCCGTGAATCTCCGCCAACAGCTCCAGTCCATCCTCCCGGTAGATGCACCGCAATTTCATACTGTTCGGTCGTCTTCTATACAAGGTGTCATCGACAAACTGGTACATACTTGACTGACGGGCTACTTTTTTGGCCTCTTCTTGCTCTTCGGGAAGTTCTCCTGTTTGGAGGAAGTGGACTACGACTTGACAACGAGGACTAAAGGCATCTCATCGTTCGTGGGAGCGCTTACCTCGATGAAAAGAGCCTGAGGTTCTGCGGGAGGGAGCTGCTCACCAACCGAAACGAGACTTCCTCCGGCAGCCTCTCTACCAACGGCCTCGGGAAGCTCTGCCGGGAAATGCTTGCCAGATTTCTGTTTTCTTCTTTTCCTGGCCATCACTGACCGGGATATTGATGGTTGAGTGAGGCGGGGGACAAAAGTCCCTGGTTCCACTGGAAGCTTCTGCGCGGCGCACTTTGAGAGTTGATCAGCGATGATGTTTTCTGCACAAGGCACATGCTCTGTTTGCAACCCATCAAAGTGCTCCTCCAGTTTCCTAACTTCTTCCACGTATGCTTCCATCAATGGGCACTGATAATCTTTGTTGACTTGTTTCACCACGAGCTGTGAATCTCCTCGGATGATCAGTTTTTTGATTCCCAACTCCATCGCAATTCTGAGTCTGGCAAGGAGTCCCTCATATTCAGCGGTGTTGTTGGTGGCTTCCTCCCAGGGAAAGTGCATCTGAACCACATACTTGACTTGCTCTCTGGTGGGGGCGACGAGGAGCACGCCTACTCCGGCAACCTGGAGCAAGAAAGCACCCTCAAAGTACATGATCCAATCCTTGGGCGCTTCTTTGCTGGGGAGAGTTGTCTCTGTAACCTCTTCGTCTGGCGTGGGTGTCCATTCTGCAATGAACTCCACCAACGCCCTGCTCTGAACTGTGGAAGTGCTCTCATACTTCAATCCGAAACTTGACAGCTCAAGTGCCCACTGAACTATACTGCCAGTGGCTTCGGGGTTCCTCAATATGCACTGCAGCGGAAAGCGAGTGACAACCGTGATCTCATGGGCTTGGAAGTAGTGGCGCAGCTTCCTCAAGGCCATGATGAGGCCGAAGATCAGCTTTTGCACTCCAGAGTACCTTGACCTAGCCCTGTGCAACAAGGAGCTGACAAAGTACACTGGCCGCTGCAACACTTTCTTCTTCGTCACTTCCTTGGGACCGCCTTCGCTAGCTTGCTGAGGTTCCCCTGGGCCTGCATTGGGTCCTGCCGCGGATGCTTCGGTTTTGTCCCCGGCAGCATCAGTCGCAGTGGCTGCACCTTCATCCACTTCTCGTTGCGCCACCAGCGTTGCACTAACCACTTGATTTGTTGCCGCCAAGTATAGCAGCAACAGTTCTTGTGGTTTAGGAGCGACCAAGGTGGGAGTGGAAGAAAGGTAAGTTTTCAGATCCCGCAGTGCTGCCTCTGCTTCTGGGGTCCACTTTATCGGGTCAGCCTTCTTCAGAATCTTGAAGAACGGCAGGGCGCATTCAACGGATTTGGGGACGAACCTACTCAACGCGGCAATGCATCCGGTCAAATGCCTGATGTCCTTGATGGTCTTGGGTGCTTGTATCTGCTCAATTGCTTTGACCTTGTCGGGATTGGCTTGTATTCCTCGCTGAGATACAACGAACCCAAGTAGCTTGCTGGATGGGACGCCAAACACACACTTCTCAGGGTTGAGTTTAAAATTGATCTTGTGCAAGCCTGCAAAAGTTTCTTCCAAGTCTTGTATGAGAGTCGCTTCACCCTTGGTCTTGATGACTATGTCATCCATGTAAGCTTCCACGTTTCTATGCAACTGAGGCCCAAATCCAACACAGCTCTGGCAAAGGTAGAACCAGCGCTCTTTAACCCGAAGGGCATCCGTACAAAGCAGTACGTGCCACACGGAGTTATGAACTCGGTCTTTTCCTCATCTTCCTTGGCCGTGAATATCTAGTGGTACCCGGAGTATGCGTCCAGGAAGGAAAGCAAGTCACACCCAGAAGTGGAATCAACAATCTGGTCGATGCGCGGCAAGGGGAAAGGGTCCTTTGGGCATGCTTTATTCAAGTCAATGAAATCTATGCAGAGCCTCCATTTCCCATTCGCCTTGCGCACCACTACCGGATTGGCTAGCCAGGTTGGGTGCAACACTCCTCTAACCAAACCAGCTGCTTCGAGTTTCTTGATTTCTTCGGCAATGAAATGTTGCCGCTCCAAGGCTTGCTTCCTAACCTTTTGCTTGACGGGTCTGGCATGAGGGCAGACAGCAAGGTGGTGCTCAATCACCTCCCTGGGAACACCGGGGATGTCAGATGGCTGCCAAGCAACCACATCAACATTCGCCCACAGGAAGGCAATGAGTGTGCTTTCCTATTTCTCAGTAAGGGTGGCACTGATGGTGAACGTGCCACCAGTGCCATCCAGCCCTGTCGGGATCTTCTTCGCGCCGGGATAGGTGACCTTGGACTTCTTGCTAGTGGAACTCTCTGACAGGTCATCATCAAGTGTAGCGCACTCCGAAGAGGCGTGCTTCCAGGAGTCCTTGCCGGCGCTCACGCTAGGCTTCTTTGCTTTCTTCAATTCTTTGGCGGGAGCTTGGATTTCTTCAGCCTCAGCTGCTTCCGCGTCCTGATACATCTTGTCCACGCATATTACTGCATCCTTCTTGTCAGATGGGATGGAGATGATTCCAATTGGGCCCGGCATTTTCAAAGTGTTGTAAGCATAGTGGGATGCTGCCATAAATTGTGCCAGGGGTGGGCGACCAAGAATTCCATTGTAAGGCAGAGGGAGCTCAACCACGTCAAACACTACTTTCTCAGTCCGGTAATTCAAGTCCCCACCAAATGTCACATGCAAAGTGATATTTCCCTTAGGTCGGCTTCTGCCGGGGTTGACTCCTTAGAACAAACCAGTAGCCTTGAGCTCTCCGTCAGGGATCTGCGGCCTTTCAACCACTTTTGGGGAGATTAAGTTCAATCCCACCCCGCCGTTAACTAACATATTGGTGACTTTGAGGTTGCGGATTGTTGGGGAGACCAACAACGGCAAACATCCGACCGCAGTGGTGCGATCTAGATGGTCCTCTTCATCAAAGATGATAGGCATGCAGGACCATTTGAGTGGCCTTTTGGACTCTACAGCTGGTTTCACAGCGTTGACCTCACGCGCCCACTACTTGAGCTGTCGGTGAGAGGAATGCAAGGATGCACCCCTGCCAACACACATGGCTTCGGTTGCCTTCTGGAACTCTCGATCACCGGAATCCTCCTCGTCATCCTCATCCTCACTCATATCCTCTGCTTCTTTCTTCTCACGGCCTCTGGCTGGCCTTTCCTTCTGCTGCGGAGCTTTGTCTCGGCGGCCTCCTCTTCCGCCGTGGCCCTTCCCGACAGCATCGTCTTGGCCTTTCTCTTTGTCACGCTTCTCGTACTCGGCCTTCTGCTTCTCGACTAGCTGCTAAACTTGACAGCATTCTTGGAGATCATGGCCTTTAGTGCAGTGGATTTTGCAGTATGGCCCATCGGACTTTCTAGTATTCTCAGCGGCAGTAGCCTCCCGGCAATCAGCGCACGTGGTAGCTCCCATGCCGGGGGCCTCGGCTTTGGTCTTCTTGCCGGTACTGAGATCACCGGAGCCCTCAAGGGCCAACACTGCTTTTCCCTTACGCTTCTTGTTGCGCTTTCAACTCTTGCCCTTTGGGCCAGGGGCATCGTCATCGTCATCTGAATCGACTTTGATGCTAGCGTCCTCTCCGGGTAGTCGCCTTCCTTCCTCAGCATGAGCACACTTGTCCGCCAATGTATACAGCTCATTGATGGTCTTGGGGAGTCTGACGTTCATCTTGGCCCGCATCCTCCTGTTGCGTACGTTCTAATGGAACACGGCAATCATTGCAGCGGGATGTATCTCTAGAATGTTGCGGTGCACTCGACTGAAGCTCTGGATGTACTTCTGCAAAGTCTCTCCCTCCTTTTTTGAAAGGACTTGCAGGTCGCTGGGTTGCCTTGGCTCCTGGTGGCCACCTGTGAAGGCGCCAACGAACTCATTGCACAAGTCAGCCCATGATGAAATGGAGTTCTCCGGCAGGTGCATCAGCCACGATCTCATGTTTGGCTTGACTGCCAAAGGGACGTAGTTGGCGAGCACTTTCTCATCTCTTCCTCAGGCGGCTTGAACGGCTATCGTGTAGATGCCCAGGAATTCTGCCGAGTTCAGCTTTCCATCGTACTTCTCCGTCAGCTCTGGTTTGAAAGCTCGGGCCGATGGCCGGCGGACCTGCCACAGCTCGCGAGTGAAGGTAGGGCACCCAACCTCGTAAGGTAGGTACCCGCCAGTACTGGGCGCGGGGTCGCCAGCACCTGAGCCGTTGCGCCTGTCAGACAGACGGTGTGCTTCTCGGCGTCGCTCTATGGTAATGCATGCGTCTTCCTTCCGCCGATCTTCCAGGACACGCCGCTGGTCCCAGCGATCGCACGGGCCGGACGAGGCCATAGATGCCTCGTCGAGCTCGTCAGCATGTGAAGCTCGCTGTGGCTGCTCTTGGGTCTATTGTCGCGGAGTGGACTGCACCGTTGGTGTGCCCCCTAGACACGATCGCCGGCCTAGGCTGCCGTTGCCGTACGTGTGCTTCACGATGGCTCTGCATGCTGAGATTTGTTGGCTTCGATGAAGGATATCAAACTCTGGATGGTAGCTCTCCACTCATCCATCTTATCAGCCGCTGGCAGGAAGTTTAGCAGCAGCTGGGCTCATGCCATTGCTTCCGATGCCGTGTCCGGCATGGCGAAAGAGGTGGACCACGACGTTGCCCGGCTCCTGGTGGAACCAAGAGGGGCGTCGCCGCGTCCCTGTCGCCGTGCGCCGCTCGCCGGGGCAGTCTGATGTGGGGGAGGCCAAGCCCACGGGATTGCGGCCCCCCTCGGCGCTCTGTCTTGTTCTGGACGAGGTGTGCGCCCAGTAGCCGCGCTAGTGACAGGCGCAGATGGGGGATCATGGCTTTCTCCAGATTGAGCGCCGCTATGGCAGCCACAGCCATCCGCGCGGCGGGGAGGTGGAGACTGGTCGTTTCCTTCGCCCGCTGGACCAGGGGCGTGCTCGCCAGGATGTTGCTGATGTTGCTCCTCTCCGGCGTTCCCCGCTACAACCTCGGACGCGGGGGATACGACGGTGGCGCCGCCTGCGCCAGCTGCATCACCCACGATGCCCGCCTCACTCACACCCGCCGTGGTGCCAATGGCGCCCGCGGCTGCATGCGAGGGAGCATTTGAAGTGTAGGCATGCACGGTCGCGCCGGACTTCTTCTTGGGAGCCATTAATGAAGAAGACGATGGTGAAGATTGACTCGCTGCTCACGAACTTGGGTTTGCACCAATGACGCCCCCTACCTGGCGTGCCAAAGATGTCGAGGCTCGATGCACTCGATCACCTATGGGACCGTCGGCCCCTTTGTGGTTCGGCAGGGGCGAGGTCACATGCACAATGAGTGGAGATGGTGAGACAGCACGACGATCGGGACGTTGGTGTTTTACCCAGGTTCGGGCCGCTGTGAAGCGTAAAACCCAACTCCTGCTTTTGGTGGATTGATCAGAAGAACGCAAAGAACACGCAGAGCTTAATCCCGACAAGGGTTGCCGTCGGGGAGAGCTTCTACGTGAGTACAGGTGTCCAAAAGTCCGAATCCTCAGCTAGGTTGCCTTGGGCCTCCTTTTATAGCTCAAGGGGCAACCACAATGGCAAAACAGACATTGTCTGATGATTAGACAGCTAATAGTGCTATCATACCTAACTCTGGCACTTAGGACAAAATGCCCTAAATGCAGTCTAGGTGGCGTGCGGGGGTGCATCCCCGGCAAGCTTCTACCACTGCTCTAGCTAACTATCACACCACAGCTTGACGCGCCTATGGACGGGTGTCAAGGGGGCATAATTTGTCTTCCAGCACGCCACCACGTATACTTAACGAGAGCCACTTAGCCACCCGGGGGCTCGACACCGCATTGACAAGTGGCTGGCGTTGTAATGCGGTGGAGTGGTGGCCGATCGGCTCACGCTTGTCGCGGGATGGCTTGCCGGGTCTTCCTGAAGGTGTGCGTGCCTTGTTCCCCGGTAGGCACCGGGGATGAGCTTGGCGCACCCCGGGCCCATTCTGGGCTGTGGCGTTGGTCTTGCCAACGTTGCTTGGCCTTTTGTAGGTTGCTGCTGCCGGGATCTGGGTCTTGAATGCTTGCTTGGTTTGCGCTTGTGTTGATGTTTGGCGGGGTCATGCTACTACTGCCAATGCATAAGTCAGGGGCACTGGGTACCCCATTCCTAGTGCACCGACACTCGAAAGCAGTGTCCCCTTCTGGTTTCTTTCCTCATTTCTGAGGTCTTTCCCCATCTGCAATTTTCTTCAGCTGAGGATTTTGAACTTTTCAGGATTCTGATGAAGTATGCAGTTTTCTTCAAGGAACGCTGCAAATGAGTTAAGTTGATGAGAACCTAGAGATTCATCAGCTGAGATTTGTACCTATGAATAGAGTATAGGTGCGAAGAATTTGAAGAGGTCATATGCGTTCTCAGAAATTTTTGCAAAAGAATCAAGTTTGAGGAATTTGACCATAGATATCTTGAAGAATTTCACTAAGTGTTCTTGACTTAGGTTCCAGAGTTGTGTAGATTTGAAGATCCACACAATTGAGGAATCTTGAAGAAAAACTTTACTTAGAGAAATTGCTCAAGAGAAGGAGTATGTTTGGTTCTAAAGAGATGAATTGCTGAAGAATAAACACCTTTTGAGGATTTTGTAAAAATCATAGGGATCAAAATAGGACAGTAAAATTAGATCTTAATTACCCTGATGCAGAACACGACGAACTGTGAGTGGGAACAGTGAAGTTCGTCATTCCAGATCTCCCATACCCTAACTCGGCGACGGAAGACACCTACGACGGCGGCGGTGTGAAGATTTCCGCGGCCGACGCGAGTACGACGACGGGGAGGTCAAGGCAGTGAAGCTTTTCCTCCCCGTCTACGGTGCAGCCTACCCTCTATATATAGCGGTGGCCCGGGTCCTCTTCCCTTATCGCAATGGCGGGAAGGGATCCCACAATGGCCAATTTTTAAGGGGGACAGGGGTTCGTGCTCGCCTTGCCAAAAGGCAGTCTTCGCCTGCAAGTAACTGTCGACGGTGCAGGGACGGGCTCAGCGATGACGTCCGTCCTGTGGAGCTAGTGGTTGCGGTCTTGTTGCACCGGAATGGAAGCCTTTGGGGGGGGGTGCTTTGTGAACCCGCGTACGCCCTTGCTCCCTTTGCATCAAAGAGGAAACTGCCCCGCCTGGCGCACTGGCGCTAGCCTGTCCTTCTGTGCGTCACCTTTGACTCCCGAGGCCGGGCCTTGCACAGCGATCTCCGCCGCTCCGGAGGGGGCCTGAGGGGGCCCGTCCCCTGCCGGCCTTGATGCTGCTCCTCCTCGCGAGGCTTGGGACCTCGTGAGGGCCTTGTCTTCAGTGGGGCCGCGCCCGGCGGCGTTGGTTGACAAAGTGGGCCATGTCCTGGGCCGTGGGCAGGCAGGTCTGGGTACCCCCATTCCCAGAATGCCGACAGTAGCCCCCGTGTCCAAGGCGCGCTCGAGCTGGCTTCCGGGCAAAGCCTGGAGGATGGCCCGAAGCGCCGCGGGCCCCAGTTGCCTGCGGGCCAGGCTTTACACGCGTCGAATGCCCGGACGACGTCGCCTCCGCTCCCCGAGGCGTTCGAAACCGCTTCTGGTCAAGCTGACATGATACCCGGGCGCTGCGCCAGCCATCATTGTTTCCCATTGAATGCAACCGCTGCCTCAGGCCTCCACCCCTCGGGCCACGTGGATGTGACCCTTCTGTAGGCGGGGGAAACGACGTGGATGGTAATGCACTAACCGAACCACCTCGCGGCGCCCGAGAGGCGCACGATGCCTGCCCTCCCACGACGCTTGGCGGCCGCTGTTACGCCTATAAATCTGCCCTGCCCATGGCAAGGGGTGGGCATTGCAGTCTCGAGTCTTCTTCCTCTTTCCTTTGCTCCGCCAAGAAAAACCCTCTTTCCTTCCCATCTTCTTGCCCTTCATGGCGTCCGGGGGGAGCGGTGCTAGCGGAGGGAAGCACGCGGCTCCGCCGGCTCCCTCGCCCTCCTCCGGAGGCAGCGGTGGAGGGCCTTTCGGGTCAGCACAAGTTCGTCGCCGCTGGGCCCCGGTCGATGAGTGAGTATTTCGTTGACTCCCTTTTCCTTAACCGCCTCGCCTGCCATTTCAAGCATGATCCTCTTTTTTCCAGGGCGCCTGTAGCCAAGAAGCGCAAGCTTGGCGAGCTTCAGGAGGAGGTGGAGACGCTGCAGGCCCGGCTGGCGACCGCCGAGGCCGCCTTCCAAGCCGCCCTCCAGGGTGAAGCGAAGGCCAAGGCGGAGCTGGCGTCCCTTTAGACCCAGGTCCAGGAGGCGGCCGACGCTGTGCAGGCCGCCCAGGACGAGGCGGCGCATGCCACGCTGCTGGAATCCCAGTGCGCACGGTAGTCCCAGGGCATCGCCTGTCGCGCGGCCGGCGCGGTGAGCCGGTTCTTGGGGCTTGCCCCCGCACTGCAGAATGTGCGCGGCGACGGGGGCTATCTTGACTTCTTCCAGAGGGCGGTGGAGGCGCTGGAGACCGGCGTCTCCCGCGTGGATGCGGACAGCGCGTCCGACGCGCGCGACCTTCTGGACCTTGCCCTGACGCTCGTCTTCTCCAACCTGCGCCGTCTCGCCCCGCAGCTCAACCTCCGGCGCGTCGGGGAGCCGGTGCCTGACGAGCTCCAGCGCCCCCTTCGTGACAAGGTGCGCCCGCGCGTGGAGGCCATGGTGGACAGGTTCATCTAGGTGCCCGCTTCCAGCGAGGAGGACGGCTCCGACACCGAGCCGGCCAGCGACGCGGGTGGTGACGGCGGCTTCTCCTCTTAGGCGCCCTCTTGTTTATTCTCCCCTGTTCCTGTAGCGTTCGAAAAAGTACCCTGCCCTGATGGGCATTAATCTTTTGCGTGTTACCTTCGCCTTTTTACCTTCCCTCCTTGAACCGCTGGTCGTACGCTCGCCGTTGTCGTGGCTTAGCTTCTTCACGGGGGGCTTGATGCCGACCTCGCCGCAGCCTGGCGGCAGCGGCCGTCAGAGCACTCACGAGGTGCCTCCTCTTGAGGCGCCGCTCGCGCCACCGTTCGCCTGGTCGGTGGCCTTGCTGCTTATCGTGGCTGGGTCCGTAGTACCTGCATCCCCTCGTTAGTACGCGCAAGTCTTAATCCGCCCCTGGGTCGACACGAAGCCAAGAGGCCCTTGCTAGGTTTTGCAGTGTACTTAGCTCGTGGGGTGGCGTCGGCCTCATCCATAACTCCTCCGGAGTTGCTCCTTCCTTGCTCGTGGCACAGTTTGGGGGCCCTTTCGGCACTCTGTGTCTGCAGGTCCCAGTCCCGTGCATTTCCCGACCACCGTTGCGTACGACCGGAAACCAAGGACGCAGCTACGGGGTCAGGCCCCGACACCCCTGATGCCGACCGGATAACCAAGGACGACACCAGGGTGGCCGAGTGGCTATATGACCAGTAAGGCTCCTGAGGCGTGCTGCTCAGGAGCCCCCTTTGACGCTCAAACCTCTCTACGTCGACAGGTCCCAGTCCCGCACATTTCCCCACCACCGTTAGGTACGACCGGAAACCAAGGACACACTTCACGGGGCGAGGCCCCGACACCTCTGATGCCGACCGGAAACCAAGGACGACATCAGGGGGCGAGTGGCTATGTGACCGGTAAGGCTCCTGAGGCGTGCTGCTCAGGAGCCCCCTTTGACGCTCGAGCGATCCCCCATTCCGTTCCTTCTGTCGCCACCCCAGGAGGTCTTGAGGCCTCCCGAGGCTCCATGCGGCGGTATCGTGCTGCGTTCGGAGCCCCCGAGCGGGGGTCGACAGCTAAAAGATGCGTTCCCCTGAGGCAGCAAGAGCTCGCTAACCGGCCTGTGGCGCCTCGGGGCGGCGCGGGGCGTTCATCTCCTTGCGAAACACCATTCAGAAAGGGAGAACTCAAGTTTGGCGAAATGAGAAAACGCAGACAGAAAACTTCACACCCCTTTTGTTTTTAAATATAAAACTTCGAAATCCTCAGACTTCATTCCAAAAAGTAGCAGCTCGAACACCAAAAAGAAGCAAGAAAATGCCACGTCCGGCACCTAGGCTAGTCTTCGTCTTCCCCAGCGCTGAGCGTAGGGCATCCACGTTGCATGGGCATAGCCATTGATGGACAGTGTTGACTTCTCCGCCAGCTCTAGGCTGTGGCTGCCACATTGCGTGGGAGGAACCCCTCCGCGTCCTCGGGGGGCTCCGGGCGTATACAGCCCGCTCATTATTACGTGAGAGTGTCACGGCCGTAGATAGCTGGGCGAGCCGCCAGGCGCATGGCCTGGTGGCTCCCAACTCCGTCAAGAACCGTCCAGTGCATTTCTGCCCGGTTGCGCGCCCTTATGACCCTAAGCCGATTGCATCGCTCCCCGCGCGACCTCAGGATTGCGCTCCCGAGGCCCAAACATGAGCACGGTGCATCGGCGCGGCCATAAGGGTGTTTTGTCGATGAAGATTGCCTTGTGAGGCATCCGTGCGCCCTCCGGAATAAGCCCCTAGGGCCTCCTGAGGCCCGGCCTCCCAATGCCGTATCTGTGCCGTAGTTGCCGCGGGTGGCCCGTGCTGCTTGTGCCTTGCCGCTCTCCCTAGGTCATCACCCCTGAGGCCCGAGGGCTTGGTCCGTCGTCACTTTCCCGCGGGGGCTGCGGCCGGTGCCGCGCCCCGCGGCTTGAGGGCGCCCTCCTGCTTGCGCCGCCCGGGCCCGGTGCCCCGCTAACGGGAGCCCCCAGGCCCGGCTCGAGGAGGACGCCCAGTGTGCCCCTTACTCTTGGGGGGTGCTGGCGCCCGCGGTGGGCGCCTAAACTACCCCCCCCCCCCCCGCCTGGTGGGCCAGGTGGGCCAGGTGGTATGACGTAGCATGGTACGTAGGGCACCACGTAGGTGCTCGGTCCGCCTCCTGAGTCGTTCGTCGGTGTGCCAGGGATGGTCCCTCCCGACGGCGGGTGGAGGTCGCCCCGTGTGCGTCGCTCGCAGACCCTCCTGCGCCGGGCCTCGGAGTGGAGTTGCTTACCTCTGCCACTACTGTTGGGTGGGCCTCGCGTCCCCTGGTGTAGATTCCCTCCTGGGTGTCCCGATGCGCCTCCGTCGTTGTTGCTTGCTCGTCCGGCCGCCTGCGCCGCCTGCTCACTGCGCCGGATGGCGCGCTCCCGCATGGTCAACCCGGGCTGCTGAGGGCCCACCGGGTCGTGGGGATGTGAGTTGGTGTGCGCGCCGGGCGCCCCGTCGTTCCCTCGGTGCGCCTGGTGGTTGTCGCTGGGCGGTGCCCCGAAACCGGTCACCGGAATCCGGAGGAGAAGGAGCACAACGTGTGGTGCGCCCCGCTCGGCCCCGTCTGGCGTTGGAGGGGCCCTTCCACCGGCAGGCCCAGGGGTGAGCGCGGCTTGCGAGCCCCCGGCGCCTGGTGCCTGTGGTCTTGAAGGAGAGTGAGGGAGGATGGCGCTCTGGGCGTCGGTGACCAGCTCGGCGATGTGATCTGCCCATGCGTCGAAGCCCCCCGTGTGTTGGTCGGTGGCGGAGCATCTCGCTTGACAGCAGTAACGCATCATGCACGTTGAGGTCCCCCACGTAGGTGTGACGTGCTGACGATGTCATGGGCGCTGCCCGTCCGCCGTGCGCTTGAGCGGCGCGGGGGGCGGTGACGGTGGAGGTGACGCTAGCGACCTGGTACTGGCCGCTCGGTACCATGACTCCGGGGCGTGGGCCTCCGACCGCCGCGGCGGGGTTGACAGAGGCCTGCCCCCCGCGGCCCGCAGAAGCTTGTTGAGCGCCGGCCATCGGAGCAGTGAAGCTTGGAAAGGACGAAGCTCGGAGAAGACCTCAACACGCCCCCCTACCTGGCGCGCCAAATGTCGGATTTCGGGCTCCGCAAAACCCTTAAGATTCGAACAGAGGGGCGTGTGCGAAGATCCCCAGCAGCCTCGCCCAACCTAGCTCGCTACACGATGGACACAATGATGAACTCGCGCGATGACGAGGAAGAAGATGAACACGACAGTTTACCCAGGTTCGGGCTGCTACGAAGCGTAATACCCTACTCCTGCTTTGGGTGGATTGCCTCTCGAGGAGGTGTGGTGGATGAACAAGTACAGTGTTTCAGGGCCTCATGAGGGCTCCCCTAAGGTGCTCGGGGCCCTCTGTGGTTTGGTGATGGATGAGTGGTGGAATGGATTTGCCTCCCCATCTACGGTGCAGCCTACCCTCTATATATAGCGGTGGCCCGAGTCCTCTTCCCTTATCGCAATGGCGGGAAGGGATCCCACAACGGACAATTTTGAAGGGGGACAGGGGTTCGTGCTCGCCCTGCCCAAAGGCGGTCTTTGCCTACAAAGTAACTGTCGACGGTGCAGGGACGGGCTCAGCGATGACGTCCGTCCTGCGGAGCTGGTGGTTGCGGTCTTGTTGCACCGGAATGGAAGCCTTTGGGGGTGCTTTGGGAACCCACGTACGCCCTTGCTCCCTTTGCATCAAAGAGGAAACTGCCCCGCCTGGCGCACTGGCGCTCGCCTGTCCTTCTGTGCGTCACCTTTGACTCCCGAGGCCGGGCCTTGCATAGCGATCTCCGCCGCTCCGGAGGGGACCTGAGGGGCCCCGTCCCCTGCCGGCCTTGATGCTGCTCCTCCTCGCGAGGCTTGGGCCCTCGTGAGGGCCTTGTCTTCAGTGGGGCCGCGCCCGGCGGCATTGGTTGACGAAGTGGGCCGTGTCCTGGGCCGTGGGCAGGCAGGTCTGGGTACCCCCGTTCCCAGAACGCCGACCGACTGGGTTGAGTTTAGCATAGAGGGGAAACGGGTCCGATCACATTCACTTAGAATAAAAACAACTTGAAGGATTAGCAATAAGTGAATGCTTATATATATATATATAGTGTAAGAAGAGAAACTCACATGAAGAATATTGATTGAAAAGTTTGATAGTCAAAGAAGAGAAACTCAATTTTTTGAGGTATTTGCAAACTTGATGAATTTGAAAATTTGAAGAATTTGCAAAATGATGAAAAACTCAATTTCTGAAGAATTTCAACTATGGTGGTGGCATGACCCACCGTATAAGAATGATGATTTCAGACACCGCGTACAATTGTCGTAGGGTTCTGAGAATAAAATTCTTCATTAATTTCTTCACACTTAGAGAGTTAGTCTTCATTGATTAAAGAAAAACGTTACTTCGTGTGTTGCACATCTAAGTCATCAATTTTGCATAAGTGTTAGGATGTGTGTCCTTTCAAAGAACATTCGAAGATTCTAAGATACTTAGCTCACACTGCAACTTGCAAAATCTCTTCTCATCCAATGGCTTTGTGAAGATATTAGCCAGTTGTTCTTCAGTCTTCATGTGGTCGATGAAGATATCGCCCTTCATCACATGGTAACGAAGAAAATGATGACGAATCTGGCTGTGCTTGGTCTTTCAGTGTTGTACATGGTTGTAAGCAATCTTGATGGCATTCTCGTTGTCGCAGTAGAGAGGGACATTCTTCACGTTGATGCCGTAGTCCTTGAGGATTTGCTTCATCCATAACAATTGAGCACAACAGGAACCAGCAGCAATGTACTCAGCTTCAGCAATAGATAGTGACATGCAGTTCTGCTTTTTTGAGGACCAAGAGACTAAGGATCATCCGAGGAAATGACATGTGCCTGATGTTGACTTGTGGTCCACAGGATCACTAGCATAATCAGAATCAGAATATCCAATGAGGTCAAGATCTGAGCCCTTGGGGTACCATAATCCTAGTGTTGGTGTGTGAGCTAGATATCGAAGAATATGCTTCACAGCCTTATGGTGTGATTCCTTCGGTGTTGCTTGAAAACGGGCACACATGCAAATACTAAGCATAATATTTGGCCTAGATGCACATAGATACAATAAAGAGCCAATCATGGAGCGATATACCTTCTGATTGAAATCTTTACCATTTTCGTTAGTGCAAAGTTGACCAGTTGTGGGCATAGGAATCTTAACGCCTTTGCAATCCTACATGTCAAAATTCTTCCAGACATCCTTGAGGTATTTCTCTTGAGATATGAAGATGACATTGCGTTGTTGACGAATTTGAAGACCTAGGAAGAATTTGAGCTCTCCCATCATAGACATTTGATATTCTTCACTCATCATATAGGCAAATTCGTCACTGTAACGTTTGTCAGTACATCCAAAGGTAATATCGTCCACATATATTTGGCACACAAATAATTCATCATCATATGATTTTGTGAAAAGAGATGGGTCAAGTGAACCAGGTTTGAAGCCTTTCTTCATGAGGAATTCCTTCAGTGTGTCATACCACGCCCGAGGGGCTTGCTTGAGGCCATAGAGGGCCTTGTTGAGTCTGAAGACTTTGTCAGGATGCTTAGGATCTTCAAAACTTGGGGGTTGAGCAACATATACTTCTTCCTCAAGCTTACCATTGAGGAATGCACTTTTCACATCCATTTGATATAAGATGATATTGTGATGGTTAGCATAAGCAAGCAATATGCGAATAGCTTCAAGTCTAGAATAGGTGCAAACGTTTCATCAAAGTTAATTCCCTCAACCTGTGTGTAGCCCTGTGCTACAAGACGGGCCTTATTCCTCACTACCTGACCAAGTTAGTCTTGTTTGTTGCGGTAGATCCACTTGGTACCTATGACATTGTGCTTGTGAGGATTTGGGGCCTTGAAAAGTTCCCACACTTTGTTGAGCTTGAATTGATGCAATTCCTCTTGCATGGCTTGAATCCACTCAGGCTCCAAGAATGCTTCATCAACTTTGGTGGGCTCTGTGATAGAGACAAAAGCAAAGTGCCTACAAAAGTTAGACAAATGAGAAGCTCTTTAGCGAGTGAGAGGACCTGGTGCATTGATGTCGTCGAGGATTTTCTCAATTTGCACTTCATTTTCAAGTCTTGGATGAGCAGGTTGATGACTTTGTCGGCGCTAAACATTTTCTTCAGCACCATTTTCTTCAGGTGTATCCGCATGAATGTCTTCTGTGTTAGGTACAACTTCTTCAAAGGGTAGTTGTTCTTCAGTAGGGATCACATCTTCAGTGGCCTTGAAACTAATGGATTCCTCAGGAGACTTTTCATCTAGCATAGGAGGTAGGTGCTCTCTTTGCAAGCCGTTAATTTCATCGAACCGCATGTCTGCGTTCTGGGAACAGGGGTACCCAGACCTGCCAGCCCGCGGGCCAGGGCATGGCCAACCTCGTCAGCCAAGCATGGCCTGGCGCGGCCTCACTCAAGGCAAGGCCCTCGCAAGGACCCTAGGCTCGTGAGGGAGAGCAGCACCAAGACCTGCGAAGGAGTGGGCCTCGCCAGGCCCCCTCCGGAGCGGCGAAGATCTCTATGTAGGACCCGGCCTCAGGAGTCAAGGATGACGCAAGGAAGGACTAGCGGGCGCCAGCGCGCCAGACGGTGCAGTTTCCTCTTTGGTGCAAAGGGAGCAAGGACATACGCGGGCTCCCAAAGCATCCCCCAAAGGTTTCCATTCTGGTGCAACAAGACCACGACCCCAAGCCCAGCAGGACGGATGTCATTGCCGCGCCCACCTCTGCATCATCGACGGCTACTTTGCAGGCGAAGACCGCCTTTGGACAGGGCGGAGATGTACTCATGTCCCCCTTCAAAATTGGCCGTTGTGGGATCCCTTCCCGCCAATGTGATAAGGGAAGAGGACCCGGGCCACCGCTATATATAGAGGCTAGGTTGCACCGTAGCAGGAGAGGAACCAGACGAAGAACACTTCACCACTAGGCTAGCGGAGAGCCAAGAACACCACTTGAGCACCCTCGCGAGGCTCCTCACCATTATACTCATTCATTCACCACACCTCCTCGAGAGGCAATCCACCAAAGTAGGAGCAGGGTATTACGCTTCGCAGCGGCCCGAACCTGGGTAAATCATTGTGTTCATCTGCTTCCTTGTCATCGTGTGAGTTCGCTGACCCAACCATCGAGTAGCGAGCTAGGAAGGGCGAGGCTACAGGGGATCTTTGCACATGCCCCTGTGTTCAAATCTTAAGGGTTTTGTGGAGCCCGAAATCCGACATTTGGCGCGCCAGGTAGGGGGCGTGTCGAAGCTTCCCCACTCACGGCGACCAACGAGCCCCGGCTCGACGACTCCATGGCGGACGAAATCCCCGACGCAGGCCGGCCCTTGGCACGCAACAGCACCATGGCACGCGGGGCCGGCCCCGTGGTCGCATGCATCCTTGGCGGATCACAGGCGCCCACCTCCGGTCGCCAGGTCAAGCGATTCATCCGCCATGCAGGAGCGATTCGGCCGCAGTCCGAGCCCACACCGCCACGGACGTGGCCGGAGATCGACATCACCTTCGGCCCCGACGACCACCCCAAGATGACGACGGCCGCCGGAACGCTCCCCATGTTGTGCACGCTAACCATAAGGGGTGTGGCCATCTCCAAGACCCTCATAGACGGTGGCACTGGCCTCAACGTCATCTCCGTGGAGGCCTTCGATGCGCTGCAGCTACCCCGCGGCCAGCTCGCACCCTCAAGGCCCTTTTCGGGGGTGGTCGGGGGATCCGTCGTTCCCGTGGGGCGGGTGCGCCTCCCCGTCACCTTCGGCACCTGCTCCAACTTTCACACCGAGCAGATCGATTTTGACGTCGCCCACATCCACCTCCCGTACAACGCGATACTCGGCTACCCCGCCCTTGCCTAGTTCATGGCGACAATGCACCCAGGCTACAACGTCGTCAAGATGCCCAGGAGCGGCGACATCCTCACCGTCGTGGGGGACGTCAGGGACGCGTCACACGCACTCAAGCTCGCCTACAAGGCGGCGGCCGCGGCGCGCCCTGGCGCCGGGGACACCGCGCAAGGCACGGAGGGCTTCGGCGGAGACCTTGACGTTGTGCCGATAAAGAAGAGGTAGTTGTTCTCTCAGAGCCGGCCAGAGACAAAGTAGGTGCCAGTGGACGAAGGAAACTCTGGCCCTACCTTCACCATCGGTGCTGGCATGCCCCAGGAGCAAGAGGAGGCGTTGGTAGCCTTCCTCCGGGCGAACAAGGACGCATTCGCGTGGAGCGCCTCTGACCTGGTGGGGGTCCCGAGGGACGTGATCGAGCATCACCTCATGGTGTGCCCGAATGCGCGTCCGGTGAAGCAAAAGGCAAGGAGGCAAGCTCAGGAGAAGCAGGCGTTCATTGCCCAAGAGGTCGGCAAGCTAAAGGAGGCCGGGGTCATCCGGGAGGTGCGTTACCCGAAGTGGCTTGCCAACCCAGTGGTCGTCCCGAAGAAGTGCGGGAAGGAGCGAATGTGCGTCGACTTCATGAGCCTCAACAAAGCATGTCCCGAAGACCCATTCCCGCTGCCGCGCATCGATCAGATCATGGATTCCACCGCGGAGTGCGACCTCCTTTGCTCCCTGGACGCCTTCTCGGGCTACCATCAGATCAAGATGTCGGTGGAGGACATCGAGAAGACGGCCTTCCTCACCTCATGCGGAGTGTTCTGCTACACATGCATGCCCTTCGGGCTGCAGAACGCCGGAGCGACCTTCCAGCGGCTGATGCACATTGCCCTGGGGCCGCAGCTCGGGAGGAATGCAGAAGCTTACGTCGACAACATCGTGGTCAAGTCCAGGGAGGCCAGGACCCTGGTCGAGGACTTGGAGGAGACGTTCGCCAGCCTGAGGGAGGTGAACCTGAAGCTCAACCCCGAGAAGTGCGTCTTTGGGGTCCCGTCAGGCAAGCTCCTCGGTTTCCTGGTGTTGCACTGGGGAATCGAGGCGAACCCGGAGAAGGTCAAGGCCATAAACAAGATGAGCCCACCCCAGACCCTCAAGGAAATGCAGAAATTGGCGGGTTGCGTGACCTCATTGGGGCGCTTCATCTCCAAGCTCGACGAACGGGCCCTGCCGTTCTTCAAGATCATGAAAAAGAAGGGCCCCTTCGAATGGACTCCAGAGGCAGACGCGGCCTTCGAAGAGCTCAAGCAGTACCTCACGAGCCCGCCAGTGATGGTGGCGCCTCGCCCACGGGAGCCCTTGCTGCTATACCTGGCCGCCACCCCCCACTCCGCCAGTCCAGCGTGGATGGCAGTCAGGGAGGAGCGTACCGACACATGCGCCACATCGACGGGCATCGGCGGGGCCCCCAACAAGGAGCAAGGGGGCTCGCAGGATGCGGAAGAGCCTGCTCCCACCTAGGACGGTCCTCGTGAGGCCCCCGCCGCTCCGACGGCCCCTGAGGTGCTCAATCCTCGTGAGGCCCCCGCCGCTCCAACGGCCCCTGAGGCGCTCAACCCTCATGAGGCCCCGGCTGCCCCGGCGGCCCCCGAGGTGCTGCAGCCTCCATGGCCCACCACGGAGCAGGGCGTTGCAGGGGGCTTCACCCCCGTCGTGCACCCAGTATACTACGTTAGCACTGTACTGCGGGACGCGCGTTCACGCTACCCCATGCAATAGAAGCTCCTCCTGGCACTTCTCGTTGCTTCAAGGAAACTGCGCCACTACTTCCAGGGACATCCCATCAAGGTCGTCTCCACGTACCCCTTGGAGAAGATCCTACGCAACCCCAACGCGGCAGGAAGAGTCGCCGAATGGAACGTCGAGCTGCAGGCCTACAACATAGAGTTCAGCACGATTAGGGTCATCAAGGGGGCGGCCCTAGCAGACTTCATGGCGGAGTGGATAGACGCCCCTGACCGGGGGCTAGACGGGAGCCGGTCCCTCGCCCCTGCGATGAGGTGCCTGACGGCTGGATCATGCATTTCGATGGAGCCTTCGTGCGCATGGGAGCAGGGGCTGGGGTCGTGCTCACCTCCCTGGCAGGGGACAAGCTCCGCTACGCTGTACAGCTCTGTTTCCAGCATGGAGGGAAGGTCTCCAACAACATCGCAGAGTACGAGGGCCTGATCACCGGCCTCAAGGTGGCGGCCGCCTTGGGGATTCGGTGCCTCACCATCAAGGGCGACTCCCAGCTCCTCGTCAACTTATCCAACAAAGAGTACACACCCAAGGACGAGCACATGGAGGCGTACCTGGAAGAGGTACGTAAGATCAAAAAACGTTTTCCGGGCTTGGAATTGCAGCACATCCCGCGTGGCGCGAACAAGGATCCCGACGACATCGCCAAGAGGGCGTCGCGCCGCGAGCCCCAGGAGCCAGGCGTCTTCGAGGAGCGACTCTTCAAGCCTTCCGTAGCGCCCTCCGTCGAGGACCCGGCGCCACGGAGTGGGGAGCTCCCCTCAGCACCACCCTCGGGGGCTCTGGACTGTGGCCTGACCTCAGGAGGCCGACTGGTCCTGGCGCTAGAGCCTCAGGTCAACGACTGGATGCTGCCGGAGAAGGAGGAAGAATCGGAGCACGTGGCACGTCAGGCCACAGCTTACTACCTGCAGGACGGCGACCTGTACCGCAGGCGCCCAAATGACGTTGCGCTACAGTGCATCGCCAAGGAGCAGGGGTGCGAGCTGCTGGCCGACATCCACGGAGGAGACTGCGGGCACCACTCCTCGTCACGCACCCTTGCAGGAAAGCCGTTCCGATCAGGCTTCTACTGGCCCTCGGTGCTTGACGACGCCATCAAGCTGGTTCGGTCTTGCGAGGCCTGTCACTTCCATGCCAAGCAGATTTACCAGCCCGCGCAGGGCCTCTAGACCGTCCCGCTCTCCTGGCCCTTCGCGGTCTGGGGGCTGGACATACTGGGGCCCTCTCCGCGGGCAGCAGGCGGGTACCGCTACCTCTACGTCGCCATCGACAAGTTCACCAAATGGGCGGAAGTAGAGCCCGTACGCACCATCCCAGCCGTATCAGCCATCAAGTTCATCAAGGGCCATGTAAGCCGATTCGGCGTCCCCAACCGCATCATCACCGACAACGGTTCGCAGTTCACAAGTAACCTCTTCAGAACCTATTGCGCTAACCTTGGAACGCAGATATGCTATGCCTCGGTAGCCCACCCACGGAGCAACGGCCAGGCGGAGAGCGCCAACGCGGAGGTCCTGCGAGGCCTCAAGGCATGGAGCTTCAAGAAGAAGCTGGAAGCCTGCGGCAGGGGTTGGGTCGATGAGCTCCAGTCCATGCTGTGGTCCATCCGCACCACCGTGACTAAGCCCACCGGCGAGACCCCATTCTTCCTCATCTACGGAGCCGAAGCTATCCTCCCACACGAGGTTAAGCACCGATCCCCGCGGGTCTTGGCATTCGACGAGGAGCGTCAAGATGCCACGCGAGGAAGGGACCTCGTGCTTGGGGAGCAGGCATGTCGCCGAGCCTCGCTCCGAGCTGCGAGGTACCAGCAGGCACTAAGGCGCTACCACTTCCGCAACATCCGCTCCAGGACCCTCGAAGTCAGAGACCTCGTCCTGAGGCGGGTCCTCTCCAGGGAGGGCTTGCACAAGCTCTCGCCCATGTGGGAGGGCCCGTTCAAGGTCGCTCACGTCTCCAGGCCTGGCGTCGTGCGCCTGGAGACTCAAGACGGGGTCCCCATCCAGAACGCCTGGAACATCCAGCACCTCCGGAAGTTCTACCCATGACACTCTCATGTAATAATGAGTGGGTTGTATACGCCCGGAGCCCCCCGAGGACGCGGAGGGGTTCCTTCCCATGCAACGTGGATGCCCTACGCTCAGCGCTGGGGGAAGACAAAGACCGTGACACTCTCACGTAATAATGAGTGGGCTGTATATGCCCGGAGCCCCCTGAGGATGCGGAGGGGTTCCTTCCCATGCAACGTGGATGCCCTATGCTCAGCGTTGGGGGAAGACGAGGACTGTGACACTCTCAAATAATAATGAGTGGGATGTATATGCCCGGAGCCCCCCGAGGACCCGAAGGGGTTCCTTCCCATGCAACGTGGATGCCCTACGCTCAGCGCTGGGGGAAGACGAAGACCGTGACACTCTCACCTAATAATGAGCGGGCTGTATACGCCCGGAGCCCCCCGAGGATGCGAAGGGGTTCCTTCCCATGCAACGTGGAAGCCCTATGCTCCGCGCTGGGGGGAAGATGAAGACGAAGACTAGTCTAGGTGCCGGACGCGGCTGTTATTTGCCTTTCTGATGCTTGGATTTGCAAACTTTTCTAGAACAAAGCTCGGGTTTTTTTCCAAATCATGTTTTAAAGAAAGGGCCAGGGATTTGTTTTCATGACCATTTCTTATCTTGGGTTTTCTCTCTTCACATCGGGCACTCGCCTGCTCCCCTCCCCCTCATACCCCGTGAGCGGGGGCTGGGGGGCACGGTGCTCGCACCTCGCCAAGGCCTTGGCGCCCGGATCCTCCCGTGGTACACCCGGATGAGTCAGCAGGCGCGAGTCACTTCATACTCGCTCGGGGGCTCCACTCATGGCCCGACGCGCCGTCTCGGTGCCTCGGGAGGCATACTTCCGGGGGAGGAAACAAAATTTTCTTTGGGGAGTCGCTCGAGCGTCAAAGGTGGCTCCTGAGCAGCATGCCTCAGGAGCCTTACCGGTCATATAGCCACTCGCCCCTTGATGTCGTCCTTGGTGATCCGGTCGGCATCAAGGGTGTCGAGGCCTAACCCTGTAGGGTGCGTCCTTGGTGATCCGGTCGTACACTACGGTGGTCGGGAAATGTGTGGGACTGGGACCTGCCGCCTTAGAGCTGCTTGAGCGTCAAAGGGGGCTCCTGAGCAGCATGCCTCAGGAAACTTACCGGTCGTATAGCCACTCGCCCCTTGATGTCGTCCTTGGTGATCCGATCGGCATCAAGGGTGTCGAGGCCTAACCTCGTAGGGTGCGTCCTTGGTGATCCGGTCATACACTATGGTGGTCGGGAAATGTGCGGGACTGGGGCCTGCAGACTAAGAGTGCCGAAAGGGCTCCCAACCTACCTCACTCGTAAGAAGAAGTCCCCAGGACATCCGGACTCCCCAAGCGCCATGGCCACGCCTTCCCCGACCCTAGAGCCTTCCGCGAGCACGTCAAGCTAAGTACCCTAATCACGACCGGCAGGAGGTCTCAGTTAACAAAACACAAGGGCCTGAACACGTGACAAAAGTACTGATAAAAAGAGGAGAGCGCCCAAGTTCATTACACGCCCACAGGGCTCCTCTTGATTCTTTGATTGCAGGAAAGGGGGAAGAGGAGGAGAAAGAAAGTGAAGAAGACCCCTCGGGGGCTGTCACTCCTGGAGCCCTGGCATCGGCACACCAGCGCTCAGTCGGCGTCCTCCTCTTACTTCACGGGCCCGTGGAGGCGCGACGGCTCGGGCGCTTCAGGAGCGGAGGGGCGACGCCGAGACGACCGGCTACCCCCCGAGGTCCGGGCGCGCCGGCGCGGTGGCGCGTCGTAGCTGCTTTCGCTCGGGCTCCCCTCGGAGGGGGTGACGCTGCCGCTGGAGGCGCGGCGCCCGTCGTGAAGGGTAAGCTCATCCCCAAGATCGCCGCGGCCCTCGTTTTCCGGGCAGCACCCTAGGCGCTCGCCCTGTCCGTAGAAGATCTTGACGAAGAGCATCGCCACCCCGTCGTACTTGAAGTGAAGGGTGTGCCTCCCCTTCAGGCCACGAGCATAGGCAAACGTCTGCCACCCACGGTTCAAGTATACAAAACCCCCGGGGGTGACCTCGACCTCCACCCACGACGCCACGCTGCAACAGCCGTCGGCCTGCAGCCATAGGCCGGCAGGCCCCTCGGCTAGCAGCGCCCCTGTGAAGAAGCACGGGAGTTGGAACCAAGCGGCCTCCGGCCTCTGCGCCCACACCACGAACTCCTGAGCCGTGTTGGACGAATGGAGCCGCGGGCGTGGCGGCCGGGTGGCCACCGCCGACCTCACGCCACGGGCGCCACCACCTCGACTACTACGGCCGCCCGCGCTGGACGAAGCCCCATCACGGCTGCCGAAGGTAACCCCGGGCCGCCCCGGTGTACAACCGCGCCCACGGGGAACCACCGCCGGCGTCGAGGCATGCTTCCGGGGATGACCGCCGCCCCTTCAGGGCGGCGGTGGAGCAGGGCCCTCCCCGGAGGCCTTCCCCTTCTCGGCAGCAGAGAACTTCCTCGTTGAAGGCATGACTGGAGGAGCGGTGGCCTGGAGATTGGAAGGCAAAGAAGACGAAGATGTGTTGAGGGCTTTCTCGCCCTCGCCCGCTTATATACAACCGAGAGCTAGCCAGCGCCCCCTCGCATCCCGGGAGGCGTGCTGCTTCTGAAGGGTCACGTCTGCGCGGCCCAAGGAGAGAAGGCCAAGGGAACAGCCGCATCCATAGAAAGGTAATGATGGCCGGCGCTGTACACGGATGTCGCGTCAGTTTGACTTAGGGGAGCGGGGGCGTCGCCACCCGGGTGCACTACAACAACCACCCGACACGCGCCAGTCCCGGCCCGCAGGCGTTCGGGGCCCGCGGCGCTTCGGGCCATCCTCAAGGCTTCGCCCGGAAGCCAGCCTGAGCGCGCCTTGGGCTCGGGGGCTACTATCGGCGTTCTGGGAACGGGGGTACCCAGACCTGCCTGCCCGCGGGACAGGGCATGCCCACCTCGTCAGCCAAGCGTGGCCTGGCGCGGCCTCACTCAAGGCAAGGCCCTCGTGAGGACCCTAGGCTCGGGAGGGAGAGTAGCACCAAGACCAGCGAAGGAGTGGGCCTCCCCAGGCCCCCTTCGGAGCGGCGGAGATCTCTATGCAGGACCCGGCCTCAGGAGTCAAGGATGATGCAAGGAAGGACAGGCGGGCGCCAGCGCGCTAGACGGTGCAGTTTCGTCTTTGGTGCAAAGGGAGAAAGGACGTACGCGGGCTCCCAAAGCATCCCCCAAAGGTTTCCATTCCGGTGCTACAAGACCATGACCCCAAGCCCAGCAGGACGGATGTCATCGCCGAGCGCACCTCTACATCATCGACAGCTACTTTGCAGGCGAGGACCGCCTTTGGACAGGGCGGAGATGTACTCCTGTCCCCCTTCAAAATTGGCAGTTGTGGGATCCCTTCCCGCCATTGTGATAAGGGAAGAGGACCCGGGCCACCGCTATATATAGAGGCTAGGTTGCACCGTAGCAGGAGAGGAACCAGACGAAGAACACTTCACCACTAGGCCTAGCGGAGAGCCAAGAACACCACTTGAGCGCCCTCGCGAGGCTTCTCACCATTGTACTCATTCATCCACCACACCTCCTCGAGAGGCAATCCACCAAAGCAGGAGTAGGGTATTACGCTTCGTAGCGGCCCGAACCTGGGTAAATCGTTGTGTTCATCTGCTTCCTCGTCATCGTGCGAGTTCGCCGACCCAACCATCGAGCAGCGAGCTAGGAAGGGCGAGCCTGCAGGGGATCTTCGCACACGCCCTTGTGTTCAAATCTTAAGGGTTTTGCGGAGCCCAAAATCTGACACCGCACATCTATAGTTTCAACAACCTTGTCGTGATAGGTGTTGAAGACTCTGTAGGTGTGCGAGTCCTTTCCGTAACCAAGCATAAAACCCTCATGTGCTTTCGGTGCAAATTTGGAGCTGTGGTGAGGATCTCTAATCTAGCATTTAGCACCGAAGACTTTGAAATAACTCACATTGGGTTTCTTGTTAGTGAGGAGCTCATATGAAGTCTTCTTGAGGAATTTGTGAAGATATACCCTGTTGATGATGTGGCAAGCAGTATTGATTGCCTCAGGCCAGAAACGACGAGGGGTCTTGTATTCATCAAGCATGGTGCGAGCCATCTCAATAAGAGTCCTATTCTTGCACCCCACAACGCCATTTTGCTGAGGAGTATAAGGGGCAGATAGCTCATGAGTAATACCAAGTTCATCAAAATAATCATCAAGACCAGTGTTCTTGAACTCAGTCCCATTATCACTCCTGATATGTTTGATCTTGACACCGAAATTCGTTGAGGCCCTTGAAGAAAATCGTCTGAAGACATTCTGCACTTCAGATATGTACATGATAATATGCACCCAAGTATAGCGAGAGAAATCATCAACAATGATAAAGCCATATAAGCATGGAGTATTTGTTAGTGTGGCATAGTGAGTGGGACAAAAGAGATCCATATGAAGCAATTCAAAAGGTCGAGTGGTAGTCATGATAGTCTTGGCGGGATGCTTGGATCTGGTCATCTTCTCAGACATACAAGCCCCACACAAGTGATCCTTAAGGAATTTGACACCCTTAATGCCAATGACATGTTTTTTCCTCGCGTGCGTGTGCAAGTTCCTCATGCCAGCGTGTCCAAGTCGTCGATGCCATAACCAGCCTTCCGAAGCTTTTGCAAGAAGACATGTGGCTGGTTGTGGACTTGTAGAGAAATCAACAATATACAAGTCTCCTCTCCTAAAGCCTTCGAAGACTTTGGATTTGTCAGATTCCATGATGACAACACAATGGTATTTGCCAAAGATGACAATCATATCAAGATCACAAAGCATTGAGACAGACATGAGGTTGAATCCAAGGGATTCAACAAGCATTACTTTATCCATGTGTCGATCCTTCGAGATTGCAACCTTACCTAGACCCAATACCTTGCTTTTTCCTTTGTCAGCATAGGTGATATGCTTCAGATGTGATGGAGCAAGTGGAATGTCCATCAATAGACTCTTGTCACCAGTCATGTGGTTGGTGCAGCCACTGTCGATGACCCACTCAGTAGCTTTAGGTGGCTCGTCCTGCAGATGAATTAGTACCACTTACGAACACATATACTTCAGAGTGAAGAATATGACATCAAATTCATCATATTAAATTTCATCACATGTATAGTAAGCAAGGTAATGTGAGGACATGATTAGTTTGCGTCCTATCAAGCATTTCGTCATGTCTCCAGCAAATTCATCAGACGCTTAAGTTTGCCTAGAGACCCGAACCTGCATAAGAGATTAATTCAATTTCTTTACCACCCACATCTGGAGGGGTGGTAAAGACTTCATCATTCTATGCGCTCCATATGAGAAAGGTGCCATTGAAGCAAGTGCACTTCGTTTAACAGGGGGGGGTTAGAGTACTCATATGAATAAGCAGAGAAATTCTTCGAGGAGTTATGAACATAATGATTTGAAGAATAATTAACATATTCATGACCCTTAGATTTTCCCTGCGAAATAGAAGCACGAGAATGATATCATTTTTGACCATATGAGGAATTTGGTCCATGTGAGGACTTTGGTCCTTGTGAAGACTTTGGTCCAAATGAAGGATTTGATCTGGGGTTCCTGTTCTTCACTGGTGGTGTCATGATGACATTCACTTGAAGATTTTCAAGGTACCTTTTGGGGACCCAAATTTTCTTCATCGGAGGACCGTTCCTGCAGTTAGTACCAACATATCTGGCAAAACCTTCACCATTCTGATTTTTGAACAGTTTATAGTTGGAGTCAAATGACTCATCAGAGGAATATGAAGATTCACAAGTAAAGCCAGATAAAGTGGATGGATCTATAGGAGGTCCTTTTGCAGCAACCCATGATGTTTTGGGGTACTGCTCAGGTTTCCAGTAGGATCCATCAACATTTAGTTTCCTCTCAAAGGCAATACCCTCTTTCCTGGGGTTCCTGTTCAGAATCTCCTTTTTAAGCACATCGCAAAGGGTTTGATGCCCTTTGAGGCTCTTGTATATGCCTGTCACATACAATTCCTTCAACCCTGCATTTTCTTTAATGACACTTGTGGTATCCTCAGATGAGGAATTTGTGACCACCGAAATAGTTGAAGAATTTGCAGCAAAAGAAGCATTTGAACTTTCAGGTGAAGAATGAGCAGTTTCACGTTTGATGCATTTCAAGCATGGTGGAACGAAATCTTCCTTAGTGGTACTGATCTATTGAGCAAGCAAAGAATCATTATCCCTTTGAAGATCTTCATGAGACACCCTTAGTTTCTCAAGATCTTGCTTTCTTTGAAGAAATTCATAAGAAAGCTTCTCATGATCGACTAAGAGGGCATCATGAAGACTTTGAAGGTTATCAATCTTAGACTTAAGACGTTGAAAGTCATCAGTCAGAGTTTGAGTGTGATCCATTTCCTCATTCAACAGATCATCGCTTTTATCTAGCAGTTTCTGAAGCCTTTCAAGGGCACTTTGTTGCTTAGTGGCAATATTAGCAAGTTTGTAATAGCTAGGTTTCACATAATCATCAGATTCACCTTCACTTGATTCAGAGTAGGAATGATGTTTGAGTACCTTGGCACCTTTAGCCATGAAGCAATAGGTGGGTGCATAGTCGTCGTTGCTGACGTTAGAGTCGTTGGAGTTGCCATTTTCTTCATCGTTGAAGATGGACTTACTGACGAAAGCAGTACCGAGAGCTAGGCTCGCCACACCATAGTCTGGCTCCTCCTCAGAGTCCTCCTCTTCTTCATATTCTTCTTCGGAATCCATTTCCTTGCCAATAAATGCCCAAGCCTTCCTTAAGTTGTCCTTCTTGTGCGATGAGGACTTTCAAGATGAGGACTTTTAGGACTTCGAAGATTTCTTCTTTTTCTTCGAGTCATCGGAACTATCATCCTTGTATTTATTCTTCCTTGATTCTTTTTCCCAGAGGGGACAGTCAGGGATATAGTGACCAGACTTCTTGCATTTGTGGCAAGTTCTCTTCTTATAGTCGCTTGATGAAGAATCTGATTTCTTCATGCCACTCCTTGAAGATTTTCCAAATCGACCTTTCTTTGAGAACTTTTGGAATTTCCTCACGAGCATTGCAAGATCCTAACTCAGTTCTTCAGGATCACCAAGGCTACTATCAGATTCTTCATCTTCGGATGAGGAAATTGCCTTAGCCTTCAATGCACGAGATCTTCCATAGCTTGGCCCATAGAGGTCTCTCTTCTCAGCTTGTTGGAATTCATGAGTATTGAGTCTCTCAAGAATATCAGTAGGATCTAGTGACTTGTAGTCTCCATGTTCTTGAATCATCAAAGCAAGTGTATCGAATGAGGAATCAAGAGATCTCATCAGTTTCTTCACCACCTCATGGTCGGTGATGTCAGTGGCACCAAGAGGTTGGAGCTCTTTGGAGATATCAGTGAGACGATCGAAAGTTTGTTGAACATTTTCGTTGTTGAGTCTTTTGAAGCAGTTTAAGAGATTGCGAAGAACATCAACTCGAGAGTCACGTTGAGTTGAAACACCTTCGTTGAGTTTGGACAGCCTATCCCAGATAAGCTTAGCAGTTTCCAAAGCACTCACTCTGCCATACTGACATTTGCTCAGATGGCCACATATGATATTCTTCGCTTGAGAATCGAGTTGCTTAAATCTCTTCACATCAGCAGTGTTGATAGTGGGAGTGACGAAGGGAACACCATTTTCCACAACATACCAGAGATCATTGTCAATTGCCTCAAGATGCATACGCATCTTGTTCTTCCAGTAGGGGTAGTCCGTCCCATCCAAGGTAGGACACCCAGCTGACACCTTGATCATGCCTGCAGTCGACATAACTAAAACTCCAGGTGGTTAAACAAAAATCACATAGAACAAGGAAGTACCTTGCTCTGATACCAATTGAAAGTGTGTTACATCGACTAGAGGGGGGATGAATAGGCGATTTTTATAAATTCGTCACTAAGGAGTTACTAGTTGAGGAATTCGCTAAGTGACAATCTACGAGCAGCGGAATAAGTACTCAAGTGCATGCGAAACATAACTGTAGCATACTCATCATGATGAAATGAAACATACACAGAGCATGAATAGCGTGAACGGGATAAGCAGGCAGTAGACAAGGTGATTGAAGAATTTGAGATGAGGAAATTGAGAAAGTCTTCAGTCAAATTCTTCAAACAGTCAAGATCAGATTCATCAGCAAGTACTTCGAGGAAATGAAAGGGTCGAGGAAATACAACCAGGAGCTCGATGAAGACAATGATTTGATGACCCAGTTCCAACTGTTGTGACAGTCGTATGTCTGGTTCGGAGCGGCTTGATATTTAAACCAAAGGACACACAGTCCCAGGACACACGGTACTTACCGTATTCTCCTTGCGCTAAGGTCACATAGACCTCGCCCAACACTCGTGGTAAGTCTTCAGGGTAGACTTCCAAACCCTCACAAACTCGGTCACCCGGCGATGCATAATTGACTGTTGGATGCTCTAGACCATGACGCCTAACCGTCTAGAAGATACACAGTCTTCAAAGGTAAAAAAAAGTGTCGATTCCAAATAGGAATAATCTCTTCAGTGATGCTCAATCACTTTTGGTTTTGGTTGTTTGGGTTTTGGGGTTTTGGGTTTTTCCTCATTGATGATTTTCTATAAAAGTCCTCGGAGGATGGGTTGCTCTCAAATGACAAGTGTCAAGTTCTCTCTCGGAGCAGCCATCCAGCTAGCAATTGTGGGGCGGCTATTTATAGCCAGGGTGCAACCCGACATGATAAGACATAACTGCCCCCAATGATATGATCGTTATGTGGATAAGATATCTAGATAGCTGGCGCAAAGCACAGCAACGGTCGGAATTTGAACTGTCAAATTCCTCAGGGCTTATCATATTCCTCACGGTAGGCAATTCGCACTAGCGAAATCCAAACTCCTGAGTAAGACCAATTTCCTCAGAGACTAGAAGAACATCGTCTCTGTCACTAAAGAACTTGACTGAGCTGTAAGAGATTTCCAAAGGCTTCACTCGAAGGATTGGATAGGTTTAGGCTTTTGAGTTGAGCATCAGTTGGAAAATTTTCCTTAGTATTACCTCGACCCCCTTTAATAGTATGGTGTTTCCTATGACTCAAAGAAAGGAAATGAAACTACGAAAACAAAAGTCTTCACGCTTGATATTCCTCGTATCAATATCTTCTAGGTCACACCAATTTCTTCATTTCAAAAGTGTTCAGGGAATTATCAAATTCTTTAGGGAATACCAAAGTCTTCAGCTGAAGACATTCATTTTAGGGGTCGACATTCTTCGTATATATCAAACTCTTCAGCGACTTATAGAGCCTATGTACACTCACAAACGCATTAGTCCCTTAACCTATAAGTATTCAATACACCAAAATCACTAAGGGACACTAGATGCACTTACAGTCGCAATAAATGACAAAGTCCTTACAAGAATCTAGAGGAGCAAGCACCGGAGCAGATGTCAGTTTCTCCTTGAGTGCGTGGAAACTTTTATGAAATTTTGCTGTCCACTCAAACTTAACGCCTTTGTGAAGCAGATTAGTCATGGGTTTGGTAATCTTGGAGAAGTTCTCGACAAAACGGCAACAATAGCTGGCGAGTGCAAGAAAACTTCTGACTTGCTTGACATTCTTCGGGGGAGTCCAGTCAAGAATAGCCTAAACTCGTTCTGAGTTGAATGCAATACCATCCTTGTAGATCACCTGACCAAGGTAAGTCACTTCGGGTAACCAGAACTCACACTTAGAGTATTTGGCATATAGCTGATGCTCTCAGAGATTTTCCAGTACAAGACAAAGATGTTCAGCATATTCTTATTTATTCTTGGAATACACCAGGATATCATCCAGATAAACCACGACGAACTTGTCGAGGTATTCCATGAAGATATAGTTCATCAAACAAGAGAATGTTGCTGGAGCATTGGTTAAACCTAAAGACATGACGGCGTAGTCGTATGAACCATAGCGAGTAACGAATGCGTTCTCTGCAATATCCTCATCATGAACTTGGATCTGGTGGTAACCCAACCTCAAGTCGAGTTAAGAAAATACGGAGGAACCAGCAAGTTGATCATACAGATCGTTGATCCGAGGAAGTAGATATTTGTTCTGGATTGTTGCTTGGTTGATGGGTCGGTAGTCTTGGACCAAACAATTCATACCATCCTTCTTCTTGACAAAGAGATAAGGTTCTACCGAGGTAGAGGAACTTGGACGAATCAAACCTCTGTGAAGTGAATTTTTGATTTCTTCCTTCAGTTCAAGGAGTTCATGAGGAGGCATTTGATACGTCTCCAACATATCTATAATTTTTGATTGTTCCATGCTGATATATTATCATTCTAGGATACTTATTGGGCCTTTATTTACCAATTTATTATATTTTGAGCACTAACCTATTGACCCAGTGCCCAGTGCCAGCTGTTGTTTTCTGCGTGTTTTTTACTTTGCAGGTTTACCATACCAAATGAAGTCCAATTGCCACGAAACTTTTTGACGATTTTCCCTGGACAAAAACAAGACCTAGAAGCTTCGGAAGATGGACGGGAACCACACCAGGGCCCCACAAGCCATCAGGGCGCACCCTAGGGGGGAGCACCATGATGGATTGTGACCCCTTGGCGGCTCTCCCGGCCTCGTTCTCTGGCCTATAAATTCTCTAATATTAAAAAACCCTAAGTGAAGTCACGAAACTCTTTTTACGCCGCTGCAAGTCTCTGTTCTGACGGGAGGCCATCTGGAGCTCCGTTCTGGCACCCTGTCGGAGGGGGGTCGATCACGGAGGGCCTCTTCATCAACCTTGCTGCCCTCATGATGATCTGTAGTATTTCACTACAGTCCTACAGGTCCGTAGTTAGTACCTATATGGCAATTTCTCTATCTCTTGATCTTCAATACAATGATCATCGCATCTTCGCTTTGATCTATCTAATACTTTTGCGCGGTGCGTTTGTTGGGATCCGATGAATTGTGGGTTTATGTTCAGATTATTCATGAAAAGTATTTGAGTCACCTCTGAATATTAAGATTGTTATTTGCATGATCATAATAGCTTCGTAAGTCTCTCCGATCTATTGAAATAGTTTGGCCAACTAGATTGATATTTCTTCAGTGAGAGGAGTGTGTTGTGGTAGGTTCAACCTGGCGAGTTTCTATATCCCAGTGACAGAAGGGGAGAAGATGTGTCTATGTGTTGTTGCTACTAAGGATAACATGATGGGGTTTAGTCATATGATTGAGTATACTTTGTCTACATCATGTCATCGTTCTCCAAGCATTACTATGTTTTACGTAATACTCTAGATGCATGCTGGATAGCGATCGATGGGTGGAGTAATAGTGATAGGTGCCGGCAGTAGTCGGCCTATTTGCTTATGGACGTGATGCCTATATGTACATGATCATGGCCGTGAAAATCGCATAACTATCCGCTTTTCTATCAACTGCCCAACAGTAATTTGTTTACCCACCGTATGTTGTATACATGAGAGATGCCGCTAGGGAACACTATGGCCCCCGGGTCTATTCACTTATATATTCACAAACGCTATTGCTATCTTGTTGCCTTTATTTACCTTTTATTTTATTTTGCAATCTACAATTATCTACACAACTCATTTGCTTGCAAATAACAAGATCAAGGGGATTGACAACCCTATTGCCCGCGTTGGGTGCATGTTGTTTGCTCTTTTATGTGCAGCCGCTGAAGACGGTGGAGGATTGATATTCCTATTGGTTTGATAAACCTTAGTTTAATAACTGAGGGAAATACTTAACCACTTTGTGCTGCAATAACCCATTCCTCTTCATAGAAACCCCAACGCAGATCACAAGTCTTATAAGTTCGTTTGGCGATAGGAGTGGTGTCTGGTTTTAAGTCGATGACAAACTCGACAGCTCTAGCAGGGGGAACTCTTGGAAGTTCTTCTGGAAAGACATCTTGGAAGTCACAAACAACTGGTATGCCTTCAATCCCCTCAAGAGGTGGCGCATTCAATGCATTTAAGAAATAAATCCAGGCATCGGCATCTCGAACAAGATGAGCATTGTAGCTTACTATCTCATTCGAAGGATGTAGGAGATGAACGGTTTTTGTGGCACAAACAATTAAAGTAGTATGTGTTTTCAACCAATCCATTCCCAGAATGAGTTCAATATTGGAAGACTTCAAAATAATGGGAGAGACATGGAATTCCAACCCTTCAATTTCAAAGGTGACATTGTGGTTAACCATGGAGGTTTGACATTGGACCGCGGGGGTGTGTACCACTAGTGCAGTTTTCATCTCTTCGTATTAAATGCCATGAATGTATGCAAAATCTTCTGATATGAAAGAATGTGATTCTCCTGAATCAAATAAAATAGAAGCTGGTACTAAATTAACCAGAAGAGTACCCATCACACACTACAGGAATCAGGTTCTTTGCCATCTGCCATGGCTGACGGCAAAGGACCAAACCACAGAAAACAAAGGTCATTGCCGTCAGCTCGCTGACGGCACCAGGTTCGGCACTGCTGGCACCGGCAATGTGCCTGTTTGCCGTCAGCCAGAGCACAACGGACGGCAAAGACTATTTACCGTCAGCTGGCTGACGGCAAAGGCCATGGACGGCAACGTATGGTTGTTAGCCACGTTAGATGGCTAACGGCGTACTTTGCCGTCAGTCAACGAACGGTAAACTTTGTCGTCAGCCCGTGACATCATCAGTCCGGCAGCAGCACGTAACCCCCTGCCGAAGCTTTGCCATCTGCCGGGTCTATCTTTGCTGTCTGCCAGTGGACAGCAAAGTTACCAACTAGGTCAGACCTGGTGTTCCCATGTTGCACAGGCTGCTGCCACGTGGCACCTTTGCCGTCCGCTGGCAGACGACAAAGGCTTTGTCGTCCACTGGCAGATAACAAAGTTCCTGTATGGCCCCTTTTTTGTTTGTTTTCTGTTAATTCCCTGCATTTGCACATCACATATATGATATATATATATATATATATACATAGTTTCAGAAAGAGGCATAGGACATGTATCCAACATCATCATGAAAGAGGCATATGCCATGTATCCAACATCATCATGAAATATTTAACAAGAGAACACATAGGCTAGCAAAATACATATCACATTGGTCATCCATATATACACACATAGTTTCACATTGTTCATCAAATCTGCTAGCTTCCATCAATGAAAACAGAAAGTAAACACTAGCAGTCCATCAGTGGTAGCTTCCAAGTGAATCAAATCTACACAAAATGAAGTAATTAATACAGTTAGAAGAAGAAGAAGAAGAAGAAGAAGAAGAAGAAGAATAAGAAGACTAAAATAAAAAGAAGAAGAAGAAGACTAGAAGAAGAAGAAGAAGAAGAAGAATACTAGAAGAAGAAGAAGAAGACTAGAAGAAGAAGAAGAATAGAAGAAGAAGAAGAAGAAGAAGAAGAATAAGAAGAAGCAGTAGAAGATGGAGAAAAAGAGCTAACTTAGGTAAATAGGGCAAGTATTAGGTCATTATTAAGCTAACTTAGGTAATTATGCCATTTTTAGCTAATTAAGCTTGTTATGTCAATTTGGAGGAAAACAAGCTAAGTATATGACATTTATGACCTAACCAAGGTTATTATGCTATTTTTGACCTAACTAAGCTAATTATGTCATAAATGAAGTAAATAAGCTAAATTATGTCATTTTGGAGGATAATTAGCTAAGTATGTCTTTCTTTGGGAAAATGAGCCAAGTAAGTGGCATATTAGGGCTAACTAGCATCTACGAAGCTAAGTATATGCATTTGTTAAGCAAAACACTGGAGAAAACTTATCGTCCTCCTCATCACGGAGGTGAAGCACTAGGGTTGCTGGGGCTGGTTTCATCTAGAAAAGGATGCCCTGGAGAAGGGTCGTGCGATGTGGCTTGGGAGTTATGCCGCACCAAAGATCATTTGCAATGTCTCGTTAGCATGATAACACTCAAATGTTAAGACTAGTAACTAATGACCATTCAAATGAAACTCACCGTTCCCGCCACGGGAATGACTGGCATCGGCGGAGGTGTCTGGCTGGTCTTCTCGCACATAGACTGCACATTTGGTTTTCACAAGTCAATCATATTAGTTATTACTGAAACGAACATTACATGCATGTATTGGCTAATATGAAGAAGAAACTTAACACGAAGAGCTCGTACATGGCCCGGTGAGACGCCTCGTTCCATTCCCTCTCCTCCTCCAACAACCGAGCCATCTTCTTCTGCTTGGCCAGTTGCTGCTCCGCCGCCAACTGGTCCCTCTCCTCCAGAAGCGCCTAGGTTTTCGCCCTCTCGCTCTGAATAGCAGCCTGCAACACCACTCCTCGTTAGCATTGTCATCATCGATGGCCACACACACAATGTAATGGAGGAAAGATAGACGAGTCTGTATAACTAACCTCGATGGCGAGATTGACTTCTTTTAGGGTTCCATTCCCTCTCCTCCTCCAACAACCGAGCCATCTTCTTCTTGTACGAGGCAGTATGGGCCATGGCATAGAGATTGTACACCTCTGGCACCTCCGTGTTATCGTGCTTTGCCTAAAAGAGAGGAAGAAAGTATTAGTAAAGGGCCCAAGCTAGCATGAAGAATGAATTGCATGAAAAATGAAGCAAACCACATACCGAGTTCCGCCCGAACTGAAATAAGTTGGCGCTACCTTGATGGTGTGGCACACCAACCATTTGGGCATGCCGGTCCTTCGCATTGTCCTAGATGGCTCGCCATTGGCCTGTGCACGACCCATCCATCAACGCCTCCCAACAATCCATCTTATCCGCACACCATCTCGGGGGCACCTAAGTTAGTAAAGGGAAATTTGAGGGCTACGCCTACGAATCAAATCAAGGAAACTATGTATAAGGCCTTAAGAATAGGTAATTACCGTCATGTACTGAGGCTTCTTCAGAAACTTATCGCGGCACGACGACTTGTCCTTCTTAATAGCACGCGTGGCATAGTAGTCTCGAACAGCCTGCACCCGAGCCTCATGGTGTAAGTTCTGTAATAGGCGCTTGCACTTGGTATCGATAATAGTTGTAGCGGCCTCCTCGTATCCCTCCTGACACCTGTAGAAGGTCTGTAATCAAACGAGACAACACTTAATAGTACAATAACTAGCTATTTTTAATTTTTAATTGCGTAAAGGAGAAATTACCCAAAACCTATTGATCACCACGTCGGCCCTTGTGTGGCACAAGATATCGTTAATCACCTCCTCCGGTGGGGCCTCGGCAGCCTTGTACTGCTCCCAGCTCTATCCTACCTCTGGAAGCTGACCCTCACCGGGCAACCTGATAAACCCCGGGAAATTTTGCCAGCAAAGCACACCACGGACGGTGTTGGGCCTGCAGACTCCATCGGCGTGATCCCAACCCCTGCAGTATGACAAGGCCAACGCATTAGATATTTGAAGAAACGTGAAGGCAAAAGGTACAAAAATAGTAAATGCACTTACTTCTCCCCATCAATCCTAATCACCGGCCTCTGCTCGCGGGTTGCCGGCAGGGGCGGGAGCCGTGTACCACCATGCTGGTACACTTTCACCCCCTCAACCATCTCGCCCCCACTATTAGTAAACTTAGCCCCGCCACCATCAGCATGGCCACCCGGCCCCTCAGACGGATCCGGCCAGGTATCCCATCTGGACGTCTCCTGGGACATAGCCCCTGTATCCGGAGTCTCGTGCGCTGAAGCCTGATACGTCTCCAACGTATCTATAATTTTTGCTTGTTCCATGCAATTGTATTATCATTCTTGGATGTTTTACAATCATTTTATAACAACTTTATATAATTTTTTGGGACTAACCTATTGACATAGTGCCAAAGTGCCAGTTGCTATTTTGCTTGTTTTTTACTTCGCAGAAAATCAATACCAAACGGAGTCTAGTCGCGATGAAACATTTTGGAGATTTTTTCGGGACCAGAAGACACCCGGTGGGCCAAAGAAGTGCTGGAGAAGTGGGCCGAGGAGACCACAACCCACCAGGGCATGCCAGGGGGGCCCCGGCGCGCCCTGATGGGTTGTGCCCTCCTCGAGGCCCCTCTCCACCGCCTCTGATGCCTATAAATTCCGAAATATTCCAAAAACCCTAGGGGAGTTGACGAAACACAATTCCAGCCGCCGCAAGTTCTAGAACCTCGAGATCCATTCTAAACACCATCACGGAGGGGTTCATCTTCCTCATAGGTGCCTCTCCGATGATGCGTGAGTATTCCACCATAGACCTACGGGTCCGTAGGTAGTAGCTAGATGGCTTCCTCTCTCTCTCTCTTATGATTCTCAATACAATGGTCTCTTGGAGATCTATTTGATGTAAACTTTTGCGGTGAGTTTGTTGGGATCCGATGAATTTTGAGTTCATGATCAGTTTCTATCCATGAATATTATTTGAGTCTTCTTTGATCTCTTATATGCATGACTAATTATAGCCTCGTATTTCTTCTTCGAATCTTTGGTTTAGTTAGGCCGACTAGATCGTTTTTTCTTGCCATGGGAAGAGGTGCTTTATGATGGGTTCGATCTTGCGGTGTTCTTTCCCAGTGACAGAAGGGGCAGCAAGACACGCATGTATCGTTGCTATTAAGGATAACAAGATGGGGTCTATTCCTACATGAATAGATCTTGTCTACATCATTTCATCATTCCTATTGCATTACTCCGTTTCTCCATGAACTTAATACACTAGATGCATATTGGATAGCGGTCGATGTGTGGAGCAATAGAGGTAGATGTAGGCAGGAGTCGGTTTACCTATCTTGGACGTGATGCCTATATAATGATCATCGCCTTGGATATCGTCATGACTATTCGATTTTCTATCAATTGCCCAACAGTAATTTGTTCACCCACCGTGCGCTATACTCATGAGAGAAGCCACTAGTGAACCCTACGGCCCCCGGGTCTACTTTTCCAACATATTGCTTTCAGATCTATCTTTTTGCATCTTTGTTTTCAGATCTACAAAACCAAAACCCCAAAAACATATTGCTGCATATTTTATTTGCTCTTTTTATGTGTGTTCTTGAGAGATCTATCTCTCCTATCTATCACTACCTAATCTATCTTTTTACCGTAGATAGATTGACAACCTCTCTTTCGCGTCGGGTTGCAAGTATTTGTTGTTTGTGTGCAGGTGCTGCTTATTGGGTGGTGGTGATCCTCCTACTGGTTCGATAACCTTGGTTTCATAACTGAGGGAAATACTTACCGTCGCTGTGCTGCATCATCCCTTCCTCTTTGGGGAAATACCGACGCAGTCTCAAGCCACATCAATGGAATTTCTGGCGCCGTTACTGGGGGGGGGGGGAGCGGTCTCTTCTTCGTGCCTATCGTAGGCGCCGAGGGGACTCCATCATCATCTACCAGGTTCCTAATCACAAATCTCATCTCCTTGCAATTACATTATTTGCAATTTGCCTCTCGTTTTCCTCTCCCCCACTTCACCAATTTGCCGTTTTATTCGCCCTTTTTTTCGTTTGCCTTTTTCTCGTCAGATCTCTTGTTTGCTTGTCACCATGAGTGATTTTGGTATGGAAGAAATGGATGATGGCAGGACTCCTAAAATTGGACGTTCTGGTAATCTGGATTCTAAAACTTTTGTTTTGGGGCAAGGGAACATTATAGGAAAAGAAACTATCCAAGAGTTTTTCAATTGCGTTGGGAATTTGATTCTCGATGATGCTCCTATATTGAAAAGAACTAAATCTTATGCGGAAGCTATCTCGGCGCTAGTCTTAAAACTTGAAAATAGATTTATTCGTACCCATCCTACCTTGCAAAGATTGTTTTATGAGTTACCCGTCATAAAGAACCTTAAATCTAAGAAGTTAGCTACACTTGTTCTTACGAATGAATTTGATCACATAGTACGGGAAGGTAGGGAGATCTTTGTCTTTTATGGTACGAACCGTGAAAAAACGGTAATAGGAGAAATCCTTTACAATAATGATTACATTATGAGATATTTGCTTGGAAATAATCAAATTTTTTATGAGTATCTCGAAAAGGAAGTCCCCGTTTTAGACATGATCCAACACGTTTTCAATGATGTGAACCAACAATATTCTTGGATCGTGGCCGGTAATCAAAGGGGATACGTAGAGGGACAACTTGATAGTGCTAAAGTTGCTATGTATGATGTGTTTCAAGTCCTATTTTCAAAACCTCTTGCCAAAGGCACCCCATCCAAAACCAAGGATGACAATACTTCAATCTATGCGTTATGCCTCGCTAGGGGCGTAAAACGATAGCGCTTGTTGGATGGCAACCCATTGAATAAATAAATTTTTGCTTTTTCCTTTCTGTTTTTTAGTGTTGACACAATTATGCCTCTGTTACGATTGTGTTTTTATGGTTTATTTAGTGTTTGTGCCAAGTAAAGCCTTTAGGATGATTCATAGGATGAGTAGAAGCGATGCTAAATCTGAAACAGAAACTTTGCGTCCAGTATATGAATTTTTTTTTTGCTGGGAAGTGATCTTGAGCTGAAATTTAAACAAAGTGTTTCTATACAAATTCCTTACGTTGTTCTAATTTTTCAGAATTTTTAGAGTTACAGAAGTATGGTTAGAGTACAGATTACTACAGACTGTTCTGTTTAAGACAGATTCTGTTTTCGTTGCATTGTGTGCTTGTTTTGATGAATCTATGGGTTATATTGGAGGGTATGACCCATGGTAAAGTTAAAATACAGTAGGTATAATGCAATAATAAAATATGAATGGGTTTGCAACAGTACCTAAAGTAGTGATTTGCTTTATTATACTAACGGATCTCACGAAGATTTTGTTGAGTTTTGTGTGATTGAAGTTTTCAAGTTTTGGGTGAGATCACGATGGATGATGGAATAAGGAGTGATAAAAAGCCTAAGCTTAGGGATGCTACCGCACCCCCAAGATATATCCAAAGAGTAACAAGCAACTAAGCTTGGGGATGCCCCCGAGTGGCATCCCCTCTTTCTTCTAACGACCATCGGTATTTTACTTGGAGCTATATTTTTATTCGTCACATAACATGAGTTTTGCTTGGAGCGCCTTGTATCTTTGCTTGCTTTGTTTGTTAGTTTGTCATTTGTATCCTTGCTGGACAAACCTATTTGAGAGAGCCAAAATCATGCTATGATTTGTTAGAATTGCTCTATGTGCTTCACTTAAACTTTTTGAGCTATAGAATTGCTCTAGTGCTTCACTTATATCTTTTTTGAGCACGGTGTGCTTGGAAATTTTTGTAGAAATACTCTCATGCTTCACTTAGATTAATTTGAGAGTTAGTAAATTTTTAAGAAATCCTCTCATGCTTCACTTATACCTTTTTGAGAGATGAAATCTTTATGCTCATGTGCTTCACTTAAAATTTGTTTGAGCTTGTCAAAAAAGCAATGGCAATATATGAAACTAGTCCCAAAGTGATAGATATCCAAGGAGGATATAATAAAAACTTTCATGAAGATCATTGGACAAATTAAACTTGATTCTTTGTAATAGTTTTGAAACATGATGATTGTAATCTGTGAGTCATGTTTGTGAGTAATTATGCTTAGTAGGAATATTGGTGTGAAGGTTTGTGATTCCCTATGCATGCATGAAAGTCAATAGTTATGCAATGAAGTTACATCCTACTTGTGGTGCATTATTCGGTGTTAGTTATGCTCAATGCTCGCTTATGTGAATTTTGGTTTCTTGGTTTGGTTGCTTCCCAATCTATTTGCTAGCCTCCATTTGTACTAAGTAGAAATACTTGTGCCTCCAAAATCCTTAAACCAAGTTTTGCCTTATGAGTCCACTATACCTACCTATATGCGGTATTTCCATGCCATTCCAAGCAAACTTGTATGTGCCAACTCTAAATTTTCAAAAAAAATCCCTTTTGTGTCCCCGTACCACTCATGAAACGGTGGGGAGTATCCAATATTTTTCCATGCTAGATGTGTTATTCTCAAGATGAGTGTTTATTCCCTAGTCATTGCACAAGAGTGCGGCGATAATAGGGATGCCCATTCCCGAAATGAAAAAGGAAAAATATTTACTTTACGTTGTCAAATAATAAAATCCTTCGAAAGTGTTTGTATGGAAGGCAACCGTGGATATGGCCCGCCATGGAAAGTGAAAGTTTGGTGGAAAAAGGAATAAACTTTATTTTCTGTTTGGGAACCGCCTATGATATATCTAGCATGGAAAGTATTGTGAACTACTTTGTCGTTTTCGTTGACAAGAAAAGCATGCCACCAAAAATATTTTTTCTCTCTCAATCTAAACCTTGAGCTCTGGAATCTCTACAAATCCCTACTTCCCTCTGCGAAGGGCCTATATATTTACTTTATGCAAAAAAAATTTGCTTTGAGTCTCCATCTTATCTTATAAAGCACCAACTAGGAGGCACTATGATCGTACTTGAGCATTGGGCATAGCTAATACTTGAGTGTGTTTCATGAATGGATGAATGATTGAGCATGATGGGCTAGGGATAACTTTCTTTAGTGTTGATATTTTGAAAGACATTGTTGCTTGTTGACATGCTTGAGTATTGAAGTCATTATGTTAAAACTAGACTATTGCTTTGAATCTTTTACAAGTCCAAATGTCCATGCTATACAAAAGAAAAGAATGTGATGAACATGTTAAGCACCATTCCACATCAAAAATTCTGTTTTTATCATTTACCTACTCAAGGACGAGTAGGAATTAAGCTTGGGGATGCTGATACGTCTCCAACGTATCTATAATTTTTGCTTGTTCCATGCTGTTATATTATCATTCTTGGATGTTTTACAATCATTTTATAACAACTTTATATCATTTTTTGGGACTAACATATTGACATAGTGCCAAAGTGCCAGTTGCTATTTTTACTTGTTTTTTACTTCACAGAAAATCAATACCAAATGGAGTCCAATCGCGATGAAACTTTTTGGAGATTTTTTCTGGACCAGAAGACACCCGGTGGGCCAAAGAAGTGCTGGAGATGTGGGCCAAGGAGACCACAACCCACCAGGGCGCGCCAGGGGGGCCCCGGCGCGCCCTGATGGGTTGTGCCCTCCTCAGGGCCCCTCTCCACCGCCTCTGATGCCTATAAATTCCCAAATATTCCAAAAACCCTAGGGGAGTCGACGAAACACAACTCCAGCCGCCGCAAGTTCCAGAACCTCGAGATCCAATCTCTACACCATCACGGAGGGGTTCATCTTCCTCATAGGTGCCTCTCCGATGATGCGTGAGTAGTCCACCATAGACCTACGGGTCCATAGGCAGTAGCTAGATAGTTTCCTCTCTCTCTCTCTCTTATGATTCTCAATACAATGGTCTCTTGGAGATCTATTTGATGTAAACTTTTGCGGTGTGTTTGTTGGGGTCCAATGAATTTTGAGTTCATGATCAGTTTCTATCCATGAATATTATTTGAGTCTTCTTTGATCTCTTATATGCATGATTACTTATAGCCTTGTATTTCTTCTTCGAATCTTTGGTTTAGTTAGGCCGACTAGATCAATTTTTCTTGCCATGGGAAGAGGTGCTTTGTGATGGGTTCGATCTTGCGGTGTTCTTTCCCAGTGACAGAAGGGGCAGCAAGACACGCATGTATCGTTGCTATTAAGGATAACAAGATGGGTTTATTCCTACATGAATAGTTCTTGTCTACATCATGTCATCGTTCTTATTGCATTACTCTGTTTTTCCATGGACTTAATACACAAGATGCATGCTGGATAGCGGTCGATGTGTGGAGTAATAGAGGTAGATGCCGGCAGGAGTCGGTTTACCTATCTTGGACGTGATGCCTATATAATGATCATCTCCTTGGATATTGTCATGACTATTCGATTTTCTATCAATTGCCCAACAGTAATTTGTTCACCCACCGTGTGCTATACTCATGAGAGAAGCCACTAGTGAACCTTACGGCCCCCGGGTCTACTTTTCCAACATATTGCTTTCAGATCTATCTTTTTGCATCTTTGTTTTCAGATCAACAAAACCAAAAACATATTGCTGCATATTTTATTTGCTCTTTTTATTTTGTGTTCTTGAGAGATCTATCTCTCCTATCTATCACTACCTAATCTATCTTTTTATCATAGAGAAATTGACACCCTCTCTTTCGCGTCGGGTTGCAAGTATTTGTTGTTTGTGTGCAGGTGCTGCTTATTGGGTGGTGGTGATCCTCCTACTGGTTCGATAACCTTGGTTTCATAACTAAGGGAAATACTTACCGTCGCTGTGCTACATCATCCCTTCGTCTTTGGGGAAATACCGACGTAGTCTCAAGCCACGTCAAAGCCTCTAGGACCGGAGTCGCCTGGGATGTAGCCCCTGGGACCGGAGTCTCGTGGGCCGAACGCCAGTCGACCCGAGGCTCGTGGTCTGGAGTCCCCGTATCCTCCACCTCAGACGGGTCCACCCTAGCAGTCCTGTGCTCGGGTGAATGAGCTGGGGGTGGCGGCGAGGAAGGCGTATCAGTCCACCTACCTCTCCCGTGGCCACGTCCTGTACCTTTCTTCTTCCCTCCCCGACCTCCTCTCCCAGTGGCCGGCAACGTCGCCGACGAAGAAGAGCCCGCCGGTGTCCCAATACTGTCTGTCAAAGCTCTCCGGAGAGATAGGGGTGGAATGGAAGTACCCCTCGCGCGGGTCGTCACCCGCTCTGGACCTGCGCCCACCATCTTTCAACACCTGCCATGACAAAGAGTAAACGAAATTAGTACAACATAAACAAAATGAACACCCGACATGAATAATAATATGTATATAATTAAAGTTGAGATGCATACGAACTAATAATAGTCTGGGTCATCGTCATCAATAAATGCATCATCATCATCACTATCACGCGTGTCGTCATGAATCTCTTGCTCATCGGGTTCAGCGGCATCAACATGTGTAAGGCCTTTCTGCAATCGGTCAAGCATTGACAGGTCATCCGCAACGGTAACCTCTTCTTCTTCCGGCTCTTCTTGTTCCAGCTCAAAGGAGAAGTCGGATTCACTGTTGATGTCTACTTCCATGTTCTGGGGTAAAGTAGAGCGGTTCTTGAAACGTTTTTTGGAAAGACGTGTTTCTTCGAATAATTCTCCTTCATATGTGTCTGGGTTAATGTGAGGTTCATAATCCACTTCATTGGGGGGGGGGGCTTGGTCTAGCATGTGGCGGCACTTCATACACAACATCCCAACCATTCAGATTTTTATCAGTTTGGCAGGCCCACGGTAGATAGAAAACTTGGGTCGCCTGTTGAGACGTAATATAAACATCGGGAACATCTAAATGGGTGCTTTGTTTGATTTTTACTAGCCCTATATGTTCATGAGTCCTTCTAGTCTCCTTCGGCTGGAACCAATAACATTTGAAGACTATGACGTTCGGTGGGTTTTCACCATAGAATAGAAGTTCATAAATTGCTTCAACTCTTCCATAATACTCGGTACCTCCTTCGCCGATAGTAGAGACACCACAATTTGTAGTTTTTTGATCGGCCATAGACTGCTCTGTGCCAAAGGTATGAAAGCGATACCCGTTGATGGTGTATTTCTCAAATGAGCGGACCTTATAGTTAAAACCATTAGCAGCTTGTCTCAATTCGGCGTACATAGACTCTGAATTGGCCTACAAGTTTAATATGAAATGATAGTTGTATTAGCCGCAAATTATACCAAGAAATGAAATGGTCTATTAATTGTAATTACCGTTTGTTTGAACCAGGAGATGAAACCGGGATAGCCGCCTCCATGCTTTGCCAGAAGCTCATACTCTTCGATGGAATCCTTTTGGATCACCGCTCCATCCGAGAATTTGGTGACGTATCGACTGTATCAAATATCCGGGAATAAGAGCAGTTCAAAGGAATTAGAAGTTGTGAAACAATGTACTGAGAACTTACTCGATATACGACCGCACTTCTGCCAGGTTGTTGAAGATATACAACGAAATGGTCCGCCATTCTTCGACATCCAACACTAATGGTTTCCAAGCACTGGCTGGTGCGAGCTTCCCTTTGAATAGGCCGAGGTTGGATCCACCTTTTCTAGGGTCTTCAGCATTGAACCAGGCCTTTGGCTTTGACCAGTTCTTCTTTCCTTTCGGTTATCGCATGTTCTATGATGGTCTATCACATAGAGTCTGCTGATCGACTCTAGCCTTAGGATTATCCCTTGACTTCCCCTCTATGCCGAACAATGTACCAAAAATGGCCTCTCCAATATTCTTTTTAGTGTGCATCACGTCAATGTTGTGTGGAAGAAAGAGGTCTTTGAAGTAAGTCGGATCCCACAAGCATGTCTTGTGAGTCCAAGCGCGTTCTGAATTATACCCCTTGAAATACCCTGGACGCTCTGGATCAGGTTCGAGAGCATTTAACTGATCCAGGATCTGTTGGACTGTCAACGCAGGTGGTGCAGAGTTTTTGACAACTATACCTTTGATGAAGTTCTTCTTGTCTTTTCTAAACTCATGGCAAGGATCCAGGAACTGTCTATGCAAGTCGAAGAAACAATACTTCCGACTCGCCTGCAGCCAATGAAACTGAAGAGGTGCCTTGCATGTGGGGCACGGGAATATTCCATGTGTACTCCAGCTAGCGAATAGCGCATACGCCGACAAGTCATGCATCGAGTACATGTACCAGACATGCATTTTGAAGTTTTCTTTTCTAGTGGCGTCGTATGTCTTGAACCCATTATCCCAAGCTTTTGCAATTCATCCTTAAGCGGATGCATGTACACAATCATATTCTTCCCCGGATAGTTGGGCCCTGGAATTATCAACGTCAGGAAAATGTTCTTTCTTTTCATAATCTGTCCGGGGGGAGATTGAGTGGACTGACAAATACAGGCCAACAACTGTATTGGGTTGCCGTCATACCAAACACATTGAACCCATCCATGCTGATGGCGACTCGAGGATGCCTTGGATCTGCAGCTTTATGCTCATGTAATGCATCGAAGTGCTTCCACGTAAAAGCATCTTATGTGTGTACCAACATCTGATTCCCATCTCCATCTAGTTTGGTTCTTTTGCCCAATTTGTGCCATGTCATCTGTCTGGCCGTCTCTTCGACCATGAAAAGATGTTGAAGTCTTGGTATGATTGGCATGTACCGAAGAACATCAACTGGGATTTTGGTCTGCCTCTTCTCATCCATACCATTGTCTACCACAACATACCTGGAAGACTTGCAAATGGGACAGTAGTTCAAGCCCGCATACTCAAGCCTAAATAAGGCACATCCGTTCTCACAGGCATATATCTTCTCATAGGGCATCTTAAGTACACGGAGGATTTTGTCCGACTGGTACAAGTTTGTAGGCATGACATGGCCTTTGGGTAAAAAGCATCCAAATAGTGTCATCATCGTGTCGTAGCATTCTCTGCCCAAGTTGAACTAAGCCTTCAGAGCAGTTACTTGCGCGATAGCATCCAACAGACAAAGCTCAGTGTGCTCATGGAGAGGACATTTTGAAGACTCCAACATTTCATAGAAGGCCTTTGCAGATTCCTCCATCTCATCATCTGAATCCCGAGCATCATCAAAGTCTTGCACTATATCTTCGATCCCAGTACCATGCTCGTCGGTGCGATGACGAACCACCTCAGCTCTGGTACGTTCGGCAGACTCACACTGAAATGTCCACACCGTATAATCAGGCGTAAAACCCATCCTCTGCAGGTGTTTACCCATTACATCATATGTTTGTTGTTTAAAGTTGTCGCAGCCAAGACAGGGGCACCAGGTTTTTCTCTGGCCATTTGCAAATGCGGCTTTCACAAACACCTTGGTTTTTGTTAACCATTCATTGGTCATGTCTTTCTGACTAGTGTGACCGGTGTACATCCATGCACGATCACTCATCTTGCCTAGCTACTAATTAAACACACAAGAAATATATATATTCATCAGTTAATCAAGTTTGTCAATTTTATTACGTCCATGCAACCCACACGCTAATAGGTAAAGATGGGTCCTAATCCCACCCGAGTACATGTAGATCGGATTCGTTTCCCATGCGCTGCTCCGGATACGACGCAAAATTTTGGCAGCACCTCCCCGCTGTTCTCCTGATACACGTCTCGGCAACAAGCCAAGAGAATGTGTACCCGGAGAACAACGGGGTGGCGCTGCCAAAATTTTGCGTCAGATCCGGAGCAGAGCATGGGAAACGAACCCGATCTACACGTACTCGGGCTGTCCATGGATAACATGGACAATTCGAAAGGATGACGGTTATAAATATGCAAAGACAGGCATATTTATAGATGCCACCCTTTCGAATGGCAGATGCCTAGGTTACGAGACTTGACATGAAAATAAAATTAAGTGACATCGGCATGACAACCGGAACAGAGCAAATAGGGTAGGGTCGGGGAGGAGATGACATTAGTGCTCACCACTAGACCATGTAGGGGAGGTAGTCGCACGGGGAGGTCGACGAACACCAGACCCTCGAAGCGACGAAACAACTACACATTTAAATCCACACGATCAACATGAATATTCAATCCCGATAGAAAAATCTCTCTATATATAACTACTTTTCCACTTCAATTTTCATCGTTTTCTCCTCTATTTCTTCTTCTTCTCCTTCTCCTCTTCTTCTTCCTTTTCTTCTCTTCTTCTTCTTCCTTTTCTTCTCTTCTTCTTCTTCTTCTTCTTCTTCTTCTTTTCTTCTTCTTCTTCTTCTTCTTTTCTTCTCCTCTTTTTCTTGTACTTTCTCCTCTTCTTTTGTTTTTCCTTTTCATCTCATCCTCTTCTCCTTCTTCTTCTTCTTCTTCTTCTTCTTCTTCTTCTTCTTCTTCTTTTCCTTTTTCCTCTTCTTCTTCTCCTCCTCCCCTCCTTTTCTTCTTCTTCTTTTTTCTTCTTCTCCTCCTCCGCTTCTTCTTATTCTTCTTCTTCTTCTTCTTCTTCTTCTTCTTCTTCTTCTTCTTCTTCTTCTTCTTCTTTTCCTTCTTCTTTCCTTCTTCTTTTCCTTCTTCTTCTTTTCCTTCTTCTTTTCTTCTTTTCCTTTTTCCTTTTTCCTTTTTTTCCTTCTTCTTTTCTTTTTTTCTTCTACGTGTATTATTTTCTTCTAGTTTTCTTCTTCTAATTTTCTTTTTTCTAACCTAATAAACTAACTAAGTTAACAGAAAAAAAGAAAAAAACATAAAAAAGGTAGTGGGGGCGGCCGGGCTACTCACCGGAGGCGGCCGGGGTGGCGGGGGCAGCTGGGGCGGCGGGGGGCGGGGGCGCCTGGCGGCGGGGCGGCCGTGGGCAGGGGCGGCCAGCGACTGGGAGAGGTGGGGGCAAAGGGGGATCTGGGGCAACAGAGAGAGAGAGAAAGAGAGAGAGGGGGTGGGGTCAGGCCAACGCGGTTGGTACCCGCCGCTTTGCCGTCTGCTGGCGGACGGCAAAGAGCCACCAGCCAGACGGCAAAGAACAGGGGGACATCCAAGTTGACCCCACCAACCCCACATGCTAGTGGGGCCCAGGTGGGCTCTTTGCCGTCTGCCTTTCGGTTCTTTGCCGTCAGCTGGCAGACAGCAAAGAACTGACTGATGGCAAACAAAATCTTTGCCATCAGGCTGTTCTTTGTCGTCTGTTTTTTGGAAGCTGACGGCAAAGATCTTATTTTCTTTGCCGTCTCCTGGCAGACGGCAAAGAATTGGCAGACGGCAAATTATCTGAATCCAGTAGTGACAGTAGCAGGCTGGTGTTGAGCTTCATTCAGATCAATGTGGTTAGCGTGATGACGGTGCTTGAGACTGCGTCGGTATTTCCCCAAAGAGGAAGGGATGATGCAGCACAACTACGGTAAGTATTTCCCTCAGTTATGAAACCAAGGTTATTGAACCAGTAGGAGAACCAAGCAACACTATGTAAACGGTACCTGCACACACACAAAATACTTGCAACTTGATGCGTAAGAGAGGTTGTCAATCTCTCCACGGTAAAAAGATAGATTAGTTTGTATGAGATTGGATAAATAGGTAGCACAAGAACACAAAATAAAAGAGGCAAATAAAAAGTGCAGCAAGGTATTTTTGGGTTTTTGGAATAATAGATCTGAAAGCAAAAGCGGAAAAAGATAGATCGGAAAGCAATATGTTAAAAGAATGGACCCCGAGGGCCGTAGGTTTCACTAGTAGCTTCTCTCATGAGTATAGCACGCGATGGGTAAACAAATTACTGTTGGGCAATTGATAGAAGATCAAATAATCATGACGATATCCAAGGCGATGATAAATATATAGGCATCACGTCCAAGATTAGTAGACCGAAATGATTCTGCGTCTACTACTATTACTCCATACATCGACCGCTATCCAGCATGCATCTAGTGTATTAAGTTCATGGAGAAACGGAGTAATGCATTAAGAATAATGAAATGATGTAGACAAGATCTATTCATGTGGGAATAGACCCCATCTTGTTATCCTTAATAGCAATGATACATGCGTGCATCGCTGCCCCTTCTGTCACTGGGAGAGGACACCGCAAGATCGAACCCATCACAAAGCACCTCTTCCCATGGCAAGAAAAATCGATCTAGTTAGCCTAACTAAACCAAAGATTCGAAGAAGAAAAACGAGTCTATAAATAATCATGCATATAAGAGATCAAAGAAGACTCAAATAATATTGATGGATAGAAACTGATCATGAACTCAAACTTCATCGGATCCCAACAAACACACCGCAAAAAGTCAGTACATCAAATAGATCTCCAAGAGACAATTGTATTGAGAATCAAAAGAGAGAGAGAAAGCCATCTAGCTACTGCCTACGGACCCGTAGGTCTATGGTGGACAACTCACGCACCGTCAGGGAGGCACCAATGAGGATCATGAGCCCCTCCATGATGGTGTTAGATTGGATCTCATGGTTCTAGAACTTGCGGCGGCTGGAAGTGTATTTCCTCGACTCCCCTAGGGTTTCTGGAATTTCTGAGAATTTATAGAGCTGAGAGGCGGTGGAGGAGACCCCCGTGGGCCCCACAACCCATCAGGGCGCGTCGGGGGCCTCTGGCACCCTGGTGTCTTGTGGGCCCCACGGGCCTCCTCCCAGGTGTTTCCTTGGCTCCCAAGTTGACTTCCGGTCCGAAAAAAATCTCGAAAAAGTTTCGTGGCAATTGGACTCCGTTTGATACTGATATTCTGCAAAGTAAAAAACAAGCAAAAAATAGCAACTGACACTGGGCACTATGTCAATAGGTTAGTCCCAAAAAATGATATAAAGTTGCTATAAAATGATTATAAAACATCCTAGAATGATAATATAACAACATGGAACAATCAAAAATTATAGATACGTTGGAGACTTATCAACATCCCCAAGCTTAATTCCGACTCGTCCTCGAGTAGGTAAATGAAAAAAAATAGATTTTTTTATGTGGAATGCTGCCTAACATGTTCATCACATATTATTTTCTTTTGTAGCATGGACATTTGGACTTTTAGATGGTTCAAAGCAATAGTCTAGTTTTGACATGAAGACTTTAATACTCAAGCATACCAACAAGAAACCATGTCTTTCAAAATATCAACACTAAAGAAAGTTATCCCTAGCCCATCATGATCAATCATTGATCCATTCATGAAACACACTCAAATATTGGCTACACACAATGCACAAGTATGATCATAGTGCCCCCTAGTTGGTGCTTTATAAGAGAAGATGGAGACTCAAGTTAAAAATAAAAATTGCATAAAGCAAATACAAAGGCCCTTCGCAAAGGGAAGTAGGGATTTGTAGAGGTGCCAGAGGTCAAAGCTTAAACTGAGAGAGAAAAATATTTTGGGTGGCATGCCTTTCCTGTCAACGAAAATGACCGAGTACATCATAGGCGGTTCCCAAACATAAAATAAAGTTTATTCCTTTTTCCACCATTCTTTCACAATCCATGGCTAGCCGTATCCACGGTTGTCTTCCATACCAACACTTTCCAAGAAATTTATTATTTGACAACATAAAGTAAATTGCTTTTTCATTTCGGGACTAGGCATCCCTATTACCACCGTACTCTCGTGCAATGACAAGTGAAAAAACACTCATCTTGAGAATAACACATCTAGCATGGAAAAAATATTGGACACCCCTACCGGTTCATGAGCGGTACGGACACACAAAAAAGAAATTCATTTTGAAAATTAGAGATGGCACATACAAATTTGCTTAGAACGGCATGGAAATACCGCATATAGGTAGCTATGGTGGACTCATATGGCAAAATTGGGTTTAAGGATTTTGGATGCACAAGTAGTATTTCTACTTAGTACAAGTGGAGGCTAGCAAATAGATTGAGAAGCAACGAACCAAGAAACAAAAATTCACATAAATGGGCATTAAGCATAACTAATGTAACACCCTGGTTTTCGCTCCCTATTTTTTTTCCTTTGCGGGATTCGACTCCCGTCCTTTTTCTCGGTGTTATCGGATTTCTTTCACTCTTGGGTATATGAAGATGGTCATTCAGCCTTGCCTTCCTATCCAACCAGAGATTCTCTCTAGTCCAACCTTGCCACCCAAGATCTTTGGCTCAGGGTTTTGCCGCCGAAACCCTACCTTCCGAGTTGCCGGAAGGGAAACCCTAATTTCTTCCGTTACAAAGGAACCCCAATTTCGTTTGATCTGTTGCCTCCCAAACTTTTCCCAGTGATCATCCCACATCTATAAACCCTGGATATGCAAAAATATTGCCAAGTCATTTGCAATATTTTTCATTTATAATTAATTCCTTTTTCTGCCAGTTAAAGGAATTAAATCCAGGAAAATATCTATCTATCTCCAAAGTTCATGAAAACTTGTGGAGATATTCTTTGTGATCATATTGAGCTCCCATAAAAATATTGGCCATAATTAAATAGGGGAAATTGCCTTTTCCTATTTAATGCCAATATTGCATTTTGGGCCCTTTCTAAAGGAACTACCATTTTGGTAGCCAGGAAAAATCCCAAATAATTTTTGGAGCTTCTCCTATCCATATCTTCACCATTTCCATCAAGAACCCAAGTTCCATAGTTCAAAGTTTGAGCACAACATCAATTTGCAATTTCTGTCCAGTTGGGCAAATTGCAAAGGAAGTGCTTTATTCCTTGACCTATTTGAGCTGAAATTTTTCATGGTGGTTAACATTGCTAAATTACTCATGGAAACCAAAAATCAGCTCAATCCATCCATCCATTCTCCCACAGCATTTTTCTCAAGTTTCTGTCCATTTGGAAGCTCTGTGAAGGAAGTACCATGTAGGCATTTCCAAATGAGCTGAAACTTTTCCAGTATCTTCATATCTTCAAACCATCATCCTACACCAAATTTGAGCCAAATCCATGCAGCCATTTTTGCCCAGCATCCTCATTTCCATTTCTGAACAGTTTGCAAGTTTGCAAAGGAAGTGCCAGCTAGGCTTGCCCAATTATGCTGAATCTTGGCCAAGATAATCACCGTAGTGAGTGATTAACCCCTGCCCAAGATCATGCCAAGAGGAGTACTGTGGTGGCCACATCACTTGTCAAACACTTGGCTGCCAGCTGTTGTTTGACCTTGGTTCAGTCACATCGGAACTCTCCCGTGCCGTCGAGCTGCACAAGTCGATCCAGGGAAGGGAGGATAACACTCCAGACATGCTTTGGCAACGAGTGCGGCGTGGCAATGCAGTGGCCACGTGGTGACCACGTGTAGAGCGCGCCAAACCAGTGCACTGTGCACTGGATCCTTCGGGAACTCGTCTCCAGCGAGCTCTGGCTCGTCCGGATGCGCCGACAAGCTTCCCACCACGTGCATTAGCCTTCTGGAGCTATCTCCCCCTCGTCCTCTAGCCCGTGGATGGCTGTGCCAACATGGATTCGCCGTCAGAACGCCGCCACCTCGCCGAGCTCTGGAAGCTCCGGCAGTCGTCGCGTAGCCCCTCCCCTAGCCTATTTAAGGCGTTCCCCGAGCCCACCTCCTCTCCAGCGACCTTCCCAGCCCTCTCCCTCGAGCTCCCGGAGCTCCTCCTCTCCCCAATGACCGAAGGCCGTCGCCGTTCCCTCGGCCGGCCCCTGCCTGTGGCCTCTCCCCTCCCTTCCTTTGGTGCCCCTGCTTTCCCCTCGTCGACCGCTCGCTGCTGCCGCTCCCTAGCTCTGCCGGGAAGCCTCGCCGGTGCCTCCCTTCCTCTGCCGTGCCGGCCGGAGTGCCGAGCCATGGCGCCCCTGAACCAGGCCAACCCGAGCCGCCTGGAGGCCACCCACGGGCGCGGCGAGGTCGGGCGGGGCCAGTACGCTCGCCGGCCGGCCCTCCCGTGGCGCCAGGCGCCTGCTCCGACCGGCGGCCGAGCCCTCCTGTGCCTCCAGGCGCGTTGGAGAAGAAGGAGGCAGGGGAGGAGAGAGAAGACCACGCAGGTCCCTCATGTAAGCGACCCGGCGAGGGGGTACAGTGGCTGACACCGGGCCCGAGGTATTTTAAGTGGAAGCGCATTTTCTCAAAGTACGTTTTCAGAATTGGAAGGCATATTTCTGTCACACTACGACTGAAAGTGTGCTTTCCTTTTCAGGAAACGTAAACTGCCCAGTGCGCCTTCGGTTTAAGCCGCCAGGGGCCTGTCTGTGAATACTTTATTTACAGATTGGTCCCTCTACTTCAAACGGCTATATCTTTTTAACCGAGACTCCGGTTCAGGTGAAACCAACGCTCACGTCTTCAGTGCGTTGAGCCCGTTCCGATGAGGTCATGTTCATAATGTTTACACGTTTTGAAAATGACCATTTTGCCCTTGCCCTTCTATCAGCCCTCCGAGAGAGAACGGTTTCCGGCGATCCTTTCCGCGGACTCTCCGCACTTCTTCCCAGAGTATTCTTTGACCCCAGGCAAGCCAACCATCTGATATATGCCCTAAAGCATTGCTCTGTGTTATTCTTGCATGTTTAATTAATGATATGCTTGCGCTAGAAATAATTAAACTCCTGCCATTTCGATATTGTCATTTACATTATCGGCCACTGCTCATCTTATCATTGCACTAATGACTTGTCGTGATATTATATGGAGATAGGTGGTTATGTTTTTATCATTCTTAGCTACTGCAATCTCAACTTATTGTGATAAACAACCATGCTTGTTAAATACTTGCTAAGGCTAAACCTAGTCGGTCGATCTAGAGTCACCTGTCCGGGCTTATCCGTGCATCCACATTTGCCGGTATGGGACGGCCTTGACTTGGTCTGATCGTGTGCTCTTTCACCGGAACCTCCAGACAGGGAAGGTTATGCGCGCGCGCTACCCTGGCCCGGTAGGCGGCGATAACCTTGTGAGCCCAGTTGATTGTTTAACCCAGGAGTCCCCGTTTGGGACAGTTTGTGTGGCCACGACGGTGGCAGGTGTCACGAGGTGACACATGGGCCACCCAGGGCAGGACTCCGGGGGAGGATGAATGCCGGTGGTACGATGGGAGAGTCACGGGTCAGGCGGGTTTCGTTGGAGCAACGCTGGTCCACCCGAATGGGATCACGAGGCCAGGTGCTCCATGGTGTGGGTAAAGTGCGCAACCTTTGCAGAGTGAAGAATCTATTCGAATAGCCGCGTCCATGGTATTGGACAGTCCGTCCAGGCCTCACTAGGTGGTCAACCGTTGTAATGATAATAATGATGGAAGAACTTGTCCTATGATCAGAAGTACTCGATGACTCGTGAGTATTCCGAGGGTTCTGGGACAACCTGTAAGAGAGTAAGTTGGATCTGGTTAAGAGTTGGATTGGATCCTAAGAATGTTTGGAGTATGGATTATTTACTTGCCATGCTTTACTTTACTCTAGTAGTATCACACTGTTTAATCCTGTTACAACATGATAATTAATATTGCTAGATAGGTATGTTATGTCATGATGATTAATATTGCTCTAATAACAAATGCATGCATGAATGCCATGGATTGCTTTGCTTGGTGTATATGTTAGTTTGGTTTGTTTGCGAGTACATTCAAAAGTACTCAGCGGCCTTTAACATGGCCAGGTTCACATAAGGATCCATCGTCCGTCATCGAGGAGCCGGAGTGTTCACGGGCTAGGAGAGTAACCCAGTCAGATCCCTGTGGATTGGAGCCTCACCAAGACCATGCTGCCCTAGATAGAGCCTTTCCGTACCATCACTCTTGTAATAGATCATGTAAGACTTATATGTCCATTAATAGGAATGCATGTGTTCATGATAATTGTTGTAAACGTGCATACTAGATTGATTTCCTGGGCTGGTATGCGTGGCGACCGTCTGGCTACATTGGTAATCAGGCGGGGCGCCACAACTAACACCGAATAATGCACCATAAGTAGGATGTAATTTCATTGCATAACTATTGACTTTCGTTCTTGAATAGGAAATCACAAACCTTAACACCAATATTCTTAGTAAAGCATAATTAGTCACCAACATGACTCACATATTACTATCATCATGTCATAAAACTATTACAAGGAATCAAGTTTAATTTGTCCAATGATCTTCATGAAAGTTTTTATTATAGCCCTCTTGAATACCTATCACTTTGGGACTAGTTTCATATATTGCCATTGCTTTTTCCAAGCTCAAATAAATTTAGGTGAAGAACATGAGCATAACAATTTCATCTCTCAAAATAGTATAAGTGAAGCATGAGAGAATTTCTTCAAAATTTACTAACTCTCAAATTAATCAAAGTGAAGCATGAGGGTATTTCTTCAAAAAATTAAAGCACACTGTGCTCAAAAAGATATAAGTGAAGCACTAGAGCAATTCCATAGCTCATTTTTTTAAGTGAAGCATATATAGCAATTCTAACAAATAATAGCATAATTTTGGCTCTCTCGAATAGGTGTGTTTAGCAAGGATACTTGTGACAAACTAAACAGAAAATCAAGCAAAGACTTATATAATACAAGACGCTCCAAGCAAAACTCATGATATGTGACGAATAAAAATATAGCTCCAAGTAAAATACCGATGGTCGTTAGAAGAAAGAGGGGATGCCACTCGGGGCACCCCCAAGCTTAGTTGCTTGTTTTTCCTTGGATATCATCTTGGCGTGCCATGGGCATCCCCAAGCTTAGGCTCTTTTCACTCCTTATTCCTTCCTCCTTCGTGATCTCACCCAAAACTTGAAAACTTCAATCACACAAAACTTAACAAAACCTTCGTGAGATCCGTTAGTATAATAAAGCAAATCACCACTCTAAGTACTGTTGCAAACCCATTCATATTTTATTATTGCATTATACCTAGTGTATGCTAACTTTACCATGGCTTATACCCCCGAATACAAGCCATAGATTCTTTAAAATAAGCACACAACGCAACGAAAACAGAATCTGTCAAAAACAGAATAGTATGTAGTAATCTATACTCTAACCATACTTCTTTACCTCTAAAAATTCTGAAAAGTTAGGAAAACGTAGGAAATTTGTATATGAATCTTGTGTAAAAAAATCAGAATTTTTCCTCACTTCTGTGATTTTTAAAAATTCTGCTACCGGACACAAAAGTTTCTGTTTTTCAACAAGATCAAATCAACTATCACCCAACAGGATCCCAAAGGCTTTACTTGGCACAAACACTAATTAAAACATAAAAAAATCATAACAGTAGCAGAATTGTGACAACACTCAAGAAAGAAAGAAAAAGGTAAAAATAAATTTTAATCATTGGGTTGCCTCCCACCAACCGCTACCATTTTATGCCCCTGGCTAGGCAGAATGCATAGACTCAAGTGTTGTCGTCTTTAGTTTCCATAGATGTATTTTTGTCAAGAGGTTTTGCAAATATAAATTGAAACACATTATCCATAGAAATCTTAGCACTATCAAGTTGTCCATCTACGTACCCTCTGTGATTCCCGGCCACAATCCAAGAATATTGTTGATTAACATCATTAAAAACTTGTTGGGTCATATCTAAAACGGGGATTTACTTTTTAAGGTTATCATCAAAAATTTGATTATTTCTATGCAGATGTCTCAACATGTAGTTGCTATTGTAAAGGATCTCACCTATTACTGGTTTTCATTGCTCTTACCAAAAAATCAAAAATTTCCTTAGCTTCTCGTACTATGTGATCAAATTCATTCATAAGAACAAGGGTGGCTAACGTTTTATCTTTAGGATCCCTTATAATGGGTAGCTCATGAAACAATCTTTGCAATGTAGGATGGGTGCGAATAAACCTATTCGAGAGTTTCAGAACTAGCGCTAAAATAGCTTCCGTATAAGTGTTAGTTCTTTTAAGTATAGGAGCATCATTGAGAGTCAAATTTCCAACACAACTGAAAAACTCTTGGATAGTTTCTTTTCCAATAATGTTTCCTTGCCCCAAAACAAAAATTTTAGCATCCAGATTACTAGAATGTCCAATATTAGGAGTCCTGCCATCATCTGCTTATGCCATACCAGAATCACTCATGATGACAAGCAAACAAAAGATCTAACGGGAAAAAGGTGAACGAAAAAAGAGGGTGAATAAAACGGCAATTTTTTGTGAAGTGGGGGAGAGGAAAACGAGAGGCAAATGGAAAATAATATAAATTTCAAGGAGACGAGATTTGTGATTAGGAACCTGGTAGATGTTGATGATGTCTCCCAGGCAATGGCGCCAGAAATTCCTTTGACGTGGCTTGAGACTGCGTTCCTATTTTGCCAAAGAGGAAGGGATGATGCAGCACAGCTATGGTAAGTATTTCCCTCAGTTATGAAACCAAGGTTATCGAACCAGTAGGAGAACCAAGCAACACTATGTAAATGGTACCTGCAAATAAAGAACAAATACTTGCAACCCAACGAGTAAGAGAGGTTGTCAATCTCTTCACGGTAAAAAGATAGATTAGTTTGTATGAGATTGGATAAATAGGTAGCAGAAGAACACAAAATAAAAGAGGCAAATAAAAAGTGCAGCAAGTATTTTTGGGTTTTTGGAATAATAGATCTGAAAGCAAAAGCGGAAAACGATAGATCGAAAAGCAATATGTTAAAAGAATAGACCCGGGGGCCGTAGGTTTCGTTAGTGGCTTCTCTCATGAGTATAGCACACGGTGGGTAAACAAATTACTATTGGGCAATTGATTGAAGATCAAATAATCATGATGATATCCAAGGCGATGATCAATATATAGGCATCACGTCCAAGATTAGTAGACCGAAACAATTCTTCCTCTACTACTATTACTCCACACATCGACCGCTATCCAGGATGCATCTAGTGTATTAAGTTCAGGGAGAAACAGAGTAATGCATTAAGAACGATGACATGATGTAGACAAGATCTATTCATGTAGGAATATACCCCATCTTGTTATACTTAATAGCATGATACATGCATGCCTCGCTTCCCTTTCTATCACTGGGAGAGGACACCGCAAGATCGAACCCATCACAAAGCACCTCTTCCCATGGCAAAAAAAAACGATCTAGTTGGCCTAACTAAACCAAAGATTCAAATAAGAAATACGAGGCTATAAATAATCATGCATATAAGAGATCAAACAAGACTCAAATAATATTCATGGATAGAAATTGATCATGAACTCAAACTTCATCGGATCCCAACAAACACACCGCAAAAAGGCATTGCATCAAATAGATCTCCAAGAGACCATTGTATTGAGAATCAAAAGAGAAAGAGAAAGCCATCTAGCTACTGCCTACGGACCCGTAGGTCTATGGTGGACTACTCACTCATCATCGGAGAGGCACCAATGAGGAAGATGAACCCCTCCGTGATGGTGTTAGATTGGATCTCGTGGTTCTGGAACTTGCTGCGGCTGGAAGTGTATTTCGTCGACTCCCCTAGAGTTTCTGGAATTTTTGAGAATTTATAGAGGTGAGAGGTGGTGGAGGAGACCCCCGTGGGCGCCACAACCCATCAGGGAGCGCCGGGGGCCTCTGGCACGCCCTGGTGTCTTGTGGGCCCCACAGGCCTCCTCCCAGGTGCTTCCTTGGCTCCCAAGTTGTCTTGTGGTCCAAAAAAATCTCCAAAAAGTTTCATGGCAATCGGACTCCACTTGGTACTGATATTCTACTAAGTAAAAAAACAAGCAAAAAACAACAACTGGCAATGGGCACTATGTCAATAGGTTAGTCCCAAAAAAATTATATAAAGTTGCTATAAAATGATTATAAAACATCCAAGAATGATAATATAACAGCATGGAACAATAAAAAAATATAGATACGTTGGAGACGTATCACCTGATCACGACCATAAGAAGGCTTGGCATTGTTGTAGTGGGGCTGGTTGGTACCACGGCCAGTTGAAAGCAGTGCAAGCTAATGCTGATTCTGATTGCATTCTCTGGAACGGTGACCTGGACAACCACATTTGAAGCACAACCCATCATTGGGATGGGGAGCAGGAGCTCGGGGTGGTGTAGCTGGAAGTCTCGCCTGCCTAGGTGGTGGAGGAGGCAAACGAGGCGCAACATAGGACGGCCTTGGAGTACGAGCAGGTAGACGTTACATTCTGTGGGGAATCGATATCCGCCGCTTTTGTGATGATGAGCCCAAAGATGGGTGTCGGTGTAATGAACAGGGGGTGTCCATTACCCTTGGACATGCACCGAGAAGTTGCAGCTTCCGGGCGGGAATGGCATGGCGGAGAAGAATCCGCTTATACGACACGTCTAGGACCCAGGTTTCCGGCAAGGATTACTTGCCGGGAACAACGCCAAGCATGCCGGGGGCAACAGGCTCCGGCAGGGCCTCAAGCCCTTGCCGTAGAGACAAACGCTCCCGCGGCAGAAGACATGCCTTTAGTCCTTGCTGTCGAGCCTCAGGCTCCAGCATGGGCACAGCACATTGTTGCACATCACCGGCAAGCTCAAAGGCCGGCAAGATCAAGATAGAGTTTCCGGGAAGCAAGCCTTCCTGGGAGGAGACCTCCAGGCAGGTCACCGAGAAGACCCGATGTTGGACTCCCGGCAAGATGCTTGCCGGGGGACGGCTGGGAGCAAGCACAAGACTATCAAGGAGTATTTGAGACGATACTCAGAATACAGAAGACTGAAGGCTGGGGCCCCGGCAAGATCTTGCCGGGCTGACCCAACGAGCCCCGACAAGGCTCGCATCCGGCAAGACCCTGTCATTGTTCAAGCGCATCGCCCCAGGGCAACTACCAGCCTGTCTTTTAGCTGTTGTTCTCCTGGGTGCATGTCAGACGCTGACGGCATGGGGGCTTAAGCGGTGCGATGGGATGGCTCCTTTTTCCATCCCCAAGAAAGGCAGGGACACCTCAACGGAGCATTAAATGCCCTTGTCCTAAGCCGTCAGTATTAGGTATGATAAGCACTGTAGTTGCTTTACACCTCATGTACCCCTGCGCACCACTGTTGGCGACCCCTTCGAAGGTATAAAAGGAGGCCCAAGGTGCAGCTACAGGGAGGATCTTTTCTGGCCCATTTCGCATGTGTAGCAGCTACTGTAGCGCTCCAAGAACTGGCCTAAGAACACACACTCAATACAACCAAGCAGGAGTAGGGTTTTACGCTTCCGAGCGGCCCGAACCTGGGTAAAATCCCCTTGCGTTGATCACTCGATCTGCTCTCTATGCAATCCTTCTCCCCGCCGAACCGTAAAGGGATCCTCGCGATCCCATAGGTGTCGTTTCCGACATCTTTGGCGCGCCAGGTAGGGGAAGCGAGGTTTTGCGGACCTGATCTGGTGATCAGCGCGCCAGTTTCTTCATCAGCTTCATCGTCCATGGCGACTTTGCTCTGCTTACAGAAAGCTAAGTCCTAAAGCTTTGATGGCATTTTGTTGTGTAGCCTTATCCTTGATGGCAGTTTTGTATAACCTGTGCGCGAGGGAGCGCTCTGGAAACACCCTGCACTCCTGGTTGTTCTGGGTCTGCCCAACAACACAGATGCAGCTGCGGTTGTCTCTAGAGCGTTAAGCTCCTGAAGAGGCGGTGTTCTCGATAGGTTGCTAAACAGGACCCGATCCTAAGCGCCATCGACCAGAACGTGTGCATTCGAGGAGTATTCCAGCAAGTGTAGGGATTCATTGTACAAAAATGCAATTGTTCAAGGAAAAGGCTCGATGAGTTTTATTTTCGGATTTCTGTGTAAACCCGTATGCTGAGGAGCCTCCCCGGGGCTAGTTGCGCTCCTACTCGCCTCGAGTCCGCTCGGCGATGTGAGCAGCTGCACTAAGGCTGGGAAGGTAAACCTTTTCTGGAGTCGGCGTTCCCGGCAAGCTGCTAAGGATCTGTTCCTCAAAGCGCTGCTGACTGGATCGTGCGCACCAGAAAGTGTTCCAGCAAGCAAGGGGACATTCGACAAAAGTCAGAATTGCAGCGGATTAATCAGAAATCAAGAGCTAATTAACTTCTTGTACTAAAACGCTGTCGTGGCATTACATGCCCAATCAGTTTTGTAGGAATTCGCATGGAAGGCGGGCTCGGGGGCTGGCGGCGCCCTAGAGAGCAACCTTCTAGAGAGCCTGCCGGTCGTCACCACGAGCGCAGCCTCACTATGCGGGATGAGCAGCAGGAAAAGCTAAGTTGCAGAACTTGTGACAGTTGCATTTCTTTTGCTGTCCTCGCTTGCTCCTACATGCGAAGGAGCTTCCCCGGGGCTAGTTGCGCTCCTAATTGCCTCGAGTCTGCTCGGCGATGTGAGCAGCTGCACTAAAGCTGGGAAGGTAAACCTTTTTGGGAGGCGGCGTTCCTGGCAAGCCGCTAAGGACCCGTTCCTCAAAGCGCTGCTGACTGGAGCGTGCACACCGGAAAGCTTTTCGGCAAGCATGGGTCGTCTTGGTTGATTCTTCGTCCTTGTACATTAATCTGCACGCGAAGGAACCTTGTCGTGGTGAGCTCGCGCTCTAGTTTTGCCTCGAGTCCGCTCGGCAGGCTTAGCAGCTGCGTTCTGACCCGGCAAGTCGCCTTGCCGGCGGCGGCGTTTCCAGCAGGCTGCTAAAGTCTCGCATCTAGCGCTCGCGGCAAACGTGCGCACCGGCAAGGTTTCCAAACAGCGTAGGATATAAGATATGTGCAAGGACGGAATTAATCAAGAGGGAAGCAACATTCATTTAGCATAAAGAAACATGTCTCGCATACATAAAGATTGGCTTGACTAAGATTAATTATTCCTTTGCATGCGCCATTGCAGCAACGGCCGTCGAGCAAGCCAAGGGCGCCGCGCTGGAGGCCGGCAGGACGGCTTCGACGGCAGGGATGACTGTATGAATCGAGCACCGCACCCGTAGTACCCTTTATGGGGAAGGCTCGGGGGCTGGCTCTTCATCGCACGGTGTGGCGCTCCCTTTCGGGCGCACGATTCCTGCTGCCGTCCTGCTCTGTCTAACCACGCTGCCGGCAAACCCAAGGCCCGGCAAACGGCAAGCTCTCCTGCGTCATCATCAGCGTGCAGTTAAAAGTCATGAGTGTCGATTGCTTCTCGCCGCACGTGTACCAGTGCATGTTTTTGGGCCTAGCCCGGACAACACTGTGCACGCTTGTCCGGCCCAGGCCCGGGGGCTCCTGTCGGTGTAATGAACAGGGGGTGTCCATTACCCCTGGACATGCACTGGCAAGTTGCAGCCTCCAGGCGGGAAGGGCATGGCGGAGAAGAATCCGCTTATACGACACGTCTAGGACCCAGGCTTCCGGCAAGGATTACTTGCCGAGAACAACACCAAGCATGCCGGGGGAAACAGGCTCCGGCAGGGCCTCAAGCCCTTGCCGTAGAGACAAACACTCCCGCGGCAGAAAACATGCCTTTAGTCCTTGCTGTCGAGCCTCAGGCTCCAGCATGGGCACAGCACATTGTTGCTCATCACCGGCAAGCTCAAAGGCCGGCAAGATCAAGATAGAGTTTCCGGGAAGCAAGCCTTCCTGGGAGGAGACCTCCAGGCAGGTCACCGAGAAGACCCGATGTTGGACTCCCGGCAAGATGCTTTCCGGGGGACGGCTGGGAGCAAGCACAAGACTATCAAGGAGTATTTGAGACGATACTCAGAAGACTGAAGACTGAAGGCTGGGGCCCCGGCAAGATCTTGCCGGGCTAACCCAACGAGCCCTGACAAGGCTCGCATTCGGCAAGACCCTGTCACTGTTCAAGCGCATCGCCCCAGGGCAACTACCAGCCTGTCTTTTAGCTGTTGTTCTCCTGGGTGCATGTCAGACGCTGACGGCATGGGGGCTTAAGCGGTGCGATGGGATGGCTCCTTCTTCCATCCCCAAGAAAGGCAGGGACACCTCAACGAAGCATTAAATGCCCTCGTCCTAAGCCATCAGTATTAGGTATGATAAGCACTGTAGTTGCTTTACACCTCATGTACCCCTGCACACCACAGTTGGCGACCCCTTCGAAGGTATAAAAGGAGGCCCAAGGTGCAGCTACAGGGAGGATCTTTTCTGGCCCGTTTCGCATGTGTAGCATCTACTGTAGCGCTCCAAGAACTGGCCTAAGAACACACACTCAATACAACCAAGCAGGAGTAGGGTTTTACGCTTCCGACCGGCCCGAACCTGGGTAAAATCCCCTTGCGTTGATCACTCGATCTGCTCTCTGTGCAATCCTTCTCCCCGCTGAACCGTAAAGGGATCCTCGCGATCCCATAGGTGTCGTTTCCGACAATGGGCCCATGTCACGATTGCACTCGAGGCCTTCCTTGTATTCCTGCAGACTAGTCTCAACCCGAATGGCCTTGTTCACCGAGGTGGCGAAGTCAGCAAAGTCCTGAACAAGGAGTGCGAGCTTGATATCAGGGTGAAGTCCTTCATGGAACCTTTCCTGTCTGTGAGCATCAGTAGTGATATGATCTTCAGCATAGTGGGACAAGTCAAGGAACTCCCGCTGATAAGCACTACGGTCTTGTTGCCCTGTGTGAGGTTGCGGAACTCTCGCTTCTTCCTGTCCATGATTCCCTGAGGAATGTAGCAGGCACGGAAGGTAGCTTGGAACTCCAGCGAGGTAATGATGGTTCCAACAAGCATTGAACGCCTGTGATTGTCCCACCATTGAGCAGCGGGACCCTTCAGGAAGTACGATGCAAAAGTGACATAGTTGGCAAGGGCGACGTTAGTAGACTCCAGTTCATACGTGATGTCGCGAAGCCAGTCATCAACATCAAGGGGCTGAGTTGAGCTGCGATAGACAATAGGGTTGAGGCACACAAAGTCTTGCAAAGTTATTAGGGCTGGTTGCTGATTCATATTCGATCGCGGAAATTGATCCATAAGCCCTTGCATAAACACGCGGTTCAGCTCAAACTGTTGTATCATTCCAGCCATATATTTGGGCGATGGTGGATCGTTGGCACCACGGCCACAACCAGCTGGCCTAACCATCCTGTCAAATTGTAACAGTGATAGTTTAGTATTGAGTAGTAGCAAAGACAAGGAATCATTCATGAGGTAACATGCACAATGAAAGAAGTGCAATAGATACATCATAGTAGTCAAACATGACATACATATCCATACATAAGTCTATTACAAACCAGCAGTTACAAGTTCGGACAGGAAAATAACCTAGACAAACTAAGCGGCATGTAGTCACGCAGTAGAGGGATACAACAACGAGACATAGCGATGGCTACATCAACATCGGAGAAAACCACTTAAGCTAGGTAGCTGCAGGTGACGACGTAGGCCGCCCACAATATGAGGAGCATGCGCTCCGTGAACACTTTGATGCAGAACCTGGTCCCGTACGGGGAGCATAGGACCACATGGAGGAGTAAAACCTCCAACAACAGGCCACTCAAGACCTGGTGGTAGCTCAGTCCTGCGCGGGTAAAGAATGTACTTAGGATGTATCCTCGCCCTGACTCCTGGTAGTAACTGTGTCAAAGCGTCGTGAAGATGAGTATGAGTGGCATACAACTCGACAGTAAGAGCTCGGATAGCACGATCCAGAGCCTCAATGTACTGAACAAGAACCTGCGGGTTGTAACGACGTCGCACGTAAGGGGTGCAGACAACGGTGTAGTATCCACTCTCATCCCTAGCGGGGACATACGAGATGTATCTGAACCCAGTCTCCTCCAAGCGGGGGTGCTCTCCACGGAGACGGACGATAGCAGCATAGGCAGCATCATGAACTGCCATATCAACAGTTACTACAACAAAGTGATAGGTGTTTAGCACAGTGGTGGAGATAGCCTGCCGATCGAAGATATGGACCACAGCATGGTACTTCTCCTGGTTGAACTCGCGGTAGTCCTTGCAAACAGTGTACTTGGGGTACCAGCATTATCCCAGCTTGGTCAAGAGGTCGACCAGAATAGCCGGTAATGCAGTCGCATCGATAGCCATAGTCTGATGTACGAGCTACCTTGCAGGAGCTTCTGAAACAAGGAGGTTCAAAGATTTCAAATGACAGTGTGTGCATCATACTTTCAAAAAGAAACAGTTGCCGATAATATGGCTCTCCAGGTAGATGTGATCATGAGAACCTAATGTTAGAGTTAGCAAAATATTTAACCCGAATAGAAGAGAGATCAGAACCCAGAGTAAAGAAAAGAATAAAAGATCCCAATCCCAACCATTTACAATGGGGGCCCATAAGCCACACAACAATGTTAGTACAATAGTTTTTCAAAGACTAGACTCAACTCCGGCCAAGGAGTTGGAAAGGGGCTTCCTATAGGTAGTCGGCTCGATACCAACTTGTGACGCCTCCATCTTAATCGTGCACTAATCATACACACAAGTGCGCACAATCAAGATCAGAGACTCACCGGAAGATATCACAACCCAACTCTAGACACAAATTCAAACATAAAGCTTTATATTACAAGTAGGGCCATGAAGGCTCTAATACATAAGTCAGCGGAAGCAACAATATTTGAGTACAGACATAATTAAACAAGTTTGCCTTAAGAAGGCCGAGCAAAACAACGACATCTAGATCGAAAAGGCGCAGGCCTCCTGCCTGGGAGCCTCCTGTCTACTCCTCGTCATCGGCGGCCTCCACGTAGTAGTAGGCTCTGTCGGGGTAGTAGTAGTCGTCGGTGGGATCGGGTGGCTCCTGGGCTCTATCATCTGATTGCAATAATCGTATCAAGGGGAAAAGGGGAGCAAAGCAACCATGAGTACTCATCCAAACTTCTTGCAAGACTTACGTCAGATTTATGCTAAATATGAATCAGTATCAAGAGGAAGGGGTTGTATCTGTGGACTATACTGCAAAAATGCCAAAATAGAAGGGAAGGCCTAGCCTATCAAAGACTAGCATCTTGCAGAGTCTTGGAGCATTAGAAGAGTACAGATTAGTATAACATATGTAATAAGTATTTAGTAGCAATGCCCAGAGATCCTTCCTCGACGCCTTGCGAGAAAGCGATCCCGGAGCCATCATTTCAATTTAGTGTCACCAGTATCCAGTTCTAGTTGTGATAGATCGAGATACTCTCCGAGCATCCGTTGTCGTGGACACGGCTATTCGAATAGATATACTTCCCTGCAGGGGTGCACAAACTTACCCAACACGCTCGATTAACTCTGGCCGAACACACTTTTTTGGGTCATGCCCGGCCTCGGCTGATCGACACGCCGTAGTCCTACCTAGGCTCAACAGAGAGGCCAACACACCGGTCTACATCCTAAATGCGAAGGGTCATGGGCCAATCGTCCTTTGCAATCCTACGCATTGCACGGACGGCCGGGATCAGTCTTGGCTTCCTCTTTATACAAAGCAGGTGCTTACGCGGACCACCTGGGCGTGTGCCACTCAACTATGACATCTAAAGAGCTTTCGGAAGAAATGTACAACGTAGAGTGCCCATACTTATTCCTGCATGGTGGTCAGTGCGAAAAGGCCAGAGGCCTACTCGGATCACATATCCAAATTGTTAGTGTCTTGGGAGCGCGTGGAGACAATCACATATCCAAAGGGCAAAGAATGCCTGGCCGTGTCGCGTAATTATCTCGCTGATACCCTCTCGGGCAATCCGACTTCAACATGGTTCTGGAGTAAAGTCAAAGTAACTGTGTGTCCATAACATCAAGGGGAAATCTGAGAAATCACCCTCGATGGATGCCACTTGATGTAACCGTCAAGGTGACCTTGACGGAATCACCCTCGAAGGGTTAACACTTGAGGTGTTTCACGACAGAGTCATTATCAAGAGTGGTGAAGGAGGAATCACCCTCGGTAATCCACAACCGACTAGCTACACTATAGAGTTATCATGAGGAGTGCGTTATGAGGTATCACCCTCGGTACTCGATAGTAACTCTGCACAGTCGTACAAATAAGGGGGTGTCAGTGATGTGTCGGGCTCTAGACGTCGATCACGTTGATCGAGTCATCGATGAAGAAGCGGGGGCAACTGGGACAAGGTGAGCGGTCGTGGATCACTAACCAACCTATACTAAGCATGTAGGGTAAGCAGGTAGGTAACAATAGCAGGTTACGAAATCAGGCTATGCATCAGAATAGGAGCAGTCAAATACAGTAGCAAATTCTAATGCAAGCATGAGAGAGAAAGAATGGGCAATATAGGAATGATCAAGGGGGATTTGCTTGCCTGGAAGTTGTGCTGCAAGTGGCTGGATGTCAGAGGTGTAGTCGTACCCGGTAGCAGCATCGGTCTCGGGGTCTACCGGAGAGAAGAGGAGGAAGAAACAATAAATACAGAGCAAACAAATGCATCACCATGCATGATAAGGCAATATGTTGTGCTAAGGTTAACCTAACGCGGTGCTACACATTACAGACGGAGTGGGAAAACATCTGGGAATGTTTTCCCGGCGTTTGGCAGTTTTCGGACAGATGAATCGGAGGGGAAGGGTCCATGTTTATTATTTTTGATAAGGCTGACAGATATGTGGATAGCATATTTGGATTCGATATATTTTTTGAGCAACTTTCATATATAAATTATTTTCGTCTGACTTACGGTTTATTTTATATGAATTTTCAAAGTTTAAATGATTTACTAAATTTTCTGGAATAATATTAATTTGAAACATTTGTTGGATAACTTGCTAAGTGCACCCAGAAAGTGCACTCAACAGAGGGCTACAGAGGCTGACAGGTGGGGCCAGGGGCTGAGTCAGCAGGTCAACTGTTGACAAGTTGACTAGTCAACAGAGTCAATAGGGGCCCACCTGTCATCGACTAGGGCTAGCCCAGTCAGCAGGTTGACCGGTCAATGGGTCCAGTGGGACCCTGTAGTCAGTGAGAGGGCTATTAATAGGGGACATAGTTAGTCTAATAACTATATTAGCGAGGTGGTCCCAACACGTCAATGAGCGCATTAATTAAGTGTTTTAATTTAGACTAACCTAATTATCTCGAGTGGGGCCCCGCATGTCAACGGTGTTTATAGGGCCGGGGTTAGTGACTAATCCCGCGGGGTCCACCTGTCGGCGACCCGCACATGATGGCGCGCCGGCGGTGAAGCTCCGGCGACTACGAGCACGACGGAGGGGCTCAACCAGCGGTCGAAAATGCACTACGGGGGCCCATTTGACGCGTGCGAGGGCACGTTCGAATGCAGGCACGAAGCCGCATCAAATGGGTGCGACGATGTGGCAGGAGGTGGACTATGGCGACGCCGGCGGTGAGCTGAAGCGTTGGGCATGTCATGCGGAGCTGGATCCCGTGATGCATGACACCAAAACGAGCGCGGTCGGGCTCGTTCGGATGCCGGCGGTGCAGCGCATCGATCTGCGGTAGCAGCTGGAGCTGGGGTGGCCGGACTTGAGCACAGCGTCGATGGCAGTGGCGGGCGGAATCGGGCAAGCTCAAGATCGAGGATGGGGGGCACGGCGAGTGATGCTAGGGGCGACATTGGCTTCCTGGGGATCCCAAGAGCACGTTGCAAAGCTCGGCATGAGCTTTGCTGGATGTGGCTACGACCGCGATAGGAGCGGCGGCGGCGAGCTATGACAATGGTGGCGAGGGGAGCTACGAGGACAGATTCGAACGGGGCAGAGAGGGGTTTGGCACGGCTGCTCACCGAGAAGGCACACGGGGGCCCGTTGGTGGCTTAGGAGCAGCAGGGTCGCCGGAATCGAAGATGATCATCGGCGATGTCAGAGGAAGAAGGCGATGTCGATCCGGTGATGGAGATACGCCGAGCTCGAGGTGCTTGACGTATGTGACACCCAGGATTCAGTGCTACGGTGATCATTGTAATTAAGCTACAGTGATGGCCAAGATTAAGCTAATGCTTTTGCTAATCCATGTGTGATCACTTTTGGAAACAATCCTTAATTCAATTTTTTTTGCAATTCAAATTCATTTGAAAAGTGGTTTTAATAACTTTGCAAACCTGAAAACAAAAATCATATTGGGGTTGCAAATAATCCCCTAGTATTTATAAAATTATAAGCAACATTTTTATCAAGTATTTTGTGCCCTAAAACAATTAAAACAGAAGCCAAATCAATTATTAAATGCCCTTTTATTTATGTAAAATTCAAAACAATTCTAAGTGGCCTCAAACTTTGTGAGCTAATGCAGAATATTACTCTGTATTTATGTGACAAGTTTGGTTATCAAAAAAATGATATTGGTATTTATTTGAAAGTCAAAACAGTAACTGTTAAAGAAAAACCAAAAATAATAATTGAATAAAAGAACCCCCCCGGGCCTTGGCCCACTAGACCTCCAAGCTGGCCCAGCTGCACCCCCTCTGTCCCCTTCCCCCCTTGCTACAGGGACAGAGGAGGGGGATGCCTGCCACGACACCCCCCCGGCCACCTGGCGGTCATCCGGCGGCCGACCGCCCCTATAAGGTCGCCGGCGGAACCCCCCCTTCTCTAAACCCTAGCCCCGCTCCCCCTCGCGCCCGCGCTCCCCCCTGCGCAGCGAGCTCGAGCGCGAGCCCGCCCGTGGTTGGGCCATTGCCGTCGACGCCGCTCCTCCCGATCGCCGCCGTCCCCGCCTCCTCCCCGTCGGCCCACATCAAGCCTCGCTGACCCCGCCACCCTGCCACGCCGGTGAGGCCCCCGGCCTCTTCCTCCCTCCCTTGTCGTCTTGCTGGCCGCTGCTCGCCACCCGCTAGCCGCAATCGCCGTGCCCCAGCCCGTCCGCGTGCACACGCTGCGCCGCCCGCCGCGCCCTGCTGCTCACCGCACACGCACCCCCCTGCTGCTCACCGCACGTGCACCCCCAGCCCCACTACGCGCCCGCCTCCGGCCACCACCGTAGCTCCCCACCGCGGCCAACGCCGCCCCCGACACGCCCCACGCCCTCCAGCGTGCCCACTGCTAACGCCGCCTGCGCCCGTGCGCCTCTCGCCGCTACTGCCTCCGCCCGGTCGCCCACGTGGCCCACTGATCCTCGCCGCTGGCGTCGCGCCGTGCGTGCCCGCCGCGCCATGCATGCCCGTGGGGTTAGGGGATAACCACCCCACTTAACCCCCCCACACCCCACTGACAAATGGGCACGGCCACACACAAAAAAATCGTATAAATAATAATAATAATAATTTAGTTAATTAATTAATTAATTAATTGTTTAGTAATTATCTTAATTAGTCAAACAAATTAGCCTAATACCCCATGACAGGTGGGACCCCCTGCTAATTAATCTGTTAAGTTTAATTAACCCCTGGACTAACCCTGACTGCTGACCTCATGATGACCTCATGCTGATGTCATATTTGTATTTTTAAATTAAAAAATATGTTTATTTCAGAATATCAATAAATCTTTATAAAATCATAGAAAATAATCCGTAAGTCGGATGAAAAGGTTTTGTACATGAAATTGATCAAAAAAATCCCACGAATCCGAATACGCCGTCCGTTCATATGTCCCATGCCCCTAGCATGATGAACATGGACATTTGGCGTTAGGATCATCTGTCCGGTAATAGCCCGAGACCCGGGAAATATTGTTAGATATTTTCCCGCTCCATGTGTGACGTGTAGTACTGCGTTAGCTCATCCCTAGCACTGCATATTGCCATGGCATGCATCGTGTTGCATCTGTTTGCGTTATATTTGTTGTTTCTTCCACCTCTTCTCTTTGGTAGACATCGAGACTAATACTGCTGCCGGTTACGACTACGCCGCTGTTGTTCAGCCACTTGCAACAGAGCTTCAAGGCAAGCAACCCCCCCTTGATCATACCAATATCGCCCATTCTTTCTCCCTCATGCTTGCATTAGATTTTGCTGCTATTGTAGATAGCTCCTATTTTTATGCATAACCTATTTTTGATAAACTGCTATTACCTACTAATTTATTAAACTGTTTAGCATAGGTTGAATAGTGATCCCCTGTGACCTCTTAGTCCCAGTTGCCCCGCTTTAATTATCAGTTACTCGATCATCATGATCGATGTGCAGAGACCAACACATCACCACATACACCCCCTAGTTGTACGACTATGTAGCGTTACTATCGGGTACCGAGGGTGATACCTCGTATGTTCCCCTGATGGTAACTCTATAGTGTAGTGATCGGTCGTGGTAAACAAAGGGTGATACTTCTCCACCACTCCCAATACGACTCTGTCATGCAACCCCTCAAGTGTGGGACCCCCGAGGGTGATTCCTCTAAGTCCACCTTGATGGCTACATCGATCGGGAACCATTGAGGGTGATTCCTCAGGTTCCGCCTTGATGTTTTATACACACGGTGACTATGACTTGGTTACAGAAATATGTTGGTGATGGGTCGGCCCTGAAGGGTACCCACGGATAATGACAAGGCGTGGTCGGGCATGTGATGCCCTTGCCACGAGTCCTCATGACGGGGCGACGGGACCACATTTGGTGTGGCTCTGATCGACCCCACAATTAACAAAATGCTAATGAGTTGGGTATTTGATCTGAGTTGGTCGTTTGACCTTTTTTGCACTAACCTTCACGTGGGTGAAGTTATGGGTACTCGATGTCGTTGTATCAGCCGAAGCTCTTCGGACGTCAGCAATGGAGCGGCGCACGCCCGAGTGGTCCGCGACGACATTGTTCTTCTATAAGAGGTGCTAGGACTGATCTCAGCCGCCCACGCATCGTGTAGGAGTGCAAAGGGCGAATGGGTCCATGACCCCTGCGTGCTTAGGAATTAGACTGGCGAGCTGGCCTCTCTGTTGAACCTAGGTAGGGCGATGACGTGTTGATGTCCAGAGGCCGGGCATGACCCAAGAAAGTGTGTACGGCAGGAGGTTATCAAACGTGTTGGAACATGTGGTGCACCCCTGTAGGGATGAATTCAACTATTCGAATAGCCGTGTCCATGGTAACAGGATGACTTGCAGTTGTATCCCGATCTACTATAACTAGAATTGTGACTTAAATTTGAATTGTTTGGCTCCGAGATGCTTTCTCGTAGGGAGTCGAGGAAGAATCTCAGGGCATGGTTAATAAAACTTGCTACTTATAATTATGCTAATTTGCACTCTTCTAATGCTGCAAGACACTGAAGATGCTAGTCTTCGATACAACTAGGCCTTTCCCCCTAGTCTTGCTTTCTGCAGTCAGTCCAAAGATATAACCCCATTCCTTTGATACTCATGCATATTTTAGAATAGTTCTGATGTAAGTCTTGCGAGTACTTTGGATGAGTACTCACCGCTGCTTTGCTCCCCCTTTTTCCCCATGATACATTACTGCGATCAGATGACGGAGCCGAGGAGGCGTATGATCCCGCCGACGACTACTACTACCAGGACAGAGCTTACTACTATGGGGAGGCTGCCCCCGCCCAGCAGTAGGATAGGAGGTTCCCAGGAAGGAGGCGTTGCCTCGTTCGATCCGTTGCTTATGTTTGTGGTAGCCTTCTTAAGGCAAACTTGATTACTATGTCTGTACTCAGATAATATTTGCTTCTGCTGACTCGGTTGAACCTGAGCTTATGTATTCGAGCCCTCGAGGCCTCTGGCTTGTAATATGAAGCTTGTATGACTTTAATTTGTGTCTAGAGTTTCATTGTGATATCTTTCGGTGAGTCCCTAATCTTAATCGTGCGCGTTGATGTCTACTACGCAACTTTATTCTTGTAGACTATGTTGGGCCTCCAAGCACAGAGTTTTGTAGGATAGTAGCAATTTTCCCTCAAGTGGATGACCTAAGGTTTATCAATCCGTGGGAGGTGTAGGATGAAGATGGTCTCTCTCGAACAACCCTGCACTCAAATACAAGAAATCTCTTATGTCCCCAACACACCCAATACAATGGTAAACTGTATAGGTGCACTAGTTTGGCGAAGAGATGGTGATACAAGTGTAGTAATGATAGTAGATATTGATTTTTGTAATAGTAACAATAAAAACAGCAAGGTAGCAAGTAACAAAAGTGAGCACAAACGGTATTGCAATGCTTGAGAACAAGGCCTAGGGTTCGTACTTTCGCTAGTGCAATCTCTCAACAATGCTAATATAATTGGATCACATAACCATCCCTCAACGTGCAACGAAGAATCACTCCAAAGTTCTTATCTAGCAGAAAACATAAGAAGAAATTGTTTGTAGGGTATGAAACCACCTTAAAGTTATCCTTTCCGATCGATCTATCCAAGAGTTCGTACTAAAATAACACCAAGTTATCCTTTCCGATTGATCTATCTAAGAGTTCGTACTGAAATAACAACATATGATACGCATCAATCAACTATAATGTCACCTAGATACTCCAATGTCACCACAAGTATTCATGAGTTAATTATATGATACGCATCAAACAATTTTAGATTCATCATATTAAATCCAACACAAAGAACTTCAAGGAGCACCCCAAGATTTATATCGGAGAACGTAGGACAAGAACGTGTATCAACCCCTATGCATAGATTAGCCCAATGTCACCTCGGGAATCCACAAGTTGAGTACCAAAACATACATCAAGTGAATCAATAGAACACCCCATTGTCACCACGGGTATCCACATGCAAGACATATATCAAGTGTTTTCAAATCCAATATTCAATCCAACATAACGATATCTCAAAGGGAAAGATTCAATTCATCACAACATGATAGCAAGGGAATAACATCATATGATCCAACTATATTAACAAAGCCCGTGATACATCAAGATCGTGACATCTCAAGAACACGAGAGAGAGAGATTGAACACATAGCTACTGGTACATACCCTCAGCCCCGAGGGTGAACTACTCCCTCCTCATCATGGCCTCCGCCGGGATGATGAAGATGGCCACCGGAGATGGATTCCCCTCTCCGGCAGGGTACTAGAACGTCTCCAGATTGGTTTTTCATCGATACAAAGAGTTGCGGTGGCGGAGCTTCTCATTTTGGATGATTTCTGGGGATTTCTGAATACATAGGATTTTTGGGTGTCGATTTCACGCGAAGATGGGCCACGAGGGGCCCACAAGACACCAGGGTGCGCCAGAGGGGGCTGGCGCACCCCGGTGGGTTGTGGCCACCTTGTGGTTCTTCTGGCCCTCCCATGAAGCTTCTAGTGCCTCTTTTGTTCCAAAAAAATCATCAAAAAGTTTCGTTGCATTTGGAGAACTTTTATTTCTGCACAAAAAACAACACCACGGTAGTTCTGCTGAAAACAGTGTCAGTCCGGGTTAGTTCGATGCAAATCATACCAAAACCATATAAAATTGTTGTAACTATGGCATGAATACTTCATAAATTATAGATACGTTGGAGACGTATCAGCATCCCCAAGCTTAATTCCTACTTGTCCTCGAGTAGTTAAATGATAAAAGAAATAATTTATGAAGTGTGAATGCTAGCATAGTGCATAAGTTTGATCAATGATAATTTCAACCACTTTTCCTAGCATCATAATAGCAACTCTTTCTCATAAAACTCATCATGAAAAAGTAGCAAGCAATTCACATGTAATGGATCAAACAATGAATCCTCTTGAAACTTAACAACCTATGTTCTTAGTCACCAAACAATTGCAATTCAACTTACTCTCAACAAAGTCTAAGTAAGAGCTCCACATACTCAATCATCATATAGTCTTCTATGATTGCTAGTACTCAAAGCATATTTTTAGAACAAATGGCATCCATCGAACACAGAGAAAGATAGGGGCTTAATGTTTCACCTCTCAACTCATTTATCATAGAGATAATTGATACGTCTCCAACGTATCGATAATTTATGAAGTATTCATGCCATGTTTACAATAATTTTATATGATTTTCGTATGATTTTATTAGAACTAACATGGACTGACGCTGTTTTCAGCAGAACTACCATGGTGTCATTTTTTGTGCAGAAATAAAAGTTCTCGGAATGGGATGGAAATTTACGGTGATTTTTTATGGACCAAAAGAGACCCCCGAAGCATCGGAGTTGGGCCAGAAGAGCCATGAGGCAGTCACAAGCCAAGGGGGCGCCCCCCCCCCCCCAGGGCGTGCCCCCCTGGCTTGTCGTCGCCTCGTGGCCCCCCTTGACTTGTTTCCGACGCCAAAAATTCTTATAAATACCCAAACCACCAGAAAGAAACCTAGATCGGGAGTTCCGCTGCCGCCAGCCTCTGTAGCCACGAAAAACCAATCGGGAGCCCGTTCCGGCACCCTGCCGGAGGGGGAAACCATCACCGGAGGCCATCTTCATCATCCCGGTGGTCTCCATGACCAGAAGGGAGTAGTTCACCCTCGGGGCTGAGGGTATGTACCAGTAGCTATGTGTTTGATCTCTCTCTCTCTCTCTCTCGTGTTCTGGAGATGACACGATCTTGATGTACCGCGAGCTTTATTAATATAGATGAATCATATGGAGTTTTCCCCTCTCTATCTTCTTGTGATGAATTGAGTTTTCCCTTTGAAGTTTTCTTATCGGATTGAGTCTTTAAAGGATTTGAGAACACTTGATGTATGTCTGGCGATGGGATATCCGTGGTGACAATGGGATGTTCTATTGATCCACTTGATGTATGTTTTGGTGATCAACTTGCGGGTTTCGTGACCTTGGGAATCTATGCATAGGGGTTGGCACATGTTTTCGTCTTGACTCTCCGGTAGAAACTTTGGGGCACTCTTTGAAGTTCGTTGTGTTGGGTTGAACATGATGAATCTGAAATTGTGTGATGCATATCGTATAATCAAGCCCATGGGTACTCGTGGTGACATTGGAGTATCTGGGTGACATTAGGGTTTTGGTTGATGTGTATCTTAAGGTGTTATTTTAGTATGAACTCTAGGGCTGTTCGTGACACTTATAGGGATAGCTCATACGATTGATCGGAAAAGATAACTTTGAGGTGGTTTTGTACCCTACAATAATTTCTTCGTTTGTTCTCCGCTATTTGTGACTTTGGAGTGAACTCTTTGTCGCACGTGAGGGATTTACATATGATTCAACTATGTCAGAATTGTTGAGAGAACTTGCACTAGTGAAAGTATGAACCCTAGGCCTTGTTTCCAAGCATTGCAATACCGTTTTTGCTCACTTTTGTCACTTGCTACCTTGCTGTTTTTATATTTTCAGATTACAAAAACCTATATCTACCATCCATATTACACTTGTATTACCATCTCTTCGCCGAACTAGTGCACCTATACAATTTACCATTGTATTGGGTGTGTTGGGGACACAAGAGACTCTTCGTTATTTGTTAGGTTGCAGGGTTGTTTGAGAGAGACCATCTTCATCCTACGCCTCTCACGGATTGATAAACCTTAGGTCATCCACTTGAGAGAAATTTGCTACTGTCCTACAAAACTCTGCGCTTGGAGGCCCAACACGAGTCTACCAGAAGAAGGTAGCATAGTAGACATCAATAATTGTCAACAATAATAAGTCATGATCAAATATATTTGACTGGCCATATGTGCCTAGATCTTTCCCCACCACATGATGCTTGCCAACTAGAGAATAATTGAGGTTGAAATGAGAATGCATACTATTGACTCTTGCATAAAAGTAAATACCGAAAGGTAAAAGATAGGCCCTTCGCAGAGGGAAGCAGAGATTTGTAGAGGTGACAGAGCTCAAAGCTTAAATTGAGAGAGAAAAATATTTTTGGTGGCATGACTTTCCTATCAACGAAAACGACCGTGAAATTCCAATAGTTTCCATGCTAGATATATCATAGGCGGTTCCCAAACAAAAAATAAAGTTTATTCCCTTTTCCACTATTCTTTCACAATCCATGGCTAGTCGTATCCACGGGTGCCATCCAGACCAACACTTTCCAAGGAATTTATTATTTCACAACATAAAGTAAATTTCTTTTTCATTTCGGGACTGGGCATCCCTATTACCGCCGTACTCTCATGCAATGACAAGTGAATAAACACTCATCATGAGAATAACACATCTAGCATGGAAAAATATTGGCCACCCCCTGCCGCTTCATGTGCGGTACGAGCACACAAAAAGGAAATTCATTTTGAAAATTAGAGATGGCACATACAAATTTGCTTGGAACGGCATGCAAATACCGCATATAGGTAGGTATGGTGGACTCATATGGCAAAACTGGGTTTAAGGGTTTTTGGATGCACAAGTAGTATCTCTACTTAGTATGATTTTTTGGCTAGCAAAATATCCTAAGCAAACACCACATGTTGGAGGATCCATAACAATATAACTTCTATGCAAATATACACAACCATAACTCATTACGTTGTCTTCCTTGTCCAACTTCAACTAATTTGCTCAAGTTTGAAAATAATTAATGGGTATTCACAATCATAGAAGATGTCCAAGATAATATATTTGTATGTGAAAGTTCTCTTCCTTATACTAATCATTCACGAATTTCTTGTATGACAAATATTGTGATTGTCAAACTTCAAAAGATTTCACTCTCTAAACCCAATGTGAAGCTACTACTAGGCATGATATGAACATATAATTTCAATTTCATGGTATTCAATTCATTCAAAAATTTACTCATAGGATATAAGTGAAGCACAAGAGTAAATGACAAGCTAATCCAAAAAGATATAAGTGAAGATCAAGCGAGTGGTTAAGTAAATGGCTAGACATTTGAGAACTCTCTCTCATCTAAATACTTTCAGATCTAAGTATTTTCTTCATACAGCAAACAAAATAAAAATAGCCCTCCATGAATAGCACACATCATGTGAAGAAGCAAAAACTTAGGCTCAACCGCTACTAACCGATAATTGTTGATGAAGAAAGGTGGGATGCCTACCGGGGCATCCCCAAGCTTAGATGCTTGAGACTTCTTGAAATATTATGTTGGGATGACTTGGGAATCCCCAAGCTTGAGCTTTTGTGTCTCCTTAATTCCTTTTATATCACGGTTTCCCTAAATCACTATTGGAATCAGAGAATTTGCCATCAGTCCACTCTTTGTCATCTGCTAGCGGATGGCTTAGATGGTTTTTGTCGTAAGCTTAAGAAAAGCTGACGGCAAAGAAAGGCCTCATGGCAAAGAAAGGGTTTTTCGTCAGTACAATCTTTGCCGTCCGCTAGCCGACGGTAAAGGGCCAAATGGCAGAAGGCAAAGAATGGACGTGGGCCCAGTGCAATGCGGCACTGGTTAGGTCAGATGGGCGTCGTCAGTCCATTATTTGTCGTCAGCTCGTGGACGGCAAAGAGCCGAATAGCTGATGGCAAAGAATGTACCTGGGCCCCACTAGAGCGCGACGCGGGTCAGGTCAAACGGAAGTTTCCTATGCCGTCCGCTAGCGGACGGCAAAGAATGCCCGCTCGTTACCAGCCCAGCTGCCCGCTTTCTTCGTTCCTCCTCGCTCACAACCGCCGTGCTCTCTCTCAACCTCCCCTCTCTCTCTTACCGCCGCCGCCACCAATGCCGCCGCCGCCCTGGCCAGCCCCGCCCCCGCCCTTTGTCGCCCCGGCCAGCCCCCGCCCGTTGTCGCCCCGGCTAGCCCCCGCCCGAGGCCTGCCCTATCCATTCCTCCCCCGTGCGCCCCCGCAGCCATCTGCTCTGCCCCGCCACCGCCGCCGCCACCCGTCCCCTCCTCCACCGCCGCTGACGCCCGTCCCCGCCTCCACCTCCGCCCACCCCTCCTCTAATGGCGCTCGCTCCCCAGCTCAAACCGTATTGCCGCCACCGCCCGTCCCCACCTCCGTCGCCCGTTCCTGTCGCACCCCACTCCCCTCCTCCACCTCCCCCACCCCTGATTGCCACCGAAGCCCGACAGCAGCTCCAGCTCCACCCCACCCTCGGCCCCGTCTGCCCCACCCCACGGTCAGCACCGGGCCCCTCTTTGTTTTTTATTTTTCACTAGCATAATGCCATAGTAGGTACTTTGCAAGATTTATAGTGAGATAACATTTTGAATTTTGAAACATATGAGAATGGGCATGAGTAAGTTGAATACACAAGATCGTGAAATTGCAATTTTTTTGCTCACTTAAGCGACCATAGTAGGTACTTTGCAAGATTTATAGTGAGATAACATCTTGAATTTTGAAACATAGGAGAATGGGCATGAGTAAGTTGAATGTGTGTATAAATGGATGATGGATGTGTGTATAGATGGATGATGGAATTGATCCATGTATAGATGAATGTATATGTGATTTTGAGCAATTTGATGATGTTCTGTGGATTGCTAGATGGATGTACGTTGTGTAGATGTAAGGATGGAAATATGGATGAATGCTATATAGATGTATGGGTGGATTTATGTATGGATTTTCATTTTTAAAAAGTGTCTTTCTTTTTTCGTTAGGTTAGATGTTGTTGATTAGATTGTTCTGCGGTGCTTATGTTGGTTGTTGCGTTGTGTGGGTGCTTTTCATGTGCAGGGGATCTTCTCTTCACCTCCACGAGAACCGTCGGTCCCGTTGTCATTAGACTACCTCCCCTACACGGTCTAGTGATGAGCACTACTGTCATCTCCTCCCCGACCCTCCCCTATTTGCTCTGTAACGGTCTTCATGCCGATGCCACTACATTTTATTTTCTTGTCAAGTCTCGTAACCTAGGTGTCTCCCGTTTGAAAGAGTTACAGTTATAAATATGCATGCATTTGCATATTTATAACTGTGATTCTTTCAATTTGTCCACGTTATCCATGGACAGCCCGAGTATGTGTAGATTGGGTTTGTTTTCCCATGGTCTGCTCAGATCCGATGCAGAATTTCGTCAGTGCCTCCCTGTTGTTCTCCGGGTACACATCCTCTCTGTTTAATGCCGACACGTGTATCAGGAGAACAGTAGGGAGGTGCTGCCGAAATTCTGCGTCAGATCTGGAGGAGAGCATGGGAAAACGAACCCAATCTACACATACTCGGGTGGGATTAGGACATATCTTTACCTATTAGTGTGTAGGTTACATGGACGTAATAAAATTGACAAACTTGATTAACTGGTGAATATATATATATATGTATATATGTTAAATTATATATATATTTCTTGTGTTTAATTAGTAGCTAGGCAAGATGAGCAATCGTGTGTGGATGTACACCGGTCACACTAGTCGGGAAGACATGACCAATGAATGGTTAACAAAAACCAAGGGGTTTGTGAAAGCCGCATTTGCAAATGGCCAGAGAAAAACCTGGTGCCCCTGTATTAGGTGCGACAACTTTAAACAGAGGACAAAGGGTGAAATGGGTAAACACCTGCAGAAGTGGGGTTTTACGCCTGATTATACGGTGTGGACATTTCATGGTGAGTCTGCCCAACGTACCAGAGCTGAGGTGGTTTGTCGTCGCACCGACGAGCATGGTACTGGGATCGAAGTCATGGTGCAAGACTTTGATGATGCTCGGGATCCAAATGATGAGATGGAGGAATCTGCAAAGGCCTTCTATGAAATGTTGGAGTCTTCAAAACATCCTCTCCACGAGCACACTAAGATTTGTCAGTTGGATGCCATCGCGCAAGTAATGGCTCTAAAGGCACAATTCAACTTGGGCAGAGAATACTATGACATGATGATGACACTATTTGGATGCTTTCTACCCAAAGGCCATGTCATGCCTGAAAACCTGTACTAGTCGGACAAAATCCTCCGTGTACTTAAGATGCCCTATGATAAGACAGATGCCTGAGAGAATGGATGTGCATTATTTAGGCTTGAGTATGCGGGCTTGAACTATTGTCCCATTCGCAAGTCTTCCAGGTATGTTGTGGTAGACAACGGTATGGGTGAGAAGAGGCTGACCAAAATCCCAGTTAATGTTCTTCGGTACATGCCAATCACACCAAGGCTTCAACGTCTTTTCATGGTCGAAGAGACGGCCAGACAGATAACATGGCACAAAATGGGCAAAAGAACCGAACTAGATGCAGATAGGAATCAGATGTTGGTACACACATCGGATGCTTTTGTGTGGAAGCACTTCGATGCATTACATGCGGATAAAGCGGCAGATCCAAGGCATCCTCGAGTCGGCCTCAGCACGGATAGGTTCAATTTTTTTGGTATGACGGCAACCCAATACAGTTGTTGGCCTGTATTTGTCATTCCACTCAATCCCCCCTGGACGGATTATGCAAAGAAAGAACATTTTCCTGATGTTGATAATTCCAGGGCCCAACTATCCGAGGAAGAATATGAATGTGTACATCCAGCCGCTTAAGGATGAATTGCAAGAAGCTTGGGATAAAGGGTTCAAGACATACGACGCCGCTAGGAAAGAAAACTTCAAAATGGATGTCTGGTACATGTACTCGATGCATGACTTGCCGGCGTATGCGCTATTCGCTGGCTGGAGTACGCATGGAAGGTTCTCGTGCCCCACATGCAAGGCAGCTCTTCAGTTTCATTGGCTGCAGGCAGGTCACAAGTTTTCTTGCTTCGACTTGCATAGACAGTTCCTGGATCCTTGCCATAAGTTCAGAAAAGACAAGAAGAACTTAATCAAAGGTAAAGTTGTCAAAAACTCTGCACCACTTGCGTTGACAGGCCAACAGATCCTGGATCAGTTAAACGCTCTCGAGCCTGATGCAGAGCGTCCAGGATATTTCAAGGGGTATAATTCGGAACATGCCTGGACTCACAAAGCATGCTCGTGGGATCTACCTTACTTCAAAGACCTCGTTCTTCCACACTACATCGACATGATGCACACTGAAAAGAATATTGGGGAGGCCCTTTTTGGTACATTGTTCGGCCTAGATGGGAAGTCAAAGGACAATCCTAAGTCTAGAGTCGATCAGCAGACTCTATGTGATAGACCGTTACAGAACATGCGACAACAGAAAGGAAAGCAGAACTAGACAAAGCCAAAGGCCTGGTTCAATCTTACAAGGGGAGAAATGAGGGAAATGGTCTTGTGAGTGAAAATGCACTTGATGTTCCCTGATGGGTATGCATCGAATCTAAAGAGGGGAGCGAGTCTTGAAATATTGAAAATATTTGGTCTCAAGAGTCATGATTGGCACATATGGCTTGAGCGGGTAATGCCGGTGATGTTGCGTGGCTTTATCCCTGAGGATGAATGGCTAGTACTGGCAGAGCTGAGCTATTTCTTCCATGTTCTTTGTGCGAAAGAAATATCGCCTGGCGTGCTAGATGGCATGGAAAAGATTGCGCTGGAGTTGCTCTGCAAGTTAGAGAAGATCTTTCCACCAGGCTTCTTTAATTCAACGCAACATTTGATTTTACATCTCCCAACCGAGGAAAGATTGGGGGGTGTGCAAAATCGTTGGTGCTATGCAACTGAGAGCATGCAGAAGACGCTTTGAGCAAAATGTAAAAATAAACGTAGAATTGAAGCATCGGTGGTCGAGGCATTCATTACTCAGGAGGCGGCAAACTTCATGACAGCACACTACGAAGCCAAAAATCATCATTTGCATAATCCGAAGCCTCGGTACAATCCTGGCGACCCTAAAAAAGGTCGATCCAACCCCAGCCTATTCAAAGGGAAGCTCGCACCAGCCGGTGCTTCGAAACCAATAGCGTTGGATGTCGAAGAATGGCAGACCATTTCATTGTATTTCTTCAACAACCTAACACAAGTGCGGCCGTACATCGAGTAAGTTCTCGGTACATTGTTTCGCAACTTCTGATTCCTTTGAACTGCTCTTATTCCTGGATATTTGATACAGTCGATACATCGCCAAATTCTCGGATGGAGCGGTGATCCAAAAGGATTTCATCAAAGAGTATGAGCTTGTGGCAAAGCATGGAGGCGGCAATCCCGGTTTCATCTCTTGGTTCAAACAAACGGTAATTACCATTAATATACCATTTCATTTTTGGTATAATTTGTGGCTAACGCGACAATCCTTTCGTATTAAACTTGTAGGCTAATTCGGAGTCTATGGACGCCGAATTGAGACAAGTCGCTAATGGTTTTCACTATAAGGTCCGTTCATTTGAGAAATACGACATCAACGGGTATCGCTTTCGTACCTTTGGCAAAGAGCTATCTATGCCCGACCGAAAATCTACAAATTCTAGTGTCTTTGCTATCGACGAAGGAGGTACCGAGTATTATGGAAGAGTTGAAGCAATTTATGAACTTCTATTCTATGGTGAAAACCCACCGAACGTCGTAGTCTTCAAATGTTATTGGTTCCAGCCAAAGGAGACTAGAAGGACTCATGAACATATAGGGCTAGTCGAAATCAAACAAAGCACCCATTTAGATGTTCCCGATGTCCATATTACGGCTTAACAGGCGACCCAAGTTTTCTATCTACTATGGGCCTGCCAAACGAATACAAATCTGAATGGTTGGGATGTCGTTTATGAAGTGCCACCATGTAACAGACCACCTCCCCCCAATGAAGAGGATTATTAAGATCACATTAACCTAGACACATATGAAGGAGAATTCTTCCAAGAAACACGTCTTTCCAAAAAATGTTTCAAGAACCGTTCTACTTCTTCACCCCAGAACATGGAAGTACTCAGCGACAGTGAAGAATCCGACTTCACCCCTAAGCCAGAACAAGAAGAGCCGGAAGAAGAAGAGGTTACTGCTGTGGATGACCTGTGAATGCTTGACCGATTACAGAAAGGCCTTCCACCTGTTGATGCCGCTGAACCCGATGCGCACGTCATTCATGATGACACGCATGATAGTGATCATGATGATGCATTTATTGACGATCCAGACGATTATTAGTTTGTATGCATCCCAACTTTAATTATATACATATTATTATTCATGTCAAGTATTCAATTTTTTATGTTGTACTAATTTCGTTTACTTTTTGTCATGGAAGGTGTTGAAAGATGGTGGGCACGGGACTAGAGCGCTCTGCGGGTTCTTCTTCATTGACGGCCCGCGGGAGGGGTACTTCTATTCCACCCCTATCTCTCTGGAGAGCGTTGATAGACTATATAGGGACACCGATGGGCGCTTCTTCGTCAGTGTCGTTGTCAATCGAGAGAGGAGGTCGGGGAGGGAAGAAAGGTAAAGGACGTGGCCACGGGAGAGGTAGGCTGACTGCTACGCCTTCCTCGCCGCCACCCCCATCTCATTCACCCGAGCAAACGACTGCTAGGGTGGACCCATTTGAGGTGGAGGCTAAAGGGACTCCGGAGCATGAGCCTCGGGTCGATGGGACTTCGGCCCATGAGACTCCGGTCCCAGAGGCTTCGACCCACGAGACTCTGGCCCATGAGACTCCGAACCATGATGGGGATCGGGCTACGTCCCAGGAGACGTCTAGATAGGGTACCTGGCCGGAACCGCCTGAGTGGCCGAGTGGCCATGATGATGGTGGCGGGGATCAGTTTACTGATAGTGAGGGCGAGGTGGTTGAGGGGGTCACCGTATACCAACGTGGTAGTACACTGCTCCTGCCCCAGCCGGCAAACCGCGAGCAGAGGCCAGTGATTAGGCCTGATGGGGAGAAGTAAGTGCATTTACTCTTTTTGTACCTTTTGCCTTCACATTTCTTCAAATATCTAATGTGTTGGCCTTGTCATACCGCAGGCGTTGGCATCACACCAAGGGAGTCGGCAGGCCCAACTCCGTCCTTGGTGTGCTTTGCTGGCAAAATTTCCCGGGGTTTGTCACGTTGCCCGGTGAGGGTCAGCTTCCACAGCTAGGATTGAGCTGGGAGCACTACAAGGCTTCCCAGACCCCGCCGGAGGAGATGATCGACGGTGTCTTGTTCCTCACGAGGGTCGAGATGGTGATGAGAAGCTTTTGGGTAATTTCTCCTTTACACAATTAAAAATTAACAATAGCGAGTTATTGTATTAATTAGTGTTGTCTCGTTTGGTTGAATACCTTCTACAGGTGTGAGGATGGATACGAGGAGGAGGCGACAAAGGTTATCGATACCGAGTGCAAGCGCCTATTAAAAAATTTACGGCATGAGGCTTGGCCGCAGGCTGTTCAAGACTACTACGTCAAGCGTTGTATTTAGAAGGAGAAGCCGTCATGCCACGAAAAGTTTCTGAAGAAGCATCAGTACATGAAGGTATAATTACCTGTTCCTAAGGCCTTGTACATAGTTTCCTTGATTTGATTCGTAGGCGTAGCGCTCAAATTTCTCTTTACTAACTTAGGTGCCCCCGAGATGGTGTGCGGATAAGATGGATTGTTGGGAGGTGTTGGTGGATGAGTGGTGCACACCCAACTGGCAAGCTGTCCACGAAGCTGCGAAGGACCAGCGTGCCCAAATGGTTGGCGTGCCACAACATCAAGGCAGCGCCAACTTATTTCAGTTCGGGCGGAACTAGGTATGTGGTTTGTTTCATGATTCATGTAATTCATTCTTCATGCTAGCTTGAGCCCTTTAGTAATACTTTGTTCCTCTCTTTTAGGCGCATTACAATAAGACGGAGGTACCAGAGGTGTACGACCTCTATGCCATGGCCCATACTGCCTCGTACAAGAAGGCCAAGGCATTCTCTGAGTCTGACCTCGATCAATCAGAAAAGTTCACCAACATCTCCTCCCACCACAAGCTCACGAGGTACAACAAGGAGGGGAAGGCGAGGAGAGGGAAGGACTTTAACCCGAGCCAACATCCTTTGGATCCAGAGCAGGTGATGATAGCTGGTGGCGGGAGGCCCCATGGCTCGATAGCCATCGAAGATGGACTGATACGTTGTCCTCTCACCCTCCCAGAGATCAAGGCGCGCCAAACGAGCTCCTGTCCTGAGATAAAGCCTCATCCACGGCCAGTCGATCTCATCATCGAGGTTAATTATACGGACTCAGATATCTTTCCTCCTTACATGTGTGTGCGGCCATCGATGATTACAATGCTAACGAGGAGTGGTGTTGCAGGCTGCTATTCAGAAGGAGAGAGCGACAACCCAGGCGCTTCTGGAGGAGAGGGACCAGTTGGCGGCGGAGAGGGAACTGGCGGCGGAGGAGAGGAGGGCTAGGTTGTTGGAGGAGGAGAGGGCACAGAATGAGGCAGCTCACCGGGCCATGTACGAGCTCTTCGTGGTAAGTTTCTTCTGCATATTAGCCAAATCATGCACGTAATGTTCGTTTCATTACTAACTAATATGACTTACTCATGAAAACAGAAAGTGCATTCTATCAACTAGCGGGGGTGAATAGGCGATTTTTATAAATTCGTCACTGAGGAATTACTAGTTGAGGAATTTGCTATGTGACGAACTACGAGCAGCGGAATAAGTACTCAAGTGCATGCAAAACATAACTGTAGCATAGTCATCATGATGAAATGAAACATACACAGAGCATGAATAGCGTGAATAGGATAAGCAGGCAGAAGACAAAGTGACTGAAGAATTTGAGGTGAGGAAATTGAGAAAGTCTTCAGTCAAATTCTTCAAACAGTAACGATCAGTTTCATCAACAAGTACTTCAAGAAATTGAAAGGGTTGAGGAAATAGAACCAGGAGCTTGATGAAGACAATGATTTGATGACCCAGTTCCAACTGCTGTGACAGTCGTACGTCTGGTTCATAGCGGCTTGGTATTTAAACCAAAGGACACACAGTCCCAGGACACTTAGTCATTGCCCATATTCTCTTTGAGCTAAGGTCACACAGACCTCGCCCAACACTCATGGTAAGTCTTCAGGGTACACTTCCAAACCCTCACAAACTCGGTCACCCGGTGCTCCACAATTGACTGCTGGATGCTCTAGACCATGACGCCTAACCGTCTGGAAGATGCACAGTCTTCAAAGGTAAAAAGTGTTGGCTCCACAAAGGAACAATCTCTTCAGTGATGCTCAATCACTTTGGGTTTTGGTGGTTTTGGTTTTGGGTTTTTCCTCACTGATGATTTTCTCTCAAAGTCCTCAGAGGATGGGTTGCTCTGAAATGACAAGTGTCAATCTCTCTCGAAGCAGCCAACCAGCTAGTGGTTGTCGGGGGGCGGCTATTTATAGCCAGGGTGCAACCCGACATGATATGACATAAATGCCCCTAATGATATGACCGTTATGTGGATAGGATATTTGGACAGCTCGCGTGAGGCACAGCAACGGTCGGAGATTTCTACTCTCAAATTCCTCAGGGCTGTCATATTCCTCAAGGTAGGCAATTTGCACTAGCGAAATCCTAACTCCTTAGTCAGAAAAAATTCCTTAGAGAACAGAAGAACTTCGTCTCTGTCACTGAAGAAATTGACTAAACTACAAGAGATTTCCAAAGGCTTCACTCGAAGGTTTTGGGTATGTGTAGGCTTTGAGATGAGCACCACTTGGAAATTCTTCCTTAGTATTACCTCGACCCCCTTTAATAGTACGGTGTTTCCCATGACTCAAAGAAAGGAAATGAAACTACGAAAACAAAAGTCTTCACGCTTCATAGTCCTCGTATAAATATCTTCAAGGTCTCACCAATTTCTTCATTCTTCAAAGTCTTCAGGGAATATCAAAGTCTTCAGCTGAAGACATTCATTTTTAGGGGTCGACATTCTTCGTATATATCAAACTCCTCAGTGACTTATAGAGCCTATGTACACTCACACACATATTAGTCCCTTAACCTATAAGTCTTGAATACACCAAAATCACTAAGGGGCACTAGATGCACTTACAATCTCCCCCTTTTTGGTGATTGATGACAAATAGGTTATGCTTTCAATGGGGATAAACATATGAAGTGTAAGGACTGAGTTTGAGTAATTTGATTGCAAGATATAGAGGAACTCCCCCTGAAGATGTGCATATTTGAGGAATTTGCTTTGGACTGCAAATTCACATGGCAGGATAAAATCTTGGAGATCTCCCCCTATATCTTGTAATCCATACACACATTTAACATATATCATGAGGAAATTGAAATGCATGATGGAAAATGGTGTCTGACAAAATTCAGCATGCGTGCATTAAAGTACTTGAAGAAATAAGCATGCGGATAGCAGTTCAAAAGTGTTAGGCCACCATCGGACTTAAGTTTACAACTCAACCAGCAAACACTTCAGAAGGGCGAGAGTTGCAACTTAAACAACAATAGACCATATAAAGAGACCCGCTTGAAGACTAACTCAAATTTCTCCCCCTTTGTCATCAAGTGACCAAAAGGGATGAAATTGAGGACTAACGCCCCTGAAGAATTTCATCTTGATGGTGGTGGAGAAGCGCCAGCATTGTCGGGGTCAGTTGGTGGGGTAGGGCCTTCAGCAGTATCCTCAATGTCTTCAGCTTCATTCGTCTCACGCGATGAAGAATATGAACTTGTGACGAGCAGAGGGACTTTGACCTTCTTGAATTTCTTCTCAGGAAGATGAGACCAGTCAAAGTTTTGCTGAAGATCCACCTCATTGAGTTCTTCAAGAGTCTTGAGGTGTGAGAGGATGGCCCAGGAGCGGTTGAGGATTTCATGCACATAGTAATGATTTTTCCTCACAGAGTTCTGCATCATAGTCATGTTCTGAAGAATTGATTTGAACTGATGTTTGACCCACTTGTGACTATGATCAACCTTCTGATGAAGACTTAGAAGAAGCTCACGGGGCAGGAGCTTGAGGATTTTTAGCTGAGACTTTTGCGGCAGAATCTTGGGTGGCAGAGTCATCATTGGTGGAGTAAGATGCAGCCTTACGAAATTGACCATCCAATGGGCGCATGCCTTCATCAATTACAGCTTTGCCTTTTCCTTCAACTAAAGAAAATGTCTTCTTTAGGACTTCAATCGGAGGCAGAAAACTGAAGTGATTCTGAAAGTCAGCCTTAAATGGAATTGAAGACCATGATCTGATGAATTTCATGATCGAGGGAGCATAAGGCTTCAACTCGAATGGTGACACAGCTATATTTGCCAAAATCCTCATGAAGAAGTCGTGATAATTGATGGGAATCCCATGAATGATGTTAAACGGCAAATTCTTCATGATGCCAACAACTTCTTCTTCTTCAGAGTTGCGGCCTTCATGAGGCAAAGCTTCATCAGCACTTGCATCATGTGATTTGGCAGTTCAGGTTCATCATAGATGCATCTTGCTCCTTCTAAAGGAAATGGAATTGGGACAGCATGAAGCAATTCAGTCGCTGGAGCAGTGTAGTGTGTGTTGCCAGACATCCAATCCAGAATCCATGTGTTAACATCAGAAGCTTCACCAGAAATTTGCAAGGTTGCATAAAATTGAATAATTAGCTCTTCATTCCAATCACAGACATCAGCATAGAATGGCAGAAGCCCGACGTCATGAAGAACTGTGAGCACAGGAGTGAAACAGGGGATGGACTCCATATCCACATGAGGAATTTGATGATGCTGGAAGACTATGTCCTTGTCAAACAGTACAGCTGCATAGAAATTCATCTGTGACGGAGTCCAGAACCTTGAGCGTCCAACCCTTGCAGATTCATATGGATTTGGCCCTGTGAACAAAATGTGTTCATTGAAGAAATTCGCCTTGATGAATTTGGGGCGCTTTGAGCCTTTGAATGGTAGCTTTGGCTTAGGCCGAAGATTGGGCTTGAAGGACCCACAATTTCCTTAGGCATGACAGCAGTTTCTCCACACTGAGGAACTTGTGCAGCAGTTTCTTCAGGTGCAGTCTGGGTATGAACATCTTCAGCTGATGCAGCTGGAATTTCTTCAGGTACAGTCATGAGGGGAGTGGATAGACCTTCAGAGCATGTTTGAATTTCTTTAGTCTGAGCAGGCGACTGGGGAATTTGAGCAAGAGGAGTGGTCATTGGTGAATTGGGGTGAGCAGCCTCCCAATAATCATCATTGATAAGTGGAGTTGTATTTCCAATGTCAACATCCTCATCCATTTCTTCAACACCAGCCTCATCAGTAGTTAACTGAGGCTGGGGCGATGATACCAGAGGGGTTGAAGCATTTGCTTCCACCTCTATTTCTTCATCAATCTGCTCTGAGGAAACAACAGAGTGATTATCTTCATCTTCTTCATTTGGAATGACATAGTCTTCACCAAATGGAACAATTTCATAAGCTGGGACAACTGAGATAAGAGTTGCATCAATTGGTTCATTTGAAGAACTTGGCAAAGTCTTCAATTTCTTCATAGCTGAGGAATCTGCAGATGGTGATGCTTTCCTTTTCAGTGCAGCTTCCTTCTCCGCAGCCTTTGTTTTCTTCACTTCTGATGCAGAAGAAACTGTGACTTTCTTCACCCTTGAAGATTTTGCTTGAGGAGCACGGGGTGAAGTGGGAGCAATTTCTTCAGGCACGACTGATGCAGTCGCCCTGGCAGTTTCTTCAGGCGCAACATTGGGAGTTGCCCTGGGAATTTCTTTAGCAGCATGAATTTCTTTAGCTGCACTAGCAGTTTTTTCAGCAGGCTGAGCGAAAGAGCTTGCCTGAGGATTTTGTGGTTGCGAGCGAGCAGCAACCCTTGTGTTGTGGTCCTTGATGACTTTGTTGTCATCAATATCAACAAATCTGACCTTGGGACCTTTCCAATCAGCATAGTACCTGTCAAATTCACCACTGAGGCCTTTGATGTCCTTTTGGACAAAGAGGAGCTGTTCAGGCGTCAGGTTGAGAACGTTGTTCTTCATGAAGCGCTCTTTTTTGAACTGAGCCTTCTTTGCCTTCCTGGCCTTCTCAAACTTCCACATTTCTTCACCGATGAAGGCGTTGAGGACATGACTTGGACCAGGAGGCAGTTTCAAGTCATCAATGGGAGTGTTTGGATCATTGTGCCAGATATCAATGAAGTCTAGCACAATTCTTGGATCGAGCCAAAGAGGAATTTGAGTGTCTTTGCTTGAGCCACTCTCTCCTGTTTGTTTTTGACGATTTCAGCTAGTTCATCGTCATTAGCTTCATCATCCTCAGATTCGGAGGGAACTTGTGAGGACTTGGCCTCCTACCTCGTCCAGCAGTCGCTTTCACTTTAAGCAAAGCAGGACTGCTTGAGGAATGTGCTTGGGCTCATGAGGTTGGTGATGCCCCTGAAGCAATTGAAAAACCGGCCGTCCTCTAACATGTTTCAAGGTGCACAGGTGTTGAGGACTGGGTAGCAACAGCTGAAGATTGAGCTGCTACTGAGGGCATTGTAGGAGCCCTTGATGATTTTGCCTGAGGCATTTGCAGTGAAGAACTTGGCCGTGAGGGCATATGGCTTGAAGATTTAGGCTTTTAGCCAATTTTCTTCATCATGGCTTTCTTTGGTGCAGATCCACTTGCAGAGGCTCCAGCAGGTGCAGCAGCAGCAGAGTCCTCATTGAATTTCTTCAGAGCCTCCTTGGCAGTTCTAGCCAACTTGGCCTGAAGCTTTTCCCATTCATGAGGAAAGTCTTCACCAGTTTTGAGACTGGTAGGATCAGCACATTGGCCTTGAGCCAAAGGTTGTCTTCGGCATGAGGGTTTAAGAGCGAATTTCTTCATGTACTTTGGGGTAACATAACGATAATCTCTCCATTCCCTTGCCCATCTCCTCTCAATCTTCTGAATGCGTATTTGACGCTTCTGTTTGGTTTCCTTCCCATACATTTCCTCATCAGGTGTGCAGTACTCAGCATATAAGTCATCAGGAATTTCAAAAGCAGTGTCCACTTCTGGTTTCGTTCCTACTTTCTAAGGTCTTTTCCCATCTGCCATTTTCGTCAGCTGAGTATTATGAACTTTTGAGGATTCTCACAAAGTATGCAATTTTTCTTTAAGGAACGCTGCAAGTGAGTTAAGTTGATGAGAACCTAGAGATTCATCAGCTGACATTTGTACCTGTGAATAGAGTATAGGTGCGAAGAATTTGAAGAGGTCATATGAGTTCTCAGAAATTTTTGCAAAAGTATCAAGTTTGAGGCATTTGACCATAGATGACTTGAAGAATTTCACTAAGTGTTCTTGACTTAGTTTCCAGAGTTGTGTAGATTTGAAGATCCACACAATTGAGGAATCTTGAAGAAAATCACAACTTAGCGAAATAAATCAAGAGAAGGACTTTGTTTGGTGCTTAAGAGATGGATTGCTGAAGAATAAACACCTTTTGAGGATTTTTTGAAAATCATAGGAATCAAAATAGGGTAGTAAAATTAGATTTTAATTACCCTGGTGAAGAACATGATGAACTGGGAGTGGGAACAGTGAAGTTCGTCAGTCCAGATCTTCTGTACCCTAACTCGGCGACAGAAGACAGCTATGACGGCGGCGAAGTGAAGATTTCCGCGGCCGACGCGAGTACGACGACAGGGAGGTCAAGGCAGTGAAGCTTTTCCTCTCCGGTAGCGATGAAGTTAGCGGTGGCACTAGGTCTGAGCTCGAGTGGGAAGATGCGGTCGAGCGGAGTAAAAGTGAGAAAGTAAGGGGAGGGGGTATTTATAGCCGAAGTGAAAAATTAATAGTCCGAAGATTTTGGACAGTTATACCCTTGACCCTTGCTATCCACGCGACATGTGTCACCCAGGTGGTGAGAAGAGGAGATAGTGGGGGATCGTGGGTTATCCAGTCGTGGGAATCGGAATCGGTTTGAGCGGCAACCGCCAAAAATTGAAATTGAAAAATTTAAAGTTTCGTTCGCAAATTCTGCATCTGACAAGGACACAGTGAAGATGTTGAACGGGTTTCAAGGTAGAACGCATATGAAGAATTTATGAACAGACTGGGTTGAGTTTAGCAAAGAGGCGGAACGGGTCCGATCACATTCACTTAGAAGAAAATCAACTTGAAGAATTAGCTATAAGTGAATGTTGTTAAGGACATTGAAAACTCAATATTTATATATATAGTCAATGAAGAGAAACCCACATGAAAAACATCAGTTGAAAAGTTTGAAGAATTTGAAATTTTGAGCAATTTGCAAACTTGAAGAATTTGACAATTTTAAGAATTTGCAAAATGATGAAAAACTCAATTTCTGAAGAAATTCAACTATGGTGGTGGCGTGACCCACCATATAAGAATGATGATTACAGACACCGCGTACAATTGTCGTAGGGTTCTGAGAATTGAATTCTTCATTAATTTCTTCACACTTAGAGAGTTAGTCTTCATTGATTGAAGAAAAACATTACTTCGTGTGTTGCGCATCAAAGTCATCAATATTGCATAAGTGTTAGGATGTGTGCCCTTTCAAAGAACATTCGAAGATTCTAAGATATTTAGCTCACACCGCAATTTGCAAAATCTCTTCTCATCCAAGGGCTTTGTGAAGATATCAGCTAGTTGTTCTTCAGTCTTCACGTGGTCGATGAAGATATCGCCCTTCATCACATGCATGGTCACGAAGAATATGATGACGAATCTGGATGTGCTTGGTCTTTGAGTGTTGAACTGGGTTGTAAGCAATCTTGCTGGCACTCTCGTTGCCGCAGTAGAGAGGGACATTCTTCACGTTGATGTCGTAGTCCTTGAGGGTTTGCTTCATCCATAGCAATTGAGCACAACAGGAACCAGCAGCAATGTACTCAGCTTTAGCAGTAGATAGTGACACGCAGTTTTGCTTCTTCGAGGACCAATAGACTAAGGATCGTCCGAGGAAATGACATGTGCCTGATGTTGACTTGCGGTCCACATGATCACCAGCATAATCAGAATCAGAATATCCAATGAGGTCAAGATCTGAGCCCTTGGGGTACCATAATCCTAGTGTTGGTGTGTGAGCTAGATATCGAAGAATATGCTTCACAGCCTTACGGTGTGATTCCTTCGGTGTTGCTTGAAAACAGGCACACATGCAAACACTAAGCATAATATCTGGCCTAGATGCACATAGATACAATAAAGAGCTAATCATGAAGCGATATACCTTCTGATCGAAATCTTTACCATTTTCATCAGTGCAGAGTTGACCAGTAGTGGGCATAGGAATCTTGATGCCTTTGCAATCTTGCATGTTGAATTTCTTCAGGACATCCTTGAGGTATTTCTCTTGAGAGATGAAGATGCCATTGCGTTGTTGACGAATTTGAAGCCCTAGGAAGAATTTGAGCTCTCCCATCATAGACATTTGATATTCTTCACTCATCATATAGGCAAATTCGTCACTGTAATGTTTGTCAGTACATCCAAAGATAATATCGTCCACATATATTTGACACGCAAATAATTCATCATCATATGATTTTGTGAAAAGAGTTGGGTCAAGTGACCCGAGTTTGAAGCCTTTCTTCATGAGGAATTCCTTTAGTGTGTCATACCACGCCCGAGGGGCTTGCTTGAGGCCATAGAGAGCCTTGTTGAGTCTGAAGACTTTGTCAGGATGCTTAGGATCTTCAAAACCTAGGGGTTGAGCAACATATACTTCTTCCTCAAGCTTACCATTGAGGAACACACTTTTCACTTACATTTGATATAAGATGATATTGTGATGGTTAGCATAAGCAAGCAATATGCGAATAGCTTCATGTCTAGCAACAGGTGCAGAAGTTTCATCAAAGTCAATTCCCTCAAGCTGTGTGTAGCCATGTGCCACAAGACGGGCCTTATTCCTCACTACCTAACCTAGTTCGTCTTGTTTGTTGCGGTTGATCCACTTGGTACCTATGACATTGTGCTTGCGAGGATCTGGGAGTTTGACAAGTTCCCACACGTTGTTGAGCTTGAAGTGATGCAATTCCTCTTGCATAGCTTGAATCCACTTAGGCTCCAAGAAAGCTTCATCAACTTTGGTGGGCTCTGTGATAGAGACAAAAGCAAAGTGCCCACAAAAGTTAGACAAATGACAGGCTCTTGAGCGAGTGAGAGGACCTGGTGCATTGATGTCGTCGAGGATTTTCTCAATTTGCACTTCATTTGCAAGTCTTGGATGATTAGGTTGAAGACTTTGTTGAGGCTGAGCATTTTCTTCAGCGCCATTTTCTTTAGGTGTGTCAGCATGAATATCTTCAGCATTCGGTACAACTTCTTCATAGAGTAGTTGTTCTTCAGTAGGGATCACATCTTGTGTGGCCTTGAACCTAATGGATTCTTCAGGAGACATTTCATCTAGCACAGGAGGTAGGTGCTCTCTTTCTGAGCCATTAATTTCATCGAACTGCGCATCTATAGTTTCAACAACCTTGTTGTGATAGGTGTTGAAGACTATGTAGGTGTGCGAGTCCTTTCCGTAACCAAGCATAAAACCTTCATGTGGTTTCGGTGCAAATTTAGAGTTGTGGTGAGGATCACTAATCCAGCATTTAGCACCGAAGACTTTGAAATAACTCACATTGGGTTTCCTGTCAGTGATGTGCTCATATGAAGTCTTCTTGAGGAATTTGTAAAGATATACCTTGTTGATGATGTGGCAAGCAGTATTGATTGCCTCAGGCCAGAAACGATGAGGGGTCTTGTATTCATCAAGCATGGTGTGAGCCATCTCAACAAGAGTCCTATTCTTGCACCCCACAACGCCATTCTACTGAGGAGTACAAGGGGCAGATAGCTCATGAGTAATACCAGGTTCAACAAGATAATCATCAAGACCAGTGTTCTTGAACTCAGTCCCATTATCACTCCTGATATGCTTGATCTAGACGCCGAAATTCGTCGAGGCCCTTGAAGAAAATCGTTTGAAGACATTCTGCACTTTAGATTTGTACAGGATAATGTGCACCCAAGTATAGCGAGAAAAATCATCAACAATTACAAAGCCATATAAGCATGGAGTATTTGTTAGTGTGGCATAGTGAGTGGGACCAAAGATATCCATATGAAGCAATTCAAAAGGACGAGTGGTAGCCATGATAGTCTTGGATGGATGCTTGGATCTGGTCATCTTTCCAGACTCACAAGCTCCACACAAGTGATCCTTGAGGAAATTGACACCCTCAATACCAATGACGTGCTTTTTCTTCGTGAGCGTGTGGAAGTTCCTCATGCCAGTCTGTCCAAGTCGTCGATGCCATAACCAGCCTTCTGAAGCTTTTGCAAGTAGACATGTGGCCGACTGTGGACCTGTAGAGAAATCAACAATATACAAGTCTCCTCTCCTAAAGCCTTCGAAGACTTTGGATTTGTCAGATTCCATGACGACAACACAACGATATTTTCCAAAGATGACAACCATATCAAGATCACAAAGCATTGAGACAGACATGAGGTTGAATCCAAGGGATTCGACAAGCATTACTTTATCCATGTGTCGATCCTTCGAGATTGCAACCTTACCTAGACCCAATACCTTGCTTTTTTTCCTTTGTCACCAGTCATGTGGTTGGTGCAGCCACTGTCTAGGACCCACTCAGTAGCTTTGGGTGGCTCATCCTGCAGATGAATTAGTACCACTTACGAACACATATACTTCAGAGTGAAGAATATGATATCAAATTCATCAGATTGAATTTCATCACATAGTATAGTAAGCAAAGTAATGTGAGGACGTGAGAAATGAATGATTTATTTCTTCGTCATTAGCTTGCATCCTTTCAAGCATTTCATCAGTTCTCTAGCAAATTCATCACACGCTTAAGTTCGTCTGGAGACCTGAACCTATATAAGAGATTAGTTCAATTTCTTCACCACCCACATCTAGAGGGGTGGTAAAGAGTTCATCATTCTGCGCGCTCCATATGAGAAAGGTGTCATTGAAGCAAGTGCACTTTGTTTCACAGGAACAGGGTTAGAGTACTCATATGAATAAGCAGAGAAATTCTTTGAGGACTTATGAATATAATGATTTGAAGAGTAATCAACATATTCATGACCCTTAGATTTTCCCTGCAAAACTAAAGCATTAGCGCGAGAATGATATAATTTTTGACCATATGAGGAATTTGGTCCATGTGAGGACTTTGGTCCTTGTGAAGACTTTGGTCCAAATGAAGAATTTGATCTGGGGTTCCTGTTCTTCACTGGTGGTGTCATGATGACATTCACTTGAATATTTTCAAGGTACCTTTTGGGGACCCAGATTTTCTTCATTGGAGGACCGTTCCTGCAGTTAGTACCAACATATCTGGCAAATACTTCACCATTCTGATTTTTGAACAGTTTATAGTTGGAGTCAAATGACTCATCAGAGGAATATGAAGATTCACAAGTAAAGCCAGATAAAGTGGATGGATCTACATGAGGTCCTTTTGCAGCAACCCGTGAGGTTTTGGGGTACTGCTCAGGTTTCTAGTAGGATCCATCAACATTGAGTTTCCTCTCAAAGGCAATACCCTCTTTTCTGGGGTTCCTGTTTAGAATCTGCTTTTTAAGCACATCACAAAGGGTTTGATGCCCTTTGAGGCTTTTGTATATGCATGTCACATACAATTCCTTCAACCCTGCATTATCATTAGTGACACTTGTGGTATCCTCAGCTGAGGAATTTATGACCACAGAAATAGTTGAAGAATTTGCAGCAATAGAAGCATTTGAACTTTCTAGTGAAGAATGAGCAGTTTCACGTTCGATGCATTTCAAGCAAGGTGGAACGAAATCTTCCTGAGTGGTACTGATCCGTTGAGCAAGCAAAGAATCGTTATCCCTTTGAAGATCTTCATGAGACACCCTTAGTTTCTCAAGATCTTGCTTTCTTTGAAGAAATTCATAAGAAAGCTTCTCATGGTCGACTAAGAGAGCATCATGACGACTTTGAAGGTTATCAAACCTGGACTGAAGACTTTGAAGTCCCTTAGTCAGAGTTTGAGTGCGATCCATTTCCTCATTCAACAGGTCATCGCTTTTGTCTAGCAGTTTCTGACCCCTTTCCAAAGTAGTATGTTGTTTGGTGGCAATATTAGCAAGTTTGGAATAGCTAGGTTTGAGGTTTTCATCAGATTCACATTCACTAGATTCAGATGCAATACCTTTGAACCTTTTGCCATGAGGCACATAGACGAGGAAGGTGGAATTGAATCTGTCTCCTGAGATTTGAGGAAATTCTTGTATTCGATGAACATGGGATCTTGACGAGTGCGATAACCTTCATGAACATCGGAGAGCCTGTCCCAGATGAGCTTTGCATTTTGAAGATGATAGATGCTTTTGAACATGACCTTTGATAAGCTAGAGCAGATGATATTCTTCGCCTGAGTGTCCAGCTGTGTGTACTTATGAATGTCATTAGCATTTGCCATCATGCAGATATCCATCAATCCTAGTTCAGTAACAGTCCATAACTCGTTGTTCTTTGATATGAGATTCTTCCGCATGTGGACTTTCCATTTGGGATAGTCAGTGCCATCAAAGACGGGGCACACTGTGGATGCCAGGGCACTTTTTGCCATGAAGCAATAGGAGGGAGCATAGTCATCATTGCCAAGGTTGGAGTCATCATCATTTTCCTCAGTGTTGAAGATTGACTTGCTGACGAAGGAAGTAGCGAGGGCTAGGCTAGCCACACCAGAGTTAGACTCCTCTTCAGATTCCTCCGCTTCGTCATATTCTTCAGATTCTTCTTCAGAATCCATTTCCTTGCCAATAAGTGCCCGAGCCTTCCTTAAGTTGTTCTTCTTGTGCGATGAGGACTTTGAAGATGAGGACTTTGAGGACTTTGAAGATTTCTTCTTTTTCTTCGAGTCATCAGAACTATCATCCTTGTATTTCTTCTTCTTTGATTCTTTTTCCCAGAGAGGACAGTCAGCAATATAGTGGCCAGATTTCTTGCATTTGTGACAAGTTCTCTTCTTGTAATTGCTTGATGAAGATTCTGAGTTCTTCATGCCACTTCTTGATGATTTTCCAAACCGACCTCTCCTTGAGAACTTCTGGAATTTCCTCACGAGCATTGCAAGCTCCTGACTCAGTTCTTTAGGATCACCAATGCTACTGTCAGATTCTTTGCCTTCGGATGAGGAAATTGCATTAGCCTTCAACGCACGAGATCTTCCATAGCTTGGCCCATAGAGGTCTCTCTTCTTAGCTTGTTGGAATTCATGAGTATTGAGTCTCTCAAGAATATCAGCAGGATCTAGTGACTTGTAGTCTCCACGTTCTTGAATCATCAAAGCAAGTGTATCAAATGAGCAATCAAGAGATCTCGGTAGTTTCTTCACCACCTCATGGTCGGTGATGTCAGTGGCACCAAGAGCTTGGAGCTCATTGGAGATATCAGTGAGACGATCGAAAGTTTGTTGAACATTTTCGTTGTCGAGTCTTTTGAAGCAGTTGAAGAGATTGCGAAGAACATCAACTCGAGAGTCACGTTGAGTTGAAACACCTTCGTTGACTTTGGACAGCCTATCCCAGATAAGCTTAGCAGACTCCAAAGCACTCACTCTGCCATACTGACCTTTGCTCAGATGGCCACATATGATATTCTTCGCTTGAGAATTGAGTTGCTTGAATCTCTTCACATCAGCAGCGTTGATAGTGGGAGTGACGGAGGGAACACCATTTTCCACAACATACCAGAGATCGTTGTCAATTGCCTAAAGATGCATGCGCATCTTGTTCTTCTAGTAGGGGTTGTCCATCCCATCGAAGGTAGGACACCCAGCTGAGACCTTTATCATGCCTGCAGTCGACATAACTAAAACTCCAGGTGGTTAAACCAAAATCACACAGAACAAGGGAGTACCTTGCTCTGATACCAATTGAAAGTGCGTTATATCGACTAGAGGGGGGTGAATAGGAGATTTTTATAAATTCGTCACTGAGGAATTACTTGTTGAGGAATTTGCTAAGTGGCGAACTACAAGAAGCGGAATAAGTACTCAAGTGCATGTGAAACATAATTGTAGCATAGTCATCATGATGAAATGAAACATACACAGAGCATGAATAGCGTGAATGGGATAAGCATGCAAAAGACAAAGTCACTGAAGAATTTGAGATGAGGAAATTGAGAAAGTCTTCAGTCAAATTCTTCAAACAGTAATGATCAGTTTCATCAACAAGTACTTCAAGAAATTGAAAGGGTTGAGGAAATAGAACCAGGAGCTTGATGAAGACAATGATTTGATGACCTGGTTCCAACAGCTGTGACAGTCGTACGTCTGGTTCAGAGCGGCTTGGTATTTAAACCAAAGGACACACAGTCCCAGCACACACAGTCCTTACCGTATTCTCCTTGAGCTAAGGTCACACAGACCTCGCCCAACACTCGTGGTAAGTCATCAGGGTAGACTTCCAAACCCTCACAAACTTGGTCACCCGGCGATCAACAATTGACTGCTGGATGCTCTAGACCATGATGCCTAACTCTCTGGAAGATGCACAATCTTCAAAGGTAAAAAGCGTAGGCTCCACACAGGAAAAATCTCTTTAGTGATGCTCAATCACTTTGGGTTTTGGGTTTTTCCTCACTGATGATTTTCTCTCAAAGTCCTCAGAGGATGGGTTTCTCTCAAATGACAAGTGTCAATCTCTCTCGGAGCAGCCAACCAGCTAGTGGTTGTGGGGAGCGGCTATTTATAGCCAGGGTGCAACCCGACATGATATGACATAAATGCCCCTAATGATATGACCGTTATGTGGATAGGATATTTGGACAGCTGGCGCGAGGCACGGCAACGGTCGGAGATTTGTACTCTCAAATTCCTTAGGGTTGTCATATTCCTCAAGGTAGGCAATTTGCACTGGCGAAATCCTAACTCCTTAGTCAGAACATATTCCTCAGAGATCAGAAGAACTTCGTCTCTGTCACTGAAGAAATTGACTGAACTACAAGAGATTGCCAAAGGCTTCACTCGAAGGTTTTGGGTATGTGTAGGCTTTGAGATGAGCACCACTTGGAAATTCTTCCTTAGTTTTACCTCGACACCCTTTAACAGTACGGTGTTTCCTATCACTCAAAGAAAGGAAATGAAACTACGAAAACAAAAGTCTTCACGCTTCATAGTCCTCGTATCAATATCCTCAAGGTCTCACCAATTTCTTCATTCTTCAAAGTCTTCAGGGAATATCAAAGTCTTCAGCTGATGATATTCATTTTTAGGGGTCGACATTCTTCGTATATATCAAACTCCTCAGCGACTTATAGATCCTGTGTACACTCACACACATATTAGTCCCTCAACCTATAAGTCTTCAATACACCAAAATCACTAAGGGGCACTAGATGCACTTACAAAAACCAAATGTGCAGACTATGTGCGAGAAGACCGGTCAGTCCCCTCCGCCGATGCCAGTCATTATTCCGGCAGGAATGGTGAGTTTCATTTGAATAGTCATTAGTTACTAGTCTTAATATTTGAGTGTCATCATCCTAACGAGACATTGCAAATGATCTTTGGTGCAGCATAACTCGCGAGCCGCATCGCACAACCCTTCTCCAGGTAAAACCGGCCCGAGCAACCCCGGTGCTTCACCTCCGTGATGACGAGGACGGTAAGTTTTCTCTAGTGTTTTGCTTAACAAATGCATACTTAGCTTCGTACATGCTAGTTAGCCCTTATATGCCACTTACTTAGCTTATTTTCCCAAATAAAGACATACTTAGCTAATTATCCTCCAAAATGACATAATTAGCTTATTTAGTTCATTTATGACATAATTAGCATAGTTAGCTCATAAATGGCATAATAACCTTGGTTAGCTTATAAATGTCATATACATAGCTTATTTTCCTCCAAAATGACATAATAAGCTTAGTTAGCTCTAAAATGGCATAATTACCTAAGTTAGCTCTAAGATGACACAAACAAGGAATAAGAAGAAGAAAAACAAGGAAGAGGAGAAAAAGAAAGAATAGAAGAAGGAAGAGAAGAAAAAGGAAAGATATAAGAAGAATGAGAAGGAAACGGATAAAAAGATAGAAGAGAGAAGAAGAAGAAAATATATTCTTATTCTTCCTTTTTCTCCATCTTCTACTCCTTCTTATTCTTATTCTTTCTTCTTCTTTCTTTCTTTATTTCTTATTCTTCTTCTTCTTTTTCTTCTTCTTCTAGTCTTCTTCTTCTTCTTCTTCTTGTTCTTTTAGTTTTCATCTTCTTCTTCTTATTCTTCTAACTTTCTTAATTACTCCTATTTTCGCAGATTTGATTCACTTCATGGAAGCTAGCATTGATGGACTGCTAGTGTTTACCTTTTGTTTTCATTTGGATTGACTAACAATGTGAAACTATGTGTGTATATATAGATGAACAATGTGAAATTATGTATTTTGCTAGCCTATGTGTTCTCTTGTTAAATATTTCATGATGATGTTGGATACATGGCATATGCTTCATTCTGAAACTATATATATCATATATGTGCTGTGAAAATGAAGGGAAATAATACAAAAGAAACCAAAAAGGGGCAATACAAGAACTTTGCCGTCAGCCAGCCGACGGCAAAGACCTTTGACATCAGTGGGCGGATGGCAAAGCTGCCACGTGGCAGCAACATGTGCAACCTGGGAGCACCAGGGCTAACCATTTAGTCCGTTTGCCGTCCGCCGAGCCCTAGCAGATGGCAAAGGGGAGGCAAAGCAGACGGCAAAGGGGAGGCAAAGCCGTAGACAAAGGTAGATGCGTGCCACTTTCGCCGAGCCCTAGCAGACGGCAAAGGGGAGGCAAAGCCATCGGCAAAGGTAGTTGCGTGCCACATGAATGCTGACGTCAGCCGGCTGTCGGCAAGGCAGCTGCTTTTGCCGTCCACCAGCGGATGGCAACGTCTGTCGTTAGCCACCAAACGGGGCTAGCAGTAGTACGTTGTCGTCCATGAGTGTTGCCGTCCGTTTCCCTAACAAAGCGGACGACAAAGTTCTTTGTCGTCCACTACGGATATGCAGACGGCAAAGGACCTCTTTACCGGAAGTTTCTGTGCCAATAGTGGGGCCGTCAGCCAGCTCGGCAAAGGCCTTTGCCGTCCGTGGTGTGGCTCTTTGCTGTCCGCCATGGCTGGCGGCAAAGTAGCTGATTCCTGTAGTGAATCTTAAAAACTTCATCCACACAAAACTCAACAAGAACTCGTGAGATAGGTTGGTAAACATAAGAATAAATCAACACTTCATGTACTGACAAGACAAGTTGCATAATAATTTTCAAACATTAGGTATTGTATACTATCATTTCCACAATTTATGTCTACCAATATAGGCTATCGAAACTATAGGATAAGTAGATAAGAAAACTATGACAGCAATCTGTCAAAACAGAACAGTCTGTAGAAATTTATGAAAACAGTGTACTTCTATAACTCAAAAATTTATAAAAATTTAGGACGTGATAAAGAATTTATATGACAACACTGTGAAAAAATTCATAAACTTTCCACATTCCAGTAAAATATGAAAATTCAAACACTACAGAGAAAGTTTTAGTTTTTACACGGCACACATCAAACATGCAATGCAAGCATCCTAAGGCAATTCTTCAAACTTTTTATTGAAAAACAAGATTATAAATAACACCTAACATAAAATAGCAAAATATAATGACGATCTAAGCAAAGCACATATTAAGTCACGAATAAAAATATAGCTCTAAGTAAGATATACCGATAATGTTGAAAACGAAAGAGGGGATGCTTTCCGGGGAATCCCCAAGCTTAGGCGCTTGAGTATTTCTTCAATATTACCTTGGGGGTTCCTTGTGCATCCCCAATCTTAGGGTCTTACCACTCCTTATTCTTCTTATATCGGTGTCTCACCCAAAACTTGAAAACTTCAATCACAAAAAACTTAACGGAACTTCGTGAGATGGGTTAGTATAGTAAACATAGATCATTCACGTAGGTACTGTTAAGACAAGATTCATAATTGTTACCACATGATACCTACTGTATTCTATCATTTCCATAATTTATACCACTAAATATAAGCTATGGAGACACTAAAACAAGCAAACTATGCCTGCAAAACAGAATATATCAAAAACAGAACAGTCTGTGAAGATCTGAATGATCACCATACTTCCCTGACTCTAAAAATTCTGAAAAATTAGGACAACGCACAGAATTTGCATAGAAAGAATGTGTAAAAATTTCAAGAATTTACCACGATCCAGTAGAAAAAAACAAATTATGCACTGGAGGCAAAAGTTTCTGTTTTTGCACAGATGCAAACTAACAAGTTTCCACACTATCCCAAAGGCTTTACTTGGCACTTTATTGAAATAAAAGACACAAAACATAATTACTACAGTATCATAATCATGTGAACATATAAAAACATAAATTAAAAGTGTTGGGTTGTCTCCCAACAAACGCTTTTCTTTAATGCCTTTTAGCTAGGCATGATGATTTCAATGATGCTCATATAAGAATAGTAGTTGAAACATGCAAAAGAGCATCATGAATCTCATGGAAAGCACATTTAAGTCTAACCCACTTCCTATGCATAGGGATTTTGTGAGCAAACAATTTATGGGAGCAAGAATCATCTAGCATAGGAAGGCAAAACAAGTGCAACTTCAAAACTTTGAACACATAGAGAGGAAACTTGATATTATTGCAATTCCTACAAGCCTATGTTCCTCCCTCATAAGAGTTTTCAGCAGCATCATGAAGGAATTCAAAAATATAACTATCACATTAAGCATTCTTTTCATGATCCACAAGCCTAGAAATTTTATTACTCTCCTCATAAGCAAATTTCTTCTCGTTCATAAAAGTGGGAGCATCAAATGAAACTCAAATACTATAAATTGTTTCCACATTAAAAAAGTAATGTTTAGTAAAATAATATTCCAAAATTATGACAATAATTATCACTAGTTTTTATAACATAAGTATCACCACAATAATCATCATAAGTAGCAATTTTGTTCTCATCATAGTCAAGTGAAACCTCTTCCAAAATAGTGGAATCATTACTAAATAAAGTCATGACCTCTCCAAATCCACTTTAATCAGTATAATAAAATTCAACACCCTCCAAAATAGTGGGATAATAAGTATCTAAAGTTGACACTCTTCTAAACCCACTTTCATAAATATCGCAATCATCATAAATAGGAGGCATGCAATCATCATAACAAATTTGATTATTCAAAGTAGGGGAACTAAAAAGATCATCTTCATTAAGCATAGCGTCCCCAAGCTTGGGACAAACATTAATTGCAGCAAATAAATTCTCAAACATGTCATTCTCATCAAACATAGCATCCCCAAGCTTGTGGCTTGGCATATCATAAGCATAATCACTCTCATCATTAATAGTATGAATAGCACCAATAGTATAACAATTATTATCATCATAATTTACCAAGTTGGTGCGAAAAAGATTTTCAAGATTATAAAAAGTATCATTATCTTCCCAATTATAGTCATCACAATAAGCAATAGGCATAACAAAATCATCATCAAGTGTACCATCTTCCACAATAATTTTTGATTCATCCTCGTGAGGCACAACAATAATAGGAGCAACATCATTTGGGAGAGATACCTTTTTACCTCTACTCTTTCTTCTTTTCTTCTTCTTCCCCACATCATTTGTGGGTTTAATTAATTTTTTCGAGCTTCTTATTGATGAGATTGGTTGAATAGGGAGCTCCTCCTCGTCACCTATTTCATCATGAGAGACAATAGGAGGGAAAGTGGAAATCTTTAACCTTTCATTAGTATTCCTTTTATATTCTATTGGTTTTCCCATCTTTCTATAGTTGGCAATATAAGCATTCTCATTGCAATTTACCATGCAAAACATATAGATATTTTTTAGATTAGTTTCAATGTCGTCCGTGAGAATGAATACTTCAAACCAACTATTTTTATATGTCAATTCTTCACTCCCTAAACATAAAGAAAGCTCATTATAAAGTTCAAGGGTGATCAAGTCATTACAATATTTGGCCATGATTTGATCATGAAAAAGTTTGCATTAAAAATTAAGATGAGCAAATTTATTGCAAAGTTCATAAGTAATAGGACAAAGAGAACATCATTTTGTAGCAAATTCATCTATCACTTTGAGCAAAATATTGGTTCTATCATGTTTATGCTTCTTACAAAATCTATCATCCCTATAAGGCACGTCTTCACAAACTTTATGCACTCCACAAAAATTGACATGGTTATAAGAAACATTTTTATCATGACTAGTGCAATCATCATTAGTATTTTGGATATTCATAGAATTCATACTAACAACATTGCAATCATGCTCATCATTTATGCCAAACATTTTATTGAATTCTTCTTCTATCAATTGAGCACAATTTTCCTTTCCATCATTTTCAAGAAAGACATGATAAAGACAAATAAAATGAGGCCACCTCAATTCCATTTTTTTAGTTTTCTGTTATAAACCAAACTTGTGATAAAACAAGAAACTAAAAGATTCAATTGCAAGTTCTAAATATATACCTTCAAGCACTGACCTCCTCAGCAACGGCGCCAGAAAAGAGCTTGAAGTCTACTATGCAACTTTATTCTTGTAGACTATGTTGGGCCTCCAAGCGGAGAGTTTGTAGGACAGTAGCAATTTTCCCTCAAGTGGATGACCTAAGTTTTATCAATCCGTGGGAGGTGTAGGATGAAGATGGTCTCTCTCGAACAACCCTACAATCAAATACAAGAAATCTCTTGTGTCCCCAACACACCCAATACAATGGTAAATTGTATAGGTGCACTAGTTCGGCGAAGAGATGGTGATACAAGTGTAGTAATGATAGTAGATATTGATTTTTGTATAGTAACAATAAAAAACAGCAAGGTAGCAAGTAAAAAAAGTGAGCACAAACAATATTGCAATGCTTGAAAACAAGGCCTAGGGTCCGTACTTTTGCTAGTGCAATCTCTCGACAATGCTAATATAATTGGATCACATAAACATCCCTCAACATGCAACGAAGAATCACTCCAAAGTTCTTATCTAGTGGAGAACATAAGAAGAAATTGTTTGCAGGGTACGAAACCACCGTAAAGTTATCATTTCTGATCGATCTATTCAAGAGTTCATACTAAAATAACACCAAGTTATCCTTTCTGATCGATCTATCTAAGAGTCCGTACTGAAATAACAACATATGATACGCATCAACCAACTCTAATGTCACCTAGACACTCCAATGTCACCACAAGTATCCATGAGTTAATTATATGATACGCATCAAACAATTTCAGATTCATCATATTCAATCCAACACAAAGAACTTCAAGGAGCACCCCAAGATATCTATTGAACAACGTAGAACAAGAACATGTATCAACCCCTATGCATAGATTACCCCAATGTCACCTCGGGAATCCGCAATTTGAGTACAGAAACATACATCAAGTGAATCAATAGAACACCCCATTGTCACCACGGGTATCCACATGCAAGACATATATCAAGTGTTCTCAAATCCAATATTCAATCGAACATAACGATATCTCAAAGGGAAAGATTCAATTCAGCAAAACATGATAGCAAGGGAATAACATCATATGATCCGACTATATTAACAAAGCCCGTGATACATCAAGATTGTGACATCTCAAGAACACGAGAGAGAGAGAGAGATTGAACACATAGCTACTGGTACATACCCTCAGCCCCGAGGATGAACTACTCCCTCCTCGTCATGGCCTCCGCCGGGATGATGAAGATGGCCACCGGAGATGGATTCCCCTCTCCGGCAGGGTACTGGAACATCTCCAGATTGGTTTTTCGTCGATACAGAGAGTTGCGGCGGCGGAGCTTCTCATATAGGGTTATTTTTGGGGGTTTCTGAATATATAGGATTTTTGGGCGTCGGTTTCACGCGAAGATAGGCCACGAGGGGCCCACAAGACACCAGGGCATGCCAGAGGGGGTTGGCGTGCCCTGGTGGGTTGTGGCCACCTCGTGGCTCTTCTGGCCCTTCCACGAAGTTTCGAGTGCCTCTTTTGTTCCAAAAAAATCGTCAAAAAGTTTTGTTGCATTTGGGGAACTTTTATTTCTGCACAAAAAATAACACCACGGTAGTTCTGCTGAAAACAGCGTCAGTCCGAGTTAGTTCCATGCAAATCATACCAAAACCATATAAAATTGTTGTAACTATGGCATGAATACTTCATAAATTATAGATACGTTGGAGACGTATCACGCATTTGCGTGTATGATTAGCGTATGATCAAAATGGGGGCATCACAACTTGGTATCAGAGCCGACTGCCTGTAGGTAGACCCCTTTCCAACTCCTTGGCCGAAGTTAAGTCTAGTACTTGAAAAACTATTTTACTAACACCGTTTTGTGGCTTACGGGACCACAGCTCAATGGGTGGTATTAGGATCATTTTATTCCTCGTCTATACTCTGAGTTCTAATATCTCTTCTAATTCGGGTTAAAGATTTTACTAAGGCTAACATTAGGTTCTCGTGATCACATCCACCTGGAGAGTCGCTTTTTCGACAATTATTTTCTTTTGAAGATATGATTCACACTGTCATTTGACATCTTTGACCTCCTTATTTCAGATGCGCCCCTCTAGGCAGTTTGTTCGTTTGACGACGGCTATCGATGCGATTGGGTTCCTAGCCATTCTAGTCAACCTCTTGACCAGGGTGGGATATCGCTGGTACCCGGAGTACACTGTTTACGAGGACTACCGCGAGTTCAACCATTAACAGTATAAAGCTGAGATGGTTATCTGGGATCGGCGATACCGCTCCATCACTGAGCTGCACACCTTTCGTGGTATTGGAGTGACTGTTGAGATGGCAGTCCAGGATGCTGCCTATGTTGCTATTGTTCGTCTCTGTGCAACGAACCCCTGCTTGGAAGAAACGGCATTCAGATACATCCCGTTTGTTCCTGCTGGGGTTGATACTGCAACCGACGGTGAGGTCTACACCCCTTACGTGCGGCAGCATAACGATTGATCCTACATTGTTGTCTGCACCCCTTACGTGAGTCATCGTTATGACCCACAAGTTCTAGTTCAGTACACTGAGGCACTGGATCGTACTGTCCGAGTTCTTAATGTTGAGTTGTATGCCACTCATACTCATCTCTATGAGGCTATGGCGCAATTGGTGCTAGCAGTCCATGCGGGGATACATCCAGAGTACATCCTTTACCCGCGCAGGACAGAGTTTCCACCAAGTCTTGACTGGCCTGCTGTTGGAGGTCATACTCCTGCACGTGGACCTATGCTCCCCGCTCGGGACCAGTATCTGCATCAGAGTGTTCATGGAATGCAGAATCCTGCCCCCAGGTTTTCCATTTAGGGCCACCTGCAATTACATGGCTTCAGTCGTTGTACCCGACGTTGATGTAGCATATCGCTATGTCCCATTGTTGTATCCCTCTACCGCATGCCTGCGCGCCGCCTAGTTTGTCTAAGTTATTTCGCTATCGAACTTATCGTTGGTTTGTAACAGACTTATGTATGGATCATTATGTCGTGCTTGACTATTATGATGTATTTATTGCACTTCTTCTTTGTGCATTTTACCTCATGAATGATTCTTGTCTTGCCATTACTCAATGCTAAACTATCGTTGTTACATATAACAGGATGGTTAGGCCAGCTGGTCGTGGTCGTGGTGCGCCTGATCCACCACCACAGCCGTCGGAATACATGGCCGGAATGATACAACAGTTTGAGCTCAACCGCTAGTTTATGCAAGGGCTGATGGATCAATTCCCGCGTCCGAACATGAATCAGCAAGCAGTGCCAATAACTCTGCAAGACTTCATGTGCCTCAACCCTGCTATCTACTGCAGCTGAACTCAGCCCCTTGACGCTGATGACTGGCTTCGTGACATCACCTATAAGCTGGAGTCTGCCAATGCCCCAATGGCCAGCTATCTCACCTTTGTGGCCTACTTCCTGAAGGGCCCTTGTGCTCAATGGTGGGACAGTCACAGGCGTTCACAGCCTATTGGAACCATCATCACCTGGCCAGAGTTCCAAGCTACTTTCCATGCCCGCTACATTCCTCAGGGAATCATGGACCGGAAGAAGCGCGAGTTCCGCAACCTCACCCAGGGCAAAAAGACTGTGGATTCTTATCAGTGGGAGTTTCTGGACTTGTCATGCTATGCTAAAGAAGACATTGCAATTGATGCACGCAGACAAGATAAGTTCCGTGAAGGACTGCACTCTGATATCAAACTCGCACTACTTGCTCAGGACTATGCTGATTTCGCCACCCTAGTGAACAAGGCCATTCAGGTTTAAACTGGTCTGCAGTACTACAAGGACAACAGCAAGTGCAACCGTGACATGGGCTCATCTTCGGGCTTATCAACTCAGAAGCGCAAGATCTGGATTCCCCACAACATGTACCATGCACCTGCTCCTGCCCCAAGGCCATCCTATCCTGCACCTCGTCTGCCTGCTCCACCACCTAGGCAGCCAAGGCTTCCAGCTCCGCCACCACGAGGTCATGTTCCCCCTTCCCTTCCTGAGGATGGGTTGTGCTTCAAGTGTGGTCGTCCAGGACACCGTGCGAGAGATTGCAGGTAGAAACATAATCAACTTGCACGGCCTTCCAATCAGCCCCACAACAACAATGCCAGACCTACTCATGGTCGTGGTCAAGCTAACACCATTGAACTGAATGAAGCTCAAGACCAGCCTACTACTGTGATGGGTACACTTCTTGTAAACTCAGTACCAGCTTCTGTATTGTTTGATACAGGAGCATTGCATTCTTCCATGTCGGAAAATTTTGCATACATGCATGACATTAAAAGTGAAGAGATGAACGTCCAATAGTGGTAAACACCCCCGCGGGCCAATGTCGAACCTCCATGGTTAGCCCCAATGTCTTTATTGAAATTGAAGGGTTGGAATTCCTTGCCTCCCCCATAATGCTGAAGTCTTCCCATATTGACCTCATCCTGGGAATGGACTGGTTGAAAACTCACACGGCTTCAATCGTTTGTGCCACCAAAACCGTCCATCTCCTGCACCCTTCAAATGAGATAGTAAGCTACCATGCTCATCTTGTTCGAGATGCTGAAGCCTGACTATATGCCTTGAATGCATTAAATGTGTCACCTCTTGAGGGGATTGAAAACATCCCAGTGGTCCGTGACTTCTCAAACTTCTTTCCAGAAGAACTCCTAGGGATTCCCCCGGAGCGAGCTATCGAGTTTGTCATTGACTTAGTGCCAGGTACCACTCCTATAGCCAAGCGACCCTGTAAGATGCCTCCTCATGAGCTACTTGAACTGAAGCAAGAAATGGACAATTCGTTTCGCCTGGGTTTCATTCGTCCAAGTTCCTCTGCTTGGGCAGCACCTTCTATCTTTGTTAGGAAGAAGGATGGAACAAATCGTTTGGTTCAAGATTACCGTCCTATCAACCAGGCAACTATTCAGAACAAGTATCCTCTTCCTCGGATAAATGATCTGTACGATCAACTTGCTGGTTCCTCATCTTCTCTAAACTTGACATGAGGTTGGGATACCAGTATACCACCAGATCCGTGTTCGCGAAGAGCATATCCTAAAAACCGCCTTCGTTACTCGATATGGTTCATACGATTACACCGTCATGTCCTTCGGCTTAACCAATTCTCCAGCAACCTTCTCTCGTCTGATGAACTATATATTCATCGACTACCTCGAAAAATTCATCGTGGTTTATCTGGATGATATCCTGGTATACTCCAAGAATAAAGAAGAGCATGCTGAACATCTTCTACTTATACTAGAAAAGCTTCGAGAGCATCAACTTTACGCAAAGTATTCCAAGTGTGAGTTCTGGTTGGACGAAGTAACCTACCTTGGTCATGTGATCTCCAAGGATGGTATTGCGGTCAACCCTGAATGAGTTCAGGCTCTTCTCGACTGGACTCCCCCAAAGAATGTCAAGCAAATCAGAAGTTTTCTCGAACTCGCCAGCTATTGTCGTCGTTTTGTCGAGAACTTCTCCAAGATTGCAAAGCCCTTAACGAATCTGCTTCACAAAGGTGTTAAATATGAGTGGACAGAAAAATGTCAGGAGAGCTTTCAGGCACTGAAGGACAAACTGAAATCTACCCCAGTGCTTGCTCCTCTGGATACTCGTAAGGACTTTGTCATTTATTGTGACACTTCACGTCAAGGAATGGCATGTCCCCTAATGCAAGAGCGCAGAGTGATTGCTTATGCCTCTCGTCAATTGCGTCCTCATGAAGAGAACTACCCAGTTCATGACCTCGAACTTGCTGCAGTAATACATGCACTGAAAGAGTGGCGATATTACCTTGTTGGTAATCGTTGCGAGATCTACACTGATCACCAAAGTCTGAAGTACCTGTTTACTCAGCCGGATCTGAACCTCCGTAAACAGAGATGGATGGAGTGCATAACAAATTACAACTTGGGTATTTCTTATACACCTGGTAAAGACTAATGTAATGGTTGATGCCTTGAGCTACAATTCATACTGCAACCACCTCCAGGTTCATAAGGTTCACCCCCTTCTTCAAAAGGAATTCCACAAGTTGAACCTCCATATTGTTCCTTGGGGTTATCTCGCTCCCCCTCCTAAAGAGTTTCGCAAGATGAACCTCCGTGTTGTTAACCAGGGTTCCCTTAATAACCTGGTTGCTGTACCAGATCTCATGGCCAGCAGCAAAACTATTCAACACTATGACTATGAAATCAAAAAGATTAAACGCTATCTTGCGGAAGGTAAACCCTCTTGCTTCACTGTTGCTGATGATGGTGCCGTGTACTTCAAGGGTCGCTTATTCGTTGCAAGTAAGAAGGAAAACCTGGATATGATTGACAAAGTAATGAAAGAAGCTCATGATACACCTCTGTCTATTCATCCGGGTAGTACCAAGATGTACCAAGACATCCGTCAAAGGTTCTGGTGGTCGAACATGAAACAAGACATTGCACGCTATGTTGCAGAATGTGACATTTGCCGTCGAATCAAAGCAGAACATCAAAGGCCTGCTAGAACTCTGAATCCTATTACTATTCCTAAATGGAAGTGGGACCATGTTGAAATGGACTTCGTCATTGGTTTTCCCAGATCACAGAAAGGTAATGATGCTATTCTTGTCTTCATTGACCGACTGTCCAAAGTTGCACATTTTCTAGCCGTCAAGGAAACTATCACTGCTAGTCAGCTGGTAGATCTATATATGTCCAAAGTTGTTACACTCCACGTGTCGTCGTTTTGTCACGGCAGATGCCATGGGTAGGCTTACCGAGAGTGGTTGGGGCCGAAAGGACGCCGACGGGCTCCGGGAGCGGGGTTAGGCACAAGCGGTGGCGGACACACGATGTACCCAGGTTCGGGGCCCTCCGTGGGAGGTAACACCCCTAGTCCTGCTTGGTCTAGTTTAGACAATGGAGAAGCTACAATGGTGCTCCTGGAGCTGTATGGCTAAAGGAGGAAGAGAGAGCTAGGTAGCCCTTGCGGCCTCCCGGTGTGTGTGCTTGTTAGGCGAAGAGAGTCGACCCTGTTGCATGGGGGAGGCCCGGGGGGTTTTATAGGCCAACCCCCCAGAGTACAATATGAATAAGAGATCTCAGGGGGGCCCAGCCGGCAGCCTCTCCGGCCGGCTGTGGGGCCCCCGGCTGAGGGGTCCCGTCGCTGGCGGGGTCCGCCGGCTGCAGGGTCCCGTCGGGAGCCGGCGGGGCCCGCGTGGTGGGTCCCCGTGAGGGTCACGTCCCGGCACGGGTCGTCCTTCGGGGGCGTCGTCTTGTGGTGACCAGCCGAGGTCAGCGGTACGGCCGGCTGCCCTGTAGCCATGCCGGGGCAGGTAATGGAGTGGTTGGAGGCGTGCTGGCACTGTTGGAAGCCCTGTCGCAGTCGGCTGAGGTCAGCAGTCACCGTAGCCCTGCGCGCCCGTGTGTCAGCGGCCACTGTGGCCACGCCGGGATTGGTCATGGGGGTCTTGTCTTGTCGCCGTACTGATGCGCAGAGAGACGGGACGGGAGCTGGTCCATCCGAAGGTCAACGGAAGGGCCGGCCTGGAGGCAGCCGGCCGTAAGCCAGATGACCGGCTCCTTGATCAGCCGGCCGTAGGTGAGCCGGCAATGGACATGCCGGCTCCTCGCCATCCGGCTCCTCGCCAGCCGGTCCTGAGGCAACCGGCGGCCCACCAGCCGGCCGTGGCCCAGCCGGCTCCGGGCCGGCCGGTGGTATCGATTTTCTTCGAGCGGGGGGAGGACCCCACAGCTTTGGCCTACCCAGGGGTAATAACCCCGTCAGTAGTCCTCGAAGCCGGCAGGGGCCCATGTCTGCCCGACGAGGGGGAGCCGGCGGCTTCCCTCAGGCGGTGTTTCATCTTCTGTGGAGAGCCGAACGGCTGGGCGAGGCGGCGGCCGCCCCCGACGCCTCGGGTTCTGCCGCGCCGCCCCGGGCCGCGCACCGGGCCGTGGCGCGCCACGCGGGACGTAGTGAAGCCATGGGGCCCGCACGCGTGGGGAGACGGGACGTCGCCCTGGGCCTAGCCTGCTAGGCCGCGGGCGTAGCCCAGTAGGCCTCGGGCCGCAGGCCAAGATCTTCTATGCCTAGACCACGATGGCCGCGGCCCGAGGCGCCCACGATCTTGCGGGTATCCCGGGGGAGTGGGCGCAGTTAATCCCCACCTCCCCCAGGCATCGCCCCTTTATTTAAAGGGGAAGAGCGAGAGGCGGAGGCCGTTATGCCCCTCTCGCCCCCTCCGTTTTCTTCCTCCTTGCCTTCTTCGCTCAGCCCGCGCCGCAGCTCCGACTGCTCGCTGCTCCGCGCCGCCCCGCCGTAGCGATGGCCGACGGCCCTCATGGTAGCTGGGGAGGCTCCGTCGTCATGGAGGAGAACATCGCGACGCTCCGCCGCGCCCGCATGCTGCCGTCGGAGGAGCGCGTGATCGCCCGCGCTGCAGGCGGCGAGGTGGTGCCCCGACCCCAGGCGGGGGAGCACGTCGTCTTTGCCTGTCACTTTCTGCGCGGCTTCGGCCTACCGGTGAGCCTCTTCTTCCGTCTTCTGATGGACACCTTCGATCTCCAGTTGCACCACCTCGGCCCCAACGCCATTCGCTACATCGCGAGCTTTGTGACCTTGTGCGAGGGGTATCTTGGGATGCTTCCCTTCGTGGAGCTCTTCAGGAAGCTCTTTTATCTCAAGGCGCTGAAGAACAAAGACGAGACGCCGTACGCCTGCGGGGGCACGGTGGTGTGTTGCCGCGGCATGCATTTTCCCCGCATCGACCTCATCGACTCCGTCAAGGAGTGGAATCGGACGTTCTTCTATGTGAAGAACGCCGACCCGCAGCGGGATTACATCCGGCTGCCGGCGTTCGTCAATGCCCCGTCCACCGGAGCGAACTGGTCGGGGGTCGCCCCGCGCGGGGCCGTGCTCGGAGAGCAGGGCCGGCTCCAGACGATGAGGAGCGGAGAGGGGCTCGTTGCCTCTGACCTGGTGGCCGCATTCGTTGCGCGTCGGGTGCTGCCTCTCCAGTTGAGGCCGCACCGGATCTGCGACATGTCCGGCCGGCGGGACCCCTGCCGGCTATCCACCGTCGAGCTGACGCCGGCCCAAGTGGCGAAGCGGGTGAATGCCATCACGACCTTCAAGTTGGTGCCGGGGACCTGGTCCCTGGGCAAGGAGTCGTACAGCCGGCTCAATCCGGCACCCCTGGTACGCCCTGTTGAGGTGAATTTTCTTTTCCTTTTCGGATCTTTTCAACCGGTGCCTGACCTCACCCGACACGCTGACCGCAGCTTTTCGTTCGACAGAACACGCCGGACGGCCCGCACCCCCAGATTTTCGAGGTGAAGCACGCCGAATCTGACACCGAGGACTTCGAGACGGGAGCCGGTCCTGAAGAGGGAGGCGACTCCTCGGGAGAGGCTGAGGTGGGAGGTGACCCGGGAGCCGGCGGGTCCCGACGGGCTGATGAGTTCCCCTCCGGCCCAACGATCAAAGATTGGAGCGATGATGATGACGATGATGATGATGATGATGTCCGGATCCTGGACGCGCCTCCCCCCGCAGTTCAGCGGAGCCCGCGCGGGCGGAGCGAGGAGCGGCCGTCGCGCTGCCGGGACGCCGAGGCCTCCCGTCGGGAGAAGAGGCCGGCTCAGGAGGAGCCGGTGGCCCAACCGCCGGCTCGCAAGCGGGTGAAGGCGGTTGCAGCGAAGCTGCCGGCTCGGGCCAGGCGGGCCCTTCCCGTCGTTGCCGGGTAAGTACCTTGGTTCTTGGAGGTGTTTCTTTCAGTTAGTTTCATGCTGGCAGGCGGCTGAATGCTCGCCTGTTCCAGGGACCCCTTCGAGCTCCATGACGTGGAGTCGACGGCCGGCCCGCTGGAGCCCGCCAGCCAGCTGGCCCTGGAGCACGCTGCCACGCAGTGTGAGGAGAAGAGGAGGATCGCAGAGCTGCGAGCCTCGAAGTCAGGAGCCCAGGGCGGAACCGCGCACTCCGGGACCTCGAGCGGCGGGAGGCGGAGGCGGTCCGCGGAGCCCGCGCGGGGATCGGATTCGGCGGCTGAGTCGGCTCGCGTGGCGAGACCTCCGCCGAGCGAGCCGCGGAGGCCGGCTGTGGAGGCGGTCGTGACTCCGACCGGGGCGCAAGAGGCCCGGCCGGGGGGGCAAACCCCGAGCCGGCACCGGAGGGGCCCCGGCAGGCGGAGACGGCGGTGATGCCATCCGTCACCGAGCCGGCCACGGTTGTCGTGCCAGAGGCCCCGGCGGCGCCGGAGCCGGCGCCGGAGGTGCCAGCCACGGAGACGGGAACGCCGGCCGCGGCGACCGTCCCGTCAAGCCGGGCAGGGGAGGAGGCGACGGCGCCGGCCGTGGGGCAGTCGGGGACTGATTCCCGAGCCCTTGTGGTCAGCAATCACCCCCCGGCAGCCGGCGCCGCGGCGGATGCCGGAGCGAGCGGCGAGGGGAGCCGGTCCGAGAGGACCATGCTGGACGTGATCCAAGACTGGGAGGCGCTGGCCCGCGTCCCAGCCATCCTGCCTCCGTCGGTCGTCGGCCCAGTCCCGGCGCTCGACGAGCTGGGCAGCGTCCTGGCGCGGTGCCGCGAGGAGCTGGCCAAGTTTGCCGAAGCAGCCGACGGCGCCCTGCAGCGCGCAGAGGTAAGCCTTTTTGGTCTTCGTCGAATTTCCAGTGGGGGCACGGAAGCGCACCCACTGGGTGTAGCCCCCGAGATGCGGGCCGGCTGACCGGCTGCGAGGCAGCCGGGCCGGATCTTCCTTTGCGTGTTCTTGACTGGTTTCTTGGAGCAGGCGGGGAACTCCAGGTGGCGGGAGCTCTTTGACGAGGCGGTTGCCATCCACAATCGTGGCAAGCGCGGCTATTACCGTCTGGAGGTGGAGCTGAAGAAGGCGCAAGGTACGTCAGTTCTAGTGGGGGGGCGCGAGCGCACCCACTGGGTGTAGCCCCCGAGAGTCGGGCCGGCTGCTCGGCAGCCGGCACGGGTCTTGTGCGTTTTGCTGATTGCGGTCGATGTTTCTGCATGGGACCTGGACGCCCTGACCTCCATCCGGGAGAAGAGGGATGAGGTGGCCGCCGAGCGGGACCGGCTGGCGCAGAATGTCCAGGCGATCACCTCGGAGCGGGACCGGCTGGCCGGCCTGCTGGTGGACGGGCAGGCGGCCCAAGAACGTCTGAGGGAGGAGCTGCAGCGGGAGGTGACGGCCAAGGAAAAAGTCGTCAAGGAGGTGGCCGATGCCGCCCAACAGGCCGCCGCCCTCGACGTCAAGGTGACCCGCCTCGAGAAGGCGCTTGAGGCGTGCAACGCCGCCCTTGCCCAGGCGGAGACGGCACTGGCAAAGGAGAAGGCGGCGGCGCTGCAGTTCGCCATTGAGATGGACGATGCCTTCCAGCGTAAGTCTTGACCTTTTCCCCACCCGTCCGTGTTTTTTCTTGCCCTTGAGGTGCTTTCTGATTCCGATTTTCCTTTCTTCAGAATGGTTCCCAGAAACCCAACGCTATGCCGAGCGAATCGTGGCGAGCCACCGGTGGGATCTGCAGCGGCGCGGGCGAGGGTGCGAGGAGGACGCCGGCTGGGACGTGGATGAGCTTGCGTTGGCCGTGGAGAACCGGCTGATCCACCTCCAGCGCAGCGTGGAGCGGCTGAAGGCAGCCGGCAGGGAGGTGATCGCCGCCTTGTGGCCGGGTCGTGAGGCCCCGGAGAACCGCGTGGCGCTGTGGCTGGAGAACGCCAGGGCCCGGCTCGAGGTCTGGAAGGCGTCGGCGGGTCGGGCCGGCGCGCAGATGGCGCTCCGGTTCATCACGTCGTGGTACACCGGTGTTAACTTGGACCGGCTGGCCACGATGCGCAACGTCCCGGAGCCGGAGCGGGCGGCCCGTGAAGGTGCCCTTGTCCGCCGGGCCAACGAGCTTGCCTCGTATGTTGACCCGGATGAGCTTCTACCGGCGCTTGGCAAGGACGGCGAGCCGGTCGCTGAGGACTCCTTCGGCAATCCCCAAGGCCCGGATATCGAGGAGGTCGCCGCTGAGAGCACCGCCTCCAGCACCGACGGTGGCACCGGTGCCACGGAGACCACGGAGGCGGACCCGAAGGCCGCAGCTTCTTCCGGGCGGTCCGTCGAGCCGGCTAGCGACGCGCCGGTGGCCTGAGCCGCCCCGCATGTTTACCTGCTTCTTTTGCTGCACATTATGCTTAAGACATTTTCCCACCCACTGGGGTGTGGGTGTATTGTAATGAACCTTTGGCCTATTGGCCGTTTATCGCTTTAACTTGTGCCGTTAAAAATTTGTGCGTGCCGGCTCTTCTTTCACCTTTTGCTTTCTGACTTGTGTCGCACGCCGGAATTCCTTCCGGCTTCCGCCCTGCCTGCCAGCCAGCCGGGAGCCGGTCTGGGGCAGGGACAAGGCGTCGTCCTTGGGAAAACAAGCGCGCCACTTAGAGTCATCTGGCTAGGGCTAGGTCGAGCCGGTAGTGGCCGGTTTGCTAGAAGTAGCACGGTTCGGTTGGGTGAGTCCGGCTGCCACTCGTTGGCCGACCTTCGTGTGAGAAGTTTCTTCGTACCCCGCGGTCCCGTCAGCCGGACAGCCGGGAGCCGGTCTATGGCTGGTTAGGGGGGGTAGCGAAGGGTTGCTTGCTCACATTACTTATCCGCCTCGGAGGGGAGCCGGCGAGCCCTGGGGTCAGGGAGCCAGACCCGGGTGACGTGCTTTAAATAGTAAGGAAATTTTGGGAGGATTGAAAAGGGGCGTGCCCCAAGCACCGGCTTGGGGCACCCGTTGCATTCATAAGCTCAAAAGGGAAGGATATGTACATACACTGGTTCTTAGCAGTAAAATGGACGGAGGAGCGCCGCGTTCCATGGATGCTCCGTTTCCTCGCCGGAGGCGTCTCTCTTGCGCTTCTGCGGCTTCTGGGCGTCTATTAGGTAGTACGCGTTGTTATGCAGCGCTCGGCTGACGATGAACGGTCCCTCCCATGGGGAGGACAGCTTGTGCTGGCCGGCAGTTCGCCGGATCTGCCTGAGCACCAAGTCCCCCTCGCAGAAGGAGAGTGGCCGGATCCGCTTGCTGTGGTAGTGCCGGAGCTTTTGCTGGTAGATGGCCATCCGGCTCAGAGCCAGCTCGCGAGCCTCCTCGAGGAGGTCGACGCCGTCTTCTCTTGCTTCCCTTGCGTCCTTCTCCGTATACAGGGTAACCCGAGGCGAATCGAACTCGATGTCGATGGGGATGATTGCCTCGGACCCGTACACGAGAAAGAACGGTGTGTAGCCGGTCGACCGGTTGGGCGTGGTCCTGAGACTCCAGAGGACAGCCAATAGCTCTTCGATCCAGCAGCCGGCTGACCTGACCAGCGGCACCACGAGCCGAGGCTTAATGCCGAACAGGATCAGGCCGTTGGCCCTTTCGACCTGGCCGTTTGACTGCGGGTGGGCGACGGATGCCAAATCGAGCCGGATGCCCTGCTTGGAGCAGAAACGCGCTAGCGCGCCCTTGGCAAAGTTCGTGCCATTGTCGGTCATGATGTTGTGGGGGACGCCGTAGCGGACCGTGATGTCTTCGATGAACCGGACGGCCGTGGGGCCGTCCAGTTTCTTGATTGGCCTGGCCTCGATCCACTTGGTGAATTTGTCGACGGCAGCCAGTAGATGTGTCATGCCGCCTCGTGCGGTCTTAAACGGTCCCACCATGTCCAGCCCCCAGACGGCAAAAGGCCACGAGAGGGGGATGGTCTGGAGGGCTGAAGCCGGCAGGTGGCTCTGCGTGCTAAAGCGCTGGCAGCCTTCGCACTTGTCGACCAGCCGCTTGGCCGCCTCCAAAGCAGTCGGCCAGTAGAAGCCATGGCAGAACGCCTTGGCCACCAGGGTCCTGGAGGCGGCATGGTGCCCACACTCGCCCTGGTGGATGTCGAGGAGGATCTCTTGCCCTTTCTCCGGCTCGATGCAGCGTTGGAAAACGTCGGTGGTGCTGCGATGAACCAGCTCGTGGTTGATGATGCTGTAGGCCAAGGCCCGGCGCTGGACTTGTCTTGCTGTGGCCTCGTCGGAGGGGAGTTCGCCGCATTGGAGGAACGCCAGGATGGGCTGGGCCCACGAGGGCGCCGAGACGGGAGCCGGCTCGGGCTCGAGCGGGGCGTCGGTGGCGGCCGCAGCCCCCGGGTCCAGCAGATCAGCCCCCGGGTCCGTCCCGCCAGCCCCCGGGACAGGCTCGCCAGCCCCCGGGAGTGAGCCGGTGGAAGGAGCATCGATCGCCATCATGACGGCTATGGGTCCAGAGCCGGCGGCAGCAGTCATGGCCGGCCTGCCAACCGGAGCCGACGGCGCCGGCTGGGAGGTCGGAGATGGTGGAGCCGGATGGGCAGCCGGAGATGGTGGAGCCGGTGAAGTTGCTATAGCCGGCCCGGCCGGCTGGGCAGCCGGGTCTGTCGGGGGACCGGCTACGTTAGCCGGCACGAAAATGGACTCCGATTCGGGAGAGGGCTTGATCGACGGCTTGAGCAGCCGCTCGAGGGAGACGCCAGCTGGGATGGCCTGCCGGGTGGAGCCGATTTTTGCCAGCGTATCGGCCGCCTCGTTGTCCGCACGGGGGACGTGATGGAACTCATAGCCCTCGAAGGAGCCGGTGAGCTGTTGGACGAGGAAGCGATAGCTGGCCATGTTGGCGTCCCTGGCGTCCCACTCCCCAGAGACTTGCTGCACCACGAGGTCGGAGTCGCTGAAGCATATGATGCGCTGGATGCCGATCTCCTTGGCGAGCCGGAGGCTGTGGACGAGGGCCTCGTACTCGGCCACGTTGTTGGAGGCGGCGAAGAGGATCTGGAGCGCGTACTGAGCTGATCTCCCCTCGGGGATGACAAGATGATGCTGGCTCCCAGGCCGGCTCGCATCTTCGAGCCGTCGAAGTGCATACGCCAGTGTGTGGAGTCGGATGGAGGCGGCACGAACTGGGTTTCGGCGCAGTCGACGAGGAATTCGGCCATTGCTTGTGACTTGATGGCAGTGTGCGGCTCATACCGTATCTCGTAGTCGGCGAGAGCAATGGTCCACTTGGCGATCTGGCCGGTGGCGTCCCGGCCGCACATGATTTCGCCCAGCGGGGCTGTGCTCACGACGGTGATGACGTGCTCCTGGAAGTACTGCTTGATCTTCTGGGCGGCGAAGTATATGCCGTAGCACATCTTCTAGTAGTGGGGGTAGTTCTGCTTGGAGGCGGAGAGGACCTCGCTGAGGTAGTAAACGGGGTGCTGAATCGACAGCATTTTGCCCTCCTCCGGCCGCTCCACCACCAGGACGACGTTGATGACGCGTGTGGTCGATGCGATGTAGGCGAGCAAAGGCTCCTTCTCAGCCGGCGCGGCCAGGATGGGCGCGCTGGTGAGGGCTCGCTTGAGGCCACGGAACGCCTCGTCCGCCTCGTCGGACCAGTCGAACATGGCCGGCTTCTTCGAGGGATCGCGGCCCGGCTCGACCAGAGCCGTCTTGCGTAGGAGCCCGTAGAGGGGCAAGGCCTTCTCGCCCAGCTGGCTGATGAACCGGCTAAGGGAGGCGAGGCAGCCGGTGAACTTCTAGACGTCGCGGAGCCGGGTCGGCCTGGGCATGCGCTCGATTGCCCCGATCTTCTCGGGGTTAGCTTCGATGCCGCGGGCGGACACGAAGAAACCCAAAAGTTGGCCGGCTGGAACGCCGAAAACACACTTCTCCGGGTTGAGCTTGATCTTGTACTCGCGCAGGTTGGCGAATGTTTCCCGGAGATCGTCGAGGAGGCCGAAATGCTTCTTGGACTTGATGACGATGTCATCAACGTAGACGTGGACGTTCCTGCCTATCTGAGGCGGGAGGCACTTCTGCATGCAGCGATGGAAGGTAGTGCCTGCATTCTTCAGGCCGAAGGACATGGTGATGTAGCAGTAGGCCCCGAAAGGGGTGATGAAGGAGGTCTTCAGCCGGTCGGCTGGGTCCAGCTTGATCTGGTGGTAGCCTGAGTAGGCGTCCAGGAAAGACAGCAGGTCGCAGCCGGCCGTGGAGTCGATAACTTGATCGATCCGCGGCAGTGCGAACGGGTCCTTGGGGCACGCCTTGTTCAGGCTCGTGTAGTCGATACACATGCGCCAGGTCTTGTACTTCTTCAGCACCAGGACTGGGTTGGCCAGCCAGTCCGGGTGAAAAACTTCCATGATGAAGCCGGCTGCGAGCAGCCGGGCGATTTCTTCTCCTATAGTACGCCGCTTCTCCTCGGAGAAACGGCAGGGGTTGCTTGACCGGCTTCGCGTCCGGTCGTACATGAAGCTTGTGCTCGGCAAACTTCCTCAGAACACCCGGCATGTCCTTGGGAGACCATGCAAAGATGTCCCGATTCTCACGGAGGAAGTCGACGAGCTCGCTTTCCTATTTGCTGTCGAGGCGGGAGCCGATGGTCACGCACTGGGTGGGGTTAGCCGGGTCAAGCGGCACCTGCCTGGTGTCCTTGGACGGCTGGAACGAGGCTTCGCCGGCCGACTGGGATGGAGGAGCCGGCATGGCCGGCTGGGCCGAGGCGTGGGCCACGAGCCGGTCGAGCTGCCGCTTCTCCTCCGCTATCTCCAGGGCTTCGGCCAGCCGGCTGTCATCTCGTGCGCACGCGATTGACATCTTGTAGTCGCCGGCAATGGTGATGATTCCCTTGGAACCCGGCATCTTGAGCTTGAGGTAAGCGTAGTGGGGGATCGCCATGAACTTGGCGAGAACCGGCCGGCCCAGCAGCGCGTGGTAGGGACTGTCGAGGTCCACTACCTCGAACCACACTGGTTCGCGGCGGAAGTGACTGTGGTCGCCGAAGAGGACGTCAAGCTTGATCTTGCCGACGGGGGTGCAGGATTTTCCCGGCACGATGCCGTGGAAAACCGTCCGGCTCGCTTGCAGGTCCTCCACCTTGAGTCCCAGCTTGCGCATCGTATCGAGGTAAAGGATGTTGATGCTGCTGCCCCCATCGATCAGCACCCGCGAGAAGCGGCACGAGCGCTTCTCGGAGGTGATGGTGGGATCGAGGACGAGGGCGTAACTGCCCGGGCTTGGCATCACAGCCGGGTGGTCGGCCCGGCTCCAGGTGACCGGCTTCCCGGACCAGTGCATGAACTGGGGAGTCGCGGGCATGGTGGCATTCACCTCGTGGCGGAGCCAGCGCTGAGCGTGTTTGTCCGTCTCTTCACTGGTGAAGACGACGTAGGAACCGTCTTGGACGGGGAACTGATCGAGCAGCTGGCCGTCGTTCTGAGCCGGAGCCGGGTCCTGAGCCGGAGCGGGAGCCGGAGGAGGCGCCGGCGCGCGAGGAGGCGGCGGGGGAGGATTCGGAAGACCCTCGCCCTGGGCCAACCGCTGCGAGAAGCTGCACTGCCGGAGCATGTGCGTGGACGGCTTCGCGCTGGAATGGTGTTTGCATGGGAGGTCGAGCATCTGCTCGAAAGTGAGCTTGGGCTGCAAGGTAGCCTTGCTGGTGCGCTGGCGCTGGCTGGAAACCTGGGCAACCGGCTGCTCCTTCTCTATTGAGGCAACCTGCCGGCTCCCGTAGAGGGGATCCGGCTGGTTGGCCTTGCGCTTGTTGTTCTGCTGCTACCGGTTGTCGGCGGCCGCCCGCGGCGCGGCGGGTGGGGGATCCGGTTTGGCTGGCGTGGAGACCTTCATCCGCATAGCGGAGTCGGTCGTGGCGTACTTGTCCGCCTTGGCCATTAGGTCCGCCAGGGTAGCCGGCTCGGAGCACAGGAGCTTGTGCTTAAGGTGGGTGCCGTCTCGGCAACCCTTGATGAAGTATTGGATGGCCTGCACCTCGTGCACCCCTTCGCATGAGTTGCGGAGCTCGGTCCAATGCGTGAGATATTCGCGGAGGGGTTCCTCCGGCCCCTGGACGCACATGGCCAATTCGCGGGGTCGGCCGGGCCGTTTGTAGGTGCCGGTGAAGTTGCGGACGAACGCTTCTTCGAAGTCCGTCCAGGTGTTGATGCTGCCGGCCGCCAGGCTATTCAGCCAGGTGCGGGCCGAGCCGATCAGCATAAGGGGAGCGTAGCGAACGGCTACACGCTTGTTCCCCCTGGCGATGCCGACTGCGTTGGTGTAGTCGATCAGCCAGTCCTCCGGCTTCGCTGCCCCGTTGTACTTCGGGGTGTCGCGAGGAAGCGTGAAGCCGGGCGGGAACGGCTCGTTGCGGATCCGGGGGCCGAAGCACGCCGGGCCAATCGAGCCCTCCTCCTCGAGGAGAGCCGACTGCGCCAGCCGGTCGAGGCGGAGCCGTGCATCGTTTTCGCTGTGGGGGACCCGCGGCCCGAGCCGGGCCACAAGCTCGGGGCGGACGGCCGGCGGGATGGACCGCACCGGTTCCTGTCGTGGGGGCGGAGTGTGTCCGCGGCTGCGCCGGCTACCGCCAGCCGGTGCTTCGTCGCGGCGGTTGCCGCCAGCCGGGTTGTTGCTGCATCGGCTGTTCACAGCCGGCTGCTCGTTCCCGCGTGACTGGGAACGCCGAACGTTGCTTCCCTCGGCATGCCGGCCGGAGGGACGAGGGGCGCTGGAGTGCTGAGCCGGCCGACGGTCCGCAGCCCCAGCGTCCTCGCCATCGGGGCGGGGAATCTCGGAGACAGCTCCACCCGGGGCGAAACCCACTTGTTGCGCGTTGGCCGTGTCGATGAGGTCCTTGATATGCCGCTCGCGCGTGGCACGCTCCTCACCCACCAAGGTAGCCAGATCCTCGTAGGCTACCTTGGCAGCCCGCGGGTTAGCTGCGGGGGTGTCATAGACGGGAAGGCGGCCGCCAAGGATTTCCGCGACCACGCGGCCGCGGTCACGCACGGCCCCACACCGGCTGGTCTCGGTGCCAGCCGGGGTGAGGCCATACGCGGAGGCGTACTCCCGTTGCGGGGCTTCCATCCGGCACCACTCGGCAGCGAGGGCGCTGGCGTCTTCGAACAGCAGGCGGCGGGCCGCCTCCAGCTCGGCCGTGGCGGTGATCGGGTCCGCCGTCGGGGCAATGGGAGTGCCCAGACCCCAGAGGGTGGCCGCGAGCGTGTCGGAGGTTCCGGCGCGGGCAGCGGCCGCGTCGGCCTCGGCCCACGCACGGCACGAAGTGGTGGAGGAAACGGTGACCATTACTCCCACACGACCACGGGAGCCGTCAGCTTCGCCCGTGGCGAGTGCACCCACGGACGCGGGGGGATCGGTGCAGTCGAACACCTAGCTAGGGTACTCATCGGCCGCCAGCTCGCCAGCGAGGCTGAGTTTGCCGAAACGCACGTCGAGTGCAAGGTCATGGCCGAGGCACTCATTGGAGAGGCCGGCAACGTCGCCCGCAGGGCCTGCCGGAGCAAGCCCCACGAGCAAGCAGTTCCGCCCGGACGCGGGGCGGCCGGGGGAGGTGGTGAAGGGCCCCGCCCGGAGCGTGACTCCGGCCGGCGCCGCGGACGGCCCCACGGTGGGCGCCAACTGTCGTCGTTTTGTCACGGCAGATGCCATGGGTAGGCTTATCGAGAGTGGTTGGGGCCGAAAGGACGCCGACGGGCTCCGGGAGCGGGGTTAGGCACAAGCGGTGGCGGACACACGATGTACCCAAGTTCGGGGCCCTCCGTGGGAGGTAACACCCCTAGTCCTGCTTGGTCTAGTTTAGACAATGGAGAAGCTACAATGGTGCTCCTGGAGCTGTATGGCTAGAGGAGGAAGAGAGAGCTAGGTAGCCCTTGCGGCCTCCCGGTGTGTGTGCTTGTTAGTCGAAGAGAGTCGACCCCGTTGCATGGGGGAGGCCCGGGGGGTTTTATAGGCCAACCCCCCGGAGTACAATATGAATAAGAGATCTCAAGGGGCCCCAGCCGACAGCCTCTCCGGCCGGCTGTGGGGCCCCCGGCTGAGGGGTCCCGTCGCTGGCGGGGTCCGCCGGCTGCAGGGTCCCGTCGGGAGCCGGCGGGGCCCGCGTGGTGGGTCCCCGTGAGGGTCACGTCCCGGCACGGGTCGTCCTTCGGGGGCGTCGTCTTGTGGTGACCAGCCGAGGTGAGCGGTACGGCCGGCTGCCCTGTAGCCATGCCGGGGCAGGTAATGGAGTGGTTGGAGGCGTGCTGGCACTGTTGGAAGCCCTGTCGCAGTCGGCCGAGGTCAGCAGTCACCGTAGCCCTGCGCGCCCGTGTGTCAGCGGCCACTGTGGCCATGCCGGGATTGGTCATGGGGGTCTTGTCTTGTCGCCGTACTGATGCGCAGAGAGACGGGACGGGAGCTGGTCCGTCCGAAGGTCAGCAGAAGGGCCGGCCTGGAGGCAGCCGGTCGTAAGCCAGATGACCGACTCCTTGATCAGCCGGCCGTAGGTGAGCCGGCAATGGACATGCCGGCTCCTCGCCATCCGGCTCCTCGCCAGCCGGTCCTGAGGCAACCGGCGGCCCACCAGCCGGCCGTGGCCCAGCCGGCTCCGAGCCGGCCGGTGGTATCGATTTTCTTCGAGCGGGGGGAGGACCCCACAGCTTTGGCCTACCCGGGGGTAATAACCCCGTCACCACGGTATTCCATTGGTGATTAGCTCAGCCGTGGCAGCTTGTTCACTTCAAGATTCTGGGCAAGTTTCCAGGAGGCTATGGGAACTCATCTGTCCTTTAGAACCGCTTTTCATCCTCAATCCCAGGGACAAGTTGAACGAGTAAACCAGATTCTCGGAGACATGCTTCGAGCTTGTGTCATTTCTTTCGGCAAGAAATGGGAGGAATCTCTCTGGTATGCTGAGTTCTCCTACAACAATAGCTATCAAGCTAGTCTGAAGATGGCCCCCTTTGAAGTGTTGTATGGACGAAAGTGTCGGACTCCTCTGAATTGGTCAGAAACTGGGGAACGTTCACTTGTCAGTCCGAATATTATCCAACATGTCGAAGATCAAGTCCGCGTTATTCATGAGAACCTGAAGGCTGCTCAGTCTCGTCGGAAGAGTCAGTATGACCGTCATCACAAGGATCTGGTCTATCAACCTGACAAAAAGGCTTATCTACGAGTCACACCAATGAGAGGTGCACACCGCTTTGGGATCAAGGGCAAGCTAGCTCCTCGCTATATTGGTCCATTCACTATTCTCGAAAGGCGTGGAAAAGTGGCATATCAATTGTAACTACCGTCAAACCTTTCTCAGGTTCACGATGTTTTCCATGTGTCACAACTTTGTCGCTGCTTCAAGGATCCTATCCAAGCAGTGGAGATATGCTTGAGCTGCAACAAGACCTTTCTTATATAGAGCACCCGGTCCGGATTCTCGATGAAACTGAACGTTGGACTCGTCAAAAGGTTACCAAGTTCTTCAAAGTGCAGTGGTCAAATCATTCTGAAGAACAAGCCACTTGGGAACGCGAGGATCATCTTCGTGATGAATACCCCGAGCTCTTTCCTTCTACCTCTTAATTCTCGAGGCGAGAATTTGTTTTAGTAGGGGAGAATTGTGACACCCTGGATTCAGTGCTACAGGGATCATTGTAATTAAGCTACAGTGATGGCCAAGATTAAGCTAATGCTTTTGCTAATCCATGTGTGGTCACTTTTGGAAACAATACTCAATTCAATTTCTTTTGCAATTCAAATTCATTTGAAAAGTGATTTTAATAACTTTGCAAACCTAAAAACAAAAATCAAACTGGGGTTGCAAATAATCCCCTAGTATTTATAAAATTATAAGAAACATTTTTATCAAGTATGTTGTGCCCTAGAACAATTAAAATAGAAGCCAAGTTAATTATTAAATCCCTTTTATTTATGTAAAATTCAAAACAATTCTAAGTGGCCTCAAACTTTGTGAGCTAATGCAGAATATTACTCTGTATTTATGTGACAAGTTTGGTTATCAACGAAATTATATTGGTATTTATTTAAAAGTCAAAACAATAAGTGTTAAAGAAAAACAGAAAATAAAAATTGAATAAAAGAAACCCCCCTGGGCCTTGGCACACTGGACCTCTAGGCCAGCCCAGCCGCACCCCCTCTATGCCCTTCCCCCTCGCTACAAGGATAGAGGAGGGGGATGCCCGCCACGGCACCCCCCCCCCTCCCGGCCACCTGCCGGCCATCCGGCGGCCAGCCACCCCTATAAGGTCACCGACGGAACCCCCCTCTCTAAATCCTAGCCCCGCTCCCGCCTCGTGCCCCCACTCCCCCCCTGCGCAGCGAGCTCGAGCCCGAGCCAGCCCATGGTTGGGCCATCGCCATCGCCGCCGCTCCTCCCCGTCACCATCGTTCCTGCCTCCTCCCCGACGGCCCACATGAAGCCTCGTCGACCCCGCCACCCTGCCACGCCGGTGACGCCCCCAGCCTCTTCCTCCCTCCCTTGTCGTCTCGCCCGCCGCTGCTCATCGCCCGCTAGCCGCAGTCGTCGTGCCCCGGCTCGTCCGCGTGCACGTGTTGCGCCGCCCGCAGTGCCCTACTGCTTACCGTGCGCGCACCCCCTCCTGCTGCTCACCCCACGCGCACCCCCAGCCCTGTTGTGCTTGCCTCCGGCCACCACCACGGCCAACGCCGCCCCCGACGCGCTCATGACCGCGCCCTCCTGCACGCGCCTGCTTCCAGCGCGCTCTTGCGCCCGTGCGCCGCTCGCCGCTACTACCTCCGCCCGGCCGCCCGCATGGCCCACTGACCCTCGCCACCGGCATCGGACCGTGTGTGCCCGTGCCTCCAGCCCCGTGAGGTTAGGGGATAACCACCCCACTTAACCCCCCCCCCACACACACACACACACACCCACTGACAAATGGGCCCGCCACAAACAAAAAAATAATAATATAAATGATAATAATTATTAAATTGAATAATTAAATAATTAATTGTTTAGTTAATTATCTTAATTAGTCAAACAGGTTAGCCTAATACCCTATGACAGGTGGGACCCCCTGCTAATTAATCTGTTAAGTTTAATTAACCCCCTCGACTAACCCTAAGGCTATGACAGCGGGCCCACTGGTCAGTTTGACCAGTCAAACTGGACTATTGACTCCTGACCTCACGCTGATGTCATATTTGCATTTTTAAATTAAAACAAATCTGTTTATTTCAGAATATTAATAAATCTTTATAAAATCATAGAAAATAATCCGTAAGTCAGATGAAAAGGTTTTGTACATGAAAGTTGATTAGAAAAATCCCAAGAGTCTGAATACGTTGTCCGTTCATCTGTCACATGTCCCTAGCATGCTGAACATGGACATTTGGCGTTAGGATCATCTGTCTGGTAGTAGCCTGAGAGCCGGGAAATATCGTTAGATATTTTCCCGCTCTGTTTGTGACGTGTAGTACCGCGTTAGCTCATCCCTAGCACTGCATATTGCCATGTCATGCATCGTGTTGCATCTTCTTGTGTTATAATTGTAGTTTCTTCCCCCCTCTTCTCTTTGGTAGGCACCAAGGCTGACGCTGCTGCCAGTTACGACTATGCCGCGGACGTTCAACCACTTGCAACAGAGCTTCCATGGAAGCAACCCCACCTTGATCATACCGATATCACCCATTCTTTCTCCCTCATGCTTGCATTAGATTTTGCTACTATTGTAGATAGCTGCTATTCTGATGCATAGCCTGTTTTTGATAAACTGCTATTACCTACTGCTTTATTAAACTGTTTAGCATAGGTTGAATAGTGATCTCATGTGACCTCTTAGTCCCAGTTGCCCCGCTTTAATTATCAGTTACTCGATCAGCATGATCGATGTGCAGAGACCAACACATCACTAGTAGAAAACAGGCCATTAGTCCCGGTTGGGAAGGGCCTTTAGTCCCCGTTCCCCAACCGGGACTAATGTATAGGGACTAAAGGGTCCAAGCCTTTAGTCCCGGTTGGCTATGAACCGGGACTAAACCCCTGCCACGTGGTCCGCAGCGGGCGCCAGGGGATGGGGACCTTTAGTCCCGGCTGGTAACACCAACCGGGACTAAAGATTTAGGGGCTTTGGGGTTTATGGGTTTAGGTTTTATTTTTTATTATTCCTTTTCATTTTGTGTATTCCATTTAATTCTTTTTCATTTCAAACATATTTTATGCTACTACATACTGTACACGTTATGTATATATAATAGAATTTCTCGTAGAACCAATCATATACATAGAACTTTTCATACGACCATGCATACACATATGTACAATTTGGTATATAGATATAATTTCTCCTACAATTTGCAAATCATTACATGCAGGCATTAGGTGTAATGGTATTCTCCATCGGGAGATATGACCTGCTCAAGCAAAAATCCTGTCAGTTCCTCTTGAATTGCTCGTATGCGGTCCTTTGGTAGGAGCTTATCCCGCATCTCGTGCATCTTTAAAGAAAGAGATCAATATGAACATGTTAGTTGTGTGTATATATATTAGATCATGATAAAAAAAATGTGAATGGTGTTTACGTACCCAAAGATCTCTTGCAGTTTTGGTCCGGTCAAAAAGCGAATGTTCTCGCAAACGTAGAATGCACATAAATTGGTCCCCTTTTCTTGCCTCTTGCACTTTACGAGTATAATTCAATTAGATAATAATCAAGCATGATAATGGTATTGAAACTATAATTAAAGAGATGCGCGGACGTAGCTAGTACTACTTAAATACCTTGGATCTTCGCTATTTCAGCTCTGGTTTCCATTCACCTCTAACCTCTTTGATGAACTTTTTCCAAACCCTGCCCGGCAAAGAAAATGAATAAAGGAGTTATTAAATACTTGTTATCAGTAAGCGAACTAAAGAGGCCGACATAGTGCATTAATGATTGAAATTACCTGTCGAGCATCGAATGCAGGCTTCTGTATTCTTCAGGGTCTTAACTTAGTGAGTCCAGTGTTTCAACAGTTCCATCGTCAATTCTAATGATTAGCAGGATCCAGTGGAAGCTGCGGACACGATTTGTATAAGCGGGCATGCATAACTCATCAACTACACTTAACATCGAGTATATATATAAGCAAAAAGAGAATTTGTAGTACAAAACAGTAACACTCACTTGAAGTTGTAAGGTAAAAGTATTTCTGGTTTGGTATTTAGGGCCTTCAAAAACCTTAGCAAGGCTTTCTCCGTGTCTTTAGAGTAACTAGTTAACACAGATTCATTAACGGTATTTGGGTCAATGAACCCAATGTCATAGACTCCATCTCTTTTCAATTCAAAAATCTTCATTCTACATAATACCACAAAAAAGAATATAGCGAGGATAATTATATTATAGGCAATGAACGAGCTGAGCTAGAGACTTAATTAAATTACAGAAAGAAATCACTTACAGACAGTAGCAACTGACGAGAGATTTGTCGAGTGCTTTTTGATTGAATAACTGACATAATTCTTCATTTTCAATCCACAAATCCTTTTAATGGATGTAATGCTCTCGCTTGAATTTCACCATGAGGCTTTGTCGCCCGCTCTTTACTTCTCTCATGTACCAGTCATGCAAGTTGTGCATTTGCGTTGATAGAAGCTTCTCCTCTTCAGGACTCACGAGAGGGTTCCCGGGGACATATTTTCATGCTAGTTCCTTCGGATCCTCCAGTGGGAATTCCTCGATCTCTAGGAGTTGTTCAACAGTGATACCGATCTCTCTAGCCTTCTCTCTATCAACGTCGGTTATTACCACCTTATCGGTACTCACCTTGAGCGGCATGATCGATTGCACTGCCTGTTCTCCGAGCTGGGGAACAGTTTTCCCGCATTTACTACTACCGCTCGACTTCTGTTTTTTGTGTTGACGATAGGACTTGCTAATAGAGCGTTCATAGTCTGATAGCGGCCTTTTCTCCGCCGGTTTAGCTGCATTCAAAAAGTGTTGTATAACTTCCTCAGGTATTTTCTCCTTTTGTGGCAGGGCCGGTTTCGGTGCAAAATGGGCCTGCAATTCCTTAGCCACTTGTTCATCGATTTCCTCGTCAGTCTTCTCGTAAGCTAACTTCTTTTTGACAGGAGGCTCGGCATTCTTCATTTGTGCTCTCTTCCGCTTTGGAGACGGCGGAGATCGATATCGCGGACTCGCGCTAGGCTCCGTCTCGGATGGATTACGCTGAGGCGGCGAAGATCGATATGGCGGACTCGCCCTGCGCTCCATCTCGAGGTGGGTTGGAGTCTGCTGACGCGGTGGACTTGGAGGAGGAGTCGGTGGCCTTGGCACCGACTTTGGAAACACGATGCATTCCTTTTTCCATAAAATGAGACAACGCATGGCATCTCCCAGTGTCTACTCCCCTTCACCTCCAACGTAGTCAAGATCTAGTGATTCATATGCCGACACAACTTCATCCACCCCGACACGAGCATAGCCAGGTGGAATCGGATTGCCATGGAAGGTTGCTTCAGGTCCACTCAGTAAAGCAAAGCCGTTCGCCACCTTCATGGATATGTTCTTCAATTTCACGTGTAGCTCACAAACTGTCGACTCTAGGATATCATCCACAAGGTAGCGAGCCAGCAGTGCATCATCGGTCGGGACCCCCATGGAACCCACGCTGCTTTTCGGCATAGATGATGGAATGGTACCATCCAATACTGCATCTGGATGCTCCTGCTGCTGAGACGCGCCTTGCGGGCTAAGTTTATTGATTTGCTCCTGCTGCAGCATGTACTTGCATTCCAAGTCCGCGTTCTTTGCTTCTACCATTTGAATCCGGTCTACTTCATGCTTCTTATTTCTCTCACGGCTTCTATAACTGTCATTCCAATCCACAAACCCCAGAAGCCACGGAACAAGGCCTTTGCCTCGTGTTCGTCCCGGGTGTTCGGGATTCTTGAAGGCGCGTGTAAGCTCGGCGTTCTCTCTCTCGGGCTGGTACACACCCATTCGAGCTTCTTTTATTGCTTTAAGTAACTCTTCTGTGGCTTCTTTAAGACTTACCTGTTCAAGAACCTCCCCTGTCTTTGGGTTCAACTTTCCCCCATGTGTGTAAAACCAAGTCTTGCACCTATCGGGCCAAGTCTCTGTTTCTGGAGTGACCCCTGCAGCCTTCATGTTTCTCTCGGATTCATCCCACTTAGGCAACCCAGACTTGTAGCCACCTGACCCCAGATGATGGTGCCACATTTTTTTCTCGGCATTTATCTTGTTTACTCTCGACCGTTCCTTAGCTGCTTCTGATTCCTTGAACTGCACAAATCTGTCCCAGTCATCTTTTAACTTCAAATATTCTCCATTGAATTCCAGAGTCTTCTTTCCTCCTTTCAAGTAATTGGTCCATAATCTTTTCTTCCAAGTCTGGAATTCTGTGGCCATCTTCTTAAGAGCACAGTTCTTGACTTTCTCCCGTTGGAGATCTATGAGACCCTATGGTAGGGTGAAATGTTTCATGAGCGCCTCCCAAAGCAGATCTTTTGCTCTTTCGCTGACAAAAGGAACTCCGGGATCTTTTGGCTGATTTCATTCTTGAGCAGTGATCGGGATTTGGTCCCTAATGATAACTCCGCATTGACGTATAAATTTGTCCGCATTAATTTTAGGAGCAATCGGTTCGCCATCTGATCTGATTTGATCGATGTTGTACTTTATGCCTTCTTTCAACTTTTTTGTCGGGCCACGTTTAACCCTTGTAGAAGATTTTCTCGATCCGGAGGGCTAAAAGAAGAAAGATTCGTTAATATATACAAATCAATCAATACTTCTGATGATCATCAGAGGGCAAATTAATACCTCGCCGGACTTTGTTAAATGGAGAAAATTTTCTTCGCCATCATTGTCAGCTGGTTCCCCTTCGTCTCTTGGTTGTTCTTCATCAATTCCCTCACTGGATGGGTTAAGGTATTGTGAGCCATCATCTACTTCTTCATTCTCTTCGTTTCCGAAGCATATCATGTCATACATGACATTCTCTTGATCACGGTCTCTGTCTCTACCGTCCATAGCTTAACTAATCCAAAACAAATATAAAACAATTAGAATGCATTCAATAAGCAAAACCGGAGATATGCAAATCAATACATGGCAATGCAACAATGTGATCATATAATATCACTAATACATCATCGAATAGTATCACTAATACATCTCGGATATTATTATATAATATCACTAATACATCATCGAATATTATCACTAATACATCTCGAATATGATTATATAATATCACTAATACAAATCTAGTTGACGTCTCGCGGTGCAGGCGGTGGACACCCAAAGAGAAGGAAATATGACAGGATCATAGCTCGGGTGAGATCCCTGAAGAACCTGCCAGGTATTGAAGAACATGGCGTCCAACGCAGCCATGTAGCGTCGGACGTGCTCGTCCTCCTCCATGACACGGCGACGTACCACCTCCGCGGGGGTCGGCTCCCTCTGCACCGACAGTGGTCCACGCGACCGCCACCAAATAACCTCCGGGTCGATGACAGGACCCTGATTCCTCACCAAGCTGCACGCCCCGGAAGGCAGCACCTCCCAGTGCCAGCCCGGCGGAGCCCAATCCCGGACATGGCACCTCTCAAGCAGGTTGTTGCCACCGAGTCGACGACGAGGATGCTGGCCGGGCATCGTCAACTCAACAACTATGCTATGCAATTAAACATTTAAACATCTAAACATCATATATCTTCCTAATATAAAATAACTAATGCCTAATAAAAAGTCTCATTTACTAAAACATATTAACATCTAAACACTAAACATCTAAACATCATATATCATCCTCCGTCGATCGTCGGGGACTCCTCCGGCGATCGTCGCGGACTCCTCCGACGATCGTCCGGGACTCCTCACCGACGATCGTCGGGGACTCCTCACCGGCGATCGTCTGGGACTCCTCACCGACGATCGTCAGGGACTCCTCGATATCGCGTCACCGACGACCGACGATACTTGACTACATTATTTCCAACTAAAACAACTAAAACATAAAAAAACTAAACAACCAAATTAACTAAAACATAAGAAAACTAAACAACTAAAACATAAAACAACTAAAACAACTAAATTAACTAAAACAATATGAACACTTAATTGACTAAAACAACTAAAACATAAAAAAAAACTCCCCCGGGTGGAGGAGGCCAGGGTTCGGCGACGAAGGTGGCGGCGGCGACGGGCAAGGGGGTGGCCAAGGCAGCGGTGCCGACGCACTCGGCCGCGGTGGCCTCGAAGGAGGATGAGGAGGTGAGGAGGGGGGCAGGGCTGGAGCTCACCTGCGAGGAGGGCGAGGCAGTCGGCGACGGTTTGCGGGCTCGGGGAGGAGGGTGATGCAGTCGACGATGGTCAGCGGGCTCGGGGACTGCGAGGAGGCGACGGAATGACGAGGGTGATGCCCGGCAGCCTGGCTGCGTCGTGTGGTTCGGCGTTGTGGGGAGAAAGTGAGGAGAGGAAGGAGAAGGCGGGGTTAAATACCCCAGGACTAAAGACCTTTAGTCCTAGTTGGTGCTACCAACCGGGACTAATGGCCCATCTTTTCGGCGGCCCAAATTCCGCGCGGGAAGGGACCTTTAGTCCCGGTTGGTAGCACCAACCGGGACTAAAGTTGTATTTTCTTTTTTTGTTTTGTTTTGTTTTTCTAATTTCTGTTTTTAGATTTGGAATAACTGTTAGAATATTTATAGTTTTTAATGAATCTTTTTGCTTTAGGTCAAAACAATTACAAACTTTCTGTTAGTGCCAGTAGTTTTCAAATTTAAATAGTATAAATTTGAATTCATTTGAAATTTGTGTGAATCACTAGTTTGTGAATAACTTTAGTTTAAAAATAGATCTTTGAGTGATTGTTTTTCTTGTTGTTTAATATTAGTATGTTTTATCATTATGTTAAATTTGGGAATTTTTAGGATAATTTAAATAGGTGTTTTAATCAAAACAAGATTCTATTTAACTCTTTTAGTTTTATACCTTCATTTGTTTTAATCAAAATCACCCAAATGAACTCCAGAATTTTTGTGCATTCAATATGCACCATTCTAAGCCACATCTTCAAATTTCAACCATTTCTAACTTCATTTGCTATTTTTCATGCATTTAATGATTTTTTGAGCTAAATGACCCTGAAATTAAAAAGCACTATAAATGAACTCTAAAAAGGTAGAAACTTGGCATGGTATCGTCATTTCACCCACATAGCATGTGCTAAAAAGTTGAGAGGGTTACGGCAAAAACTGGATGCACTTCGTGTACAAACTGGACCATCTCCTTCGAAGTATGAGGGTTTCGGACGAAAACTCATCTGTTACAAAGGCATTTCATTTTTTTAACTTGTTTCAACTCCAGACTTTTTGTGCATTCAATATGCACCATTGTAAGCCACATCTTCAAATTTCAACCCTTTCTAACTTCATTTGCTATTTTTCATGCATTTAATGAATTTTTTACCTAAACAACACTGAAATTAAAAAGCACTGCAAATGAACTCTGAAAAGGTTGAAACTTGGCATGGTATCATCATATCACCCACATAGCATGTGCTAAAAAGTTGAGAGGGTTATGGCAAAAAATGGATGCACTTCGTGTACAAACTGGACCATCTCCTTCGAAGTATGAGAGTTTCAGACGAAAACTCATCTGTTACAAAGGCATTTCATTTTTTTAAACTTGTTTCAACTCCAGACTTTTTGCGCATTCAATATGCACCATTGTAAGCCACATCTTCAAATTTCAACCCTTTCTAACTTCATTTGCTATTTTTCATGCATTTAATAATTTTTTGAGCTAAATGACCCTGAAATTAAAAAACACTACAAATGAACTCTGAAAAGGTTGAAACTTGGCATGGTATCATCATTTCACCCGCATAGCATGTGCTAAAAAGTTGAGACGGATTCAACAAAAACTAGATGCACTTCGTGTACAAACTGGACCATCTCCTTCGAAGTATGAGGGTTTCGGACGAAAACTCATCTATTACAAAGGCATTTCATTTTTTTAACTTGTTTCAACTCAAGACTTTTTGTGTATTCAATATGCACCATTGTAAGCCACATCTTCAAATTCCAAACCTTTCTAACTTCATTTGCTATTTTTCATGCATTTAATGATTTTTTTGAGCTAACCGACCCTGAAATTAAAAAACACTAAAAATGAACTCTGAAAAGGTTGAAACTTGGCATGGTATCATCATTTCACCCACATAGCATGTGCTTAAAAGTTGAGAGGGATACAACAAAAACTGGACGCACTTCATGTACAAACTGGACCATCTCGGCTACTCACTAGAGAAGAAAAGTGATGACGGTGAAGCCAATCACATCCCAGAGTGGGATCTTGGGGTATAAAACTTTTTCTTCTTGTGTGTCCCTTTCTTATTGTGCCGTAACCATGGACAATCTTCATCATTTAACAGGATGCTTGGGTCAGTCTTCACTATGAAGGGAGGAACTTCATCAAACTTTTCATAATCTGTTTACATGTCTGTCTTGTCCTCCACTCCCACGATGTTTATTTTCCCTGAAAGAACTATGTGGCGGTTTGGCTCGTCGTATGATGTATCCGCTTTCTTATCTTTCCTTTTTCTTGGTTTGGTAGACATGTCCTTCACATAGAAAACATGCGCCACATAATTGGCTAGGACGAATGGTTCCTCTGTGTACCCAAGATTGTTGAGATCCACTGTTGTCATTTCGTACTGCTGGTCTACCATTATCCCTCCTCTAGTCAGATTGACCCATTTGCACCGGAACAAAGGGACCTTCAAATCACTTCCATAGTCAAGTTCCCATATCTCCTCTATGTAACCATAATATGTGTCCTTTACCCTATTGGTGTTTGCTGCATCGTCAAAGCGGACACCACTGTTTTGGTTGGTGCTCTTTTTATCTTGGGCGATCGTGTAAAATGTATACCCATTTATCTCGTATCCTTGGAAAGTCAATATAGTCGAAGATGGTCTCTTGGCCAACAAGTACAGCCCATCTTCAACAATGTCGTCATTCATGAGATGTGTTTGCAACCAACCGCCGAAAGCCTCAATGTGTGTACGTTTAATCCAGGGGTCAGACTGCTCTGAGTTCTTGGAGCGTATAATATCCATGTGTTTCTCGATATACGGGGTCACCAAGGTAGAATTTTGTAGAACTGCGTAGTGTGCTTGCTCCCAAGAATGTCCGTCCCTACATATTATTGATTTTGGTCCAAGCGTGCCTTTTCCACGCAGTCTCCCCTCATGCCGCGATTGAGGAACACCAATCGACTTAAGGTCAGGAATAAAGTCAACACAAAACTCAATAACCTCCTCTGTTTCATGGCCCTTGGAGATGCTTCCTTCCGGCCTAGCACGGTTACGAACATATTTTTTTAACACTCCCATGAACCTCTCAAAGGGGAACATATTGTGTAGAAATACAGGACCCAGAATGGCAATCTCTTCGACTAGGTGAACTAGTACGTGCGTCATAATATTGACGAAGGATGGTGGGAACACCAACTCGAAACTGACAAGACATTGGACCAAATCATTATGTAAGCTTGGTAGGATTTCTGGATCGATTACCTTCTGAGAAATTGCATTGAGGAATGAACATAGCTTCACAATGGCTAATCGAACATTTTCTAGTGGAAGCCCCCTCAACGCAACCAGAAGCAATTGCGTCGTGATCACATGGCAGTCATGAGACTTTAGGTTCTAGAATTTTTTCTCTGCCATATTTATTATTCCCTTTATATTCGATGAGAAGCCAGACGGGACCTTCATACTGAGCAGGCATTCAAAAAATATTTCCTTCTCTACTTTGGTAAGAGCGTAGATGGCAGGACCTTCATACTGCTTTGCATGCATGCCGTCTTTTGCGTTCATACGTTGCTGGTCCTGCCGTGCCTCCGGTGTATCTTTTGTCTTCCCATACACGCCCAGGAAGCCTAGCATGTTCACTCAAAGATTCTTCGTGATGTGCATCACGTCGATTGCAGAGCGGACCTCTAGGACTTTCCAATATTCTAGCTCCCAAAATATAGATTTCTTCTTCCACATGGGGGCGTGTCCATCAGCGTTAATCGGAACAGATTTTCCACCAAGACCCTTTCCAAAGATTAATTGTAAATCCTTGACCATATCAAGTATATCATCACCAATACGAAGGACAGGCTTCTTTTGGTGATCTGCCTCACCTTTGAAATGCTTGCCTTTCTTTCTTAAGGCATGCTTGGTCGGAAGAAATCGACGATGTCCCAGGTACACATTCTTCTTGCATTTTTCCAAATATATACTTTGAGTCTCATATAAACAGTGCGTGCATGCATGGTATCCCTTGTTTGTCTGTCCTGAAAGGTTACTAAGAGCAGGCCAATCATTGATGGTTACAAACAGCAACGCTCGCAGGTCAAATTCCTGTTGTTTGTGCTCATCCCACACACGTACGCCTTTTTTTATTCCACAGCTGTAAAAGTTCATAAACTAATGGCCTTAGGTACAAATCAATGTCGTTGTCAGGTTGCTTAGGGCCTTGGATAAGCACTGGCATCATAATGAACTTTCGCTTCATGCACAATCAAGGAGGAAGGTTATAGATACATAGAGTCACAGGCCATGTGCTATGCTTGCTGCTCTGCTCCCCGAAAGGATTAACGCCATCTACACTTAAACCAAACCATAAGTTCCTTGGGTCATCTGCAAAGTCCGGCCAATTTCTCTCGATTTTTCTCCACTGCGACCCATCAGCGGGTACTCTCAACTTCCCGTCTTTCTTACAGTCTTCTTTGTGCCATCGCATTGACTTGGCATGCTCTTTGTTTTGGAACAAACATTTCAACCGTGGTATTATAGGAGCATACCACATCACCTTGGCAGGAATCCTCTTCCTCGGGCGCTCGCCCTCAACATCATCACCAGGGTCATCGCGACTGATCTTATATCGCAATGCACCACATACCGGGCATGCATTAACATTCTCGTACTCCTCACCGCGGTAGAGGATGCAGTCATTAGGGCATGCATGTAACTTCTGCACCTCTAATCCTAGAGGGCAGACAACCTTCTTTGCTTCGTATGTACTGTCGGGCAATTCGTTGTCCTTTGGAAGCTTCTTCTTCATTATTTTTAGCAACTTTTCAAATCTCTTGTCAGATAGACCATTATCTGCCTTCCATTGCAGCAATTCCAGTGTGCTACCAAGCTTTGTGTTGTCATCTTCGCGATTTGGGTACAACCCTTTTTTTTATCCTCTAACATGCGCTGCAACTTCAACTTCTCCTTTTCACTTTCGCAGTTTCTCTTTGCATCAGCAATGGCCCGACCAAGATCATCAGCGGGCTCATCTGATGCCTCAGCTTCTTCTTATTCATTCTCTTCCTCCATTGTAGTACCATCATATTCAGGAAACCCAGGATAGTTGTCATCATCCTCTTCTTCTTCATTATCTTCCATTAGAACCCCTCTTTTTCCGTGCTTGGTCCAACAATTATAGCCGGACATGAAACCGGACGTAAACAGGTGGACATGAATGTGTTTTGCGCTATAGTAAGTCTTATCATTCTTACACACACCACATGGACAACACATAAAACCATCCCGCTTGTTTGCCTCAGCCACACGCAGAAAACTATGCACGCCATTAATGAACTGGGGAGAGCGTCGGTCATCGTACATCCATTGTCGATTCATCTTCATTACACAACACCGAAAAGACCAAATTAATACAAGTTCATACATAAAGTTCATACACACTTATTCTCATAAAACAACATACAACTATCTAACTAAAACATTTAAATGCAACAAGAAATGCGATCAAAATCGCAACTAAGTAACAATTGATCCAACAGCATAATGATACCAAGCCTCTTTATTAATGGCATATTTTCTAATATTTCTAATCTTCAAGCGCATTGCATCCATCTTGATCTTGTGATCATCGATGACATCGGCAACGTACAACTCCAATTTCATCTTCTCTTCTTCAACACTTTTCAATTTTTCTTTCAAATCCTCGTTTTCTTTTTCAACTAAATTTAACTTCTCGACGATAGGGTCGGTTGGAATTTCCGGTTCAACTACCTCCTAGATAAAAATATCTATGTCAACTTGATGGGCATAATTGTCATTAACATGAAATGCAACAAATAGTTACAAAAGAGAATATACCACATCCGAATCGTAAACCGGACGAGGGCCGACGGGCACGGATATCAAAACCATGGCACTATATATAACAAACAATCATACAAGTAAGAAAATTATGCAAGTAACTATCTAAATCATACAAATACGATTTTTTTTATAAAAAGGGTAAGAACAAGAAGAGGCTCACCAAGGTGGTGCAGGCGACGGGACGGTGCGGGAGATGGACGGTGGTTAGGACGGGGACGGGAAGGCACTAAGTAAACCACACCTACACACATATGCAAACTAAGAAGTTAATTTGAGCTCAAATTGCATATAAATCAAAAAACTCCCACATAATTACACCCAAACTAAAACCCATAAATCACTATACTTATAAAGCATTGCACGAGCTGATCTAGCAATGAGAGATGAAAGGACAAAGTTGCTAACCTTTGTGAACACTTGGATGGATTGGGGTGCCTCAAATCTTGACAAATCTTGGCAAAAATGGAGGGATGAGCTCAAGAAGAGGAAGAGAAAACAGAGAAATGGAGAGGATGAGCTCGGGCTGGAAGAAGCACATCTATATATAGGGATACATTTAGTCTCGGTTGGTCCTACAAACCGGGACTAGAGGTCCATCTCTAGTCCCGGTTGGTGTTACAAACCGGGACTAAAGGTGCTCGCAGGGCCCCAGCCTGACACCGGCCTGCCACCACACCTTTAGTCCCGGTTGGTAACACCAACCGGGACTAGAGGTTCCATCTCTAGTCCCGGTTTGTGTTAGCAACCGGGACTAAACTGGCTCGCAGGGGCCCCAGCCTGACACCAGCCTGCCACCACCCCTTTAGTCCCGGTTGGTAACACCAACCGGGACTAAAGGTTACTCATGAACCGGGACTAATGCCTAGCCTAATGAACCGGTATTATTGGTGGCATTAGTCCCGGTCCAGAAGCCAACCGGGACTAATGCTTCGATCCAAAGGCATGTTTTCTACTAGTGCATCACCGCACACCCCCCTAGTTGTACAACTCGGTAGCATTACTATCGGGTACCGAGGGTGATACCTCGTATGTACCCCTGATGATAACTCTATAGTGTAGTGATCGGTCGTGGTAAACAGAGGGTGATACCTCTCCGCCACTCCCGATACGACTCTGTCAAGCGACCCCTCAAGTGTGGAACCCCCGAGGGTGATTCCTCTAAGTCCAACTTGACAGCTACATCAAGCGGGAACCATTGAGGGTGATTCCTCAGGTTCCGCCTTGATGTTTTATACACACGGTTACTATGACTTGGTTATAGAAATATGTTGGTGATGGGTCGGCCCTGAAGGGTACCCATGGATGATGACGAGGCGTGATCGGGCATGTGATGCCCTTGCCACGAGTCCTCGTGACAGGGCAATGGGACCACATTTGGCATGGCTCTGATCGTCCCTGTAGTTAACAAAATGCTAATGGATTGGGTATTTGATCTGAGTTCGTCGTTTGACCTTTTTCGCACTAACCTTCACGTGGGAGAAGTTATGGGTACTCGACGTCGTTGTATCAACCGAAGCTCTTCGGACATCAGCAATGGAGCGGTGCGCGCCCGAGTGGTCCGCGACGGCATTGTTCTTGTATAAGAGGTGCTAGAACTGATCTCGACCGCCCACGCATCGTGCAGGAGTGCAAAGGACGAATGGGCACATGACCCCTGCGCGCTTAGGATTTAGACCGGCGGGCTGGCCACTCTATTGAGCCTAGGTAGGGCGACGACGTATTGATGTCCCGAGGCCGGGCATGACCCAGGAAAGTGTGTACGGCCAGAGGTCATCAAACATGTTGGAAAATGTGGTGCACCCCTGCAGGGATGAATTCAACTATTCGAATAGCCGTGTCCACAATAACAGGACGACTTGGAGTTGTATCCCGATCTACTAAAACTAGAATTGTGACTTGAATTTGAAACGTTTGGCTCCGAGATTGCTTTCTCGCAGGGAGTCGAGGAAGAATCTCTGGGCGTGGTTAATAAAACTTGCAACTTATAATTATGCTAATCTGCACTCTTCTAATGCTGCAAGACACTCAAGATGCTAGTCTTCGATAGGACTAGGCCTTTCCCCCTATTATTGCTTTCTGCAGTCAGTCCAAAGATATAACCCCATTCCTTTGATATTGATGCATATTTTAGATAGTTCTGATGTAAGTCTTGCAAGTACTTTGGATGAGTACTCATCGCTGCTTTGCTCCCCCTTTTTCCCCTTGATACGTTACTGCGATCAGATGACGGAGCCCAGGAGGCGTATGATCCCGCCGACGACTACTACTACTAGGACAGAGCTTACTACTACGTGGAGGCTGCCCCCGACCAGCAGTAGGATAGGAGGTTCCCAGGCAAGAGGCCTTGCCTCGTTCGATCTGTTGCTTATGTTTGTGGTAGCCTTCTTAAGGCAAACTTGATTACTATGTCTGTACTCAGATAATATTTGCTTCCGCTGACTCGTTTGAACCTGAGCTTATGTATTCGAGCCCTCGAGGCCCCTGGCTTGTAATATGAATCTTGTATGACTTTAATTTGTGTCTAGAGTTGTGTTGTGATATCTTCTCGTGAGTCCCTAATCTTGATCGTGCGCATTTGCGTGTATGATTAGTGTATGATCAAAATGGGGGCGTCACAATGTAGACGAGGCAGACGATGGCGGCGGAGTGGATGGACATGATCTCAGGCATCGGGGAGGACGGTGGCGCTCGGGTGGGAGGCGGAGAGCGAGAGGGAGAGGAGCGGAGAGGGGGGAAAGTGGATGGGGGCGACCGAAGGGTCACAGCGGCGTGCCTTATTCCCTCCTCGTGGCGCTGTAGCGACGAAGCCGGTGAGGTTGTCCGGCGGCAATGGCGATGGGCTCGCGCCCTCAGTTGGCTACCTATAGCAGGAGGTTGAAGCCGACGGGGGCTGGTGGGCAGGGCCGCCACGGGCCAGGCACTGTGCACTAAGGCTTAGTGCATAGTGGCATGTGCCTTTAAATTTTATTTTTTTTTATTTTCTATTTTCTTTTATTTTGTGTTTATTTTCAACAGCAATTGCGTTTTGAAAAATATGGGACTTGGCCCATTATTCACATTGCAATTTTAGGCATTGCCACAAAAAGTTTGGGAGTTATTTAAATTAATTTGATTTTTTCATAAATAAAAAAGCATTTAAAAATGCTGAATTGGCACTGATTTAATTGTTAGAGCCCAAATGAGCAAACAAGTGATGTTGTTTTCCTTAACCAATAATTGTTAGGGAATATTTACTAAATGATGAACTATTTTCCAACCATGTTGGTGAATTTAATTTCTCATTTTAAATTTGAATTGAAACCAGAGGTGGAATTTGAAATGAGATTTGAATCCAAGTGATCAAGCATTTCAAATGAAAGTGACTTAGCATAATCAAGAGGGATCACTGTATCTTAATACATGGGGGTGCTACACCTACTCTTGATGCTTCCAACGTCCAGCAATCAATGAACACTACTGCAAGTGGAGAATACGTTGTCTTGAGTGGTCTTCCCTATGACAGTAGATTTTGTTAGAGAAAAAGGATGTCACGAGTTCATTATGATTTATCGAATCAAATGTCTACTTATTTTGGTAAGTAGGCTGAAATTGCTACTGTTCTAAAATGTTGATTCTCCTGATTATTCTGTCATCAATTTTGATAAGCACGGCGATGTTGTTTCTTGTGTTATAATTTTGGGCATAAATATTTCAGAGATCACTCACAATAATATTTCATTCAGGTTCTTGAGGAACAATGGATCATATTATTACACAATGATGGAACATTTTTAAAATACTCCCTCCGTCCTATAATGTAAGACGTTTTTGCAAGCTATGTTATCTTGTAAAAACGTCTTATGTTATGGGAGGGACGGAGTATTTTTTTTGCTGTTTTTTTGTTGGTACGTATGTTAACTTCTAAATAAAATATCACTCATTATTTTTATGGTTTTGGTAGAATTTATTTCTTCTGAGTTTGTATCCCTGTCATGTGTGCCATTCTTTCTTGCGCTATGAATTTCTGACTATTTAAAGTTTATATTTATGTTTGCTCTACATGACGAAATTGAGCACTTTGAAAGCGAACTAAATATTTATGCTTTCCACACATTTTCTTGGAAGAGGTCCATGGTAAATTTGTTGCTACATTTGTAATTTCTAGGAGTTATGTCTAAAAAATAAATATATGTTGTAACTAACAAATGCCTCTTGTTTACTTTTTTACTCATGCACATCAACAAGATGATATGTTTCATTTATTTTGATAAATGCACAAGTTAATGAATATTCTTGACTTCAAAATGTCAGTCCTTCTGAAGTCATAATTTTGATTGGATGACAGAAAAGGTCCCAATATGTGTTCTTTACTGTAAACACTTAATATGTTATCATTGTGGTTACAATTTGGTAATTACCTCCATATCATAGTTGTGGTCATTGTTTGTATGATTTCCCCTTTTTACGCTGATATCCAAACTTTTTAAGGAAATATGACTCATTGTTTGTGTGACTTTATATATGCACTGTTATATGAACAATGCAAGTTTTATCACAAGTTATTGCAGTATTTCTCAAATAATTTGTCCTTACTCTGCTTAAAATGGACGAGCGCCTCCATGATCTGTAATTACTAAAAATAAGATCAACTATATGTTTTTACAAAACATTGCGAACCTCTACCATCCAACATTCCTCCATGATCTGTAATTACTAAAAATAAGATCAACTATATGTTTTTTACAAAACATTGCGAACCTCTATCATCCAACATTCCTAACAGACGGGCGCGGCAACGCGCGCTATTAATGATCTAGTTACATAGTATAATGGGCATAAGAGAGTATCTCGTGTTTGCTTCCATGCTACTAATGTCTCCTTTTATTAGAGAATCCTATAAGCATGGGAAAAGAAGCTTCTAGAATACATGAGATGATAGAGTAGGGGTTCAATTAGAAGGCGATGTGGCAGAATCCTATGAGTTTAGAACTTTATCTAACGAATGACAATGCTCGGATTTGCATATCTCAAGCGTTGGATGGAGCATTTTGAATGACTACTATTTGAAGTTATTGTCACACTATATAGTAGTATAGAGGTACAGATATATGAGAGATCGATGCCAATGTGCTCTTTCGTCAACGCCAATGTGTGTTGTTTCCTTGGATGAGCTGGATCAAACATGTGCTTCTTACCTTGGTTCTGATTATAGGTGGCTGCTTGTTTGTCTCTCGTTGATGTTTTAATGGTGGCCAAAAACATTCAAGAACTAAGAGAAACTCTAGCATGGTCGCCAAAATGGTTTGATTGTCATAATAACCGTCAATGTGACAATTTTGACAAAAAAGATCACTCTGGCAGAGCCGCCATCCAACTCGAATCGTCATAATTCATGAAGGGCACTCCATATTGAGTCAGCAATCACGGAAATCCATTTTGGCTCTAGGGAGCATATGCTCCTGCGTGCCAAAAATGGATTTTACAAATGTCCAAAAACTTGAAAAGAAAATGATGTGTTCATTGTCATACCCAAATGGTACATGCAAATTTTCATGGGAAAAACTAAAGCATTTTGACACGTACAAAAAAAAAGTCGAACGTGAAATGTTACTTCCAAATGTTACACTTAATTTTGTTTTTCCACCGACGAATCACTGCTATCCCATATGGCGTGAAAATTATCAAGCACACTTGCTACACTACGATGAACATCTACAAAAAAATCAGAAATTTATAAATTTGTTTACTATTGTGGGGCTTCGTTTGGAGGGAAGATGGCCAAACGCCCATGGCACCGAGAAGCGAGACAATGAATCACGGTCGCGACGTGTCCAACTAGTCATGCCCCTTCCTGCTAACGCCACATTTTCCCGCTGCCCACCATTGTAAAAAAGGTTGGCTCTCTTTCTCTACACCACCACCAACCACACCTCGCAAATCTCCTCTTTCTCTGCACTTACACCATGTCGGTTCCCCCTCGACCGGAATGGGTTCTGCTCTCGAAGGAGAAGAAACAACTGCTCGACAAGGAGGAAGCCGATGGAATCGCTCAAGAGGAGTGTGATCGCGGTGACGCAGAGGAGGCCACGCATTAGGAGCCCGCCCTCTTCAACAGGTTCCCTGATTCTAATCCGAAACACATGTTGTTGTTTGGGATGTCAAGCACGGATGCGTGTAGATCTCGTATGGGCAGGAGAGGCCTCACACACACAACTCATATTGGCCAACACATGCTCCTCATTGCCTCACTATTAAGGAGTCATGAGACGAGCGCTACGCCGTCAACTTGTCGACCTTCCACCTCGAGAAATATTCGAGCAGACTGCCACTTGGAAGAGGCTGACATTTGAGAGGAACACAACCGTATGGCTCCTCTACGAGTAGACAAAAGAGGATATCGCAGCGGAGTGCATGGGATCACGTCGGATGATGCCAATTCAATGTCAATATCGAGGAGACGAGTCATGCAATATTGGGTCTTGCCTCCCTTGAAAAAGTCATATCCGACCTTGATCACACGGGACGGGGATGATACGAAGACAAGGTCGTCGAACCATCACACCATCACGCGTAGAGTATGATTGGACTTGTGACATATGCATTTGCCCCGTGCACTCATTCACCATCATCATGGTGTGGAGCAACTAGTGCTTCTCCCAAGACATAAAAAGTCATTAGTTTATTAGTATGCAAAAGTCGCTAATCGACTTTTCTACCCATATGTAATAGTTTTGTAATGCAATGTTATTTCAAATTAGTGTTTTAATCCTTCAAGTTGAGTGTGTGATTATTGAGCTGATGCAAATAATAATAATATGAAGGCCGCGTTATGACGACTATGTTTGCGCATAGCAATCGCAACATCTAAACGTATATGGAGCGAGCCCAATATCTCATATGACGACTCTACAAGAATTGATCTCAGTTTATAGTTTAAATAATTATTAGTTGTTTGATCAATGTAAAGTCGTCTTGCAGTTATTCTTTCGCCAAAGTTAGGAGGAATCAAATCAACGAAATGACGTGTGGGTCCTACTTGCAGGGAAAATATGGATGCTGCATTATGGCGACTTTGTGCTTGCACACAACAGCCACGGCCTCCATATGCAATATGATGACCGCACATGTGGCGACATAGGGTCAATCTAGGCAACAGTACCAACGGGAAAAGGCACATTAGCTAATGCAGGAAATTAGTAGGTTCCCTCCAAACTAATCCATAAGCCAAAATAAATCTCTTAAGGAACTTTGACAAATCTTTTGCGTCTTTCAGGAGAAACAACAAGGTTTACTGTTAGAATAACCAAGATATGGCCATATTTAAGACTGTTTTTCAACGGACGACATCGGAGAGAAGGATTTGCTGTTTTCTTAAACATGAATGATATCTGGCGAACGTTTGCAAGGAGCCCAACATGACGAACGGCCCTAGAACCATCACATTTGCATCCGACGGTAGCAGTTTTCTGCCCAAAAATGAAATTTAAACAATCTGCCATGGCCGTTTTGTAAAATGACAACCTAGCTCCCCTACCCCTAGTGAACGTTTGTAACTGCCATGTCTAACATTTTTTAATGTTAGAGAGTCAAGTGGGGGTCTATGTTAATAGAGCTCTTAATTAGGGACATGATGAGTTATGACATGACATGTCTGGTTTGTAACAAACATTTGTACCAGAAACTAAAGACTGGAATATGGTAAAGAAAGGGAATTGATACTAATTACTCGACGATTCACAAGGACAGTTGTTGACTTTAAAAGGATGATTCATTCATTATTTTTTTGCCGGAATCAAAAGTAAAATTTGTTGTGGACAGGGGACCCGTAAAAACACATGATTGTTAGTATGGAGAAAAAAGAAATGAGGGAGGAAATGACTACGAATATTTTTGTAACTAGTAGGTGTTTTTTTCTTCTTTTTCCCATGTACAATAGTTGTTTTACTTAAAACCAAAATTCAAACTTATCAAAAACAAAAATGAAATATGTTTGGTTGAGTCTATTATTCATATTCAATATCCATGGTCGTATACACTCGATTTATATTAGTGAGAGGTGCAATGCGCGTGCAAGATCACTAACTTGATAAATTAAAAAAAAGGAACAAAGATATTATAGAAATTTTAACATGGTCCCAAACTATTTTAGCCTTCCATATTCTTTGATCCAAGGGCCATATTGCTAAGCACTCTTGCAACATCAAGTATCACGTTAAATTCAGAATGGTACATACTTTAACTTGTACATACGTCGACATGTTTGCAAAGTTAATAAATTACTGATTTGACATGTGAATGTAATTCTACATAGAACTTTAAATTATTGCATTTATTTTCAATCAAATTTTAGTTTCTTCAAAACAAAAACTAAGAATCCGTCGAGATTATCTTGTTCCACACACATAGTTTACCTGCATTTATTTATTTGTGGGATTTGCTAAGGCACAGACAATTTCTCTGAGCCACACATATTTATTTATTCAATACGTTAGTGATTCTCTTTTCTTTTGAGGCTTCTTGATATGAGAACTGATATTTAATAAGTGGTTTAATCCTTACAGCCTACACATGGTATATATGCGGTCATCAAAGTTTTGTCTCCATCCCGCCGGGGATACACCTCCGTCATGCCGCCTGTTTGATGCCATTGTTAGGCATTGCATTCCTATGATTATCAGCAGCCGAATCGAGCTCCCTTTTGAAGACGAGATTGATTACAGTGAGTTCTCACTCTTCTTCTCAGTTGAAGAAGCTCTAGAACCTAATTACTTGCTCAACCAGCTCAGAAAGATGCCTAGAAAGAACTGGGTTGAGATGTGGTCAAAGCTGAAAAACGCCTCTAGCCATTATGAGTTCCAGTATCCTCCCAGGAAGGATGATGCCGTGAACATGATATGGCGGCAGGTGAGGCACAAAATCCCCTCAGTTAACCTTGCGATCCACAGGAGTAGGAGACTAAAAGTTCCAGACTAGTGGTGAGGATTTGGTGAATCGTGCACGTATGATCATATCGATGGCGAAACCGGCATCATTCGTATGGTTCATGACAAAGCCATGGTTGTGTGACACTGGATCTAGCAAGATGTACTGACAAGCACTAACACTTTTGCCCCTTTTCGTTAATCTTACAACAACACCGTAGCCGTTACCCCACTTGAGGTCATGATATAGTGAGAACGTGTAGTTATGTTATAGAGCAGGCTTTGCCTGGCAGAAGCATGTGCATTAGAAACACACTTACGAACTTGTGCTCCAACAGACTGGATGTTGCAAAGTAGTGGTCTTATATTAGTTGACAGAGGGAGTACTTCTTGAGGCCTTTAACAGCCAAGGTATCTTTTGACATGTTCATTGCTTGTTTCTTGTGAGAGTTTTCCACCGGGTATCCGTGATTGGCAACGAAGACTTTTGTGATTATAAACAGAACGAGCTTTGCCAAATCTTAAGGCTTCCTTTTGCATACGTTTTGCAGATCAAACCCTCCCAACTCCACTTCATTTTCTGCATGGAATTCACAAAACAGTCTTAGACTGCCCGCCCCCGCTATGGTAAACAGCGTAACAGAAGCTTGAGGACTAATTTGCGAACATCCAAAGGATCAAACTTTAATTTTAAGATTTGGTTGGGGTGCACCTGCCCAGGCAATAGTGCAACGCACTAGACGAAAACCAAGGGCCCTAGTGGCAAGCCATTGTGGTGGGCCCTTCACCACAAAACATAAATTTAATATCATTGTGGGCGCATGACCCACATATCAGATATTAAACTGATAAGAACAAATACCATACTTGATCTTAGGCAAAAGGCAAAGAAAGGTATGATTTGAAACGCTACCCTCCCCCTCTATTTGTACCTCCTCGCCCTCCCGTCTCCTCCTCGCGAGCCGAGGTGGGACTAAACGAGTCGCCTCTCGCGTGCTCCGCACTGCGCTGCATACCCTCCCTCCCGAGCCAGCAGCCTCTTTGTGCATGGGCATCAAACGAGACGGCCTTCCCGACGAGGCCTATATTATTATAGGCCAGTTTTTTTTTCTAAAAGCAAAAGCGCTAAGGCCGAGCGCTGTCGGACTACTCCATCGAAGCCTGACGATCATTACTCCAAAAAAAATCGAAGCCTGACGATCCATGCATGCATGGCTGGCTGCAGTGTACGGTGCGACGTGACACCGGCGTCGATCGACTGGGAAACTCCCCAGGAATGAACTCTTCCTATCTCCGTAATTGACTCTTCTCCCCATTCTTTTGCACAATAAAATCGACGTTGCCATCTTGTACGTGGGGTATCAGCGTCTCTTTTGCACAACAAAATCGACGTTGCCATCTTGTACATGGAGTATCAGCGTAGACACATACTTGGCACATGTGGAGTGAAGATGGCAATGTATCACATCCGATGAGGAATACTAATAGGAGTAGTTACTATATATAAGTGGGGGTTTGATTAAAGAATTTAGAACTTCATCCAACGGATGATAATATTCTGATTTGCATCTTCTGGAATTCCAGGGGTTTGCTTGCTCCTGGAAGGAAGAAGTGTATAGAGGATACCATCTGGCCCTTAAAACCTGTGTTGATAGGTTTTCAGGAGACCAAGCAGAATGATTTCTCTAGGAATTTTCTTAAAAACCTGATGGGTAATAGGAATTTCTCTTGGAATTTCCTTCCTTCCAAGGGCTCTGCTGGAGGCATTTTAGTTTGTGTAGATGTAGATGTTTTTGACATTATTAGTTGGGATATGAAAAAATACTCTGTTAATGTGTTGGTTAAGAACATGAGAGATGAATTTGTAACTAGGGTGTCTACTGTGTATGGCCCGGCCTATGAGGAGGAGAAATTGGATTTTATCTCTGAATTACATGAATTATACCTAGGCTGGAATGGCCCTTGTCTGTTTGGGGGGACTTTAACCTTGTAAGGTGCCCCACAGATAAGAACAATGGTAATGTCAATTATAGATGGGTAGACAAATTTAATATCTGGGTGGACATGTGGTCTTTGTTGGAGATCAACATGTCCGGTAGGATGTACACTTGGGCTAACAATCAGGAGAATCTGATTATGTCCGAAATAGATAGGATCTTTTGTTCCACGAAACTTGATGCTAAATACCCATTAGCCACTGCAGTAGCTTTACCTAGAGTTGGAAGTGACCATACACCCATTGTTTGGGACTCTAGGGTGGATGGGACCCCCAAATCTAGGAGTTTTAAATTTGAAAAGTGATGGATTACCAGACCTGATTTCAAAGGGCTTGTTGAGAAAGCCTGGGGAAGTAGATGCCCCAGTAACAATCCACTTGATATCTGGCAGCATAAAGTTAGGACTTTCAGGAGATTGGCTAAAGGTTGGAGTAGGAATATAGAAGCTTTCCTTAGGAAGAATAAGGAAGAACTTATGGAGGAATATGATGTATTAGATGTTAAAGCTGAGACTGGAGATCTCATAGACATAGAAAAGAATAGGATGACAGACATTTTTAAAGATCTATCCATGATTTGCCAGGTTGAAGAAATTAAATCTAGACAGAGAGCTAGAGATAGAGATATTCTTGAAGGTGATAGGAATACTGCCTATTTTAATGATGTGGCTAATCAAAGGAGGAGGAAGAAGACCATTCATGTCCTAGAAGGAGATGAGGGCCCTATTACTGATCCTGATGGGATGTAGAAAATTGTTGTAGATTATTATAAAAATTTGTTTGAGTGGGAACCTAGACCTGATATTAAACTTAGAGATGATTTTTTCTCTCGTGAAGAGAAAAATTCTGAACAGGAAAATGCTGCTTTAGAGGCTAGGCTCTCTGAGAAGGAGATCAAAGAGGCAGTCTTTGGCTCATACTCAGATGGGGGCCCTGGCCCTGATGGCCTCCCTTTCATGTTGTACCTGGAATTCTGGGAATTTGTGAAAGGGGACCTGACCAATATGTTTGATGCCTGGTTTGTAGGGGATCTAGATCTTGTTAGGTTGAACTTTGCTATGATCACCCTCATACCTAAGGAGAATGATGCTAAAGCTATGAACAAATTCAGGCCTATTAGCTTGCTTAACTGTAGTTTGAAAATTTTCTCTAAAGTCCTCACTAATAGGCTAGCTGTGATTTTGGGCAGATTGATGTCTGATTGTCAATCATCCTTTGTTAGAGGGAGGTACATTCTGGAGAGTGTGGTGACTGCTCATGAAATTTTTCATGTAGTGCATGCCTCTGGAGACAAAGGCCTGGTCTTTAAAATTGATTTTGAGAAAGCATATGATAAAGTAAATTTAGATTTTGTGTTTGAGGGCTTGACTCTTAGGGGATTTGGGAGGAGATAGATTAGTTGGATCAAGAGTTTGACTGAACAAGGCTCTGTAGGAGTGAAACTGAATGGGGTAGAGAGTGATTTTTTCCTCACTGGGAAAGGTCTTAGGCAGGGGGGTTCTTTTTCACCTCTGCTATTCAATTTGGTGGTGGATGTGTTTTCTAGGATGTTAGTTAAAGGAAGTAGAGGTGGGCTGATTAGTGGGCTTTGTCCTAGCATAGTGGAAGGGGGTGTGGTGTGTCTGCAATATGCAGATGATACTCTCCTTTTCCTTCAGAATGATCCCAGAGTGGCCCTCAATCTCAAATGGATCCTTACCTATTTTGAGCAGGTTCCAGGGATGAGAATTAACTGTCATAAGAGTGCTCTGATTCCTATTAATATGTCACCTGAAGAGGTGGTTCCTTTTATTGACATCTTTCAATGTGTGCTGGGGGGGCTTCCCCATTAAATACCTGGGAATTCCCTTGCATTATAGAAAACTGAGTAGGGAAGATTTGCAAGCTCTGGTAGACAAAATTCTGGCCAGAATTGCTGGTTGGAGGGGTAAACTTCTATCCTTTCTGGGCAAGATCACCTTGATCAGGTCCTGTCTGGCCAGTATCCCCCTCTACATGTTGTCTTTTATTAAATTTCCTAAGTGGGTCATCCAGGTCATCAACTCACATATGGCTAATTGCCTGTGGAGTGACAGTGAGGGAATGATAAAATTCATTTAGCTAATTGGCCTTCCATTTGCATGAAAAAGGAGTTTGGGGGCATGGGAGTTCTGAATCTACATAACATGAATGTATGTTTGATAGGGTCGTGGGTTAAGAGATATATTGCCGGGGAAGGGTCTCTCTGGACGAGAATCCTAGACAGTAAATACAATACTAGAAACCCCAATATTCTCTGCTGTCATGATACCAATGCTTCACAGTTTTGGAAAGGTGTTGTTTGGGCCATGCAGGCTGTGAACTTGGGATATAGATGGTGTGTAGGGGATGGTAAGTCTATTAGGTTTTGGGAGGACATCTGGCATGGCAATGCCCCCCTAGCCACCCAGTTTTGGGATTTGTATTTCCTGGTTAATGAGAAGAATAAGACCATTGCAGATCTCTGGGATGAACAGGATCTCAAATGTAGTTTTAGGATAATTTTTTCTGGGGAGCTCATGTCTCGGTGGCTTGATTTGATTAGCATTGTTAGAGCCACCAATTTGACTCGGGTAGAAGATTCGCTAATTTGGCAATATGAGTCTAAAGGCATCTACTCATCTAAGTCTTTACATGCCATGGTCAATTTTAGGGGGGTTACCCCTATTTTCCTTCCTGCAGTCTGGAAAATTAAGGTACCACCTAGGATTCAAGGCTTCTTGTGGCTGTTCTCTCAAAATAAAATTATGACCTGTGATAATCTGAGAAAGAGGGGGATTGCTAAGCCACTTGAATGTGTGTTCTGTACTAAAATTGAATCTATTTTTCATCTTTTCTTTGAGTGTATAGTTGCTAGATTAGTTTGGAAGGAAGTGGAGACTTGCTTTAATCTGAATATCTCTAATTTCAAATCTGTAGCTAAATGGTGGTTATGTGAGAAGAAACATATCCATCTGAATTTGTTACTGCTGCAGCCCTGTGGGGGTTGTGGAATTGCATAAATGCTATAGTCTTTAATAGATGCTCTTGGATCTCGATGAAACAGGTGTTTGGCCAGATACTGAGGTATCTGAAGGAGTGGACAAAACCTTTCGAGGATCTGAGAGGATGCAAGATGATAGAATTCTAGGAGCTAATATGGAGAAAGCTGAGGAATCCCTTAGAACTGGAACCGGGCTGAAACTATGCAAACCTGGGAAGGGATATCTGTCCTGGGCTCAAGCATCTCGTGGGATGGCGCATGGAGGGAGGAGCACCATCAAGTACCAGCTAGAGAATCCTGAAGAAGCCGATTTCATTCATGTGGTTTTCTTGAGCTGCTGATGGTGGGCGATCCTTGGAGACGCCGAAGAAAAGTTTCCATCTTTTGTCTCTTGATGCTCAGCCATGTAATAAGAGTAGTAGTAGATCTTTGAGGACTGGATGATCCGCCAGCCTAGAATTAGTGACGCTTTTCCTTTTTTGCCCTGTTGTGATGCTCGTTGGCTTCTTTTTCATAATGAAAGTTGGAGCCTGGGGAGAGGCCCCTGATTATCGAAAAAAAATATTTTGATTTGCCATATCCCAACAAGTGGATGGAAAATATCCAACAACTAATGTAACACGTCTTCAGGGCCTTGCGAACATATAGGATACTGTCCACTAAGTGCCAACATGTCAATTTGGTAAAACACTCTTCAAAGGTAAGATTCATGAAGTGCTCGCAAACATTATTTTTTATCTTACCCGGTACTTTTAATTTTCACAAAGCCTACCATACTGGGTTGGAAGCTGCTGGACCCGCAGCTGGTAAAATGTTGCCATGAAATTGATGCTTCCATTCACAATGATACGCTGAGCGTATAGAAAATAGCCATGAGCTTGTGCCATTCCGTGCAACAAAATCATCAAAAGAATTATAGCTCGGCGGAATCTGTAAAATGTGTTTGGTTGGATTAAATATATCCCGAATCAGTACCTCATCCTACTATTCTATAACAGGATCAATCATCTCACTAACTTTGGTGATAAAAATCCCATTCCTTGGCATGATAATTTTCCTTGTAGAGCTTGAGTGAATCCAGTGATCCGCCCAAATATTCACCTTTTCTCCGTTCCCAACTCTCCATATGTGTCCCCGTTTAAAATTTTGGATACCTGCAACCAAGCTTTGCCAAGTAAAACAGGATCGTTTCTTTGGTTCAGCCTAGAGAAGGCCACCTGAAGGATAATATTTTGCTCTTAAAACCTTCGCGCATAAAGACTTTGGTTCATCTAACAGTCTCCAACATTGCTTAGCTAACATGGCTAGATTAAAAGAGTGGATGTCTCAAAAGCCCATTCCTCCATCTTTCTTTGGGAAGCACAATTTCCACCAAGCCCACTAATGCCTTCTATTGTTATTTTCATCATCGCCCCATCAGAACCTATCAATTACATTTGTGACATCCTCGCATACTCCTTTAGGGATTTCAAAAACAACATTGCATACACAGGGATTGCTTGGGCCACAACCTTAATCAAAATTTATTTACCTTCAGTAGACAAAAGTCTCTCATTCCACACATGTATTCACGAGCAAACCCTTTCAACAAAGTGGTTAAAACAGTCGCTCCTATCAGCTCCAACTAAAGCTGGAAGTCCAAGATACTTATCCGAAAGGGCTTCTGTGTTGACATTAGCCAGGTTACCTTCACAAGTAAGCCATAAGCCAAAAATAAAAACCTGAATGACCTTCGACAACTTAAGCTAACAACAGATATTTCATGTCTTTCAATATGTGAAGATATCCAATAAGGCTTACTATTGGGATAACCAAGATATGACCATATATAAGATCGACTTTCAACAGACGACATAATAGAGAAGGATTTGCCGCTTTCTTAAAATGATAAAGTCAGGAGATTGCCTATGTTAATAAAACTATTAATTAAGAACATGATTAATTATGACATGGCTAGTTTGCAACAAACATGTGTACCGAAAAATAAAGACCCGAAGATAGTAAAGGAAAAAATGATTGTAATTACTTTCTTTCAACGAGTTACTACAAGGATAATTGTTGACTTGAAAAGGAGGATTTATCAGTATTTTGTTTGCTGGAACCAGAAGTAAAAATTGTTGAGAATAGGGAAACTGTAAAAACACCTGATTGGTAATATGGAGAAAAGAGAAACGAGGGAGGAAATGAGTCTTTTTGTAACTGACAGTTGCTTTTTTATTTTTCCCTTGTACAATAGTTGTGTTACATAAAACCAAAAACCAAACTTATCATAAACAAAAATGCAATATGTTTTGTTGAGTCTAATATTAAATATCCATGGTCATACACACACAATTTATATTAGTGTGAGAGGTGCATTGTGCGTGCAAGATCGCTAACTTGATAAATCAATAAGAGAAACTAAACAAAGATCATTATAGATATTGTAACATATGGTCCCAGACTATTTTAGCCGTCTATTTTGTTTGATCCAAGGGCAATATGATCTCTTATATATCTTCTAAGAGGTAAGACTAGTCCATGTGTCTTTTGGTCGGATCCTTCCGATTTACGCTACTCTTCAACATCGACGGTTGTTTTTTCTGGTGTGTCGGTCCTATGAGGTCTTAGCACGACGTCTTTCCGACTATCTACTATAACAAGTTTTACCCGCTCTGACAAGGGAGGGGCAATGGCGGCGGCGCGCCTCGGCTCACTTAAGTGCTCTTAGTCGTCGCTCGGTGGTCTATGAATCTCGATGTAATTTTTACTATTCCTGATGTTCGTTGTACTCACATGATTAAAGATGAATAGATTGGAGGTTTTCAAGAAATTTTTGCAAAGCATGGATTAATAATATGGAAATATATTGCTAAACGCTCTTGCAATATCGAGTATTACGTTAAATAGAATATTTCAGAAAAGGTATATACTTTAACTTTCATGTGCAAGGTTGATAAATTACTAATTTGACATGTGTATGTAATTCCACAAACAACTTTAAATCGTTGCACATGTTTTCAATCAAATTTTAGTCTCTTGGAAACAAAAACCGAGAATCCATCGACAACAGTTTGTTTTTCACCCACAAAAAAAAGACAACAGTTTGTTCCACGTACAAATTAACTTGGACTTTTTTTTATATGTCAAGGCACACACAAGTCGTGTGAGTCATACATATTTAATTTTTGTAATGAGCTATACCTTTTTAAATATGTATAACACCCTTAGAATTCTTATGCTTCATCGCCAAATAAGTGGAGTTATTAATTAACGTGCTCCCCTTAATTTCGTGAATAAAGTGTACAGTATGGTATTTTCGGAAAGATAATAATGTGCATTATTATTTCCCTTTTATGCCACAATGCAGTATTTGGAGGATCCGATATAATCTTTTTGCACAATAGTACAAATATCAGCGATCAAAGGCAAGGATTCCGAGTACCAAGGTCATAAGGACATGAACAATGGCTCAACTTGTGGTTTTGTTTTTAGTCGAAAGATCTCTACTTCTAATGGAGCAGTTGGTACGTCGTTTCGTCGCTTCGTACCCCCACGATCGAAGGCCATCAAAATAAAACAACAATGAATACTTTCGATATACAAATCAATTAGCCATGCTCGATCACCCTTTCCTTCTAACGATGGATAACATAAATTAACAATCTAAACTTCCCATATAGAAAACCAGCAACATAAAACAACAATCAAGACTTTCCATATACAAAACCAATCAGACATGCTCGACCACCCTTCCCTTCTAACGATGGATAACACAAATCAACAATCGTTTGTTCGTTCTAGCTCCCCTTCCACAATCAATTTGTCCACCCCGTCGATTTTTTCTGTTCCCTCAAAGAAACGATGGACAAAAAACCAGAAAACCCCATGCAATTATTACCTAATAATAAAGGGAGGATGATTTCATAGTTCTTCATATGCCATCCTTTTATATTCATTAATTTTGTGTTAATCACAAAGATTTATTATTGATATTTAAAATTTCTACTCCAAAGTGGGAGTTGGTAGCCTCCCTTCCACGGTTTATTTTCATCTTGCTTTTCTTCTTCTGTTTCTTTGTCTCACCTCTCACCACCCTTTTTCACTAGATTTTCTCCGTCCCGCTAAAAATATAAAATCCCATTAAAGGGAGAGATCTTGTTTCGTGCTTGCTTTAGAAGGTATTGCTTTAATTCAATCACTTAAATTATAAGTAATTAAGAATTCAGAAATCACACCATATATATAAGATCATCTTCCTAAAAGACAAATATAATATTTTTTCTCGATAACCTTCCAGAACAAAATTTGATAATCCTAAATAACAAATCGTTAATCCCGTGCACTATGCCGTTTATTATTCTCAATATCTCTACTATTAATTGACAATCAAAAGTTTCCTAATATAATAAAAATAACATATCTTTTTTGTTATGGGTGTACACATCCGTGCGCCTTTGTAGAGGGACGCCGTGCGCGACACCATAGAGGACGTCGTGGTTGGGCCTGACGTCGGCGCGATGCTCGAGAATGACAGGGTGTGGATCATGGCACCGAGGATGGCTATGGAAAAAGGAGGGTCGTCGACCGCCACGTACATGCATTCGTGGACACAGTCATATTATACTTTTTGTCACTCATACAAAGAGCCAGACAAGCTACATTCTAAAATCAAGTGTGCCCATTCAAATGTAAAAAAATAACATGTTATGGAAATATGTCCTACAATACTCGGTGGCTGTCGTCGTCGCTCTTAGCAGCCATTCATTCAAAAAAAATGTAAATCGAGCGAATCAATTCAGAAAATAAACCATCAATGTAATTAATTAACTAGACAGTTAATTACGTATGCAATCAATTAGGCCATTTAACTTGAATTAATTTTTGCACCAAATCAATTTGGAAATCAAATCATTAATACAATTAATTAATTAGGTAGAGAGTTAATTATGCCTATAGATATTTAGAAGTAGTGATTTTTTCCAATTAGGCGGATAATTAAGGGATTTAACTCGCAGCTAATTAGCATGCAGAGGATTAGATGGGTCATTCATTATTTGTGTAATTAATTAAGAAAACAGTTAATCACGCTGAATCATTTTGAAAGTGCTCATGGTCAAGGCCGGTCAACAGGCTCTCAGCGACATGCCCATTCTGAAAGCGCTCATGGTTAAGGACGATCAAAAGGCTCTCACCCACATGCTCGGGCACCGTTTGCCAACAAGAATAACAACCACCATGCGCTTGCAACATGGGCGACGTAATGTTCACCAAGATGGATGACGGCCATGCTCTATAGGATTCCATACGCTGACAGTTACCGAAACATTCGCGGGTGAGGACAACACGACACATATTTGGCCAGATGGTTCATGCTATAGTAGAAAGAAAGTGTGTTCCAAGAATAAAAAGGAAAAAAACTAAAGCAACCAAGTGATCCACGATGTTGGAGAGGTAATGAAGGTTCTAAAAAATGAAGCAAAACAATAAAAAAAGAGCATTCTAGAAAATAAGTAGGAATAAAAACCAAACCTGGCGGGGAAGGAGAAAGAAATAGATAAGGTGTCGCTGATAAATACACTGATGTTGACGCGGTGCTAATTGATAACAACGAAACGGGTTGGCCAAGAGGTTAGGAGTAAAAGATGTAGGGGAAAACACGGAAGAGAAGAACGGCAATTATCCCTTTTAGCAATGAATGATATGTCGGCTGGATGTAGAGTTTACTTATGACTAGGAATACATTCAGGATGCCACTTCTCTTCCACGTTAGTGTGCATTTGCAAAGCTGAGTAGACCTTTAAGAATGATCTCTATAGTTATTTGTTGTTTTGTGTCAATAGTATATGTTAGCTTAACCCACTCTATTATATTTTAAATATGAAATTATGTCTCTGTTAAAATGCATGACAAAGGTGAAGTGTGCGTCATCTGGTTTTAAAGGAGGAGGCTCTAGCAAGAAATGTCCTGCTATGATGAAAAACCGAGCGGGGGATGGGGGCGACAGAAAAAATGAAGGGTGTGTCGTGGGGTGTGGTTTTATGTTAAGCCCGCATGTTAAAAATATCATAACGGATAGCCCGTAGCAACGCACGGGCGTTCTGCTAGTAAAAGTACAAGGTGACTGATCTGCGCCGGCGGACCGGCGTAACGGTTCAGCCGGTCAGAGCGCGCACGTTGGATCAAGACGCCCTGCATCGTTAGATTTCCTCGTGCCTCTGTCCTGAACACAGGTAAACAAGAAAAAGGAAAAAAACGCACAGCTCGTCGTACTAACGCGCCGCACGCTCTTGCCGGCCACCGGCTCTCGATCTCGACTAGTCGTGCCGCCCGCACTCACCCAACACCACGCTCCGTGTTGAATTTAGAACGTAGATCAAATCCTCGGAGTATATGTCCTACGTGCAAATCTAACTTGCAAGCAACCAGGCAAGCAGCTTAATTGATCAACAATACCACATGCACAATGAACTAGCTTCAACTGGTTCGAGTCTGATCATTGAAAACTCTAGGTGGAAGCTCTCATAAACAGACCTGGGCTAGCAACAACAAAATCACTCGACGGTTGCAGCTTTTTTGCACGCTGGTCATAGCTTCTGGGTTCGTCGGTGGTAGCTTTTTTGTCGCCGGTTGTAGCTTCCCTGCTCGACGGCCGTAGCTTTTTTCGTCGCTGGTCACAACTTTCGTGCTCTCTGGTCACAACCTTCGCCATCGCCGACCGAAGTATCATTGTCGGCTGTAGCACCCTCCAACACCCGTTGCAACTTTCGTGGAAACACGGGACTCTATAATGCTTGTTTCCATTGTCGGTCATTGGTTGAAGATTTTTTTCACCTACAGTTCAAGCTTTTTATATCAATGATTGTAACTTTTTCTGTTGCACACTGTTTGGTTGAAGCTTTTTTTATCTAGGGTTGAAGCTTTTTTGTCAACGGTTGCAACTTTTTCTGTTGCACACTGTTTGGTTGAAGCTTTTTTTGTCAACGGTTACAAATTTTTTCATGTACGATTGAACCTTTTTCTGTCAACGGTCGCAACAATTGCCACCCCCAGCTTATGCTATATCCGGTTGAAGCTTTTTCGTGGACGATTTTAGCTTTCTCAGGTGCCGGTTGAAGCTTTGCGGTTGGACAGAGCTGGTTGTAGCACACAAGCATAAAAAAAGGCAACACTAATTCCAGCAAAAATTGCCACCGGTTCCAGCAAGAGATCTCTCCGGTTGTAGCAATTCTCATCGCCTGGCTATAGCAAAATCCGACGAAGGTTGAACCAAAATCATTGTTGCCTCCGTTGCGGGTCGCATCATCAACGTGAATAGTTGTAGCAATCCCAGAGCCGGTCGTAACAAAAGCTGACAAAGGTTGAAGCAAAATCGCCGTCGTTGTCATCGCGGGTCATAGGTCACGACATCGACATGAATGGTTGTAGCAATTCCCATCGCCGGTTGTAGCAAAGACCGACGATGGTTGAAGCAAGAATTTTCATTGTCGCTATCGACATGAATGGTTGCAACAATTTTTATCATCCTCGTAGCAAAGGGTTGTGAAAAGTAAACTGGGAGATGAATAAATCAACGACTGTCCTGGATTTCATTAATTGATGAATATATATACATGGTGAAGGGACACCTTGAAGGGGCGTCGGTTACACACACAAGAGAGAAAGAAGGAAAGGTTGCATCCCTACAGGAAAGGCACCTATTCGGTGATGGACACAACTCTTCACTAATGACGGGTGTTAATCTAATGATGCTTCACTAATTAGCACATGGTAATTAACAAAACGACATGTGCTAAACTAATCCTAACACTCCCCCTTTTACATCACCGCTTCTTGAATAATTCGTCATTGAAGTCTTCTTGTATGTTCGTTGTTCATCATGAGAAATCCTTGTATAGTCTTTAAATTCTCCTCCAAAAACCCTGTGGGAAAAATATGAGGAGAATAGAATATATATGTTGCTAAAACTCCTTTAAACCCAATGGGAAAAATTATAAGGAGAAAATTATTCAACATATAATGATTATTGTCTCTTGATAACTCATTTGAGAAAAACCTTTGAAGAAGGAGAAAACTCATCAATGAGTTTAGAGAAAATTAATATGTCTTGAGTACTTCCTTTAAAAACCCCGGTAGGGAAAATAGGAAGTACGGCATATTATCTTTGAGAAGATATTGCCTCATCAAAACCCATTATGAGAAACTTTGAGAGAAAACTCATAAGGGAAAAAGTACGATTTTGATATGCCATTGAAAACTCCTTTAAAACCCAGTGGGAAAACATAAGGAGAAAATGATATGGCATATATGTACGCTTGTGTTTATATTGTCTCGTTAAAAACCTTTTATGAGAAACCATTAGGGAAAAACTCATCAAGGGAAAAGGAGTACAATATATGCAATCTGATGATTGTTACAGGTTATAATTTGGGAGATTACTCCCCCTGAACTTTGCAAATCTAGAGGATGTCTCATACCAATTCTATTGACATGAACATGACATTGTGAATAATCTGTTGGATTTTCACAGTATTTTGTTTGCAAATTATTTCCTCATTTTTCTATAATCCGCGAGGATAAGTAATTTTCGAGCAATGTGCCTTTTGATATTGCTCTTCATATAACCTGTAGGTATTGAGTAACACAAGTGGTAGCATCTTGATATATCAAGTTATGTGATTCTGATGAATCTCAGCCGCATGATTTTGAGTGTGGTTAATCATTCTGCTAAGCCATGCATATTTTGCAATGCTTTTAGATAAAGCAATTATGTCAGAGTGATAAGTGGAAATAACCATTAAAGTCCATTTAGATGACTTCCATATGAAGACTATTCCAGTGAATTCAGTCATTGATATGGCCTTGTTGGGATCAAATAAAGAGCCAATATCATTTCATCATATCATGGTCATATCTTGATTTTCCTGATGGAATTGTTCAAGATTTATTGTGAGCTTGAGATATAAGTTGATATTTCTTATATCGACCATATACCTTTTGTTGGGGGTTGCACTCTGAACAAAAATATAGTGCCAGGCCTGACGTAGTTTTGCAATTATATGAGTGCTTTGGTGTTAGTGAGATTTAGAACTTTAGGTCCTGATATCACTTCATTATCACCCATAGGTATGAATGGATTTGTACCTTACTAAGGTAGTATGACCATACATGTCTTTTAGTGTTATGATATATCCATATTGAATATCTCATATATATATATATATATATATATATATATATATATATATATATATATATATATATATATATATATATATATATATATATATATATATGTAGATTGATTTGTATTCTTGAGAGAATGCTTAAGTTGTAAACTTATGCTAAATTTGGTTGAACCCAAATTATCCGTCTTGAGATGATTTTATGTATGTTTAGGTCTTGTAGAGACATTGATGACGAAATCATCGATATACACTGAGGTGATGTAAGGAAATCAAACTTGTGATTTCTGTATTAAAACACATAAGCATTCATCATTATTTGAGTAATCCTTTTTTAAGAAGGAACTCATTTGGTTGGTAGTACCATATGATTTCCGACTATTTTGAGCAATAGAGTGACTTCTGAAGTTTTACACAAATATGTTGCGATTTATTTTGGATTCGGAATTGTAAGCCCTTTAGGGACTTCATTATAAATTTCCGAAATGGGTGACTCATATGAGTGTGTAGCCACTTCATCCATCAACTGCATGGATAATATTATTATTATCTATTATCTACTAAAAGCAAAATACGGATCAAAATAAGTAAATATGCTAGAAAATACCACGTTAATTAGAAATATCCAACCGTTTATTTGATACACCAACGAACCACGACCATTTGATCTTGCTAATCGAAATTTGGACATTAAAGTTAAACCAAATTACCCACCGTTGCCATTATGTAAAACAAACTTTTGTTTCCCGTGAATAAACTTTCTAAAACATCCAAGAAAAAAACTTGTCAAAACGTATATAGACATTGCCAAGCAATCTGCAGACAGCCTGGGTACTCTTACGCCGTGGTCTCTGCCGTATCTATGGCCCATCGATTCACCATGGCCTGGGTCCTCTTACGCCATGGTTTGGTCGCTGCCATAGCTATGGATGATCGATTCACTAGGATCGCATATGTCCCTACGCGTCGTCGCCACCGCATCTACGGCCGGTCGATTGGCATCTAGGTACCTATGTACGTGTTGGCTTGAAGCAGATTTCTGGAGAGATGAAAGTACCCGGAGCTAAGAAGCTTGATTGATTATCTCTGGAGCAGACTAACGCACATAGCAATCGATCCAGTCATCCAGCCGGCTGGATGCGATTATATACACACCTATGTACGCACGTCGCTACCTGATAGCATTTTTAGGGCTAATCTTGCCCCAAAACAGTCTCCGGTGGCTTTGGTGCAAGTTAGTGGAGAGGTAGTGTCCGCTAAGATCATAGCGAAGCAAGTGGCGCGTATCTGTCCGGGCAATGCACATTGGAAGTGGGAGGCTATTCCCAATGGTGAGAATGCCTTCTTGGTTAGTCTCCCATCGGTTGAGGATCTGGAGAGGGTGGATGGTATTCAGATGAAGGTTCCTGCCACTATGGCTCAGATTACGGTCAGCTCTTCGAAATATGAGTCTATTCAGCCAAAAGTAAGGTTGCAGCAGGTTTGGTTACATGTCGAGGGAGTTCCACATACCATACGCCACTTTCTCGGTCTTTGGGGTGTGGGTTCTCTTATGGGCAAAACCATGGATGTTGACCTGGTGTCCCTTCGTCGTCGTGGGCTGGTGCGGATTCTTGTTGCTATGTGGAATACAAAGGTGTTTGACAAGAAAGCAGATAATGTGGTGGTAACGGATGCAGTTGTGAAGCTTGATAGGTACGAGTTTAAATTTCGTAGAGAGGCGGCAGATTTCATACCAGACCTGGACTTTGTACCCTTTGTTTGGAGACCCAAGGGTGAGGATGAAGGGGGTGAGGACAGAGACGTTGACGGGGGAGATGATGCTGGGAATAATAGTGCTCGTCGAGGGGGATCTCTTTCAACGGAGAATGACGTGGTCATGACGCCGGCGGACTCCTCGGCATCACAAGGGAACCAGCTTGCATCTCTCGCGCGCGCTGTCTAGTCGAGGTTCTGCTGGTACGATTGCTGTTACACCTTTCAATCCCAATCCGTAGACACCGCGAGCTATTGAGCTAGTCTCCAAAGCAAACGAAAGGTCCTCTTCGTGGTCTCCGAGGGATCAAAACTTGGACACGCAGTTGCCACAGCCTTCACGGCACAAGAAGTCATATTCATCTCCATTTCTGCATGGTTTCTTGGCAACAGCGTCGTGTCTACAGAACACAGTAATGCGTATGGAGAAGGACCAGAGTGATGGGAAGCTACAGACCTGCACGTCGTTCATTACTCAGCGTCAGGCCGCGTACTCTGATTCGGCACAAGCGACGACGACCTCTGCCCGCAAAGCCTCCGTGTCTAACGCACATGCTTCGTCCATGACAGCATCTGAAGAGGCGTCGCCTCAGGTGGTGGTCGACGGGTCGGCCCAAGAGTGGCCGTCTACCAACAATAACAGCAGGTCCGCGACCCAGGCTAAGGAGCCGGCCGGCGGGACTTGCATGCCACATGAAGATGAGTCCCGTTCAAGGCTGCATGTTAGGGGCCGAACAAATCCCATGGCTGGGCAGTCTCCTATTAGCACTAATGGCACGTGTGAGCAGGGTATTTTCTCTGATGCATCACTGGAACCTACAGTACAAGAAGTTGTAAATCAGGTTGGTGGCGTACTTTCTGTTGTAAGGGAGACAGTGGAGAAGGATCTGACGGGGGGTGCTGCTACAACACCGATGCACATCCCTGTGGTGCATTCTCAGCAGTCCACCAAGACTGCTACTCCGACTCGCCGGAGTGGACGGCATCCGGTGGATGCACAGGGAGCGACGACAACTGATGAGGATTCTTTGTCAAAGGCAATGCGCCTCAAGGCGTCATATAACCTCGACAACGCTGGTATGGAATCACCTAATAAATCTTTTCTGTCTTTTTCGTCCCCGCAAATGTCTTCTAAACTGACTAGTATAGGCATGGTTTTGGGTAACAATGAGAAAGACGTTAATGTGTCGACTAATGCACTGAGACATATGGAGTATAACCGTCTAACGGTAACACCTAAAGTCTTGGGCAAGTCGGACAACTCCCAACTAGAGGATGAGGATGCGGATGCCACTAATGATGGTCAGCTTCTCTCTCATATAGTTGGTGAGGTGTCGGAGGTAGTTTTAGATGAAGCTGGGCTAAGTTCCTTGTATGAACTCAAAGCATCCGGCCGTAAATCTAAATCTTCTCGCACAAAGAAGTGTCAGGCGTCTCGTAAAAAGGCGAAAGTGTCTAAATCCCCAACTGTTTCCCAATGAATGGCATGTTTTTTAATAGCAGAGGTCTTGGTGACTTGGCTAAACATTTACATATCGCTGATTGTTCTAGGGATTATATGTTGGATTTTTTGGCCATTTCTGAAACGGGGAGACGAGATTTCTCGGTGAGTTTTCTTAACCGCCTTTCGGGTGGCATAGATTTCTCCTGGGTATCTCGTCCACCACGTGGCAGGTCTGGGGGCATATTACTTGGCGTGAGAACAGAGACCATGGAAGTGTTGGCAAGTTCGGAAGGAGAGTATCATATTAAACTCCATATCCGTAACAAAGCTGATAACTTTACATGGACTCTTGTCGCCGTGTATGGCGCAGCCCAGGAAGAATTTAAAGCTGATTTTCATCGGGAATTGGTTAATCTAGCAAAGGACAATCCATGTCCTATTATAATAGGTGGAGATTTTAATTTGCTAAGATTTCCTCATGAGAAAAGCAAAGGTAGGTTTGACGATCATTGGCCTTTCTTATTCAACGCTGTCATTGACAGTCTCGATTTAAGAGAGGTTTCCATGATAAGAAGACAGTTCACTTGGGCGAACAGTCTTCCAGAGCCGACATACGAGAAACTAGACCGCGTGCTTATGGATACCGAATGGGAATCGAAGTTCCCTATGGTAACAACGCGCGCACTAGAACGTATTGAGGCTTTGTCGGACCATGCCCCCATACTTATAACCACTGGTTCGCCTAGACCTAGGTGTAAACACCAATTCAAGTTTGAACTTGGATGGTTACATCGGGATGGCTTCCATGATATGGTGAAAAAGGTGTGGGAAAGATCTGTATCGGGTCGGACCCCAATCCAAAGATGGAATAATAAAATGCGTGCACTACGCAGATTCCTCGGAGGATGGGCTAGACATACGTCTGGGATTCTGAAAAAGGAAAAGCTTCGATTGTCATCTATCATCGATGAATTAGAGGCCCTTGCAGAGGTGCGACCATTATCCATGCAAGAAGTTGAGCTAAAAAGCCAATCAAATGCACAGATTGCAAAGTTATTGCGCGAAGAGGAGCTCAAATGGTACCAACGATCAAAATCTCAATTTATCCTAGCAGGAGATTCGAACACAAGATACTTCCAGGGTGTCGCGAATGGCAGACATCGAAAGAAACTTATTCACTCTCTTGTACAGGATGAGGGTACGATCGAGGGCCATGAACAACTCAAATCGTACATTACAAACTACTACAAAGATTTGTTTGGGGCACCAGAAGAAGGTAACTTCTCTCTGGAAGAGTCACGAACAGAGGATATACACCAGGTTTCTGATGAGGAAAACCATTTTCTTATAGCTCCTTATACCGAGGAGGAAATAAAGAAGGCGGTTTTCCAAATGGAAAACAACAAGGCCCCGGGGCCGGATGGCTTCCCAGCCGAGTTTTATCAATACTTTTGGGAGGTCATCAAGTTAGACCTGTTAGAAATGTTTAACTTTTTCCATGCCGGACAATTAGATCTGTTCCTCCTAAATTTCGATGAGATAATTTTACTACCTAAGGTTAATGAGGCAGAAAGGATACAACAATATAGACCTATCTGTCTCCTTAACGTTAGTTTTAAAATATTCACGAAAACCGCAACACTTAGGCTGAATTCCGTAGCTGATCATGTGGTTCACCCTTCATAAACTACTTTTATGCAAGGAAAAAACATCCTAGATGGAGTTGTAATCTTGCATGAAACAGTTCACGAACTACATAGGAAAAAGTTGAATGGAGTTATTTTAAAAATTGACTTTGAAAAAGCTTATGACAAAGTCAAGTGGTCTTTTCTCCAGCAGACTCTCAGAATGAAAGGATTTTCTGCAGAGTGGCAAGCTATGATCCAAAGTTTTGTTTCTGGAGGTAGTGTGGCCATTAAAGTCAACGATGACATTGGCAGATACTTCCAAACGAAAAAAGGATTTAGACAAGGCGACCCAATATCGCCCTATACTATTTAACATAGTGGCCGATATGTTAGCTGTCATGATTGAGCGCGCAAAAGCTGAGGGTCTAACTGACGGGGTAGTTCCTCGTCTAGTTGATGATGGACTTTCTATCCTTCAATATGCCGACGATACAATACTCTTTATGGACCATGACATTGAAAAAGCAAGAAATCTGAAATTAATCTTATCGGCCTTCGAGAAACTCTCGGGTCTTAAGATAAACTTCCACAAGAGTGAATTGTTTTGTTTTGGCGAGGCTCAGGACAAGGTCCAACAATATGCTGAACTATTCAGATGTGGACGGGGTCAGTTTCCAATTAGCTATCTAGGTATTCGATACATTATCGGAGACTTACAAATGCTGAATGGAAACATGTCGAGGAGAGACTGCAAAAACGTTTAAGTAGTTGGAAAGGAAAATTGCTATCTCTGGGCGGTAGATTGGTACTCATAAATTCGGTACTCAGTAATATGGTACTGTATATGATATCATTCTTCCTGTTGCCCAAAGGGGTCTTACAACGGTTGGATTATTTCCGATCAAGATCCTTTTGGCAAGGAGATAGTGAGAAGAAGAAATATCGGCTGGCTAAATGGAGTGTGATTTGCCGTCCCAAAGATATGGGTGGGCTAGGTATTCCGGACCTTGAGGTCAAAAATACTGCCCTCCTAGGTAAATGGCTTTTTAAGTTACTTACCGAAAATGGTGTATGGCAAACCCTCCTGAAAAGAAAATATGTAGGCTCACATGCGTTATCCCAAGTTAGCTGGAAGCCCGGGGACTCACACTTTTGGGCTGGTCTGATGGCTACGAAGAAACACTTTTTCCGTTTTGGATCATTTTCTATTAAGGATGGATCGGAAATTCGTTTATGGGAGGACAAGTGGCTGGGAAATGCTACTCTTCGGGAACAATATCCAGCTTTATATAACATCGTGCGTCACAAGGGCGATACTATTGCCACGGTGTTGGAATCTTTCCCACCAAACGTGACATTCAGGAGAGATTTAATTGGCCCAAGACTTGCATCGTGGAACGCTTTATTACAGCGTTTGACAGCAATACAATTGTCATAGGGTGCTGATGAGTTTCGTTGGAACTTACACGAGAGTGGTAAATTCTTTGTGGATTCCATGTATAAAGCATTAGTCCATCCGATTGTGCCAGTCGATAGTAACAAGAAGATCTGGAAGATGAAGATACCACTCAAGAATAAAATATTTGCATGGTATCTTCGTCGAGGAGTCATTCTTACAAAAGATAACCTTGTTAAGAGGAATTGGCAAAGAAGTACGCGATGTGTTTTTTGTCATCAAGATGAGACAACTAGACACTTGTTCTTCGAATGCAAATTCGCTCGATCTATATGGTCAGTCATCCAAATAGCTTCTGGCTTGTATCCTCCGCGTAGCGTCGCCAACATTTTTGGCAATTGCCTACATGGAGTGGATCACAAGTTTAGGATTCTAATTAGGGTGGGAGCGATAGCCATTATTTGGTCGCTTTGGCTATGTAGAAATGACAAGGTTTGTAGTGATAAAAATTCATCTCTTTTGCAGGGAGTCAGGTGCACGGGTACTCTCCGTTTATGGTCATCTCTATATCGTGTGGAGTTTCGCGACCTGTTTACGGAGGTCTGTATACGCTTGGAGGATACGACGAAGAATATTTTTATCCAACATGGATGGCAGCGTGATCTACGGATTGGACATCCATCTACTTAGGCGTCATATAGTTTCCTCAAGATTATTTGTATTACGCCTTTTTTTTTCTTTCTTGTTTTGCTTGGACTTGTTGCGGCTGTGTGCATCCTAGATATGCAGAGGCCGGGTGTAATGCTTAAACCTTTTAAGTAATAAAGCACCCTTTTATCGAAAAAATCAGCAGGGCCAACTTTCCACTGTCAACAATCATGTGGTGGCCCTAATTCCGGTCATGACAGACATCCCATACCCACTGAGGCTTTTTGCACCACATCCCACAGGAGGTTCAACAGCAGTGTCAGCGGGATCGACGCGTCCTTTTAGCTCGCTATCTCCATGTTCCTCTATGGCGCCGTATTCATCACCAGTAACTTAAGGTTGATCGCTTAATTATCATCAACTTTATATATACACCACAACAATAGAGGGACAATATTACATTGGTATGATTTACATCTCTTAAGCTGTCATCTTTGTGTTTTGGTACAGGATTGCAGTGTCTTCTTGCTAGCGATGCAGAGCTCTCAAGGAGTTAGTGAAATATGGCCATTAACAGTTGCTATTGTTTTACCTTGTGTTTTTTTTATATTGTTCTGTTTGGCTCAAGTTATATGCACACATGCACAAAAGTAGCTCGTCTATGTTATTCTGACAAACTCCGGTCCCCAAGTTTATGACTAATCAAGTGATCTATGGTCCATTGGTTAACCATTATGTCTAAACTTCTCAATTACAGCTCTAGCAAACTGAATTATCTTGCCCAATTAAGGTACTGCTAATTAAATGAGCTTTTTTTCTTGCCTTTATTTTGAGTCATGTATCCTATGTTTCTAGATAACTAATTGACAGTGTTTCTGGTATTTTGGCACTGAGCAATTCTATCTACACTTCACAATTAACTTCCAGCAAACTGTATTCACTTGCCTAATTACGGTACTCCTAATTAGTTGAGCTATTTTCCTCCCTTTATTTCGAGTCATGTATCCTACAATGAGTAGCCATATTATTTGTGCAGGTGATCAAGGCAATGTGTCTTAGTTCTTGGGACAATATGATAAACATTTTCATTTCTTCGGCTTAGTACTATTTTGTTCAACAGAAAGTAGATGAAAATGACAATACGGCATAATATGTAGATGATCTTACTACACTATCAGTCTTTTCCGGAGGAGAACATAGAAATTTGTAGGCATTATGTAACTTTGATGATAAATCTTCCTGCAACTTGAAATGGGATTGATATATTGCTTTTCAATTATAGGTTGCATCGAAGGAGCGGGTGGACAATGTGTAGAATAGAAAAAGCTACACACCAATGAAAAATAGCACACCTATTACTAACTATTCTACATATTTTGTACAATATGCAAATGGCATACAAGTATGTTCAATTATTATTATTTTTTCTAATTGTCGTCGTCTGAGAGTTTCTTATTTTGCAGCCGATACTGAAAAACTGTAGATCCAATTGACTCACTATCCAACAAGGTTGCATGAGAACAAATTCTCCATTGTATTTGCGTTACAATAACAAATTATTATAGGACCATTAACACATTTGTGCACTTCCGTGAACAAATTTTTATAGTCAATTGATAAAGTTTACAAACCGTAGAGATATTCTTCTACATTTTTTGCTTCCACATTAACAAATTGTCAAATTCAAATGTTTGATCTGTACGAAAAAAATTGTAAAGTCAACTAAGAAGTAAGGTCTCCTTAGTCAAACAGGCCATATGGAGGCCCTTTTATTCTGATCTTTCAAAGCTTGGGATCCAAACTTTAATTCCACGTAATACCCGCTTATGGAAAATGTTGATGCATTTGTTTTTTGGATGTTAAATATTTTAATGGGAGTGAAGGGCCGAGAGATGGAAATGCATGGTGATGTTGACATTTCTGGTACGATATCTTTACTGCTAGAAATAAACTGTAGTTCCTCTCAGTTTCAGGAACTACCAATAGTATGTATACTTTAGTAGGTTATATTAGCTATCAACTTACGTTGATTTAGACGTGTTCGATACTTTTTGATATGATGCAGTGACAATAATGGCCAGCATGTGGACATTTATTGTGGAAAAGGGATAAAAGTATGCAGGACTTGGCAACCTAGGCAATTACAAAGGGTCACGTATTAGAGTGCAAACGTTTTAGATATACATACATATGGCTGACAAACTGAGCATTTTGTTGCGTATAGATTTGTTTTTCCCTAGAAAATGACATATAGAGATTCTTAATGTTACTTATGATTATTTGTGTGCTATACTGTTTGGTTTGGTTCACTTGAAATATAGAGCCATTCCAGAAAAATGGTTTCTCCAGTCAGAAGTTTTTAGATGTGCTATAGATTCTAAACATTTGATACGGTGCTTAAACAACATATCGTTCTACAACAACAGTGCTTACCAATCAGAATATCTCAAATAAATTTATTTCATTTTTATTCTATTTGAATGTTTATTTCAGCATAACACAATCTGTATAAATGGAACAAAAGGTCGTGCACATCCACACACAAGTGGCACCACTTAACGGTGAACTTCTAGGAGCAACATATTCGACTTATGTCATAATACCTCTCGATAGCAATGATAGAAGATAAATAATACATGTAAATTTCCATTCAATCTTGAAGCATTTTGGTTTCAATAACAGAGATGACCATCATTTTCTAATTGCATAGAAAGTTATACTTCCAGCACTTGAAAACTAACACTTTAGCTCACTCTCTGAAAAAAAGTACTTCAGTTGTTCCTAAGAACATATTCGTTGCCATTGATTTCCAGAGGTAATGGGAAATGGTTGCTAGTTATTGCCAATGATATTTAGTATCGAAACATAGTTCCACTCATACCAAGAGGGTATGTTACATCATAATTTGATGTCGGGTCTCTGCGTGAACCCTTTTGCTACAAGTCTCGCTTTCTCACCACCTCATTGACTTTGTATCTGAATGAGAAGTTTTAGTATTCCATATGGAAGATACTTATGAGGAGTAGGTATTACTGTGGTAAATACCACTCGTTTGCATAGTGAGTGCTATTCTTCATTACTTGCTTCCTTTTATGTGAACCAATATGAGTGCAAGAGGCACTCTACCATGGATTTTGGTTCAGGGCCCAAAAGGTTTTAGCAATTTTAAGAAGAAATATATGTCGGCAAATGTAGACTCCTGTTATATGATTCTTGAGGAATCGATGAAATTTGTGGAAATGTATTTATCCCTTTTAACTCCTTGTGATTTCCTACAACAATGGAGTCAAGGTGTTTCGATGTCCCGGCACTAAAACATTTGTGCACATTTATGCCGGGCATTGGATGATGAGCATCTAGTGAGGTGTCTTTCAACTTGATGTTGAATTACATTTACTGGTTAAGGATTTGATTTCCTTTGTTTTCGCGGAAGCATATGCGAGATTATATCTCGTGTGGTCAGATTTCTCCCCCTCTTGCTCTCATTTGGGGAGAAGAGTGGTTTATTAGGTACCTCCACTCTTTCTGACACTTTACTGCAGGAATATAAAATTTATTTACACCTTTGTCATCAGTAAATGTATGTGGCAGATTTGCAATGTGTTGCAAATATATGATTCTCTAAACTTCTAGTTCAGATTCTTTGAGTACGTGGATATAAGGACTGAATGTCAATAACATTTCTAGTTTATTTCTCGGCATTCTTTGTGGTACTTATCTCCCCCTAATGCCGGATATGTCCTTATTGCTGATGCAATCAGCATATGGGCTATGAATAATTTTTATTGACGGATAATTTTTTATTCCTCACATAGATCCCTAATTTTCTATGAGGGCACATTGATGTATGCTGAAGTGGTGATATCGGTATGTAACCGAAATTCTCACAGATAGAAAACACTTTGTTGATTTCCACGTAGTTACTACAAGGGGAAAGTAGTATGATATGCAGTTGGTATGACATAGATCATACTTACGGTGTGTAAGGCCGTATGTGTCCAGCAAGAGGCTGGTAAATTACAATTATGTAACGATGGCCATATAATTAATTTCACTATCTTTGATAAGATATTTAACGAAACCATTCTGGGTATGTACATAAAGTATTATATAGAATCATACATTGCTCGTGAAATGAGTTCAACGAAGTTGTCCATTCAAATGGATTTATCCCTTGTTTGGGATAATTTTCTCTTATTTTGATAAGTTGAGCAATTAATTTAGTTATATCATTCATGGTTTTGTGTGACAAGAGACACACCTAAAATCATTTATAAATGTTTCTATGAGTACCATGAAGTATCTATATAATAGCACATGATGGTTGAGTAATCCACATATATCTTTTGAATGTGTTCAAGCAAGAATGAGTGGCTCATTTGAAATTTTAAGGTGAGAGAGCCTTAAAATTATTTCCCCTATGGCACATGTGGTGCATATAAAATCTGATGATTTCGAAAATATTGTAACTTAAAAAGTTGTGACCAATAGAATTGCCAATAATTTTTCTAATCAACCCCAAACCAGGATTGTAAGGCTTAAAGCCAAATATTTTGTAAGATTTGGAAAATTATTGTGTACGCAACAAACTGAGTATGAATTGATTCATACATTCAAAATTATCAAATATAATATCCAAGCAATAGGATATTGGAACTCGCACTACATGTAGTAGCACAAGTATAGGCTAATGATTTTTGGGAATAATTAGGAGATTACATGAGGTCTCCAATATTACTGAAAAATTAATTACGCAAACATATCATAGGCGCAAAGGAATTGATCATTCTTTTATTACACTATATTTTTAGTTCTCCTTCTGATGAAGATTTGATAACAATCATTACCAAAATATTTTCTGGTTGTATGTTTGCAAATTTTCAAATATCCCAATGAACTTATTTGCCTTTTAATAAATTCGTGGTGTGGTTTGACCATATGTTTGAGGGTTTGGTAATCATATGTACGATATTTATGTAACCACACATTTGACAAACTTGAGAGTTGTCTTTGTGATCGTTTGAAAACGATCTATTCCCTATTAAGAGGTAATTCTGTCTTTGGTTGTCTTTTAGCCCTCACTTTACTTTTAAGTCCTCATGGCTATATTTCGTCGCCACTGACTTGGTATTCAGTACCAACAAGATTTTCAAATGATGGTATAGCACCTGTGGGGTGAGTCTGATGATTTTAAGAAATTCCATGTTTCTTCATCATGGAAAATGGTAATACCATCATATGAGGATGTAAAGTGTATCAGGGGCTTTTCAACCGGATCCGCATATGAAAATATTTGACCATGGGATTTCAATTAAGTGACAAAATTGTGAGCAGCGATAGACTTGAGGCCTTGAAAAATGAATGGGTGATCATTCGCGATGTGCTCATGGCAGCATGTTTCTCTCAAGGGAAATATTCAATGTGAATAAATATTCATCCATGGTGTACTTAGTTTGAGAACTAAGTAAAGTTGGTGACATATAAAATACATATGAATGTTGCAACTTTAGAGTTACTACTAAAAACATAGACGTTGTATGTTTAACATTGGTTAGTAACTACAAAAGTATAACCACAATGTGATGTGGATATTGCAACAGTGTTTGAGACACTTTCCATAAATTATGGTATCTGTCTTGATGGACGGACGTCGCTATAATTAGAAATTGTGACATCGGCTCCAGTGCCATGTATTTTACCAATATAATAGAAGGTAATTACCGGTATATGCAAATATTTGCATAGTTTTCTATGACATATTCAAGCAAAGTGACGCCTGAACAATTGATATTAGCACAGAAATACCATTTTGGCATATAGCGAGTGTGCAAGAATACTATTTACTATGAGAGTAAATCATTTTAGTGAACAACAATAAATTGCTTCAGAGGAGCATTTTTTTAGAATAGCTGATGCTTTTCTAACCATATGTGTAGACCTCAATTTATATAGGATAACACTTTGAAGATAATCACCAATATGGTGTAGATCTCGCAGTAATAGAAAACATAGTCTGACTTTTGTCAGTAGATATTCATATCTCTATTACCTTATGTTATGCTATATTTAAGAAAATCACTTTGAAGGTAATCATCTGTCAGGTGACATGATGTAGACCTTGCAGTAATAATGGATGGTCTGCAAAATTTTGCAGTAGATGCCAGTATTACCTTATGATATCTTGAGGTAGTCACATCTATATTAATATTTGGAAGAACACTTTGAAGGCAGTCATCTTGTTAAAATGACAAGATGTAGACCTCACAATAGTGATGGTAATCTGCAACATTGTACAGTAGATGCCATCAATACCTTGTGCTTCACAAATAAAGTGTGGTGTAGTCATATTGAGTATGACACTTCGTAATCCTTGTTTTGAATTTACGTCAAGATTTGTAAGAGAATTAAGTTCCAAATTAAAGGAAGAAAATATGTTGTTCGAAAACTGTTTACAATGAATGCTGAGGCAAACATTGAACATGTTAAAATTTTCTCTTCTAGAATAATCATTTTCAGACTGTAATTGCAATACAACAGAAACTGTGAGTCTCCTACGCACACACTTGCAAAATACTTGATAGCAGAATCTACCATTTAAAGTATGTACGTACAGTACATACACTAAATTGCAGAAGAAAACTAAGTCCGAGGGTAAATTTTGCAAGTACTATGTATTGAACATATAGTATCTAAATGTTGGTGGACTAAACCATAAGTAAGTTTAGTAATCTCTACTCTTAATTGGGGAGTTGGTAGCTTCCGTTCCGGGTTTATTTTCGTCCGGTTTTTTTCGTCCCACCTCCCACCACCTTCGTAACACAAGGAAAAAACCCATTCGTCAATCCACTTGTCCCGATTGAGATCCCAAGCCGCTGCTCCTAAATGGATCGAAACTTTCCATACGGGTGCAAGTTATTTAGTAATGTCTTTATGTAAAGAATCAATCATGATCAATCTCTATCTCTAAAGATCAAATCTAAATTAATTAATCCTATCATAAATTGCTTCATCACATTAATTAAAATTGACATACGTTATCCAATCACATCTCTAATCTCTACTCTCCTAAAGAGTGAGTGTGTACGTCTTTTACCTCCCCAACAAACGATCGATGGAACAATCCCGAGTGATTCCTATAGATTTTTTTCTGATTGTAATACAACCGTCACCGATTGCCACCGATATCTTTCCATCTTAAACGCACGTTTCACGCAAGCTTGGACACGATCCTTCGATGACTACCCTCCTTGCGAGCCTAGACGCAATCCTCCCAACTCCTGCCCTCATCGCGTCCTCGTGCCACCGTCCTCTCCTCGTCCGACCTTGACCCCATCCCTTCGACTCCGACCACCCCCTCGCCTAGGTCATGACGACCTCCCCAATCTCGCGACTGTGCTCGCCCTTGTCCTCCCGGTGTCCCGACCGAAGGACATGCGGAACCCACCTCTGTCGCCAGCAGCGATGGGTCTTTCCTGTTGCTCCACGACCTTGCCTTCAAGGAGACCAGGCACATCATTTCTCCATGAACCCTTCCAGATCCAGCGAACAACGCCCCCCTCTGCATCCACACCAATTCAGAGGTGAGGAGGAGGACGACGACGCCACCGCACCGTCGCACACCTCCGTAAGGTGAGGACCACGCCGGGGCTAGGAGCCTACCTCCGCACCACTCCCTGGGGCAAGGAGCTCACCAGAACTGCTGCTCCATTACGCTCCTCTCTTGAGGTATTTGTTATTCGGCTTGCGAATTATTGTTCAGCTCCTGCACATGGTTCTCTGTTTGTTCCATTGACAACCAGCTTATACATTAGCGTATGAATTAGATGAACATGGAGCAAAGAAGTATGCATGGTTGTACCTTGCCCAAAATCATATATTTCCTTAGTCATGAGTATGTCATCATGATCCTCTGTACCGGCTGTAAGATGTACTACAATGGTTACATCAACGGTGCTACTCCATTCACCACGGTGATAATAAATTTAATGTTTTCCCCTTTCTATTATTTGATTATACTTCCTTTTAAGTCATATATGAGACATTTTAGTAGAGTCAGGTCTCTACCATCGAAGGTCATGGCAAAGGAAACGCGACAGGCGGATTTCCCCCTCCGTCGTCGGGGACAAGACATCATGACGCAGTTGCAACTAGATGTAGCGCAAGCATGGTTGTCGGATCCCTCCTATGAAACCTGGCAACGGCAACACTGGATCCTCACTGGTACGCAGGGTGTCGCGGGGATCCGATGATGAGGTGGCCGGGGCGTGTGACTAATCAGGTACATGGCCTTGGTTCCACATATAATGTTACCAAGTTCTTAATCTGTCATATCGCTTCTACCGTTCTGATATCTGATGCCATTACAGATGGCTTGCATGATGTCACTTGTCATCCTTGGCATCTATCTCTTTCGCACTACTACCTGCAGCTGGAGTCATCAGGCCTAGTTCTAATAACCAACGTCCTGTACGCTGAAACTGCAGAGACGTATATGTGATATACAGAAGTACAAGGGTTAAATTAGAACAATGCCAAAGAGATAAGGATTTCTCCAATTTTCTCTCTATCCTGTGCGGTTCCAAATCGGAAGTTCTTCCCGTAACCGCCGCTGCTAGGGATTTGTTGCCAGCCAGAGTAAAAAACACCGTGGGATTGGGCTGCTCTGCCGCGTATGGCCGGTTGGTGGATAGACAGCGTCGTGCAGCCGGCCGGAGGCTACCGCCGCCGGCCCGTTGTCGCTGTTCGCGTCGCGTCGGAGGGCGCTGCTGCAGTGTGCCATCTGCCTCACGCCCCGATGACTTGAGCGTCGGAGGGTGCTGCTGGCCGCTGGCCTCCGTGCCGGAGGGCATCGCTGCCATGGCCGCCCATGGTCTTCGTGAGCCGGCGGGCTGGAGGGCCTCGTCCTCACCCGTAGCGGCATCGTCGCTCAGACGCAATGGGCTGGTCATGACCACCGGTGCCGACATGCTGGAGAGTGCCGTTCCAGGCGCCAGCCGTCGGCCACGCCCGAGGATGCGACGCCGATAGCCGCAGGCTGGCCGTAGTCCAACGCGCCGTGGCGATTCCCTGCTCCGCCTATTTGCTCTTGGAAGAGGCTAGCGTGGCTGATAACGTGTGAAAAGTAAACTTGGAGATGAATGAATCAACGACTGTCCTGGATTTCATTAATTGATGAATATATCCTAAAACAAGAATCGCGAGCAGCACCGCGCCTCCTCAGCGATTTGGGCTTCCTGACCGTTGGATCTTGGGTTTGGAGAGATATCGGCCGTCGGATCGCTACCTCGTGAGCAGTTCCCGCCTCCCCCGTCTGCCACTGCGCGTAGTTTCCGGATCCCGCCGAGGGCATAAATGGTATTTCGCGTCCTTGCCTGTTACGTGTCGGCGGCTGATTCGTTCATGGAGGGAGAGAGGTAAATATCTTCTGCCACCGCCGTGATTCCAGTGCCCCGCCGAGGGTATTATTGTCTTTTTCACGTGTTGGCCCGTTGCGTGGTCGTTGCTGGTTGGCCCGTCGGTGGATGAGGTGAGGGCAGTGACCTCTTCGTCCTCCCATTCGCCCCCTCCCCCCTCTCTCTCCCTCGCTCGATCTCCTCTCCGAGCCGCCCGCACACACCCTGCCATCACGCCGCCGCTGTCGTTGCCGCTCGCATCTCAGGGCGCGCCGTCGGCTCCCGAGCCCTCCTGCTCTGACCCCGCAGAGGGCACGTCCATGGCCGGAGCGGAGGAGATCCAGGCGGAGCGCGCCATCTCCATCGCTGCGGCCCGCCCTCCTGTCCGCGTCTCCCCGCGGCTGCTTCTCTGGCAGGAGTCAGGACGAGCAGCCCGACGGCTGCTTCCACAGCAGCATCAGCGGATCCCGCAAGCACCGGAAGGCAGCCGGAAGGAGGCGAGCAGCAGCCTCACCGCCGTCACACTCGATGCTGACGCCGGCGGCGACGTCCGGACCTGCCGTCCCCTCTCCTTCCCGTCAGATCCAGCGGACGACATCATGGGTGGCGTGCGGATAGGCACGGAGCCACGGAGGCGCACCTCTACGACGACCCCAACGACGTCGCCGTCTCGGCGCTCCTCACCTTCCGCTTCGACGGCAACAAGTTCGACGCGCTCAACCACCTCCTCGCTCTCATCGCGCAGGACCTGGATGTCTCCCATCTCTTCCCGCAGGTCCGTCCCCCTCCTGGACCAACATCGGCGACCTCGACGAGGCTGCCGCAGGTCCGCGTAGATCTTGCGCCCCGTCAGCAAGAAGCTGGCCTTCGTCGTGCTGCGGCAGAGCATGAACACCCTGCACATCCCCAGGGCCGAAGCGGGCGTCAGCACACAGATGGTGCGCTTTGCCACCTCCCTCAGCAAGGAGAGCATCGTCACCCACCCCAAGGAACTTAAGGCCACCACACAGCAGGTTAGTCATCTCGGCCATCACGCCCATGTCAGATGCTGGTTTCTTATTTGTTTCAAAATTATTGTTGTCTAATTTAGAACGTGAAAGTGCATGCTTGTTACATCTTCGGTTTGTTTGGGTGTTATGTTGTGCCTAGCGGATCAATTGTTTGTGTGTTCATTTTGACTGGCAGGTCGAGGTGCAGGTTTGGAAGGTCTACTGCATCAATAGGGCGATCCCCACACTTCCGATCAACCTTGAGGATGCGGCCCGAAGCGAAGCAGAATTCGACAAGGCTGAAAAAGTACGTCCGTTTCCAATTATTTCATTTGCCTCCTTTCTCTTTGCAGGAACGGCTCAGTTTTTGTTCTATGGTTCTTATTCTCGCCATTGTTACAGGCTAGGGAGAAGTTGGTACTTGTTCTCCAGGACACACGCTTGAACTATCGAGCTATCGATCTGCGGACACCTGCGAATCAAGCAATCTTCTGCATCCAATGCCATGTTGAGAACGTGAGTACTATTTCTCCTTGTTTGCACTGACCGACTGTCACCATTCATGCAGTAAGGCACACTGCTGTAACAAATGACATCTTCTGTTACGGCTAGCACCATGTGTATTGTTGTTATTCTTAAATAAAAGCAGGTCCGATCACTGTTTATTCTTTCATCTTAGTATTTCCATCTACCAAGCTACAAAAGGCACCTTGCACAAACCTATGTTTAACATGCAGCATGAGATATTGTTCATCAAAATTATGCTTATGCTCGTGACATTCATGTTGCATATCATGTACTCCCTCCGTTCCTAAATATAAGTCTTTTTAGAGATTCCAATGTGGACTACATACGGACATGCAATGCTTATTTTCTTCTTTTGGTTCATACATGGAATGATTGCTAGATACACACGCAGAAATTCAGGGAATTTTTGTTCTTCGGAGAATTTTATCGGGATCCAACACAGTCCAAAGTTGATTGGTGGTCCAAGTGAAGGTGGTGCATCTCTATTCAGTCTGGAGTATAATGGCCAGCCTGCTTGTTTAGCACAATCTCCCGAATCATACAAGCAGATGAGCACCTGTGGTCGCTTTGGCCGCGTGCTTGAGGTTGGTCCTGTATTTAGAGCAAAAAAAAAAAAAAACTCACAGGCATCTGTGTGAGTTTATTGGGTTGGATGCAGAGATGGAGATCAAGGAGCACTACTTTGAGGTAAGGAAGAAGGTCTGGAGGAAATAAGTCTTTATTTAGTTCATTTATTGAGGTGATGGTGACCTTTGTAAAGACATGTTTCTAGCTAGCTTAGCCTGTTATTATTTCAGTTTCAGTTTCCACGATGTTAATGATTTGATTCTTATGTGAACAGATAAATTGAAAGGATGGTGGTAGCCTTCAGAACATCATATTACAGAAAGATAGAAGTTATATAGGTATTAGCATTTTTTATGTGAAGATACCAACTAAAATTCAGCTTTCCTGTGCCTTTCACACTTTTGTGTGCTTATTTCTGATTGGTGTTTGCATTGGTTATTTCTCTTGATAAAATGGTGATCCTCATCATGGATTAAGGGGTATCAGTCAGGCAGTCATCCGGTCAGAGGGACACAAGAGTCTCTTCCTTTATGTTATCACATAATGACATTCAAAACAATCAAGTTTAGTATGAAGGTTTGTGGATTAATTAGGTATCATGCTGGTGCTGTAGAATATATTGGATCCAATTGATTGCTTTCATATTTCAATTTTTCAACTCTCTTAGCAAGAAATTTTGAATGTCGTAAACAAATTTTCAACTCTCTTATACTTGTGATATAACAAAACTACTATTTGAGTGTGCTTTGCTAGCAGTTAGCACACAGTTTTAACTCACAGAACATTACTATTGTATTAGTTCACAAGCAGTGTGTGTATCTGTCTTGTTGCTCATGTTGCATCTTGATTTCTTTATGCAGGTCCGTAAACTGGAATTTCTGATAGCATTTCTGGTATTCTTGAAAGCAACTTGCTTCTTAGTTGAACTTGGGTATTCTAAACCAAACTATTCAGAAGTTGTGCGAGGCCTTTCTGTTCCTGAAATTAAAGGAAATGGAGCTACAGGTCTTGCCATCTCACTACTTGGTGCTATGGTGATGCCGTAAGCTTCGATCCACCCTGTTGCCTCAAATATTTCTATAATTTGTAACATCAGACATTTTTCATGTCCTGATAAAAGAAATGCAGGCACAATCTTTTTCTTCACTCAGCACTGGTACTATCAAGAAAAGTACCTCGATCAGTTCATGGGAACAAAGTAATCCATCTTACCTTAATTTGATATTCAATGTGTACCTGATTTTTTCCATGTTAATCATACTCTTGATTTGATACCCGATGTGTACACCTAATTTGTTAATCCTTGCTGGTGTGCTCTACGAAATTAAGACTAAACAGTTTATGCGTTCAGAGCATATCAAGCATGAAGATGACATACATTTATTTTCCACTTTCTTGCAGGAGGCCTGTAGATTCTATATGCTTGAAAGTGCATTTGCCCTCATAGTAGCCCCCAGCAGGGCTGTAGATTCTATATGAAGATAACTCAACAGGGGTCACAAATTGATCGCTCCTTCCCTTTCCTAGAATCACTAAATGAGGTATTGTATACATTCTGCCGCTCCAGCTCATATTCAGTTTAATTACCATATGAAGGCTGTTTTTTGTTGTTGTTGAGAAAATGAACGTGCCGAACTAAAATTGAAGTTTTGCTATTGTTGCAGGTCTTGGAAACTAATAGAGCAGGAAGTGCACCGTCGAGATGCGCTTGAAGGACGGCGCCATGGAAGACGCTCAACGACCAGATCATCGTCCTCTCCAAGAGTAGGGTATAGCTCAAGCAGGTACAGTTGCTCTATTATTTCACATGTTTATTCTCCTTGTAAGATTAGTAGCATTATTTCTAGAATAGTCCTGTTATTGTTCATGGGAGATCCTGGAGCAATATTTTTAACTGGGCCTTTGCTTCAAATTTGTGCCAGGTTTCGTTGTGGCAAAGAAATTTCTGAGAGAGAGACTAAGTTGTTATCACATCAGGCCATATGCCCCAGCAGCCACATCCTGCAGGTATCCTTTCTACGGAGCTTTTGTTAATCTTAATGCCAGTTCCATCTGTATAGGTCACTCGGCTAGCTATTAGCATTATGGATTACACCCCCATGGACCTCTGTATTTTATTTCTATTTTGCAATGTTGCCTGTGGATGGCAGTAATGAACATATCCTATTTTGGTTTATTTAATGTTAGCATATTTTGATTAAATTTGTCAATTGAGTTTTAGTCATACTTTTCTTAAATGAATGTATTTGATGTAAGTGATGGAAGTTGTGAACAATACAAAATGTCTTCCTATTACAAGAACTCCACATCCCTTGGTAGCAAGGAGAAGCTAAAACCCTCAAAGGGATGGTTAGTCTAAGACGTGGAACAGAGATATTAGTACTGCAATGCAAAGAGTATTACACTCATAGCTTATTATCATCACATTATTATAGTAATTGTTTTGACCATGTGGTATTGTCGTATAGTATTAAAGAAGCGTGTACCAGTCTGTGGAGTTAGTTTGAGCCTACAGTATAACCACTCCATATTAGCAGTGTTACCGGAGTTAGTTTGAGCCTATAGTACCATTTCTGTTAATATGAAAAAATGTTTGTGCCAACAGCTTCCATGTGAACTATCTATTTATTTCTATATAATTATGCAGGAAACACTGATTTGATTATACATATGTGTTGTTGTATATGCTTGCAGTGTTACTGGTGTGTAGAAATAATTCATGCTTGGTTAGATCAATATAGCTATTTTCCTAAAATTATGCTAATATCCAATTTCAGTTGTGTTTTTTTAGAAATAATGTTATGTTGTTTTTTCTGCGCAGGATGAGTTGAGCGAGGCATGATGATGATAGTTTCCGCAAGATGTATCATCTATGTTCACAGTTTTTATCATAGGCTTATGCCCTGGACCAAAAGATGGTGAGTTCATGTTGGATACACATTGAGCCTTCAGTTTTGATCTTATCTTCCAAAAACACTCGATGTTATATCACTTGCTACATGAATTTTAGCATACCTTGCTTCGGTTTCCAATTTATCCGTGGATAGGAGTTTAGTAGTATTTAGATGCATGGGCCGGATGTTTATGCTCACGCGTGCAATCTGACGAGGAAATCAAGTGGTTCGGTTCAATTTTAGAGGCCATACTTGTGCTCTGAGTGAAACTTCCATCCAACCATTGTGAATTTTGGGGTCTACATGACGCTTCCAGGCCGTACTTTATGTATCAAATATTTCAGGTAGATGATGTAACAGATGCCTGTTATTAGATGGTTTTTTCTGCCATTGCAAATGTCAAATAAAATTTATCATTTTTTTCTTCTATGATGGATGGCGAACAGAGAATACATGTTCGTTGAGCCCTGATACAGGCCGTACTTTAAAATGTCAAATTCAACATGAACCGACCACGAACCAGTTTTATCTACTTAAGAGCATTCTTGCATTTATTGCACTATCATCTTGACTTTAGACAATCATACATGTCAATTGTCATGACCATGCTCTATGGTTCCTTCTTTAGTGTGTTATTCTCTGCTCACAACCCATTAACCAACTCAACCATGCTACTTTGTTGTCTATTATGAGGAAACAACTTTATTTGACCATTGTTTAACACCATATTAGCATATATTAATCTTACTAAACATATATTAATTTATTAAAAAAAAGACGATGAACTGGTGAACCGGCAGTCCAACCGGTAAAAACCTGAACCGGCAGGCCCACCTGTACAATCTCCAGTTTGGTTTTTTAAACTATGCGTACAGGTTGTCCTTGGGATTTTCTTTGTAGCAAACTCGATGGATTGTTGATACGGTTTCCTAGGCCATTGTTCTTTGTACAATACATGAAGCGATCTGCTCGTGTGTGTGACTTTGTCTGATTATTAGGCTTTAGATTTTCTTCTGGTTTATCTTATAATTCATTTTAGCATTCGATTTTTTATCAATTACTATGTCTCAATTTTCGAACAGGACAGTAAGAGTCTAATAAAACTATTGCACAACAAAGATTGCTATCCTTTAGTTACCCAGACTTTTGTTTTCGTGGTATAAAATCAACTGCCGTCAACTTTAGTACTCTGGAAAATCATATAACTATTTTAAAATTTCTTATGAAACATTCAAGACAAGCATCCTAAAGATCCTAGTTAGAATGATGATTGATCTCCTGTTAGAGCATCTTGGGCTTCACAAGGCCATCTGAGACTCGTTGTCAATGAGAACATGATATTTGTACATTACCGGCTTTTAACTTTTGTGGTTTTATAACCCGATTATTCAACATATTAACTTACACAGGTACTATAACATGAGTAAATCATTTGATGTGTCGTTTGTATAAGCATGACTTTGGGTCGTTTGTATAATCATGACTTTTGTGACGCCCCCAAATTCGACTGTACGCTAAACATACACGCAATGCGTACGACTATGATTAGGGACTTATTGATTGATATCACAACACAACTCTAAACACGAATTAAAGTCATACAACTTCATATTACAAGCCAGGGGCCTCGAGGGCTCGTATACAAAGCTCGACAAACACTAGTCAGCGGAAGCAAATAATATCTGAGTACAGACATAAAAGGTATAGAAGTTTTGCCTTAAGAAGGCTAGCACAAACATAAGCAGCGGATCGAAAGAGGCGAGGCCTCCTGCCTGGGAACCTCCGAACTACTCCTGGACGTCAGAGAAGTCTACGTTGTAGTAGGCTTCATCCTGGTAGTAGTGGCCTCCGTCGGGGTAGTAGTAGTCGTCGACGGGGTGAACTGCCTCCTGGGTCTCTTGGGCTCCATCATCTGGTCACGGTATCGTATCAAGTGGAAAAAGGGGAGCAAAGCAGCGATGAGTACCCATTCATAGTACTCGCAAGACTTACATCAGAACTATATTAGATATGCACCAGTATCAAAGGAATGGGGCTATATCTTTGGACTAAACTGCAGAAATGCCAGAAGAGGGAAGAATGCCTAGTCCTATCGAGGTCTAGCATCTTCAGCGTCTTGCAGCATAAGACGAGAGTTCAGAGCAGCATATTTTAATTAACAGGAGTATAATGTAGCAAGGCCCAGAGATCCTTCCTCGACTCCCTGCGAGAAAGCAATCCCGGAGCCAATAATTCAAGTAACAACATAAGTATCCAGTTCTAGTTATCATAGATCAGGATACAACTCCAAGCGTCCTTTACCGTGGACACGGCTAATCCATTAGTTTAACTTCCCTTCAGGGGTGCACAAACTTATCCAACACGCTCGATAAACTTTGGCCGGATACAATTTTCGAGTCATACCCGGCCTCGGCCGATCGACACGACGTAGTCCTACCTATGCTCAACAGAGAGGCCAGCACGCCGGTCTACATCCAAATAGCTCGGGGTCTTGGGCCATCGCCCTCGCTATCCTGCACGTTACGCCACCGGCCGGGATCAGTCCTAGCACACCCTAATCCAAGAGCTATGCGTTCCAGACCACCCGGGCGCGGGTCGCTCCATGTGACATCTGAAGAGCTTTCGGGAGAATGTACGCCGTAGAGTGTCCATACTTATTCCCGCGTGGTGGTCAGTGCGAAAAAGGCCAGAGGCCTACTCAGATCACATATCCAAACCCATTAGTGACTTTCTAGTTTGCGGTGACGATCGATCCCTCCATCCCGTCGCCCCGTCTCGAGAACTTGTGGCAAGGACAAAGTAGGTCCGGCCACGCCTCGTCTATATCCCTTGGATGCCTTACCGGCGCATCCCACCACATTTCACACACACGGGTACCCTTGGGGCCGACCCGTCATTCACATATAATCCAGTAACAAGTCATAGTGGCTGTGTGTCAGTACTCCAAGTGGATATCCGAGGAATCACTCTCGATATATCACACTCGGGGCATGTGCGGTGATGTGTCGGTAACGGCTTGTCAGTCATGATGACTGAGTCTTCTGTCTTCAAGTCCTCGATGACGACGGTGATGAAAGCAGGGGCAACGACCATAGTAAAATGGGAGTCACAGGGGAACACTATCCATACCTATACTACAACATTGTATGAAAGCAGGTATGAAAGCAGTATTCAAAAACAGGCTATGCATCAGAATAGGTACTTGTGTAAATACAGTAGCAAAATCTAATGCAAGCATGATGGGAAAAGAATAGGTGATATCGGAATGCTCAAGGGGGTTTTGCTTGCCTTGTTGCTCTGCTGCAAAAGGCTAGTCGTCAGGGGCGTAGTCGTACTCGGAAGCAGCGTCAGTCTCGGAGGCTACCGGAGAGAAGAGGGGGAAGAAACAATAAATACAAGCAAGCAGATGCAACATGATGCATGACATGGCAATACGCAGTGCTAGGGGTAGTCTAACGCAGTACTACACGTATCAGACGGAGCGCGAGAATATCTGACGATATTTCCCGGGTCTTTGGATTCATCGGGCAGACGATCCGGAGGGGAAAAGTTCCATGTTCATCATGCTAGAAGCACGTGACAGATGAATGGATGACATATTTGGATTCGTGGGATTTTTCTGATTAACTTTCATATATAAAACTTTTTCATCTGAGCTACGGATTATTTTCTATGATTTTTCAAAGTTTTAATCATTTTCGGGAATTAACAGAATTAAATTAATTCGAAAAATGCTATGATGACATCATGCTGAAATCAGCATTGCATCAGCAGTCAACAGCACAGTGGCCAGGTCAAATCTGACAAGTGGGACCCACCTGTCATTGACTCATTTTAAATCCAAGGTTATTTTAAAACTAAACATAGTTAATTAGTGAGTGGGGTCCATCTGTCAGTGAGTCATTAAGTTTAAACTAATTATTTTTATTACTCCAATTAAACACCTAACAGGGCTGGCCCAATGTCATTCTCATAGGGGTGTTGGGCCCCACCTGGCAGTGACTGGTCAAGCCCAGTCAGCCAGTTGACCAAGTCAATTGGTCAACCAGGACCTGGGGGCCCACGGGTCAGTGACCCTGGCAGTGGCCCCAGGTGGTCCACGTCGGCGGCGGCCGGCGTTCGTCGCCGGAGGAGCTCCGGCGAACGCCCGAAACGGCGGGAAGGCTCGGAAATCGATTGTGGTGCACCAAATCAGGCCGTTCATGACGCGTTCGAAAGCTGACGTCGTCGCCGTTCCATTCCGGGCATCAGTTCGGGCGGAGGTGGCCTGTGGCATCGCCGGCGACGAGGTTGGCGGAGGCGAGCTTCGGGCGCCGGTGGCAATCATCGTAGCAGTGCGGTTTCGAGCAAACTAACGGTACTACGAGGGCCTACGCGATGCGTGGAGTCGAATGGCATCGACGGCAGGACCAAATGGTCACCGGCTAGTCGTCAGGGTCGGGCTTCCGCGGCGGCGGGATCGGGTTCTAGTGGAAACAGCGGCTAAGACGGCCTAGAGGAGCAATGCGAGGGAGAGGGGCATGCGGGGGAGCTCACTGGGCCCTGTAGTTGCGCAAGGTGGGCTCGAGGGGGGCGCGGTGGAGCGAATCGACGGCGGCGAGCTTCGGGTCCCGAGGAGGAAGACGACGCAGTGACGGCGATGCAGGGGCTCCGGGGCTCGATCCAGTGGTCGATGAGGAAGGGCTGGTCGCGGCGAAGCTCGTGGGTGCGTTGGCAGGGCGGGGGAGTGGCGGTGGCTACGACTAGCCGGCGTCCATGGCGGCGGTTGCGCTCAGGAGCGGTGCGTGCGAGCGAGGGAGAGGGAGAAAGAGGGAACAAAGGCGTCCAGGAGGGAGAGGGGGCTCGTTCTTATCCCTCCACGCCAGTGGACGAGGACGAGGGAGCGAGGGGGGGGGGCTGGCGAGCGCGCGAGCTCGCCCTGCTCGACAGCGCGCCTGCGGGCGTCAGGAGGTTGAAGGAGGAGCCCGATGGGCTGGGTCTTGTACTGTAGCACTGGGGTCAAGTGCACAGTGCACTTTTCCTTTTTATTTCCTTTTCCTTTTCTGTTCCTTTTTCCAGCACCTTTCTATTTTATTTTTGCAATATTCCTTTACTGCAAAAATGTGTGACATGGCCAATCAAATACTTGGCAATATCCCTCATAGCCACAAAAAGTTTGGGGAATTTTGGAAGCTGTTTGAATTTCCCACAGAATTAATGAGCACTTTTAAAATGCAAATTGGCTCTGTTTTGATGGTGGGGTCCACACCAGCTTGAGGGTGATGTTGTTTTCCTAAACAATCATTGTTTTGGATTTTCCCACAAGTAAGCAACATTTTTCCCATGCTGTTTGAGGATTTAAATTATTACAATAAGATCCTAGGGCATTTAGAAGTGGAATTTGAAAGGACATTTGAATTTCAACTTGATCATATCATACTTAGCAAAATGATTAGTTGCTGATCATAGTCATCACTGTGCACCATTACATGGGGGTGTTACAACTCTCCTCTACTAACAAGAAGTCTCGTCCCAAGAATTTAGAGATAGAGTAAGGGGGAGAAAGATTGGTCACGGAATTCTAACGAGTCTTCTTGTTCTTGTTGCTCTCATCGAAGAGGTTGATCCCCTTATGTTGAAGTCTTCAATTCTCTGTTTCAGGTCATCCTGATGAAGTCGTCATCCTTTCTTCGGGATCTTCATCGTCCTATGAATGCGATTAGAGGGAGAAACTCTGGTAGAACGTATCTCCACCAAGTTGGGCACCTGACAGTGAACTCAAGGAAGAAGACATGAATTATTTCTTGAGTTGTTACTCAGGGAATTCATTGAGAGCAATATGCGATGATTCAAAAGTTTCAAACGGGTAGGCAATCATTCGATGCCTGATCAGAAGGTGAAAAGGGGTTTAGAGCAACGAAATAAATATCGCGCCTGACACAAGAATAGATCATACCTTAGGCGGTGGGTCGGAAATCATATACGAAGTCAAGTGCAAAAGATACCTTGGAATCAAAGTGGTACAGGAGAGTCAGGTTTTGATCCTGTGGAACTATGGGTTATGAGCCCATCATGTGGATTAAGAGTAGGAAGAGCGGTGACATCTTGCACGGTCATGCTAGCAAGACATGTCAGAGGATAGTCTGTCAACTATGTCGGCAACAACATCGGTACCAAGGGCGGGGGACGAAGAGAACCATCTTCCTGCTCGTCGAAACGAGGCGGACCAATAGGCAAGGTTCTCGTCCACCGGCGGTTACCGAAATGTTAACAAAAATAGTAAGAGGGTCTTACTGACAGAGTAGTACACCGAGGTATTTACCTAAGCAGGGAATTATCACTGCTCAGATCAAATAAATCTCAAGAAAGGTTAAACAGACCAATGGAAAGGAAAATGTGATTATCACATTAAACAGACCAATGAAAAGGAAAATGTGTATACACGAGCATTAGGTGTATATCCTTTCAAGAGCAAGCAGAGCGAGGCAATCATGACAAGGCTCTAGGTAGGTAACCATTAAGGCTAAGGGGCAAGGAATTTATGATGTTTACCCATACAACGATGTTTGGATAATTGATCAAGAAACATTTAGCATTATGCCTCCAATGTTCTTGTTTTGATGATCGGTGTACCACAGACATGGTTCGAGATAGCAAAGACATGGTCACCAGGTAAAGGTCAGACTTTGGTTACACAAGGATCCAGTAGGAACAACTTATAAAATAAGTCTTTTAATTTCCCCATGGAAGAATTGCAATTCTTGCCAAACAAGGCATTATAACAATAGGTCATCCGGCCACGTGTGTCCGACATGACATCACCTTATCGGGTACCTAGAGACCAATGTTATAATTCTTGGAAGATGTCCCTGAGTGTACCACAACTCAGAACACGAGGGAAACTGGAATCAGTAGAAGACAAGTGCTTAAACTGGTCTGAAAATGGGATCAAAGAAGAACAGTCATGGTCAGAACCACGGTTGTAAAGTATCAATTCAGGTTGTAGCTTTGAAAGATTATCCGGCAAAACACCAGAAGAGTAGGACTCGTGAAAACTCTCGGGTCTACACGGATTAGAGAAGGCATAGGGTCAACCCAGCGGGGCATCTTAGGAACATATACCTCAAGCTTAAAAAGGATTAACACATGCTTGACAACAGAGCATGGCTGACAAAAGCATAGGATACAACTTATCAGAGGGAGTGGGCACAATTTACCAATGGCATCATGCATCAGGGGAAGAACTCACAAGGATTTTGAATGTGAAGGATGCTGTCGGATAACAATCCAACAATGGTTTGGCATCCCACAAAGGGATCAGATATGAGTATCGGAACTCAATTAGTAGAAGAAGAATGCAAGGCATCAGATTATAGAACATCCAAATAATTCGATGCTTATAACCAAAGGAATTGTGATTTCCAGGTTGGTGTATCAGAATCAGATGCTCCGATCAAATACAAGTAAGATGAATGAACTTAGATGGACAATCAGTAAAAGTTGATTTGTCGAGAACCAACTCATGTTTGGAAAGACGTCTGAGCCGGACAGATAATTTATGAGAAACCACTGGTGACTGCGGAATTAACCATAATGCAAGCAGGTGAGAAAGGTCAAGAGCAATAGGCTGCTCAGGATTTCGGAAGACCGGATAGCGCTTCAAAGAATTTTGTGAAAGACAAAAACAACTGGGGACGAACGAATCCTCGATAATGATGAGGAGTTATCCGCAGGGGTTGGCGATGGAAGGGAATCGCAAAATCGACGAGCACAAGTTCTCGGAAGAACATCAGAGAGTATCTTCGGAGTCTTCTGATGAATCAAGCCATCGTCTGAAATGAGGGGCTCTCCGGGAGGAGTAGTTACGAGAACCTAGAGTTAGAGTTAATAAAATCTTTAACCCGAAAGAGAAGAGAGATCAGAACCCAGAGTATAGACGAAGAATAAAAGATCCTAATACCACCCGATTGAGATGTGGGCCCGTAAGCCACAACATCAGTGTTAGTAAAAGTTTTTCAATGACTAGACTCAACTTCGGCCAAGGATGTGGAAAGGGGGCTACCTACAGGTAGTCGGCTCTGATACCAACTTGTGATGCCCCCAAATTCGACCGTATGCTAAACATACACGCAATGCGTACGACCAAGATTAGGGACTCACTGATTGATATCACAACACAACTCTAAACACGAATTAAAGTCATACAGCTTCATATTACAAGCCAGGGGCCTCGAGGGCTCGTATACAAAGCTCGACAAACACGAGTCAGTGTAAGCAAATAATATCTGAGTACAAACATAAAAGGTACACAAGTTTTGCCTTAAGAAGGCTATCATAAACATAAGCAGCGGATCGAAAGAGGCGAGGCCTCCTACCTGGGAACCTCCGAACTACTCCTGGACGCCAGAGAAGTCTACGTCGTAGTAGGCTCCATCCTGGTAGTAGTGGCCTCCGTCGGGGTAGTAGTAGTCGTCGACGGGGTGAACTGCCTCCTGAGTCTCCTGGGCTCCATCATCTGGTCGCGGTATCGTATCAAGTGGAAAAAGGGGAGCAAAGCAGCGGTGAGTACTCATCCAAAGTACTCGCAAGACTTACATCAGAACTATACTAGATATGCACCAGTATCAAAGGAATGGGGCTATATCTTTGGACTAAACTGCAGAAATGCCAGAAGAGGGAAGAAGGCATAGTCCTATTGAGGTCTAGCATCTTCAGCGTCTTGCAGCATAAGACGAGAGTTCAGAGCAGCATATTTTAATTAACAGGAGTATAATGTAGCAAGGCCCAGAGATCCTTCCTCGACTCCCTGAGAGAAAGCAGTCCCGGAGCCAATAATTCAAGTAACAACATAAGTATCCAGTTCTAGTTATCATAGATCAGGATACAACTCTGAGCGTCCTTTACCGTGGACACGGCTAATCGATTAGTTTAACTTCCCTGCAGGGGTGCACAAACTTATCCAACACGCTCGATAAACTCTGGCCGGATACAATTTTCGAGTCATACCCGGCCTCGGCCGATTGACACGACGTAGTCCTACCTAGGCTCAACAGAGAGGCCAGCACGCCGGTCTACATCCTAATAGCTCGGGGTCTTGGGCCATCGCCCTCGCTATCCTGCACGTTACGCCACCGGCCGAGATCAGTCCTAGCACACCCTAATCCAAGAGCTGTGCGTTCCAGACCACCCGGGCGCGGGTCGCTCCATGTGACATCTGAAGAGCTTTCGGGAGAATGTACGCCGTAACGTGCCCATACTTATTCCCGCGTGGTGGTCAGTGCGAAAAAGGCCAGAGGCCTACTCAGATCACATATCCAAACCCGTTAGTGACTTTCTAGTTTGCGGTGACGATCGATCCCTCCATCCCGTCGCCCCGTCTCGAGAACTTGTGGCAAGGACAAAGTAGGTCCGGCCACGCCTCGTCTATATCCCTTGGATGCCTTACCGGCGCATCCCACCACATTTCACACACACGGGTACCCTTGGGGCCGACCCGTCATTCACATATAATCCAGTAACAAGTCATAGTGGCTGTGTGTCAGTACTCCAAGTGGATATCCGAGGAATCACTCTCGATATATCACACTCGGGGCATGTGCGGTGATGTGTCGGTAACGGCTTGTCAGTCATGATGACTGAGTCTTCTGTCTTCAAGTCCTCGATGACGACGGTGATGAAAGCAGGGGCAACGACCATAGTAAAATGGGAGTCACAGGGGGACACTATCCATACCTATACTACAACATTGTATGAAAGCAGGTATGAAAGCAGTATTCAAAAACAGGCTATGCATCAGAATAGGTACTTGTGTAAATACAGTAGCAAAATCTAATGCAAGCATGATGGGAAAAGAATAGGTGATATCGGAATGCTCAAGGGGGTTTTGCTTGCCTTGTTGCTCTGCTGCAAAAGGCTGGTCGTCAGGGGCGTAGTCGTACTCGGAAGCAGCGTTAGTCTCGGAGGCTACCGGAGAGAAGAGGGGGAAGAAACAATAAATACAAGCAAGCAGATGCAACATGATGCATGACATGGCAATACGCAGTGCTAGGGGTAGTCTAACGCAGTACTACACGTATCAGACGGAGCGGGAGAATATCTGATGATATTTCCCGGGTCTTTGGATTCATCGGGCAGACGATCCGGAGGGGAAAAGTTCCATGTTCATCATGCTAGGAGCATGTGATAGATGAATGGATGACATATTTGGATTCGTGGGATTTTTCTGATCAACTTTCATATATAAAACTTTTTCATGTGAGCTACGGATTATTTTCTATGATTTTTCAAAGTTTTAATCATTTTCGGGAATTAACAGAATTAAATTAATTCGAAAAATGCTATTATGACATCATGCTGACATCAGCATTGCATCAGCAGTCAACAGCACAGTGGCTAGGTCAAATCTGACCATTGGGACCCACCTGTCATTGACTCATTTTAAATCCAAGGTTATTTTAAAACTAAGCAGAGTTAATTATTGAGTGGGGTCCATCTGTCAGTGAGTCATTAAGTTTAAACTAATTATTTTTATTACTCCAATTAAACACCTGACAGGGCTGGCCCAGTGTCATTCTCATAGGGGTGTTGGGCCCCACCTGGCAGTGACTGGTCAAGCCCAGTCAGCCAGTTGACCAAGTCAATTGGTCAACCAGGACCTGGGGGCCCACGGGTCAGTGACCCTGGCAGTGGCCCCAGGTGGTCCACGTCGGCGGCGGCCGGCGTTCGTCGCCGGAGGAGCTCCGGCGAACGCCCGAAACGGGGGGAAGGCTCGGAAATCGATTGTGGTGCACCAAATCAGGTCGTTCATGACGCGTTCGAAAGCTGACGTCGTCGCCGTTCCATTCCGGGCATCAGTTCGGGCGGAGGTGGCCTGTGGCATCGCCGGCGACGAGGTTGGCGGAGGCGAGCTTCGGGCGCCGGTGGCAATCATCGTAGCAGTGCGGTTTCGAGCAAACTAACGGTACTACGAGGGCCTACGCGATGCGTGGAGTCGAATGGCATCGACGGCAGGACCAAATGGTCACCGGCTAGTCGTCAGGGTCGGGCTTCCGCGGCGGTGGGATCGGGTTCTAGTGGAAACAGCGGCTACGGCGGCCTAGAGGAGCAATGCGAGGGAGAGGGGGATGCGGGGGAGCTCACTGGGCCCTGTAGTTGCGCAAGGTGGGCTCGAGGGGGGCGCGGTGGAGCGAATCGACGACGGCGAGCTTCGGGTCCCGAGGAGGAAGACGACGCAGTGACGGCGATGCAGGGGCTCCGGGGCTCGATCCAGTGGTCGATGAGGAAGGGCTGGTCGCGGCGAAGCTCGTGGGTGCATTGGCAGGGCGCGGGAGTGGCGGTGGCTACGACTAGCCGGCGTCCATGGCGGCGGTTGCGCTCAGGAGCGGTGCGGGCGAGCGAGGGAGAGGGAGAGAGAGGGAACAGAGGCGTCCAGGAGGGAGAGGGGGCTCGTTCTTATCCCTCCACGCCAGCGGACGAGGACAATCGAGCGAGGGGGGCCTGGCGAGCGCGCGAGCTCGCCCTGCTCGACAGCGCGCCTGCGGGCGTCAGGAGGTTGAAGGAGGAGCCCGATGGGCTGGGTCTTGTACTGTAGCACTGGGGTCAAGTGCACAGTGCACTTTTCCTTTTTATTTCCTTTTCCTTTTCTGTTCCTTTTTCCAGCACCTTTCTATTTTATTTCTGCAATATTCCTTTACTGCAAAAATGTGTGACATGGCCAATCAAATACTTGGCAATATCCCTCATAGCCACAAAAAGTTTGGGGAATTTTGGAAGCTGTTTGAATTTCCCACAGAATTAATGAGCACTTTTAAAATGCAAATTGGCTCTGTTTTGATGGTGGGGTCCACACCAACTTGAGGGTGATGTTGTTTTCCTAAACAATCATTGTTTTGGATTTTCCCACAAGTAAGCATAATTTTTCCCATGCTGTTTGAGGATTTAAATTATTACAATAAGATCCTAGGGCATTTAGAAGTGAATTTGAAATGACATTTGAATTTCAACTTGATCATATCCCACTTAGCAAAATGATTAGTTGCTGATCATAGTCATCACTATGCACCATTACATGGGGGTGTTACAACTTTGGGCAGTCTGGGTGGTAGAAATGCGGTCTTATGAACGCACTGTACTCGATATTGCCTTATAATTCATGCCGATATTGAGCACCGCTAGGTCTTGCTTCTATTGTAATTGACTCTTTCTTCTTTGCTTTATATTATTGTGTTAACGCATATGCTAAACTTGGACCTGTTTGACAAAACGTTGGGACCGGCATCCTCGCACCAAGGCGCGATTCAGATCTAGTATACATGGTGAAGGGACCCCTCAAAGGGGCGTGGGTTACACACAAGAGAGAAAGAAGGAAAGGTTGCATCCCTACAGGAAAGGCACCTATTCGGTGATGGACACAACTCTTCACTAATGACTGTTGTTAATCTAATGATGCTTCACTAATTAGCACGTGGTAATTAATGTTAAAGTATACTTTTGCCTGTAATCTATACTACTATTAAAAGAGCAAACTTAAATTATTCTAAAGCCACCCAGATTAGTGTACACAGAACAATCAGCACCGTACGATCAATTTCGTTTAGCGAAATCTAACAGCACATATTGCTTCCGTGGTCTGCCATTCAATCCGACGACTCTGATTCAATGTTCTGCCATCTCAATCCACGCGCACGTCTGCCCTCTGTCCTGCCCCTTGCGATAGATCGGACCACGATCCCCTCAGCCAAACACTGCCGCCGCACCTCCATACTCCACCCAGCCTTTGATCTGGTGGCCACGCCGCCCATGACGCGGGTGATTTCTACTGGGACGTCGCGCATGGAAAGGCGAAGCAACAGGCCATCGAGTCGGCAAGAGCCATGCCGCATCCGTCCACCGCCGACCCCGCGGGCTGCTTCATCACCCGCACCAGGATCGCACCCCATTCTTCTCCTCGGCGGCGGCCGGCAGGCGGGCAAGCGAGCCAGGAACCCTATCATATCTGATCCGCAAGGTAGGTACCTGTAGCTCGATGCGTCGAAGCCAACGTGATTTCTCGAGCGAGTGTACGATTGTACGGCGGTGACTGGTTCATTACCCCACCTTTGTTCTTTCCAGCCAGCGACGATGGCGCGTCTCTCCGTGCGGCGGCAACGAGAATCCTGCGTCCGGCGGTGTTTCTAGGGGAGGGGCTTCACCGGTTTGTCCATACCGAGCAGGTATCTTTGCCTCCATCCCATCTCTGGCTCGCTATTTTCCAGAATATGTGCCCCGTTGTTGCTCCGATTGATTGCAGAATGCAGATTACCAGCAGAATATAAGCAGAGATGTGTTGCCCCACAATGTATATTTTGTAGTGTCAGATATCTGCCTCATGTGGCGGGCCTTGAATAATATTCAGCTTTTCCATGTCTTCTTATTATCCTAGAATCTGTTCGTCCATCCTAGAATTTTTGGATCAGCCTGCTCCCCAGTTTACTGTCGAATTTCATCATAAAGGACACTTGTTCAATCCCAAGTTGCAATTTTTGAAAGCCATGATACTTTCTCTGTAATCGGTGCTTCTCTTGGCTCAATGGTCCTACGTCTGATCATCCGTTCGACTATTTTTTTTACAGCTGTGCAAGTCCGTCTGTAGCTTGCAATGGAAGTCCGGGACAGTCTGGAGATGACACATACTCCAAACTAACTCAACTTCCTTCGTTGCTACTTCAGGGCCTTCTCAGCCATTCTGAGCACCTACACCGCGCCACAGGCCACCGAAAACGTTGAGCACAAGCTGCGTGATGTTGTGATCGAAATCCTCAACCGGCTTCCGCACAGTGAGGTGTTGTGATCCTTTGTTTTGCTGATGAAATTTCATTCCTTTACACGTTGTCAAAACTTGACATATGAACAGTTTAATATAGTTATGTTCACTTGCCGTCTGACTGAATATGTACTTCAGGTACAGAGATGATGGATTGGTATACTCGTAATTTTTTTTTCACAGAATTATATTCCTTTGACTGTGCATGTAGGAAATTTGCTATATATTTCATTTACAACCAATGGTATGTACGTAGAGGATTAGAAGTTCAGAAATGGGGCTCAGCTCCCATTTTGATATTTTTCATATAAGCATGATTTTAAATACAGAAAATAAGTTGTACGTTGCAGCACTTTGACATAAAGTTCTATCAATATTTGTACAGTCCTTCCAAGTGTTGACTGAGGAAGATAAGATTGATTGGATTTCTTTTGCTGATATATTCGAGTGTTTCTGGATATGGAGTTCAGCTCATTGGGAGAATTCCGAAGCCGGGCCTTGAGAGACTCTGGAAGTACAAAGTGCAGAACAATATCTGGACTGCTGACCACCTTGCGATCCGGGCAAGTCTCCACTCGCCGATGTGCAAGATGTGAAACCTGATGCCTGAATCTACGGCTCATTTGTTTGTGATTCTGCTTTTGCGAGTGAGATCTGGCAGTTGCTGTCCCTGGTGAGCCCTTCCATTGTGGCTGCAGGTTTAATTGACAACTCAGTCATGTTGTGGTGGGCCAAGTTATTTGCAATGGCGCCAGTTGTTAATAAAAGGAGGCCACTGGATTGGGCCGTAGACACAATTTGGAATCAGTGGAAAGAACGCAACAGGAGAACTTTTGAAGCAAATGTTGTGGATCGTCTAATGTGGGTTTCTCCCTGATTAGGGACAAGGTTAAGGCCTTCAGGGCTGCTTGGTGCGAGGGATAGCCCTGGTTTTCTTGCTTCTTTCTTTTTCATATCTTTATTATGTGCAGAACTTCTTTGGTTTTAGCTCTTTCTGTAGGCTACTTTAGTTGGTTTTTCTGTAGCCAAGCATGTTCTGAGAAAGATATTTTTCTTCTTTATGTTATTTTATAAACCGAGGGTGCCGGTACATATGTACTTCCTAATGTCTCTTGCTTATTAGCTTCTATTTCAGATCATCAGCGTACAGTAGTTATGACCATAGGAGTACAAACACGAAAGTCCAATTCAGAGAGGAGCTGTGCCGACAGAAATTCATGTGTCGGTATGTTCTTTGAATATTGCTCAACTTACATGATGATAGCGAACCATTTATGGTGGTTATGTTCATCTTCAAGCTCTTTTAAATGTATTTCTTTGTATCTTCGAATGCCTGTTTGTCATGGTTTAATTACATGGGTGTCATTCATAGTAGGACTATTTGTTGAAATTAGCATTGGTTGAGACGTGCGTTGCACGTGCAAATTTACTAGTCCTTGTAATAGGAAACTAGCACAATATCCCACCGAATATTGTTGTATGATTCGGTTGAGGATTTGCATTGATTTGCCTTGATTACCAAGGCATGTAATCTATATATTGTGAATAAGCCAACCTCCGATCCTGCTGATCGTACTGCTAGCTCTCTGTCCGCTCGCACCACCAGATCGCAGCCATGTCCATCGCTCCCAACACCAGCTCCTCCCTGACCTCCCCATCCGTCCCCGCCTCCATGGACTCCACCAACGGCGCCATGGTCACCACCGTCCTGCCCGCCGCTGAGTCCCTGGCCGTCAACGTCGCGAGCGTCCGCACCCATGTCCCTGTGACGCTGGACCTTCACGCCCCCAACTTCACCAAGTGGAGGATGCTCATCTGCGTACTGCTCGGCAAGTACGAGCTGCTCTCCCACGTCAACACCATCACTGCCGAGATAGACCGCACCGCTGACTGGGTTCATGAGGACTACATCGTCCGCTCATGGCTCTATGGGTCCATCTCCGATGAGATCCTCGACATCATCATGGCGGAGGACCAGACGGCGCATGAGGCTTGGACGCTCATCACCAACCTCTTCCTCGACAATCAGATGACCCGCGCCGTTTACCTTGAGGCGGAGTTTCGCGGTCTCGTCCAGGGCGACCTCTCCATCACCGCCTACTGCCACCGTCTCAAGGCGCTCTCCGACGCCCTCGGTGACGTTGGCACTCCCATCTCGGACCAGACGCTCGTCCTCAACTGCCTTCGTGGTCTCAATCCGCGCTTCTCCGACATTACGACGATCGTCACCATGCAAAACCCACTCCCCTCGTTCAGCCAGACGAGGTCGTTGCTAACTCTCCGCGAGACCCAGCTCGTGAACTCCGTCGCCCTCGGGAACCAGACGGCGCTCTACGGCGCTGCTCCTTCCCACGGATCCAACTCTTCTGGCCAACACTGCGGCGCTGACCGCGGCGACGGCGCCCGTCACGGCGGCGACGGCTCTCGGTATGGCAGCAACTCCAGGGGTGGATCCTCCGGTGGCAACCGCAACGGCGGCAACTGGAAGAAGAAGAAGGGCTCTGGCGGCGGGAACGGCGGCGGCCGATCTAACTTCCACGACGGGAATACTCAGTTCCGCGGGGCTCCCTCATCTGTTGGCCCTTGGGTTTGTTTTAATCCACATACGGGACAAACCCAGGTGCTTCAGGTGCCTCAGGGCATGTACAATGGTGCTATCTTAGCAGTGCCACGTAGGATAAATGATGAGGTGGAGGAGAGAGAACTCATAAGAAAAGGTTTGTCTTCTCTTATTTAAGAGAAGACAAGAGGTGATCTCTTAGCACAACATGTCTCACCATGTTTTTAGGAATAAGTAGTTATTGAAGATAAGGCTAAGAGATGACCCATTGTAGACCTTTTTTTTGTCATCTCTAAATTAAATGCAAGTCTTAAGATAAGACTATCTTATCAACCATTGTACATGCCCTCAGGCAGCGAGGCCCAACGCTGGGGCTGGCCTCTTGGGACCACGGCCTCGAGACCTCCCGCCGGCCCAGGCATTTACGTCCCTCACTCCGCTACACGGCCAGGCTTTCGGCACCAATCCCCCGCCGACTCCTGCCTACGGCGGCACTCCGGCATGGGACTACTCCGCCCTCCTCGCTGCCCTGAACAACGCCGCAACTCCATCGACCGTAGGTGAGTGGGTAATGGACTCCGGAGCCACCGCACACATGGCCTCCGACCCCGGTATGCTTCAACATCTCACACCCTCTCCCTCCTCCTCCGTTGTCACCGTGGGTAATGGTTCCACGTTACCCATCTCACACACTGGACATGCCTCCATACCCTCTTCCACTCGCTCTCTTTTCCTTCGCAATGCATTACTTGTTCCCCACATCGTCAAGAATTTAGTTTCAGTTCGTCGCTTTACGATTGATAATCTTTGTTCCATCGAGTTTGACCCCCTCGGCTTTTCTGTGAAGGACCTTCACACCAAGGCCGTGATTCTTCGCTGCAATAGTCTCGGAGACCTCTACGTCTTCCCATCATCGGTCATCGCTCATCACGCCCATGGATTCCTCGCCACCACCTCCACCGAGCTTTGGCACCGTCGCTTAGGTCATCCGGGACGCGACGCCATGTCCCAACTTCACAAGAACTCCTTTATTTCATGTCATAAAGCAGCCTCGCATGTTTGTCATGCTTGCCAACTTCGCAAACACGTGCGCTTGCCCTTCGCTAGGTCTACTTCAATAAGCGTCGAACCATTTAAATTGATCCATTGTGATCTTTGGACTTCTCCGGTTTTGAGTAATTCTGGTTTCAAGTACTATCTTGTTATTGTCGACGACTTTTCTCATTTTATGTGGACCTTTCCTCTCCGGAACAAGTCCGACACCGCGGCTATTCTTCTCAACTTTGTTGCCTACATTCGCACACAGTTCTCACGTCCTCTCGTTGCCATGCAAGCTGACAATGGGACCGAGTTTATTAACTCGACGGTCACCTCATCTTCTCCGCTCACGGCATTCACCTTCGGTTTTCATGCCCCTACACATCCGCCCAAAACGGTAAGGCCGAACGTGCCATCCGCACCATCAACGACGTCACCCTCCTCTTCCAATCCTCCATGCCGCCGTCCTACTGGGCCGAGGCTCTCGCCACGGCAACATACCTCATCAATATACGCTCCTCCCAATCAATTGGTTTTGCCGTTCCCTACGTTCGTCTCTACGACACAACATCCAACTATGCCGCTCTTCATGTCTTTGGCTGCCACTGCTACCCCAACCAATCCGCTATGGCCAAGCATAAACTCGCTCCTCGGTCCACTGCTTGTGTCTTTTTAGGTTACCCGTCTAACCACAAGGGATACCGTTGCCTAGACATCTCCACCCGTCGGGTCATCGTATCTCGCCATGTCATTTTTGACGAGACTGCCTTCCCGTTCTCCTCCTCTACCGATCGCCCCACCAACCCCTTGGTCGCGCTCGATTTTCTCGTGGATATGGCAGCGACGCAACACACACCATCTATCCCTACTGTACCCAACATGCATACGTACACCACTCCTTCCAGCCAACCGGGCGCCCCCCAGCAGGCCCGAACCCCACCAGCCCGCACCCCGCCGCCTGGTTCTGCTGTGCGCTCTCCACCCAGCCACCCACCTGATTTCCCAACGAGCCCGCAACCCGCTATGCATGCCAGCCCATCACCTGCCATGCATGCCAACCCGTCACCCACCATGCATGGCTCCCCAACCAACTCCACGTACAGTTTGCCGACTCCCTCCACTCCCGTGACCATGCATGCAGTCCCGCCTGGCCAGCCGCCCGTGAGCACGCATGCAGTCCCACCTCGCCCGGCGCACGTCTCTCCCTCCGCGTCTCCTAACTCCTCTCCTCCGGTCGTGGTCCACCGTCCAACCTCCCCGTCCAATACTCACACAATGGTTACCCGTGCTAAACGTGGTCTCTTCCAGCCTGTAGACCGTCTCAACCTTTCCGCTACCCACTCCACTCCCTCACCTCTTCCGAAAACATACCGGGTGCACTCCATGATCTGCACTGGCGTCGTGCTATGACCGAGGAATTTGATGCTCTTATTACTAACGGAACGTGGTCTCTTGTTCCACGTCCTCCTCGTGCTCATGTTGTTTCAGGGAAGTGGATTTTTAAACACAAGTTCCACTCAGATGGCAGCCTTGCCCGGTACAAGGCTAGATGGGTGGTACGCGGCTATTCTCAACAACAGGGCATTGATTACGATGAGACATTCAGCCCCGTTGTCAAGCCCGCCACCATCCGCATCGTCCCCAGCCTTGCGGTCTCTCAGTCATGGCCGATACACCAGCTCGACGTCAAGAATGCCTTTCTACATGGCACTCTTGATGAGGAGGTATACTGCCAGCAGCCTCCTGGTTTTGTTGATGCTTGCTGCCTGGACTATCACTAGTGCAGAATCGGCCTATAGTGCCGGTTGTAAGGGCCCTTAGTGCCGGTTCTCCAACCGGCACTAAAGGGTGGGGACTAAAGCCCCCCCCCCCCCCCCCTAGTCCCGGTTCAACACGGCCCGGCACTAAAGGTCCACCACGTGGCACCTGCCGACGCCGTGGGCTGGGGGACCTTTAGTCCCGGTTGGTAACCGGGACTAAAAGTATTTAATTCTTTTAATTTTGGTTTATTTTTCCTTTTAATCCTTTAGGGGTTTATGAATTAATTATGGTTTATTTTTCCTTTTAATTTTGTGTTTTCCATTTAATTATTTTTCATTTCAAACATATATTACGCTACTACATACTGTACATGTTGTGCATATATATATATAAATAGAATTTCTCGTAGAACCGATCATATATATATATCATCGAATTTCTCGTACGACGACCATTCACATACATATATATATATACAATTTGGTATATACAATTTCTCCTACAATTTGCGGATCATTACATATGCAGGCATTACTGCTTGATCTTGTAATGGTATTCTTCTTTGGGATCTATGACCTGGTCGAGCAGAAATCCAGCTATTTCCTCTTGAATTGCTCGTACGCGAGCCGTTGGTAGGAGCTGGCCCTGCATCTCCGTCAGCTATAAGAAGGAGATCAAGATGAATATATTAGTTGTGTGTATATATATTAGCTAGATCATGATAAAAAAATTATGGATAGTGTTCTGGCAAACGTACCCAAAGATTTCTTTCGTTTCTGCTCCTTTCAGACGTGATCATGCGAATGTTCTCGCAAACGTAGTATGCGCATAAACTATTCCCCTGCTCCTGCCTCATGCACTTTACGAGAATAAAATTCAATCAGGTAATAATTAATCAAGCATGATAATGGTATTGAAACTAGAATTAAAGAGATGCACGGACGTAGCTAGCTAGTACTACTTAATTACCTTGGGTCGCACCCATGTCAGCTTTTGTTCCCAGTCGCTTGGGACCAGTTTGACGAACTTGGCCCAAGCCCTACCCGCCGGCAAAGAAAATGAATAAAGGAGTTATTAACTAGTTGATATCAGGAAATGAAGTAAAGAGGCCGACATAATGCGATAATGATTGAAATTACCTGTCGACCATCCCCCTCACGGTTGCGTATTCGGATGGATTCTTATATCGTGAGTCCAGTACTTCAACTTTTCCCTTGTCAACTTCAATGATTAACAAGATCCAGTGATAACTGCATGCGCACACGTTTTGTATAATTAAGCGGGCATGTGCATAACTCATCAACTACACTTATTAACATCTAGTAAGCAAAAAATAGAATTTGTAGTACAAGATATAGTAACACTCACCTGAAGTTGTAAGGAAGTAGTATTTCTGGTTGGGTGTTTAGTTGCTTCAAAAACTCTAGCAGGAATCTCTCTGTGTCTTTTCTCGAATATTGATCATCCCATATCGCTTGATTAACCGTATTTGGGTCAATGAACCCAATGCCATAGCGTCGAGCTTTTTTCATTTCATACATCTTCATTCTGCATAATACCACAGAAAAGAATATAGTGAGGATAATTACAGGTAATGAACGAGAGCACAACTAGCTAGCTAGAGACTTAAATTACAGAAATAAATCACTTACAGACAATAGCAACTGACGATAGATTTGTCGAGTGCGTCTTGATTGAATAACTGAAACAACTCTGAATAATGAATCCACAAATCTTTTTTATGGAAGTAATGCTTTTTCTTGACTTTCACCATGAGGGACTCTTGATTGGTATTTGCGGTTTCTTGCATGTACCACGTATGCAAATTGTACATTCTCGTTGGTAGAAGCTTGACATCGTCAGGCTTGACCAGAGGTTTGCCGCGGACATATTGGTATTTTACTTCCTCCTCTGTAATCCCGGGGATTTCCTCAAGGCCTAGGAGTTGTTCAACAGTGACACCGGCCTCTTTAGCCTGCCTTTTATGATCGTCGGTTATTACCAGCCGATCGGCGGTACTCACAGGTGTTTGTACAATGAGCGGGGGGATCGATTGCACTGCCTGTTCTCCTAGCTGGGGAACAGTTTTTCCACTTTTTTGCCAACTGCTTGGCTCGAGCTCGAGCTCGACTCCTTTTGTCCTGTAAAATATGACTTCTTGATAGACCGCACATAGTCGGAGTCCTTCTGATTGTCAGCCGGTCGAGCCATATCAATAAAGTGTTGTGAGACATGCTCAGGTACTTTCTCCTTTGGCGGCGGGGGCAGTTTCGGTCCAAGTTGGGCCTTCACTTGGGCATCCACTACGGTGTCGAGTTCCTCCTCAGTCAGGTGGTAAGACAACTTCGGAAGAGGCTTGAGGTTTGGACCATATTTGAATTTCTTGCCTATTGTACCGCTAGCCGTCGTAGCTGCGGCCTCTCTCTTCCGCTGTTGCTTAGGCTGGCGCGGTGCCGGACTTGGAGGAGGAGGAGTCGGCTGACGCCGTGCCGGACTTGGAGGAGGAGTCGGCTGACGCGGTGCCGGCGGACTTGGAGGAGGAGGAGTTGGCTGACGTCGTGTCGGACTTGGAGGAGGAGTCGGCTGACGCGGTGCCGGACTTGGAGGAGGAGGAATCGACTGACGCGGCGGCGGACTTGGAGGAGGAGGAGTCGGTGGCCTTGGAAAGACGATGCAATCCTTTTTCCATAGAATGATACGATGTATGGCCTCTCCTAGTGTTCTCTCCTCGTCACCTCCAAGAATGTCAAGTTGTAGCTCGTGATATCCTGACATCACTTCATCAACCCCGACACGAGCATAGCCAGCTGGAATGGGATTGCAATGGAAGGTTACTTCAGGGGGATTTGCTAAAGCATAGCCGTCCGCCACCTTCATGGATAAGTTCTTCACTTTCATGTGTAGCTCACAGTTAGTCCTGTCTTTGATATCATCCATAGGGTAGCTAGCTAGCAGTGCATCATCGATATCGGCCGGGGCAGAACCCACGCTGCTTCTCGGCATAGATGGGATGGTGCTATCCAATGCTGGATCGGTCTGCTCATGCTGCCGCTGAGACGCCCTTTCCTGGCTGAGTGAGTCGATCTGCTCCTGCTGCTGCCTGACAAATCGTTCCAACTCCAGGTGCTTTGATTCTAGGCCTTCAAGGCGGAGTGCTTCCTCCTTCTTCTTCTGCTCCTCCTGCTTCTTCTTTCTCGCACGGCTTCTGTAGTCGTCGTTCCAATCCGCAAACCCCTCAAACCATGGAACAACGCCTTTGCCTCGTGTTCTTCCCGGGTGTTCAGCATTCTTCAGGGCGCGCGTAAGCTCTTCGTTCTCTCTGTTGGGCGTGAACACCCCCGTTCGAGCTTCTTCTATTGCAATAAGTAATTCGTCTGTCACTTCTTTAAGACTTGCCTTCACTATAACCAGCCTTGTCTCTGGGTCCAACTCCCTCCCATGCGCATAAAACCATGTCCTGCACCTGGGGGGCCATGTCAATGTAACTGGAGTGACCCCTGCACTAATCATCTCTTGCTCAGATTGATCCCACTTAGGCAGGGCCACCTGGTAGCCACCTGGCCCCAGATGATGGTGCCACTTCTTTTTCGCAGCATTAATCTTGTTTTTTCTCGACCGTTCCTTAGCGTGTTCCAATTCCTTGAACTTCACGAAAGCGTCCCAGTGATCTTTTGCCTTCACCAGTGCTCCCTTGAATTCTGGAGTCTTTTTTGATTTGACGTACGTAGTCCATGCATTTTTCTTGAAGGTGTTGAATGCGATCGCCATCTTTTTAAGAGCATAGTTTATGACTTTCTTCAGATCTGCATCTGTCAAATTATCTGGTAGGGTGAAATGCTCCATGAGCGATGTCCAAAGCACATCTTTTGCTCTTTCGTCGACAAAAGTAACTCCTGCTCGATCTCCCTTTGCTGGCTTTTTCCATTCTTGAACGGAGATCGGGATTTGGTCCCTAACAATAACTCCGCATTGATTCTTGAACTTGGTCGCATTTTTCCTAGGTTCAAGCGGTTCGCCAGTTGATGTTTTGATGGAATCGATGTTGAACTTTACGCCAGGATCCAACTTTCTGGCCGGGCCTCGAACTACCCTGTCGCTTGTAGAAGATTTGCTCGATCCGGAGGCCTAAAAGAAGAAAGATCGATTCGTTAATACATATTAAGACATGTAATGATCACCAGATGGCTTATATATTAAATATACCTCGCCGGTCTTTGTTATTTGAAGAACATTTTCTTCGTCAACATCGTTGTCGCCTTCATCTATTCGTTCGTCTTCATCAAATATCATACAACCCTCACCGGAATTCATGCTCTGGGCTCGGGGAGTGTATGATGTCGAACAGAGCCTCTTCTCCTTCTCTGCCGGTATTGTCCATAGCTTTTATTTAACTAATCCAGAAGAAAGATAAAACAATTTAGTATTCAAATTAGAATGCATGCAATCAATAAGGAAAAACTGAATCATAGTACATAATATGCATCTCGAATAATTCATATAATATGCATCATCGAATATAATCTCGAATAAATCGCCTCGAATATAATCTCGAATACATCTTGAGTATTATCACTAGCTAATACAGATCGAATATTATCGAAGAATCTAGTTCACTAGCGGTTCCTGAGGCGCGGGCGGTGGACACCCAAAGAGAAGGAACCATCACAGGATCATAGCTCGGGTGAGATCCCTGAAGAACCTGCCAGGTATTGGAGAACCTGACGTCCAACGCATCCATGTAGCGAAGGATGTGCTCGTCCTCCTCCCTGACACGGCGACGTACCACCTCCGGCGGGGCCGGCTGCCTCCGCACCGAAAGTGGCCCCACGCGAACGCCACCAAAGAAGCTCCAGGTCGACGACGGGACCCGGGGCCGGGTTCCTCACCAAGCTGCGCGCCCCTGAAGGTAGCACCTCCCAGTGCCAGCCCGGCGGAGCCCAGTCCCGAACGTTACCCCTCTGAAGTAGGACGTCATCGCGAACGAGTCGACGACGAGGATGCGGGCCGGGCATCGTTGACCCCGAGAAGAAATTCTATGCAAATTTAACATTTTTTAAATGCTTGATTGTGATTTCTTATATACGAGGAACCTTCAGAATCCTAACGGATTCTCTTAACCTTTAAGGGATTTAACAAAATGGCGCCATTGTGGATGTGCAGAAAATGGTCCATATTTTGCCTGATCTCATCTACCCTTCTATATGTCACGTTGTCTAGCTAGTGTCAAAGGAAGAAAACCATGGCTTCATCATTAGCCGGAAGTAACAGGAGCATGATTGTACGAAGCTGTCCAAAGTTGTTTTGGAACGGAGTCCCGGATAGGATAATTAGCTTTTTGGTACGAAGTTCAGCAAGAGCATTCCGACTATCGCTATTTGGAAGGCCTTTGCTGAACTTCGTACCAAAAAAACTAATTATTCTATCAAGAACTCCGTTCCAAAACAAAACTTTGAAAAGCTTCGTACCATCATGCGCCTGTTACTTCCGGCTAATGATGAAGCCATGGTTTTCTTGAATCCTTTGACACTAGCTAGACAAAACGTGACATATAGAAGGGTAGATGCATGAGATCAGAAAAAAATTAGATCAACTTGTGCACATCCATAATGGGGCCGGGGCATTCTTGATAAATCCCTTAAAGGACTAAGAGAATCTATTGTATACATACATATACTAATTGCAAATACATAACAAACTTTTGCAAATACAACATTAAAATATGCAACTTTTGCAAATACTAATTGCTATACATTGGATCAAATGTCAAAATTCATCAACTTTTTTCTATATATTGTATTCATACATATATATATATATACTAATTTCTATACATATTGGATCAAAATGTAAAAATTCCTTCACTTTTTTCTATACATCTAATTAATCATCTAGTGAAAAAAAAATGTCAAAATTCTTGCATCTATGTCAAAATTCCTCAAATGTCAAAATTTCTTAACTTTTTTCTATACATCAAAATTCTTGCATCTAATCATCTAATCATCTATACATCTATAATCATCTAATCATCTAGTGTGTGTGTGTGTGTGTGTGTGTGTGTGTGTGTGTGTGTGTTCATGCATATACGTGTGTGTGTGGGGGGGCTCGGGGAGGGGCCGGCGGCCGCCATGGCGGCACAGGGGGCGAGGGAGAGGGGGAGAGGGGGGAGCTCACAGCGGGGCGACGGGGCAACGGCGAGGCGAGGCGAGTCGGGGGCGGCGACGGCGAGGAGCTCGGGGCCGAAGGAGCGGGCGCGGGAGGCGTCCCGGGCGGCGTCAGGCCGGGCTCGGGGAGGAGTGGGCGCGGGGCGGCGTCGGGGATCGGCACGAGGAGGCGCGGGCAGCCGGCGTCGGGGGTGGCGACGAGCTCCGGCGTTGGGGAGGCGAGACGGCCACGGCGCGGCGATGTCGAAGAGGTCGAAGAAAGCAGAGGAACTGAATTTTTTTGAAGTGTTATATATATAAGGAGGCCTTTAGTCCCGGTTGGAGCCACCAACCGGGACTAAAGGTGAATTTCACCAGCCGAAGCGGCGGGAAGCGACCCCCTTTAGTCGCGGTTGGTGGCTCCAACCAAGACTAAAGGGGGGCCTTTAGTCGCGGTTGGTGGAACCAACCGCGACTAAAGGCCTGGCTCCCCGTATTGAAATGTTTAGTCCCACCTCGCTAGTTGAGAGGAGCTCGCACCGGTTTATAAGCCCCGCCGCGGCTACCCTGTCGAGCTCCTCTCTAATGCAGGCCTACTGGGCCTACCACACCTCAGTACGGGCCTGCATCCTGGCCCAACTAGAGGTTGGGTTCTAATCGTATGCAGGCCGTGGCGGCCCAATAGGCGGGCTTTTTTTTAAATTTATTTTTTTTCTTTTTTTTCTGCTTTATTTATTTTCTTTTGTTTCTGAGTTCTTTTTTGCTTTATTTAGAGTTTCTTTGTGAATCTTTTTTGCTTTAGGTAAAAAAATTATAAACTTTCTGTTAGTGCCAGTAGTTTTCAAATTTGAATAGTTTAAATTTGAATTATTTGAAATTTGTGTGAATCACTAGTTTGTGAATAACTTTATTTTAAAAGTAGATTTTTCAGTGATTCTTTTTTCTGCTGTTTAATATTAGCGTGTTTTATCATTATATTCAATCTGGCAATTCTTAGGTTATTTAAAAAATGAAATGCCTTTGTAACAGACGAGTTTTCATCCGAAACCTTGATACTTCGAAAGAGATTGTCCATTTTGTACACGAAGTGGATCCAGTTTTTGCCATAACCCTCTCAACTTTTTAGCACATGCTATGTGGGTGAAATGATGATACCATGCCAACTTTCAACCTTTTCAGAGTTCATTTGTAGTGCTTTTCAATTTCAGGGTCATTTAGCTCAAAAAATCAGTAAATGCATGAAATATAGCAAATGAAGTTAGAAAGGGTTGAAAATTGATGACATGGCTTCGAATGGTGCATACTGAACACACAAAAAGTCTGGAGTTGAAATAAGTTTAAAAAATGAAATGCCTTTGTAACAGACGAGTTTTCGTCTGAAACCCTGATACTTCGAAAGAGATTGTCCATTTTGTACACGAAGTGCATCCATTTTTTGCCGTAACCCTCTCAACTTTTTAGCACATGCTATGTGGGTGAAATGATGATACCATGACAACTTTCAACCTTTTCAGAGTTCATTTGTAGTGCTTTTCAATTTCAGGGTCATTTAGCTCAAAAAATCAGTAAATGCATGCAAAATAGCAAATGAAGTCAGAAAGGGTTGAAAATTGATGACGTGGCTTCGAATGGTGCATACTGAACACACAAAAAGTCTGGAGTTGAAATAAGTTTAAAAAAATGAAATGCCTTTGTAACAGACGAGTTTTCGTCTGAAACCCTGATACTTCGAAAGAGATTGTCCATTTTGTACACGAAGTGCATCCAGTTTTTGCCGTAACCCTCTCAACTTTTTAGCACATGCTATTTGGGTGAAATGATGATACCATGCCAACTTTCAACCTTTTCAGAGTTCATTTGTAGTGCTTTTCAATTTCAGGGTCATTTAGCTCAAAAAAACCAGTAAATGCATGAAAAATAGCAAATGAAGTCAGAAATGGTTGAAAATTGATGACGTGGCTTCGAATGGTGCATACTGAACACACAAAAAGTCTGGAGTTGAAATAAGTTTAAAAAAATGTAATGCCTTTGTAACAGACGAGTTTTCATATGAAACCGTGATACTTCGAAAGAGATTGTCCATTTTGTACACGAAGTGCATCCAGTTTTTGCCGTAACCCTCTCAACTTTTTAGCACATGCTATGTGGGTGAAATGATGATACCATGCCAACTTTCAACCTTTTCAGAGTTCATTTGTAGTGCTTTTCAATTTCAGGGTCATTTAGCTAAAAAATCAGTAAATGCATCAAAAATAGCAAATGAAGTCAGAAAGGGTTGAAAATTGATGACGTGGCTTTGGACATAATATTTCTTCACATTTTAAATGCCAAAACACATAAGTACACTACTATTACAAAGATTCCCTCCGGTTTGTCCGAAGTGGGACTTTCCAGATATATAAGTCCGGAAACTAACTAGAGAAGCCGGTCACATCCCAGAGTGGGATCTTTGGGTATAAAACTTTTTCTTCGCGTGTGTCCCTTTGCGCCATAACCATGGACAATCTTTATCGTTTAACTTGATGCTCGGGTCAACATTCACTGTGAAGGGAGCAATTTCATGAAATTTTTCATAATCTTCTGACATGTCTGTCTTGTCCTCCACTCCCACGATGTTTCTTTTCCCTGAAAGAACGATGTGGCGCTTTGGCTCATCATATGATGTATTCGCTTCCTTATCTTTTCTTTTTCTCGTCTTGGTAGACATGTCCTTCACATAGAAAACCTGCGCCACATCATTGGCTAGGACGAATGGTTCGTCTGCGTACCCAAGATTGTTGAGATCCACTGTTGTCATTCCGTACTGCGGGTCTTCCTTTACCCCGCCTCCTGTCAGATTGACCCATTTGCACCGAAACAAAGGGACCTTCAAACCAAGTCCATAGTCAAGTTCCCATATCTCCTCTATGTAACCATAATATGTGTCCTTTGGCCTATCGGTGTTTGCTGCATCAAAGCGAACACCACTGTTTTGGTTGGCGCTCTTTTTATCTTGGGCGATCGTGTAAAATGTATTCCCATTTATCTCGTACCCTTTGAAAGTCAATATAGTCGAAGATGGTAACTTGGACAGCAAGTACAGGTCATCTGCAACAGTGTTGTCATGCATGAAATGTGTCTGCAACCAACCGGCGAAAGTCATCGTTTGTTCATGTGTAATCCAGTCGTCAGATTGCTCCGGGTATTTGGAGCGTAGAATATTCTTGTGTTGCTCGATATACGGAGCCGCCAAGGCGGAACTTTGTAGAACTGTGTAGTGTGCTTGCCCCAAAGAATGCCCGTCCTGACATATTACTGAATTCTTTCCTAGCATGCCTTTTCCACCCAGTCTGCCCTCATGCCGCGATTCAGGAACACCAATCGGCTTAATGTCAGGAATAAAGTCAACACAAAACTCAATGACCTCCTCTGTTTCATGGCCCTTGGAGATGCTTCCTTCTGTCCTAGCACGATTATGAACATATTTCTTTAAGACTCCCATGAACCTCTCAAAGGGGAACATATTGTGTAGAAATACAGGACCCAGAATGGCAATCTCCTCGACTAGGTGAACTAGGACGTGCGTCATGATATTGAAGAAGGATGGTGGGAACACCAACTCGAAACTGACAAGACATTGCACCAAATCATTCTCTAACCTTGGTAGGATTTCTGGATCGATTACCTTCTGAGAGATTGCATTGAGGAATGCACATAGCTTCACAATGGCTAATCAAACGTTTTCCGGTAGAAGCCCCCTCAATGCAACCGGAAGCAGTTGCGTCATAATCACGTGGCAGTCATGAGACTTTAGGTTCTGGAACTTTTTCTCTGCCATATTTATTATTCCCTTTATATTCGACGAGAAGCCAGACGGGACCTTCATACTGAGCAGGCATTCGAAGAAGATTTCCTTCTCTTCTTTGGTAAGAGTGTAGCTAGCATGACCCTGAAACTGCTTTGGATCCATGCCGTCTTCTCCGTGCATACGTTGCTGGTCCTCCCGTGCCTCCGGTGTATCTTTTGTCTTCCCATACACGCCCAAGAAGCCTAGCAGGTTCATGCAAAGATTCTTCGTCACGTGCATCACGTCGATTGCAGAGCGGACCTCTAGGTCTTTCCAATAGGGTAGGTCCCAAAATATAGATTTCTTCTTCCACATGGGTGCGCGTCCGTCAGCGTCATTCGGAACAGATTGTCCGCCAGGATCCTTTCCAAAGATTACTTTTAAATCCTTGACCATATCAAGTATATCATCACCAGTACGGTGGCGAGGCTTCTTCCGGTGATCTGCCTCACCTTTGAAATGCTTGCCTTTCTTTCTTACGGGATGCCTGCTCTGAAGAAATCGACGATGCCCCAGGTACACATTCTTCTTACATTTATCCAAATATATACTGTCGGTATCATCTAAACAGTGCGTGCATGCGTGGTATCCCTTGTTTGTCTATCCTGAAAGGTTACTGAGAGCAGGCCAATCATTGATGGTTACAAACAACAACGCTCGCAGGTCAAATTCCTACTGTTTGTGCTCATCCCACGCACGTACACCTTTTCCATTCCACAGCTCTAAAAGTTCTTCGACTAATGGCCTTAGGTACACATCAATGTCGTTGCCGGGTTGCTTGGGGCCTTGGATGAGCACTGGCATCATAATGAACTTCCGCTTCATGCACAACCAAGGAGGAAGGTTATAGATACATAGAGTCACAGGCCATGTGCTATGATTGCTGTTCTGCTCCCCAAAAGGATTAATGCCATCTGCACTTAAACCAAACCATACGTTCCTTGCGTCCTTTGCAAAGTCCTTCCACTTTCTCTCAATTTTTCTCCACTGCGATCTGTCAGCGGGTACTCTCAACTTCCCGTCTTTCTTACGGTCTTTTTTGTGCCATCGCATCAACTTGGCATGCTCTTTGTTTTGGAACAAACGTTTCAACCGTGGTATTATAGGAGCATACCACATCACCTTGGCAGGAATCTTCTTCCTGGGGCGCTCGCCCGCAACATCACCAGGGTCATCGTGGCCGATCTTATAGCGCAATGCACAGCATACCGGGCATGCATTCAAATCCTCGTACTCACCGCGGTAGAGGATGCAGTCATTAGGGCATGCATGTATCTTCTGCACCTCTAATCCTAGAGGGCAGACAGCCTTCTTTGCTTCGTACGTACTATCGGGCAATTCGTTGTCCTTTGGTAGCCTATTCTTCATTATTTTCAGCACCTTTTCAAATGCCTTGTCAGATACACCATTCTCTGCCTTCCATTGCAGCAATTCCAGTGTGGTACCCAGCTTTTTCTTGTCATCTTCGCAATTTGGGTACAACAATTTCTTGTGATCCTCTAACATGCGCTGCAACTTCAGCTTCTCCTTTTCACTTGCGCAGTTTCTCTTTGCATCGGCAATGGTCCGACCAAGATCATCAGCGGGCTCATCTGATGCCTCTTCTTCAGCTCCTTCCCGCATTGCCGGCTCATCTTCTTCCCCCATTGTTGTACCATCGTATTCATGGAACCCATGGCCAGGATAGCCGTCGTCATCCTCTTCTTCTTCATTCTCTTCCATTAGGACCCCTCTTTCTCCGTGCTTGGTCCAACAGTTATAGCCGGACATGAAACCGGACTCAAATAGGTGGACGTGAATGGTTCTTGAGTTAGAGTAATTTCGATCATTCTTACAGTGAGCACATGGACAATACATAAAACCATCCGCCCGCTAGTTTGCCTCAGCCGCAACCAGAAAAGTATGCACGCCATTAATGAACCGGGGAGAGCATCGGTCATCGTACATCCATTGCCGGCTCATCTTCATTACACAACACCGAAAAGACCAAATTAGTACAAGTTCATACATAAAGTTCATACACACTTGTTCTCATAAAACAACATACAAACTCTCTAGCTAAAGCATTTAAATGCAACAACAAATGCGATCAAGATCGCAACTAAGGTAACAATTGATCCAACAGCATAGTGATACCAAGCCTCACTGTCAATGGCATATTTTTTAAATTTTCTAATCTTCAAGCGCATTGCATCCATCTTGATCTTGTGATCATCGACGACATCGGCAACATACAACTCCAGTTTCATCTTCTCTTCTTCAACTCTTTTCAATTTTTCTTTCAAATACTCGTTTTCTTTTTCAACTAAATTTAACTTCTTGACAAGAATATCTATGTCGGTTGCAATTTCCGGTTCACATACCTCCTAGATAAAAATATCTATGTCAACTTGGTGGGCATAATTGTCATAAACACGAAATGCAACAAATAGTTATAAAAGAGAGTATATACCACATCCGAATAATAAACCGGACGAGGGCCGACGGGGACGGATATCAAAACCATGCCACTAAGTATAACAAACAACCATATAGGTAAGAAAACTATACAAGTAACTATCTAAATCTTACAAACATGATTTTTTTTTAATAAAAAGGATAAGAACAAGAGGCTCACCAAGGTGGTGCCGGCGACGGGACGGTGCGGGCGATCTACGGTGGTTAGGACGGGGACGGGAAGGCACTAAGTAAACCACACCTACACATGCAAAGTAAGAAGTTAATTTGAGCTCAAATTGCATATAAATCAAATAAACTACCACATATAAATACTCCCAAACTAAAACCCACAAATCACTATACTTATAGAGCATTGCAAGAGCTAATCTAGCAATGAGAGATGAAAGGACAAAGTTGCTAACCTTTGTGAACACTTGGATGGATGGGGTGCCTTCAAATCTTGACAAATTTTGGCAAAAATGGAGGTGAGCTCGAGCAAGGGGAAGAACAAAGGAGAGGAAGAAGGGGAAAAACAGGGAGGAGTGTGCTCGGGCTGGCCGACGGGTAGATGTAGGGGATCTTTAGTCCCGGTTCGTGACACGAACCGGGACTAAAGGTGAGCCTATAGTCCCGGTTCGTGGCACGAACCGGGACTAAAGGTGATCATGGGGCCCCAGGCTGACACCAGCCTGCCACCACCCCTTTAGTCCCGGTTCATGTTACGAACCGGGACTAAAGGTCCGGAACGAACCGGGACTAATGATGCTAGTCCCGAACCGGGACTAATGGTCACATTAGTGCCGGTTCAAAACCAGATCGGGACTAATGCTTTGGACAAAAGGTCTGCTTTCTACTAGTGTATGTGTGTCGCCTGCACAAGTCACTCTATGGTCTTAAGCAGGCCCCGCGCGCTTGGTACCAGCGGTTCGCCCTCTTTGCACATCGCCTTGGCTTCGTCGCTTCCAAGTCAGATGTGTCTCTCTTCATCTACAAGCGCGACACTGACCTTGCTTACTTATTATTGTATGTGGACGACATTGTCCTCACTGCCTCGACGGATCTCCTCCTACGCCATCTTACACAGCAGCTCCACACAGAGTTCGCCATGACGGACCTCGGCGACTTGTCATTTTTCCTTGGCATCTCAGGCACTCGGACATCCTCGGGCATGGTTCTCTCTCAGCGCCAGTATGCCTTGGAGTTGCTTCATCGCGCAGGCATGGTTGATTGTAATCCCTCCGCCACTCCGATCGACACTAAGTGCAAGCTTTCAGCTCAGGATGGTCTTCTTCTCTCCGATCCCACCGAGTATCGGAGCTACGCCGGTGCCTTACAGTATTTGACGCTCACGCGTCAGGATATTGCGCATGCAGTTCAGCAGGCTTGTTTATACATGCATGCGCCCCGAGAGCCTCATATGCACTTGGTTAAGCGCATTCTCCGGTACATCAAGGGCACCCTAGACCTCAGCTTGCACCTCTCATGCTCCTCATCCACAGCGCTTACAGCATACTCTGATGCTGATTGGGCTGGGTGCCCTGACACCCACCGCTCTACGTCTGGCTACTGCGTTTATCTTAGTGATAACCTTGTCTCTTGGTCGTCTAAACGACAGACCACCGTGTCTCGCTCCAGTGCAGAGGCGGAGTATCGCGCGGTTGCTCATGTTGTTGCTGAGTGCTGTTGGATCCGTCAGCTCCTTGGGGAGCTTCATCACCCTTTGACGTCTGCCACGGTTGTCTTCTGTGACAACGTCAGCACTGTGTACATGGCCTCTAATCCGGTCCAGCATCGTCGTACCAAGCACATTGAGATTGACATTCACTTCGTCCGGGAGAAGGTGTCGCTTGGTGAGATCCGGGTTCTTCATGTGCCATCCTCACATCAGTATGCTGACATCATGCCAAAAGGATTGCCCTCACAGCTCTTCTATGAGTTTCGTTCCAGCTTATGCTTGCTTCCCTACGACGCACAAGCTGAGGGGGGATGTTAAAGTATACCTTTTGTCTGTAATCCTTGTAATAGGAAACTAGCACAATATCCCACCGAATATTGTTGTATGATTCGGTTGAGGATTTGCATTGATTTGCCTTGATTACCAAGGCATGTAATCTATATATTGTGAATACAAGGACCGCCCCTTGTGTGGCGTGATTGACACAAACCAATCCTGTTTCTATTAACAAACCGACATGTGCTAAACTAATCCTAACAAGGGTGACGACGGTTGCAGCACCAGGACTCGCCAATTGTAGCATTGTCCGTGGATAACGAAGGAGCAAGGGATGACTGGGTTGCGTGAGAGAAAAAAACAAGGCAAAAGGAAGAAGGGAAAAAGAGGAAAAAAATATCGAAGAGCTAAGAAAAGAAACAAGAAAAGAAACATCTCGCTAGAGGCCCACGAACACCCCTGACCCACTCCGCTTCTGAGGCAAGCCAGCGAGCGAGGGACGACCGGCCGAGCGCTCGGCCGGGTCCCGAGGGAAACGATTCCCAAAGTACAAGTATGCACACAACGGACACAAAGAAGCAATCCAAATATATAGGGCTACCCAAAAAAACATCAACACTAAATGCAAGTGAACAAGATGAAATAATGACAAGGCCTATAGTTGATCTCATATGGACAACCAGGCCGACTTGCTTGCTAAATTTATGGAGTATTGGGAATTCAACATCGCTAATCTTCATCAACCTTCCTTCCGTAAGTTCACCATTCTTACTGGCCGAACAGCATGTTGGCGTGCGGGTAGAGGTCCTTGTAGTAAATGTCCCTGATGGTCACCTCGCTGACGCCGGTGGCCGTGGACACGTCGCGCATGGACTTCCCGGCGCCGGCGCTCGATAGCCATGTACATGACAGCGGCGGCGATGGAGTCGGGGTTGCGCCTCACGTCCAGGTTTTTCTCCAGCCTCTGCGCTGCCTCCAGTGCCACGCCCACCTGGTCGCCCATCCCGAGCAGCGAGCCGAAACGGCGCAGGTAGTCGCTCGCCCGCACCACGGCGCCGATCATCATCATCTCCCCCGCCGCCTTCTCGCCATCCTCCTCCCTAAGGTGGTCCTTCATGACCTTGACGAGCCTCCCGATGTCCTTGACCCCCGCCGTGGCGCCGTCGCCCGTCACGGATGCCAGCTCCTTGAACGTCCGCGGCGTGCCCTCGGCGCGGCACGCCACGTGGAGGCAGGCCGCGTAGAGCGCCTGCCGGTTCCGGCACTTGCCGCCCCTCGGAAACGCCCTGGCGTTCTCCAGCTTCCTGAGCACGTCCCTGGCGCGGTCCTTGACGGCCGGCGTCAGCTTCAGCCGCACCGCCATGTCGTTGATGCCGTGGAAAGACTCGGCGAGCGATCTGTCGGGCACCGGCCCCGCCGTGCCACGCATCTTTGGCGCACCGCCGCCGCCCCGCGAAGTACCGGCGCCGACCGCGCCGCGCATCCTCGGCAGTGCTCCCAAGAAGGCGCCCTCCCCCGCGTGCGTCTCGGCGTCGCCGGGCGCTCTGGAATGCGCATCGCCTGGGGAGGGGTAGGCGAGGGCGGTCCCGGCGTGGGCGAGGGAATGGTCGCCGGCGCCGTCGACGCCCACGACCTGGTTGAGGAAGGTGCGCCACTCGGAGGACTGGTCGACGTAGCGCTGGCCGAGGACGCGCGCGCACAGGGTGCAGACGGTGTCCCCGGAGGCGTGGTCGAGGGCTACCGCAACGGCGCGGCGGCAGTCCGGGCAGTAGCGCATGGAGTTCGCGACGTCGCACATTGCCGCCGCTGCCGTTGCCGCTCTCGCTCGCTAGGATTGGATTTTCTTTTTTTTGAAACCCTCGCTAGGATTGGATTTGGTTTCGCGTTTGTGCCCTCGCTCGCTTGCTTTGGTGTGGCGTCTCGGTCGGTTGGTTGGGGTCTGGGGATCGCGCGATGGCCCCTTTTATAGACCCGTAGGTCGGTGGGGGCCCGGCTCGAACTCGCCCTTCCTCGTGGGGTTCTGGATTCAACATGAGCATTTCTTTCCGACTAGTGACTGCGACGCGACTTGGGCGCGTCTCTTGAGACGGTGCGCATTTCTTTCCGACTAGTGACTGCGACGCGACCTGGGTGCGTCTCTTGAGACGGTGCGCATTTTTTTCCTGGACAGTATGGACCCAATCAATAAAATTCAAATGCATATGAGCCAGGGTGGATTTAGTACACCCCAAAAGAGCACAGACATACCTCTCTTTGTAAGTTCAGTTTGCACTAACGACTGAAACTTTACATGCATTCGCAAAAAATATATATGCATGAAGGTGCTTATTTTGGTTTATTCTTGACATTGCAGTCTTCCTCTTTTACTCCCGAATGTGATGAGAGTTTGAAGCCAAAAGTGGGTATGACATTTGAAGGACTTGAGGCCGTGGAGAAATTCTACAAAGCATATGCACATCAATCAGGTTTCGGCGTTCATATTGGACAGCAGAAAAAGATTGAGAATAAGGTGGTCCGAACTAAGCGTTTCATGTGTAATAGAGAATGATTCAAGTCAAAAGACAGTAAGGAGACTAATGACCCCTTGAAGAAAAGACGTAAGCAGACGGAGACGCGGTGTGGTTGTGATGCCCATATCTTTGTTAGACTTTGTGGGGAGAACACCTACAAGATAGACTCATGGATTGAGCACCATGTTCATGGTCTTGTATCGCCTGATAAGCGACACTTGATCAGATCAAATCGTAGAGTTAGTGAGAGGGCGAAGAACACTTTATACACGTGTCATAAGGCAAGCATTGGAACCTCCCAGGCATACAGGCTCCTGCAAGTTAGTGAGGGTGGAATTCCGAATGCTAGATGCACAAAGAGGGACTTGCAAAATTACTATCGTGGACTTAGATATAAAATCAGAGACGCAGATGCTCAAATGTTTGTGGCCCAATTAGCTAGAAAGCAGGAAGTGAATTCGGCATTTTTCTATGATTTTGAAGTGAATGATGAGGGGGAGTTGGTGCGTGTGTTTTGGGCAGATGCCACAAGCAGGAAGAACTACAGTCACTTTGGTGATGTGATATCCTTTGATTCTACATACACCACTAATCAATACAACATGATATTTGCACCATTTACAGGGGTTAATCATCACTTACAAAGTGTCTTTTTTGGTGCTGCATTCTTATCAAATGAGAAGGATGAGTCATACATTTGGTTATTTCAGACCTTCCTGAGAGCAATGGGAGGGGTAGTACCTAGACTCATCATAACCGATGAAGCCACTAGCATTAAGAATGGTATTGACAAAGTTCTTCCAACCGCTGTTCATAGGTTGTGCATGTGGCATATAATGGAAAAGGTGCCTGAAAAAGTTGGACCTTCGATTAGAGAAGATTCTGAATTTTGGCCAAGGTTGAACTCATGTGTTTGGGGTTCAGAAACTGCAAGTGAGTTTGAATCACAGTGGAATTCCATCATCACAGATTTTGGGTTGGAGGGAAACGAGTGGTTAGCTAAGACGTTTAGCATTCGAGATACATGGATACCGGCCTGCTTTATGGATATATCTCTTGCGGGCCTTCTCCGAACCACTTCAAGGTCAGAAAGTGCAAATTCTTTTTTCAACCGCTTCATTCATCGAAGGCTCGCTTTTGTTGAGTTCTGGCTGAGGTTTGACACGGCTTTAGAATGCCAACGCGAGGAAGAATTAATGGCAGACAATAGAAGCATGCATACCACCCCACAACTATTTACGCCATAGACAATGGAGAAACAAGGCAGCGAGGTATTCACATATGAGGTGTTCGAGAAATTACAGCTACAAATTATTGCTGCCAGAGACCATTGTTGTGTTCAGGGTATTACACAAGGAGTAGGGGTAAAAAATGTGACCCTGAGAGGTCGATCAGGTAAGGTTAGGGAGGTCTACTATGACACTGCAACCATGATAGCAAATTGTTCGTGCAAGTTATTTGAGTCAATTGGTATTCCGTGTCGACATATTATCCAAGTTTTGAGGATTGAGAACCAAAATGAGCTTCCCAACTACTACATTCTGAAAAGATGGCAGAAACGGTGCAAAAGGTAAAAAAAAAGCATGCCAATAATTTCTTATCGTTATTCCGAAATCATATGACTAACAATATTCTTTTTCCTTTGTAGGGAGAATGTTTATGATGAACAGGGGAACCTACTAGAAGAAAAGCCCACGGATTCACTAGATGCAGCCACGAGAAAGAAGATTTCAACTGTACGTGATAAGATGAAAGAGCTGATTCAAAAGGCGAAGCACTCAGATGAAGCCATGGACTTCTTAGCATCAAGTGTGTTGAACATTGAGGTGCCTTTGGACCAAATGGTCCCTGCAGCAACCCAAAACACTAGACAAGAGGAATACGAGGCCTTTATTGGTTGTAATATTCCTACTGAAGTTCATATACATCCACCGACCGATGTTCGTACCGTGGGGAGATGCAAAAGAATAAAGAGGCGCAAGGAAATCAAGGAGGATGATCGGAAAAAGAAGGGCAAAGAAGCGAAGGTAAAGGTTGCACGCTTGTGCAAGACATGCAAGCAAATAGGATTCCATGACAGTCGCAATTGTCCAGCCAAATTTACTCAAGAGAAAAGGAGCGTGAATGTGGAAAATATGCAACCAAATGGTGCTTCCTGATATAATATTTGTCCAAGAAAACAAGGATTTTATCTATGTTATGATTTACACTAAAGGAGTCATGTAATGGCTGAGAATTTTGTGTTATGTCAGATTACATTTCAGTTGATTTCTGACAAGTTTCGACGCTTGTCAAATTATTACAGAATAGTGAACATATACGACTGGAGTTCAGTATTTTAAATGTTCCATATTTTACAGTGTAGTGGCAGTACATGCATCTTAACTGCCCCTTCATAGCTATTAGGTGGTTAAATATGACTGGAGTTCAGGATTTTACATGTTAACCATGCTTGCTGTTGCACGAATATTTTTTCTTAGACCAGCATCATACATGAGCACACGGTGCAGTTTGTCAAATTTTCCTGTTATACACGGTAAACCAAAAACTGGGGTAAATGCTCATGTTGCTTATATCTTTGATCTTAAAACTGGACAAAGCCATCGCAGGCCACTTCTAGTACTACACAAGCTTTACTGAACGATGCTTGCTTCACCCACATAACTAGAGTCACTTGTTATTGTGCAACAATTGACTGAACTAGTCAGTTAACTTGTAGATGTTCAGGAAACATTTTCACAGTGACTTACAATATTTTTCCCAAAACTAGACAATGATGTCGCAGGCCACTTCCTGTGAGTCAAAAGGTTTACTCAACAAAACAAGTTTTGACCACATGAAGTCGCTTATTTCTGCAAAGCATAACTGAACTACTCACTGAATTTTTTGGCAATAACAAAGAAGGTATTCTGCCAAATGCCAAGCAAACTAACAGGGGAGACATGCTACGGGCAATAAACATTGCACGAATACATCTGCTACAGAGTCCATGCTACAGCTTCTATGAAGGAATTAGAATAATTAGAACACTGCACTACTATTGTAATACATCTGCTACAGTCTACAGCTTCCAACGGAAGACATGCTACAACCTACAGCTTTCTATGAAGAAATTGTCGTGGTTCCAGCAGGCCGTCCATGGGGTGTTCGCATCATCCGAGTGGAGCCGTCACCGCTGCGGAACGTCGTCAATTCGCCATGGCTTCGCCCTCGAGACGGTCGTCTGGATCTTCATTGGCGTCGCTGGTGGCCGTCTGGTAGCGGTCGTCGTCGTCGTCGTCGATACTTGGTTGCTGCTGCCGGAGGACGTCAAGGGAGTCGTCCGAACTAAGGTAGCCGCCGCCGGAGAACTTCAAGCACGTCCTCCAGGCCGAGGTTGCCGTCGTAGGAGGCCCGCGGATTGGGATTTGGCAAGAGAGGATTGAGAGGATTTGGGGATAGATGAAACGACTTGGGGTCTCAGTTGAGGATCGCGAATGAGAGAATTCAGGGTCTTTTTTACGAAAGGAATCTTTGTAAGTCGGAAAGCGGGCGGGTAAATGTAAAAGTTCATCCTGCTGCATGGGAGGCGCACGATTTAGAGTGAGAGGCTGAGATTGTAGGGATATAGGGATACACGATAGCCAATGGATTCACGAGATATGTTGCCTTGTTTAATTCTTGATGACACTTATGTACAGTTATTTGAATATATGTGTATATGCTATCTTTGCTGACTTCAACCTCCAAAGGAGTTCCAAAATTTATTACAAACTTCCAGCTAAGGATCACAAGTGCTCAGACGCAAGTGTTTTCAATTCCAATTCCCATGAAACTGATGCATGCATCTGGTGCAAACATATAAGAATGAACACATATGTATATTCGATTAAGTATGTGCCAGAAATATCAACAAGAGAGGTTGAAAGTAAACCATATGGTTTGGCCTCAAGACCCACCATCCTAGAAACTAATCATCATCCTTGTGATAATTAACTAAAAATGATAAATGGTAGTGGATGAGGCACTTCTAAGCCTTGCTCTAGAAACACATTTGTATACGTGAATTCGCTAGTCCCAATCATATGTGTACACACTTTTGGTTCTTCTATCTTGGTACGAATCCATATCAAGTTGACAAATTATGACGCAAACGTCGTATAATTTGTCAATATGATGTCCTGCACGTTGTAGGTGCATAGAAAAAATCAGGACTTCCTTGATGCATGGAAACATATCTAAATGAACAACACAACACTGGTCAAGGTTGCTTACCTTGTCTCGTTGTTGTCGGCGCTTGCAACCAAGGCCAGTGTGCTCAATGAAGACTCACCATGTCCTGAAATACCAAGTTAGTTTCAGAGAAACAACACAGTTTAATATTAATAATATATCATATAATTACTCATCCATGTTTTCCATAAAAAATACATTATCCTACTAGAACAACCAAGCTGTGGCAGTAAGAAAACTTCCCCTAAAAAGTAAAACCATAGGGGCAAACAGAAACTAATATACATCGAAGAAACTAAGGAAAAATAGGAAAAGTATTTGTAACACTGAAGGCCATCGCCTATCATGTATTCTCTGCCATCAACTTTTGCCCAGGAATACATATGTAGGAGGTGATTATCAAAACAAAAGGACTGATAAATTAACATCAACAAATGTATAACTTCTTTTGTTTTCAAATTCACAGTTTAACTACAAATATACTTGACGACGTTCGCAAGATCATCCATCAATTTGTTGGGTACAATAATAAAACAGATGAAAATGATTAAAGAGGCTACAAAATATACAGGCACACAATGTTATATTCTGGTTTTAACAAGAATTAGTTAAATTTAACCTGTCTTCAGGCCTCATTATGTCAAAATTCATCGATACAAACTACTTCACCATCAGCCAATACCATGCCCCCTCCTTCCAAATAAAACTCACGTTGTGCAGTATATCAAAACTCCAATCAGATGTGTGATGTGTCAGAGAACTATTGAATGGGAATACAGTATCTAAAATAGGAATACAATATCTAAAAATGCTTGGAGATTCTTGTCAGTCTTAATCAATAGCCTTATTTCTCAAACAATCCTATAAGAACACGCATCACTTCAGATCCAAGATTTGATGTACTTGTTCCAAATGGTGCTAGCTAACAACACCTTCATACTCTAGAAAGAATTGTCCTTTTTTGCATGGTTCAGGAAATCGCAGAACGCACACCCACACGCTCGTACAATTAGCAAGTTGCAACTTACAATCATGTACCGGTTCCCTTCTGATGATCATGTACTGATTGGCACATACTAGTTACAATAACCGTACAGTCAAAATTTGGAAAGTCCTTTGCAATCCTGGCTACTAAACATGAATTTCTTGAGCACATTATTAAAATTTGCAGGAGAGGATTTCAACCTTTCAAGGAAATATTAAATTATATGATTGCACCAGCTCTACCAGAAAACTTCTTTTACTCCTCGACTCACCGTCATGAGTTGCAAATTTGCATTTGCACTGATGTACTTTATGAAATAGGTGCCCACCGTCGACAGCAGCAACCCCGACTTGGCAGTGCAGTAGATCTCCACCCGGGTGTCCTCCTCCTTGCACTCCACCACGAACTGCAAGCACACTTAGTCAGTCTCCGGTCACAATTTCAAGCTACGTCAGCAATGGCGTTCTGCTCCATTGGCAACTGATGTTTGTGAACGTGCGTATGGAGCCCCCGATGGAGCCCTGAGCGACGGTGTTCACAAATAAAACAGCTGGAGAATGCTTGCCCAGAGACGTGTAATCCAGTTCTGCAGGTTTTTGGATAGCAGCGATTAATGTTTGCCCAGAGAATGTTTTATATCAGCTAATCCTGCCACCCACAGGCCGAATTTGATGAACACATATGAAAAAATAAACTCAGATTACAAAAGGGACTATATACAGAAGGGAGTATAAAATCAACCTTAGAAAGAGAAATATTGTTTAACAACACAACATGGAGCACAGAAACAGGGGTGTCAGTACAAGAAAGCCCTTCAGAAGTTACCTGGGTGAAATGGAAAATGTTGCCAATAAACAGAAGCACATCTTGTCCTTTGGTCACAGAAATGTTCAGCAACACTCAAACCAGTAGCTGAACTTCACACCGGTAAATCACAAGGATATATAGCAAGGTTAACAAGCACATAAGACCAAGAAATTTTTAGAAGCTTAGAATTCAGCACTTATGTTATTTAGTAAACAAATTACCTTAGACCCTGACTTCCCAGTCGCCTTGCCCCTTTTAGCTGCTGCAGGAAAAATTAAAAAATACAATGCAGCGTGTGTGTCAGCCACTGAAGCCGTGCAAGCTCACCCGACGGCATGATTAGTGTGTCTAAGGGATCACCCGCTCTCAATTAGACACTGTTGCTACTGACTAGATTTCTCTGATCCTTATTTGATCGCGGGTCAAATCCAAGTCAATATGCTAGTTAATTGAAAGTGGCTGCACAGAACAAGCACTCAATCACGCACACCAGTGCAAGCACAGCACATAGCTAGCACACACGCACGCCTCCAGCAGCACGCAATCCACGCACATCACGGACGCACGCCCGCGCTGCGCCCTGAGCTGCGTCTGTCGCCAGCGCAGCGTCCTGTTGCGACTGCCGCCGCCGCAAGATCTCCGCAGCTTTCGCTTGAGCGAGAGAGAGAGATGATGGGAGGGAGAGAGGGCCGCCGCACACTGACCTCCGATTTGTAGCCGCCGCCGCAGACGGCCTTGAGCACGGAACTGACGTTGTTTTCGATAGAACTATCTTGGTGTTGTTTTTTTGCAGAAATAAAAGTTATCGGAATTGGACGAAACTTTTTGCAGAATGTTTTTGAAATATATAAAGAATATTGGAGCGAAGATCCACCAGAGGGGGCCACCTCTGGCTGCCAAATCAACAGGGCGCGGCCACACCCTGGGAGCGCGCCCTGATGGCTTGGGGCCACCTAGTGGCTCCACAGTCAATAATTCTAGTCCTATAAATTCCTATTTCCGGAGAAAAAAATAAGAAATAATTTTTCATCGTTTTACGAGACGGAGCCGTCGCCACCTCCTGTTCTTCGTCGGGAGCGTTGATCTGGAGTTCGTTTGAGGCTCCGGAGGGTAGAGATCTGACGTGGTTTGAGACTGCGTCGGTATTTTCCCAAAGAGGAAGGGATGATGCAGCACAGCGACAGTAAGTATTTCCCCCAGTTATGAAACTAAGGTTATCGAACCAGTAGGAGGATCACCACCACCCAATAAGAAGCACCTGCACATAAATAACAAATACTTGCAACCCGACGCGAAAGAAAGGTTGTCAATCTCTCTACGGTAAAAAGATAGATTAGGATATGATAGATAGAAGAGATAGATCCCTCAAGAACACAAAATAAAAAGATCAAATAAAAAGTGCAGCAATATATTTTTCGGTTTTTGGTTTAGTAGAACTGAAAACAAAGAGGCAAAAAGATAGATCGGAAAGCAATATGTTGGAAAAGTAGACCCGGGGTCCGTAGGTTTCACTAGTGGCTTCTCTCATGAGTATAGCACACATTGGGTGAACAAATTACTGTTGGGCAATTGATAGAAGATCAAATAATCATGACAATATCCAAGGCGATGATCATTATATAGGCATCACGTCCAAGATAAGTAGACCGACTCCTGCCTGCATCTACCACTATTACTCTACACATCGACCGCTATCCAGCATGCATCTAGTGTATTAAGTTCATGGAAAAACGGAGTAATGCAATAAGAACGATGACATGATGTATACAAGATCTATTCATGTAGGAATAGACCTCATCTTGTTATCCTTAATGGCAACGATACATGCGTGCCTTGCTGCCCCTTCTGTCACTGGGAAAAGACACCGCAAGATCGAACCTATCACAAAGCATCTCTTCCCATGACAAGAAAAATCGATCTAGTCGGCTTAACTAAACCAAAGATTCGAAGAAGAAATACGAGGCTATAAGTAATCATGCAATATAAGAGATCAAAGAAGACTCAAATAATATTCATGGATAGAAACTGATCATGAACTCAAAATTAATCGGATCCCAACAAACACACACCGTAAAAGTTTACATCAAATAGATCTCCAAGAGACCATTGTATTGAGAATCAAAAGAGAGAGAGAGCCATCTAGCTACTGCCTACGGACCCGTAGGTCTATGGTGGACTACTCACGCATCATCAGAGAGGCACCTATGAAGAAGATGAACCCCTCCGTGATGGTGTTAGATTGGATCTTGAGGCTCTGGAACTTGCGGCGGCTGGATGTGTTTTTCGTCGACTCTCCTAGGGTTTTCTGAATATTTGGGTATTTATAGGCGTCAGAGGCGGTGGAGGGGGGCTCCGTGGAGGGCACAACCCACCAGGGCGCGCCGGGGGCCCCCTGGCGCGCCCATGTGGGTTGTGGCCTCCACAGCCCACCTCTCTAGGACTTATTTGGCCCATTGTGTGTCTTCTGGTCTAGAAAAAATCTCCAAAAAGTTTCGTCGCGATTGGACTCCGTTTGGTACCGATATTCTGCGAAGTAAAAAACAAGCAAAAAACAGCAACTGGCACTTTGGCACTATGTCAATAGGTTAGTCCCAAAAAATGATATAAAGTGGTTATAAAATGATTGTAAAACATCCAAGAATGATAATATAACAGCATGGAACAAGCAAAAATTATAGATAAGTTGGAGACGTATCAAGATCATCGCCGTCGTCATCACCGACCCTTCTCCATCAACAATTCCATGATGCTCACCACCATGAGTGAGTAATTCCTTTGTAGGCCTGCTGGATGGTGATGGAATTGGATGAGATTTATCTTGTAATCGAGTTATTTTGATAGGGCATGATCCCTAGTATCCAGTATGTTCTGAGATTGATGTTGCTATGACTTTGCTATGCTTAATGCTTGTCACTAGGGCCGGAGTGCCATGATTTCAGATATGAACCTATTATGTTTTTCATGAATATGAGAGTGTTTGAGATCCTATATTGCAAGTTGTAGGTACCTATTACGTGTTATCATCCGCATGCCCCAAGGTGACAATAATTGGGATTCTTTCTGGTGACGACCGTAGTTTGAGGAGTTCATGTATTCACTATGTGTTAATGCTTTGGTCCGATTCTCTATTAAAAGGAGGCCTTAATATCCCATAGATTTCCTTATAGAACCCGCTGCCACGGGAGGGTAGGACAAAAGATGTCATGAAAGTTCTTATTATAAGCATGTACAACTATATACGGAATACATGCCTACATTATATTGATGAATTAGAGATAGTTTTGTGTCTGTCTAGCATGTAACTGTTATATGATGAATGTCATCCATATCAATCCATTGTTGATCCATGGCCTAGGATTTTCGCTTACTGGTTTCCATTAAGTTACTTTTGTTACTGCTACTATTATAACTACTACAAATCTGCTGACGTTACCGTTTCTAATGCGTTTGCTCTTGTGATAATTGAAATACGAGGAACAGTAAATATTCTCTGGCTCCCCTTGTGTCGAATCAATAAATTTGGGGGAAATAATACCCTCGAAGATCATTGCGATCTCCTATACTTGTGGGTTATCAAGGTGCGGTGCGGATCTCGACGGACCTCGGCGGATCGGGGAGGTGCAGATCTCCACGATTCTGGGCGGGATGTTGCGCCGTTAAGAACGTTAGAGTATTTTGGGATTACATTTATTAGTACATGCCTAGTTTTCTGAGCTAGTTTATCACCACTACTACTACACATTTGGCTAGTTTATCAGCAATGCCTATGCGCATTGAGCTTGTTTATCACCAATTCCATTGCACATTGAGCTAGTTTATCACCAATGCCATTGCACATTGAGCTAGTTTATCACCAATGCACCTGCACATTGAGCTAGTTTTTCACCACCGTTACTACACACTGAGCTCGTCCATGATCTACTTTATGACCATTGAAATTTTTGTTTAATTTCATAAGTCTGCATAAATCTAGGACATGTCTAGTTCTAGCGTCAACAACACTACATGGTACAGCGACGAGGAATCTTCCTTCTCTTCCCCAATACCATACAGAGAAAAGCTGTTGGAGTATTCTCCAGATAAACCATGTTGGTGCAAGGAGAAGGCTTCCAGGTGGATTTCTTGGAGCAATTCGAACCCAGGACGGAGATATTACTATTGCACAAGAGTTCGGGTGATTTCGGGTGATTTCCTATTTCTTCTCATTTCCCATGTTTTTTGGCCATTAAATGAAATATATAATCTCGATTCTAAATGGTGTTAATATCTTGAAGCAACACTTGATTGATTTGCGTGACATGGTGCGTCGGCTCAAAAGAGAAAAGGATCCCCGAGTTCTTACTGAATTACACGCCTACAAAGCATGGAATCAAGAGTTGTTGCAGAATAAGGCTTGGACAGATGATTTGATCAAGAGGAAGGATATGTAAATTGAGGTGTTATTAAAGAAAGATGATGAAAATTCTGCTGCTATTAACCAGCTTATGGGAAAGCAGAAGAAATTGGAGGGAGAGAAATTTGTGTTGAAATGTGTTTTAGTAGTAGCATTATTTGCTATGTTTGTCAAGCTGCTGTCTTGAACATGCCGCTGTAATAAATATTTGGGATCTCTAAACATTTGGATGCAAGCCTAATTTGAAGTGGACCAGTTCACAGACCACAATGTTTTCAATTACTTAAATTTCCAATTTGTAGACACCAAATAGCATATGATTTGTATTGAAATTGGATATCGTGTGAATGCCTAATAAGAAGAAAGGGCATATTTTGCCAGAAACTTTAACAAACAAAGATGCATATCATGTTGACTAAATTCCATGGGGTTAAAAAGATGTCACATCTTGACCAGATTCCAGGAGTACATACTTGCTCAACAACCCATCATATTTGTGGATCTCTACATTAATTTATATCAATTTACCTTAACTACATAATAGCTAGTAAAGAGATGACAACGATGATAAGTGCCACCATGTATCTGTTTTTCTCCTCTGCATTCACTTCAAGTCCTTGTATGACTCCTGGTTTCTCCTCTCCATCCATTTGAAGTTGCTCTACCACATGATCAAATATGGCCAGATTAGTCTCTAGTTTCAACTTATCATTGCGAGCAATTATCCTTTCTTCCGCAATAGTACACTTCAGCTCAACAATCAATCTGTTTTTGCTGGCTAATTCAACACCCAAATTAGCCACCGCCTCCTCCAATGCCATCTTCTGTCTACCCCACTGGGTTGACTCCCCTTGGTATGCAATATACCAAGGATCATCAGCCTCCCTAGTAACTGTAATAATCCATCCAAAAGTCAGTTAACACTACAAATTAAACAAGGGATCATTCAGATAGGTCACGAGCGCTAACTACCTGAACCTCCTCCGAATCTGATGTAGGTGAGTGATACTTGTGATCCGCGTTGGGTTTTCCAGGAAGAGGAATGGGTAATTGCAGCACAATACGGGTAAGTATTTTCCTCAATTAAGAAACCGAGGTTTATCAAACAAATAGGAATATCAAAACACAACCGTCTTTAGTGGCTGCACACAAAAGAGCAAACATCTTGCGCCCAACGCGGAAAGAGGGTTGTCAAGCCCCTTGATCTCATTATTTGCAAGCAAGTGAAGTGTGTAGATAATAGTAGATAATTGTAAATTGCAAAAAAAAATGGCAGCAAGGTAAAGATAGATTTGTAAATATATAAGTGAATAGACCCGGGGTCCATGGTTTTCCCTAGTGGCATCTCTCATGTAGGCAACATACGGTGGGTAAACAAATTACTATTTGGCAATTGATAAAAAACCGCATAGTTATGTGATATTCACGGCAATGATCGTGTGTATATAGGCATCATGTCCATAAGCAAATAGGCAGACTGCTGCCTGCACCTATTATTATTACTCCACCCATCGACCCTATCCAGCATGCATCTAGAGTATTAAGTAAAACAAAGTAATGCTTGGAGAAAAATTGACATGATGTAGACAAATAGAATTTAATTAATATGAACAAACCTCATCGTTTTATACTTAGCGGCAACAATACAAAGACATGTCTTGTCCCCTTCTGTCATTGGGATATAGAGTACCGCTAGATTGAACCCACTACAACGCACACCTATCACTGATAAAATATCAATCTAGTTGGCCAAATTATTTCAATAGATCGGAGAGATTTATGAAGCTATAATGATCATGCAATTAAGAATCATAATATATATCAGAGATGACTCAAATACTTTTCATGAATAATCTGAAACATAAACCCACAATTCATCGGATCCCAACAAACGCATCGTATAAAAGAATTACATCGGATAGATCAAAGCGAATATGCGATGATCATTGTATTGAAGATCAAAAGAGAGAGAGATAGCCATCTAGGTACTAACTACGAAGTAGGTCTGTTGTCAACTACTCACACATCATCATGAGGGTAGCAAGGTTGATGAAGAGGCCCTCCGTGATCGATCCCCCCTCCATCAGGGTGCCGGAACGGAGCTCCAGATGGGATCGCAGCGGAACACAGACTTGTAGCGGCAGAAAAAGTGTTTCATGATTCCCTCTAGGATTTTTGGAATATATGTGAATTTATAGGCTAGAGAATGGTGTCAGGAGGGCCACCAGGGAGGGACAAGCCATCAGGGTGCGACCACCCCCCTGTACGTGCCCTGTTGGCTTGTGCCTCCCTCGTGCGGCCTCCGGTCTTCTCCCGAAGCTTCCAGATGTTCTTTTGATCCAGAAAAAATCATAAAAAAAATTCGGGGCAATTGGACTTCATTTTGTATTGTAAACCTGAAAAGGAAAAATCACGTAGAAAACAACAACTGGCACTGGGCACTGGGTCAATAGGTTAGTGCTCAAAAATAATATAAATTGATAAAGTATTACTCAAAAAGTATCCTAGAATGATAATATAATAGCATGGAACAATAAAAAAATATAGATACGTTAGAGACGTGTCAGCATCCCCAAGCTTAATTCCTGCTCGTCCTCGAGTAGGTAAATGATAAAAACAGAATTTTTGATGTGACATGCTACCCAATATAATCTTTTGCATGTATGCTTATTGAGAAACGATGAATTAACAAACATCAACATAGTAATATTTATAGGCACAAGCAACACAATCATTAATCTTTCAAGGTATACGATCCTACAAGAATGTTTACCCTCATTCATTTTATCATATTAGCAAGGCAAGGCTCCGTCTTCACCACATTAACACAAATGTCAAGCACCACGGTGTCCAAGTCAGGCAATTGGATTGTAATTTTTCAGTGTGCATTAACTTTTTATTCTTCACGCAACATGAGCGTGAACCATGGCCATAGCATAAAGATGGAATAGAATATGGTGGCAGATATCAAAGGGATAAAAGTGGAGAAAAAAAATTCTTGCATAAACTAGGCATATCAACGTGCTATGTAGATGCCCATCGATAGATGTCAATGCAAGGAGTAGGGATTTCCATGCAAATGATGCACAAGAGCTATAAGTGTATGAAAGCTCAACATAAGCTAAGTGGGGTGTGCATCCAACTTGCTTGCTCACGAAGACCTCGGGCATTTCAGGAAGTCCGTGATCGAAATATACAAGCCAAGTTTATAATAATGAAAAAGTAATTCCCACTAGCATATGAAAATGACATAACATGAGACTCTCTATATGAAGAACAAGGTGCCACTTTGAGGCACAAGTGTGCTAAAGGATAGTAGCAAAGTCCCTTCTCTCATTTTCATTCTTTTCATCATTATTTTGTTTATGGTGGGCTCATTTGGCCTCCACCATTTTTATTTCCTGACTGGAACAATGCCCTAATAATGATGATCATCACACTTTTATTTACTTACAATTCAACATGAAAACTTGATATAAAGAACTATGAAACAATATGACTCAATATGAATGCCTCTGGCAGTGTACCAGGATATGCAATGATCTAGCGTGACATGTATCAAAAATATGATGAACGGTGGCTTTGCCACAAATACTATGTCAGCTCTATATGATCATGCAAAGCAATATGATAATGAACGAACGAGTCATATGATGTAACGGTGGAATTTGCATGGCAATATATCTCGGAATGTCTATGGAAATGCCATAATAGGTAGGTATGGTGGCTGTTTTGAGGAAGATATAAGAAGGACTATGTGCGACAGAGCGTATCATGTCACGGGGTTTGGACGCACCGGCGAAGTTTGCATGGATCCTCGAGGTGAGAATGGACAATGCACGATACCGAAGAGGCTAGCAAAACATGAGGTGGCGAGATTGCGTATGTGCACGGGTTCACATTAGTCATAAAGAACTAATATACTTATTGCAAAGTTTTATTAGTTTTATCACAAATCAAAATACTACTCGCATGCCCTGAGGGAGGAGTTAACCATCGTGCGCCTCCGACCTGAAACAACACTAGGATTTCAACGAGGAATAGAAATGATCACACATCCCCACCATGCCTTTTTAATATTTAGACAAACAGGAAATTAACACCTCTTAATATAGATACTTCTATGAATCAACAATGATGTATTCACACCTTTTTCATATTACCACATCAATATCATTAACCCAAGATTTCTATTTTATGTGCTACATGATGGTTTTGATTATCACTCATTGAATACCTATTATTTTTGGACTAGTCTTATGACCCATGCAAACTACCATCACTATTTATTAACTCTCAAACAAATATAAGTGAAGAACGAGCGTGCAATTATTTCTACAAAATCTATATGCCACCGTGCTCAAAAAGATATGTGAAGTACTAGAGCAACTGCTAAGCTCAAAAGATATAAGTGAAGCACATAGAGTATTCTAACAATTTATGATGAAGGTCTATCTCTCTCAAATAGGTGTGTACAGAAAATGATGATTGTGGCAAACTAAAAATAAAAGCAAACGACGCTCCAAGCAAAACTCATATCAAGTGACGAATAAAAATATAGCTCCAAGTGACATGTCGATGGATTGGGACAAAAGATGGGATGACTTTCGGGGCATCCCCAAGCTTAGACGCTTGAGTCTTCATAGAATATTACCTTAGGGTGCCTTGGGCATCCCCAAGCTTAGGCTCTTGCCACTCCTTATTCCTTCGTCCATCATGATAATACCCAAAACGTGAAAACTTCAATCACACAAAACTCAACAAAACTTCGTGAGATCCGTTAGTATAAGCAATATATCAAATACTTTAGGTACTGTTATAAATTGATTCATATTTCATTATTTCATAATAGATACTGTATTATAACTTCTCCATGGCTTATACCCCCCGATATAATCCATAGCATCATCAAAACAAGCAAACTATGCAAGCAAAAACAGACTATGTCTAAAACAGAACAGTCTGTAAAGATCTGTATACAACCTATAGTTATGTAACTCTAAAAATTATGAAAAATTATTAAAACCTGAAGAAATTGTATAGAGATACTTTGTAAAAAAAATCAGATCAAAAAGACGTTCTAGTAAAATCAGAGAAATTCTACACTGGATGCTAAAGTTTCTGTTTTTGCACCGTATCAATTCTACTCATCTTGTGCGTCATCCCAAAGGCTTTACTTGGCACAAACACTAATTAAAACATAAAAAACAATCATTACATAGGCAATAATCATGTTATCACATCCAGGCAGAAAGTAAAAAATAAGGATAACTATTGGGTTGCCTCCCAACAAGCGCTAGTGTTTTATGCCCCTAGCTAGGCATAATGCATACTTTCAAGTATTGTCATATTTGACATCAAGCTCCTTGATAAAACAATGATTGTTAGGAACAATAAGAGGCTTGAAAATAGGGTCTTTTATCATGTATATAAAAATGGGTTCACACTAATCATTTTGAGATCTTAGTTTCTTTTCCTAGGAGGAGTACTAATGCTCTTAGGAATATAGATGCACTTGGGGCTTTTACTTAGATAAGTACTAGCATTTGATTTTGAGGGTGTGAAAGTGGAGCCTACTTTATCAATGACTTACTCCATTTCATCAATCCTATTCAAACTTTGTTCTGCCCTCTCATCAATAATTGTGTCTTTCTCCTTCAAAGTTTTCAAAGTCATTCCTACCCGTGACCCAAATTGAGTGATATGATTATGAAGTTTTTATCTAACTCCTCAATTCGTTCATTAGTAATGATTTTCTTTTCAATAGCATCAAGCCTTTGCATAACATGTTCCAAAGTCAAAATAGTTTCATTAATGATAATAGGTGGTGCTCCTACAAGATTTTCAATAGCATTATAAGCATTCAAGGTGTGACACGTTAAGAAATTACCACCGGTAATGGTGTCAAGAATAAACCTATACCAAGTTGTCATACCCGCATAAAAATTACGAAGCAAGGTAGTTGTGGCTTGCTTATGAGTTGATTTTATTTTGAGCATTGCAAATACTATAGCATGCATCTTTCAAATTTTCTCCTCCCCTTTGATTGAAATTTAGTACCTCATTATTGGGAGCAACAAGAACACCAGAAGAACTAGACATAGTAACAAGCAACAAGCAAAAATAGCAACAAGCAAAGATAAATATTTTTGTATTTTGTATTTTTATGAAGCAAACTAAATATAACAGCAAATAAAAAGAAGAACAAGTGAATGATAATTTGTGTGAAGTTACTTGATAGTTAGTGATGAATTCCCCGGCAACGGTGCGAGAAATCCTTCCTGATACTTGTGATGTGTGTTGGGTTTTCCGTGAAGAGGAACAGGTAATTGCAACACAATACGGGTAAGTATTTCCCTCAGTTAAGAAACCATGGTTTATCGAAACAATAGGAATATCAATCCACAACTGTCTTCAGCGGCTGCACACAAAAGAGCAAACAACTTACACCCAACGCGGCAAGAGGGTTGTCAATCCCCTTGATCTCGTTATTTGCAAGCAAGTGAAGTGTATAGATAATAGTAGATAATTGTAAATTGCAAAATAAAATAAAAACAAATAAATGGAAGCAAGGTAAAGATATGATTTGTAAATATATAAGTGAATAGACCCAGGGCCATAGTTTTCCCTAGTGGCATCTCTCATGTAGGCAACATACGGTGGGTAAACGAATTACTGTTGGGCAGTTGATAGAAAAGCGCATAGTTATGTGATATCCATGGCAATGATCATGTTTATATAGGCATCACGTCCATAAGAAAATAGGCTGACTCCTGCTTGCACCTATTACTATTGCTCCACCCATCGACCGCTATCCAATATGCATCTAGAGTATTAAGTAAAATAGAGTAATGCTTCGAGAACATTGACATGATATAGACAAAGAGAATTTAATTAATATGAACTAACCCCATCGTTTTATCCTTAGTGGCAACAATACAAAGACGTGTCTTGTCCACTTCTGTCACTGGGATATAGAGCACCGCCAGATTGAACCCACTACAATGCACCCCTCTCACTGAAGAAATATAAATCTAGTTGGCCAAACTATTTCAATAGATCGGAGAGATTTACGAAGCTATAATGATCATGCAATTAAGAATCATAATATATATCAGAGGTGACTCAAATACTTTTCCTGAATAATCTGAAACATAAACCCACAATACATCGGATCCCAACAAACGCACCATACAAAAGAATTACATCTGATTGATCAAAGCGAAGATGCGACGATCATTGTATTGATGTTCAAAAGAGAGAGAGATAGCCATCTAGGTACTAACTACGGACCCGTAGGTCTGTGGTGAACTACTCACACATCATCATGAGGGCAGCAAGGTTGATGAAGAGGCCCTCCGTAATTGATCCCCCCTTCGGCAGGGTGCCAGAACGGAGCTCCAGATGGGATCGCGGTGGAACAGAGACTTGCGGCGGCGGAAAAAGTGTTTCGGGATGCCCTCTAGGGTTTTTGGAATATATGTGAATTTATAGGCCAGAGAACGGGGTCAAGAGGGCTACCAGGGAGGGACAAGCCATCAGGGCGCGACCACCCCCCTGGGCGCGCCCTGTCGGCTCGTGCGGCCTCCGGTCTTCTCCCGAAGCTTCCACGTCTTCTTTTGGTCCAGAAAAAATCATAAAAAAGTTTCGGGGTAATTGGACTTCGTTTGGTACTGTAAACGTGAAAAGTGAAAAAAGTAGAAAACAACAACTGACACTTGGCACTGGGTCAATAGGTTAGTGCTCAAAAATAATATAAATCGGTAAATTATTACTAAAAAAGTATCCTAAAATGATAATATAATAGCATGAAACAATAAAAAATTATAGATATGTTGGAGACGTATCAGTGAGCATGCCCAAGACATGATCGAATCGTCACCCTCGTTGTTGTAGCCGCAGCGACCGGACATTTACCACGCCGCCGCCACTGAAATTAGTTGTTCAGACAAGATTAAGGGAAAGGGTCCAGAAGCGCTTGAATAAGGAGGATCAGAATCCGAGAGCTTACTAAGAAATGTCGCGCGTCTGTCATTGGCTATCTTCGACGCGACATGGGAAATCCAGATGGTGGAGAGGGGGTGTGGTGCAGCAGCTCTGCGTGCGGTATGTTAGTCTGGAGGGACAATGTAGGAAGAGAAATAATGCTGGTGTCGTGGCGGACGTGCACCGCCGTCGACCGCTGGTCGGCGTCGGAATCATATCAGGCGATGCGGGCAAGCTTCGGCCATGGCTATGGCTGCTCTGTGGGGAAGGTGCTCAGGGCTGTGCGTGGTCAGTCGTTGACAAATGACAGAGAGAACATACCCCACCTGTCATATGCAACGCCGGCCCACGTGTCATAAGTTGTCTCGACCCCACCTGTCATAAGCTTCCTTAACCCCACAAGTCAGGATCTTAACGCGTTAGCACTATGTGGAGATAGTGGCCAGACCCCATCTACCAGGGTTTCAAGCCGTCCCACATGTCATATGTTGCCTCAACCCCACATGTCAGGATTCTACCGCGTCAGTACTGTGGTGAGAGAGAGTGGAGCGACCCCACATGTCAGGATTCTACCGCGTCGACACTATGGTGAGAGAAAGTGGAGCGACCCCACATGTCAAGATATCACGTGACCCACTAGTCAGGAGGTAATGGTCAAACGCTTTGACCGGACGGAAGCGCTCTGTTCAGGCTTTTGTGAGCAGCTGGTGGAGTAGGGAGGGCAAAAGTGAGCAACGTTAGTTGCCGAGGGCAAAACTAAGCACAACAAAGCAACGAGGGGCACGGAAATAGAAATCCCTATTCCATAATAACACCGAAGATGAGTCAAACAAACAAGGGAGGCGAACCTAGATAGCTTATTAAAGCGTTCACTACTACATGCATGCGTGACTAAACATATTTGGTCTATTATGTTGTTTAACTTGACCAACACATTCAGTGTGATGACTATGTATTTTTTGTTACTCGTTTATTCTTAATGTACTTCTCGTCCTTTGTTTTAAGTTATTATCATTAGTTTTATTTCTAATGTAATCCCGTTTAATGAGAATTGTTTGCTATTTGCATCAGCTAACGCTACCCTGCCAGGAATGTACGATGTTGTGGCAACGTTTTTCATTGTAGCCTAGAGCAGTAACCAGTGGTGGGTGGAACCAACAACCCGCTGCACGTACTCTGCACAACATCGGTGGGTGCATATTGGTGCCCGCTATTGATTGTAACGCCCGCCACTGCTACGCGATCAACGTTAGTGACAGGCAGTTTGCCATGACCTCCACTGTTATAGTGCTATCTGTGGCTGACGGAGCACCCGCCACTGAAGCGATGTTACCAGTGAAAGGAGACCAATGACTAGGCTTTTAGCGCCCTCCGCTACAGGGTAATCTTGTAGCAGTGCAAGGTAGGATTTATGTTCATAGTACAAAATTCCACATATGTTTTTCATTATTATAAACTTTTAACAGCCTTCTCTCATGAAAATCAAAACTTGGGTAGATGGTACTAACACTAATGGAACCAGAGGTTAAAACCCTTGGAGACAACGAGGAAGAGCAATACATCGCTCGCCCTGTACTGTCATTGCCTAAGCTGAATTGTGTCCCGGCATCCAAGTTTACTTGATACACATGTTGTACGGATAGCCCGATTTATTCCGCAACGTCGGTGGTACGATTTGATGCTCCAGCAAGATCAACTCACCACAATTGTTGATGAGTTGTGTAGTTAGCGAAATTGGTGAGACAAGCATATTCAACTTGGCAGCCACCTCTAGTCGTGGTGGCTGGTTTGCACAAATTTGCAGCACCATGACACCATAGGCGTTAACTTGGTAGAAGCGACGCTCATGCTGGCACGTTATTTTTTCCCGACACCTCACAATTCTAATGCAAGTATTTGAGTGTTTGTATCGAAAGAGGTTTGTATCATCCTACACAACACATTTATGCCAATGTATTAGAACAATTGAACCTATGATGCTATCTTTATAAATAGCGGAGAAGTGACCAACATCATTTGTTGTTTTGGAAGCCATTCATGACCAATGACTTAAACACATATCGTATGGAAGATCTTACCACTTAAATGTATATACTTGAAAGAGTTACTTTTCCTGCAGCGATCTTGAGTTATTTATTGATCAATCTTTTTTTATTGCGCCACTTCCGAGTTAAGTGCACCGTAGACCGTAGAACAATCGTAATTCTAACCTATAAAGTGGCTGTGCGACCCGCCCACCTGAGCCCTCCCTCGATTTCGTGTCGTGTACTAACCGGAATACCGCAGCAGAGGACAAAACTAGGGACTTCGAAAACGAGGATAGTTTGCCCGGTAGGGATACCGTTGTTCGAATTGAAAAAAAATACCTTTCCCCAGAGAGATAGGGTTCGATTAGGGATACCGATAAGGAAGGGGTCTGGTGCTCAGGGGGGTACTAGCTGCTGCGTTAGCCTCAATCGAACGATTCGCCATTCCTAGTATCGTTTTGACCGTTTGCTGTTTGATTTTTACAGCCTGTTTTGACCCAGCTTTGCTTCGTTGAAGCATGATGACTGGTGGGCTCGACGAGGCCTTCCATTGGCCATTTGCTCGGCGAGTACTAGCTCTTGCGTTAGCCTCAATCGAACCATTCGCCATTCCTAGTATCGTTTTGACCGTTTCCTAGTATCGTTTTGACCGTTTGTTGTTTGATTTTTACAGCCTGTTTTGACCCAGCTTTGCTTCGTTGAAGCACGATGACTGCTGGGCTCGGCGAGGCCTTCCATTGGCTTGGCGAGATTTGCTCGGGTGATCTAGTCCTACCGCTTCGCGTGGCTCATTCTGTGTTGATCGTGTCGTGCGTCCTCATCACGATGACAGGTGGGCCGGTACTGCTCCTGGTCCCGCTTCTCGGCCCCGCTGGCTGCGCTTCTCACGGATAGGGTGTTCGCGGGCAGTGGTGAGCCAGTCCTGGCGAGTCGTGGGCGAGCCGCAGTGCGTCGTGGCCTCGTGGATTGAGACGCAGAGGGTTGGCCATTCATGTGCACCTAGGGATGTAAATGACAAATAAATGACAACCACAAGTCTCATTTATTTAGCCTTTTCTAGTTCGTAGTTCATTTTCTTCGAATTTTTTTTGAACTATTAGATAATTAGTAGGCTTAAACGGGATTAAACGAGACCCACTTTCCATCCCTATGTGCACCCGCTTGCTGCGCCCGCGCCTGTGCTGTCCCGATGACGGTGCGCTGGTGCTGCTCCTGGTCCCGTTCGTCGGCTGCACTGGCTGCACGTCTCACGGGATAGGGTATTTCCTCGGTTCGACCTTGCTGGCGCGTCGTGTGTCTCCTGTGCGTCGTGCCCGCTACGGGTTCGCCAACTGCTTCGCGCGCACGCCGCGTATGGAACGTGCGTCCTTCGGCTGGAGTGGATGCTGGCTTTTCCTGCATCAGCATGTGGCAGGTGGGGCTTGTTTTCTATTGGTCCTACGTGTGTGTTCCTCGTCATGGTTGGGGTGAGGCCTCTAGGTTGTGTTTTCTCTTCCATGGAGAGGGGGCCTGGCTGACTCCTTGGTCCTCCAATCTCGTGCGGTCTCTTCCCGCACCGTGCGCGACGTGCGTTTCCACAGCTGTGAAAAAATCCCCTCCGCCCCAGCAACCACTCATCTACTCATGCCAACTCTAACACACGATCTCAAGCGGACATCCATTTCGTCCGAATTTTATCCGTTTAGATATGGAAAAAGGACGACATCCGGTCTATTTTGTGTTTACGCCGATCGTGCGTTCAACGCATGGACGCATTTAGTCCACCGTGGCATGAGGAAGGCCGTAGTACAATGCAATAGAAATCGAACATTGCAAATAGTTTTCAAATAGTTTTACAATCAATTCGAAATAATTCTAATTTCATGTTAAAATAAAAAACACAATCAAATAGTTTAATACAATCCAATCGGAGTTGTGTTGAATATATAAATCAAATGAACCAATACATCTATTGGTTGTCAATATAAGTCCACATGTGCTAAACCAACTTATCCTAGAGCTGCATATGAGTATGCCAATCGCACATTTCACGATGAAATTGGGTAAACTGTTCAAAGGTTGTCGGTTCTCGGTGCAGAGGCTCAAAAATTTCATCCTGAAAATCAAATCCTTGATCGTAGACGTTGTCATCGCGCTCATCCTCCACGATCATGTTGTGCATGATCATACAAGCAGTCATCACCTCCCAAAGTTTCTCGGTTGCTCCATGTCAATGCAGGGTTTCGAACGATACCCCACCGTGATTGGAGCACACCAAAAGCACGCTCCACATCCTTCCTAGAACTCTCTTGCATTTGGGCAAATCTTTGTCTCTTCTCTCCTTGTGGATTGAGAATTGTCTTCACAAGAGTTTACCACTGAGGGTAGATACCATCAGCTAGGCAGTACCCTTTGTTGTAATGGTGGCAATTGATCTCAACGTTGACATCTGGAGAGTGGCCTTCTGCAAGCCTTGCGAACACTGGTGAACGCTGAAGCACAATGATATCATTGTTAGAACCAGTCATGTCGAAGAAAGAGTGCCAGATCCAAAGATCTTGAGAAGCTACCGCTTCTAGTATGACAGTGCAACCTTTCACATGGCCCTTGTACCGGCCCTGCCAAGCAAATGGACAGTTCTTCCACTTCCAGTGCATACAGTCTATACTACCAAGAATGCCCGACCAGCCCCTCTCGGCATTGATCACCAACAACCTCTCTGTGTCAGCAGCATTTGGTTGTCTCAACTCTCAAGTACTCAGGGCCAAACACTGCCACCACAACCTTGCAGAAATTTTACATTGATTGAAGGCATGTGGACTCAGTCATAAGCACATACTCATCCACAAGATCGCTTGGAATTCTATAAGCAAGCATGCGAATAGCTGTGGCGCATTTCTGGTAAGAGGAGAACCCAACCTTGCCAGGGGCATCACGTTTGCACTCAAAGTATGGGTCATATGCTACCACTTCCGCCCTAATATGGTTGAACACATGCCTCGCTATACTGAGTCGACGACGGAACTGATGTGGTTTGTAGAGCGGGGCATTCTCAAAATAATCGGCATAGAGCAAGGTGTGTCCGCTCTCCCTATTGCGGTTCAAGGCCGGAGCATGATCCGGGACTGATCTCCTAAACCGAGGCCGTTGTCTAGCAATATGGTCATTGACGACCAATGCATCCACCACAGTGTCTTCGTCATCCGAGGACGAATCATCCGATGAACAAATGAAATCGTGAAAAAAGTACTCATCTCCACTGTCCATCATACCTTGGGAGAAAAGTGCCAACAACTTGCAGTTGTGATGAAGGCGCGGACGAGAAGAGAACTTGAGCTCCCTCACAAGCAGGCGACGAGGTTGGCGTTGGCGGTCGGCGCCCTGCAGCTATGCAGCGCCTAGCGGAAGGTGTTGAGGTCAATGGGCGTCGTCACCGGTCATTGCTTCACTCCGCACCGGAAGAGCCACGAACACCAGAAAAAACTCCTACGAAATGCTTGCGTGGGGGACGGCTATGGCATGTGGGTGGTCATTATGTGGGAGGCTGGAAATTCTAGCGACGAAGACGGCCAAGGGAAATGGGTAGGGGCGGCAGCGGCGATGGCGGGGTGGAGGGAGGAGCAGGGGAATAGAAAAGAGGGGTTGTGTCCCTGGTGGGCGGGCCAGGGGAGGACAAGGGCACACCTCCTGTCCGTCCGCGCGATGTCCGCTTCGGCACATACGTGGCCCACATTTGGGTCGGGGATGGGGCAAAAGCGGACGGAAAACGGACAAATGTCCGTTTGCTCCTGCCCGTTGAGCCGTGTTTTGTGTCCGTTTACCCCCCCCCCCCCAAATGGACGCGGCCGGACCATTTGGGGTCATGCGTTGGAGTTGGCGTCAAAGCATCTATTATCGAACGCTCTAAATCCGTCCCAAACGCCTAGGCGGACGAACCGGTCACTGACCAATCACAAAATTTTGACCCCGAAAAACGTCTTAAACGGGCCTCAAAGGTCCAGGCTGACCGCCACCCCTCATATTCAGCCCAAATATGGGACGGATATGGAGACGCCCGGGCGCGTCCGTCACAGAGGACTGACGTTGCGGTCCCACATGAAAACAGTCCCAAACCTGGTGGTCCGAAGCTCGTCTCCTCCATCGGACCGATGTCGCCGCGTGCCGTCACTCCGGCGGGCCGCGTAGTCCCTAGCCTAGCTATTTAAGACGACCGTCGGCACCAAAACCCTCCCTCTCCACATTTTCCTCCCCCGTCCATCGCCGCCGCCACTTTCCACTCCCCGACTGCCGCCGCCATCCCTAGACCAGTTATTTAAGCCATGCCCCCACTTTGCATCCACTTTCTAACGTTGGAGCGCTGACTGCAGCTCCTTGAGCAGATCCGGGCAAGGCGCAAAGCCTGGATTGCCACGGGGCTACCTCTGGATGCAGTGGATCCGGAGGAGGAGGAGGAGCCGGCGAAGGATGTGGGGGGGCGCTAGGGACGCAGATCTGCGGGCAGAGCAGCATGCCATCCTCGATTCCATCCGCTCGAAGTCGCATGTGGAGGCTAAATGCCGTCGTCGGCAAGAGATGGAGATAGAGCGGGCTGTAGAAGACGGAAAGATGCTCGCCTACTTGGATAAGGTTGAGGAGGAGGACACTACAGGACCCAGCTTCTTTGCCGTCTGCCATGGCGGAAGGCAAAGAGCTTGACCGCGGACGGCAAAGGCCTTTGCCGTCAGCTGGCTGACATCCCCATTGTCGGCATAGAAAGTTCCGGTAAAGAGCTCCTTTGCCGTCTGCATATACGCAGCGGACGACAAAGAACTTTGCCATCAGCTTTGTTAGGGCAACAGACGACAACGCTCATGGACGGCAACGTACAACTGCTAGCCCCATTAGGTGGCTAATGGAAGACGTTGTCGTCCGCTGGCGAACGGCAAAATCAGCTACCTTTGTCGACGGCTGGCTGACGTCAGCATTCATGTGGCAGGCGTCACTCCTGCCGCCCGCTTTGCCGTCTGCTATGCCTCCCCTTTGTCGTTCGGTAGGCCTCCCCTTTGCCCTCTGCTAGGGCGCAGCGGACGGCAAACTGACCAAATGGGTTAGCCCTGGTGCTCCCAGGTTGCACAGGTTGCTGCCACGTGGCAGCTTTGCCGTCTGCCTACTGATGGCAAAGGTCTTTGCCGTCGGCTGGCTGACGACAGTGACTATATTGCCCCTTTTTGGTATGTTTTCTGTTATTTCCCTACATTTTCACATCACATATATGATATATATGTTGGAAATATGCCCTAGAGGCAATAATAAAATAGTTATTATTATATTTCCTTGTTCATGATAATCGTTTATTATCCATGTTATAATTGTATTGATTGGAAACTCAAATACATGTGTGGGTACATAGACAACACTGTGTCCCTAGTATGCCTCTAATAGACTAGCTCGTTGATCAAAGATGGTCAAGGTTTCCTAGCCATAGACATGAGATGTCATTTGATAATGGGATCACATCATTAGGAGAATGATGTGATGGACAAGACCCAAACTATAAACATAGCATATGATCGTGTCAGTTTATTGCTATAGTTTTCTGCATGTCAAGTATCTGTTCCTATGACCATGAGATCATACAACTCACTGACACCGGAGGAATGCCTTGTGTGTATCAAACGTCACAACGTAACTGGGTGACTATAAAGATGCTCTACAGGTATCTCCGAGGGTGTCTGTTGAGTGGGTATGGATCAAGACTGGGATTTGTTACTCCGTGTGACGGAGAGGTATCTCAGGGCCCACTCGGTAATACAACATCACTATAAGCCTTGCAAGCAATGTGACTAAGGTGTTAGCCACGGGATCTTGTATTACGGAACGAGTAAAGAGATTTGCCAGTAATGAGATTGAACTAGGTATAGAGATACCGACGATCGAATCTCGGGCAAGTAACATACCGAAGAACAAAGGGAACAACATACGGGATTAACTGAATCCTTGACATAGAGGTTCGACCGATATAGATCTTTGTAGAATATGTAGGAACCAATATGGGCATCCAGGTCCCGCTATTGGTTATTAACCGTAGAGGTGTCTCGGTCATGTCTACATAGTTCTCGAACCCGCAGGGTCTACACACTTAACGTTTGGTGACGATTAGTATAGTTGAGTTATTGTGTTGGTGACCAAAGGTTGTTCGGAGTCTCGGATAAGATCCCGGACATGACGAGGATCTCCGGAAGAGTCCGGAGGTAAAGATTGATATATGTGATAATAGTGTTTTGATCTCCGGAAGGGTTCCGGAATTCACCGGAAGGGGTTCCGGATGTTTACCGAAGTGTTCGGGTGCAGCAACACTTTATATGGGCCAAAGGGGTAAAACCCACGAGGTATTGGAAAGTGCAAAAGGAAGTTTTGCTGCTGCCTTAAGCGGTACTACTGCTGGTAAGGCAGTACTACCGCGTAAGCGGTACTACCGCTTGTGTGAAGCGGTACTACCGCTCAAGCGGTACTACCGCTCACGAGCGGTACTACCGCTTGTGCGCGGTACTGCAGGGATCTGAGTTGGACTCTTTCCTTGCGGGCCAAACCGACCTTATGCGGGCAAAACCGACCTTGTAGAGGTTTTCTCTCCAATTTTAGACCCCAGGGCTCAACATATAAATAGAGGGGCAGGGATAGCACACGGGACACATCAGGATTTCCCAAGCTGTGTGCCGGCAACCCTAGCCCTCTAGTTCCTCCGTCATAATCTCCGTAGTGCTTGGCGAAGCCCTCCAGAGATTGTTCCTCACCACCATCACCACGCCGTCGTGCTGCTGGAACTCATCTACTACTTCACCATCGCTCGCTGGATCGAGGAGGTGAAGGCGTCATCAAGCCGTACGTGTGTTGAACGTGGAGGTGCCATCCGTTCAGCACTAGTTCGTGATCGGATCGAGGGACGACTTGCGATTTGGATCGCGGAGACGTTCGACTACATCAACCGCGTTTCTTAAACGCTTCCGCTTAGCGATCTACAAGGGTATGTAGATTCACTCTCCCTCTCGTAGATGCTCATCACCATGGATAGATCTTGCGTGTGCGTAGGAAATTTTTTTGTTTCCCATGCAACGTTCACCAACAGTGGCATCTGAGCTAGGTCTATGCGTAGATGAGATCTCGAGTAGAACACAAAGAAGTTGTGGACGTGGGTGTATACATATTGCTTGCCGTTACTAGTTGATACTTGATTCGGCGGTATTGTGAGATGAAGCGGCCTGGACCGACATTATGCGTACGCTTACGCGAGACTGGTTTCACCGCTGCGTGCACTTGTTGCATAAAGGTGACTGGCGGGTGTCTGTCTCTCTCACTTTAGTTGAATCGGTTCAAGGAAGAGGGTTCTTTTAGAAGATCAAAAAGCAATCACTACACCACGTTGTGGTTTTGCGTAGGTAAGAATCGTTCTTGCTAGATACCCGTAGCAGCCACGTAAAACTTGCAACAACAATTAGAGGACGTGTAACTTGTTTTTGCAGGGTATGTTGTGATGTGATATGGCCAATTACATGATGAGATATATGTGATGTATGAGATGATCATGTGTTGTATAGAATATCACGACTTGCATGTCGATGAGTACGGCAACTGGCAGGAGCCATAGAGTTGTCTTTAATTATTTTGCCGTTTTACTTTACTTTATCGCTATGAGTTAGCAATAGTCGTGGAAGCAACAGTCGGCGCGACAACCTCATGGCGACACGTTGATGGAGATCAAGATGATGGAGATCATGGTGTCATGCCGGTGACGATGGAGATCATGCCGGTGCTTTGAAGATGGAGATCAAAAGCACAAGTTCATGGCCATACCATGTCACTTATGATTTGCATGTGATGTTAATCATTTTATGCATCTTATTTTGCTTAGGACGACGGTAGCATTATAAGGTGATCCCTCACTTAAATTTCAAGATAAAATTGTGTTCTCCCCGAGTGTGCACCGTTGCGAAAGTTCGTCGTTTCGAGACACCACGTGATGATCGGGTGTGATAGACTCTACGTTCGCATACAACGGGTGCAAGCCAGTGTTGCACGTGCGGAACACTCGGGTTAAACTTGACGAGCCTAGCATGTACAGACATGGCCTCGGAACACAAGAGACTGAAAGGTCGAACATGAGTCATATAGAAGATATGATCAACATGAAGATGTTCACCATTGAAACCACCTCAACTCACGTGATGATCGGACTTGAGTTGGTTGATTTGGATCATGTGACACTAGAATGACCGGAGGGATGTCAATTTGAGTGGGAGTTTTGAAGTAATATGATTAACTAAACTCATTATCTTGAACAATAGTCTAAGTTGTCTTTGCACTATTTATGTTGTAGATCATGGCTCGCGCAGTAGCACCCCTGAATTTTAATGCGTTCCTAGAGAAAGCTAAGTTGAAAGATGATGGAAGTAACTTTGTGGACTGGGCCCGTAATCTAAGGATTATCCTTACGGCTTCCCAGAAGGCTTATGTCCTTGATGCACCGCTTGGTGATCCACCCGCTCCAGTTGAGTCTCCAGACGTTGTGAACGCCTGGCAGGCTCGTTCTGATGATTACTCAATAGTTCAATGTGCAATGTTGTATGGCTTAGAACCGGGACTTCAAAGACGTTTTGAACGTCATGGAGCATATGATATGTTCCAGGAGTTGAAGTTTATCTTTCAGAAGAATGCCCGGATCGAGAGGTATGAGACCTCCGATAAGTTCTATGCTTGCAAGATGGAGGAGAACGGGTCTGTCAGTGATCACATACTCAGAATGTCTGGATACTCCACCCGTCTGGCTGAATTGGGGATGCCCCTTCCGCCAGAGGCTATCACTGACAGAGTTCTTCAATCATTGCCACCTAGCTACAAGAGCTTCGTGTTGAACTATAACATGCACGGGATGAACAAGTCAGTCGCCGAGCCGCTTGCGATGTTGAAAGTCGCTGAGTCTGAGATTCAGAAGGAGCATCAAGTGTTGATGGTCAATAAAACCACTAGTTTCAAGAAGAATGGCAAGGGTAAGAAGGGTAACTCCAAGAAGAGTGGCAAAGCAGTTGCCCCTCCCGTGAAGAAACCCAAGGCTGGACCCAAGCCAGAAACTGAGTGCTTTCATTGCAAGGGAACTGGTCACTGGAAGCGGAATTGCCCCAAGTATTTGGCTGACAAGAAGGCGGCCAACAACAAACAAGGTATATATGATATACATGTTATTGATGTGTACCTTACCAACTCTCGTTGTAGTGCCTGGGTATTTGATACCGGTGCGGTTGCTCACATTTGCAACTCAAAACAGGAACTGCGGAATAGACGGAGGCTGGCAAAGGACGAAGTGACGATGCACGTGGGAAATGGTTCCAAGGTTGATGTGATCGCCGTCGGCACGCTCGCTCTTCGATTACCATCGGGATTAGTGATGAACCTGAATAATTGTTATTTAGTGCATGCGTTAAGCATGAACATTATATCTGGATCTTGTTTATTGCGAGACGGTTACTCATTTAAATCTGAGAATAATGGTTGTTCTATTTATATGAGTAATATCTTTTATGGTCATGCACCCAATGTGAGGGGTTTATTCTTATTGAATCTCGATAGTGATGATACACATGTTCATAACATTGATGCCAAAAGATGTAGAATTGATGACGATAATACCACTTTCTTGTGGCACTGCCGTTTAGGTCATATTGGCGTAAAACGCATGAAGAAGCTCCATGCTGATGGACTTTTGGAGTCACTTGATTTTGAATCACTTGACACATGTGAGCCATGCCTCCTGGGCAAGATGACTAAGACGCCGTTCTCTGGAACAATGGAACGGGCAAGTGACTTGTTGGAAATCATACATACTAATGTATGCGGTCCGATGAGCATTGAGGCGCGCGGTGGTTATCGTTACTTTCTCACCTTCACTGATGACTTAAGTAGATATGGGTATATTTACTTAATGAAACACAAGTCTGAAACGTTTGAAAAGTTCAAGCAATTTCAGAGTGAAGTTGAGAATCATCGTAACAAGAAGATTAAATTCCTACGATCTGATCGAGGAGGAGAATATCTGAGTTATGAGTTTGGCAGTCACTTAAGACAGTGTGGAATTGTTTCACAATTGACACCGCCTGGAACACCACAGCGTAATGGTGTGTCCGAACGTCGTAATCGAACCTTATTGGATATGGTGCGATCTATGATGTCTCTTGCCGATTTGCCACTATCGTTTTGGGGTTATGCATTAGAGACAGCTGCATTCACTTTAAATAGGGCACCATCGAAATCCGTTGAGACGACGCCATATGAACTATGGTTTGGCAAGAAGCCAAAGAAGTCGTTTCTTAAAGTTTGGGGATGTGATGCTTATGTCAAAAAGCTTCAGCCTGAAAAGCTGGAACCCAAAGCGGAGAAATGCGTCTTCATAGGATACCCAAAAGAGACAGTTGGGTATACCTTCTATCTTAGATCCGAAGGCAAAGTGTTTGTCGCTAAAAACGGAACATTTCTTGAGAAAGAGTTTCTCTCGAAAGAATTGAGTGGGAGGAAGATAGAACTTGATGAGGTTATTGAACCTTTACTTCAACCAGAGAGTAGCGTAGCGCAGAAAGATGTTTCTGTAGAGCCTACATCAGTTGAAGAAGAAGTTAATGATGATGATCATGAAACTTCGGATCAAGTTGCTATCGAACCTCGTAGGTCGACAAGGATGCGTACTGCTCCTGAGTGGTACGTCAACCCTGTCTTAGAGGTCATGTTGTTGGACAACGATGAACCTACGAGCTATGGAGAAGCGATGGTGGGCCCGGATTCCGAGAAATGGTTAGAGGCCATGAAATCCGAGATGGGATCCATGTGTGAAAACAAAGTGTGGACTTTGGAAGTATTACCTGAAGGGCGTAAGGCCATTCAGAACAAATGGATCTTTAAGAGGAAGACGGACGCGGACGGTAATGTCACCGTCTATAAAGCTCGACTTGTGGCAAAGGGTTTTTCACAAGTTCAAGGAGTTGACTACGATGAGACCTTCTCACCCGTAGCGATGCTTAAGTCTGTCAGAATCATGTTAGCAATAGCTGCCTTTGTCGATTATGAAATTTGGCAGATGGATGTCAAAACAGCGTTCCTTAACGGTTTCCTTAAGGAAGAGTTGTATATGATGCAACCAGAAGGTTTTGTCGATCCAGAGAATGCTGACAAAGTTTGCAAACTCCAGCGATCCATTTATGGACTGGTGCAAGCATCTCGGAGTTGGAATCTTCGCTTTGATGAGGTGATCAAAGCGTTCGGGTTTATACAAGTTTACGGAGAAGCTTGTATTTACAAGAAAGTGAGTGGGAGCTCTATAGCGTTTCTAATATTATATGTGGATGACATATTACTGATTGGAAACAATATAGAAATGTTGGAAAGCGTGAAGGAATATTTGAACAAGAGTTTTTCAATGAAGGACCTAGGAGAAGCTGCTTTCATATCAGGCATCAAGATCTATAGAGATAGATCAAGACGTTTAATAGGACTTTCACAAAGCACATACCTTGATAAGATTTTGAAGAAGTTCAAAATGGATCAGTCCAAGAAGGGGTTCTTGCCTGTTTTGCAAGGTGTGAAGTTGAGTAAGACTCAATGCCCAGTGACTGCAGAAGATAGAGAAAAGATGAGTGTCGTCCCCTATGCTTCAGCCATAGGCTCTATCATGTATGCAATGCTGTGCACAAGACCCGATGTCAGCCTTGCCATAAGTATGGCCGGAAGGTTTCAAAGTGATCCAGGAATGGAACACTGGACGGCGGTCAAGAATATCCTGAAGTACCTGAAAAGGACTAAGGACATGTTTCTCGTTTATGGAGGTGATCAAGAGCTCGTCGTAAAGGGTTACGTCGATGCAAGCTTTGACACTGATCCGGATGACTCTAAGTCGCAAACCGGATACGTATTTATTCTCAATGGGGGTGCGGTTAGCTGGTGCAGTTCCAAGCAAAGCGTGGTAGCTGATTCTACATGCGAAGCGGAGCACATCGCTGCCTCGGAGGCGGCGAAGGAAGGTGTCTGGATGAAGGAGTTCATGACAGATCTTGGAGTAGTGCCTAGTGCACTAAACCCAATGACTCTGTTCTGTGACAACACTGGTGCCATTGCTCTAGCCAAGGAACCCAGGTTTCGCAAGAGGACCAGACACATAAAGCGACGTTTCAATTCCATCCGCGATTACATCAAGGAGGACGACATAAATATTTGCAAATTGCACACGGATCTGAATGTTGCTGATCCGATGACTAAACCTCTTCCAAGGGCTAAACATGATCAACACCAGAACTGTATGGGTGTTAGATTCATTACAATGTAAATCACATAGTGATGTGAGCTAGATTATTGACTCTAGTGCAAGTGGGAGACTGTTGGAAATATGCCCTAGAGGCAATAATAAAATAGTTATTATTATATTTCCTTGTTCATGATAATCGTTTATTATCCATGCTATAATTGTATTGATTGGAAACTCAAATACATGTGTGGGTACATAGACAACACTGTGTCCCTAGTATGCCTCTAATAGACTAGCTCGTTGATCAAAGATGGTCAAGGTTTCCTAGCCATAGACATGAGATGTCATTTGATAATGGGATCACATCATTAGGAGAATGATGTGATGGACAAGACCCAAACTATAAACATAGCATATGATCGTGTCAGTTTATTTCTATACTTTTCTGCATGTCAAGTATCTGTTCCTATGACCATGAGATCATACAACTCACTGACACCGGAGGAATGCCTTGTGTGTATCAAACGTCACAACGTAACTGGGTGACTATAAAGATGCTCTACAGGTATCTCCGAGGGTGTCTGTTGAGTGGGTATGGATCAAGACTGGGATTTGTTACTCCGTGTGACGGAGAGGTATCTCAGGGCCCACTCGGTAATACAACATCACTATAAGCCTTGCAAGCAATGTGACTAAGGTGTTAGCCACGGGATCTTGTATTACGGAACGAGTAAAGAGATTTGCCAGTAACGAGATTGAACTAGGTATAGAGATACCGACGATCGAATCTCGGGCAAGTAACATACCGAAGAACAAAGGGAACATCATACGGGATTAACTGAATCCTTGACATAGAGGTTCGACCGATATAGATCTTCGTAGAATATGTAGGAACCAATATGGGCATCCAGGTCTCGCTATTGGTTATTGACCGTAGAGGTGTCTCGGTCATGTCTACATAGTTCTCGAACCCGCAGGGTCTACACACTTAACGTTTGGTGACGATTAGTATAGTTGAGTTATTGTGTTGGTGACCGAAGGTTGTTCGGAGTCTCGGATAAGATCCCGGACATGATGAGGATCTCCGGAAGAGTCCGGAGGTAAAGATTGATATATGTGATAATAGTGTTTTGATCTCCGGAAGGGTTCCGGAATTCACCGGAAGGGGTTCCGGATGTTTACCGAAGTGTTCGGGTGCAGCAACACTTTATATGGGCCAAAGGGGTAAAACCCACGAGGTATTGGAAAGTGCAAAAGGAAGTTTTGCTGCTGCCTTAAGCGGTACTACCGCTGGTAAGGCAGTACTACCGCGTAAGCGGTACTACCGCTTGTGTGAAGCGGTACTACCGCTCAAGCGGTACTACCGCTCACGAGCGGTACTACCGCTTGTGCGCGGTACTGCAGGGATCCGAGTTGGACTCTTTCCTTGCGGGCCAAACCGACCTTGTGCGGGCAAAACCGACCTTGTAGAGGTTTTCTCTCCAAGTTTAGACCCCAGGGCTCAACATATAAATAGAGGGGCAGGGCTAGCACACGGGACACATCAGGATTTCCCAAGCCGTGTGTCGGCAACCCTAGCCCTCTAGTTCCTCCGTCATAATCTCCGTAGTGCTTGGCGAAGCCCTGCAGAGATTGTTCCTCACCACCATCACCACGCCGTCGTGCTGCTGGAACTCATCTACTACTTCACCATCGCTCGCTGGATCGAGGAGGTGAAGGCGTCATCAAGCCGTACGTGTGTTGAACGCGGAGGTGCCGTCCGTTCAGCACTAGTTCGTGATCGGATCGAGGGACGACTTGCGATTTGGATCGTGGAGACGTTCGACTACATCAACCGCGTTTCTTAAACGCTTCTGCTTAGCGATCTACTAGGGTATGTAGATTCACTCTCCCTCTCGTAGATGCTCATCACCATGGATAGATCTTGCGTGTGCGTAGGAAATTTTTTTGTTTCCCATGCAACGTTCACCAACAATATATAGTTTTAGAATGAAGCATAGTCCATGTATCCAACATCATCATGAAATATTTAACAAGAGAACACATAGGCTAGCAAAATACACAGTATCACATTGTTCATCCATATATACACACATAGTTTCACATTGTTAGTCAATACAAATGAAAAAAAAGTAAACACTAGCAGTCCATCAATGCTAGCTTCCATGAAGTGAATCAAATCTACAAAAAATGGAGTAATTAAGAAAGTTAGAAGAATAATAATAAGAAGAAGACTAAAAGAACAGGAAGAAGATGAAGAAGAAGAAGACTAGAAGAAGAAGAAGAAGAAGAAGGAGAAGAAGAAGAAGAAGAAGATGAAGAAGAAGATGAAAGAAAGAAAGAAGAAGAAGAAAGAATAAGAGTAAGAAGGAGTAGAAGATGGAGAAAAAGAAAGAAAAGAAAAAGGAAGAATAAGAATATATTTTCTTCTTCTTCTCTCTTCTCTCTTTTTATCCTTTTCCTTCTCATTCTTCTTTTATCTTTTCTTTTCCTTCTCTTTCTTCTTCTATTATTTCTTTTTCTCCTCTTCCTTGTTTTTCTTCTTCTTATTGCTTGTTTGTGTCATCTTAGAGCTAACTTAGGTAATTATGCCATTTTAGAGCTAACTAAGCTTATTATGTCATTTTGGAGGAAAATAAGCTAAGTATATGACATTTATGAGCTAACCAAGGTTATTATGCCATTTATGAGCTAACCAAGGTTATTATGCCATTTATGAGCTAACTAAGCTAATTATGTCATAAATGAACTAAATAAGCTAATTATGTCATTTTGGAGGATAATTAGCTAAGTATGTCTTTATTTGGGAAAATAAGCTAAGTAAGTGGCATATAAGGGCTAACTAGCATGTACGAAGCTAAGTATGCATTTGTTAAGCAAAACACTAGAGAAAACTTACCGTCCTCGTCATAACGGAGGTGAAGCACCGGGGTTGCTCGGGCCGGTTTCACCTGGAGAAGGGTTGTGCGCTGCGGCTCGGGAGTTATGCTGCACCAAAGATCATTTGCAATGTCTCGTTAGCGTGATGACACTCAAATATTAAGACTAGTAACTAATGACTATTCAAATGAAACTCACTGTTCCCATCGGAGTAATGACTGGCATCGATGGAGGGGTCTGAACGGTCTTCTCGCACATAGTCTGCACATTTGGTTTTCACGAGTAAGTCATATTAGTTAGTAATGAAACGAACACTACGTGCATGATTTGGCTAATATGCAGAAGAAACTTACCACGAAGAGCTCGTACATGGCCCGGTGAGCCGCCTCATTCCGTGCCCTCTCCTTCTCCAACAACCTAGCTGTCCTCTCCTCCGCCACCAGTTCCTTCTCCGCCGCCAACTGGTCCCTCTCCCCCAGAAGCGCCTGGGTTGCCGCTCTCTCCTTCTGAATAGCAGCCTGCAACACCACTCCTCGTTAGCATTGTAATCATTGATGGACGCACACACAATGTAATGGAGGAAAGATATCCGTGTCCGTATAACTAACCTCGATGGCGAGATCGACTGGCCGTTGACGAGGCCTTATCTCAGGACAGGAGCTCATTTGGCGCGCCTTGATCACCGGGAGGGTGAGAGGACAACGTATCAGTCCATCTCCAATGGCTATCGAGGCATGGGGCCTCCCGCCACCATCTATCATCACCATCTCTGGATCCAAAGGATGCTAGCTCGGGTTAAAGTCCTCCCCTCTCCTCGCCTTCCCCTCCTCGTTGTACCTATTGAGCTTGTGGTGGGAGGAGATGTTGGTGAACTTCTCTAGATGATCGAGGTCTGACTCAGAGAATGCCTTGGCCTTCTTGTACGACGCAGTATGGGCCATGGCATAGAGGTCGTACACGTCTGGCACCTCCGTGTTATTGTGATCCTCCTAAAAGAGAGGAACAAAGTATTAGTAAAGGGCTCAAGCTAGCATGAAGAATGAATTGCATGAATCATGAAGCATACCACATACCCAATTCCGCCCGAACTGAAATAAGTTGGCGCTGCCTTGATGGTGTGGCACACCAACCATTTGGGCACGCCGGTCCTTTGCATTGTCGTGGACGGCTCGCCAGTTGTGTGTGCACCACTCATCCGCCAACGCCTCCCAACAATCCATCTTATCCACACACCATCTCGGGGGCACCTAAGTTAGTAAAGAGAAATAGGAGCGCTACGCCTACGAATCAAATCAAGGAAACTAAGTAGAAGGCCTTAAGAATAGGTAATTACCTTCATGTACTGAGGCTTCTTCAGAAACTTTCCGCGGCACGACGGCTTGTCCTTCTTAATACCACGCTTGGCGTAGTAGTCTCGAACAGCCAGCGACCGAGCCTCGTGCCATAAGTTTTGTAATAGGCGCTTGCACTCGGTATCGATAACCTTTGCCGCCTCCTCCTCGTATCCCTCCTCACACCTGTAGAAGGTCTGCAATGAAATGAGACAACACTGATTACTACAATAACTAGCTATTGTTAATTTTTAATTGTGTAAAGGAGAAATTACCCAAAAGCTTCTGATCACCATCTCGGCCTTCGTGAGGCACAAGACACCATCAATCATCTCCTCCGACGGGGCCTGAGCAGCCTTGTAGTGCTCCCAGCTCAATCCTAGCTGTGGAAGCTGACCCTCATCGGGCAACGTGACAAACCCCAGGAAATTATGCTGGCAAAGAACACCAAGGACGGTGTTGGGCCAGCGGACTCCCTTGGCGTGATGCCAACCCCTGCAGTATGACAATGGCAATTCATTAGATATTTGAAGAAATGTGAAGGCAAAAGGTACAAAAAGAGTAAATGAAGTTACTTCTCCCGATTAGGCCTAATCACCGGCCTCTACTCGTGGTTCGCCAGCAGGGGCGGGAGCCGTGTACTACCATGCTGGTACACGGTGACCCCCTCAACCACCTCGCCCTCACTATCAGTAAACTCATCCCCATCACCATCAGCATGGACACTCGGCCCCTCAGGCGGTTCCGGCCAGGTACCCCATCCGGACATCTCCTGGGACGTAGCCCGATCCCCGTCATGGTCCGGAGTCTCGTGGGTCGAAGCCTCTGGGACCGAAGTCTCATGGGCCGAAGGCCCATCGACCCGAGGCTCGTGCTCCGGAGTCCCTGTAGCCTCCACCTCAAACGGGTCCACCCTAGTAGTCCTGTGCTCGGGTGAATGAGCTGGGGGTGGCGGCGAGGAAGGCATAGCAGTCAGCCTACCTCTCCCGCGGCCACGTCCTTTACCTTTCTTCCCTCCCCAACCTCCTATCCCGGTGGGCAATGACACTGATGAAGAAGCGCTCGCCGGTGTCCCTATACAGTCTATCGACGCTCTCTGGAGAGATAGGGGTGGAACGGAAGTACCCCTCCCGCGGGCAGCCGACGAAAAAGAACCCGCGGAGCACTCTGGACCCGCACCCACAGATACGTCTCCAACGTATCTATAATTTTGGCTTGTTCCATGCTGTTATATTATCATTCTTAGATGTTTTACAATGACTCTATAGCAACTTTATATCATTTTTTGGGACTAACCTATTGACATAGTGCCAAAGTGCCAGTTGCTGTTTTTGCTTGTTTTTTACTTCGCAGAATATCAGTATCAAACGGAGTCTAATCGCGACGAAACTTTTTGGAGATTTTTTTTGGACCAGAAGACATCCAGTGGGCCAAAGAAGGGCCAGAGAGGTGGGCTGTGGAGAGCACAACCCACCAGGGCGCACCAGGGGGCCCCCGGCGCGCCCTGACGGCTTGTGCCCTCCACGAGGCCCCTCTTCACCGCCTCTGATGCCTATAAATACCCAAATATTTAGAAAACCCTAGGGGAGTTGAAGAAAAACACATCCAGCCGCCGCAAGTTCTAGAACCTCGAGATCCAATCTAACACCATCACGGAGGGGTTCATCTTCTTCATAGGTGCCTCTCTGATGATGCGTGAGTAGTCCACCATAGACCTACGGGTCCGTAGGCAGTAGCTAGATGGCTTCCTCTCTCTCTCTTTTGATTCTCAATACAATGGTCTCTTGGAGATCTATTTGATGTAAACTTTTTAGGTGTGTTTGTTGGGATCCGATGAATTTTGAGTTCATGATCAGTTTCTATCCATGAATATTATTTGAATCTTCTTTGATCTCTTATATGCATGATTACTTATAGCCTCGTATTTCTTCTTCGAATCTTTGGTTTAGTTAGGCCGACTCTTTTCCCGGTGACAGAAGGGGCAGCAAGGCACACATGTATCGTTGCCATTAAGGATGACAAGATGGGGTCTATTCCTACATGAATAGATCTTGTCTACATCCTGTCATCGTTCTTATTGCATTACTCCGTTTTTCCATGAACTTAATACACTAGATGCATGCTGTATAGCGGTCGATGTGTGGAGTAATAGTGGTAGATGCAGGCAGGAGTCGGTCTACTTATCTTAGACGTGATGCCTATATAATGATCATCGCCTTGGATATCGTCATGATTATTTGATCTTCTATCAATTGCCCAACAGTAATTTGTTCACCCACCATGTGCTATACTCGTGAGAGAAGCCACTAGTGAAACCTACGCCCCCCGGGTCTACTTTTCCAACATATTGCTTTCCGATCTATCTTTTTGCCTCTTTTGTTTTCAGATCTATTATTCCAAAAAAAAATATTACTCCACTTTTTATTTGCTCTTTTTATTTTGTGTTCTTGAGAGATCTATCTCTCTAATCTATCATTACCTAATCTATCTTTTTACCGTAGAGAGATTGACAACCTCTCTTTCGCGTCGGGTTGCAAGTATTTGTTATTTGTGTGCAGGTGCTGCTTACTAGGTGGTGGTGATCCTCCTAATAGTTCGATACCTTGGTTTCATAACTGAGGGAAATACTTACCGTCGCTGTGCTGCATCATCCCTTCCTCTTTGGGGAAAAACCGACGCAGTCTCAAGCCACGTCAAAGGAATTTCTGGCGCCGTTGCCGGGGAGGAAGCGGTCTCTTCTATGTGCCAATCTCTGGCACTGAGGAGACACCATCATCATCTACCAGGTTCCTAATCACAAATCTCATCTCCTTACAAGTACATTATTCGCCATTTGCCTCTCGTTTCCCTCTCCCCCACTTCACCAATTTCCCGTTTTATTCGCCCTCATTTTCGTTTGCCTTTTTCTCGTCAGATCTGTTGCTTGCTTGCAATCTTGTTTGCGTAGTCACGATGACTCAGGAAAACACCAAGTTGTGTGATTTTTCCAATACTAATAATAATGATTTTATTGGTACTCCGATTGCTCCTCCCGCCACTAGTGCGAAGTCTTGTGATATTGATGCCCCTTTGTTGAATCTTGTCATGAAAGATCAATTTGCCGGTAATCCTAATGAGGATGCCGCGTCCCATCTAAACACGTTCATAGAATTGTGTGATATGCAAAAGAAAAAAGATGCGGACAATGATATAGTGAGGTTGAAATTATTTCCTTTTTCCTTGCGGGGTCGTGCAAATTTGGTTTTCCTCTTTGCCTCGCAATAGTATCGATTCTTGGAATAAGTGCAAGGATGCTTTTATTACTAAGTATTTTCCACCTGCGAAAATTATTTCCCTTAGGACACAAATCATGAATTTTAAGCAACTTGAGCATGAACATGTTGCACAATCTTGGGAAAGAATGAAATTGATGCTGAGAAATTGTCCTACTCATGGTTCAAATCTTTGGATGATCATACAAATTTTTTATGCGGGATTGAATTTTGTCTCTAGAAATCTTTTAGATTCCACCGCGGGTGGTACTTTTATTGAAATTACTTTGGGTGAAGCTACTAAATTGCTAGATAATATTATGGCAAATTATTCACAATGGCATACCGAAAGAGCACCTACTAGTAAAATAGTTAATTCGGTTGAAGAAATTAGTACGTTGAGTGATAAGGTTGATGCTTTGATGAAGTTGGTTGCTAGTAAAAATGCTCCTAGTGATCTTAATGATGTGCCTTTGTCTACCTTGATTGAGAAAAATTGTGATTCCGTAGATGTGAACTCTGTCTCGTGAAACAATTTCAGTAACAATGCTTATAGAGGTAATTATAATCCTAGGCCTTTTCCTGGAAATTCCTCTAATAATTATGGTAATTCCTATGGTAATTCATCTTACAATAATAATAGGAACACCTCTGATCTTTAGAGTAATATTAAAGAATTTATCAATGCGCAAAAGGCTTTCAATACTACGATAGAATAAAAGTTTAGTAAGATTGATGATATGTCTAGAAGCATTGATAGAATTTCTCATGATGTGGAAAATCTCAAGTTGGAAGCTTTTGTGCCTAAGATTGATGAATCTATTAAAGCTTTATATATCTCTATGGATGAAAGTAAGAAAAGAATCGCTATGCTTAGAGCTGAAAGAGAAATCTTAGAAAATCGTTTTCTAGTGATTGCCTTCACAAAAATTGTGAAGATCTTAAAGTGATCGGTGTTTCTTCTATTGATTCCTTGTTTAGTAATATTAAGATTGATGATAAAGGGACTGAAGTAGAGTCAACTTTAGCTAGAAGGCGTCCCAATAATTTGGAGGGTGAAAATCTTGATGAAATTTTTGATGAAAGTGGGTTTGAAGAGGTCAAAACTTTAAGTAGTGATGTGCCCACTATTTTGGATTGCAAAGACTTTAATTATGACAGTTGCTCTTTGATTGAATGTATTTCTTTGCTGCAATCCATGTTGAATTCGCCCCATGCTTATAAGCAAAATAAAGCTTTCACTAAACATATTGTTGATGCCATGATGAAATCTTTTGAAAAAAGTTGGAATTGGAAATTTCTATTCCTAGAAAATTACATGATGAGTGGGAACCTACCATTAAGGTGAAGATTAAAAATTATGAGTGCTTTGCTTTATGTGATTTGGGTGCTAGTGTTTCCACGATTCCGAAATCTTTATGTGATGTGCTTGGTCTCACCAATATTGAAGAATGTTCCCTTAATTTGCACTTGGCGGATTCTACTATTAAAAAGCCTTTGGGAAGAATTAATGATGTTCTTATTCTTTCAAATAGGAACTATGTGCCCATATATTTTATTGTTCTTGATATTGATTGCAGTCCGTCTTGTCCCATTATACTTGGTAGACCGTTCTTACGCACTATAGGTGCCGTGATTGATATGAAAGAGGGAAATATTAGATTTTAGTTTCCACTAAGAAAGGGTATGGAACACTTCCCTAGAACAAGAATTAAGCCACCATATGAATCAATCATGAGGGCATCCTATGGATCCAAAACCAAAGATGACAATACTTGAATCTATGCGTTATGCCTAGCTAGGGGCGTAAAACGATAGCGCTTGTTGGGAGGCAACCCAATGAATAAATTTATTTTTGATTTTTCCTTTCCTTTTTTGAGTGTTAACACAATTATGCCTCTGTTATGATTGTGTTTTTATGTTTTATTTAGTGTTTGTGCCAAGTAGAGCCTTTAGGATGATTCATAAGATGAGTAGAAGTGATGCTGAATCTGAAACAGAAACTTTGCCTCCAATGTTCGAATTTTAATTTTTTACTGGAACATGATATTGAGCTGAAATTTTAACACAGTGTTTCTATACAAATTCTTTACTTTTTCCTAATTTTTCAGAATTTTTAGAGTTACAGAAGTATGGTTAGAGTACAGATTACTGCAGACTGTTGTGTTTAAGACAGATTCTGTTTTCGTTGCATTGTGTGCTTGTTTTGATGAATCTATGGCTTGTATTGAAGGGTATGAACCATGTTAAAGTTTAAATACAGTTGGTATAATGCAATAATAAAATATGAATGGGTTTGCAACAGCACCTAAAGTAGTGATTTGCTTTATTATACTAATGGATCTCACGAAGATTTTGTTGAGTTTTGTGTGATTGAAGTTTTCAAGTTTTGGGTGAGATCATGATGGATGAAGGAATAAGGAGTGAAAAGAGCCCAAGCTTGGGGATGCTACAGCACCCCCAAGATATATCCAAAGATAAACAAGCAACTAATCTTGGGGATGCCCCCGAGTGGCATCCCCTCTTTCTTCTAACGACCATCGGTATTTTACTTGGAGCTATATTTTTATTTGTCACATATCATGAGTTTTGCTTGGAGCGTCTTGTATCATTTGAGTATTTGCTTGCTTTTCTTGTTAGTTGGTCATTTGTATCCTTGCTGGACACACCTATTTGAGAAAGCCAAAATTATGCTATCATTTGTTAGAATCGCTCTATATGCTTCACTTAAACTTTTTGAGATATAGAATTGCTCTAGTGCTTCACTTATATCTTTATGCTCATGTGCTTCACTTAAATTTGTTTGAGCTTGTCAAAAATTAATGACAATATATGAAACTAGTCCCAAAGTGATAGATATCCAAGGAGGATATAATAAAAACTTTCATGATGATCATTGGACAAATTAAACTTGATTCCTTGTAATAGTTTTGAGTCATAGTGATAGTAATATGTGAGTCATGTTAGTGAGCAATTATGCTTTAGTAGGAATATTAGTGTTAAGGTTTGTGATTCCCTATGCATGCACGAAAGTCAATAGTTATGCAATGAAGTTATATCCTACTTATGGTGTATTATTCGGTGTTGTTTATGATCAATGCTCGCTTATGTGAATTTTCGTTTCTTGGTTGGTTGCTTCTCAATCTATTTGCTAGCCTCCATTTGTACTAAGTAGAAATACTACTTGTGCATCCAAAATCAATAAACCAAGTTTTGCCTTATGAGTCCACCATACCTACCTATATGTGGTATTTGCATGATGTTCCAAGCAAATTTGTATGTGCCATCTCTAAATTTCAAAATAAATTTTATCTTTTGTGTGCTCGTACCGCTCAAGAAACGGCAGGGAGTGTCCAATATTTTTCCATGCTATATGTGTTTTCTCAAGATGAGTGTTTATTCACTTGTCATTGCACGAGAGTATGGCGGTAATAGGGATGCCCATTCCCGAAATGAAAAAAAGAAAAAAATATTTACTTTATGTGGTCAAATAATAAATTCCTTGAAAAGTGTTGGTATGGAAGGTAACCGTTGATATGGCCAGCCATGGAAAGTGATAGAATGGTGGAAAAAGGAATAAACTTTATTTTCTGTTTGGGAACTGCCTATGATGTATCTAGCATGGAAAGTATTGTGAACTACTTTGTCATTTTCGTTGGCAGGAAAGGCATGCCACTCAAAATATTTTTCTCTTTCAATTTAAACTTTGAGCTCTAGCACCTCTACAAATCCCTACTTCCCTCTCCAAAGGGCCTATCCATTTACTTTATGCAATTTTTACTTTTACCTTGAGTCTCCATCTTCTCTTATAAAGCACCAACTAGGGGGCACTATGATCGTACTTGAGCATTGGGTATAGCTAATATTTGAGTGTGCTTCATGAATGGATCAATGATTGAGCATTATGGGATAGGGATAACTTTCTTTAGTGTTGATATTTTGAAAGACATGGTTGCTTGTTGGCATGCTTGAGTATTGAAGTCATTACGTTAAAGCTAGACTATTGCTTTGAATCATCTAAAAGTCCAAATGTCCATGCTACAAATGAAAAGAATGTGAGATGAACATGTTAGGCAGCATTCCACATCAAAAATTCTATTTTTATTATTTGCCTACTCGAGGACGAGTAGGAATTAAGCTTGGGGATGATGATACATCTCCAACGTAGCTATAATTTTTGCTTGTTCCATGCTGTTATATTATCATTCTTGGATGTTTTACAATCACTTTATAGCAACTTTATATCATTTTTTGGGACTGACCTATTTACATAGTGCCAAAGTGCCGGTTGTTGTTTTTGCTTGTTTTGTACTTCACAGAATATCAGTACCAAATGGAGTCCAATCACGATGAAACTTTTTGGAGATTTTTTTTGACCAGAAGACACCCAGTGGGCCAAAGAAGGGCCAGAGAGGTGGGTTGTGGAGAGCACAACCCACCAGGGCATGCCAGGGGGCCTCCGACGCGCCCTGATGGATAGTGCCCTCCACGGGGCCCCTCTCCACCGCCTCTGACGCCTATAAATACCCGAATATTCAGAAAACCCTAGGGGAGTCGACGAAAAACACATCCAGCCGCCGCAAGTTCCAGAACCTCGAGATCCAATCTAACACCATCACGGAGGGGTTCATCTTCTTCATAGGTGCCTCTCCGATGATGCGTGAGTAGTCCACCATAGACCTACGGGTCCGTAGGTAGTAGCTAGATGGCGTCCTCTCTCTCTTTTGATTCTCAATACAATGGTCTCTTGGAGATCTATTTGATGTAAACTTTTGCGGTGTGTTTGTTGGGATCTGATGAATTTTGAGTCCATCATCAGTTTCTATCCATGAATATTATTTGAGTCTTCTTTGATCTCTTATATGCATGATTACTTATAGTCTCGTATTTCTTCTTCGAAACTTTGGTTTAGTTAGGACGACCAGATCGATTTTTCTTTCCATGGGAAGAGGTGCTTTGTGATGAGTTCAATCTTGTGGTGTCCTTTCCCAGTGACAGAAGGGGCAGCAAGGCACGCATGTATCGTTGCCATTAAGGATAACAAGATGGGGTCTATTCCTACATGAATAGATCTTGTCTACATCATGTCATCGTTCTTATTGCATTACTCCGTTTTTCCATGAACTTAATACACTAGATGCATGCTGGATAGCGGTCGATGTGTGGAGTAATAGTGGTAGATGCAGGCAGGAGTCGGTCTACTTATCTTGGACGTGATGCCTATATAATGATCATCACCTTGGATGTCGTCATGATTATTTGAACTTCTATCAATTGCGCAACAATAATTTGTTCACCCACCGTGTGCTATACTCATGAGAGAAGCCACTAGTGAAACCTACGGCCCCCGGGTCTACTTTTCCAACATATTGCTTTCTGATCTATCTTTTTGTCTCTTTTGTTTTCAGATCTATTATTCCAAAAAAAACAAAAGTATATTGCTGCACTTTTTATTTGCTCTTTTTATTTTGTGTTCTTGAGAGATCTATCTCTCCAATCTATCATTATCTAATCTATCTTTTTACCGTAGAGATATTGAGAACCTCTCATTCGCGTCAGGTTGCAATTATTTGTTATTTGTGTGCAAGTGCTGCTTATTAGGTGGTGGTGATCCTCCTAATGGTTCGATACCTTGGTTTTATAACTGGGGGAAATACTTATCGTCGCTGTACTGCATCATCCCTTCCTCTTTGGGGGAAAAACCGACGCAGTCTCAAGCCACGTCACCCACCATCTTTCAACACCTGCCATGACAAAAAGTAAACGAAATTAGTACAACATAAAAAAATGAATACCTGACATGAATAATAATATGTATATAATTTAAGTTGGGATGCATACAAACTAATAATCGTCTGGATCGTCAATAAATGCATCATCATCATCACTATCACGCGTGTCATCATGAATGACGTGCTCATCTGGTTCAGCGGCTTCAACAGGTGGAAGGCCTTTATGTAATCAGTCAAGCATTGATAGGTCATCCGCAGCAGTAACCTCTTGTTCTTCCGGCTCTTCTTGTTCCGGTTCAGGGGTGAAGTCAGATTCACTGTCGCTGTCTACTTCCATGTTCTGGGGTGAAGAAGTAGAGCGGTTCTTGAAACTATTTTGGAAAGACGTGTTTCTTGGAAGAATTCTCCTTCATATGTGTGTGGGTTAATGTGAGCTTCATAATCCTCTTCATTGGGGGGAGGTGGTCTGTTACGTGGAGGTACTTCATAAATGACATCCCAACCATTTAGATTTGTATTAGTTTGGCAGGCCCACGCTAGATAGAAAACTTGGGTTGCATGTTGAGCCGTAATATAGACATCGGGAACATCTAAATGGGTGCTTTGTTTGATTTCGACTAGCCCTATATGTTCATGAGTCCTTCTAGTCTCCTTCGGCAGGAACCAATAGCATTTGAAGACTACGATGTTCGGTGGGTTTTCACCATAGAATACAAGTTCATAAATTACTTCAACTCTTTCATAATACTCGGTACCTCCTTCGCCGATAGCAGAGACACTAGAATTTGTAGATTTTCAGTTGGGCATAGATAGCTCTTTGCCAAAGGTACGAAAGCGATACCCGTTGATGTCGTATTTCTCAAATGAACGGACCTTATAGTCAAAACCATTAGCGACTTGTCTCAATTCGGCGTCCATAGACTCTGAATTAGCCTACCAGTTTAATACGAAAGGATTGTCGCATTAGCCGCAAATTATACCAAAAATGAAATGGTATATTAATGGTAATTACCGTTTGTTTGAACCAAGAGATGAAACCAGGATAGCCGCCTCCATGCTTTGCCAGAAGCTCATACTGTTCGATGGAATCCTTTTGGATTACCGCTCCATCCGACAATTTGGTAACGTATCGACTGTATCAAATATCCGGGAATAAGAGCAGTTCAAGGGAATTAGAAGTTGCGAAACAATGTACCGAGAACTTACTCGATGTACGGCCGCACTTTTGCTAGGTTGTTGAAGATGTACAACGAAATGGTCCGCCATTCTTCGACATCCAATGCTATTGGTTTCGAAGCACCGGCTGGTGCGAGCTTCCCTTTGAATAGGCTGAGGTTGGATCGACCTTTTTTAGGGTCGCCAACATTGTACCGAGGCTTCGGATTATGCAGATGATGATTTTTGGCTTCGTAGTGTGCTGTCACGAAGTTTGCCGCCTCCTCAGTAATGAATGCCTCGTCCATCGATGCTTCAATTCTACGTTTATTTTTACATTTTTCTTGAAGTGTCGTTTGCATCCTCTCAGTTTCATAGCACCAACGATTTTGCACGCCCCCCCCCAATCTTGCCTGGGTAGGGAGATGTAAAATCAAATGCAGCATTGGATTAAAGAAGCCCGGTGGAAAGATCTTCTCAAACTTGCAGAGCAACTCTGGCGCAAACTTTTCCATGTCATCTAGCACGCCAGGCGATATTTCTTTCGCACAAAGAACACAAAAGAAATAGCTCAGCTCCGCCAGTACTAGCCATTCATCCTCTGGGATAAAGCCACGCAACATCACCAGCATTACCCGCTGAAGCCATATGTCCCAATCATGACTCTTGAGACAAAAAAATCAATTTTTCAAGACTCGCTCCCCTCTTTAGATTCACTGCATACCCATCGGGGAACATCAAATGCACTTTCACCCACAAGATCATTTCCCTCATAGCTCCCCTTGTAAGATTGAACCAGGCCATTGGCTTCGTCCAGTTTCGCTTTCCTTTCGGTTGGCGCATGTTTTGTAACGGTCTATCACATAGAGTCTGCTGATAGACTCTAGCCTTAGGATTATCCTTTGACTTCCCCTCTATGCCCAACAATGTAGCAAAAAGGGCCTCCCCAAAATTCTTTTCAGTGTGCATCACGTCGATGTTGTGTGGAAGAAGGAGGTCTTTGAAGTAAGGCAGATCCCACAAGCATGTCATGTGAGTCCCGGCATGTTCCGAATTATACCCCTTGAAATACCCTGGACGCTCTGGATCAGGCCCGAGAGCGTTTAACTGATCCAGGATCTGTTGGCCTGTCAACGCAGGTGGTGCAGAGTTTTTGACAACTTTACCTTTGATGAAGTTCTTCTTGTCTTTTCTGAACTTATGGCGAGGATCCAGGAACTGTCTATGCAAGTCAAAGCAAGAAAACTTGCGGCCCGCCTGCAGCCAATGAAACTGAAGAGCTGCCTTGCATGTGGGGCACGGGAACCTTCCATGCGTACCCCAGCCAGCGAATAGCGCATACGGCGGCAAGTCATGCATCGAGTACATGTACCAGACATGCATTTTGAAGTTTTCTTTTCTAGCGGCGTCATATGTCTTGAACCCATCATCCCAAGCTTCTTGCAATTCATCTTAAGCGGCTGCATGTACACATTCATATTCTTCCCCAGATAGTTGGGCCCTGGAATTATCAACATTAGGAAAATGTTCTTTCTTTGCATTATCTGTCCGGGGGGGGGAGATTGAGTGGAATGACAAATACAAGCGAACAACTATATTGGGTTGCCGTCATACCAAATGGATTGAACCCATCCGTGCCGACGCAGACTCGAGGATGCCTTGGATATGCCGCTTTATCAGCATGTAATGCATCGAAGTGCTTCCACGCAAAAGCTTCCGATGTGTGTACCAACATCTGATTCCCATCTGCATCTAGTTCGGTTCTTTTTTTCAATTTGTGCCATGTCATCTGTCTGACCATCTCTTCGACCATGAAAAGGCGTTGAAGCCTTGGTATGATTGGCATGTACCGAAGAACATTAACTGGGATTTTGTTCTGCCTCTTCTCACCCATACCGTTATCTACCACAACATACCTAGAAGACTTGCAAATGGGACAATAGTTCAAGCTCGCATACTCAAGCCTAAATAAGGCACGCCCGTTCTCACAGGCATCTATCTTCTCATAGGGCATCTTAAGTGAATGGGGGGATTTTGTCCAACTGGTACAGGTTTGCAGGCATGACATGGCCTTTAGGTAGAAAGAGTCCAAATGGTGTCATCATCGCGTTGTAGCATTCTCTGCCCAAGTTGAATTGAGCCTTGAGAGCCATTACTTGCATGATGGCTGATACGTCTCCAACGTATCTATAATTTTTGCTTGTTCCATGCTATTATATTATCATTCTTGGATGTTTTACAATCATTTTATTACAACTTTATATCATTTTTTGGGACTAACCTATTGACATAGTGCCAAAGTGTCAGTTGCTATTTCTGCTTGTTTTTTACTTCGCAGAAAATCAATACCAAACGGGGACAAAATGCTGCGGGGATTTTTGTGGATTTTTTACGGACCAGAAGAAACCAAATGGGCCAAAGATCACCAGAAGAGGGGGCCCAGGGTGGCCAGCCCCCACCAGGGCACGCCAGAGGCCCCCTGGCACGGCTTGGTGGGTGCTGGGCACCTCGGGCACCCCCTCAACCGACTATCATGCCTATAAATTCCCAAGAAATCCAAAAATCCTAGGGGAGTCGATGAAACACAATTCCAGCCGCCGCAAGTTCCAGAACCTCGAGATCCAATCTAAACACCATCACGGAGGGGTTCATCTTCCTCATAGGAGCCTCTCCGATGATGTGTGAGTAGTCCACCATAGACCTACTAGTCCGTAGGCAGTAGCTAGATGGCTTCTTCTCTCTCTGTTATGATTCTCAATACAATGGTCTCTTGGAGATCTATTTGATGTAAACTTTTGCGGTGTGTTTGTTGGGATCCGATGAATTTTGAGTTTATGCTCAGTTTCTATCCATGAATATTATTTGAGTCTTCTTTGATCTCTTATATGCATGATTACTTATAGCCTCGTATTTCTTCTTTGAATCTTTGGTTTAGTTAGGCCGACTAGATCGATTTTTCTTGACATGGGAAGAGGTGCTTTGTGATGGGTTCGATCTTGCGGTGTTCTTTCCCAGTTACAGAAGGGGCAGCAAGACACGCATGTATCGTTGCTGTTAAGGATATCAAGATGGGGTCTATTCCTACATGAATAGATCTTGTCTACATCATGTCATTGTTCTTATTGCATTACTCCGTTTTTCCATGAACTTAATGCACTAGATGCATGCTGGATAGCGGTCGATGTGTGGAGTAATAGAGGTAGATGCAGGCAGGAGTCGGTCTATCTATCTTGGACATGATGCCTATATAATGATCATCGCCTTGGATATCGTCATGACTATTCGATTTTCTATCAATTGCCCAACAGTAATTTGTTCACCCACCGTGCGCTATACTCATGGGAGAAGCCACTAGTGAACCCTACGGCCCCCGGGTCTACTTTTCTATCATATTGCTTTCCGATCTATGTTTTTTGCAATCTTTGTTTTCAGCTCTACAAAACCAAAAACCCGAAAATATATTGCTGCATATTTACTCTTTTTATTTGTGTTCTTGAGAGATCTATCTCTCCTATATATCACTACCTAATCTATCAAATTACCATAGAGAGATTCACAACCTCTCTTTCGCGTCGGGTTGCAAGTATTTGTTGTTTGTGTGTAGGTGCTGCTTATTGGGTGGTGGTGATCCTCCTACTGGTTCGACAACCTTGGTTTCATAACTAAGGGAAATACTTACCGTCGCTGTGCTGCATCATCCCTTCCTCTTTGGGGAAATACCGATGCAGTCCAAGCCACGTGAAAGGAATTTATGGCGCCGTTGACGGGGAGGAAGGGGTCTCTTCTACGTGCCTATCGTAGGCGCCGAGGGACTCCATCATCATCTACTAGGTTCCTAATCACAAATCTCATCTCCTTGCAATTACATTATTTGCCATTTGCCTCTTGTTCTCGTCTCCCCCACTTCACCAATTTGCCGTTTTATTCGCCCTCTTTTTCGTTTGCCCTTTTTATTGCCGGATCTCTTCCTTGCTTGCAATCTTGTTTGCGTAGTCACGATGATTCAAGAGAATACCAAGTTGTGTGATTTTTCCAATACTAATAACAATGATTTTATTTGTACGCCTATTGCTCCTCCCGCCACTAGTGAGGAGTCTTGTGATATTATGCCGCTTTGTTGAATCTTGTCATGAAAGATCAATTTGGCGGTAATCCTAATGAGGATGCCGCGTCCCATCTAAACACTTTCATTGAATTATGTGATATGCAAAAGAAAAAAGATGTGGACAATGATATTGTCAAGTTGAAACTATTTCCTTTTTCCTTACGGGATCGTGCAAATATTTGGTTTTCATCTTTGCCTCGCAATAGTATCAATTCTTGGAATAAGTGCAAGGATGCTTTTATCACTAAGTATTTTCCGCTCGTGAAAATTATTTCCCTTAGGACGCAAATCATGAATTGTAAGCAACTTGAGCATGAACATGTTGCCCAATCTTGGGAAAGAATGAAGTTGATGATAAGAAATTGTCCTACACATGGTTTGAATCTTTGGATGATCATACAAAAAAAATGCGGGATTGAATTTTGTCTCTAGAAATCTTTTAGATTCCACCGCGGGTGGTACTTTTATGGAGATTACTTTTGGTGAAGCTACTAAATTGCTAGATAATATCATGGCTAATTATTCTCAATGGCATACCGAAAGAGCACCTACAAGTAAAAAAGTTAATTCGGTAGAGGAAATTAGTACTTTGAGTGATAAAGTTGATGCTTTGATGAAATTGGTTGCTAGTAAAAATGCTCCTATTGATCTTAATGATGTGGCTTTGTCTACTTTGATTGAGCAAAATAGCGAATCCATAGATGTGAATTTTGCCTCGCGCAACAATTTCAATAACAATGCGTATAGAGGTAATTTTAATCTTAGGCCTTTTCCTGGAAATTCCTCTAATAATTATGGTAATTCTTCCTACAATAATAATAGGAACACCTCTGATCTTGAGAGTAATATTAAAGAACAATGAGCAAAAGGCTTTCAACACTACGATAGAAGAAAAGTTGAATAAGATTGATGATATATCTAGAAGCATTGATAGAATTTCTCATGATGTTGAAAATCTCAAGTTGAAAGCTTTTGTACCTAAGATTGATGAATCTATTAAAGCTTTATATGTCTCCATGGATGAAAGTAAGAAAATAACCGCTATGCTTAGAGCTAAAAGACAAATCTTAGAAAAATCGTCTTCTAGTGATTGCCGTTACAAGAATGATGTAGATCTCAAAGTGATTGGTGTTTCTTCTATTGATTCCTTGTTTAGTAATGTTAAAATTTATAATGAAGGGACTTAAGTAGAGTCAACTTTATCTAGAAGGCGTCCCAATAATTTGGAAGGTGAAAATCTTGATGAAAGTGGGTTTGAAGAGGTCAAAACTTTAACTAGTGATGTGCCCACTATCTTGGATTGCGAAGATTTTAACTATGATGGTTGCTCCTTGATTGAATGTATTTCTTTGTTGCAATCTATGTTGAATTCACCCCATGCTTATGAGCAAAATAAAGCTTTTACTAAACATATCGTTGATGCCATGATGAAATCTTTTGAAGAAAAGTTGGAGTTGGAGATTTCTATTCCTAGAAAATTACATGATGAGTGGGAACCTACCATTAAGGTCAAGATTAAAAATTATGAATGCTTTTCTTTGTGTGATTTGGGTGCTAGTGTTTTCACGATTCCAAAATCTCTATGTGATGTGCTTGATCTTACCAACATTGAAGAATGTTCTCTTAATTTGCACTTGGCGGATTCTACTATTAAAAAGCCTTTGGGAAGAATTAATGATGTTCTTATTCTTGCAAATAGGAATTATGTGCCCATTGATTTTATTGTGCTTGATATTGATTGCAATCCGTCTTGTCCCATTATACTTGGTAGACCGTTTTTACGCACTATAGGTGCCGTCATTGATATGAAAGAAGGCAATATTCGTTTTCAATTTCCCTTGAGAAAGGGTATGGAACACTTCCCTAGAACAAGAATTAAGCCAGCATATGAATCAATCATGAGGGCATCCTATGGATCCAAGACCAAAGATGACAAAATTTGAATCTATCCAATATGCCTAGTTAGGGGCGTAAAACGATAGCGCTTGTTGGGAGGCTACCCAATGAATAAATAAATTTTTGCTTTTTTACTTTCTGTTTTTGAGTGTTGACACAATTATGACTCTATTATGATTGTGTTTTATGGTTTATTTAGTGTTTGTGCCAAGTAGAACCGTTAGGATTATTCATAGGATGAGTAGAAGTGATGCTGAATCTGAAACAGAAACTTTGCGTCCAGTATATGAATTTTCATTTTTTTCTGGAACGTGATCTTGAGCTGACATTTTAACACAGTGTTGCTATACAAATTCCATACGTTATCCTAATGTTTCAGAATTTTAAGAGTTACATAAGTATGGGTAGAGTACAGATTAGTACAGACTGTTCTGTTTGAGACAGATTCTGTTTTTGTTGCATTGTGGGCTTGTTTTGATGAATCTATGGCTTATATTGAAGGGTATGAACCATTCTAAAGTTAAAATACAGTAGGTATAATGCAATTATAAAATTTGAATGGGTTTACAACAGTACCTAAAGTAGTGATTTCCTTTCTTATACTAACGGATCTCATGAAGATTTTGTTGAGTTTTGTGTGATTGAAGTTTTCAAGTGTTGGGTTAGATCATGATGGATGAAGGAATAAGGAGTAGCAAAAGCCTAAGCTAGGGGATGCTACCGGACCCCCAAGATATATCCAGAGAGTAACAAGCAAATAAGCTTGGGGATGCCCCGAGTGGCATCCCCTCTTTCTTCTAACAACCATCGGTATTTTACTTGGAGCTATATTTTTATTCGTCACATATCATGTGTTTTGCTTGGAGCGTCTTGTATCTTTGCTTGCTTTGTTTGTTAGTTTTTCCTTTGTATCCTTGCTATACACACCTATTTGAGAAATCCAAAATCATGCTATGATTTGTTAGAATTGCTCTATGTGCTTCACTTAAACTTTTTGAGCTATAGAATTGCTCAAGTGCTTCACTTATATCTTTTTGAGCACGGTGTGCTTGGAAACTTTTGTAGAAATACTCTCATGCTTCACTTAGATTAATTTGAGAGTTAGTAAAATTTTGAAGAAATCCTCTCATGCTTCACTTATACCTTTTTGAGAGATGAAATCTTTATGCTCATGTGCTTCACTTAAATTTGTTTGAGCTTGCCAAAAAGCAATGGCAATATATGAAACTAGCCCCAAAGGGATAGATATCCAAGGAGGATATAAAAAAACTTTCATGAAGATCATTGGACAAATTAAACTTGATTCCTTGTAATAGTTTTGAAACATGATGATAGTAATATGTGAGTCATGTTAATGAGTAATTATGCTTAGTAGAAATATTGGTGTTAAGGTTTGTGATTCCCTATGCATGCATGAAAGTCAATAGTTATGCAATGAAGTTACATCCTACTTGTGGTGCATTATTCGGTGTTAGTTATGTTCAATGCCCACTTATGTGATTTTTCGTTTCTTGGTTCGTTTGCTTCCCAATCTATTTGCTAGCATTCATTTGTACTAAGTAGAAATACTACTTGTGTATCCAAAATCCTTAAACCAAGTTTTGCCTTAAGAGTCCACCATACCTACATAAATGCGGTATTTCCATGCCGTTCCAAGCAAATTTGTATGTGCCATCTCTAAATTTTCAAAATAAATTTTCTCTTTTGTGTGCCCGTACCGCTCATGAAACGGTGGGGAGTGTCCAATATTTTTCCATGCTAGATGTGTTATTCTCAAGATGAGTGTTTATTCACTTGTCATTGCACGAGAGTGCAGCGGTAATAGGGATGCCCATTCCCTAAATGAAAATGAAAAAAATATTTACTTTATGTTGTCAAATAATAAATTCCTTGGAAAGTGTTGGTATGGAAGGCAACCGTGGATACGGCCCGCCATCGAAAGTGAAAGTTTGGTGGAAAAAGGAATAAACTTTATTTTCTGTTTGGGAACCGCCTATGATGTATCTAGCATGGAAAGTATTGTGAGCTACTTTGTCGTTTTCGTTGACAGGAAAAGCATGCCACCCAAAATATTTTTTCTCTCTCAATTTAAAACTTTGAGCTCTGGCACCTCTACAAATCCCTACTTCCCTCTGCGAAGGGCCTATCTATTTACTTTATGCAATTTTTGTTTTTCCTTTGAGTCTCCATCTTCTCTTATAAGCACCAACTAGGGGGCACTATGATCGTACTTGAGCATTGGGCATAGCTAATATTTGAGTGTGTTTCACGAATGGATCAATGATTGAGCATGATGTGATAGGGATAACTTTCTTTAGTGTTGATATTTTCGAAGACATGGTTCCTTGTTGACATGCTTGAGTATTGAAGTCATTATGTTAAAACTAGACTATTACATTGAATCATTTACAAGTCCAAATGTCCATGCTATACAAAGAAGAAAAGAATATGATGAACATGTTAGGCAACATTCCACATCAAAAATTCTGTTTTTATCATTTACCTACTCGAGGACAAATAGGAATTAAGCTTGAGGATGCTGATACGTCTCCAATGTATCTATAATTTTTGCTTGTTCCATGCTGTTATATTATCATTCTTGGATGTTTTACAATCATTTTCTTACAACTTTATATCATTTTTTGGGACTAACCTATTGACAAAGTGCCAAAGTGCCAGTTGCTATTTTTGCTTATTTTTTACTTCGCAGAAAATCAGTACCAAACGGAGACAAAATGCTGCGGGGATTTTTGTGGATTTTTTACGGACCATAAGAAACCAGATGGGCCAAAGATCACCAGAAGAGGGGGCCCAGGGTGGCCAGCCCCGACCAGGGCACGCCAGAGGCCCCCTGGCGTGGCCTGGTGGGTGCTGGGCATCTCGGGCACCCCCTCAACCGACTATCATGCCTATAAATTGCCAGGAAATCCAAAAACCCTAGGGGAGTTGACGAAACACAATTCCAGCCGCCGCAAGTTCCAGAACCTCGAGATCCAATCTAAACACCATCACGGAGGGGTTCATCTTCCTCATAGGTGCCTCTCCGATGATGCGTGAGTAGTCCACCATAGACCTACGGGTCAGTAGGCAGTAGCTAGATGACTTCTTCTCTCTCTCTTATGATTCTCAATACAATGGTCTCTTGGAGATCTATTTGATGTAAACTTTTGCGGTGTGTTTGTTGGGATCCGATGAATTTTGAGTTCATGATCAGTTTCTATCCATGAATATTATTTGAGTCTTCTTTGATCTCTTATATGCATGATTACTTATAGCCTCGTATTTCTTCTTCGAATATTTGGTTTAGTTAGGCCGACTAGATCGATTTTTCTTACCATGGGAAGAGGTGCTTTGTGATGGGTTCGATCTTGCGGTGTTCTTTCCCAGTGACAGAAGGGGCAGCAAGATACGCATGTATCGTTGCTCTTAAGGATAACAAGATGGGGTCTATTCCTACATGAATAGATCTTGTCTACATCATGTCATCGTTCTTATTGCATTACTCCGTTTTTCCATGAACTTAATACACTAGATGCATGCTGGATAGCGGTCGATGTGTGGAGTAATAGAGGTAGATGCAGGGAGGAGTCGGTCTATCTATCTTGGACGTGATGCCTATATAATGATCATCGCCTTGGATATCGTCAGGACTATTCGATTTTCTATCAATTGCCCAACAGTAATTCATTCACCCACCGTGCGCTATACTCATGAGAGAAGCCACTAGTGAACCCTACGGCCCCCGGGTCTACTTTTCTATCATATTGCTTTCCGATCTACGTTTTTTGCAATCTTTGTTTTCAGATCTACAAAACCAAAAACCCAAAAATATATTGCTGCATATTTACTCTTTTTATTTGTGTTCTTGAGAGATCTATCTCTCCTATCTATCACTACCTAATCTATCTTATTACCGTAATGTGATTGACAACCTCTCTTTCGCGTCGGGTTGCAAGTATTTGTTGTTTGTGTGCAGGTGCTGCTTATTGGGTGGTGGTGATCCTCCTACTGGTTCGATAACCTTGGTTTTCTAACCGAGGGAAATACTTACCGTCGTTGTGCTGCATCATCCCTTCCTCTTTGGGGAAATACTGACGTAGTCCAAGCCATGTCAATGGCATCCAACTGACAAAGCTCAGTGTGCTCGTGGAGATGACGTTTTGAAACCCCAACATTTCATAGAAGGCCTTTGCAGATTCCTCCATCTCATCGTCGGAATCCCGAGCATCATCAAAGTCTTGCACCATGTCTTCGATCCTGGTACCATGCTCGTCGGTGCGACGACGAACCACCTCATCTCTGGTACGTTGGGCAGGCTCACCATGAAATGTCCACACCGTATAATCAGGCGTAAAACCCCACTTCTGCAGGTGTTTACCCATTTCACCCTCTGTTCTTTGTTTAAAGTTGTCGCACCTAATATAGAGGCACCAGGTTTTTCTCTTGCCATTTGCAAATGCGGCTTTCACAACCCCTTGGTTTTTGTTAACCATTCATTGGTCATGTCTTTCTGACTATTGTGACCGGTGTATATCCACGCACGATCGTTCATCTTGCCTAGCTACTAAACACACAAGAAATATATATATAATCAGCATATATATATATATATATTCATCAGTTAATCAAGTTTGTCAATTTTATTACGTCCATGCAACCTACACGCTAATAGGTAAAGATAGGTCCTAATCCCACCCGAGTATGTGTAGATTGGATTCGTTTTCCCATGCTCTACTCCGGATCCGATGCAGAATTTCGGCAGCACCTCCCCATTGTTCTCCTGATACATGTCTTGTTATTAAACAGAGAGGGTGTGTTCCCGGAGAATAACAAGGAGGCACTGACGAAATGCTACATCGGATCCGGAGCAGAGCATGGGAAAACGAACCCAATCTACACATACTCGGGCTGTCCATGGATAACGTTGGACAATTCAAAAGAATCACGGTTATAAATATGCAAATGCATGCATATTTATAGCTGTAACCCTTTCGAATGGGAGACACATAGGTTACGAGACTTGACATGAAAATAAAATGTAGTGTCATCGGCATGAACACCGGAACAGAGCAAATAGGGGAGGGTTGGGGTGCAGATGACAGTAGTGCTCACCACAAGACCGTGTAGGTGAGGTAGTGTAACGAGAACGGGACCAGCAGTGCTCGTGGAGGTGAATAGAAGATCCCCTGCACATGAAAAGCACAGGCACAACGCCACAACCAACATAAGCTCCGCGGAACAATCTAATCAACAACATCTAACCTAACGAAAAAAGACACTTTAAAAAAATAAAAACAACATACATTAATTCCATCTAGCAACATAGAACATCCACCCATCAACAACATCTACTCAACAACATATTTGTTAAACTAGAACATCCATCCATCAACAACATCTAATCAACCCTCGTTCTTCACCGCCGGTCCTCTCTCATGCTCGCACATATTTGTTAAACTAGTTACAAAAAAATCACATATACATTAGTTCCTAAATCCTAAATTCCTAAATCACATATACATTCATCTATAAAGATCCATTATTTTCTAAATCACATATACATTCATCTATAAAGATCCATTATTTCCTAAATCACATATACATTCATCTATAAAGATCCATTATTTCCTAAATCACATATACATTCATCTAAAAAAAGAAAAAGGAGCTCACCGGCAGGAGGGGTCAAGCAGCGGCGCCGGGGCACGGGCTGGCCGGGGGGTGCTGGCCGGGGTAGGGGCTGGTCGGGGCGGTGGCTGGCTTGGGCGACGACAGGCGGGGGTGGGGCTGGCCGCGGCGATGACGGGCGGGGGCGGGGCTGGCCGGGGCGGGGGCGGGGCGGGCGGGGTTGGCCGGAGCTGTGGCTGGCCGCGGCGACGATGGGCGGGGGCTGGCCGGGGCGGGGCGGGCGGGGCTAGCTGGGGCGGGGGAGTGTCTGGGAGGGCCCGAGCTGAGGCGGTGGCTCGCCGGGGCGACGACGGGCAGGGGCGAGGCTGGCCGGGGAGGGGGCGGGGCGGGCGGGGTTGGCCGGGGCGGCGGCGGAGAGAGAGAAAGAGAGGGGAGGGAGGAGGTGCGGTGGTGGGGGAAGGGGATCGAGGGAGGTGTGCAGTGTGGGTGGAGAGAGAGGGGGAGAGGGGGGAGAGAGGGGGGTGGGGGGAGACAACCGTTAGATAGGGACCCTCTTTGCCATCCGGTAGCGGACGGCAAAGAGTGTTCCAGCGGACGGCATATAGTCCGTCCGTTTGCCCTAGCCAGGTCCACAGTCTAGTGGGACCCAGCTAGGCTCTTTGTCGTCTGCCTTTGGTCTCTTTGCCTTCCGCAAATATTATCTTTGCCATCAGTGCTTTCTTTGCCGTCTAATTTCAGAAGCTAGCGGCAAAGACCTTCTTTGCCTTGAGCTGGCTGATGGCAAAGACCTGACTGATGGCAAATTCTCTGATTCATGTAGTGGGAGGAGGATGAGCTGTAACCCTCCCATGCGCGTGTCTACCCGGCGCCCGACACCGAAGTCGTGGACATCTCCGACGACGATAGCTAGTGTACTGCGTATTATATATACGTAGGATTTTTTGCATGCTTTGTATGGATCTAGGGGTTGAAATATGAGAGACTCGGATGCATAGTAGCAAATTTGATACGTGACCGGTCACTGTCCTGGACGCGCCCGGACGCGTCCCCAGCATATAGTGACGGATTTGCCAAGTCAACAACTATCATCTCTCTTCTGCCCCCCTCCTCGTCCCGGGCTCTCCACGCCACATCCGAAGTAAGATAATGGCGGTGGCAACGAGCATGGGAGTGACAACGCTAGCTGAGTTGGTCAATTGTGAGGAATGGCTGCGCTCAACAACGACATCCAACCCGTTCTTCTCAGCCATCCATGGATTCCGACACACTGGTCCCTTTTGATATATATATCAGTATGAACAAGTTTATAGTGGAAATCACAAGATCTATTGGGATCTGAGATGTATTATAGCTGTAAGAGTAACGAAAGTATCTAGGGTTCTAGCCCATAGTTGATAATTGGGAGAATTCAGAATGAGCATGCCAGCCACGTTCCGGTTGTTAAGTGATATGTCTCCAACGTATGTATAATTTTTGATTGTTCCATGCTATTATATTATCTATTTTGGATGTTTTATATGCATTAATATGCTATTTTATATTATTTTTGGGACTAACTTATTAACCTAGTGCCCAGTGCCAGTGTCTGTTTTTCCTTGTTTTTGAGTATTGTAGAAAAGGAATATCAAACGGAGTCCAAATGGAATAAAATTCTACGATGATGTTTCTTGGACCAGAAGGAACCCATGAGGCTTGGAGAAGAGGCCAGAAGACCTACGGGTGGGCCACAAGCCACCAGGGCGCGCCCCTGGGGGGCGCCCCTGGCTTGTGGGCCCCCCGTAGCTCCTCCAACCCTAATTCTCCGCCTATAAATTCAGAAATATTCCCCCAATACCAAAGAGAACCACGATAATACTTTTCCGCTGCCGCAAGCCTCTTTTCCCATGAGATCCCATCCTGGGGCCTTTTCCGGTATTCTGCCGGAGGGGGATTCGATCACGGAGGGCATCTACATCAACACCATTGCCCCTCCGATGACGCGTGAGTAGTTCACCTCAGACCTTCGGGTCCATAGCTAGTAGCTAGATGGCTTATTCTCTCTCTATGATCTTCAATACCATGTTCTCCATGATCTTCATGGAGATCTATCCGATGTAATACTCTTTTGCGGTGTGTTTGTCGAGATCCGATGAATTGTGGATTTATGATCAGATTATCTATGAATATTATTTGAATCTTCTCTGAATTCTTATATGCATGATTTCATATCTTTGCAAGTCTCTTCGAGTTATTGGTTTGGTTTGGCCAACTAGATTGGTAATTCTTGCAATGGGAGAAGTGCTTAGTTTTGGGTTCAATCTTGCGGTGTCCTCACCCAGTGACAAAGTAGGGGTAGCGAGGCATGTATTTGTATTATTGCCATCAAGGATAAAAAGATGGGTTTTCATCATATTGCTTGAGTTTATCCCTCTACATCATGTCATCTTACTTAATGCGTTACTCTGTTCTTCATGAACTTAATACTCTAGATGCAGGCAGGAGTCGGTCGATGTGTGGAGTAATAGTAGTAGATGCAGAATCGTTTCGGTCTACTTGATACGGACGTGATGCCTATATGCATAATCATTGCCTTGGATATCGTCATAACTATGCGCTTTTCTATCAATTGCTCGACAGTAATTTGTTCACCCACCGTATTATTTTCCTTCAAGAGAGAAGCCTCTAGTGAAACCTATGGCCCCCGGGTCTATTTTCCATATTATATTTTCAGATCTATAAACCAAAAATACCAAAAATACTTTGCTGCAATCTATTTACTTTTATTTTACTTTTTTTTAGTAATCTTTTATATCTATCTCTATCAGATCTCATCCTTGCAAGTAACCGTGAAGGGATTGACAACCCCTTTATAGGGTTGGGTGCAAGAGTTTGATTGTTTGTGTAGGTGCAAAGATTGGGGCCTTGCTTGTACCTCCTACTGGATTGATACCTTGGTTCTCAACAACTGAGGGAAATACTTATCTACTTTGCTGCATCACCCTTTCCTCTTCAAGGGAAAACCAACGCAAGCTCAAGAAGTAGCATTAAGTAGACTGACCTTTTACACTCAGAGTGAAAAGTAAAGATAAGAAATAATGCTGAATCATCTAAAGGCGGTGACTGGTCCTAGCGTAGGAGGAACTATGAGCCGTCCGATATAGCTAAACCAATATTGCCGGAATAGCTACACCTAACTAAGATGCAGGTTTAGGGCCTGACATTACCCCCTTCTAAAGATTCGACGAGTCCTCACGTTGCCTGTTCCCTTGCACGCGAAGCTTGAGTTTTACTCTTAAAGAAGCCCAGAAAGGAATATTTTACAAAATCTACATCTTCCCATGTAACATCATATGGCGGCAGCTTTTCCCTTTGGATGTACCATTGTACCACTGGTTGGTTGTTTCTTGGGATTTGTCCGACCTGGAGAACTTCAACCAGACCAGTCTTGATAGTTCCATCAGTATTTACCATAGGTAAATTAGGAGTGGGGATAGATTTGTTGCCGATGTGTTTCTTTAGTTGACTGACATGAAAAACAGGATGGATTTTCACATGTTCTGGGAATTGTAGTTTATATGCCAATATGCCTATCTTTTGCACAATCATAAAAGGACCATAGTACCTGTTTTGCAACTTAAGAGCTCCTCTGAATCCAAAAGCTGCTGATCTGTACAGCGTCATTTTCAGATAAACCATTTCGCCTACTTAAAAGCTTCTTTCAACTCTGTTGGCATCTGCATAACATTTCATTGTTTGTTGAGCTTGGAGTAAGTTGGTTTTCAACTGTTCCAGCATTTGTTGTTTGGCAGACAGAAAATTATGAGCTTCTTCCTCTTCAGGACCAGAGTTTGCAAGTTCAAAGATCAGTGGTGGGGGAAAACCATAAAGTGCTTGGAAGGGAGACATTTCGATAGCACTGTGATAGGTAGTATTGCACCAGTATTCTTCTAGAGATAACCAAGAACTCCACTTCTTTGGCTCATCTATAGTCATACATCCCAGATATGTTTCTACACATTGATTTACCCTCTGTGTTTGACCATCTGTTTGTGGGTGATAAAATGTAATGTATCTTAGTTCACTTTTCAAAGCAGCAAAAATATCTTTCTAGAGTTTGCTTGTAAAAATTATATCTCTGTCTGAGATAATTAACTGTGGAGGGCCATGTAATCTCAAAATGTTATCAATAAATGTTTGTGGTACACTCAAAATTGTGTAAGGATGTGATAGAGGAATGAAATGAGCATATTTGGTGAATCTGCTCACTACCACTAGAATTACTTCTTTGCCATTTGAATTTGGAAGACCTTCAATAATATCCAAGGAAATTTGTTGCCAGGCCATGCTAGCTATTAGGAGAGGTTCTAGTAGACCAGGCTGCAAACCGTTTTCATGTTTTGCTCCGATGGATAGGACAAGCTACAACAAAAGACTCCACCTCTGCTTTCATGCTAGTCTAATAAAAGATGCTTTCAACTCTTTTATAAGTAGCCCTTCTACCAGAGTGACCCCCTATAGGAGAGATGTGTAAAGCACTGATCAACCTAGATGTCAAAACAGACACATTTCAAACTAGAATTCTTCCTTTATATCTAATGATACCAGCAACTAACTAATAATCAGATATACTATCACTAGATTGTAGTAGTAACTGTTCCAAGAGCTTTTTAGTAGCTAGATCTTGTTGGTAACTTGCCACAAGCTCTTCCAGCCAAACTAGAGTTACAGAAGATAGTGCCATGCATGAAGGCAACACTCTTGATAAAGCATCTGCAACTTTGTTGTGCATTCCTTTTTTATATTGTATTTTGAATTTGAATTCTAATAGTTTCATCATCACCTTGTGCTGCACTCCCTTGGTAATTTTCTGATATGTGATGAATTTTAGAGATTGCTGATATGTTTTTATTAACAATTCTCTACCTAGCAGATAGTGTCTTCATCTTTTAAGAGCTTCTAAAATAGCTAAAGCTTTCATTTTCATATGTGGAAAGTGCTGCATTTGTTGGAAAAAGTGTTGAACTATAAAAAGCTAAGGGTCCCCCGTGTTGCATTAATATTGCGCCAATTCCTTTGCCACATGCATCGGTTTCAAGAACAAAAGGTTGAGAAAAACCAGGCAATGCCAACACTGGAGCTGTAATCAAGCTTGTTGCAACTGCTGGAAAACTTTGTCATGTTCACTTCTCCAATGAAATTGTCCTTTCTTTAGAAGGTTATGTAGTGGTCTACAGATAAGGCCATATCCTTTGTTGAATCTTCTATAATACCCTGGTAAACCCAAAAAGCTTCTGAGTTTAGTAACAATATCAGGTATTGGCCATTCAGCAATAGCTTGAATTTCTTTGGGTCAGTTGCAACTCCTTCAGCAGATAGTACATGCTGAAGATACTCCACTTGATGCATAGCAAAGACAAACTTAGATAGTTTGGCACATAACTTACTATCTCTGAGAAAGCTCAAAACCAACTGTAAGTGTTCCATGTGTTCTTGTAAGGTCTTGCTATAAATCAATATATCATCAAAGAAGATTAGAACAAATTTTCTGAGATATGGAACAAAAATGTTGTTCATAAGTGCTTGAAAAGTTCCTGGTGCATTGGATAAACCAAATGGCATTACTAAATACTCAAAAATTACCAAGGAATGTTCTAAAAGTTGTTTTATGTATATCATCAGGGTGCATCCTTATTTGATGATACCCGGCTCTTAAGTCCAACTTAGAGAAGTATTTTGCTCCATGTAATTCATCCAACAAATCTTCAATTACTGGTATCGGAAATTTGTTCTTCACTGTAGCTTAATTCAATTTTCTGAAGTCTGTGCACAGTCTCATAGAGCCATCTTTCTTCTCTACCAAAATCACATAAGGTGCATAAGGACTTTGGTTATGTCTTATAAGGTGCCAACAATTTCTTTATCTGTTCTTCCATCTCTTGCTTCTGCATGTATTGTTTCCAAACTATTGAAAATAGCAATAGCAATAGTCTGTTTGCCATGCCAAGTAAAGCTGAATGTGTTTTTAGGAACATTAAATGCTATAGCCCTCACTAGTGCAAACCAATCATATCCCAGAATAATGTCATGACTTGGTAATTGCAATAACCTAAAAGTGTGTATTATTGTGAACTTGGCAATGTGGAACTGACAATTTGGAGCTACAACATTTGAAAGGATCGATATGGTTGACTAGAGAGGGGGGGCCTAAATAGGAAACTACCATTTTTTATTTTTTTCTTAACAAATTAGGTTTAGCAACGAATAGGCAGTCTAGAGATGCAACTAGGTGAACAACCTATATGATGCTAACAAGAACAACAGTAACAAGCATGCAAAGGATAACACACAAGTAGAGCTTGCCCAAAGTAAAGGTAAGAAATAACCACAAGTGGAGCCGGTGGAGACGAGGATGTGTTACCGAAGTTCCTTCCCTTTGAGGGGAAGTACGTCTCCGTTGGAGCAGTGTGGAGGCACAATGCTCCCCAAGAAGCCACTAAGGCAATCGTATTCTCCTCATGCCCTCGCACAATGCAAGATGTCGTGATTCCACTAGTGGTGCCTTTGAAGGCGGCGACCGAACCTTTACAAACAAGGTTGGGGCAATCTCCACAACTCAATTGGAGGCTCCCAACACCACCACGGAGCTTCACCATAATGGATTGTGGCTCCGAGGTGACCTCAACTGTCTAGGGTGCTCAAACACCCAAGAGTAACAAGATCCGCAAGGGATTTTTAGTGGGGGGAATCAAATTTCTCTTGGTGGAAGTGTAGATTGGGGCCCTCTCAACAAAACCCTAGAATATCAACAAGTTTTGTTAGCTAGGGAGAGAGATCGGACAGAAATGGAGCTTGGAGCAACAATGGAGCTTGGGGATGGAAGAGGTGGTCTTCTTGGGAAAGAAGACCTCCTTTATATAGTGGGGGAACAAATCCAACCGTTACCCCCTCTCAGCCCGCACACAAGCGGTAGTACCGCTCATGGCAGCTACACAGGCACTGGCCCGGGGCCACGAGCCGGTAGTGCTGCCTGAGCGGTACTAAAGCTCGCCCCAGCGGTAGTACCGCTGGGGTTGTAGTGCAGTGGCGCTCGAACTTAGGGCGGCGCCAGAAGCAAAGGTAGTACTACTGAAGCGGTACTACTACTCGCATGAGTGGTACTACCGCCTACACGCAGTAGTGCATTGATATGTCTCCAACGTATCTATAATTTTTTATTGTTCCATGCTGATATATTATCATTCTAGGATACTTTTTGGGTCTTTATTTACCAATTTATAATATTTTTGAACACTTACCTATTGACCCAGTGCCAAGTGACAGTTGTTGTTTTCTACGTGTTTTTCACTTTGCAGGTTTACTATACCAAATGAAGTCCAATTGCCACGAAACTTTTTGACGATTTTTTCTGGACAAAAACAAGACCTAGAAGCTTCGGAAGATGGCTGGGAGCCGCACCAGGGCCCAACAAGCCATCAGGGCGCGCCCCAGGGGGGTCGCGCCCTGATGGCTTGTGGCCCCCTGGTGGCCCTCCGACGTCGTTCTCTGGCCTATAAATTCTCTAATATCGTGAAAACCCCGGAGGCAGTCCCGAAACCCTTTTTCCGCTGCCGCAAGTCTCTGTTCCGCCGTGAGGCCATCTGGAGCTCCGTTCTGAAACCCTGCCATAGGGGGATCGATCATGGAGGGCCTCTACATCAACCTTGCTGCCCTCATGATGATGTGTGAGTAGTTCACCACAGACCTACGGGTCCATAGCTAGTACATAGATGGCAATCTCTCTCTCTTATGATCTTCAATACAATCATCATCGCATCTTCGCTTTGATCTATCCGATGTAATCCTATTGTGCGGTGTGTTTGTTGGGAACCGATGAATTGTGGGTTTATGTTCAGATTATTCATGATAAATATTTGAGTCTTCTCTGAATTCTAATTATGTCTCTTATGTGCATGATCATTATAGCTTCGTAATTCTCTCTGATCTATTGAAATAGTTTGGCCAACTAGATTGATATTTCTTCGGTGAGAGAGGTGTGTTGTGGTAGGTTCAACCTGATAAGTTTCTATATCCCAGTGACAAAAAGGGAGAAGATGCGTCTTTGTGTTGTTGCTACTAAGGATAAAACTATGGGGTTTATTCATATTGATTGAGTATTCTTTGTCTTCATTATGTCATTATTCTCCAAGCATTACTCTGTTTTACTTAATACTCTAGATGCATGCTGGATATCGGTCGATGGGTGCAGTAATAGTAAAAGGCGCAGGCAGGAGTCGGCATATTTGCTTATGGACGTGATGCCTATATACACATGATTTGTTATCCGCATAACTATCCGCTTTTCTATCAATTGCCCAACAGTAATTTGTTACCCACTGTATGTTTCGTACATGAGAGATGCCGCTAGGGAACACTATGGCCCCCGGGTCTATTCACCTATATATTTACAAAAGCTATTATTACCTCTCTGCTTTTATTTATCTTTTATTTTATTTTGCATTTTATAATTATCTACACAACTCATTTGCTTGCAAATAACGAGATCAAGGGGATTGACAACCCTCTTGCCCGCGTTGGGTGCAAGTTGTTTGCTCTTTTGTATGCAGCCGCTGAAGACAGCTGAGGATTTATATTCCTATTGGTTCGATAAACCTTGGTTTCATAACTGAGGGAAATACTTACCCACTTTGTGCTGCAATAACCCGTTCCTCTTCATGGGAAACCCAACGCATATCACAAGTATCAGGAAGGATTTGTGGCACCGTTGCCGGGGAATATCATCATCAATTATTAAGTAACTTCACACAAATTATCATTCACTTGTTCTTCTTTTTATTTGCTGCTATATTTAGTTTGTCTCATAAAAATCAAAAAATACAAAAATATTTATCTTTGCTTGTTTTGCTTGTTACCTTGCTCGCTTGCCTAGCTATGTTATCTTTATCTTTATAAAAACCAAACAAAAAGTAAAAGGCAAAAATAAAGATAAATGGATCCTCATCCACTTGCTAATATTTTCAAAAGACCCAATTGTGTTGAACCAATTGCTACTGAGTTGAGTGCACTAGATTTTCCTTATGAAGCCTTGCTTGAAAATCATGAATCTAAAAATTGTGATGAAGTGTTAAAAGAAATTTATAAAGTGATTCATGATAGTCCCTTGAATGAAAAGAATGATTGCCATGTTGCTAGTATAAATTCTATGAATATCAATTGTGCTATTGATCATGATTGGGGTGATAATCATGAGGTTCCTTGTGATCTTGATAATTCTAGCCTTCATGATGAATCTATTATTGAGTATGATATTCGCAACACTACTAAGGGCCTGTTCTGGAACTTCCTAGCTTCTTCAAAACTTCCCATAGCTAGCTTCTCACGTCGCTTCTTGCTTCTCCTAGTGATATGGAAAACGTTCTGGATGCGGTCAGCTTCTCCCAGCGCCTAGTTGGACTGGCAGCCCAGCTGGGGCGCTAAAGGCCTGCTTGCTGCCACCTTGGGCCGGCTGGAAAAAGCCCACTTTGAAGCAGTACACATATCTTATTTGTTTTTGCAATTTCTGAAGTTTGAGGCAGCACAGGTATCTGAATGTTTTTTGCAATTTCCATTAATAGTACAATAACCTCACTTCATGTGTACAGCAGCCAAACACATATCTGAGCTTTGAACTCATGTTTACAGCAGCGAAACTCATGTGATATCTGAACTTTGAAGCATGACATATATCTAATTTTTCCCCCAATTTCAACTAGCAGTATGAACATCACATACGTACACCATAGGGAAGAAGACAAGAGAACTCACCTTGCGGTTTGGGAGGGGTTTGGCCTGGGGGTGAGCTCCTCCTTCCCATGGTGGCGGTGCTCCTCGCTGCGGCAGTACTGGCTGCGATGAGGATGGGAGCCGGCAGCGGAACTCGCTGGGAAGGCCGGCCTGGGGGGGGGGGGGCAGGGGGGTACAACGGCGCTGTGGGTTTCGAGAGGGACAAGATGAGGGAGAGGGAGAGATCTGACCGAGCTGTTCGAGCGTGTATCTGTTTGAGCGAGGAAGAGATGGCTATTGAACTGTTTTGTTGAGCGGTGGCAATCTATTTGTAAATAACAGGAACTCCATATTCTTCAAAACGTGGAGCTGGGTTTCCCTTGCTTCACAGAATTGCACTACCGGCCCATCTTAGCTTCGTGGATTTAACTTCAAGAAGCTAAAGCGTTCGGGCTGCTCCTCTCTCATAATTTGTGAAGTTAGGAGCTGCAGAGATTCAGAATAGGCCCTAACTCTCCAAAAATGTTAACTATATAAACTCCATCGACCTCCTATTTCACTACCCACCCAGTTCGCATATATTCCATCAGTAATATCCAATCACTCACTAATTTTCGATCATCGATGAAGGCGATCATTGGGTACACTGTGCCCACGCCCCAGCAGGGGGTTGTGCCCGAGCCCCAGGAGGGGGCTGTGCCCGTGCCCACTGATCTTCTGCCCGCACCAATGCATGCCTTGAAAGATGCACTCGAATACATATATGACTTTACCATTAGCGTTCGTGATGAAGAGACGTTAGAGTAAGTTATCTTATTCTACATTTTTTGCTATATATACAAATCATGTTGGAACCCTCTCGTACACACCAGACTAAAATAGATAGACTATCAATTCTAAAACATGCATAGGTACATATATAAGTTTGTTAGTTGAATCCGGGTACACCATAATGGCATGCAAAGCCCATGAATTCAGGTAATAAATTGGACACGTGTAGATACATCTAGGTAAGGACAATCTGACCTCGTGCAACGTCATGCAATCTGACCATGAATTCAGCTTCTAGGTTAGTATATTGCTTGATCTCATCCAAATTGTAGAGACAAAGTTAAAGTACAAGAGAGCAAGTGACGTTGCAGCCACTACTAAGTATTTAATTATGTAGACTAGATTTTCCTTATTTCCATGTTATTATCATCTTTACAGTGTGGAGCAGTCTATATTTTGCACTGAACTAATTGTTTGGTTATCATGTCCTTGAATTGTACATCAACTACAATTAATGAATTTTGTTTTTCTCTTAAAAATGAGTTACCAAATTGAAAGGGAGCTAACAACTTTTTGCTAATCTTATTTTTCAGTCAATTGTCTTATTTGCTCACAGCTATCAGATTATTTGAAAAATATTGTTGTTTTAACAAACTCTTGTTCCAATACACATAGAGACAGATGGATATTTTTTGCCAAGGGTTTTTGTGCAATTCTTTGTTGCGGCACAATCTGGATAAGAAGCGATAGACCATACCGGATAGAAATCAGCCTCCAGATGATTCAGGACACCCTTTTTTCAGGAAATCTTCATCCCGAATGCTTCAATCTTGTTGTTCGTAAGCTTGCGAGCACAGAAGTAGAGAGGACCGCATGCACCAACTTGGTTGGAAGCAAACATTACTTCGACTTGCGGTTTCATGCTCAGTCACGGGCCTTGAGGTACTCCTGGATGCCACACGGACAGCGCACCACGATGCTGATTAACAATGTTGTGGTCCAGCCCTTTCCTAAATATGATGTGTTCAACTCTATAGTTGTAAGAGATGCTCGTTCTTAAAGTTTATTTTACTATTATAATAGCAATTAACATGTGGCAACCTGCTGCACTTAAAGTTTATTTTACTATTATAATAGCAATTAACATGTGGCAACCTGCTGCAGTATCTACTACCGTTGTCTATCCTGGATTCCTCTTACGGGATACTTGTAGTAAACCGGATGAGGAGGAGGGTTGTCATGCTGGATCCATCACTTGACGTCCGACGAGTTGAAGAGAGCACTCATAACAAAGAGATGAGGAAGGAAATCACATTGTTGAAGGAAGAATTCAACAATGTTTTGCAGACTAGGATCCCGGGTTGGAATACCCAATTCATGGATTGGCGACAAGATAGCATGTCCAATAATGCTCGCCGGTAATCTACTAAACTGATCACATACATAAGTTGCAGACCGTTATAATGTTTAATATATTTTTTGTCACAGCAAAGACTCTGGCTTCTTTGTCCTATAGTAGATGGCCCACCAGCTTGGTTGTTTGCGTAGCATGACTTGAATGAGCACTAGCGTAAGTACATATACGATGAGTTTCGGTGTGCCATTTATTATCCAACCTAATTTATTAAATGATAGGTTTCGCATCTTTCCTAGGATCCAATACAGCTCGGGAGGCAATTGACGATCCAGATGCTGATGGTGAAAGACAATGAAGCAGCTAGAAACATCCCACAAGAAATTAGAGCGGCCTTGAGGGTTGTAAGCATCTGAAGATGGACCGATGCATGCAGAAATGTCCAAAATAATTTCTTATACATCAGCTTTGTTAGGGATTGAAACGATAATTATCTATTTTTTGATACAAACAATTAGATAATATATTGTCTTCTATATACGTACATTTTAAAACTTTATCGTGTTTTGATATTATTAAACTTTGGTTTTGCTACCATATTGTTGGATTATTAATTGATTTTTTTGCATACTATCAACTATTAATTTCTGCTTGTCTGCCATGAATGAGCAGTGAGCCCCACTTGATAACTGGTAGAAGACATTATGCAGGCATGCACATTTTGGTTACACGATGCAAGATGAGATGATTCGCCACGGTTTACTGCTTTTCCTAAACTAGGCAAATGCCTATGCATGCAATGGGTATTTAAATTCTTGTTCTTGTTCCTTCACCTACTGTATTTGCCTCTCCTATATACACATCAGAATGCCGCATCCAGCTCACAACCCCCTATCACTTCCACTGCCATTGAATTTTAGATATGCTACCATCGTTATACCGTTCAAAAAATATAAAGAAAACAATGGGTAGACACTTAAATAAATTAAACTTGTAGAAATCCTAGAACTCTATGTCAGCAGAAATTAGAGCAGCCTTGAGGGTCATAACCGGCTGAAGATGGACTGATGCATATTCAGATGTCGCAAATAAATTGCTACTACATCTTTTTTAGGGATCTAATTCAGAATTATCTATTTACAGATACGAAAAATTAGTTGATATATTGGATTATCTATTTGTTTTGTTTAAGTACCTAAATTAGAACTCTAAATATCAAGTCTTGGTCTATGTATGAAATTTTCGAAGTTATTGGTATTGGCATCCTCTAGCTTTGTATTTCCATTTATTTTTCTTGGGTTGGTGTAGACCAGACCGGTTTGGTGGTTGATACGTCCATTTTGCATCATGATTTTCTACTGTTATTTACTTTGTTTTGTTGAATAATAATGCTTTGGGGAGTGATTCTAATGCCTTTTCTCTCAAAATATGCAAGGTTTACCCAAAGACGGAGAATACCGGCAGCTGGAATTCTGGACCCAAGAAAAGCACGTTTGAGATACCTATTCTGCACAACTCCAATGAAGCTGAAATTTTACAGATATTATTTTTGCATTTAATAAAAAATACTGGAGCAGAAAACTACCAGAGGGGGCCTCCCAGGTGCCACAACCCACCAGGGCGCGCCAGGCCCCCCTGGGCGCGCCCTGATGGGTTGTGGCCACCTTGGCCCACCTCCGGTGCCCATCTTCTGGTATATGGTCACACTTGACCTAGAAAAAATCAAAGGAGGACTTTCGTTTCGAAGCGCCGCCGCCTCGAGGCGGAACTTGGGCAGGAGCACTTTTGTCCTCCGGCGGAGCGATTCCGCCGGAGGAACTTCCCTCCCGGAGGGGGAAATCGAAGCTATCGTCATCACCAACACCCCTCTCATCTTTGGGAGGCCAATATTCATCAACATCTTCAACAACACCATCTCCTCTCAAACTCTAGTTCATCTCTTGTGTTCAATCTTTGTACCGGAACATTAGATTGGTACCTGTGGGTGACTAGGAGTGTTGATTACCTTGCGTAGTTGATTACTATATGGTTTATTTGGTGGAAGATTATATGTTCAAATCCATTATGAAATTCAATACTCCTATGATCTTGAGCATGATTATTATTTGTGAGTAGTTACCTTTGTTCTTGAGGTCACGGGAGAAGTCATGTTGCGAGTAATAATGTGAATTTGATATGTGTTCGATATGTATGTTGTGATTCCCTTAGTGGTGTCATGTGAACGTCGACTACATGACACTTCACAATTCATGGGACTAAGGGGATGCATTATGGAGTAGTTATTAGATGATGGGTTGCTAGAGTGACAGAAGCTTAAACCCTAGTTTATGCGCTACTTCGTAAGGGGCTTATTTGGATCCAAACGTTTAATGCTATGGCTAGATTTTATCTTAATACTTTTCTCATAGTTGCGGATGCTTGCGAGGGGGTTAATCATAAGTGGGAGGTTGGTCATGTAAGAAAAGCACCCAAGCACCAGTCCACCCACATATCAAATTATCAAAGTAGCGAACACGAATCAAACCAACATGATAAAAGTGACTAGACGAAATTCCCGTGTACCCTCAAGAGCACCTTGCCTATTACTACTGATTGTTTTGGCCTATCCTTTGCCTCAAAAGGATTGGGCTACCTTGCTGCACCTTGTTTACCATTACCGTTACTTGCTTGTTACCAATTATCTTGCTATCAAACTATCTGTTACCGACAATTTCAGTGCTTGCAGAAATTGCCTTGCTGAAAACCTGTTGTCATTTCCTTCTGCTCCTCATTGGGTTCGACACTTTTACTTATCGAAAGGACTACGATTGATCCCCCATACTTCTGGGTCATCAAGACTCTTTTCTGGCGCCATTGCCGGGGAGTGAAGCGCTCTTGGTAAGTGGAAATCGGTAAGAAAAAACTTATACTACGTGCTGAAATTTATCGCTACTTGCTACTATGGAAAACAATCCTTTGAGGGGTTTGTTCGGGGTATCTTCACCCCGACCGGAACCACAATTAGTTGCCCCTCAACCTACAGCACCTACTGAAAATGTTACTTATGAAATTCCTTCGGGTATGTTAGAACAACTGCTTGCTAAACCTTATGCAGGAGACGGAACTGAACATCCTGATATGCACCTCTTATATGTGAACGAAATTTGTGGATTATTTAAGATTGCAGGTTTACCCGGAGATGAATTTAATAAGAAGGTTTTCCATTTATCTATGGAGGTAAAAGCATTGACATGGTATAGGCTATGTGATGATCTTGGATCGTGGAACTGGAATCGTTTGCAATTGGAATTTCACCAAAAGTTTTATCCCATGCATCTAGTTCATCGTGATCGGAATTATATATATAATTTTTGGCCTCGTGAAGGAGAAAGTATCACTCTAGCTTGGTGGAGGCTTAAGTCAATTTTATATTCATGCCCCAATGATGACATTCCGAGAGAAGTTATCATTCAGAATTTTTATGCTCGGCTTTCTCATAATGATCAATCCATGCTCGATACTTCTTGTGCTGGTTCTTATATGAAGAAGACTATTGAATTCAAGTGGGATCTGTTGGAAAGAATTAAACGCAACTCTGAAGATTGGGAACTCGACGAATGTAATGAGTCAGGTATAAAGCTTGAATTTGATTGTGTTAAGTCTTTTATGAATACCGATACTTTTCACAAGTTTAGCACTAGATATGGACTTGACTCTGACATAGTAGCCTCTTTCTGTGAAGCATTTGCTACTCACGTTGACCTCCCTAAGGAGAAGTGGTTTAAATATCATCCCCCTATTGAAGAAGAAATTAAAGAACCGGTCATAGCTAAAGAAGAAACCATCTTTTACAATGTTGATCTAGTTGTGCCTACCGCTTATATTGAAACCCCACCTTTCCCTGTTAGGATAAAGGAACACGCTAAGGTATCAACTGTGGTTCATAAGAGTAATATAAGAGCACCTAAACCCCCTGAGAAATTAAAGTAGAACCTAGTGTTGCTATGGTTAAAGATCTCTTGGTAGAAAATATTGATGGGCATGTTATCTACTTCTGTGATGAAGCTGCTAGAATTGCTAAACCCGGTGAAAAAGATAAACATAGACCCATAGAAGGCATGCCTGTTGTCTCAGTCAAAATAGGAGATCATTGCTATCATGGTTTATGTGATTTGGGTGCTAGTGTGAGTGCTATCCCTTTTACCTTATACCAAGAAATTATGGATGAAATAGCACCTGCCGAAATGGAAGACATTGATGTTACTATTAAACTTGCTAATAGAGACACTATCACACCACTTGGGATTGTTAGAGATGTTGAAGTCTTGTGCGGGAAGATAAAATACCCTACTGATTTTCTAGTCCTTGGTTCCCCACAAGATGACTTTTGTCCCATTATCTTTGGTAGACCTTTCTTGAGCACCATCAATGCTAAGATAGATTGTGAAAAACAAACTGTCGGTGTCAGTTTTGGTAATGTGTCTCATGAGTTTAATTTTTCCAAGTTTAGTAAACAACCTCGCGATAAAGCGTTATCTAGTAAGGATGAAATAATTGGTCTTGCTTCTATTGCCGTGCCTCCTACTGATCCATTAGAACAATATTTGCTCGACCATGAAAATGATATGCACCTGCGTGAAAGAAATGAAATAGATCAAATTTTCTTCGAACAACAACCTCTCTTGAAACACAATTTGCCTATTGAAACTCTTGGAGGTCCTCCTCCACCTAAAGGTGATCCTGTGTTTGAATTGAAACAATTGCCTGACACTTTGATGTATTCTTATCTTGATGAGAAAAAGATATATCCTGTTATTATTAGTGCTAACCTTTCAGAACATGAAGAAGAAAGATTATTAAAAGTTCTGAGGAAGCACTGGGCTGCTATTGGATATACTCTTGATGATCTTAAGGGCATTAGTCCCACTCTATGACAGCACAAGATTAATATGGAACCTGATGCTAAACCCGTTGTTGATCACCAACGGCGATTGAATCCTAAGATGAAAGAATTGGTAAGAACCGAAATATTAAAGCTTATGGAAGCAGGTATAATCTATCACATAGCTGATAGTAGATGGGTAAGTCCCGTTCATTGTGTCCCTAAGAAAGGAGGTATAATGCTGTCGGGGCGATCGGGAGGCGATCCCAGATCGAGATCCCGTCGGCACGGACGACGGGAAGATACCGTGAGCAGGGAGACAAAGGATCTGGTGATGAGGAGGATCTGGAGGCGCTGAAGGAAGTAGATCCTCTCGGTCTGAGAGAGGCGTGGCTACGCACCAGGAAAGCAATCAAGCAGATCGCGCTAGAAAGGAAGTTGACGGTCCAGACGAAGAGGGATTCCAACGAAAAATCACCGGATCCAGGTGCCAATGTGGTGAGGAGGATCAGGGATAGGATGATTTCAATGAGGGGATATTTGGCTCAGGGGCTCAGTGAAAGGATTGGCAGGTCAGGGTGCCAGGCGATCCCTGGGACGATGGAGGTCGAGCCACCTGACAAAGAAGGAGGGATCCCAAGATCTGTAAGAGAGGAAGGAAATCAGCAAGATAGGATTGTACCGGAGATCAAATCATCTGAGCAGGTACATCCCGATTTGATCCAATCACCTGTGTGCATAAATGAGCAGGAGGCAAGCAGGTGTAGTACTCAATCCCTTGACCTTTGTTCTGACAGTGAGTTTCCCCTGGCGATGGCGCATCAGGAGAACTAGAAGAGCAAGGCCGCCGTGGAAGCTGGCGATGGTGTGCCACGCACCTGCGGTGGTGGCAACATCTCCAGGGTGCTGCTCCGCAGGGACTCCTCCCGCAACAAGGATGGCCGCGCAAACCTGAGAAGGTACGGTGCAGGCGGCGATGTGGTCGCACCGAGGTTCCCTGTCGACCACGTGCCTCGGGCAGCCGAAACCAAGGAGAGGGAGGCCATGAGATCAAGGCGGATCGATGTAGGGTTCTACTTCTCGCCCCTGCCCTACAGCAACGAGGGACTGATCGGAGCCCTCAAGAACAAGTGGGGGCTTCGTGGCCGCCTCAGCTACAAGCCGTTGAAGAACAACCGCTTCCTTCTGGAGTTTGAGCGGGAAGGGGACCGGCGCTTCATCCTCGACAACGGCCCGTGGACCTACAATGGTGATGCCTTCCTGATGGTGGCAGTGGACGGTGGCAACCCCCGGGAGAGGTGGAGGTGCCCTATATGCCAATATGGGTCCGCATCCACGACGTCCCTCCGATCATGCTAGATGAGAGGGTGGCATGGAAGCTTGGGGCTAAGCTCGGCAAGGTGATGGAGGTCGACACGGACAATTGTGGTAAGGTCTGGGGAGATTTTATTAGGGTGCGTGTTGAGCATGATGTTGATGAGCCCCTCCTCAACAAGATCACCTCGCATGATAGGGCAAGTAATGAATTATTTTTCCTAGAAGTTAAGTATGAGAGAGTGCCAAGGTTTTGTGGCTATTGTGGTTTCCTCGGGCATGGACAACGCGATTGTAAGTTGCCGGTGGACCTCCAAGAGATGAGGTACACGGCAACGATGCGTGCCTCCCCATACAAGAAGAGCAATAGTAGAGGGGGCTATGTTGCCTCGGTAGCCAGTAGCGCATGCCGTCTCCTCAGCTTCTGGAAAGAGGTGACCCATGACGGAGGCAGCCCTATTGGGTCAGAATTTGAGAGAGTCCCTAACGAGGTTTTGGCAAACCCGCTGGTGCAGGCAGCCATTGCAGCACTCAGTGGCCTGAGAGTGTCAGATGGTGGAAACAGTGCAAAAACGCAGATGTCCTCGGCGGTTCCCACTGCGACACCCTGTGCTAGGAGTGGCGAGGGGGTTGAGACACTGGAGAGGCTGGCCTTAGCTCCAATGGCTAACCATCCGGAGAACAAAGCAGTTGATGTGTATCAGACACCACCGCACAATCTGAGATCTTCAGTTCAGGGTCAGGTAAGAAATGACATGCAGTATGAAGACCCCCTGTACCCGTCAGGTTTTGAACCGGTGAACCAGCGGGTGGAGGGCGTAGCTGTCGCCTCGACCCCGGCCTTGGCGGCGGCTACAGCTATGGGGCATGAAGTGCAGCAGATTGTGGCGCCCCGGCCACATGGTTGCTCTGATGACCCAGCGCTCTCTGACGAACAGAAGGGTGCTAAGAAGTCCTACAGTGTCCCCGCAGCAGCAGCAACAGTCCTAGGCAAGAGGGGTGACCGGGAGCTGGAAGACAAGGCTATAGGGGGTAAGAACAGAGATGGGGAGAAGAGTGAGCAGAATAAAAAGATCAAGGGTGTAGCTACTGTTGTGAAGAAGGCAGCAGATGTGTCGGGGGGTGATGAGGAAGCAACCGGCTTAGGGGCTACCGGTCAACTGGCGGACACCGAGGAGGGCGCCCGCCAGGATCCATGACACTCCTCAGCTGGAACTGTCGAGGCCTCGGGCAGCCTCGTACAGTTCAGGAACTTGTGTGCCTCGTGCACACCTACAAGCCCAAGCTCGTCTTCCTCTCCGAAACGCGGCAAAATAATAAGTACGTAAAAATCTGAAATGGAGGCTGGGTCTCCGACATTGTATCACGCAACCCGGCAATGGAAAAGGTGTCGGCATTGCCCTCTTTTATGATGAGAGTATTGAAATAAAGAAGATTGCCATGGGGGCGAGATACATCAATGTTTTGATCCGGTTGAACCATCTTGGCTTTCAGTGGAGGGCCACTTTTGTCTATGGGGAGCCAAAAGCACATGAGCGCCACCACATGTGGACCTTGCTAAGGAGAATTAAGGATTCAGCCAATATGCCTTGGATAATGATCGGTGACTTCAACGAGACGATGTGGCAGGCCGAACATCTCTCTGCCTCAAAGAGATCGGAGAAGAATATGGAAAATTTTCAAAATGTTCTTGCTGACTGTAACCTGTTTGATCAGGCTACAGAGGGCCAGTGTGGACCAATAACAACAAACAGGAGGGTAGGAACAATGTTCGAGCGAGACTTGACAGAGCGGTTGCATCTCCAGACTGGTCTGATCATTTTAGGAACGCCACGGTGGAGCATATTTGCTCTTCGCGCTCTGACCACCTGCCCATCCTGCTGCACCTTGGTAAGAGGCAGGAGTGGAGACCCAAGGGAGAGAATGGACCAAAAAAAATCAGATATGAGCAGATGTGGGAAAGGGTTAACACGCTCCAACCAACCATAGAAAACTCATGGAGGAGAGGGGGCCCTGTTGGAAACCTACGCCAGGTTCGAGAAAAGCTCTCTGCGATGCAAAATAACCTACGGGTCTGGGCGCAAAAGGATTTCGGATCAGTTTTGAAACAGGCTGCAGGAATCAGGAAAAGGCTGAGTGTGTTGTGGAGTCTCCCTAACACCGTCGAACAACAGAACGAGGTAAACAGGCTGTCGAAAGATCTGGACGAGCTACTCTTGCGAGAGGAGTTGATGTGGAGACAAAGATCTAGAGTTACATTTATAAGAGAAGGGGATAGAAATACTAAATGGTTTCAGAGAAAGGCAACATGGAGAAAGAAAAAGAATGACATAATAAAGCTGAAGGACTCCAGGGGTATTTGGGTGGAAGATAAGAAAAGGATCGAGGAGATGACAAAATCTTTTTTCAAAGAGTTGTATGAGAAGGAGGAAGGGGTAACACCACAGGAACTAATGGAGCTCTATCAGGAGAAAGTAACACAAGACATGAATGACATGCTAACAAAACCTTTTTTTGCAGTGGAAATTAGCGATGCATTATTTCAAATTGGACCACTTAAGGCACCCGGACCGGATGGATTCCCAGCCCGTTTTTATCAAAGAAATTGGATGGTGCTCAAGGATGATGTGACAAAAGTGGTGCTCGATTTCTTTGATCGTGGAGTGCTCCCCAAGGGCACAAATGACACAGTCATAGTACTTATTCCAAAAGGAAAAGACCCTCAATCCCTGAAAGACTACCGGCCGATCAGTTTGTGCAATGTCATCTACAAAGTGGTGTCCAAGTGCCTAGTGAACCGATTACGCCCTATCCTGGACGGGATCATCTCAGAAACCCAAAGCGCTTTCATCCCCGGTAGATTGATTACGGATAACGCGATCATCGCCTTTGAGTGCTTCCACAAGATTCAGGATAGCAGAAATTCCTGGGACACCTATTGTGCATACAAGCTGGACCTTGCCAAAGCCTATGACATGGTGCATTGGGGCTTCTTAGAAGGTGTGCTGCTCAAAAGTGGTTTTTGTAGTAAGTGGTCAAACTGGGTAATGTAGCGTGTCCGATCAATGAGATAATCAGTCAGAAGCAATGGCGAATTATTGGAACCGTTCGATCCCTCTAGAGGACTTCGACAAGGAGACCCGCTCAGCCCTTACCTCTTTGTGTTTGTTGTTGAAGGTTTGGTAAACCTCATTAATCGAGAGATCTCGGCGGGTAGAGTAAACCCCATCAGAATTGCTCGCAATAGTCCAGGAATTTCTAATCTGCTGTTCGCTGATGATAGCTTACTCTTTTTCAAGGCTTCGATAGAATAGGCAGAGACGATCAAGAGGGTTCTGGACATGTTCCAAAAATGCACCGGTTAACTGTTGAGTGCAGCCAAATGCTCGCTTCTCTTCAGTGAGAAGTGCCCAGCTGAAACGAGAGAAGGAATCAAGGCTGCGCTAGGGGTACAATCGGAGGTTTTTGAAAGAAAATACTTAGGGTTGCCTACGCCGGAAGGAAGGATGAAGGACGGACAATTCCAACCTATCATGGACAGGTTTGGTAAGCGCTGCAACGAATGGTCGGAGAGATTCATGTCTTATGTAGCTAAGGAAACTCACATCAAATTTGTGGTCCAAGCCCTCCCAACCTACACGATGGGTGTATTCTTGCTCTCGAAGGGCTTTTGTGAGAGATATGAAAGATTGATAAGAGAGTTTTGGTGGGGGGACGAAGAAGGTCAGAGAAGGGTTCACTGGATGGCATGGGAGCGCATGATTAAACCTAAACGTGCTGGCGGTATAGGCTTCAGAGACATGCACCTATTCAACCAAGCCCTCCTGGCCAAACAAGGGTGGAGGTTAATTCAGTTCCCAGACAGCCTTTGTGCAAGAGATTTAAAATCCAAGTACTTCCCCAATGGCGACCTCCTGGACACTGTTTTAGCCTCGGACACATCCCCGGTGTGGAGAGCAATTGAATTCGGACTAGAACTGTTAAAAAAGGGTTTAATTTGGCGGGTGGGAGATGGAAGAAATATTCAGATTCAGCGAGATCAATGGATTCCTAGAAAAGAAGGGCTTAAGGCTGTTGCGTTCATTAGAAGATCTCGCCTTCGTTGGGTTAACCAACTGATGAATGCAGAGGGGAAGGAGTGGAATGAGAATCTGATCCACCAAATATTCCATAAGTTTGATGTAGATGAAATTTGTAAGATACCCATTCCGACATCGGACACAGAAGATTGCATTGCGTGGCATTATGAGTCGAATGGAAGGTTCACGGTCAGGAGTGCCTACAAATTGGCTGCATCCTTATCTGAAGCCAATCAGCCAAGTCCCTCAAGTTTGTCTAGGGATGCGGGAGACCGGAGTATTTGGGACCTCATTTGGAAAGCGAAGGTGCCTGAGAAAGTAAGAATTTTTGGTTGGAGAGTAGCCACAAACACCCTGGCCACAAAAAACAATAAATTTAAAAGGACGCTGGAGGTGGATTCGACATGTAATATCTGTGGCAATGGAGTGGAGGATGAGCATCATGCGGTGATAAATTGCTCGAAGAGTAGGGCCCTCTGTGTCGTCTTGAGGAAGGAATGGTCGCTACCTTTGGAGAAATCTTTCAGATATACAAGGAGGGACTGGTTGCAGGTACTTTTGGACAAGGAAACGGAGGAAGTGCGGGCAAAAATCTTACTGCTGCTGTGGAGGTGTTGGCACTTGAGAGAAGATACCCTAAGACATAATGGCAAAGAGACTATTGGGGGTTCTGTGCTCTTCCTTAAGAAGTATGTTGAAGATCTCACCATGGCGGCGGTGACTGATGGTTTACCCAGCATGACTGATGCTACATAGCCCTGATGTCCCCCAAGACAGAACGTGCGCTGGGAGAGACCTGCACGAGAGAAGGTGAAGCTGAATACTAATGCAACATTCTTGGCCGAGACAGGCGAATCTGCAGCAGGAGCGGTTGCTAGGGATGGCAATGGTCATGTGCTTGTTTCAGTTTGCAAAAGGCTGACTGCAAGCAGGTGTGTGGAGGAGGCAGAGGCAAAGGCTGCATTAACTAGACTACATATGCTTGCAAATTACTACAGCGGGCACCTGAACCTAGAACTGGACTGTCAGGCGATCACTAATGAGCTGGCGGTGAGGGATCAGACCAGGTCTTAGTGCTATGCTCTGATCAAGGACATTAAACAAGCTATAACATAAGCCTTGTGGGAAGATCTTGCAATGAGTTAGCCCATGGACTCACTAAGGCAACAAGGAGTGCAGGCGATCAGGAGATAGTCGCCAATGTGCCGGAGGGGCTTCGTCCGCTGATGGTTTCTGAATATGTATCCCCTGTAGAGTAGTTTCTACTCTATTTCCTCAAAAAAAGAAAGGAGGTATTACCGTTGTTCCTAATGATAAGAATGAACTCATTCCACAAAGAATTGTCACTGGCTATAGAATGGTAATTGATTTTAGAAAATTAAATAAAGCTACTAGGAAATATCATTACCCACTACCGTTCATTGATCAAATGCTTGAAAGACTATCTAAGCATACACACTTTTGTTTCCTAGATGGATATTCTGGTTTTTCTCAAATACCTGTGTCACGATCTGATCAAGAGAAAACTACCTTTACTTGCCCTTTTGGAACCTATGCTTATAGACGTATGCCTTTTGGTTTATGCAATGCACCTGCTACCTTTCAAAGATGTATGACTGCTATATTTTCTGATTTTTGTGAAAAGATTGTGGAGGTTTTCATGGATGATTTTTCCGTTTACGGAACTTCTTTTGATGATTGCTTAAGCAACCTTGATCGGGTTTTGCAGAGATATGAACAAACTAATCTCGTCTTGAATTTTTGAGAAGTGCCACTTTATGGTTAATGAAGGCATTGTCTTGGGGCATAAAATATCTGAACGAGGTATTGAGGTGGATAAAGCTAAAGTTGATGCAATTGAGAAAATGCCATGTCCTAAAGATATTAAAGGTATTCGAAGTTTCCTTGGTCATGCTGGTTTTTATAGGAGGTTCATTAAAGACTTCTCTAAAACTTCTAGGCCTCTTACTAATCTTTTGCAAAAGGATATTCCTTTTGTTTTTGATGATGATTGTGTGGAAGCCTTTGAAACACTCAAGAAAGCAACCTCTGCACCTATCGTTCAACCACCTGATTGGAACTTGCCTTTTGAAATTATGTGTGATGCTAGTGATTATGTTGTTAGTGTTGTCCTAGGACAGAGAGTTGATAAGAAATTGAATGTTATCCATTATGCTAGTTAAACTCTAGACAGTGCCCAACGAAACTATGCTACTACTGAAAAAGAATTTTTAGCAGTTGTGTTTGCTTGTGATAAATTTAGATCCTATATTGTTGACTCCAAAGTTATTGCGCACACCGATCATGCTGTTATAAAATACCTTATGGAAAAGAAAGATGCTAAACCTAGACTCATTAGGTGGGTTCTCTTGCTTCAAGAATTTGACTTACACATCGTTGATAGGAAAGGAGCTGAGAACCCCGTAGCTGATAACTTGTCTAGGTTAGAAAATATTCTTGATGACCCACTACCTATTGATGATAGTTTCCCTGACGAACGGGTAGCTGCAATAAATGTTTCTCAAAACACACCTTGGTATGCTGATTATGCTAATTACATTGTCGCTAAATATATACCACCTAGCTTCACTTACCAACAAAAGAGAAAAAAAATATATGACTTGAGACATTACTTTTGGGATGACCCACATATTTATAAAGAAGGAGTAGATGGTATTATTAGATGTTGTGTACCTGAGCATGAACAGGAACAGATCTTACGCAAATGTCATTCCAAAGCTTATGGAGGACATCATGCGAGAGATAGAACTGCTCATAAGGTATTGCAATCTGGTTTTTATTGGCCTACTCTCTTCAAGGATTCCCATAAGTTTGTCTTGTCTTGTGATGAATGTCAAAGAATTGGTAATATCGGTAAGCGTCAGGAAATGCCGATGAATTATTCACTTGTTGTCGAACCATTTGACGTTTGGGGTTTTGATTATATGGGGCCTTTTCTTCCTCTAACGGGTACACTCATATTTTGGTTGCGGTTGATTATGTCAAAAAGTGGGTAGAAGCTATTCCAATTAGTAGTGCTGATCACCACACATCCATTAAAATGCTTAAAGAGGTTATCTTCCCGAGGTTTGGAGTCCCTGGATATTTAATGACTGATGGTGGTTCACATTTTATTCATGGTGCTTTCCGTAAGATGCTTGCTAAATATGAAGTCAACCATAGAATTGCATGCCCCTATCATCCTCAATCTAGTGGTCAAGTTGAGCTTAGCAATAGACAAATAAAATTAATATTACAAAAGACTGTCAATAGGTCTCGTAAGAATTGGTCTAAGAAATTAGAAGATGCACTTTGGGCCTATAGAACAACTTATAAAAATCGTGTGGGTATGTCTCCATATAAAATGGTATATGGGAAAGCTTGTCATTTGCCTCTAGAATTAGAACACAAAGCATTTTCGGAAATTAAAGAACTCAACTATGATTTCAAACTGGCCGGTGAGAAGAGGATATTTGATATTAGCTCACTAGATGAATGGAGAACCCAAGCGTATGAAAATGCCAAGCTATTCAAAGAAAACATAAAAAGATGGCATGACAAAAGAATCCAAAAGTGGGAATTCAAAATAGGAGATTATGTTCTTTTGTTCAAATCTCGTTTAAGATTTTTTGCAGGAAAGCTTCTCTCCAAATGGGACGGACCATATATTATCGAAGAAGTTTATCGTTCTAGAGCTATCAAGATTAATAATGACGAAGGTACTAACCCGAAGGTGGTCAATGGACAAAGAATTAAGCATTATATCTCAGGTACACCTATTAACGTTGAAAGCAATGTTATCCAAACCATGACACCGGAGGAACACATAAAAGAAACCTTTCGGAACACCCCAGAATTCTTAAAAATAGGAGGTGCATGATACGGTAAGTAAACGGACTCCGAAAAATCCGCAAAAATATTTTTGTCAGTTTTGGAATATTTTAAAATTTTGGAAAAAAAAGATAAACCGGAAGGTGATCGAGGTGAGCACGATAAACCAGGGCGCGCCAGGCACCCCTGGGCGTGCCCTGGTGGCTTGTGCCCACTTCAGATGCCTTCCCGACTCTGTTTTCCTTCCATAAACTTGTTTCCCAAGAATAAAAATTCTCTATATATACCCCCGACTGTTTTGATGACCGCATCACAGAAAAATCCTCTGTTCTTGTTTCTTGATGTTTTCTCGTCAGATCTAGATCTCCATGGCTCCACCAAGCTCCTCTAAGGACAAGTTCTTTGAGAAGGTCATCAACCCGTACTTGCCGGAGGTGATGAAGCACCCTCAAGCCACTGAGATGCGTGAGGTGGTGCTCCACATCCACGATGTTCAGGGACCCAAGAAGACCGGAAGCGTGGAGGCTAGGCTCGAGGTAGTGGAACAGGAAATCTTCAAGTGCCAGAAGATGGTGGAGCATGGACTTAGTGCCAATCACTCCATGATCACGGAATTCACCCGTGATCAGACGGTGGATGGCCAGTTTGTGAAGGACATCATCTCCACCCTCAACGAGCAAATTAATTTTCTACAGAGCCAAGTTTATGATCTTCAAAACCAAGTCTTTGAATATGAGGGAAGGTTTAAAGGTATGAGTTTAGCTGTCAGTTGCAGGATTCAGGGGATTCTTGCGTCAACTTATGATGGGGAGCCCTTGCCCTGGAAGCTGGAGGACAAGCATAATGCATCATCACCACCACCTACTTCATCTCCACCACCTTCTTCATCGCCACCACCGAAGGAGACTTGAACTCATGGGTATGGGCACTCCCCTTGGCTTGAGCCAAGCTAGGGGGAGGTGCCCCGGTATCGTATCACCATCCTTTTATTCACCTTTACCTATTTTAGTTCGATCTTTAGTTTCCCTTTGCTTTAGTTGAATAAAAGTTTAGCATGATCTATTTTCGTGTGTTAGTTCCATGGTCTATCTATCTATGTAATCGAGTGAGAGTTATATAATAATGTTTGGTTTGAGTTTTTGCCTCTGTACTTTCTTGTTGCAATCAAAATAAAGAGAAGAAACAAATGAAAAGAATCATATGCTAATCTTATGGTGAGTAATGACATCACATAAGGAAAAGTGTAAGTAGTAAAATTTATTGGAGATTGACAAACATAACATTGGTCAATGATGCAACTCATGAAAGAATTAATAAGGGAAGAGAAGATTCACATGCAAACACACTATCTTGGACATCTTTTATGATTGTGAGCCCCCATCAAATATTATATGCCAAAATTGTTGACGTTGGACAAGGAAGACAATCTAATGATTTATGTTTGTTCATATCCATATAGAAATTATATTGTCGTAGATCCTTTAACATGTGGTGCTTGCTCAATATCTTTGCTAGCCAAAAATTCCGCACTAAGTAGAGATACTACTTGTGCATCCAAAAACCCAAACCCAAATTCTTTCTTTGAGTGTCCACCATACCTACCTATGGATCGAGACAGATCCTTCAAGTAAGTGGTCATCGGTGCAATAAGGCAATAAAAATTGCTTCTAAAAGTGTTTTGGTCAATTAGTGTAAGAGAAAATTGAGCGCTATACAAACTTATGATGGCAAAGTAATAAAAGCGACGGATGATACGTCTCCAATGTATCTATAATTTTTGCTTGTTCCATGCTGTTATATTATCATTCTTGGATGTTTTACAATCATTTTATAACGACTTTATATCATTTTTGGGAGTAACCTATTGACATAGTGCCAGTTGTTGTTTTTGCTTGTTTTTTACTTCACAGAAAATCAATACCAACCGGAGTCCAATCGCAACGAAACATTTTGGAGATTTTTTTTGGGCCAGAAGACAACCGGTTGGCCAAAGAAGTGCTGGAGAAGTGGGCCGAGGAGACCACAACCCACCAGGGCACGCCAGGGGGGCCCCGGCGCGCCCTGATGGGTTGTGCCCTCCTTGGGGCCCCTCTCCACCTCCTCTGATGCCTATAAATTCCCAAATATTCCAAACACCCTAGGGGAGTCGATCAAACACAATTCGAGCCGCCGCAAGTTCCGGAACCTCAACATCCAATCTAAACACCATCACCGAGGGGTTCATCTTCTTCATAGGTGCCTCTCCGATGATGCATGAGTAGTCCACCATAGACCTCCGGGTCCGTAGGCAGTAGCTAGATGGCTTCCTCTCTCTCTTATGATTCTCAATACAATGGCCTCTTGGAGATCTATTTGATGTAAACTTTTGCGGTGTGTTTGTTGGGATCCGATGAATTTTGAGTTCATGATCAGTTTCTATCCATGAGTATTATTTGAGTCTTCTTTGATCTCTTATATGCATGATTACTTATAGCCTCGTATTTCTTCTTTGAATATTTGGTTCAGTTAGGCCGACTAGATCGATTTTTCTTGCCATGGGAAGAGGTGCTTTGTGATGGGTTCGATCTTGCGGTGTTCTTTCCCAGTGACAGAAGGGGCAGCAAGACACGCATGTATCGTTGCTATTAAGGATAACAAGATGGGGTCTATTCCTACATGAATAGATCTTGTCTACATCATGTCATCGTTCTTATTGCATTACTCCGTTTTTCCATGAACTTAATACACTAGATGCATGTTGGATAGCGGTCGATATGTGGAGTAATAGAGGTAGATGCAGGCAGGAGTCGGTCTACCTATCTTGGACGTGATGCCTATATAATGATCATCGCCTTGGATATCATCATGAATATTCAATTTTCTATCAATTGCCCAACAGTAATTTGTTCACCCACCGTGCGCTATACTCACGAGAGAAGCCACTAGTGAACCCTACGGCCCCCGGGTCTACTTTTCCAACATATTGCTTTCAGATCTATATTTTTGCATCTTTGTTTTTAGATCTACAAAACCAAAAACCCAAAAACATATTGCTGCATATTTTATTTGCTCTTTTTATTTTGTGTTCTTCATAGATCTATCTCTCCTATCTATCACTACCTAATCTATCTTTTTACCGTAGAGAGATTGAAAACCTCTCTTTCGCGTCGGGTTATAGGTATTTGTTGTTTGTGTGCAGGTGCTGCTTATTGGGTGGTGGTTATCGTCGTTTTGTCACGGCAGATGCCATGGGTAGGCTTGTCGAGAGTGGTTGGGGCCGAAGGACGCCGACGGGCTCCGGGAGCGGGGTTAGGCACAAGCGATGGCGGACACACGATGTACCCAGGTTCAGGTTCCTCCGTGGGAGGTAACACCCCTAGTCCTGCTTGGTCTAGTTGAGACAATGGAGAGGTTACAATGGTGCTCCTGGAGCTGTATGGCTAGAGGAGGAAGAAAGGGCTAGGCTGCCCCTGCTGCCTCTCTACGTGAGTGTGGTGTGCGGAGAGAGTCGACCCATTGCATGGGGGAGGCCCTGGGGGTTTTATAGGCCAACCCCCCGGGTTACAATATGAATAAGAGGTCTCGGGGGGGGGCCAGTCGGCAGCCTCTCTAGCCAGCTGTGGGGGGGGCTGGTTGTGGGGTCTTGTCGCTGGTAGAACCCGCCGGCTACAGGGTCCCGTCGGGAGCCGGCGGGGCCCGCGTGGTAGGCCCCAACGACGGTCACGTCGCAGCACGGGCCATCTTCCGGGGCGTCGTCTTGTGGCAACCGGCCGAGGTCAGGGGTACGGCCGGCTGCACTGTAGCCACGCCGGGGCAGGTAATGGAGTGGTTGGAGGCATGCCGGCACTGTTGGAAGCCCTGTCGCAGTCGGCCAGAGTCAGAGGCACTGCCACCTCCACTGTGGCCGCACGGGCGCTGACCCCCGATGGGATGGGGGCCACTCTAGCCACCCGTACCCTGACCGCGGCATCCAATGCGCAGCCGGCTAGGGGGCCAGGCATCTCCGCCCCTAGCCGGCCGGCATGTTGTAGCCGGCAGGGCATAGCCGTCGAGGCGCAACCGGCAGGGCGTAGCCGGCGGGGCGGAGCCGGACTGTAGGGGGAGGCGGCCCGTTCTTCAGTCGCGTCAGAAAGTTAGAGTAGGAGGTCGTTTGAGGCTACCTCGGGGTCATCCCCCCGACAGTAGTCCCCGAAGCAGGGGAGGCCCGCCGACGAACCGTGGCGGTCCTCGCCGGCTTGAATATCGCCCTCGCGCCGCAGCGTGCCGCGGGGGCCAGACGATGCGGGCAAGCGGCGGCCGACTCCACAGCCGGCAGACGCTTCGCGCGCCGCCTCGGGTGCCTCGCCGGGCGGAGAAAACGTGCCACGCGGAAGACGTAGCGGGCTGTGGGCTGACAGGCCACGCGGTGGAAAAGACCGGGCCATGGGGCGGGGCCCTCCACGGCCGCGGCCTCGCCCGCGCGCTGGGATCCTTTACGGTTTGGGCCGACGGTTGGCGTTCCCGAGCGCCATAATGTCACCCCGCACGCGGCGGGAATCGCGGGGGTTGTGCACAATGAATCCGCCCCCCACGGTCGGCCGCGCGGGGTTTAAATGGAGAGGGAAGGGGAATAGAAGGGCACTTTCATTCCTCCCCCCCCCCCCGCCCCAGTCGCATCATCCTCGCCGCCTTCCCCCTCCCGCCACGAGAGAGAGAGAGAGAGAAGAAAGCCCGCGAGGACGTCGCGCCGCCGCCCGCCATCGTCGAAGGCTTGCATCGCAGCCGAGCCACCGCGCCCGACGCCGCGACCGCGAGCCCCTCTGGCAACCATGGCGAGCAAAGGCGCGTGGGACGGCAGCATCATGGAGGAGCAGTTCATCGAGCACCTCCGCTACCGCCACAAGCTCCCGTCGGAGGAGCACTTGGAGGCGCACATCGCCGGGCCGGAGAACTCTCCGACCCCGCGGGAGGGCGAGGTGGTCGTCTTCGCCGAGCATTTCCTCCGCGGGCTCGGGCTGCCGGCGAGCACCTTCTTCCGTCGCTTCCCGACGCGGTTCGGCCTGCAGCCGCACCACCTCGCCCCCAACGCCGTCTTGCAGTTGGCGGCATTCGTCACCCTCTGCGAGGGGTTCTTGGGGGTGGAGCCAAGGCTCGACCTCTGGTTCCAGCTCTTCTTCCTCAAGCGGCAGGTGGCGAAGGACCCGACGAGGCAGGCGAAGGTCATGACCGCCTGCGGGGGCGCCCTGATCCACATCCGCAAGGGAGCCGGCTTCCCGAAGCTCCTGCTGCAGGAGTCGGTGAAGAACTGGCAGCGGGGGTTCTTCTACGTGAAGAACGTGAAGCCGGAGGAGGACTACATCAACCTCGCCGACTTGGCCAACCAGCCGCCGGCTGCGATGCTTAACTGGCGGATGGCTCCGCCACATGCGCCCGAGACGGCGGACCGGCTCTGCGAGGGCCTGCTGGTGATGACCGGGACGGAGGGGCTGATTGCCACCGACCTGCTGGCCGCGATGGTGGCGCGCCGGGTGCAGCCGTTGCAGAGCCGGCCGCACCTCATCTGCCAGATGGGAGGGCGGCACGATCCCTGCCGGCTCTCCACCAAGGAGCTGAAGCCGATCCACGTGGCGAGGAGGGTGAACGCCATTTCGACGGCGAAGCTAAAAGAGGAGGGATGGCGATGGGGGAAGACTCCGTACAGCCGGAGCCATCCAGCGCCGCGGGTAAGTGACTAGTTGTCTGCCCCTCCCCCTATTTCAGAGACGGCGCCCCCTCCCTTTGACCTGACGGCGCGCCGCCTCGCCCACTTGCAGGTATTCCCGCAGCTGCAAAATTACGGGGAGTCGGCCGCCGACTTGGTGGAGTCGGACCTCGAGGAGGTCGAGGACGTCGACGACGTGGAGCAGGCGGATTCAGACCGAGCCGGCACGTCAGAAACCGGCAAGGCGGAGACGGAGACGGAGGAGGCCTAAGAGGCCGAATCGACGGGTGCGTTCCCTCCCCCGACACACCTACGGGATTGGACCGATGATGACGCTAAGTCGGAGGGGTTGCGTGCTGCAGAGGCTCCAGAGGAACCCGAGGCCTCGGAGGACGAGGTCACGGCGCCGAGGAGGCGCCCGCGTCGAGCTGGCCATGAGTCCAGCCGGGGCGGCCCGGACGCGGGCGACAAGGGGAAGTGGATGGCTGTTGCCAGGCCGGCACCCAAATGGGCAGCCACCGCGCAGCCGGGAGGCATCCGCGGAGGCGGTGGGAAGAAACAACAGGTATCCCAGGCGGGACCCGTGAGGAGGGCGGTCCCCGTCGTCGTCGGGTGAGGCCATCTCTCCCTCCTTCTTAGTTTATTCCTTCTCCCCTCGGTTCCTTATTTCACCGTGATCAGGGAGGCGCGCGCCCTGGGGAGGACCCCAGGCGGCGAGGCCACAAGGACGGCGCCGCCGGACACCGCCGAGGAGAGGGAGCGCCAGGCGTGGCTCGACCTCGAGGCGGCTGAGCAGGAGCGGCGCGTTGAGGAGCACCGCCCCTGGGAGGAGGCGGCGAAGAAACGGCAGCCGCCGGGAGGGACCAGCGGAGAGGCCGCTGGTGGAGCGTGGGAGCCGTTCCCCCGCAGCCGGGAGAGGAGGTCAAAGGACCACCACGATCCCGAGCGGCGGGCGAAGGCGGACGCGAAGGCCGCGGAAGACGCGCGCACGGCAGCGGGCGCGGACGTGGTCGGCGCTGGAGGAAGGGCGGATGTGCCGGCCCCGGAGGCGCCGGCTCTGGAGGTGCCCGCGCCAGAGGAGAGCCGGCCAGGAGCGGCCGGAGGTGGAGCGTCGGAGGGGACGGTCATGACGACCGGAGAGACGGCCGCCACGGGCCCCCGGCACGACAGCGCCGGGAGGGGCAGGTCCCATGGTGGTTTCCGGCAAAGGGGTGCCCGCAGACGGGGGCCGGCCACAGCAAGACTGGGCCGCAGCCGGCCGCCCGGCCCTTGGCGAACCGCTGAGCGCCCTTGGGGCGGCGGTGGCCGCCGTTGTGGATGCGTTCGCCGCCTACCGTTCCCAGACGTCGCAGGACGCTCGAGCCGCCAACGACCGGTCGGTGCACCTAGAGCAATCTGTCGCGGTAAGTTCTCTTCTTTCCTTCTCCTCTTGCCTGGGCGTTTTCTTTCTTTTGCAGTGGGGGCGCGCTAGCGCACCCACTGGGTGTAGCCCCCGAGGCTTGAGCCGGCTGGGGCGCAGGCGGGTCGAGCCTAATGCTTGCTATGTGTCTTTGTCGTTCGCAGGTAGCGCATGACCGCCGGTTGGCCGCATACAATACCCTGCTGGGCTTGTACCGGGAAGCCGAAGACCGGCTGGCCACCCTGTCCACGGACCTGCAAGGTATGGAACGTCGCGATCTTCCAGTGGGGGCGCGCAAGTGCACCCACTGGGTGTAGCCCCCGGGAATCAGGCCGGCTGCTCCGGAGGCGGGCTGATTCCTTTTCTTCTTATGTTTTCTGACAGTGGCCTCCTCGTCCCGAGCAGCCACCCACGCTGAGACGATCAGCCTCCGCCGCCAGGTGGTGCAGCTTGGGGAGCAGCGGAGTCTCCTGACCGCGGAGTGCGACCAGCTCCGTGGGGAGACGGAGCAGGCGAAGGCGGAGAAGGAGGAGCGCGAGGCGGCCCACCGCCAAGAGCTGGCAGACCGCGAGGCGGCCCTTCGTCGGGAGGCGGAGGAGCTGGAGAAAATCCTCTGCCAAGAGCTGGAGGCCAAGGACGCCGCGCTGACCAAGGCGGCCGAGGATGCGCAGGCAGCCCGGGATGAGCACGAGCGCCAGCGCCAGGAGTGGTCGGCCAGGGAGGTGGAGCTGCAGGAGCAAGGGCACGAGGTGGATCGGATGCTGCGCGGTGAGTTTTAAACACCTCGCTCTTTTCGCGCGCTGCTTCTGGGTTTTCCGGTTTGCCCCTTTGCTCATCCCGCGTCTTCTTCTTTTATCTTCTCAGGGCTTTTCCCCGGTACGCAGGAGGCCGCGGAGGCGGCCGTGGAGGCCCATCATGAGGGCCAGCGGGCGCAGGGAGAAGCCGTTGGGTAGCTTGCTCCCTGGACCTTGGCTGAGGTGGGGCTTGCCGCCGGGGTGCGGCTGTCAGAGGTGGTTCGGGCCCTGAAACGGCTCCAGGCGGCCGGCGAGGCGCTGGTTCGCACCCTTTGGCCCGGCGCGGTGGATTCGATCTCCATGAGCCGGCTGTCGAGGTGGCTAGAGTTCGGAACCGCGCGGGTGAACGCCTGGAGGGCCTCCGCATCGCGCGTCGGCGCGGGCATGGCGCTCCGTATCACGAGGTCGTGGTACCCCGAGATGGACTTGGGTCTGCTCATGGCCCAGCGCGTCGGTACCGACGCGGAGTTGGAGGCGGTGGCCGATGCGTTGGCCACGAGGGCAAGCGACCTTGCGTCCTTTGCCGCGCGGGATGAGTACGTCCCAGAGCGCGGGGCGGATGGCGTGGTGATCCCCGAGGACCGGTTCATGCTCGCCTTAGACGACCCGGAGGGTAGCGCCGCCGAGACGGACGAGGAAGGTTCCGGCTCCAGCACCGACGTCTACGCCGACTCCGAGCTGGCTCCGGACTTGGAGACGGGAGCCGACGCAGAGCGCGCAGTGGACAAGGACGGGGCCTCTTCGTCAGCCGCCGCGGGCGGTGCCGGAGGAGAAGATGGTGATGCCGCCCTTTAGGACTTTTATCTTTCTGCATAGTTAGACTGCCATTCCACCCACTGGGGGTGTATATGTAATGAACTCGTGGCCGTGGGCCTTTTTAAGTTGTATAAAGCTTTTGGTTGCTGAAATGCTATTTTTTATGCGTGTCGGCTCGGCCTTACTCCTTTTTTGGCTCTTTTGGTTCCGGTCGCTCAGAGCCTTGTCCCCCTTGGTTTCGGCCCCGCCAGCTGGACAGCCGGGAGCTGGTCTGTAGCTGGGACGGGGCGTCCGCCTCAAGGGAGCCGGCCGTGAGTTTGGAAACCGTGAGAGTTTTTTTTTGGGTAAGGTGAGTTGCAGAGGCTAAAAGAAAGTGATCCAGCTAGCCCTAGCCAGCAATCCCCTTTGCGATCGGTTTTTCTTGTGTGCTAAGCTTTGCCGTCTCGAGGTCCCATCAGCCGGACAGACGGGAGCCGGTCTGTAGCTGGGAGGGGTGGGAGGGCTCTTTTTAGTTCACATTACTTGATCGGCTTCGGGGGAGACGGGCAGGGCTAGCTGACGAGCCCCCGGGACCGGGAGCCGGAGCCGAGAGACGGCGAGCGAAAGTCTTTGAAAAGGAACGAAAGAGGCGTGTCCCAAGAGCCGGCTTGGGACACCCGTTGTCATAAGCCCAAAAGGGAAGGATATATACATACACTGGTCCTTAGCAGTAAAACGGGCGGAGGAGCACCGTGTTCCATGGGCGGTCCGTTTCCTCGCCGGAGGCGTCTCTCTTGCGCTTCTGCAGCTTCTGGGTGTCTATTAGATAGTACGCGTTGTTGTGCAGCGCCCTGCTGACGATGAACGGGCCCTCCCAGGGGGAGGACAGCTTGTGCTGGCCGGCAGTTCGCTGGATCCGCCTGAGCACCAAGTCTCCTTCGCGGAAGGAGAGTGGCCGGATCCGCTTGCTGTGATAGTGCTGGAGCTTCTGCTGGTTGATGGCCGTCCGGCTCAGGGCCAGCTCGCGGACCTCCTCGAGGAGGTCGACACCGTCTTCTCTTGCTTCCTTCGCGTCCGCCTCCGTGTACAGGGTAACCCGAGGCGAGTCGAACTCGATGTCGGTGGGGATGATTGCCTCGGACCCATACACGAGAAAGAACGGGGTGTAGCCGGTCGACCGGTAGGGCTTGGTCCTAAGGCTCCAAAGGACAACCGGCAGCTCTTCGATCCAGCAGCTGGCTGACCTGACCAGTGGCGCCACGAGCCGGGGTTTGATGCCGGACAGGATCAGGCCGTTGGCCCTTTCGACCTGGCCGTTCGACTGTGGGTGGGTGACAGACGCTAAATCGGGCCGGATGCCCTGCTTGGAGCAGAAGCGCGCTTGCGCGCCCTTGGCGAAGTTTGTGCCGTTGTCGGTGATGATGCTGTGGGGGACGCCGTAGCGGACCGTGATGTCTTCGATGAACCGGACGGACATGGGGCCGTCCAGCTTCTTGATTGGTCTGGCCTCGATCCACTTGGTGAATTTGTCGACGGCTACCAGCAAATGTGTCATGCCACCTCGCGCGGTCTTGAAAGGTCCCACCATGTCCAGCCCCCAGACAGCAAAAGGCCACGAGAGGGGGATGGTCTGGAGGGCAGTAGCCGGCAGGTGGCTCTGCGTGCTCAAGCGCTGGCAGCCTTCGCACTTGTCGACCAGCTGCTAGGCCGCCTCCAAAGCAGTCGGCCAGAAGAAACCGTGGCGGAACGCCTTGGCCACCAGGGACCTGGAGGCGGCGTGATGCCCGCACTCGCCCTGGTGGATGTCGAGGAGGATCTCTTGCCCTTTCTCCGGCTCGACGCAGCGTTGGAAGACGCCGGTGGTGCTGCGATGGACCAGCTCGCGGTTGATGATGCTGTAGGCCGGGGCTCGGCGCTGAATTTGCCTTGCCGTGGCCTCATCAGGGGGAGGTCGCCGCTTAGGAGGAACACCAGGATGGGCTGGGCCCACTAGGGAGCCGAGACGGGAGCCGGTTCGGGCTCAAGCGGGGCGTTGGAGGCGGCAGGAGCCCCCGGGTCTGGGAGACCAGTCCCCGGGACTGGCTCGCCAGCCCCTGGGCCCGGCTCGCCAGCCCCCGGGACCGGCTCGCCAACCCCCGGGAGTGAATCGGTGGAAAGGGCGTCGACCGCCATCATGGCGACCATGGACTCGGAGCTGGCCGCCGCAGACATGGCCGGCTCGACAGCCGGACCGGGCGGCGCCGGCTGGGCAGCCGGAGTCGGTGGAGCTGGCGAAGTTGCCAATGCCGATGGAGCCGGCTGGACAGCCGGTTCTGCCGATGGACCAGCTGTGTTGGCCGGCACGAAGATGGACTCCGATTCGGGGGAAGGCTTGATCGAGGGCTTGAGCAGCCGCTCAAGGGAGACACCGGCTGGGATGGCCTGCCGGGTGGAGCCGATCTTTGCCAGCGTATCAGCCGCCTCGTTGTCTACACGGGGGACGTGATGGAACTCACAGCCCTCGAAGGAACCGGTGAGCTGTTGGACGAGGAAGCGATAGCTGGCCATGTTGGCGTCCCTGGCGTCCCATTCGCCAGACACTTGCTGCACCACGAGGGCAGAGTCGCCAAAGCATATGATGCGCTGGATGCCGATCTCCTTGGCAAGCCGGAGGCCATGGACGAGGGCCTCATACTCGGCCATGTTGTTGGAGGCGGCGAAGTGGATCTGCAGCGTGTACCTGAGCTGATCTCCCCTCGGGGACGACAAAACGATGCCGGCTCTCAGGCTGGCTCGCATCTTCGAGCCGTCGAAGTGCATGCGCCAGTGCGTGGATTCGGGTGGAGGCGTCACGAACTGGGTTTCGGCCCAGTCGACGAGGAAGTCGGCCATTGCTTGTGACTTGATGGCGGTGCGCGGCTCGTACCGTATCTCGTAGTCGGTGAGGGTGATGGTCCACTTGGCTATCCGGCCGGTGGCATCCCGGCCGCACATGATCTCGCCCAGCGGCGCGGTGCTGACTACGGTGATGACATGCTCCTGGAAGTACTGCTTGATCTTCTGGGCAGCGAAGTATATGCCATAGCACATCTTCTGGTAGTGGGGATAGTTCTGCTTGGAGGCGGAGAGGACCTCGCTAAGGTAGTAGACGGGGTGCTGGATCGGCAGCGTCTTGCCTTCCTCCGATCGCTCCACCACCAAGACGACGCTGACGACCCGTGTGGTTGCCGCGATGTAGGCGAGCAAAGGCTCCTTCTCAGCCGGCGCGGCCAGGATGGGCGCGCTGGTGAGGGCCCGCTTGAGTCCGCGGAACGCCTCGTCCGCCTCGTCAGACCAGTCGAACATGCCGGCTTCTTCAAGGGGTCACGGCCCGGCTCGACCAGAGCCGTCTTGCGTAGGAGCCCGTAGAGGGGCAAGGCCTTCTCGCCTAGCCGGCTGACGAACCGGCTGAGGGAGGCGAGGCAGCCGGTGAACTTCTGGACGTCGCGGAGTCGGGTCGGCTTGGGCATGCGCTCGATTGCCCTGATCTTCTCGGGGTTAGCCTCGATGCCGCGGGCGGACACGAAGAAACCCAAGAGTTGGCCGGCCTGGACGCCGAAGACACACTTCTCCGGGTTGAGCTTGATCTTGTATTCGCGTAGGTTGGCGAATGTTTCCCAGAGATCGTCGAGGAGGCAGAAGTGCTTCTTGGACTTGACAACGATGTCGTCAACGTAGACGTGGACGTTCCTGCCTATCTGAGGTAGGAGACACTTCTGCATGCAGCACTGGAAGGTAGCGCCCGCATTCTTCAGGCCGAAGGACATGGTGATGTAGCAGTAGGCCCCGAAAGGGGTGATGAAGGAGGTTTTTAGCTGGTCGGCCGGGTCCAGCTTGATCTGGTGGTAGCCGGAGTAGGCGTCCAGGAAGGACAGCAGGTCGCAGCCGGTCGTGGAGTCGATGACCTGATCGATCCGCGGCAGGGCGAACAGGTCCTTGGGGCACGCCTTGTTCAGGCTCGTGTAGTCAATGCACATGCGCCAAGTTTTGTTCTTCTTCAGCACCAGGACTGGGTTGGCCAGCCAGTCCGGGTGGAACACTTCCATGATGAAGCCGGCTGCGAGTAGCCGAGCGATTTCCTCTCCAATAGTACGCCGCTTCTCCTCGGAGAAACGGCGTAGGAGTTGCTTGACCGGCTTTGCATCCGGCCGCACGTGAAGCTTGTGCTCGGCGAACTTCCTCGGAACACCCGGCATGTCCTTTGGAGACCATGCGAAGATGTCCCGATTCTCACAGAGGAAGTCGACGAGCTCGATTTCCTATTTGCTGTCGAGGCGGGAGCCGATGGTGACGCACTGGCTGGGGTTGGCCGGGTCGAGCGGCACTTGCCTGGTGTCCTTGGACGGCTGGAACGAGGCTTCGCCGACCGACTGGGATGGAGGAGCCGACATGGCCGGCTGGCCGGAGGTGTGGGCCACGAGCCGGTCGAGCTGCCGCTTCTCCTCGGCTATCTCCAGGGCCTCGGCCAGCCGGCTGCCGTCTCGCGCGCACGCGATCGACATCCTGTAGTCGCCGGCGATGGTGATGATACCCTTGGGACCCGGCATCTTGAGCTTGAGGTAGGCGTAGTGGGGGATCGCCATGAACTTGGCGAGAGCCGGCCGGCCCAGCTGCGCGTGGTAGGGACTGTCGAGGTCCACTACCTCGAACCATACTGGTTCGCGGCGAAAGTGGTTGTGGCCGCCGAAGAGGACGTCGAGCTTGATCTTGCCGATGGGGGTGCAGGACTTTCCCGAAACGATGCCGTGGAAAATGGACCGGCTTGCTTACATGTCCTCTACCTTGTGCCCCAGCTTGAGCATCGTGTCGAGGTAGAGGATGTTGATGCTGCTGCCCCCATCAATCAACACCCGCGAGAAGCGGCACGTGCGCCTCTCGGAGACGATGGTGGGATCGAGGACAAGGGCGTAGCTGCCAGGGCTTGGCATCACTGCCGGGTGGTCCGCCCGGCTCCAGGTGACCGGCTTCTCGGACCAGTGCATGAACTGGGGAGTCGCGGGCATGGTGGCATTCACCTCACGGTGGAGCCGGCGCTGGGCATGCTTGTCCGTCTCTTCACTGGTGAAGACGACGTAGCAACCGTCTTGGTTGGGGAACTGGTTGAGTAGCTGGCCGTCGTTCTGGGTCGGAGCCGGGTCCTGTGCCGGAGCGGGAGCTGGAGCCGGAGCCGGCGCGCGGGGAGGCGGCGGGGGAGTAGTCGGAAGACCCTCGCCTCGGGCCAGCCGCTGCGAGAAGCTGCACTGCCGGAGCGTGTGCGTGGCCGGCTTGGCGCCGGAATGGTGCTTGCAGGGGAGGTCGAGCATCTGCTCGAACGTGAGCTTGGGCTGCCAGGCAGCCTTGCCGGTGCACTGGCGCTGGCTGGGAGCCTGGCCAGCCGGCTGCTCTTCCTCGATGGTGGCAACCTGCCGGCTCCCGTAGCGGGAATCCGGCTGGTCGGCCTTGCGCTTGTTGTTCTGCTGCTGCCGGTTGTCGGCGGCCGCCCGCGGCGCGGCGGGCGGCGGAGCCAGCTTGGCTGGCATGGCGATCTTCATCCGCATAGCAGAGTCGGCCGTGGCGTACTTATCCGCCTTGGCCATCAGGTCCACCAGGGTAGCCAGCTCGGAGCACAGAAGCTTGTGCTTGAGGTGGGTGCCGTCTCGGCACCCCTCGATGAAGTATTGGATGGCCTGCACCTCGTGCACCTCTTCGCAGGAGTTGCGGAGCTCGGTCCAGCGCGTGAGGTAGTCGCGGAGGGGTTCCTCCGGCCCCTGGACGCACATGACCAGCTCGCGGGGCCGGCCGGGCCGTTTGTAGGTGCCGGTGAAGTTGCGGACGAACGCCTCTTCGAAGTCCGTCCAGGTGTTGATGCTGCCGGCCGCCAGGCTGTTCAGCCAGGTGCGGGCCGACCGATCAACATGAGGGGGGGCGTAGCGGACGGCTACACGCTTGTTCCCCCTGGCGATGCCGACCGCGGTGGTGTAGTCGATCAGCCAATCCTCCGGCTTGGCGGCCCTGTTGTACTTCGTGGTGTCGCGGGGAAGCGTGAAGTCGGGCGGAAACGGCTCGTTGCGGATCCGGGGGCCGAAGCACGCCGGGCCAATCGAGCCCTCCTCCTCGAGGAGAGCCGACTGCGCCAGCCGGTCGAGGCGGAGCCGTGTGTCGTTCTTGCTGTGGGGGACCCGCAGCCCGAGCCGGGCCGCGAGTTCGGCGCGGACGGCAGGCGGGGCCGGGTCTTGTCGTGGAGGCGGAGTGTGTCCGCGGCTGCGCCGGTTACCGCCAGCCGGCGCCTCGTCGCGGCGGTTGCTGCCAGTCGGGAGGTTGCTACACCGGCTATTCACGGCCGGCTGCTCGTTCCCGTGCAGCTGGGTGCGCCGCACATTGCTTCCCTCGGCCCGCCGGCCGGAGGGGCGAGGGGAGCTGGAGTGCTGAGCCGGCTGACGGTTAGCAGCCCCAGCGCCCTCGCCCTCAGGACGGGGAACCTCGGAGACGGCCCCACCGGGGGTGAGACCGACTTGTTGCGCGTTGGCGGTGTCGATGAGGTCCTTGATGTGCCGCTCGCGCGTGGCACGCTCCTCGCCCACCAAGGTAGCCAGATCCTCGTAGGCTACCTTGGTGGCTCGCAGGTTGGCTGCGGGGGTGTCGTAAACGGGAAGGCAGCCGCCGAGGATTTCCGCGACCACGCGGCCACGGTCACGTACGGCCCCATGCCGGCTGGGCTCGGGGCCAGCCGGGGTGAGACCATACGCGGAGTTGTACTCCCGCTGTGCGGCTTCCATCCGGCGCCGCTCGGTCGCGAGGACGCTGGCGTCTTCGAATAGTAGGCGACGGGCCGCCACCAGCTCGGCTGTGGCGGTGGCCGGGTTTGGTGTCGGAGCGATGGGGGTGCTCAGGCCCCGGAGGGCAGCGGCGAGCGGGTCGGAGGGGCCGGTGCGGGCGGCGGCCGCGTCGGCCTCGGCCCGCACACGGCCCGAAGTGGTGGAGGAGGCGGTGACCATCACTCCCATGCAGGCACGGGCGCCGCAGGCCTTGCCCGTGGCGAGTGCACCCACGGACGCGGGGGGGTCGGTGCAGTCGAGCACCTGGCGAGGGTACTCGTCGGTCGCCGGCTCGTCGGCGATACTTAGCTTGCCGAAGCACCCGGCGAGCGCGGTGACGTCGAGCGCGAGGTCGCGGCCGAGGCACTTGTCAGAGAGGCCGGCCGCGTCGCCCGCAGAGCCTGCCGGAGCTAGCCCCACGAGCATGCATTTCCGCCCGGACGCGGGGCGGCCGAGGGAGGCGGTGAAGGGTCACGCCCGGAGCGTGATTCCGGCCGGCGCCGCGTACGGCCCCACGGTGGGCGCCAACTGTCATCGTTTTGTCACGGCAGATGCCATGGGTAGGCTTGTCGAGAGTGGTTGGGGCCGAAGGACGCCGACGGGCTCCGGGAGCGGGGTTAGGCACAAGCGGTGGCGGACACACGATGTACCCAGGTTCTGGGCCCTCCGTGGGAGGTAACACCCCTAGTCTTGCTTGGTCTAGTTGAGACGATGGAGAGGTTACAATGGTGCTCCTGGAGCTGTATGGATAGAGGAGGAAGAAAGGGCTAGGCTGCCCCTGCTGCCTCTCTACGTGAGTGTGGTGTGCGGAGAGAGTCGACCCGTTGCATGGGGGAGGCCCGGGGGTTTTTATAGGCCAACCCCCCGGGTTACAATATGAATAAGAGGTCTCGGGGGGGCCTAGTCGGCAGCCTCTCTAGCTGGCTATGGGGGCCCCGGTTGTGGGGTCTTGTCGCTGGTAGGACCCGCCGGCTGCAGGGTCCCGTCGGGAGCTGGCGGGGCCCGCGTGGTAGGCCCCAACGCCGGTCACGTCGCAGCACGGACCGTCTTCCGGGGCGTCGTCTTGTGGCAACCGGCCGAGGTCAGCGGTACGGCCGGCTGCACTGTAGCCATGCCGGGGCAGGTAATGGAGTGGTTGGAGGCGTGCCGGCACTGTTGGAAGCCCTGTCGCAGTCGGCCAGAGTCAGAGGCACTGCCACCTCCACTGTGGCCGCACGGGCGCTGACCCCCGATGGGATGGGGGCCACTGTAGCCACGCGTACCCTGACTGCTGCATCCAATGCGCAGCCGGCTAGGGGGCCAGGCATCTCCGCCCCTAGCCGGCCGGCATGTTGTAGCCGGCAGGGCGTAGCCAGCGGGGCGCAACCGGCAAGGCGTAGCCGGCGGGGCGGAGCCGGACTGTAGGGGGAGGCGGCCCGTTCTTCAGTCGCGTCAGAAAGTTAGAGTAGGAGGTCGTTTGAGGCTACCCCGGGGTCATCCCCCCGACAGTGGTGATCCTCCTACTGGTTCGATAACCTTGGTTTCATAACTGAGGGAAATACTTACCGTCGTTGTGCTGCATCATCCCTTCCTCTTTGGGGAAATACCGATGCAGTCTCAAGCCACGTCAGAGGAATTTCTGGCGCCGTTGCCGGGAAGGAAGCGGTCTCTTCTACGTGCCTATCGTAGGCGCCGAGGAGACTCCATCATCATCTACCAGGTTCCTAATCACAAATCTCATCTCCTTGCATTACATTATTTGCCATTTGTCTCTCGTTTTCCTCTCCCCCACTTCACCAAATTTGCGGTTTTATTCGCCTTTTTCTCGCCGGATCTCTTTTTGTTTGCTTGTTTGCTATATTTGCTTGTGTTGCCATGTGCCTTCTATTTGCTTGCATCTTCGCTTGCTAAAAATCTATTGATATGGATCCTCATCCACTTGCTAATCTTTTCAAAAGACCAAATTATGATGAACCAATTGGTAGTGAGTTGAGTGCACTTGATTATCTCCATAAAGTTTTGTTTGAAAATCATGAATCTGAAAATTTTGATGAAGTGTTAAAAGAAGATATTTGTAAGGAGATTCATGACAGCTCGTTGATTGAAAAGCATGATTGCAATGTTGCTAGTGTGAATTCTCTAAATATTCATGATGCTAATGATATGCAAAGCCATAAGCTTGGGGATGCTATGTTTGATGAAGATGATATTTTTAGTCCCCCAAGTTTTGATGAACAAATCTATTATGATTGCATGCCTCCAATTTATGATGATGGTGATGACACGTATGCTATAATGAGTAATGATAACTATGAAACTTATCATCATGGTTTTAATTTGCAATGTGGTTATGCCAATCAAGTGTCTCATGATAGTTATTTTGTTGAGTTTGCTCCCACTAGCATGGATGAAAAGCAATTTGCTTATGTGGAGAGTAATGAAAATTCTATGCTTGTGCATTATGAAAATAATGATTTATGTGATAGTTATATTGTTTAATTCCTTCATGATGCTGCTGAAATTTATTATGAGGGAGGAACATATGCTTGTAGGAATTGCGATAATATCAAGTTTCCTCTCTATGTGTTCAAAGTTTTGAAGTTATGCTTGTTTTGCCTTCCTATGCTAGTTGATTCTTGTTTCCATGAATTGTTTGCTCACAAAATCCCTATGCATAGGAAGTGGGTTAGACTTAAATGTGCTTGTCATGAGATTCATGATGCTCTCTTGCATATTTCAATTACTAATTTTCATGTGAGCATCATTGAAATCATTATGCCTAGCTAGGGGCGTAAAACGATAGCGCTTGTTGGGAGGCAACCCAATGAATAAATAAATTTTTGCTTTTTCCTTTCTATTTTTGTGTGTTGAAACAATTATGCCTCTGTTATGATTGTGTTTTTATGGTTTATTTAGTGTTTGTGCCAAGTAAAGCCTTTAGGATGATTCATAGGATGAGTAGAAGCGATGCTGAATCTGAAACAGAAACTTTGCGCCCAGTATATGAATTTGAATTTTTTTTCTGGGACGTGATATTGAGCTGAAATTTTAACACAGTGTTTCTATACAAATTCCTTACGTTGTCCTAATTTTTCAGAATTTTTAGTGTTACATAAGTATGGTTAGAGTATAGATTACTACAGACTGTTCTGTTTAAGACATATTCTGTTTTCGTTGCATTGTGTGCTTGTTTTGATGAATCTATGGGTTATATTGATGGGTATGAGCCAAGGTAAAGTTAAAATACAGTAGGTATAATGCAATAATAAGCTTGGGGATGCTACCGCACCCCAAGATATATCCAAAGAGTAACAAGCAACTAAGCATGGGGATGCCCCCAAGTGGCATCCCCTCTTTCTTCTAACGACCATCGGTATTTTACTTGGAGCTATATTTTTATTCGTCACATATCATGAGTTTTGCTTGGAGCGTCTTGTATCTTTGCTTGCTTTGTTTGTTAGTTTTTCATTTGTATCCTTGCTGGACACACCTATTTTAGAGAGCAAAAATCATGCTATGATTTGTTAGAATTGCTCTATGTGCTTCACTTAAACTTTTTGACCTATAGAATTGCTCTAGTGCTTCACTTATATCTTTTTGAGCACGGTGTGCTTGGCAATTTTTCTACAAATACTCTCATGCTTCACTTAGATAATTTTGAGAGTTAGAAAATTTTGAAGAAAATCCTCTCATGCTTCACGTATACTATTTTGAGAGATGAAATCTTGATGCTCATGTGCTTCACTTAAATTTGTTTGAGCTTGCCAAAAAGCACTGGCAATATATGAAACTAGTCCCAAAGTGATAGATATGCATGGAGGATATAATAAAAACTTTCATGAAGATCACTGGGTAAATTAAACTTGATTCTTTATAATAGTTTTGAAACATGATGGTACTAATATGTGAGTCATGTTAGTGAGTAATTATGCTTAGTCGGAATATTGGTGTTAAGATTGTGATTCCCTATGCATGCACGTAAGTCAATAGTTATGCAATGAAGTTACATCCTACTTGTGTTGCATTATTCGGTGTTAGTTATGCTCAATGATCGCTTATGTGAATTTTTGTTTCTTGGTTTGGTTGCTTCTCAACCTATTTGCAAGCATCCATTTATACTAAGTAGAAATACTACTTGTGCATCCAAAAACCTTAAACCAAGTTTTGCCTTATGGGTCCACTATACCTACCTATATGCGGTATTTCCATGCCGTTCCAAGCAAATTTGTATGTGCCATCTCTAAATTTTCAAAATAAATTTTCTCTTTTGTGTTCTCGTACCGCTCATGAAACGGTGGGGAGTGTCAATTATTTTTCCATGCTAGATGTGTTATTCTCAAGATGAGTGTTTATTCACTTGTCATTGCACGAGAGTGAGGCGGTAATAGGGATGCCCATTCCCGAAATTAAAAAGAAAAAATATTTACTTTATATTGTCAAATAATAAATTCCTTGGAAAGTGTTGGTATGGAAGGCAACCGTGAATACGGCCCGCCATGGAAAATGAAAGTTTGGTGGAAGAAGGAATAAACTTTATTTTCTGTTTGGGAACCGCCTATGATGTATCTAGCATGGAAAGTATTGTGAACTACTTTGTCGTTTTCATTGACAGGAAAAGCATGCCACCCAAAATATTTTTCTCCCTCAATTTAAACCTTGAGCTCTGGCACCTCTACAAATCCCTACTTCCCTCTGTGAAGGGCCTATATTTTACTTTATGCAATTTTTATTTTTACTTTGAGTCTCCATCTTCTCTTATAAAGCACCAACTAGGGGGCACTATGATCGTACTTGAGCATTGGGCATAGCTAATATTTGAGTGTGTTTCATGAATGGATCAATGATTGAGCATGATGGGCTAGGGATAACTTTCTTTAGTGTTGATATTTTGAAAGACATGGTTGCTTGTTGGCATGCTTTAGTATTGAGGTCATTATGTTAAAACTAGGCTATTGCTTTGAATCATTTACAAGTCCAAATGTCCATGCTATACAAAAGAAAAGAATATGAGATGAACATGTTAGGCAGCATTCCACATCAAAAATTATGTTTTTATCATTTACCTACTCGAGGACGAGTAGGAATTAATCTTGGGGATGCTGATACGTCTCCAATGTATCTATAATTTTTGCTTGTTTCATGCTGTTATATTATCATTCTTGGATGTTTTACAATCATTTTATAACACCTTTATATCATTTTTGGGACTAACCTATTGACATAGTGACAAAGTGCCAGTTGCTGTTTTTGCTTGTTTTTTACTTCGCAGAAAATCAATACCAAACGGAGTCCAATCGCGACGAAACTTTTTGGAGATTTTTCTGGACCAGAAGACACCCGGTGGGCCAAAGAAGTGCTGGAGAAGTGGGCCGAGGAGACCACAACCCACCAGGGCGTGCCAGGGGGGCCCCGACGTGCCCTGATGGGTTGTTCCCTCCTCAGGGCTCCTCTCCACCACCTCTGATGCCTATAAATTCCCAAATATTCCAAAAACCCTAGGGGAGTTGACGAAACACAATTCCAGCCACCGCAAGTTCAAGAACCTCGAGATCCAATCTAAACACCATCACGGAGGGGTTCATCTTCTTCATAGGTGCCTCTCCGATGATGCGTGAGTAGTCCACCATAGACCTATGGGTCCGTAGGCAGTAGCTAGATGGCTTCCTCTCTCTCTTTTATGACTCTCAATACAATGGTCTCTTGGAGATCTATTTGATGTAAACTTTTACGGTGTGTTTGTTAGGATCCGATGAATTTTGAGTTCATGATCAGTTTCTATCCATGAATATTATTTGAGTCTTCTTTGATCTCTTATATGCATGATTACTTATAGCCTCGTATTTCTTCTTCGAATATTTGGTTTAGTTAGGCCGACTAGATCGTTTTTCTTGCCATGGGAAGAGGTGCTTTGTGATGGGTTCGATCTTGCGGTGTTCTTTCCCAGTGACAGAAGGGGCAGCAAGACACGCATGTATCGTTGCTATTAAGGATAACAAGATGGGGTCTATTCCTACATGAATAGATCTTGTCTACATCATGTCATCGTTCTTATTGTATTACTCTGTTTTTCCTTGAACTTAATACACTAGATGCATGATGGATAGCGGTCGATGTGTGGAGTAATAGTGGTAGATGCAGGCTAGACCGACTCCTGCCTGCATCTACCACTATTACTCCACACATCGACCGCTATCCATCATGCATCTAGTGTATTAAGTTCAAGGAAAAACAGAGTAATACAATAAGAACGATGACATGATGTAGACAAGATCTATTCATGTAGGAATAGACCCCATCTTGTTATCCTTAATGGCAACGATACATGCGCGCCTTGTTGCCCCTTCTGTCACTGGGAAAGGACACCGCAAGATCGAACCCATCACAAAGCACCTCTTCCCATGGCAAGAAAAATCGATCTAGTCTGCCTAACTAAACCAAAGATTCGAAGAAGAAATACGAGGCTATAAGTAATCATGCATATAAGAGATCAAAGAAGACTCAAATAATATTCATGGATAGAAACTGATCATGAACTCAAAATTCATCGGATCCCAACAAACACACCGCAAAAGTTTACATCAAATTGATCTCTAAGAGACCATTGTATTGAGAATCAAAAGAGAGAGAGGAAGACATCTAGCTACTGCCTACGGACCTGTAGGTCTATGGTGGACTAGTCACGCATCATCGGAGAGGCACCTATGAAGAAGATGAACCCCTCCGTGATGGTGTTTAGATTGGATCTCGAGGTTCTAGAACTTGTGGCGGCTGGAATTGTGTTTCGTCGACTCCCCTAGGGTTTTCTGAATATTTGGGAATTTATAGGCGTCAGAGGCGTTGGAGGGGGCCCCGTGGAGGGCACAACCCATCAGGGCACGCCGGGGGACCCCTGGCGTGCCCTGGTGGGTTGTGGCCTCCACAACCCACCTCTCTAGCACTTCTTTGGCCCACTGGGTGTGTTCTAGTCCAAAAAAAATCTCCAAAAAGTTTCGTCGTGATTGGACTCCGTTTGGTACTGATATTCTGCGAAGTAAAAAACAAGCAAAAACAGCAACTTGCACTTTGGCACTATGTCATTAGGTTAATCCCAAAATCTGATATAAATTTGTTATAAAATGATTGTAAAACATCCAAGAATGATAATATAACAGCATGGAACAAGCAAAAATTATAGATATGTTGGAGACGTATCAAGTCCCGCTTGAATTAGAAAAATGGTGCCCCCTCCTTGACGCACCGTCCACTACTGTAGGATGGTCCAAAGACGACACATCCATCAGAGACTCTTCGAGGAAACTGTGTGCGATCCATCAATCGCAAACGGTATAGTTCAGGCTCCGTCACTAATGACATGAACTGTGTGTGATGGTGGATCCATCAAATACGATTCAGAAAATAGTTGCGTGTGTGATGAAGGGCATACGGTTGGTGCTTATGAACTGTTTGCGATTAGACAAGATAACACAAACGGTTCTCAAAATACATATGTGTGTGAAGTACGGCATACAGTTCATTCAGACAAACTATTTGCGTTGATGGAGCTAGAACACAAACGAGTTACCATAACAAGGTGTGTGTGATACCAGGCAAATAGTTCATTCATCAGAATTGTGTGGGAAGACCAATAATAACCCGAACGATTCATACTGACAAGCTGTGTGGGTTGTTAGTAGACGGTTGCTGCCAAACAATTGTCGGCGATGGATGAAATCATTACCGACGCTTCGTTGGGAAGTGTCGTTTGTCTATATTAATATCGCAGACGGTTTATTATTATGACCCGTGTGCCTGCGCATCACCCCGTCCTCCTCTCTCGCGTCTTGTCACCGCGTTGCTGCCCGAGGATTTCAGTGCATGCTTCGGCACCGCTTTTGGCCACGCGTCCTCTCGATGAGCCCGTTCCCGCGCACAACCGCGCACAAAACTATCCTATGGCTCTAGCTTCCCGCCCAGCTCGATGAAATCCCCAATGCTTGCCGGCCTGCTATATAAACCCTCACGGCCGGTGACTCCACATTGCCTTCATCCCCTCCCTCTCCGTAGCTTGTCTAGTTTGATTCTCCCCCAATTGCCAATGGCACCGGCCGTTCGTCGTCGCCCAGCCACTTCGCCAAAGGATAGCTCCAGCTGGGAGGCTTCACCGTGTTGGCGTGGCAGTCCTCTGAAGCGTGTGGTGCACGTGGCGTCCCTGGTGGGTGTGCGCACGCCACCAACTGAGGGCAGCAGCTATAATAGAACTATCCTATTCTTGTTCATAACATATAAGTACAGTCAACCGGCAACAAATTATTTGTAGTGCACATTTGACAGCACACTCTAAACTCCGCCTATGTTGTCTCAACATAGCCAATCCCAAGCCCGGGTAAAGGAGGAGGGTTGTGATAGGCTTGGCGAGCCAACGTCAAAACTCAGCTACTCTTATGGAGATGAAACCCAAAAGATTTTCGTTGGGGCGTAACCCTCTCAGCGACGCGGGTGTGGTGGAAAATGGGCAAGGGCCGGGCCGTCACTCCCCAGGTGGCGCACCGTATCATGATCTGGATATGGTGGCAAGTGAGCGAGGATCGGGTCGTCGCATCCTTAGTGGCGCGCTACATCGGTGCCCGGGTGTAGTGAAAATTGAGCAAGGGTCTTCGCATTTGACTCGACGAGTGCGAAGGGTAAGGAAACTAGCCAAGCCTAGGAGGATTCGCTTAGGTTGCTGGAACATAGGGTCTCTGACAGGTAAACTTTGGGAGGTAGTTGATACAACGGTGAGGAGATGCGTTGATATCCTTTGCGTCCAAGAGACCAAATGGAGGGGACAAAAGGCGAAGGAGGTGGAGGGTACCGGCTTCAAGATGTGGTACACGGGGACGGTTGCAAACAGAAATGGAGTAGGCATCTTGATCGGCAAGAGCATCAAGGATGGAGTGGTAGACGTCAAGAGACGTGGGGACCGGATTATCCTGGTCAAGCTGGTAGTCGGGGACTTAATTCTCAACGTTATCAGCGCGTATGCCCCGCGGGTAGGCCACAATGAGAACACCAAGAGGGAGTTCTGGGAAGGCCTAGAGGACATGGTTAGGAGTGTACCGATTGGCGAGAGGCTCTTCATAGGAGGATACCTCAATGGCCACGTGGGCACATCTAACATAGGTTTTGAAGCGGTGCATGGGGGATTTGGCTATGGCATCAGGAACCAAGAAGGAGAAGATGTCTTAAGCTTTGCGCTAGCCTACGACATGATCGTAACTAACACCCTCTTTAAGAAGAGAGAATCACATCTAGTGACTTACAGTAGTGGGCAACACTCTAGCCACATTGATTTCATCCTCTCGAGAAGAGAAGACAAGTGTGCATGCCTAGACTGTAAGGTGATACCTGGAGAGAGTGTTGTCCCTCAGCATAAGCTTGTGGTTGCTGACCTCCGCTTTCGGATTCGTGTCCAATGGGACAAGCATGCCAAAGTCGCTAGAAAGAAGTGGTGGAAGCTCAAGGGGGAGGTAGCTCAGGCGTTCAAGGAGAGGGTCATTAAGGAGGGCCCTTGGGAGAAAGGAGGTGATGTAGACAACATGTGAATGAAGATGGCTACTTGCATTCGTAAGGTGGCCTCAGAGGAGTTTGGAGTGTCCAGGGGAAGTAGAAGAGAAGCTAAAGATACCTGGTGGTGGAACGATGATGTCCAGAAGGCAATTAAGGAGAAGAAAGATTGTTTCAGGCGCCTATATCTGGATAGGAGTGCATACAACATAGAGAAGTACAAGATGGCAAAAGGCCGCAAAGCGAGCTGTGAGTGAAGCAAGGGGTCGGGCGTATGAGGACCTCTACCAATGGTTAGACACGAAGGAAGGCGAAAGGGACATCTATAAGATGGCCAAGATCCGAGAGAGGAAGACGAGGGATGTTGACCAAATCAAGTGCATCAAGGACGGAGCAGATCAACTCCTGGTGAAGAACGAGGAGATTAAGCATAGATGGCGGGAGTACTTTGACAAGTTGTTCAATGGGGAGAGTGAGAGCTCTACCATTGATCTGGACGACTCCTTTGATGATACTAGCAGGCGTTTTGTGCGGCGAATCCAGGAGTCAGAGGTCAAGGAGGCTTTAAAGAGGATGAAAGGAGGCAAGGCGATGGGCCCTGATTGTATCCCCATTGAGGTGTGGAGAGGCCTCGGGGACATAGCGATAGTATGGCTAACCAAACTTTTCAACCTCATTTTTCGAGCAAACAAGATGCCAGAAGAATGGAGACGGAGTATATTAGTACCAATCTTCAAGAAGAAGGGGGATGTTCAGAGTTGTACTAATTACCGTGGAATTAAACTGATGAGCCATACAATGAAGCTATGGGAGAGAGTCATTGAGCACCGCTTAAGAAGAATGACAAGCGTGACCAAAAATCAGTTTGGTTTCATGCCTCGGAGGTCGACCATGGAAGCCATTTTCTTGGTACGACAACTTATGGGGAGATATAGGGAGCAAAAGAAGGACCTCCATATGGTGTTCATTGACTTGGAGAAGGCCTATGATAAGATACCGCGGAATGTTATGTGATGGGCCTTGGAGAAACACAAAGTCCCTGCAAAGTACATTACCCTCATCAAGGACATGTACGATAATGTTGTGACAAGTGTTCGAACAAGTGATGGCGACACTGACGACTTCCCGATTAAGATAGGACTGCATCAAGGGTCGGCTTTGAGCCCTTATCTTTTTGCGTTGGTGATGGATGAGGTCACAAGGGATATACAAGGAGATATCCCATGTTGTATGCTCTTCGCGGACGATGTGGTGCTAGTTGATGAGAGTCGGACGGGGGTCAACAGGAAGTTGGAGTTATGGAGGCAAACCTTGAAATCGAAAGGTTTTAGACTTAGTAGGACTAAAACCGAGTACATGAGGTGCGCTTTCAGTACTACTAGGCACGAGGAGGAGGAGGATATTAGCCTTGATGGGCAGGTGGTGCCGCAGAAGGACACCTTTCGATATTTGGGGTCAATGTTGCAGAAGTATGGGGATATCGATGAAGATGTGAACCATCGAATTAAAGCCGGATGGATGAAGTGGCGCCAAGCTTCTGGCATTCTCTGTGACAAGAGGGTGCCACAAAAGCTAAAAGGCAAGTTCTATAGGACGGCGGTTCGACCCGCAATGTTGTATGGCGTTAAGTGTTGGCCGACTAAAAGACGGCATGTGCAACAGTTAGGTGTGGCGGACATGCGCATGTTGAGATGGATGTGTGGCCACACAAGGAATGATCGAATCCGGAATGATGATATACGAGATAGAGTTGGGGTAACGCCAATTGAAGAGAAGCTTGTCCAACATCGTCTGAGATGGTTTCGACATATTCAGCGCAGGCCTCCAGAAGCCCCAGTGCATAGCGGACGGCTAAAGCATGCTGATAATGTCAAAAGAGGCCGGGGTAGACCGAACTTGACATGGGAAGAGTCCGTAAAGAGAGATCTGAAGGATTGGAGCATCACCAAAGAACTAGCCATGGACAGGGGTGCGTGGAAGCTTGCTATCCATGTGCCAGAACCATGAGTTGGTCACAAGATCTTATGGGTTTCACCTCTAGCCTACCCCAACTTGTTTGAAACTAAAGGCTTTGTTGTTGTTGTTGTTGTTGTATTTGACAGCACACTCTAATTAGATTAGAACAGAGCATTATAACGGATACAACACGTTCATTGAGAAAAGACATGGCAGCAAAGCAAAATTGCGGATACTGACTTCTAAGACATGGCAGCAGAGCACCATTTTTCTCCTTATTGTTATACATGGTTACATTTATGGTGTAACTTTTTTCACAGCAAAAAAAGAACTACTGAATGCGACACTACGGTTTATCGCAGGACAAACCTTGTACAGCTCAAAATTCACATTCCATGAAGTAATTTCAAGCGCCACATCGTTCCATATGCAGCTGGTAGTAATTGCTATAGTAGATCAGACCAGAATAAATACCATTTTCAGATATGGAGCTTGATGGACTTGTTGTCGATGGGTATCATCTTGTCCTCCAACTCGACGACCTTTATGAGTTAGTGCCAGGATGCGATGAACTGCAGTAGCAGTCATGACTTGTCATACGCCATAAGCTTCATAGCCATCTAATTTGACCATAGATGTCCCCAAACCCGAGAGCGCCCAGAAGCTGCGAACAATTCATTTCTCTGTTTGCTCTGCATAATTATATACTTCCTCCGTTCCTAAATATAAGTCTTTTTAGACATTTCAATAGGGGACTACATACGGAGCAAAATGAGTGAATCTACACTTTAAAGTATGTCTATGTACATCTGTATGTAGTCTAATAGTGAAATCTCTAGAAAGACTTATATTTAGGAACGGAGGGAGTATGCAGCATGCATGTTAGCATCATCTTCTCATTTCATGTGTTCATCTACAATATGCTTTATAGTATGCCTGTAGTTAGAAGAAAGGTATAGTATGATAAGCATGCAGATAAACTATAGGAGCATATCTCTACTCCTAATTGGGGAGTTGGTAGCTTCCGTTCCGGGTTTTTTTTCGTCCGGTTGTTTCCGTCCCACCTCCCACCACCCCCTGTCATGCTGGTTTCTTATCCACCGGTTTATTTACCTCTCCGCTCTTTCCTTGTAAACCATCACTTTCCTAACAGGCGCAAGATTATGAATCTAACTTTCCAAAATTACCCAAATCAATCGGTACCTCCCATTATTGCAATTTGCTTTAGCAATCAAATAATATATTTTAAGGAAACAAATAATGGATTAAAAGGAAGCTAACATGTAAATCATGACGCGTCATAGAAAATCGATACCTCCCATTATTGCAATTTGCTTTAGGAATCAAATAATATATTTTAAGGAAACAAATAATGGATTATAAGGAAGGTAACATGTAAATCATGACGCGTCATACATCATAGAAAAAAAATCTACTTCAGAGAAAACTTAGTGGCATAAGAAAAGGCTGACTACAGCAACATTTCCTGTCTTGCTGACGTTATCTTGCACGCATTCCAACAAAAACTTTAATTTTTTGCAAAAATAAACACATAATATATAAGTATATTAGTGAGAGGGAAATTATCTTTTCTTATACACGCATGAGAGATATGACGTGGGTTCATTCAGAGAAAGAGCTATATTCCATGACTGTACTGAAGGATTCGTAGGCTGGCCTTTATTATAGGTAGATCCGAATTTATTTGGTTGCTAAAAATAAATGCGAACAATTGGGAGGCTGGCCTTCATTATAGAGAGATCTGAATTTATTGGGTTACTAAAATGAAATAAATAATATTTATTAGGTTGCCGAAGATTGATCAAATGACTATTGTGATTTGGCCGGACAAATGGAAACCATGTTCTGAATTTATTGGGTTACTAAAAAGAAATAAGTAATATTTATTAGGTTACGAAGATTGATCAAATGATTTGTCATTTCGCTGGTCAAATGGAAACCATGTTCTAAATTCATTGGGTTACTAAAAATAAATAAATAATATTTATTAGGTTGCCGAAAATTGATCAAATGACTATTGTGATATTGCTGGTCAAATGGAAACCATGTTCGGTGATGAATACTGGCCTTGATTACAGAGTGATCATAATTTGTTGGGTTACCAAAAATAATAAACAATATTTATTAGGTTGCCAAAGATTGATCGTACGAGAGACGTGGATAACGCGAGGGAAACGTAAGACGGAAGAGTTTTTTCACCCACGGGGACCTAGACTGCCAAAACGAATTTTTGAAAGAGATTTGATTTTCCCGTCGCTCACTGTGCTTATAAAACTGCCCCACACCACCATATGTGTCTCCATCTTTCTACATAGGCTCAACCATCTCTTCCACCACCATGGTAATCTCATACAGATTGACGACCTCTAGGAGGGTGATGGCATCGCCGCCGGTTACTGTCATCCCTCGACCTATCATCCCACCTATGAACAGGCAAGATAGATGAATCAGTCTGTACGGCAGTTTGCCATCACCGCTCAATTCTTTACCTCATCCATTCATTATATTCTATGCACATGAACTTGACTTTTCAGGACGTCCAGATGGAGCATATATATCAGAATTGTTGGACTATTCATGCTAGGGTCGAATGGAAACCCAAATCAAGGAGAATGGCAATGGAAATGTTTACCTTCAATGTATACTACTGGATCGGGATGTAAGGCTTCACTCGTCACAACTTGATATCACGTAATTTAGTATACACATTTCATAAACAGTTTCCTTCCTAATTATTGTAATGATTCATAAAAAATATTAGGGAACAAAAATGGAAGCGATTGCGTACAACAACCAAGCAGTTCGCTTCAACACCATATTACAAACCGGCATGACCTATGACTTCACCCACGTCGGATTCAACCCCACGGAAATACCAGATGGACATTTCTGGTATCTAGCCATGGAGTTTGTCATCACACTAAATGCTAGGACCGAGGTTCGGAGGTCAGCGAACAGGATAGCATCAACAATTTGTCCACCGTGCTTCCCACACTTCATGGACATATTCTTGCTATGGGACAAAAGCATCACTGGTGCATCATCTTTATTTCGTTCTTGCATATTACTCCATACAACTCAGTAACTTAGTGTCTCATTTTGATTAATTTTTTGCAGATGTGGTTGCTGTTCTTGCCTATGTTGGTAAAATACAACATAAGTGGGATTCGATATATGCTCGCAACGTCCCTTTCCTCGAGATTGGTCTCATGAACTTTCGGTAAGCACAAATTAGAATTTGAGATTTTCAGATGCTACTTTTAAGTTTATTGTTGCGATCATAAACTAACATTTATTTTTGTTTGTAGCCGGCAGATAATTTTCCTACGTGTATGTGAAGAGCACGTTGGTCGCTACTTCTACCATTTGCAACGCACTGAAAATCTGTTTGAGAAGCTTGTTATTACTTACATACAGTTAAATCGGAGTCGTCAATGCTTGCAAACCATGAGGGAGAGCACATTCATATTCTCTCCAAACATTAATGACGATGATCATCATCTACAAGGTAGGGGTTGCGTACTATTTAAAAAAAATTGTAATACTATGTCATTACTGATAATGTTTTTTTATCATATATATCCATGAAGCCAGCCTCATGACACTTGACGAAACAGGCGCCTACGTCAATAATATTGTGCAAGCTAGGAACAATGGACGTTAGAATTATCTGCGTGTACACAAGTGCATATTTCGTCTTTAATATGCGAATGTATCAAAATGGTGTGTGCAACATTTCGTTGCCAGGTGTCGACATATCTCTTCTTGGCTTTTTTAAGATCTCTCTTCTTGGTTTAATAATGTATCATATTTAATAAAAGAGGTAAAAAAAGTGTAGGCATATTTCGTTGCCAATTATCAGTGAACCCCTTTTGGTAGTATATCAATGTATGATACACGTACTCTTGGGCAACCCTTCGCTGCATACATTATTATTTAATAACAAAAACGAAGTATTTCTTTTGGCTGGTATATAGAAAGATAAGATGGAAGAGATAATGTTTGTACGTACATGGAAACATGTTGCGTGCAACATTTCGTTGAGAAGTTTCACGTTTTAAAGTGTCGGCATATCTCTTCTTGGTTTAATAAAATATTATATTCAACAAAAAATGTATGAAAAAGTGTCAGCATATTTCCTTGCCAAGTATCAGTCAACTCCTTTTGGTAGTATATATCAATGTATGATACACGTAGTCCTAGGCAACCCTTTGTTGTATACATTATTTAATAAAAAAATGAAATATTTATTTTGGCTGGGATAGTATGCAATCGGGAGATATGATTTTCATAATAAAGATATAATGCTTGTATGTACAGGAAAACAATCATTCCCATATGAATTAGACACAAAGGAAAAGGAATTAAAGATTCTTTTAAAATTTGGGATGTCGTCACCAAATACTTTCCTTTCCTTTTCTGGTTTATATTCACAAGGCGAGTTTGAACAAAGGCGTTCGTAAATAGGAACGGCGCATGCAGTCATGCGTTCATACCATGGGATTGGGAAGTTATTACTAATTGGGCTGAAAGATATAAATCAGGTGGAAAATCAATTAAGATCAATTACTGGGAGAGAGATCTGATCCCAGTAATCAGGTGAATCAAAAGTTTGCTTATTATTTGGCTTTCAAAAAAGAAAGTTGGCTTATTATATGGAAGGCACTTAAATCTCAAAAATGTAGCTGTCAAACAGGGCGTGAACCCTTCATATAACTTCGACGGGCTCATATTTCAACACCCACCCGTGTCCTCGCCTCACCACTATCATCAAGGGAGGCTCTGCACGCACCAATGGATGTTTCGCTCGCACCACACGAGGCTTTGCCTGAAGCCCAGAATATGGATGTGCACGCACCAATGGATGTTCCGCTCGCACCACAAGAGGCTTTGCCTGCACCTCAGGAAGCTCCAGGCAACGTGAATGCCGTAGCAGATGCCGTCGAATACATATTTCAATATATCATTGTTGTCCAAGACTATGAGGCATTAAAGTAAGTTGTCTTGCTCTGCCATTTTTTCATGTAAAGCATATATTCATCGACAAATTTAAATCATGTCTAAGAAACTCCATTTGTCAACTACAATTGCAATGCATGATTCATTGAGTTGTTCATAGTGGATATGGTGTGCTACATCTCGCAATTGTTATACCATTCTACACAGGTGCATATCATTCTACCATATATCCCTTGGCTCTTAATTGTTTATCTGTGTTTCAGAGTCAAGCGATTTGTTTCACACCATATCATTGTCATGTACTTGCTTCTTAACAAGATACTGTGCTAATATCTAAATCGGTCTGCATAGGCACGATATGACGGGTCCAGTTGGGTCACCTTGTTTTCTCTCCTGTCCAATTAGTGTCTAGATGTGCCGGTGGACGTTTAAGATGACTGGTAGTAGATGCTCTAACATTATTGTGTTTGAACATTATAGTGTGTTTTAAGCTAAACAATATTGTGTTTGATAGTATGATGTGTGTTAGCCGATTGTCAGAAAATAGATGTGTATTAACTGAGACGACATTGTTCTTGGTTACTTTAGCTCTGTGAGAAGCAAGTTTGTTTTTCAAAAGCCCGTGGCAACGCACGGGCGTTCTACTAGTATATAGTAATAAAACAATGAGATATAACAATATCTGCACACAGTAGTGCATGAACTGTTTTTAGATTCAGTATCCGGTGTATACTATTTTAGAACGACTAAAGTAAGGGTATGTCAGGTGGAGGGCTGGCCTGACCAAAATGTAGCAATAAGAAAACAATTTACTACCTTGAGAATAAATTTAGAAAGAAACAAGAAGAACGAAAACTAGCAACAATAGGCATTGAAAGGAAAGAAAATTCTGGTGACCATTTAAGAAACACAATGCTCACTTTTTAGTCAAATTCAACTTGGAAGAAGTTGAGAGGAATTGTTCCTAAAAGTGAAATATCATACTCGCTAAGATTTGAATTGCCGAATAAAGAGACTTGCAAGCTACTAATGTTGAAATGTACAAAAATAATTTAAACTAAGTGAAATAAATATATACACCCTTTGTCCCGTAATATAAGACGCTTTTGCAAACTAACATAGCTTGCAAAAACTAAATAAAGCGCAAATCAGAATTACTAAAGGAAGCACAATCCAACTTGATACCCACAGGTGCCTCGATTGCTCAAAGCCACACTTGTGCCAGCCACGGTTAATCATCATCGCCCTAGCACGAATGTCACTGATCAATCAATTTAGCAAATCCAGGAGCATAGCTATAGGACCAGGGCATTCACATGTAAACCAGAGCATCACATGAGCTCCTATCATAGCAACTAAACATGAACAGCAGCCTGCAAACCCCAAAATAGCATGGATCCACAACCACAGAGCTCAAGTAGGCCACGGTCGCTGACAGGCACGGCTCACAAGCGGGTTACCCCACATGGCAGTGAGAAGCGCGCGCTCTCAGAGAGGTCAACGAAACGAGACCCGGGGGGAGGGGCAGGAACTGCTCACGGGGTGTCGATCCGGCGGCCCAGATCGTTTCCACGCGTGATCCAACGGCCCAGAACGGCGCGAAATTGCCAAATCGGTGAGACCGCGCGTAGCCTCCTGCGGTTCTTATTTTTGGATGCATGAGTAGGGCATAGAGCATCAACCAAACGAGAACCACATCCATCAATATAGCCACGGCCATGTCCAGACAGTAGCCTAAGCAGAGGAGCAGGAGGAAGATGGAGCTCACCGAGGGAGGTTGTAGCCGAGTCAATACTCAGCGGGCACCAGGGTTGCGCCTGAACGCCGTCCAATCGGAGAGGCCGCTTCCTACACCGCACATCCATCACGCCACGGTGTCGGAGTTGCGCCTTGCACCGTCCCGCCGACGAGCACTAAGTGCAGAAAGAAAAAGAAACCAAATGTGATTACTTTTAAAGCCTTAATTGAGGAGGTGCACATTTGACTCATATGTCCATCAGCAGAGGCAAAGTAGCCAATTAATATAAATGAATTTATTATAGATTACAGACTAAAATGTACCAGATACAATGTATAGTCAATCGAAAGACATCCTAGAGGCTATACACATGAACGATCACTAGTAGAAAACATGCCATTAGTCCCGGTTGGGAAGGGCCTTTAGTCCCGGTTCCCCAACCGGGACTAAAGTATAGAGACTAAAGGGTCCAAGCCTTTAGTCCCAGTTGGCTACGAACCGGGACTAAACCCTGGCCATGTGGCCGGCAGCGCGCGCCAGGGCATGGGGTCCTTTGGTCCCGGTTGGTAACACCAACCGGGACTAAAGGTTTAGCGGTTAAGGCTTCATTGTTTATTTTTTCTTTTCATTTTGTGTTTTCCATTTAATTTTTTCCTCTAATTCAACATGATCACTTGCATCCATCCACTTTAATCAAATATATGTCATATAACTCATCATGATCTTACTCATCTAACAACTCATCATCATCTTAATCATACCAAGTTAAAATCTCATAAAACAAAAAAACATAATAATACTACTCATCCTAATCGATCATGCAAGTTAATATAAACCAGAAAAACTTCTCTCTCATAGGACCTACTCCTCCCTCCTAGGTAAAATGACATAAAACAGAATAACACCTATGTCTCCATGATGAAGCAAAGATATCCAACGGTCTCCAACTTGTGGCTTGCGATCCTTCTTTATTTGTCCCCATGCATCAATTTGGAGCCGTCTTGGTGGTTTGCGCTCAGTCGAGTATGCAAAAGAGAACTCGGGCTGGAAGGGGCTTTTAATTGTCATATTACCTTCGCCATGCATCAACGGAGGCACAACTTCATTTGGCAGTTTCTGTTGAAGAACATAATAGTAGCCTAGTTAGCAATGTAATCAATACCATTTACGCAGCAGTAGTGTACTTAATTAGCAACTCTTACCAAGATATTTTGGCGAATGTCATCCGCCCTCAACCTATGCACTAGTGTCATGTACAATGTATAATTTGGGCCAGTTCCCAAATTATACGGGAAGATCTCCCTATCAACTAGGACACCAATAACAAAGTTGATAAGATCATCCTTCTCCTCCCAAGTTAGATGTGATCCATAAGTGTAGTGTGTCGTGTCGATTATGTTCTGTGTTTCACTCGAAGAAACGAAATAAGCTGTAAATTATAAATTAACAAATTTAGTATGGATGAACACCAACTATTTTTAAATATAGAATGCAAATTACTTGACAAATATGCATGGTTGACAAATTCACATGGAGGTAAAACAGGAAGCATATCGACATCCACCCAAATGTCGATGTTACCTTCAATATGATCTTCAGGACAAAGATTGAAGGTTATTTTCATATCCTCCTGAAATCCATATGCCTTGCAAAGAGCTTCCCAATTTGAGCACCCTAATTCTGTGTTATTAAGTGCATTCATTACTTTCACCAGAAATGTGTGACCATGTTTAGTCCTCAGGTTGGCTGTCCTCGTCTCGAAACTCACGTGCTCTTCGAAACCGAGCCTCTCCAAGAAATACCGTCTTGCATGACAGGGGATGAACTAGTCGAATTGTATAAAACAGAAATTACGCGTTGAAGGAAAGAAACAGAAGTCATGCTTAATTACGAAAAAATAGTTGTCATCGTTGCGTACCGTAGAAATATCGAAGTCCTCGTAATGCTTCATGGTGAAGAACCTGCCGTCTCGCAGCCCAGGCTCGTCGCAAAGACCCTTATCTTCGCCGCAGAGTTCACACGCTTGGATCCTATCGTCGTCATCAGACGACGACATTTCATGTGTTCATGATTCAAAAATTGATTATTACTTTCGGTCTGTCAAATATAAAACAATTAGAATGCATTCAATAAGCAGAACCGGAGATATGCAAATCAATACAAGGCATTGCAACAATATGATCATATAATATCACTAATACATCATCGAATAATAGTATCACTAATACATCATCGAATAGTATCACTAATACATCATTGAATAATATCACTAATACATCATCGAATAGTATCCACTAATACATATATAGTTGGCATCTCGCGGCGCAGGCGGTGGACACCCAAAGAGAAGGAACTATGACAGGATCATAGCTCGGGTGAGATCCCTGAAGAGCCTGCCAGGTATTGGAGAACCTGGCGTCCAACACAGCCATGTAGCGTCGGACGTGCTCGTCCTCCTCCCTAACACGGCGACGTATCACCTCCGCGGGGGCCGGCTCCCTCTGCACCGATAGTGGTCCACGCGACCGCCACCATATAACCTCCGGGTCGACGACAGGACCCTCATTCCTCACCAAGCTCCGCGCCCCGGAAGGCAGCACCTCCCAGTGCCAGCCCGGCGGAGCCCAGTCCCGGACATGGTGCCTCTCAAGCAGGTGGTTGCTACCAAGTCGACGACGAGGATGCGGAATGGGCATCGTCGACTCGACGGCTACGCTATGCAATCGATTCGACGGTTAGGAAAGATGCTTTATATGCAATATGTCAATTAGCAAATCAGCAACGTCTAAACATTTAAAACATACATTTAAACATACATACATTTAAACTAATAAAATGTATAAACTCCCCCAACGATCGGTAAATTCTTTACTACCTATGATCATACGTACAATGCTATAAACTCCTAGGGCAAATTTAAACTAATAAAATGTATCATTTATTTTAATTGCGTCAAAGTGACATATTATTCTAGTATTATCAATTTTTTTTAACATACACATCAATATATCTAACATACAAATACTATAAACTCCTAGGACTCCTGATTTTATCTAACATACACATATATACACATACAAATACACATATACATCTAACATACATATACATATACACATACACATCAATTTGGAGGCGGAGGACGGATCGGGCTTACGGCGTGGAGGAGGAGAGCGGCGCCGGCGGAGCTGACGACGACGGCGTGGAGGAGCGGCACCGGCGGAGCTGAGGGCGACGGCGTGGAGGAGGAGAGCGGCGGCGGAGTCGGCGGAGGTGAGGGAGGATCGACGGAGCTGAGGGCGACGGCCGGCGGCTGGGAGGAGCGGCGCCGGCGGAGCTGAGGGCGACGGCGTGGAGGAAGAGAGCGGCGGCGACGCATGGACGGACGGCGCCGTCGATCGAGGGCGAGGGCGGGGCAGCCTGGCGGTGTCGTCGAAGCGAGTGAAGACGGAGTGAATTTGGGGGGGGGGGAAGGAGGCGCCGCTATATAGGGAGGACCTTTAGTCCCGGTTGGTTATACCAACCGGGACTAAAGACCCTTTAGTCCCGGTTTGTTATACCAACCGGGCCTAAAGAGGCCTTTTCGCGGTCCAAATTCGCACGGGAAGGGACCTTTACTCCCGGTTGGTGGACCCAACCGGGACTAAAGGTCTATTTTCTCTTTTTTTGTTTTTCCGTTTTTATATTTGGAATAACTGTTTTTATATTTGCAATAAATGTTAGAATATTTATAGTTTTTTAATGAATCTTTTTGCTTTAGGTCAAAACAATTACAAACTTTCTGTTAGTGCCAGTAGTTTTCAAATTTAAATAGTTTAAATTTGAATTCTTTTGAAATTTTTGTGAATCACTAGTTTGTGAATAACTTTAGTTTAAAAATAGATTTTTGAGTGATTGTTTTTGCTGTTGTTTAATATTAGTATGTTTTATCATTATGTTAAATTTTGGAATTTTTAGGATATTTGAAATAGGTGTTTTAATCAAAACCAGATTCTGTTTAACTCTTTTTAGTTTTATACCTTCATTTGTGTTAATCAAAATCACTATTAATGAAATATGAAAAGGTTGAAACTTGGCATGGTATCATCATTTCACCCACATAGCATGTGGTAAAAAGTTGAGAGGGTTACCGCAAAAACTGGATGCACTTCGTGTACAAACTAGACCATCTCCTTCGAAGTATGAGGGTTACGGACGAAAACTCATATGTTACAAAGGCATTTCATTTTTTTAACTTATTTTAACTCCAGACTTTTTGTGCATTCAATATGAACCATTGTAAGCCACATCCTCAAATTTCAACCCTTTCTAACTTCATTTGCTATTTTTCATGCATTTAATGAATTGTTTTGAGCTAAATGACCCTGAAATGAAAAAGCGCCACAAATGAACTCTGAAAAGGTTGAAACTTGGCATGGTATCATCATTTCACCCACATAGCATGTGGTAAAAAGTTGAGAGGGTTACAACAAAAACTGGATGCAGTTCGTGTACAAACTGAACCATCTCCTTCGAAGTATGAGGGTTTCGGACGAAAACTCATATGTTACAAAGGCATTTCATTTTTTAACTTATTTCAACTCCAGACTTTTTGTGCATTCAATATGAACCATTGGAAGCCACATCCTAAAATTTCAACCCTTTCTAACTTCATTTGCTATTTTTCATGCATTTAATGAATTGTTTTGAGCTAAATGACCCTGAAATGAAAAAGCACCACAAATGAACTCTGAAAAGGTTGAAACTTGGCATGGTATCATCATTTCACCCACATAGCATGTGGTAAAAAGTTGAGAGGGTTACAACAAAAACTGGATGCACTTCATGTACAAACTGAACCATCTCCTTCGAAGTATGAGGGTTTCAGACGAAAACTCATATGTTACAAAGGCATTTCATTTTTTTAACTTATTTCAACTCCAGACTTTTTGTGCATTCAATATGAACCATTGTAAGCCACATCCTCAAATTTCAACCCTTTCTAACTTCATTTGCTATTTTTCATGCATTTAATGAATTGTTTTGAGCTAAATGACCCTGAAATGAAAAAGCGCCACAAATGAACTCTGAAAATGTTGAAACTTGGCATGGTATCATCATTTCACCCACATAGCATGTGCTAAAAAGTTGAGAGGGTTACAACAAAAACTGGATGCACTTCGTGTACAAACTGAACCATCCCGGCTACTATCACTAGAGAAGAAAAGTGATGACGATGCAGCCAATCACATCCCAGAGTGGGATCTTGGGGTATGAAACTTTTTCTTCGCGTGTGTCCCTTGATTATTGTGCCGTAACCATGGAAAATCTTCATCATTTAACATGATGCTTGGGTCAGTCATCACTGCGAAGGGAGGAATTTCATCAAACTTTTCATAATCTTTTGACATGTCTGTCTTGTCCTCCACTCCCACGATGTTTCTTTTCCCAGAAAGAACTATGTGGCGCTTTGGCTCATCGTATGATGTATCCACTTTCTTATCTTTCCTTTTTCTCGGTTTGGTAGACATGTCCTTCACATAGAAAACTTGCGCCACATCATTGGCTAGAACGAATGGTTCGTCTGTGTGCCCAAGATTGTTGAGATCCACTGTTGTCATTCCGTACCGCGGGTCTACCATTACCCCTCCTCCAGTCAGATTGGCCCATTTGCACCGGAACAAAGGGACTTTCAAATCACCTCCATAGTCAAGTTCCCATATCTCCTCTATGTAACCATAATATGTGTCCTTTTCCTTGGTGTTTGCCACATCGTCAAAGCGAACACCACTGTTTTGGTTGGTGCTCTTTTTATCTTGGGCGATCGTGTAAAATGTATTCTCATTTATCTCGTACCCTTGGAAAGTCAATATAGTCAAAGATGGTCTCTTGGCCAACAAGTACAAGTCATCTTCAACATTGTCGTCATTCATGAGATGTGTTCGCAACCAACCGCCGAAAGCCTCAATGTGTGTACGTTGAATCCAGGGGTCAGACTTCTCCGGGTTCTTCGAGCGTATAATATCCATGTGTTCCTCGATATATGGGGTGACCAAGGTAGAATTCTGTAGAACTGTGTAGTGTGCTTGCGCCCAAGAATGCCCGTTCGTACATATTATTGATTTTGGTCCAAGCGTGCCTTTTCCACGCAGTCTCCCCTCATGCCGCAATTGAGGAACACCAATTGGCTTAATGTCAGGAATAAAGTCAACACAAAACTCAATAACCTCCTCTGTTTCATGGCCCTTGGAGATGCTTCCTTCTGGCCTAGCACGGTTACGAACATATTTCTTTAAGACTCCCATGAACCTCTCAAAGGGGAACATATTGTGTAGAAATACAGGACCCAGAATGGCAATCTCTTCGACTAGGTGAACTAGGACGTGCGTCATAATATTAAAGAAGGATGGTGGGAACACCAGCTCGAAACTGACAAGACATTGGACCAAATCATTCTGTAAGCTTGGTAGGATTTCCGGATCGATTACCTTTTGAGAAATTGCATTGAGGAATGAACATAGCTTCACAATGGCTAATCGAACATTTTCTGGTAGAAGCCCCCTCAACGCAACCGGAAGCAATTGCGTCATGATCTCCTGGCAGTCATGAGACTTTAGGTTCTGGAATTTTTTCTCTACCATATTTATTATTCCCTTTATATTCGACGAGAAGCCAGATGGGACCTTCATACTGAGCAGTCATTCAAAGAAGATTTCCTTCTCTTCTTTGGTAAGAGCATAGCTGGCAGGACCTTCATACTGCTTTGCATGCATGCCGTCGTTTTCGTGCACACGTTGCTGGTCCTCCCATGCCTTCGGTGTATCTTTTGTCTTCTCATACACGCCCAGGAATCCTAGCAGGTTCACGCAAAGATTCTTCGTCACGTGCATCACGTCGATTGCAGAGCGGACCTCTAGGACTTTCCAATATTCTAGCTCCCAAAATATAGGTTTCTTCTTCCACATGGGTGCGCGTTCCTTAGCGTCAGTCGGAACAGATTGTCCGCCAGGACCCTTTCCAAATATTACTTGTAAATCCTTGACCATATCAAGTATGTCATCACCAGTATGGAGGACAGGCTTCTTCCGGTGATCTGCCTCACCTTTGAAATGCTTGCCTTTCTTTCTTAAGGCATGCTTGGCCGGAAGAAATCGATGATGTCCCAGGTACACATTCTTCGTGCATTTGTCCAAATATATACTTTGGGTATCATCTAAACAGTGCGTGCATGTATGGTATCCCTTGTTTGTCTGTCCTGAAAGGTTACTAAGAGCAGGCCAATCATTGATGGTTACAAAGAGCAACGCTCGCAGGTCAAATTCCTGCTGTTTGTGCTCATCCCACACACGTACACCTTTTTTATTCCACAGCTGTAAAAGTTCATCAACTAATGGCCTTAGGTACACATCAATGTCGTTGCCGGATTGCTTAGGGCCTTGGATGAGCACTGGCATCATAATGAACTTCCGCTTCATGCACAACCAAGGAGGAAGGTTATAGATACATAGAGTCACAGGCCATGTGCTATGCTTGCTGCTCTGCTCCCCGAATGGATTAATGCCATTTGCACTTAAACTAAACCATAAGTTCCTTGGGTCATCTGCAAAGTCCGGCCACTCTCTCTCGATTTTTCTCCACTACGACCCATCAGCAGGTACTCTCAACTTCCCATCTTTCTTACGGTCTTCTTTGTACCATCGCAACGACTTGGCATGCTCTTTGTTTTGGAACAAACGTTTCAACCGTAGTATTATAGGAGCATACCACATCACCTTGGCAGGAATCCTCTTCCCGGGGCGCTCACCCTGAACATCATCAACAGGGTCATCGCGACCGATCTTATATCTCAATGCATTGCATACCGGGCATGCATTCAAATTCTCGTACTCACCGCGGTAGAGGATGCAGTCATTAGGGCATGCATGTATCTTCTGCACCTCCAATCCTAGAGGTCAGACAACCTTCTTTGCTTCGTATGTATTGTCGGGCAATTCGTTGTCCTTTGGAAGCTTATTCTTCATTATTTTCAGCAACTTTTCAAATGCCTTGTTAGCTACACCATTCTCTGCCTTCCATTGCAGCAATTCGAGTGTGGTACCGAGCTTTGTGTTGTCATCTTTGCAATTTGGGTACAACCCTTTTTTGTGATCCTCTAACACGCGCTGCAACTTCAACTTCTCCTTTTCATTTTTGCAGTTTCTCTTTGCATCAGCAATGGCCCGACCAAGATCATCAGCGGGCTCATCTGATGCCTCAGCTTCTTCTTCTTCATTCTCTTCCCCCATTGTAGTATCATCATATTCAGGACACTTAGGATAGTTGTCGTCATCCTCTTCTTCTTCATTCTCTTCCATTAGAACCCCTCTTTCTTCGTGCTTGGTCCAACAATTATAGTCGGACGTGAAACCGAACGTAAACAGGTGGATGTGAATCTGTTTTGAGCTAGAGTAAGTCTTATCATTCTTACACACACCACATGGACAACACATAAAACCATCCCGCTTGTTTGCCTCAGCCGCACGCAAAAAACTCAGCACGCCATTAATGAACTGGGGAGAGCGTCGGTCAACGTACATCCATTGCCGGTTCATCTTCATTACACAACACCGAGAAGTCCAAATTAATACAAGTTCATACATAAAGTTCATACACACTTATTCTCATAAAACAACATAAAAGTATCTAGCTAAAACATTTTAAATGCAACAACAAATGCGATCAAAATCGCAACTAAGGTAAAAATTGATCCAACAGTATAATGATACCAAGCCTCTTTATTAATGGCATATTTTCTAATCTTTCTAATCTTCAAGTGCATTGCATCCATCTTGATCTTGTGATCATCGACGATATCGGCAACGTACAACTCCAATTTCATCTTCTCTTCTTCAACTCTTTTCAATTTTTCTTTCAAATCCCCGTTTTCTTTTACAACTAAATTTAACTTCTCGACAATAGGGTCGGTTGGCATTTCCGGTTCAACTACCTCCTAGATAAAATTATCTATGTCAACTTGATGGGCATAATTGTCATTAACACGAAATGCAACAAATAGTTATAAAAGAGAATATACCACATCTGAATCGTAAACCGGACGAGGGCCGATGGGCACGGATATCATAACCATGGCACTATATAACAACAATCATACAAGTAAGAAAACTATGCAAGTAACTATCTAAATCATACAAATATGATTTTATTTATAAAAATGATAAGAACACAAGAAGAGGCTCACCAAGGTGGTGCCGGCGACGAGACGGTGCGGTCGATCGACGGTGGTTAGGACGGGGACGGGAAGGCACACTAAGTAAACCACACCTACACATATGCAAACTAAGGAGTTAATTTGAGCTCAAATTGCATATAAATCAAAAAAGCTATCACATAATTACATCCAAACTAAAACCCACAAATCACTATACTTATAAAGCATTGCACGAGCTGATCTAGCAATAAGAGATGAAAGGACAAAGTTGCTAACCTTTGTGAACACTTGGATGGATTGGGGTGCCTCAAATCTTGACAAATCTTGGCAAAATGGAGGGATGAGCTCGAGCTAGGGGAAGAAACAGAGAGGGGAGTTCAAATGGAGAAAACAGAGAAATGGAGTCGCGCTGGACGAAGGGTTTACATAGGGAAAGCTTTAGTCCCGGTTTGTGATACAAACCGGGACTAAAGGTCCACCTATAGTCCCGGGTTTGTATCACAAACCGGGACACGAGCCCTTTTAGTCCCGGTTTGTGATAAAAACCAGGACTATAGGTCCCAGATGAACCGGAACTAATGGCCTGACCGCTACTAGCCGTTGGAACCGGGACTAATGGCAACATTAGTCCCGGTTCAAAGCCAAACCGGGACTCAGCAGCACAAACGGAAGGCCTGTTTTCTACTAGTGGATCACATGTGACTGAAATATACCAGCATAGACTTTTGATCACAAAACGTTGATACATCGAATAAACATATCCCATAAAAACTAAATAACAAATTTTGCATTAACGTATATCTACTGTAAATAAAATGTAAAACATAGCAGAAACACGTTACAACATTTTCATTCAGGTCATACTATAAATACCAAACTGTATGAGTCATGCTATAGCAGAAACATATAATGCAGGGCATCTCCTGGGAAGAAATTTCATGACAAAAGAAACATCCAAACTAAATTTCAAAAATCATATGCAAGTATTATTTTACCACTGAATTTATTAGAAAGCTCGAGGAGGCCAGATTTAAGCATTATATCAAGTGTCGTTCTAACCTGACTTGTTCGCAAATATTCACAGCTATAACTCTGCATCATCAAGTGTCGTTCTAACCTGACTTGTTCGCAAATATTCACAGCTATAACTCTGCATCATCCAAGAAAGCATTTTCTCTAATATGCATTACGAAAACTGAACCTCGAGGAACAGAGTGGAATGAATCAATTCATCTTAGGCACTGCGTATTAGCAAATCATGTAGATGCACCTCCCACTCCACTTTCTTATAAGTGCTTCTCAAATTGAAGAAAAAGGAAGATCCTAAACTCTAAAATTGAACCGAACCTTTTGATTTCCTCGTCAGATTGCACGCGTGTGCATAAACATCCGGCCCATGCATCTAAATAAATTGGAAATTGAAGCAAGGTATGCTAAAATCCATGTAGCAATTGACATAACATGAGTGTTTTAGCATAGTAGTCTAGATTCACTGACATAACATGACACGGCAGTACACCGGTCGCAGCTAATCAGATTCAGACACAACTAACGGAGGCCACGATATACCAGTAAATTAAACTACTCTACACGGATCAAGATGGAAAGGAACAAATCAGGTAGAAATCAACTCACCCACATCATCAATATAAGATACAAAGAAAATATATTTTTTTCGCCAATCACACGAACCTGCAGTTACAGCACAAAAATCTCCTGGAAGTCGAATTTGGCATCGACCCAGATTGTGAGCTATGAGGAGGGCCGGTCGGCGGTCGGAGATCACGTCCGCGGCTGCACCAGCTCCATAATCTATTTTAGCCCTCGGCTCACCTAATCCATATACTACAACTCCACCGAAAAAGGCTTCCGTCCCGCTTTATATATAAAGCAACCATCATCAACATGCCGGTACAAACGCACGCCACCACAACACACGCACACACCCAAGGCAAGATACAAAGTTGTTGATCGCAACAACACCACCCCTAGCACTACAAGAGCAACCGGAGAACTCAACCGTGAACACGCCACCGCGAAGAGATGAAGCCGCATGCGACGAACCGTGGGCTCCAAGGCTACGCCTTCAGGAAGGTTACGACACCGGAGCGCCGCCACCGCCCGATCCAAGGATCAGAGTTTCCCCTGGAGCACCAGGGCGGGCAATGAGAGCCGTGACGATGCCTTCAAGAAGGGAACGAGCTTCGCCGCCGCTGGTCCATCCGAAGATAGAACAGGTTTTCACCCCGGCCAATACTCACCGCCACCAAACGCCACACCCCGGCTACCACGCCGCCCACACGGCCATGGTCACCGGGCAACACCGAGCACGGGCTCTGCCCATGAGCATTGCGCTACCACCCCCAAGGCCGCCGCCCCGGCATCCAGGACCCTGACACCACCGCACCCGAGACACGCCGCTACCCCAACCAAAGAGACGAGAGAAAGGAGTCGCCTTTCGTACCCCTGGACGGCCCCCAGCTCGGAGACCCAAAGGCCGGCCAAAATTGGCCTCCATCGACCCGTCCCTGCCGTACCGGGCGCGAGACGAGCTCGGTCCTGCTGCATCGGGCGCGAGACGAGCGCGATCCTGCTGCATTGGGCGCGAGACGGGCTCGGTCCTGCTGCACCGGGCGCGAGACGAGCTTAGTCCTGCTACTCCGAACGCGAGACGAGGGATGGACCGAAGCCGGGAGAGGCCCAGCTCTCCGGCGCACGTAGCAAGCATGTGACGAGAGGGTGAAGCGTGGATCGATACGGTCCCCCCGTGGACGAGCCGACGCCGGAGTAAGCCAACCGTCGCCGCAGACAAAGCCACCGAGCCACCGTGTAGCCGCCGCGCCACTGGGAGGCCATCGCCCGAGCCGGACCTCCACGCGCCGCCGCCACCCACGGCCGAAGCACCAGCCACGCCAGGCCGGTGCCCCACCCGCGCCGCCATGAGGTCAAGTCTGGTCGCGGGGTCGCGGCTGCCGTCCGCGACCACTGGCCCGCACCACCACCATACCACTGTTGTCCCACCACCAGCCCAAGCCGCCCACGGCCCGCGCCGACAGCCGCAGCCATCCGCCAGATCTGAGCCGAGCTCAAGACGCCGCCATGACCGCCGCCGGCACGCCCCACCACCAGGCAGCCCGCCGCAACCCACCAAAACGCGACGCCCAGGCCCGTCGAAGCCGGCCCGCACCAGCCCCCACACGCGAGGAGGCGAGAAGTCCCGCCGCCGCCGCCGGCCGAGCTTCGCTCGGAGCGCCATGTGGCAGCGGCGGGGAAGGGGAGGGGCGGGAGGGAGGTGCTACCCGGCGCCGGCTAGGGTTCCCTCCCCGTCGCCTGCGGGGGCGACGCGGGTGGGCTCGGGGGGAAGGGGGAACCCAATCCAAAATCCTTCTACTACAACTCCAAGAGGGTTGAATTTATGCTTGCTGTCATCTCTGAGAAGATCCATTTATTCATCCAAAAGAGGCAAACTAAATCAGCAAAGCACCTCCTGGGCAGGCCTAATTATTATATAACCTCAATAACTCAATTTCTCTATTTTACAAAACCAGATGAATCCAAGAACATCATTCCTCTATTTTAGGCTTTGACCTTCAGCAGTTCCATTTATTCTTCAAAAATACCAATAAAAAAGTGCACTATAAAACACTAAAGCATCTCTAGGAATACTACTCATCACACAACCTCAAGAAACCTTACAGGCCTAACTCGTCTACACAATAAAGGCATATTTCATTAAGAACGCAGCTAGATCTAATGTGTGGCCGCATAATAAGACATCAACAGAACAAGACATATCTAAATATCCCCTTCCTTGGAACCTAGCTAGACCGAAAGCAACAAAACAACCAACACTCCACCAACAAAGGAACAACAATTGCAGGCCCTACCAAGACTATAGAAAGAAGAAAAGACATAAATCTACACCCCACCAGAAACAAACAATATCACCTTTAGCCTTTACCAGAGGCAAGACAAACAACAAAAGGCCCTTACTGGCCAAACACATGGTCAGGCAAAAACAATCACTTGGCCATGCCGACGTATACCTAGCACTCTAACAAAAAAGGACCAAAAAAGGAGGAGAAGAGGGATTAACCTGTAGATCGATGAATGTAGATGCAACCGGGTCAGACTAAAGGAGGCACCAGCAACAGCGAACGGATCTGCAAGGAAAACAAGGGTAAATCAAAGAGGAGGAGCAACCAGCGGCCAAGGAGAGGGCACAACATACACAGACCTGTAAGTCAACGACCACAACAACAGATCGACGACCCCAGCAACAGATCTAGCGGAGTGACTAAATTTGATGTGACCTGCACGCAAACAAGATCATGGATTAACGAAGAACGGCGTGGAAAACCAACGGGCAGCAAGAAAGGCAACTCACCTCAACCGGCGCCTCCTGCGCGCGTCATATCATGCTGTGGCACCGACGAGCGCGCGTCCAGCCACAACCACCTCGCCTCGCTGCTCCCCATCCGTGTGGCTGCTCCTCCACAACTCGAGCAGAAGGGAGGGCCGGTGGCGATGTCGTGGGGAGGAGGAGGTAGCGGCTTGGGTCGGAGAGAGCGACGAGGGAGGAGCGGCCAGGCTCGAGCTCGGCCATGGTCGCCCCCGCGCTCACACGGGCGGGCTCGAGCTCATCCATGGCTGCCGCTGCGCTCACTAACGAGCCGCCGCGCCTAGACCCTGCGCGCCCCTCGACACCGACACTGGATCCGGCACCGCCATGAGCCGCTCGGCGCCAAGGGAGGGAGGGCCGCGCAGCTGCGGGAGCGGCAACCTCCGCTCCTACCGGTGATGGGGACGCTCGAGGTTGACAGGGAAGCAGCGGCGCTACCGGCAGCGGCGCCTCCTCCGGAGATGCAAGAGGATGAGCGACGGGGAGGGGGCAATTGGGAGGGAGGCGGGCACGATCTAGGGTTTGGAGATACAGAGGTGAGGTGGCGCGAGTGCTGGACGGGCAGATGGCTAGGTCACCTCCACGGGCGTGCCGCCCTTTTATACGCCAGCACGCGAAAAGACCAAAATACCCTCGGCGGGGCAACGAAACCCCATGCGGTGGCAGGGCGCTGGGAGCGCGCCGACGGGCCGCATAGAAGACGACCCAAGCCACGGTCGCTGACAGACGCGGCCCACACGCGGGTTGCCCCACACGGTAGCGAGACGCGCGCGCTCACAGAGTGTCAAAGAAACGAGGCGGGGGCGGCGGAACTGCTCACGGGGTGCGGATCCGACGGCCCAAATGGCTTCCAGCCGCGATCCAACGGCCCAGAACGGCGCAAATCCTCAAATCGCTGAGGAGCAACTACAATAGAAGAAGGAAAGAATAGAAAAACGAATCATGGCCATTGGATGGAAGATGACCGGTACAGATTGAGGTGAAGGGTTCTCAATGTACATTTCTTGAAAAACCCCTAGTACTAGTTACATATGGAAGGTAAGTTTTGCAATAACCACCCAAAATTTCTGATATATCAATCATTCTGTACCTCATAAATAAGACAACTTCAGATGTACCTGTGAACAAAAAATGCATATGCAATGTACGACACTTGACGTATATTTGATTTCATTAGTAGCCTCTGCTACATCCGGAAACATGGAAGAAATCCAAAGATGTTGGTCACTAAAATGTATGGGAACATCATCACAAATATTTGAGACATGAGAAAATTAACCCATCCGTTTTAAATCATAACTAAACATCATTTTAAATTGCACGATTCCAGACAAAATAGAACAGAAGAGACACAAATACATATAGAGTGTTACATAGCATGAGAGGATCATTTTTGGTACATCACAGACAACACTAAGTATGAAGGACTAAAGTAAGCATCGCTGAACGAGCATTGCCGTTAGAATTCGGATCAACTATTGCTATGTTGATGGTACACAACATAAAAAGTATAGCCTTTTGCCTCCAGTACTAGTGCTTCTTGCTTATCGATATTCTTGTGCTGCTTCTTGCTTACCAATCTTCTTGTGCTGGGAGACGTCAGACCTAGCAAATAAGATTCAGTTAGCACAGGTCCATGCAAGTGTCACGCATTTGTACTTAATTTTTTAATCAACATTACCTAATGAAATGAATATGCATCAACAATACATTTTGATTGTTTGCTGCACAAACCACATGGAAGGAAAATTAGAGACAAATTCATCCCAATACACAACCTAAATGCTTCTATGCTGGACAGAGAAGCCACTGGACGGTTTAATCACTCAAGAGCAGTCATGAGTTCGACAAGAACAATATTACCTATAACCACCTCTAGTCAATTTGACCTTTCTCCTTTTCTTTGAAGGATCAACAACAACCATACCTTTCTCGGGCCAAAACCATCTTTTGCACACAAGAAGCGCTTCCACTGAAGCACATTATCTATAATCTTTTGCTGCCCAAGACCTGCCCAAGACGTACACCAAATCCAACATGGTGAGCATATGTTCTGTAAAATTCCATTGCCGAGCCAATGTCATCAAATAGCATCCCCACTTTTGGCCTCAATTCCTCGTCACACTTGGGTTTATAGCATCCCCACTTTTGGCCTCATTAACCTCACACGACAATGCTATGAACTTATTAGATCTCATTTTTGTAACAAGAGAAAATATATAATTCCAACCAACCTAAATTCAACTGATGTTCGCCACATGCAATGCTTATTTAGTGAGTATTACAAGCTGTGACCAATGTTGGTACCTCTTGAGAGAAGGCTTATTTCTTTTTCGGTGTACTGGCATCATCAATGAGAAGCTAGCATTGGAGAATTAATTCCTGCAAACGAAGTAGCATCGCTGGAATCTTGACTTCAAACACTGGACCGATTCCATGACTGCAAACAAATATTCAGCAAAAAACATCAAAGAAGGGATTAATGGAAAATTAGGTAACAACAAGATATTGTTGCCTTTTTTGGACCATGTCTTCTCACCTGATAGTGTTGGGACACAATTTGCGATTACTCGAACTGCGGTCTCTCCTAAAGGCGACGTCCCACTACTTCCCTCCATTTCAGTTCAAGATGGAGCAGCAAAACAACGGAGGACTAACTTAGTACTTGTCGACGAGCTTCGATCTATCCATCATACGCAGAGTAGAAATTGCATTTTATGCCAAAATCTAAAGATTCGACTTCTTAATCACCTCAAAATATAAAAAGTGGAGAGATCAGCCCCAATTCCAAGGTTGCAAATTAAAAATATACACAAAAAGAGAGTCTTCTTTTATACATACAAAAGCTAAGAAAGTTGTAGTTGTTCTTTCTACAATCACAGTGTGATAAAAGCCGACTAAGGAAGACCAAAGAGCTAATACAATTGTTTCACTAAACCAAAACTATCAATATTGTAGTTTCAATGGTATTACTGGACAAATAGATAGTGAACTCTCGGATATGAGTGAAATGGCACACATTGCAGGTGTAACGAATTTCAGTCTTGTGCCAACAAGCACTTCACATGCAGGTACTTTCACAGGTAGATGAGATTAGTTTGTTCTCTTGTACAATATCCGACAAAAGGATGAAATTTCACAATACAGAACTGTTGAAATCTAGTATTCGCAAAATATAGAAAGCTTGTCCAGTGATTAATTTTCCTGTGCATGGATACAGAGAGACATCCTGTTATTCCTCTCAAGTTGAAAGCAAGCATATCCCAGACGACCATGAACTGTTGTCCAGTCTTGAAGTAAACAAATAATATATTTTTTGTTATGGCTAATCAACAGCGCATAATGGTCTCTCCAAATTAACTGAGTTTTGTACAGGAGTATATTGTCACAGCATATATATTCCAGTAATAATTTGTTGCCACATTTAGAACATCAATGACAATTTTTATCAGCGTAATTAACCAAGATCGAGAGCTGAACAAATAAATTTCAGGATTATTTATGGGACGTGCTACGCGTCTGCCGGCAGATTTTTTTAAAAGATCCGCCGGGTTGCATGCCGTCGGATCAGCGTAACTCGTGGCTCAGGTTGTCCTCACTTCTTGCAACATAGGTCGTGTTGCACTTTTTTTCTGCAACACAAGCCTTGTTGCAAAAACATTTGCAACAAAGGTTGTGCTGCAGATTTTATTTTTGCAACATAAGCCTTGTTGTATTTTTTTTTCTGCAACATAGGTCTTGTTGCAGAACTTTTTTTGTCCCACTTTTTGCAACATATGTGTTGTTGCGGAAAGAACTTTTACAACACTGGTGATGTTGCAGGAAAAAAATACAACAAAGGTATAGTTTAAAATAGTACGATGCACGGGGCATACACAGGACACGCGTCATGAATTGGAGGCGGCGGACGCCCCGTGCCGGATCAGCTGGCTGTTCCCGAGATTTTCCCATTATTTATTATGTGAAGTGTTGGTAGTTGGTACATGTTCCCTTTCTGCATAGAAAATCAAGAGTTTGGGTATTATTTCAGATGGTGAAAAGAGATGGATATGCAGGTCAATTTTAACATGTGTGTAATCTTCACCCCGTGTGTTTTCAGATATATTATCACAAAATTCTTTCGAAGAAAAAAGGGCTCCCCTCTCTGATTTCATTTATATGAAACCAATGTCTTACTACAGAGAAGGAAAGAAACATCTAAAGAACTCTGAAAGTTTTCCAATTTAACAGTACATCAAGTCTAGAGTAACCCCTGGACGCAAAACGAACGCAATAGAGCCAGGACGCCAAAATCTCTCATCATTAGAAAACCAGAACATAGGGGGGAATTTCATCGCTTCAGCTGATTGGAAAGGAGCCCAACATCTATCCACCAAGCTTGTCAGTAGCGATTAGCATAATATACAATACCACAACTAACTCATAGCACTAATCAAACATGCCACTAATCGATCCTGGGACGTATAGACCAAGCATAGAGACATCACCGGGATTGCAACTTCAATTGACAATTATAACTCTAAAAAGTGTTCATAAAATAGGAATCCAACAAACATTAAGCATCATCCGAGAACGAATCACTCACCGTCGGGGTCGAGGAAGAAGACCTGTCGCTCCCAGCCGCCAGGCTGCGTCTTCTCGAACACGTCCGTGATATGGGTCCTCGGGCCGGTCACGAAGATGCCGTAGTCCGGCACGGTGAAGCCGAGGTGGTGCCCCCGGGGAGTAGACCTTGGCGGCGGCTGGGTACCCGACGATGAGATGGAGAGCAACGTTGGGGCTGCCCGGGAGGCGGATCCCGGACCTTAGACCCAGAGTAGTTGGAGGAACAGGCTGCGCACGTCGACGGTGTCCCGCCGGATCTGGACCGCCGCCGTAGTCTGCAAGAGATAGGGAGATGGGGGAGAGGGTGACCTGTTTGCACAGAATTAATCATAATTGCGGGGACCTTTTTGCACCAGTTAGGTAACCGTGAGTACAGATCCCACTCCCCAGAATCTGTACCATCGATCTGTAATCCGACGAACCAGGCTCTGTTTTTCTATTTTTGCACACTACACTCTGATTTTATACTAGTCGCTCCCCGCTGAGGAGCCTACTTTCACGCTCGATTCTTATTTATACTGAAAGCATCTCTAACAGATCCCTTAAAACCGCAAACCGTAAAACTAGGATACGGGTAAAAAATATATATTTTAAGGGTCCAGTTTAGCTACGGCCGAACTGTAAAACAAACTGTAAAACTGAGATAAAGAGCTCCTTCCTCCAGTCCGACGGCCGCTGCCCCTTCCTCCAGCCTGCCGTGCCGGCCACGCCGGTCGCGCCCAACCCCTTCGGTCGTGCCTCATCGCTCGTCGGCTGTGCCTCGTCGCTCGTCGGCCGCGCCCCGTCCCCACCAGCCGCACCACATCACCATGTTGGCCGCGCCCCATCGCCCGCCGGCCACACCCCGTCGCCAGCCGGCTGCGCCCTGCTCCGTTGCCAGCCGCGCCGGCCGAGCCGTGCCCCTTTTCCGGCCGCGCTGGGAGGATTTCGGCGGCCAGACTGAGGTCATGGGAGGCCACGTCGAGGTCGAGCTCGTCCAATTCGAACCGGCGGCGATCGATTGCGGCGTACAGCGGCCTTTTCCGGTGTGCGGTGATGAATTTCGGCGAGTTTAGGGCGGATTCTAGCAAACTCCGCGGTGGAGTGTTTGCTCCGACGAGGTTTGACCGGTATACGGGGCCCCTTCGGTTCGGCCTTCCAACCTTCAGATATAAGGGTTTCGGGTGTGGATTTTCCGCGTCCCTTAAAAAATTTACGGGTTGGACCACTTTTACGGTTTCTGTTCTGGACACTTTTTTCGATCAAAACTGTAAAAGGCAAAAAATGACCAATTAAACTGGGTCTGCTAGAGATGCTCTGATTTCCTTATATTTCAGGGTAATCAATGTAAATTGCCATAGCCACGCGTCCTTGGATAGACAGGGTCGCTCGAGCCGCAGCGAACGACCCGGTCGTATATAGGATTTTTTTCTGTCTTGCACGTCAATCTCACACTGTAATTTTTAGATGGCTAGTGCTCTGCGCCGGCGCGCCGGCCGAAACTTTCGGCCGCCCCACGCGGGCCGCCCGATCTGTTAGATTGGATCTGGTTTGACCGTCAGATCTGTCCATGCAGCAAAAATCCTCGATGTAGCAATTTTCGGCCATGATGCAGCAAATTTCGGCCACATATGCAACAAAAATATAGTTGTAGCAAAAAAATATCAACGTGGTCGTAGCAAAAAAAACGACGCTGATGATGCGTGGTAACAAAATAAAATGTGGGTTGTAGCAAAACAATCCGGTGAACTTGGGGTGCAACTCTGACGAACGTATATGCAGCTTTTTTAGTGAACGGTTGTAGCAAAAATTGATACCGGTTGTAGCAAAAATCAACACCGGTTGTAGCAAAAAATCAAAAACACCGGTTATAGCGAAAAATCCGACGAACTGGGGTTGCAACCAAACGTATATGCAGCTTTTTTAGTGGACAAATGTAGCAAATAGAAAACGCTTGTAGCAAATTTGAACGCTAGTGACAGCAAATTTAAACGGGAAAAAAATTGCATGCCTAATCAGCTACACGCGCGGGTCGCGCGCGACCGGCCGGTTCGACCGGCGCGCTGGCCACAAGCGTTTCCCTCTTTAGATTCTAACACCACGAAAAGAAGAAGACCACTTCTCGGAGTCGGATAGAGGCAAACGTAGGATAGTCCCACACCACACCGACCACCAAGGTCGGCACACGACGAGTCCTTATATACCAGGGCTGGACATCAGAGGCCCAGCAACCCACCAAAGACGCCCCCGCCTCATCAATTTAACCTACCATTTCGGGGGGTGGAAACCCTCGCCTTCTCCTTTCGGCGGCGGCGGCGCGCAGTCGTCGGAATGAAAGCCGCCGCCCAATCCCATGCCCCCCCTGTCCCTCGTCCCTCCCGTCGGGCGAAGCAGCCAAGCACCATCTCTCGCGAGGGCGAAGGCGGAGGAGGAGCCGATAAAAGGAGAAGACCATCTCGGCTCGTCGGTACGACGAAGCGAGGAAGAGGGCGGCCTTGCTCCAGCCAGTTCCCCAATTGGGGGGCGACGCGCGCACGCACAGGGGCGGCAGCAGCAGCGGCAGCGCTCACTAGCAGCAGCAGCAGCCAAGATTTGTCATCAACCTCCGCTCAGATCCAGATTGTCTCCTCTCGGGTATGTGACGATGATTCGAATCCAAGAAGATCACTTTGCCCCTCAACCTGCGCTCAGATCCAGATCGTCCCCGAGAGGGGACGTGATGATGATTCGAATCCAAGGAACAAACATCTGCTGCGCCCTAGATTCTCCATCCAGAAGCGAGGACTGCGCCCTTGTCTTTCCATCCAGCCGCCCCCAAATTATTGTTGGGGGGCAAAACGCTCGCGGACGAACAACAACAACAACTGGTAATGATTTTATGACTCCCATTCTTCTGTACCCACCGAAATCACATACGATCTGATTTTTTCTACCCTCGCAGGAGAGACTGGTCCAATCTAGGCGATGGGCCGGCAGGACTGATCGCCGAGCGCGTCCTCGCATATGACGTCGCCGACTATCTCCGCTTCCGAGCCGTCTGCCGCCCATGGAGGCAGTGTTGCACAGAACCACGCACCCACAGCGGGCTCGACCGCCGGTTCCATCCCTGGCGGTGGGTCCCGCTCCGCGAACCACTCGCTGCTCCCAGCCGCCGTTGCTTCCTAAACTCCTCCACCGGTGAGTGCATCCAACTGGACCTCCCGGAACTCCTTGACCATGAGCTGCTCGCCGTCACCCCCGAGGGCCTCCTCCTCTTGCTCCACGACCACAACCACGTCCGCCTGCTCAACCCGCTCACGCGTCACCTCACAGAGCTACCGCCGCTCACCACGCTGCTTCCCTCTAAAGACCATGACTTGCTTTCCCATTTCAACATAGTCAACTTTATAGCGACGGGCTCTGGCATTGCTAGTGATGACTCAACAGTGGTGCTCTGCTTCAATAAGCTCGACACGCTTGGCATGGCCAAGCCCGGCGACGACCACTGGATGTTGCTGGAATACAGAACTGATTGCCTTACAAGAAGGCCGTTAATGTTTGCAGGGTGCTTCTACCACGTTAACATCCATGGTGTCATGGTGCTGCAATTCCATCCAAACCAGCCACCGCGGCTGGAGGTGGCTGCCAAGTTGAATATGCATGTCTCCCCAATTTCGGAAGGTATGCACCTCTTCAACAATTGTGGTGAGCTGATGCTCATGCGCCGTCGGATTGTACAATCCACGTTGAGGAATAAATCGGATTTTCACCATCGGTACAACATGTATCGAGTGAATTTGGATACCGGGACACTATCCCGTGTCAAGAGCTTGGGTGGTGGCGCAGGGAGAGCGATGTTCTTGGGCATTTATTGCTTTTTCTCGGTGCCTCTAGAGGTTTTCCCCTCTGGCTCCATTAGCGCTGACACCATCTACCCGAGCTTTGACTTTGCCGAGAGAAGTATGTTAAAAATTGGAGCATATCATCTTCCGTATGGACGCATCGAACGGCCATCTAGCTTGTTTCAGCGGCCATATACTCTCGTTGACTATCTATCTTTGTCCAATAGGGTCGATCATGGGTAGTTTATACCATTTCTTTTGATAATTTAGTATGCATGGTTATGCAGTATGCACTCTTTGTCCCATTTGGATAGCTGGTAGTGGTATTTGACTGTTCGTATCTAGCTAAAGAGATATGTATGAATGACTGGCCCATATCAATTTCCATACGCTGAATCAACAGTCACATGCTGAGCTAAAAATTTGAGTATTCGACTGGAGAAAATAATAATTTATGCTGCCACTCTTTTTTGTTTTTATATACGCAACAAGGTGCTTGTGCAATTTCAGGTTCTCCACATGGGCTGCTATGTAATCTAGGACATAAATATTGAGTTCATTCGACTGCATACAGTTCTGCAAGCCTAATCTTTGTACTGAATGTGTACATTTGGGAGGTGTTTGTCTGTCAGTCACCTGTTTACAACGTAAACAGAAAACGTTACCTGTGTTTTGGTGACTTGCCTTCGTAATCAAGTCCCACCGTATCAAACTGTTGCGTTACTCCCTCTTCATCGTCCAGTGCTGCCGTCGCCACAATCTCTCCTGCAAGTCATCAAAACTCACTCCATTCCTGCTCCACTGCATCTTGGATCTCCTCTGGATACCCCTCCCTTGCAGCAGCGCCAACGCCGGCGTTTGCACCTGTTTTCAACCTTGGCAAGTTGTGGCGCCAGATTAGTGCGGCACCCGTGATTCCGATTGAGATCTATTGCCCACCGTAGGATGAGCGTGGGGAGGAGGTGACAGGACCGTCGTCGCAGCAGATGACGGGGGGAGGGAGCAAGGAGCCGGGATCCAGCTGCGGCCGATGCAATTTCTGTTTTTGTACCCCATGTTTCTCCTTTGATTCTTTCAGAGATATGGGTTTGCTTCTAAGGCGAATTTATGTTGTCATTGGTTATATGTCGATTTTAGATCCTGCTCACTTTAAATCCCCGGACCACCATGGGAAAACTCCCTGTTGCTGTTTGGGCACCAAGGGAAAGGGAGGGAACTTGAAAATTCAAAAATGGATTATTAGAATCAAAACTGACCACAAGTAGCCCCATCTTTTACATAATAACGTCATAGCAATCCCATAATTTAAACTATCCTGGTTCTTAGAAGTTGAGGAAATCCGAGAATAAAAATAATATAGAAAATTGAGGAAAAATTCAGGAAAATCGCATACTCAACTATGCAAGTTACAAGTACAAAAAGATACAAGCTTTTTTTCCATTAAAAATTCAATTATGTAATCTGTCTGTACTAAACTGGAAACTTCCATCAATTTTTCTTGACCATTTCCATCAACTTGCAGCAAGGAGGAACCTGCGGACAAAAAAATATTGACTTTTAAGCATGTTTTTTTTTAACTTCTTAACAATAGGAATCATTGTACAATACCACAATATCAAATATAAGCATGATTTTTTCTTTCTAAGCGATTACATAAATCCGAAAGACTACACAAATCTGAAACCTCTCTACTGGATGGAAAGAAAGGCACCACATACCAATTGCGCAGGTAAACCGCGCATAGAAAGATCCAGTTGGTTATGGACATGACTGGTCTACTTACCATTTCGACTCATCCTTTTTACCTCTCGGTTGTCTGCACTCTCTGCCAGCCGGTTATAAGAAAACTGGTCAGCTCCGAATTAGTCAAGCACTCGAGCAATAAGTTCAATTTCATTTCCATATGTAAAGAAAATGATGCAATCTGGTATAAACTTAGGCAGACAAAGAAGAAGAAATGAGGGAGGCATTTGGCCAGCAGAGCAGAATAACAAACATATTGTAAGCTGAACAGGATCAAAAGCTGTATTATTAGTGCAGCTACTATGTGACAATGATCATGAGAAGCATAGATACATAGTACAGAAGTGGAATTGATTTCTCAACACCCACTCGGTTGCATTGCAGGAGTCCCCAATAGTCAATAGCACCAAATTTTCTTACAAACTTGCACCAAAAACTACAAGTTAGAAGAAGTTTTTTTTTGCACAAGTTAGAAGAGATCCTCAATAGCACCTCACCGTTACTGACGCCTCCAGACATTTTATACAGCTATTTTCAATCGGTTAAGTATTATGTGAGATAAATCTAGAGTTCTATTAGTGCCTACATCATTAAAACATTCCATCTCAAAAAAGAAAAAGAATGCAAGACATACTCTAGAATTTTTTTTTAAAAAAGACTACACTATAAGAGTACAGCTACTCAGATCCAAGCACTACGAAAATACGTATACACTATGCACTACAAAAATATTGAACGTATTAGAGTATTAGGTATTTATATAGGCCATATATATTTATATATTAAAAAAAGGTCATGTCGTGCCGGCCCGCTGCCGAGCCTCTAGGCCCAGGCATGACCCATGGCGTGCCATGTGTCGGGCCTGGCCCGTTTAGCTTGGGCCGTGCATGCGTGCTACCGGGCCGGCTCAGTTAGCATGGCCCGTTTGGCCAGCTTTGCTTTCTTGTACCCTTTCCGTGGACAAGGAAACAATCACCTTTGTTGAACTGGACAAAATCAAAGAAATCAAACTAGAAGAGTGAATCAGCCAGCTCATGGGGTTGTTTGGTTGGACTGAAGATATCTCAAATAATCAAAATTAGTAAGATACGTCTCATACCTACACGAGCAATAACCAAACTTGCATATTGATACATGACAAATAGCCTCAAACTGCATGCTCTAATCAAGAATTGAGATTTTTCTTATATAGGTTGGTTCCTCACATTTCAATATCACGGGATATATACCAATGTAGTGCTTCCGATCTGAACTTAGTTGTACTGATTCTGATCTAAACTTACTCGTATCAAGGCATAATTTATAGCCCACAACTTGAATAATCCCAAATGAAAAAGAGCTCACAGGTTTCTTCTTCATCAATGCACTAGCTAGTGAGTTTTAATTGCAGATGATCACAATTCTTGAGTGCAATCAAGTCATTTTCTACATCTATTTCTTTCTTGATAGGAACTAGAATTCCAATCTAGAATAGTGCCAATTGCCTAATATTATAGAAACGTTCATTGAAAAGATCCGTAATATAGCATCACCATCTAGTGGAGAGGAGGAGGTTATCCCTACCAGCGATGTGACATGGTGGGGAGCACCCCCAAGATTTCAACTAGCTGAAAGAACAGGAACAGGCGGTGTTGACGTTCGTGGATCTAGAGCCACAACTCACCAGGCATGAACTAGAGAAACGGGACAAGGTGCTGGGGTCCAGGAGAGGGCTAACCTGGCTTGAAGGAGAAGGACGACGACCGCCGGACGGGTCGTCGTTGTCCGTGGGGGAGCTTTGAAGCGGTGTCTTGGGGGCATGATAAGGATGGCCGCTGGGCTGTCGGCGTAGCGTAGGATAGAGGAACTTGAAAGCCATCGTTTTGGGAACCGTCGCCGGAGGAAGGTGGAGGCGCTGCTCTCGGTCGCTAGCAAGTAGCGGAGGAATCGACAAGCGTTGTGCCGTCGCCTCGAGGGTTTTCTCCTCGAACCTTAGAGGCGTGGATTGTTTCTCCGGGAAAACGACGTGGATCGGGGAGGAAAACCCGTGGCTGGCGAGCGACCAAATGTGTCTTGTGCTTTCTGCGGGCTGACTTTGCGTCTTTGCCCCGTGAGTCGCGCGCCCTGGTTTTTGACCGGGATGCCGGAGGGATACTGAATAACCAAACGAGCCCTAAGAATATAACCTCTCCATTTCCAAAGTAATAATGACATAGCATCCCAATTGAAGAGTTATTTACTAAAATGCAATGCATCATGTTGCAGATAATGTTTTTCGCAAAGATTTGAACTGATGATTTTTCATAACCTCCATGCTTTGACTTAAATGTGATTCTTGAACTTCATGATGATTTTTGGAAGCAGATAGATTAACCACACAAAGCAGAAGAAGCAACCCGCCCCCAAAACCATTGTTGCCTTGGAAGCAGCTACATCTTGAGATGAAATTCTTCAGAAAGCACAAGTTGTAATATAGTGTACAAAAACCAAAATATAGGAAATGTTGAAATGCGTGCGATTAGTTGGTCATACTTATATGACACCATGAACTATAGTTGGTATCTCTTTCCTAGACTACACCACTCTTTATGCCATCGTTCACTTAAGGAATGCATATGTACATATATCTAGGCGTCGGAAGAAAGGTTTTCAATGTTGGTGATATACGTCAGTTCTATCATCAAACCAGTGGCAGCAAGCACACCTGCAATGAGGAGCAAGCTATGAGAAGCACGGGGTGAAAATAAACAGTAAGAATAATAGTATTAAGAACTTACTTCATCTGCATGCGTTTGAAAAAAACTTTGGACAAAAGTAAGTTGGTAAGAGAAATGACCTTCCAAACGCTCTCCTGGTAATAAGAATCTGAAGAGTGGTAAGCATAATTTTGTTTCTTCCACTCTTTTCCTTGGGGTTATTGAATCGGATAAGTATCCTGTAGAAATGAAAAAAAGCATTTGTTATGATTTATTTCATGATCTATTTGTGTACATAGAAAAAATGCTGAGATGCAGAAGTATAGAAGAAAAACTTACGATGTAACAGTGCTGAAACATCATTGAGTGGTGTTGCTTTTGGAGTTGATGTCTTCACAAATAGTTCTGGACATACAAGCTCTTTGAAAGATGCTAGATTAAAAGAGAGAGAGAAATTCGAGCTTGTTATGCTCACAGACTGAGGAAAATCTTTGACCAAATCCTGAAGAATTTCATTTACGTTGACTTCTTTATCTTCATCAATGATTCTTGGAACAGTTAGCATTGGAAAATTTGGAGGTGATTCTATAGCCAACAATTGTTTAGTGCTAGGAACTTTGAATGTGTTTTCTCACAGGGCTGATTTAAATTGGAGATTTGGGCTGCTGGAAGATGTCCACGACTTCAAAAGTGAAGAATGCATATCATCTACATAGGTCTTCAAAGTAGGTGCTGAGTTTCGAATGATATTCCTGTAGAATTTTTGAGCTTGCATTTGAAGTATGATCTTGTCCTGTCAAATGAGACGGTATATTTTGTTAAAGAAACTTCAAAATTTAGAATATCAGCTTGTCGTTACTCCGAAAAAAGAGCTAAAGGAGCAAGAGAACTTACTTGTGTGAGACTAATATCTGTGAATTTGGAATCAATATACTCTCATATCTCTTTGGGTAGATTAATGAAAACTGAATCACTGAATGGAGTAGAGGAGATGTGCTTTCTCTGTTGGATAAGACCAAAAGAACAGGATGTTAAATATTAATATAATGTTTCACTATACTTTGAAGCAGTACCAGAATTTTAAATTCAAAATTGAAGACAGGGAATAAAACTATCTAATGTGCAAGAGTGATATCTATGAAGAACAAGGGCATACCTATAGTCTTCCATATTCATTACTTTTGCCATGGAGCGCATCGAGTGCCATGTATGAGTTTAGCATGTTTGCCGAGCATACTGGTAGTCTTGGTTCAATGGTTGGCAACTTGAATTCAGTTATAATGAGGAACTCAAAGTAGGAAATCTGACATTGAAAATAAAAATGCAGACAAAATGGGGAAATGAAAAGTGTGAATTTGAGTCAAATAATTTTCTGGCATGGTATATAGAAAATATAAATTAAAGTAGTTTTGTCGTGGGAAATAGTCTTACCACCATTAGTAATTTACTTCCTCCAGGAATGAACTTTTTGGTGCTTGTGTTGTTCAGTCTTGCTTTCTTTATTGAATAAACCATGTAGCTTAGACACAACAAACACCAATCATATTGTGAAATACTGTCGATGTCAACTATTGCATTGTACACAAACTTGCTAACAACTCCACTTGAATTAGGGGCAACAAACAGTGATAACAGTATGGGAATGAAGATTCGGCAGAATTTATCTTCTGGAAGGTCATCATTTATAATTGAGAAAAGGTATTCAATAGTGGGTGCATTTGTCCCTAACTCGTGTTTGATGATCTCATAGGTTGCTTCTAATGGTTTGGTGATGACAGGAACTCCACCAAATGGTATGCCAAATATCTTGTGAACAATTGAAGTTGTAATTGGGAATTTGAATCCATTTGACATTTCAATAGAGCACGAGCTAGTGTTGAAATGGTTTGTAAGCCAGAAATAAATGATGTCAATATTGGACATGCTTGACATTTGCAGGAATGACTAAAAACCCATTCTAGCTACACATTGCTTACGACTGTCAGATATTTCAGATGCAAGCTTCAGAAATGATTCGACATGATGAAATTGATTAGACTGCATGAAAAAATGAAATATTAGAGGATTTTTTATTTGAGAAGAAAAATGGTTCAGAGCATAAGTTGATTACCTTGGATCTTTTCCCAGCATTTACAATTTCGTCTGCTTCTTTCTTCTTTGTACATCCTTGTTCCATCTACAATGATTACATTATTATTATTAATTGTTGTAATGAAATTAAGAGAATGTAACCGAAAATACGAGAACATAACACTTGGTTTGCCATGGAATAAAAAACTGTCAGTTATATTCGACAAAATTCTGATGTGCATGGAATAAAAAACAGTAGCTCATAAGAGAAACAAATGTGCATAAACATAAAAAAAGGCTTGAACATATATTTAGAAACATGAGCTGTTCCAAGAATTAACAACAAACTTGCTCTAGAACAACTGATCGTAATCCACCTTGTCTATTTTTGACATCATTAAAGAATGCATAGCTGACTTTTTAAATTTGATATATATGACATCCTCAAAGAATGCAGGGCTGACTTAGAATTTTGATTTGCTAGAAAAACAGGGGAAGTAGGACATCTCTCAACAAATAATTTGATTTGCTAGAAAAACATCTCAGATCAAGAACTTTCTAGTCAAAATGATCCAGCAACTCATTACTAGTTTCAGTTTATTCTACGAGATCAACCACTCTTCCAAAAAAAATCCCGAACTACTGTTTTGCAACCAACTTAAGACCTTTGGGCATGTTTGAAACACTGAACCTTTTGTAGGACCGAAAGTATGTCTAGAGGGGGGGTGATTAGACTACTTGACCAAATAAAAGTTTTGCCTATGCCAAGTTTTAGGGTTGACAGTTTTTAGCATTTCATGGCAAGTCAAGTACACCCTACACATGCAAGTCTAAGAGTATATAGCAGCGGAAAATAACAACAAGCATGTATAGAAGGGATAGGGTAGGAGAATCAAACACAGTTGTAGACACGATGATTTTTCCCGTGGTTCCGATAGGTGGCGCTATCGTACATCCACGTTTATGGAGTCTTCAACCCACGGAGGGTAACGGTCGCGAGAGTCCACGGAGGGCTCCACCCATAAGGGTCCACGAAGTAGCAACCTTGACTATTCCATAACGGCTTCCGTTCACGAAGGACTAACCTCACTATGGGTACATCTTCACAAAGTAGGCGATCTCCTTGCCCGTACAAACTTCTTGGTTCACTCCACAACACGAAGTAGGAGGCTCCCAAGCGACACCTAACCAATCTAGGAGGCACCACCCTCCAAAAGGTAATAGGCTCGGTAATGACGATGAACTCCTTGCTCTTGTGCTTCAAGATGATAGACTCCTCAACACACAATCACTCTCTCACAGATATGGCTTGGTAGAAGAGATGGGATTGGTGGAAAGCAAATTGGGGAGGCTAGAAATCAAGATCCATATGGTAGGAGTGGAAGATCTTGACCTCAACACAAGACTAGGTGGTTCTCTCTCAGAAAACTGGATGGGCAAGTATGGAATAGTTCTGAGTGCTTCTCTTTCGAGTAGGTGGTGGTGGAGGGGTATATATAGGCATCCCCAAAAATCCAACCGTTACACACAAAATGACCAACTCGGTGACACCGATGTGTGAATCTCGGTGGTACCAAAGTGACCAAAAGGTGGCAACTTTTGAATCTCGGTGAGACCGATATAGGAAACTCGGTTGCACCGATAAGGTGACCAACGGTCAGATTTCCAATCTCGGTGACGCCGATCCAACATTCTCGGTGGGACCGAAAATGTGAATTTGCGTAACAGAAAGTTGGCAACCCAAACTCGGTGGCACCGGTATGGAATCGGTTGTACCGAAGTGGCTAGGGTTTGGCTGAGTCTGTCTAGGGTTTGGAATCGGTGGCACCGGGATAGGAAAGTTGGTTGCACCGATTTTGAATGTTTGGCTTAGGACAGACTTTGGTGGGAGAGCTTGTGGATGTTTTTGGCGACTATCTCTTGTGCACGTATGAGCATATTGTTCACCAACAAAACCTTACCCCCTTTTAATAGTATTGGCTTTCCTATGGACTCAAAGTGATTTCTCACAAATATAAAATGTAGAGTCCTCTTGCTTGAAGCTTGGCCAACCTATTTCCTTGCAACTTGGGGTATCTCCACAATTTCCTTTTGCCAATCCTATCATTGAACATTTCCTGAAATATACTTGGTAGAAACATTAGTTCAATGACTTATATGTTGTTATTAATTACCAAAACCACCAAGGGAGCAAATGTGCTTTCAATCTCCCCCTTTTTGGTAATTGATGACAACATATAGATCAAAGCTTCGACATATGATATAATCAATGAATATAATCGTCGCTTTGAGAAGTATGTGATAAGCAAGAGCTCCCCCTAAATTTGTGCATTATTTTGAATTTGCGTTTGAATGCAAATGCACAATCGATTAGGTACATGGGGCACTTCTTCCATGTCACATACAACTTGGTGGTGTGCGAGAATAATTAGAATGAGCATCATAGCACAACACAATCAAGCAAAGATAATGATCTTCTCATAAGCATTGAGTTGATAGGAAATAGTTGCATAACGCACATGAACAATCACAAAGAACCATGTATCACAAGCAACCAAAAGACACAAATGTTTTTGAAAAACAGCAAAACACCAACACGCTCTCTCACTCGAAGCCTAAAGATCTATATACACTTCTCCCCCTTTGGCAACAAGTTACCAAAAAGTTCAAAGGCATACATCTAATCGTTCTTGGGCTGATCTCCTCCGGTTGTTGATGAAGGAGTCGAGAGAACCGCGTCGGCGAAGATGTCAGCTGATGTCCTGGATGGAGTTGGTGTGGCAACTGGAGGAACTGGAACTGTTGGAGCAGGAGCTGAGGAAACAGCAGCAGGAGCTGATGAAGAGGGCCTCAAGTCTAGAGCTGGCACAGTGGCTGATCTGGCCTGAGTGGGAAACTGTGTGCCTGTCCTGAGAGGTGATCCATCATCATCATCATCATCATCATCATCATCATCAGAATCAGAAGAATGAGGAAGAGGCACTGAGTCAACTTCCTTCTTGAGCTCATTCACTGTCTTCGTCAGTCCATCAACCTTATCATTGAGAGTCTTGATTCTGTTCTCAAATATCCTGACAAGACTGTTTTGATTTTCCAGTATGTCCTTGATGTCTTTCTTCATGCCTTGAACGGATGAGATCAAAAGATCCATTTGCTCATTCCTGGATCTAGGGACTTGAGCACTAGTGGCTCTAGCTGCCTCTGCCTCTGCCTGAGCTGCAGCTGAAGTGGGATGTTCTGGGTCCATCACCACAACGTTGTCCTCGAGATCTGGCTGTAGGGGTAAATGTGGACGATCTAGAGCAAAAATGTGCTTCTCCAATTTAGAGTTAATAAGCATTTGGATGTAGGGTGCATAACAGCAAGAGCGCTTCTGATCAGCGGCAACCCTCTTGATTGTCTCAACAATCAAATCCATGACTCTGATCCTGGTGTGTCTGTCAAGGTGGATCAGCATATTGATGGAGTAGCCTCGGATCATCTTTTCATCTCCTGACTTGGGCATCAAAGTATGCCTCAGAATGGTGTTCATGGTGCGGAGGCCAGCCTGAAGGAAATAGATGGATCCTAGCTTGTGAGTCTTCACATTTGCAGCAGGGATCTCCTTGTACATATTTGCCATAGCATTGTGGCTCTCCTTGGATTCTGAGTATACATCCAAATCACCATCCTGTGCTTCTAGGACTCCTAAGATGGTAGCCCACTCTTCAATAGAAGATTCATACCTTGCACCTTCAGTCATCCATGCAATTCTACCATCTCCATCGAAATGTGCAGTGGAGTAGAATTGCATGATCATCTCATCATTCCAAGCAGTGAACTCTCTGCCAACAAACTCATCCAAACCAATGCAGTGGAAATTATCTTGGACACTTGGAAAGTAGTCCTTGTTTTCCTCGATGAATTTCCAGTCAACATAGCGCATATCGCTCACAGCTGGACTCTTGTCAAGGAGCACAGTCTCATAGAAATCCTGTTGCTCTCTGGTGAAAAATCTGTAGTCCACAGCTGTCTTCTTCCTCTGGGCATATGGATCAGCAGCTCTCCATGCCCTCAAACCTGTATCCTTCCTCTTCTTCATATCCTCAGCTAGTGGGTAGCTGGCATTGTGAACTGGAAGGTGAGGTCTAAGCTTCATCAAAGTAGACATAGCATCCTCATCATCAATTCTGGAAGTAGTCCCTTTGTTCTTCTCAGAAGCAGGAATGTGCCTAGACAATTTCTTAGGCTTCTCAACAGCAGGCTTCTTTCCAACAGACTTGGTACTCTTGGAAGTACCGCTCTTTGGCATAGCATCAGACATAAGCTTCTTTTGCTTCTTCTTGGGAGGAGCTTTCTCAACATGTTCTTCCTCCTCCTCAGCAGCAGCAGCAGCCTCCTCAGGGTCCTCAAACATGGAGGTCTGCCTACTAACAGCATAAACAATCCTCTTCCTGGTACCCTTCTTTTCACCTGCCTTCTTGGGCAATGACTTCTTTGGAGGTGACTCAAGATGAAGAGCCATTCTTGTCCTAGTACCTTCACGAGGGGGCTCAATAGTCATTGTAGCTCTAGCACTCTCAGGTGCTCTCACTGAAGCAGAACTGGCATATGTCTTGCCAACCACTTTCCTGGAAGAAGTAGCTTCATTTGCAGACTTCTTGGCAGCCTTCTCTTGCTTCTTAGCAAGAACCTCTTCTGGAACGAAGTCTGAATCCTCCTCATCTGAGTTCAGCTTCTTCCTAGCCCTAGTAGCAGCTTTGGCAATCCATGGGAACTGGGAGTGCCTGGATCTGAACTAGAACTGGACTCAGGACTGGTCCCTAAACTCATCTCAACACTTTGCTCTCTTAGGTCATTCTGACTGTCCTCTGGATCTGACATACTGACCCTGTGAATAGAATATAGATGAGCAGAAGTAGATGAGTCATCACAAAATTATCAGCTGGTTTTTGAAAGTTTGAACAAAAGATTTTCAAAGTTTTGCATTCTGTCAGAACAAAATCGGCACAGCCGAAGCAATATTGTCGGTGCTACCGAGACTGACTGTCTACATTAACAGAAACTTGGCACCCTTTTCGGTGAGACCGAAAAGAAGTGCTCGGTTTCACCGAGACAGTTCTCAGCAACGCAAACAGAAAAATCGGTGGGACCGATTTTCTCACTTCGGTTCTACCAAGTTTCGTCGGGCGGAAGACAAACCCTAGAAAATCAGTGGTTCGCTAGACTATAGGATATTCTTGTGGATTGGAGGCAGTGCAAACTGTGGCTTATAGGGAAAACAAATCCAATGCGCAAGAATCAGAAGGTGAGGCGCAAAGGAGGTCGAATTCGTACCCTAACTTGGTGCAGATCCGCTACGGCGGCGACGATGGAGCAGATTTCGTCGACGGCGGCGATTCCCAGCGGCGGAGGAGCGCAAGAGGACAAGGGCGACGACCAGGGGTCTTGAGGCGGCAGCTTAGGGTTCTGGGGCGCGACCGTTTTGAGGATGAATTTCAAAACGTCGGGGTCCACAGTATATATACCCACCACTGTCGGTGATACCGATTTTATGTTTTCGGTGTCACCGAGTTCCACAACTGTCAGCTGACAGGGAAACTCGGTGTAACCGAGAATATGAAATCGGTGTTACCGAGAATGAAAACCAGATCAACCCTAGGCATTCGGTGAGACCGAGATTTTGGGGTTGGCTCCACCGAGATGCGCTTGGGAGGTTTTAATGGTCAGTCCTTGTCGATACGGAACTCCAAGTGCTCCACACACAGAGGGATCGAAAGGTACTTGTTCAAATTTTGTGATGTAGCATGAATAGAATGTGAGGTGAGAAAGCATAGATAGCTAAAGAGTGGTCCTAGGCATTCTTGTCCATCCAATTGGCAAAAGATAAAACAAAATCCAAATAGCAACAATTGGATGTCCTTGAATGAGAAAATAAATGCAGACCAACATGCTCACACAATAAAGATGTCAAAAGAAATCATGACAAACATGCACAAACACACTAGCATCTAACAAGCATTTGGGCGATGACGAAGTCATCTATATATGAGTATTTGACTTAGGAGCCAAGTAAGAATACTTGATCATAGGTCATACTCATCGTTTAAGCACAAGTGGGGTTACCACTTTTACATAAAGCATTTAATGTTGTCGCATACTAAGAGATGCTTTGACTCAAGTCTTAGAGTAAAGCTCGCCCTTGATGTGACATCCCCCCATAAGAGGGATAAACTAACCTTGGGTTTTGTCGAAGAAGACTTCATGTTGGTGAGGTAGTTGTGGATGCTCAAGGTTGATGAAGATCACCAAGAGTTGGGAGCATCCTTGTTGTTTCCTTACTCTTCTCACCTACATGGGTTAGTCCCAATACACAAGAGACAAATACAAGGATATCTATGGACATGGAGTGCAAAGCATGTGTTATGATGCCCATTGATTTGTTGATTACCTTGTCCCTTGCTTACCTTTGAGGGAATGTGTGACTCCTTGAACTATTGCATAGAGTTGATGTTGATTGCAAATAATTCTTGCCAATAATGAATGTGAGTGAATTTCATTGGCGGAGTCACTCCTCAAGAACATACTAGTTCTTCTTCTTGGGAACCCACATCAAGTTGATGGGGATCCTTGGTGTTGAAGTAGCCTTTGTAGAAGTTGAGCTTGAAGTAGCCTTGGGAACCCACTCCACCATAGCTAGGGATTCATCTTCATATGAGTCAATGTCCTCTTGAAGCTTGTTCTTGCCCTTGAGCTTGTGGTCTTGTGGTGGAAGGTCATCTTGAGTGCTTGTCCCCTTGGGAAGAGTATTTTCATACTTCTCCTTTTGAGGAACAAACTTGGGCTCGGGATATTGACCTTCTTCCCATTCAACTCCATTAGCGTTGAAGTAGCCAACACCACGATTCTTCCGGTATCCTCCGTGCTTGCGAACAATTTCCTCAAATTGCTTACATCCGGCAAGACTCTTGTAGACACCTTTCTCTATAATTCCTTTTAATAAAGCATTTTCTTGCTCAAGTGTAACTTGGCTAAGAGAATCATCATTAGTGGAATCAATAGAACTACTAGAAGCAACATCATTGGGTTTAGCATTTTTATTGTTGCTACTAGATGAAGAACCTTTCTTGCCTTTGTTACTAGATTGCTTAGTTTTAACTTGAGGCATGAATGTAGACAAGAGTAGTCGTTTGGCTAGATAAGATGAAGTCTTCTTTCGGAGATCGTCATTGATAGTTTTGAGAAACTCATGCTCTTGCTCCAAGTTGAGCTTCTCGAAGCGTAGCTTCTCATGAGTTCTCACAAGCTCTCTATGATCTTCGAGAGTAGATTCATGAGCTAACTTAAGAGTGTTTAGTTCTTTAGTTAGTTCTTCTATTTTCACCTTATCATTATCAATTGACTTATCTTGACTAGCATGAGGATTATCAAGTTTGTTTTGATCAACATCACTAGTTTTATCACAAAACAAGTCATCATCACAAAGCAAATCATCTTCATCACTATCAAAATCAAGATACTCGGGGTGTGATACCTTGGGGCCTTTAGCCATGAAGCAACTTCCACTCCCTTCGTTTGGTGAGTCGAATAGATCGTAGGAGTTGGTAGTCACTAGAGCAATTCCGGCAACACCATCATCTTGACTATAGTCGGAGTCGGAGTGATAGCTTCTCTCGGAGTTGTCGTCGGAGTCGGAGCCGGAAACCCATTCACCAACATGAGCTTGATGTTTTCTTCTTGTGTAGCTCTTGGTGTACTTGTCCTTTTTCTCCGAATCCCTACTTCTCCTTGAGGGTCTTCGTTCATAACGATCATCTCTACTCCTTCTCTCTCTTTGAGGTGATACATTCCTTGAGCTTCGTCTTCGAGGTGACTCTTCTCTTCTTTTGTAGGGAGCCATGCACTCATTTGAGTAGTGTCCGGGCTTCCCACAATTGTAGCAATTGCGGTCACGACTTGACGAACGCTTCTCATCATATCTAGAATTGGAGCTTCTTTCTTTGCCTCTATTCTTGTAGAACTTGTTGAATTTCTTGACCATGAGACTTATCTCTTCATTGGTGACAAGGTTGTTGTTTGAAGTTGCGGGAGCATCACTTGTGGCTTTGTAAGCACCGCTAGACTTGTGATGTAGCTCTTCCTTGTCCTTGAGTGTCATCTCATGAGCAACAATCCTTCCAATGACTTCCGTAGGCTTGAGATCTTTGTAGTTGGGCATCATTTGGATCAATGTGCACACGGTGTCGTATCTCTCATCCAAAGCTCTAAGTATCTTCTTGATGATGAATTTGTCTGTCATTTCTTCGCTTCCTAAGCCGGCAATCTCATTTGTGATGAGAGCTAGCCTAGAGTACATCTCTGCGACTCCTTCACCATCCTTCATCTTGAACTTGTCAAGCTGACCTTGAAGAACATCTAACTTGGATTCTCTCACGGACTCGGTTCCTTCGTGCATATCAACCAAAGTATCCCAAATCTCTTTTGCATTCTCAAGACGACTGATTTTGTTGAATTCTTCGGGGCACAAGCAGTTGAATAGAATGTCGCATGCTTGAGCATTGAGTTGCAACATCTTCAACTCATCCGCGGTCGCTTCACGATCCGGTTCCCGTCCATCCGCAAAGAACTCACCTTGCAAGCCAACACGAACAACAGCCCAAACGGCGAGGTTATGACCAAGAATATGCATTTTCATTTTGTGCTTCCAACTAGCAAAATTAGTACCATCAAAGTACGGACCTCTACGATGATAACTTCCCTCACTAGACGCCATACTCTCCTAGGTTGTGAGACCTAAGCAATGGAGACCAAAGCTCTGATACCACTTGTAGGACCGAAAGTATGTCTAGAGGGGGGGTGATTAGACTACTTGACCAAATAAAAGTTTTGCCTATGCCAAGTTTTAGGGTTGACAGTTTTTAGCATTTCATGGCAAGTCAAGTACACCCTACACATGCAAGTCTAAGAGTATATAGCAGCGGAAAATAACAACAAGCATGTATAGAAGGGATAGGGTAGGAGAATCAAACGCAGTTGTAGACACGATGATTTTTCCCGTGGTTCCGATAGGTGGCGCTATCGTACATCCACGTTTATGGAGTCTTCAACCCACGGAGGGTAACGGTCGCGAGAGTCCACGGAGGGCTCCACCCGTAAGGGTCCACGAAGTAGCAACCTTGACTATTCCATAACGGCTTCCGTTCACGAAGGACCAGCCTCACTATGGGTAGATCTTCACGAAGTAGGCGATCTCCTTGCCCGTACAAACTTCTTGGTTCACTCCACAACACGAAGTAGGAGGCTCCCAAGCGACACCTAACCAATCTAGGAGGCACCACCCTCCAAAAGGTAATAGGCTCGGTAATGACGATGAACTCCTTGCTTTTGTGCTTCAAGATGATAGACTCCTCAACACACAATCACTCTCTCACAGATATGGCTTGGTAGAAGAGATGGGATTGGTGGAAAGCAAATTGGGGAGGCTAGAAATCAAGATCCATATGGTAGGAGTGGAAGATCTTGACCTCAACACAAGACTAGGTGGTTCTCTCTCAGAAAACTGGATGGGCAAGTATGGAATAGTTCTGAGTGCTTCTCTTTCGAGTAGGTGGTGGTGGAGGGGTATATATAGGCATCCCCAAAAATCCAACCGTTACACACAAAATGACCAACTCGGTGACACCGATGTGTGAATCTCGGTGGTACCGAAGTGACCAAAAGGTGGCAACTTTTGAATCTCGGTGAGACCGATATAGGAAACTCGGTTGCACCGATAAAGTGACCAACGGTCAGATTTCCAATCTCGGTGACGCCGATCCAACATTCGCGGTGGGACCGAAAATGTGAATTTGCGTAACAGAAAGTTGGCAACCCAAACTCGGTGGCACCGGTATGGAATCGGTTGTACCGAAGTGGCTAGTGTTTGGCTGAGTCTGTCTAGGGTTTGGAATCGGTGGCACCGGGATAGGAAAGTTGGTTGCACCGATTTTGAATGTTTGGCTTAGGACAGACTTTGGTGGGAGAGTTTGTGGATGTTTTTGGCGACTATCTCTTGTGCACGTATGAGCATATTGTTCACCAACAAAACCTTACCCCCTTTTAATAGTATTGGCTTTCCTATGGACTCAAAGTGATTTCTCACAAATATAAAATGTAGAGTCCTCTTGCTTGAAGCTTGGCCAACCTATTTCCTTGCAACTTGGGGTATCTCCACAATCTCCTTTTGCCAATCCTATCATTGAACATTTCCTGAAATATACTTGGTAGAAACATTAGTTCAATGACTTATATGTTGTTATTAATTACCAAAACCACCAAGGGAGCAAATGTGCTTTCACCTTTGGGCATGTTTGCATGTTTTCAGTACACTGAACCTTTAGTTAGATACTGACAAAATTTATTCCATTGACAAATGTCACTTGTGAATCTTTACAAGCAGAGAGGAACAAAATGACCAAACATTACAATGTGAACAAAATCATGGAATCTGGAAAAAAAATCATGGAACCGCCTTTGGGCATGTTTGCATGTTTTTAGTACACTGAACCTTTAGTTAGTTACTAACAAAATTCATTCCATTGACAAATGTCACCTGTGAATCTTTACAAGCAGAGAGGAACAAAATGGCTGACCATTACAATGTGACCAAAATCATGGAATCTGAAAAAAATCATGGAATCTGAACAAAAATGATGGAATCTGAATAAAATCACGGAATGTTACCATTTTATTCTATTTGTTTCAGTGTTCTATGTTCTGGACTACTAAGTGAAGACGACGAACAAGGGAGGCCAGGCCAGGCTAGGCAAGTAGGAGATGGGAGAAGGGAGGGGTAGGTGATACGTCTCCATCGTATCTACTTTTCCTCACACTTTTGCCCTTGTTTTGGACTCTAATTTGCATGATTTGAATGAAACTAACCCGGACTGACGCTGTTTTTAGCAGAACTACCATGGTGTTGTTTTTGTGCAGAAATAAAAGTTCTCAGAACTGGACGAAACTTTTTGGAGATTTATTTTACAATAAATAAAAAATACCGGAGCCAAGAACCACCGGAGGGGGGGCCCTGGATGGGCACAAGACACTAGGGCGCACCAGCCCCCCCAGCCCGCCCTGGTGGGTTGTGCCCACCTCGTGGCCCCACTGACCCTAATTCCGACGCTATAAAATCCTATTTTTGGAGAAGAAAATCAGGGAGAAAGTTTCATCGCGTTTTACGATACGGAGCTGCCGCCACCTCTTGTTCTTCATCGGGAGGCCAGATCTGGAGCCCGTTTGGGGCTCCGGAGAGGGGAATCTTTGGTCTTCGTCATCATCAACCCTTCTTCATCGCCAATTCCATGATGCTCCCCACCGGGAGTGAGTAATTCCTTTGTAGGCTTGCTGGTCGGTCAGGAGTTGGATGAGATTCATCATGTAATCGAGTTAGTTTTGTTAGGGCTTGATCCCTAGTATCCACTATGTTCTGAGATTGATGTTGCTATGACTTTGCCATGCTTAATGATTGTCACTAGGGCCCGAGTGCCATGATTTCAGATCTGAACCATTTATGTTATCACCATTATATCTATGTTCTTGATCCGATCTTGCTAGTCATACGCACCTATTACGTGTTCTGATCCGCAAACCCCGGAGTGACAATAGTCAGGTTACTTTCCGGTGATGACCGTAGTTTTAGGAGTTCATGTATTCACCGTGTGTTAATGCTTTGTTCCGGTTCTGTATTAAAAGGAGGCCTTAATATCCGTTAGTTTCCTTATGGACCCCGCTGCCATGGGAGGGTAGGACAAAAGATGTCATGCAAGTTCTTTTCCATCAGCACGTATGACTATTTACGGAATACATGCCTACATTACATTTATGAACTGGAGCTAGTTCTGTGTCGCCCTAGGTTATGACTGTTATATGATAAATATCATCCAACGAGTTTGATAACCCACAAGTATAGGGGATCGCAACAGTTTTCGAGGGTAGAGTATTCATCCCAAATTTATAGATTCGACACAAGGGGAGCCAAAGAATATTTGGGAGTATTAGCAGTTGAGTTGTCAATTCAACCACACCTGGAGATTAAGTATCTGCAACAGAGTGATCAGTAGCACAATAGTATGATAGTTTAATAGCAGCAGTAACAATAACGGTAGTAGTGATAGCAATAGTTTTGTAGGAGTTGGAACAATAGCAGCAACAATAGTAACTTAGCAAGAACAATAAATAGAAAACTCGTAGGCACTGGATCGGTGAACTCGTTGGATGATATTCATCATATAACAGTCATAACCTAGGGCGACACAGAACTAGCTCCAGTTCATAAATGTAATGTAGGCATGTATTCCGTAAATAGTCATACGTGCTTATGGAAAAGAACTTGCATGACATCTTTTGTCCTACCCTCCCGTGGTAACGGGGTCCGTAAGGAAACTAAGGGATATTAAGGCCTCCTTTTAATAGAGAACCGGAACAAAGCATTAACACACGGTGAATACATGAACTCCTCAAACTACGGTCATCACCGGAAAGTATCCCGACTATTGTCACTCCGGGGTTTGCGGATCAGAACACGTAATAGGTGCATATGACTAGCAAGATCGGATCAAGAATATAGAAATAATGGTGATAACATAAATGGTTCAGATCTGAAATCATGGCACTCGGGCCCTAGTGACAAGCAATAAGCATGGCAAAGTCATAGCAACATCAATCTCAGAACATAGTGGATACCAGGGATCAAGCCCTAACAAAACTAACTCGATTACATGATGAATCTCATCCAACTCCTCACCGACCAACAAGCCTACGAAGGAATTACTCACTCCCGGTGGGGAGCATCATGTAATTGGCGATGGAGAAGGATTGATGATGACGAAGACCAAAGATTCTCCTCTCTGGAGCCCCAAACGGGCTCCAGATCTGGCCTCCCGATGAAGAACAGGAGGTGGCGGCGGCTCCGTATCGTAAAACGCGATGAAACTTTCTCCCTGATTTTTTTCTCCAAAAATAAGATTTTATAGCGTCGGAATTAGGGTCAGTGGGGCCACGAGGTGGGCACAACCCAGCAGGGCACGCCTGGGGGGCTGGCGCGCCCTGGTGTATCGTGCCCAGCCAGGGGCCCCCCTCCGGTGGTTCTTGGCTCCAGTATTTTTTATTTATTGTAAAATAATTATCCAAAAAGTTTCGTCCAGTTTTGAGAACTTTTATTTCTTCACAAAAACAACACCATGGTAATTCTGCTGAAAATAACGTTAGTCCGGGTTAGATTCATTCAAATCATGCAAATTAGAGTCCAACACAAGGGCAAAAGTGTGAGGAAAAGTAGATACGACAGAGACGTATCAAGTCCCCCAAGCTTAACCCATTGCTTGTCCTCAAGCAATTCAGTGGACAAACTGAAAGTGATAAAGAAAAACTTTTATGAACTCTTTTGTTCTTCTTTACATATATATGCTTACGTAGCACCCAAGTTTTCAGCAAAGATTATGACTAACCATGCCAACAATAACCCTTAGAAATTATATTAGCTCATATCAATGACATAAGCAACTAGCGAGCAATAATAAGATATCTCAAGCGCCAACACTTTGTCAAAACAATTATGATACAATATGACAATAGTGGTATCTCGCTAGCCCTTTCCGAGACCGCAAAACATAAATGCAGAGCACCTCCAAAGTTCAAGCAGCGACTAAACATTGTAATTCATGGTAGAAAAGATCTAGTCATGCTGCACCCAACATCAACTATACACAATGCATGAGGATGAAAATAGTGGTCTCAGGTCTGGCGCTTATTTGAGAAGGTGGTGACTCAACATAAAAGTAAATAGATAGTCCCTTCGCAGAGGGAAGCATGGATTTGCAGCGGTGCCAGAGCTCAAAGCTTAAAACAGAGATAGATATAATTTTGGGAGGTACACCCTTCCTATCAACGTTACGACCAAGAGTTATCAATATCTTCCATGCTAAACAAATTAGCGGCGGTTCCCAAGCGGTAAAAGTAAAGGTTTACTCCCCCTCCACCAACAATCACACTCCACGGCTAGCCGCATCCACGGGTGTCATCCGAACCAAAAACTTTCCTGGGGGAGTTTTGTTTAATTATTTGTAATTTTTGATTTTGGGACTGGGAATCCCTATTACCGCCCCTCTCGTGTAAGGACGAGTGAATAAACACTCATCGTGTGTGACGCCCCCAGCCTCGACCGTACGCTAAACAATCACGCAATGCGTACGACCAAGATTAGGGACTCACTAATCAATATCACAACACAACTCTAAACACAAATTTAAAGTCATACAGCTTCATATTACAAGCCAGGGGCCTCGAGGGCTCGAATACAAAGCTCGATAGGCACGAGTCAGCGGAAGCAAAAAATATCTGAGTACAGACATAAAGGTACACAAGTTTTGCCTTAAGAAGGCTAGCACAAACATAAGCAGCGAATCGAAAGAGGCAAGGCCACCTGCCTGGGAACCTCCGAACTACTCCTGGATGTCAGAGAAGTCTACGTCGTAGTAGGCTCCCTCCTGGTAGTAGTGGCCTCCGTCGGGGTAGTAGGTGTCGTCGATGGGGTAAGCTGGATCCTGTGTCTCCTGGGCTCCGTCATCTGGTCGCGACATCGTATCAAGGGGAAAAGGGGAGCAAAGCAACGGTGAGTACTCATCCAAAGTACTCGCAAGACTTACATCAGAACTATGCTAGATATGCACCAGTATCAAAGGAATGGGGCTATATCTTTGGACTAAAACTGCAGAAATGCCAGAAGAGGGAAGAAGGCCTAGTCCTATCGAAGACTAGCGTCTTCAGCGTCTTGCAGCATGAGAAGAGAGTTGAGAGCATCATATTTTATTAACAGGGGTAAGTTAGCAAGGCCCAGAGATCCTTCCTCGACTCCCTGCGAGAAAGCAATCCCGGAGCCAAATAATTCAAGTAACAACATAAGTATCCAGTTCTAGTTATCATAGACCCGGATACAACTCTGAGCGTCCATAACCGCGGACACGGCTAATCGATTAGTTTAACTTCCCTGCAGGGGTGCACAAACTTACCCAACACGCTCGATAAACTCTGGTCGGATACAATTTTTGGGTCATACCCGGCCTCATCCATCGACACGACGTAGTCCTACCTAGGCTCAACAGAGAGGCCAGCACGCCGGTCTACATCCTAATGGCTCGGGGTCTTGGGCCATCGCCCTCGCCATCCTGCACGTTACGCCATCGGCCGAGATCAGTCCTAGCACAGCCTAATCCAAGGGTTGTGCGTTTCGGACCACCCGGGCGCGAGTCGCTCAATGTGACATCTGAAGAGCTTTTGAGAGAATGTACGCCGTAGAGTGCCCACTTTTATTCCCGCGTGGTGGTTAGTGTGAAAGTGGCCAGCGGCCTTCTCAGATCACATATCCAAACCCGTTAGTGACTTTATAGTTTGCGGTGACGATCGGTCCCACCATCCCGTCGCCCCGTCTCGATGCTTGTGGCAAGGACACCACTGTCTGGCCACGCCTCGTAATAACCCTTTGGATGCCTTACCGGCGCATCCCACCCCATCTCACACTCGCGGGTTACCTTGGGGCCGACCCGTCTTTCTTATTTAATTCAGTTAACAAGTTAAAGTGGCTGTGTGTCAGTGCCCCAAGTGAATTCACACTCGGGGTGTGTGAGGTGATGTGTCGGTAACGGCTTGTCAGTCATGATGACTGAGTCTTCTGTCTTCAAGTCCTCGATGACGACAGAGATGAAAGCAGGGGCAACGACAATGGTAAACTGGGAGTCATAGGGGGGTACTATCCATACCTATACTACAACATGGTATGAAAGCAGATATGAAAGCAGTACTCAAAATCAGGCTATGCATTAGAATAATGCTTGTTTAAATATAGTAGCAAAATCTAATGCAAGCATGAGGGAGAGAGAATAGGTGATATCGGAATGCTCAAGGGGGTTTTGCTTGCCTTGCTGCTCTGCTGAAAAAGGCTGATCGTCAGGGGCGTAGTCGCACTCGGCAGCAGCGTCAGTCTCGGAAGCTACCAGAGAGAAGAGGGGGAAGAAACAATAAATACAGGCAAACAGATGCAACATGATGCATGACATGGCAATACACAGTGCTAGGGGTAGTCTAACGCAGCACTACACGTATCAGACGGAGCGGGAGAATATCCGACGATATTTCCCGGGTCTGTGGATTTATCGGACTGGCGATTCGGAGGGGAAAGTTCCATGTTCATCATGCTAGGAGCATGTGACAAATGAATTGACGACATAATTGGATTCGTGGGATTTTTCTGATCAACTTTCATGTATAAAGTTTTTCCATCTGAGTTACAGATTATTTTCTATGATTTTTCAAAGTTTTAAGCATTTTCTGGAGTTAACATAATTAAATTAATTCGAAAAATGCTATTATGACATCATGCTGACATCAGCATTGCGTCAGCAGTCAACAGCACAGTGGCCAGGTGAAACCTGACCTGTGGGACCCACCTGTCATTGACACAGCTCTATTCTAGGTTTTTAATTAAACTAAACAGAGTTAATTAGTGAGTGGGGTCCACATGTGAGTGTCTCATTAGTGTTAATATTAATTATTTTCTTAATCTAATTACTAAATTAGCAACTAACAGGGCTGGCCCACTGTCATAGACACAGGGGACTGGGCCCCACCTGTCAGTGACTGGGCTGTGCCCAGTCAGCCAGTTGACCAAGTCAACTGGTCAACTGGGTCGCCCCTGGCCCACTAGCAGGGTCACTGGGTGTGGCCCCCACCCAGCCACGTCGGCGGCGGCCGGCGACTCAACACCGGCGACGTCAAAACGCGGCAGAGGGCTCGGGCCAGCGTCGGGATTTCGCTACCGGGGGTCTCCGGGGCCGTGACTTGGTCCGTTCAAACGGCCAGTCCACGCCGCGTCGAATGGGGGTGGTGGCATGGCCGGAGACGGCTGGGAAAGGCACCGGCGGCGAGCTATGCGGCGGTGTGTTTCGGGTGAGCAGCGAGGACGACGCTACGGCGTGGTAACGAGCGAACTAACAGGCCAGGGCGGATCTACGAGCGCGCGCGAGCTCAACGGACAGCAGCGCGTGACCAAAAGGTCACCGGAAGCTCGCCGATGATGAGCTCAAGCGGCGGTGGGTTCGAGCTCCGGCAAAATACGATGCTACGAGCTCGGGTTCATCGAGGGGAAGGAGGGAGAGGAAGCAGGAGCTCACAGCGAGCCTGTAGGGGTGCTTAGCGGACTCAGGGGAGGCTCGGTGTCGCCGGAACGGTCGACGGAGTGCGGCGGCGATCCGAAGGGGAAGGAGCTCGTGGTCGTCGCTGTGGTGAGGATGGGCTCCAATGGGCGGGCGCAGTCGAGGGAGAAGGAGCTGGCGGTGCTTCCTGGCGCGGCGGCGTCGCGTGGGAGTGGCTGGGGCCGCGGCTAGCCGTCGGCCATGGCGGCGGCAGCTTTCGGGAAGGAGGAGGGCGAGCGAGGGAGAGGGGGAGTGAGGCGACAAAGGCGTCCAGGGGAGAGAGGGTCCTCCCTCTTATCCATCCACGGTGGCAGGGGAGCGAGGGAGCGCAGGGGGGGCCCCGGGCGGGCGCGCGCTCGCCTCTGCTCGACAGCGCGCCTGGCGCCGGCAGGAGGTAGGGGAAGGGGGGCTAGTTGGGCTGGGCCGGCCACTGTAGCTGGCAAGCCTAAGTGCACAGGACGTTTTCCTTTTTCTTTTCCCTTTTCTTTTCTGTTTTATTCCACAGCTCCTTTTCCATTTTGATTTGGCATTAATTCTTCATTCTAAAAATGTGCCATGTGGTCCAAATATTATCTTGCAATATTCCACCTGTCCACAAAAAGTTTGGGAATTTTTGGGACTGGTTTGCATTTTCCAAATAAATATTGGAGCACTTATAAATGCAAAAAGGCTCTGTTTTGGAAGGTGGGGTCCACACCATGAGCTTGGTGATGTTGTTTTCCTCAACAATCATTGTCTTGGATTTTTCCACAAGTATGCAACATTTTTCCTTTGCTGTTTGTGGATTTAAATTTATCACATAAAATCCTAGGGCATTTGAAATGAAATTTGAATTGGAATTTGAATCCAAACTTGATCAAGCCCTGTTTTAGCAAAATGATTAGGCACTGATCATGTCATTACTGTGCACCATTACATGGGGGTGTTACATCGTGAGAATAACCCGCTTAACATGGAAGATACTGACCGCCCCTTGTCGCTCCATGAGCGTTCCGGGCACACAAAACAGATGTTCATTTGAATTTTTAGAGATGGCACATGCAAATTTACTTGGAACGGCAGGGTAATACCGCATATAGGTAGATATAGTGGACTCATCTGGAATAACTTTGGTTTAAGGATTTTGATGCACAAGCAGTATTCCCGCTTAGTACAGGCGAAGGCTAGCAAATAGATTGAGAAGCGGCCATCTAGAGAGCGAAAACAGTCATGAACATGCATTACATATAATATACATTGACTACTAGCATGAGTAGGATATGGACACCATGAACATAAATATCATGAAGGCTATGTTGGTTTTGATTCAAGTACATGCGTGAACATGTGCCAAGTCAAGCCACTTGAAACATTCAGAGGAGGATACCATATCATCATACCACATCACAACCATTTTAATGCATGTTGAAATCCAAGATAAATCATTATCCACTCCTATCTACTTAAGCATGGCATGACCAACTATAATCTCTAATGGTCATTGCAAACATGTTTGATCATAATATGTTGAATCAAGGATACTAGGTTAAACATATTTACAAAAACAAAAACAAGTTGAGTTCATTCCCGCTTTTCTCTGCCACGGTCAATTCATCAAATATTGTCATTATTGCCTTTCACTTGCATGACCGAATGATAAGAAAATAATAATAGTGCAAGAGTGCCGTGGACTAAGCTGGAATCTGCAGACATTTTATTCAAGAGGAGAAGACAAGGTAACATGGGCTCTTTGTTAGATTACAATAGTGCATATGAGAGCCACTCAACATTTTCATCGTGGTCTTCTCCTTGGTATGACTCAAACAAAGGGAAAAGAATTTCAGAGAAACACACTGAAATATTTTTGGAGTTTTTGTTTTTTCTTGAAGAAGGCAAATTAAAGAGGAAAAACAAAAACAAGAAAAACTATTTACACGGGAGAGCTCCCAACAAGCAAAAGAAGAAATGAGAAATCTTTTTGGGTTTTCTTTCGATACTACAATTAAACTAAGCTAGAAAGAAAAACTGAAAAGAAGTAGGAAATGTTTTTGGGTTTTCTCAAAGTTTTTCAAACACACAAGAAGAAAGCGAGAAAATAAATTTAGCATGGATATTACAATGAAAAAGTATGAACACCAACAACTGAATTGAAATGTGTGAACATGAATGTAATGTCGGTGGGAATACGTACTCCCCCAAGCTTAGGCTTTTGGCCTAGATTGGTAATCACCATCCATAGTAGCCATCCGGTCCCAAGTTGAAGTGAGGCAGAGGCGGCACCTGAGCGTCCCACCCCTGGGGCTCCTCCTCAGCAGCTGCGAGGTTGTTTCGGTAGGTTGTAATGTCATCTGGCATGATCCAAGTAGCAATCCCTCCAAACAGTTTCAGAAACGGAGTTTCGAGCAAAGAGATCGAAATCCGTGGGTTTGAGAGCAAGAACACGGGAATTGAGGGTATGGTGATTTTTTTCTAGAGGTAAGGGATGATGTGGGCTAAAGGAATAAGTGAGGGGGCCCACGTGGGGGCCACAACCCACCAGGGCGCGCCTGGGGTTGCTGGCGCACCCTGGTGTCTTGTGGTCACCAGGTGCACCCTCCTCTGGTATTATTTGCACCAGAAATTCAGAAATATCCAGAAAAAAATCGTATCAAATTTTCAAAACATTCTGAGAACTTTTATTTTTGGGTCATTTTTTTATTGCACGGTGAAAACAGAAAACAGGATAAACATGGCACTTTATTTTATTTGACTAACTAAAACAGAAAATAAAAAGTGAGAGCAGAAGATTGTGCTTACTAGATTCATCAACTTCATACCTCTCAGAAATGATCCATTAATAAGGCTGATCAAGTCTTATTAACAACCACTTCCGATTAGCATGAAACCGAAGAACTTTCGTAAAACACTAAGTTACCTCAATGGGGATGTGCATATCCCCAACAATAAGTATATCATATTTCTTTTTGGCAGTAGGTAGAGGTAATTGAAAACTTCCAATAGTGATGGTTGGAGATTCTTCAATAACATTTATACCATTCACTTGGAATTGTTTCTTCGGAAAGTGCACCGTATGCTCATTACCATTGATATGAAAAGTGACTTTGCTTTTATTGCAATCAATAACAGCCCCTGCAGTATTCAAAAAGGGTCTACGAAGGATAATCAACATGTTGTCGTCCTCGGGCATCTCAAGAATAACAAAGTCCGTTAAGATAGTAACATTTGCAAAAACAATGGGCACATCCTCACAAATACCGATAAGTATGGCAGTTGATTTGTCAGCCATTTGCAATGATATCTCAGTAGGTGTGAGTTTATTCAAATCAAGTATCTTATATAAGGAGAAAGCCATAACACCAACACCAGCTCCTAAATCACACAAAGCAGTTTTGACATAGTTTCCTTTAATGGAGCAAGGTATAGTTGGTATTCCCGGGTCTCCAAGATTTTAGGTACTCCATCCTTAAAAGAATAATTAGCAAGCATGGTGGAGATTTCAGCTTCAGGTATCTTTCTTTTATTAGTGATGATGTCTTTCATGTACTTTGCATAAGGGGCCATCTTTAGGATATCAGTTAAGCGGGTACGCGAAAAGACTGGCCTAATCATTTTAGCAAAGCGTTCAAATTCTTCATCATCCTTTTTCTTAGATGGTTTAGGTGGAAAGGGCATGGGTTTCTGAACCCATGGCTCTCTTTCTTTACCATGTTTTCTGGCTACAATGTCCCTTTTATCATAATGTTTAATTTTAGGTTGTGGGTTATCAAGATCAGCCGCAGGCTCTATTTCAACATCATTATCTGGTTCTTTATCGTTGTTCGGTTGAGTATCTTCATGAACATCATCATTATCATTTTCATTATCGCTAGGTGAATGTTCATTACCAGACCGAGTTTCAGCGTCGGAAATAGAGACATCATTATTATCAGGAGGTTTCTGTATCTCACATTCACTAGAGGTATGCAAAGTCCTATCATTTTTCTTTTTCTTTTTCTTCTTAGAAGGACTAGGTGCATCAGTATTAATTCTCTGAGAGTCTTGTTCAATTCTTTTATAATGACCTTCAAGATAAAGAGGTTCTTGGGTCATTCTACCTCCTCTAGTTACTACTCTAGAAGCAAAATCATTCATATGACTATTCATTTCATCAAGCAATTCTTTTTGAGACTTAGAAACTTGTTCTAACTGAGTTTGAACCATAGAGGCATGCTTTCCTACACCTCTAACATCATTACTGATTCTAAATAGCAAGTCACTCAAGCGAGCAATCATATCAGAATTATATTTCAATTGTTTCAGAACATGAGCATTGAAATGATCTTGCTTCATAATATAGTTATCAAACTCATATAAGCATTGACTAGGATGTTTATTGTAAGCGATATCACTTTCATCAAACTTTAATAAAGAATGTACCTCTACCACCTGTGGAGGTGGGGATGTGTCAAGGCCATGTATTTCTGCAATAGGTGGTAAATTCTTAACATCCTCAGCTTTAATACCTTTTTCCTTCATAGATTTCTTTGCCTCTTGCATATCTCCAGGACTACGAAATAAGATACCCCTCTTCTGTAGAGTGGGTTTAGGCGGTGGTTTAGGAAGAGTCCAATCATCATAATTCTTTAATATGTTATTCAATAATTCCTCAGCTTGTTCAACAGTTCATTCCCTGAAAACACAACCAGCACAACTATCTAGGAAGTCCCTAGAAGCATCGGTTAGTCCATTATAGAAGATATCAAGTATTTCATTTTTCTTGAGATGGTGATCATGCAAAGCAGTAAGCAATTGGAGAAGCCTCCCCCAAGCTTGTGGGAGACTCTCTTCTTCAATTTGCACAAAGTTAAATATTTCGTGTAAGGCAGCTTGTTTCTTATGAGCAGGAAAATATTTTTCAGAGAAGTAATAAATCATATCGTACTGATGACCCACAAGTATAGGGGATCAATAATAGTCCTTTCGATAAGTAAGAGTGTCGAACCCAACGAGGAGCAGAAGGAAATGACAAGCGGTTTTCAGTAAGGTAATTTCTGCAAGCACTGAAATTGTAGGTAACAGATAGTTTGATAGCAAGGTAATTTGTAATGAGCAAGTAACGATAACGGTAAACAAGGTGCAGCAAGGTAGCCCAATCCTTTTGAGGCAAAGGACAGGCCAGAACAATCACTAGTAATAGGCAAAGTGTTCTTGAGGGTACACGGGAATTTCGTCTAGTCACTTTTATCATGTTGGTTTGATTCATGTTCGCTACTTTGATAATTTGATATGTGGGTGGACCGGTGCTAAGGTGCTGTTCTTACTTGAACTAACAACCTACTTATGATTAACCCCCTCGCAAGCATCCGCAACTATGAGAAAAGTATCAAGACAAAGTCTAAGCATAGCATTAAACATGTGGATCCAAATCAGCCCCTTACGAAGTAGCGCATAAACTAGGGTTTAAGCTTCCGTCACTCTAGCAACCCATCATCTAATAACTACTCCACAATGCATTCCCTTAGGCCCATGAATGGTGAAGTGTCATGTAGTCGACGTTCACATGACACCACTAAGGGAATCACAACATACATATCATCAAAATATCGAACACATATCAAATTCACATGATTATTCGCAACATGACTTCTCCCGTGACCTCAAGAACAAAGGTAACTACTCACAAATAATAATCATGCTCAAGATCAGAGGGTTAATGAATAGCATAATGGATCTGAACATATAATCTTCCACCAAATAAACCATATAGTAATCAACTACACAAGGTAATCAACACTACTAGTCACCCACAGGTACCAATCTGAGGTTCCGATACAAAGATTGAACACAAGAGATGAACTAGGGTTTGAGAGGAGATGGTGCTGTTGAAGATGTTGATGAAGATTGGCCTCCCAAAGATGAGAGGGGTGTTGGTGATGACGATAGCTTCGATTTCCCCCTCCGGGAGGGAAGTCCCCCCGGCGAAATCGCTCCGCCGGAGGGCAAAAGTGCTCCTGCCCAAGTTCCGCCTCGAGGCGGCGGCGCTTCGTCCCGAAAGTCCTCCTCTTAATTTTTTTAGGTTTTTTGGGAATATATACCAGAAGATGGGCTCCGGAGGTGGGCCACGGCGAGCACCACCCACCAGGCCGCGCCAGGGGTGCCTGGCGCGCCCTCGTGGGTGCTCCTCACCAGGTGCCCCCGGTAGATTTTTGCTCCAGTATTTTTTATTAATTCCAAAAATAATTTCCGTAAAGTTTCAGCTTCATTGGAGTTGTGCAGAATAGGTATCTCTGACGTGCTTTTCTTGGGTCTAGAATTCCAGGTGCCGGTATTCTCCCTCTTTGTGTAAACCTTGCATATTATGAGAGAAAAGGCATTAGAATCATTCCCGAAAGCATTATTATTCAACAAAACAAAGTAAATAACAGTAGGAAATCATGATGCAAAATGGACGTATCAAGTCCCCCAAGCTTAGACCTCGCTTGTCCGCAAGCGAAAGCCGATATTGAAAAGCATGTCCACATGGTTTGAGAGAGAGGTATCGATAAAAACAAAATACAGACATAGAAGCATCATGCTTATTAACATAACAGCAACAAACTCTAACATAAGAACTTATTTCAATATATTTTTTATCATAAGGCTTCTCATGAGAAAGTAACAATTCATCACAACATAGAAGTATGAAGCATAAACCTTATTGGAAACGAACAAATTGTGTTCTCAGTCAACTTTGCAACTACAATTCATCATATTTTCAGGAAGGGTCTCATGTCGGAGCCTTTTGGCAAGTCCACATACTCAACCATCATTTAGTATTCTATGATTGCTAACGCTCACGGCATACCCATGAAAAAAAAGTTTCAACCAGACACATAGGAAGATAGGGGCTTATAGTTTTGCCTCCCAACGTATTCACCTCAAGGGTGATGTCAACGATAATAACTCATGCCCACCCATATCCAACTAGATATATGTGCCTAGATCTTTCCTCACCACATGATGCTTGCAAAGGAAAAAGTAAAAAGGAATAGAGAAGAATACTTTGACTCTTGCATAAAAGTAAGTGCATAAAAGTAAAAGATAGGCCCTTCGCAGAGGGAAGCAGAGGTTGTCATGCGCTTATTGGTTTGTATGCCCAATCCCTTAATTTAAAAGAACGTCACGCTATATTGCCCCCTATGATAGCAACCTTTATTATGCAGTCTGTCGCTTTTATTACTTTGCCATCATAAGTTTGTATAACGCTCAATTTTCTCTTACACTAATTGATCAAAACACTTTTAGAAGCAATTTTTATTGCCTTATTGCACCGATGACAACTTACTTGAAGTATCTTTCTCGATCCATAGGTAGGTATGATGGACACTTTAGGAAAGAGTTTGGGTTTGTGTTTTTGGATGAACAAGTAGTATCTCTACTTAGTGTGGAATTTTTGGCTAGCAAAAATATTGAGCAAGCACCACATGTTAAAGGATCTATGACAATATAACTTCTATGTGGATATGAACAAACATAAATCATTACGTTGTCTTCCTTGTCCAACGTCAAGAATTTTGACATATAATATTTGATGGGGGCTCACAATCATAAAAGATGTCCAAGATAGTGTATTTGCATGTGAATCTTCTCTTCCCTAATTAATTCTTTCATGAATTGCATCATTGACCAATGCTATGTTTGTCAATCTCCAATAAATTTTACTACTTATACTTCTCCTTATGTGATGTCATTACTCACCATAAGATTAGCATATGATTATTTTCATTTATTGTCTTTCTTTTATTTGATTGCAACAAAAAAGTAGAGAAGCAAAAACTCAAACTAAACTTTACTATATAACTTTCACACGATTACATAGATAGATAGACCACGAAACTACCACACGAAAATAGATCTCGCTAAACTTTTATTCGACTAAGGCAAAGGGAAACTAAAGATAGAACCAAAATAGGTAAAGGCGAATAAAAGTGGTGGTGATACGATACCGGGGCACCTCCCCCAAGCTTGGCTCAAGCCAAGGGGAGTGCCCATACCCATGTACTCAAGTCTCCTTTGGTGGTGGTGATGAAGAAGGTGGAGGTGTCGATGCAGGTGATGGTGATGCGAAAACCTTCTTCTTCAATTTATATTTAAGCATAAAGTTTTCCTCCCTCAGATTATCATTCTCCAACTCGAGCTTTAATATCCTTTGGCATAAGGCCTCCTTGCTTTCCTGCAGAAAATGAGACGGGATAAATTGGACCTTAGGTTTATATCTTCTCGGGAGGCTTGACTTCTTAAACTCCACATGCATGTCTCCGGGTTGAGGCAATGGATCATCCTGTTCCTCAGAGCTGTCATCTTTTGTTTCCTGCATGGTGGAATCTTCTTCCTCCCCCGACGTCCATAAATAGGGGTAAATCTCCCTAAAGATCTTCGGGTCTGGAACATAGGGATCAACATGGCTCTCCCCATCTGAATCTTGAGATGACATATTCTCCTATCTGTCAGGAAAACAACACAAAACAAGAACAGGGGATTTTTCTGCGATACGGTCGTCAAAATAGTCGGGGGTATATATAGAGAATTTTTATTCTTGGGAGACAAGTATTTGGATGGAAAACGGAGTCGGGAAGGCATCCGAGGTGGGCAGCATCCACCAGGGCACGCCTAGGGGTGCCTGGCGCGCCCTGGTGTATCGTGCTCACCTCGATCACCTTCTGGTATATTTTTTATTCCTAAAATTCTAAAATATTCCGAAACCGATAGAAAATATTTTTGCAGATTTTTCGGAGTCCGTTTACTTACCGTATCACGTACCTTCTATTTTTAAGTATTCTGGAGTGTTCCAGAAGGTTTCTTTTATGTGTTCATCCGGTGTCATGGTTTGGATAACATTGCTTTCAATGTTAATAGGCGTACCTGAGATATAGTGCTTAATTCTTTGGCCATTAACCACCTTCGGGTTAGTACCTTCGGCGTTATTAATCTTGATAGCTCCAGAATGATAAACCTCTTCAATAATATATGGTCCTTCCCATTTGGAGAGAAGCTTACCTGCAAAAAATCTTAAACGAGAGTTGAACAAAAGAACATAGTCTCCTATTTCCCGCTTTTGGATTCTTTTGTCATGCCATCTTTTTACTTTTTCTTTGAATAGCTTGGCATTTTCATACGCTTGGGTTCTCCATTCATCTAGTGAGCTAATATCAAATAGCCTCTTCTCACCGGCAAGTTTGAAATCATAATTGAGTTCTTTAATTGCCCAAAATGCTTTGTGTTCTAGTTCTAGAGGCAAATGACAAGCCTTCCCATACACCATTTTATATGGAGACATACCCATAGGATTTTTATAAGCTGTTCTATAGGCCCAAAGTGCATCATCTAATTTCTTAGACCAATTCTTATGAGACCTATTGACAGTTTTTTGTAATATTAATTTTATTTCTCTATTGCTAAGTTCTACTTGACCACTAGATTGAGGATGATAGGGTGATGCAATTCTATGGTTAACATCATATTTAGCAAGCATCTTACGGAAAGCACCATGAATAAAGTGTGAACCACCATCAGTCATTAAATATCTAGGGACTCCAAACCTTGGAAAGATAACCTCTTTAAGCATTTTAATAGAGGTGTGGTGATCAGCGCTACTTGTTGGAATAGCTTCTACCCACTTAGTGACATAATCAACCGCAACTAAAATATGAGTGTACCCGTTAGAGGAAGGAAAATGCCCCATATAATCAAAACCCCACACGTCAAATGGTTCAACAACAAGTGAATAATTCATAGGCATTTCTTGACGCTTACCGATATTACCAATTCTTTGACATTCATCACAAGACAAGACAAACTCACGGGCATCTTTGAAAAGAGTAGGCCAATAAAATCCGGATTGCAATACCTTATGAGCCGTTCTATCTCCCGCATGATGTCATCCATAAGCTTCGGAATGACATTTCCGTAGGATCTGCTCCTGTTCATGCTCAGGTACACAATGCCTAATAATACCATCTACTCCTTCTTTATAAAGATGTGGGTCATCCCAAAAGTAATGTCTCAAGTCATAGAAGAATTTTTCTTTTGTTGGTATGTGAAACTAGGTGGTATATATTTAGCAACAATGTAATTAGCATAATCAGCATACCAAGGTGTGTTGTGTGAGACACTTATTGCAACTAGGGAAACTATCATCAATAGGTAGTGGGTCATCAAGAATATTTTCAAACCTAGACAAGTTATCAGCTACGGAGTTCTCAGCTCCTTTCCTATCAACAATATGTAAGTCAAATTCTTGGAGTAAAAGAACCCACCTAATGAGTCTAGGTTTGGCATCTTTCTTTTCCATAAGATATTTTATAGCAGCATGATCGGTGTGAACAATAACTTTGGAGTCAACAATGTAGGATCTGAATTTGTCACAAGCAAACATAACAGCTAAAAATTCTTTTTCAGTAGTGGCATAGTTTCGTTGGGCACTATCTAGAGTTTTACTAGCGTAATGGATAACATTCAATTTCTTATCAACTCTTTGTCCTAGGACAGCACCAACAGCATAATCACTAGCATCACACATAATTTCAAAAGGCAAGTTCCAAACAGGTGGTTGAACGATAGGTGCAGAGGTTAAAGCTTTCTTGAGTGTTTCAAAGGCTTCCACACAATCATCATAAAAAAAAGGAATATCCTTTTGCAAAAGATTAGTAAGAGGCCTAGAAATTTTAGAGAAGTCTTTAATGAACCTCCTATAAAAACCAGCATGACCAAGGAAACTTCGAATACCATTAATATCTTTAGGACATAGCATTTTCTCAATTGCATCAACCTTAGCTTTATCCACCTCAATACCTCGCTCAGATATTTTATGCCCCAAGACAATACCTTCATTAACCATAAAGTGGCACTTCTCCCAATTCAAAACAATATTAGTTTGTTCACATCTCTGCAAAACTCGATCAAGGTTGCTTAAGCAATCATCAAAAGAAGTTCCGTAAACGGAAAAATCATCCATGAAAACCTCCACAATCTTTTCACAAAAATCAGAGAATATAGCAGTCATAAATCTTTGAAAGGTAGCAGGTGCATTGCATAAACCAAAAGGCATACGTCTATAAGCATAGGTTCCAAAAGGGCAAGTAAAGGTGGTTTTCTCTTGATCAGATTGTGACACAGGTATTTGAGAGAAACCAGAATATCCATCTAGGAAACAAAAGTGTGTGTGCTTAGATAGTCTCTCTAGCATTTGATCAATGAAAGGCAAAGGTTAATGATCTTTTCTAGTAGCTTTATTTAATTTTCTAAAATCAATTACCATTCTATAGCCAGTGACAACTCTTTGTGGAATGAGTTCATTCTTATCATTAGGAACAACGGTAATACCTCCTTTCTTAGGGACACCATGAACGGGACTTACCCATCTACTATCAGCTATGGGATAAATTATACCTGCTTCCAGAAGCTTTAATATTTCAGTTCTTACCACTTCTTTCATCTTAGGATTCAATCGCCGTTGGTGATCAACAACGGGTTTAGCATCTTGTTCATATTGATCTTGTGCTGACATAGAGTGGGACTAATGCCCTTAAGATCATCAAGAGTATATCCAATAGCAGCCCGGTGCTTCCTTAGAACTTTCAATAATCTTTCTTCTTCATGTTCTGAAAGGTTAGCACTAATAATAACATGATATATCTTTTTCTCATCAAGATAAGCATACTTCAAAGTGTCAGATAATTGTTTCAATTCAAACACGGGATCACCTTTAGGTGGAGGAGGTCCTCCAAGAGTTTCCATAGGAAAATTGTGTTTCAAGAGAGGTTGTTGTTTGAAGAAAATTTGATCTATTTCATTTCTTTCACGCATGTGCATATCATTTTCATGGCCGAGCCAATATTGTTCCAAAGGATCAGTAGGAGGCACAACAATAGAAGCAAGACCAATTATTTCATCTTCACTAGGTAACACTTTATCACGAGGTTGTCTACTAAACTTGGAAAAATTAAACTCATGAGACACATTACCAAAACTGACACCGACAGTTTGTTTTTCGCAATCTATCATAGCATTGACGGTGCTCAAGAAAGGTCTACCAAAGATAATGGGACAAAAGTCATCTTGTGGGGAACCAAGAACTAGAAAATCAGTAGGGTATTTTACTTTCCCACACAAGACTTCAACGTCTCTAACAATCCCAAGTGGTGCGATAGTATCTCTATTAGCAAGTTTAATAGTAACATCAATATCTTCCATTTCAGCAGGTGTTATTTCATTCATAATTTCTTGGTATAAGGTAAAAGGGATAGCACACACACTAGCACCTAAATCACATAAACCATGGTAGCAATGATCTCCTATTTTAATTGAGACAATGGGCAAGCCTTCTATAGGTCTATGTTTATCTTTCTTATCAGGCTTAGCAATTCTAGCAGCTTCATCACAAAGGTAAATGACATGCCCGTCAATATTTTCTTCCAAGAAATATTTAACCATAGCAACACTAGGTTCTACTTTAATTTGCTCAGGGGGTTTTGGTGATCTTATATTACTCTTACGAACCACGGTTGATACCTTAGCATGTTCTTTTATCCTAACATGTAAAGGTGGCTTTTCAATATAAGCAGTAGGCACAACTGGATCAACATTGTAAAAGATAGTTTCTTCTTTAGCTATGACCGGTTCTTTAATTTCTTCTTTAATAGGGGGATGATATTTAAAACACTTCTCCTTAGGGAGATCAACGTGAGTAGGAAAGGCTTCGCAGAAAGAGGCTACTATCTCAGAGTCAAGTCCGTATTTAGTGCTAAACTTGTGAAAAGTATCGGTATTCATAAAAGATTTAACACAATCAAATTCAAGCTTTATACCTGACTCGTTACCTTTGTCGAATACCCAATCTTCAGAGTTGCGTTTAATTCTTTCCAAGAGATCCCACTTGAAATCAATAGTCTTCTTCATATAAGAACCAACACAAGAAGCATCGAGCATGGATTGATCATTATGAGAAAGCCGAGCATAAAAATTCTGAATGATAACTTCCCTCGGAATGTCATGATTGGGGCATGAATATAACATTGAATTAAGCCTCCCCCAAGCTAGAGCGATACTTTCTCCTTCACGAGGCCAAAAATTATATATATAATTCCGATCACGATGAACTAGATGCATAGGATAAAACTTTTGATGGAATTCCAATTGCAAACGATTCTAGTTCCACGATCCAAGATCATCACATAGCCTATACCATGTCAATGCTTTTCCCTCCAAAGATAAAGGGAAAACCTTCTTCTTAACTTCATCTCCGGGTAAACCTGCAAGCTTAAATAATCCACATATTTCGTTCACATATAAGAGATGCATATCAGGATGTCCAGTTCCATCTCCTGCATAAGGTTTAGCAAGCAAGTGTTCTAGCATACCCGAAGGAATTTCATAAGCAACATTTTTAGTATGTGCTGTGGGTTGAGGGGTAACTAATTGTTGTTCCGGTCGAGGTGAAGATACCCCGAACAAACCCCTCAAAGGATTGTTCTCCATAGTAGCAAGTAGAAATAAATTTCAGCACGTAGTATAAGTTTTTCCTTACCGATTTCCACTTACCAAGAGCGCTTCACTCCCCAGCAACGGCGCCAGAAAAGAGTCTTGATGACCCACAAGTATAGGGGATCAATCGTAGTCCTTTCGATAGGTAAGAGTGTCGAACCCAACGAGGAGCAGAAGGAAATGACAAGCGGTTTTCAGCAAGGTAATTTTGCAAGCACTAAAATTGTAGGTAACGGATAGTTTGATAGCAAGGTAATTTGTAACTAGCAAGTAACGGTAATGGTAAACAAGGTGCAACAAGGTATCCCAATCCTTTTGAGGCAAAGGACAGGCCAAAACAATCACTAGTAATAGGCAAAGTGTTCTTGAGGGTACACGGGAATTTCGTCTAGTCACTTTTATCTTGTTGGTTTGATTCGTGTTCGCTACTTTGATAATTTGATATGTGGGTGGACCGGTGCTAAGGTGCTGTTCTTACTTGAACTAACAACCTACTTATGATTAACCCCCTCTCAAGCATCCACAACTACGAGAAAAGTATTTAGACAAAGTCTAACCATAGCATTAAACATGTGGATCCAAATCAGCCCCTTACGAAGTAGCGCATAAACTAGGGTTTAAGCTTCTGTCACTCTAGCAACCCATCATCTAATAACTACTCCACAACGCATTCCCTTAGGCCCATGAATGGTGAAGTTTCATGTAGTTGACGTTCACATGACACCACTAAGGGAATCACAACATACATATCATCAAAATATCGAACACATATCAAATTCACATGATTACTCGCAACATGACTTCTCCCGTGATCTCAAGAACAAAGGTAACTACTCACAAATAATAATCATGCTCCAGATCAGAGGGGTAATGAATAGCATAATGGATCTGAACATATAATCTTCCACCAAATAAACCATATAGTAATAAACTACACAAGGTAATCAACACTACTAGTCACCCACAGGTACCAATCTGAGGTTCCGGTACAAAGATTGAACACAAGAGATGAACTAGGGTTTGAGAGGAGATGGTGCTGTTGAAGATGTTGATGAAGATTGGCCTCCCAAAGATGAGAGGGGTGTTGGTGATGACGATAGCTTCGATTTCCCCCTCCGGGAGGGAAGTTCCCCCGGCGGAATCGCTCCGCCGGAGGGCAAAAGTGCTCCTGCCCAAGTTCCGCCTCGAGGCAGCGGCGCTTCATCCCGAAAGTCCTCCTCTTAATTTTTTAGGCTTTTTGGGAATATATACCAGAAGATGGGCTCCGGAGGTGGGCCAGGGTGAGCACCACCCACCAGGCCGCGCCAGGGGGTGCCTGGCGCGCCCTGGTGGGTTCTCCTCACTAGGTGGCCCCCCTCCGGTAGATTTTTACTCCAGTATTTTTTATTAATTCCAAAAATAATCTCTATAAAGTTTCAGCTTCATTGGAGTTGTGCAGAATAGATATCTCTGACGTGCTTTTCTTGGGCCCAGAATTCCAGCTGCCGGTATTCTCCCTCTTTGTGTAAACCTTGCATATTATGAGAGAAAAGACATTAGAATCATTCCCCAAAGCATTATTATTCAACAAAACAAAGTAATTAACAGTAGGAAATCATGATGCAAAATGGACGTATCATGTACCATGTCTTAGCATCACCCTTTAATGAGAACGGAAATAATTTGAGAATATAATAGTAGCGAATCTTCTCATCATGAGCAAAGAGGGTGGATATATCATTCAGTTTAGTAAGATGTGCCACTACAGTTTCAGTTTCATAGCCATTGAAAGGATCAGATTCAACCAAAGTAACTAACTCTGGGTCGACAGAGAATTCATAATCCTTATCGGTAACAAGGATAGGTGAAGTAGCAAACTTAGGATTACATTTCATTCTAGCATTCACAGTGTTTTCCTTATACTTGCGTAGCAATTTCTTAAGATCGTCTCTATCCTTGCAAGAAAGGATTTCCCTAGCTATCTCTCCATCCAAAACATAACCTTCAGGTATCTTAGGCATTTCAAATCTAGGAGAGCTAGGACTAATAGGTGTTTCATAGTCATCAGTTTCAAAGGCTTCATCAGTTTCAGCTATCTCATCAATTTCAATAATTTCATTCTCTTTAGCTCTAGCAATTTGTTCATCAAGAAATTCTCCTAGCGGCACATTATCATCAAGCATGGTACTAGCATCATCATAAGCATCATTCATAGCAGAAGTAGCATCATCAATAACTTGCGACATATCAAGATTACTAGCATGTGGTGGTGTTGCAAACTTACTCATAACATTAGGTGAATCAAGTGCAGAGCTAGATGGCAGTTCCTTACCTCCCCTCATCTTAGAGGGAAAAATCTTGGTCTTTGGATCCTTCGGATTCTTCATAGTGATCAATTGATATAAATCCCAAGTGACTCAACAAATATAGCTATGCTCCCCGGTTACGGTGCCAGAAAAAGGTCTTGATAACCCACAAGTATAGGGGATCGCAATAGTTTTCAAGGGTAGAGTATTCAACCCAAATTTATAGATTCGACACATGGGGAGCCAAAGAATATTTGAGAGTATTAGCAGTTGAGTTGTCAATTCAACCACACCTGGAGATTAAGTATCTACAGCAGAGTGATCAGTAGCACAGTAGTATGATAGTTTAATAGCAGCAGTAACAGTAACAATAGCAGTGATAGCAATAGTTTTGTAGAAAAGGGAACTGTAGCAACAACAGTAGTAACTTAGCAAGAACAATAAGTAGAAAACTCGTAGGCACTGGATCGGTGAACTCGTTGGATGATATTCATCATATAACAGTCATCACCTAGGGCGACACAGAACTAGCTCCAGTTCATAAATGTAATGTAGGCATGTATTCCGTAAATAGTCATACGTGCTTATGGAAAAGAACTTGCATGCATCTTTTGTCCTACACTCCCGTGGCAGCGGGGTCCATAAGGAAACTAAGGGATATTAAGGCCTCCTTTTAATAGAGAACTGGAACAAAGCATTAACACACGATGAATACATTAACTCCTCAAACTACGGTCATCACCGGAAAGTGTCCCAGCTATTGTCGCTCCGGGGTTTGCGGATCAGAACACGTAATAGGTGCATATGACTAGCAAGATCGGATCAAGAACGTGGATATAATGGTGATAACATAAATGGTTCAGATATGAAATTATGGCACTTGGGCCCTAGTGACAAGCATTAAGCATGGCAAAGTCATAACAACATCAATCTCAGAACATAGTGGATACTAGGGATCAAGCCCTAACAAAACTAACTCGATTACATGATGAATCGCATACAACTCCTCACCAACCAGCAAGCCTACGAAGGAATTACTCACTCCCGGTGGGGAGCATCATGGAATTGGTGATGGAGAAGGATTGATGATGACGAAGACCGAAGATTCCCCTCTCTGGAGCCCCAAACGGGCTCCAGATCTGGCCTCCCAATGAAGAACAAGACGTGGCGGCGGCTCCGTATCGTAAAACACGATGAAACTTCCTCCCTAATTTTTTTCTCCAAAAATAGGATTTATAGCGTCGGAATTAGGGTCAGTGGGGCCACGAGATGGGCACAACCCACCAGGGCGCGCCTGGGGGGGGGGGGGGGCTGGCGCGCCCTGGTGTATCGTGCCCATCCAGGGGCCCCCCTTCGATGGTTCTTGGCTCCAGTATTTTTTATTTATTGTAAAATAATTCTCCAAAAAGTTTCGTCCAGTTCCGAGAACTTTTATTTCTGCACAAAAACAACACCATGGTAATTCTGCTGAAAACAGCGTCAGTCCGGGTTAGTTTCATTCAAATCATGCAAATTAGAGTCCAAAACAAGGGCAAAAGTGTGAGGAAAAGTAGATACGAAGAAGACGTATCAGAGTTCACTGATCCAGTGCCTACGAGTTTTCCACATATTGTTCTTGCTAAGTAACTACTGCTGCTGCTACTGTTACACTTGCTACAAAACTATTGCTATCACTGCTACCGTTACCGTTACTGCTACTACTTCTATCAGAACTATCATACTACTGTGCTACTGATCACTTTGCTGCAGATATCTAATCTCCAGGTGTGGTTGAATTGACAACTCAACTGCTAATACTCTCAAATATTCTTTGGCTCCCCTTGTGTCGAATCTATAAATTTGGGTTGAATATTCTACCCTCGAAAACGGTTGCAATAGGGGTGTTGGAGGGCTGGGGGCACAGCCCTAGCCCCTCCTACAAGGAGGGGAGGCGGCCAAAGGGGGAGGAGTGCCCTCCAAGCCAAGTGGAGGGCCCTCCCCCTTAGGGTTTCCCTTCCCCTAGGCGCATGGGCCTTAGGGGGCTGGTGTGCTTGGCCCAATAAGGCTAGGGCACCCCCTACAGCCCATGCACACCCTAGGTGCTGGAGGGACCCTTCCGGACTCCTCCAGAACCCTCTGGAAGCTTCTAGAACCTTCCCGGTACAATACCGGTAAAACCTGAAACTTTTCCGGTAGCCAAAATATGACTTCCTATATATAAATCTTTACCTCTGGACCATTACGGAGGTCCTCATGACGTCCATGATCTCATCCGGGACTCCTAACAACATTCGGTCACCAACGTGAATATCCCAATACTACTCTAGCGTCACCGAACGTTAAGCGTGCGGACCTACGGGTTCGAGAATCATGTGGTCATGATCGAGACACCTCTCCGGTCAATAACCAATAGTGGGACCTGGATGCCCATATTGGTTCCCACATATTCCACGAAGATCAATATCAGTCGAACCACGATGTCAAGGATTCGGTCAATCACGTATCCAGTTCCCTTTGTCCAGCGGTATGCTACTTGCCCGAGATTCGATCGTCGGTATCTCCATACCTAGTTCAATCTCGTTACCGGCAAGTCTCTTTACTCGTTCTGTAATACGCAATCTCATGACTAACTCCTTAATCACATTGATTGAAAGCTTCTTGTGATGTTGTATTACTGACAGGGCCCAGAGATACCTCTCTGTCATACGGAGTGACAAATCCCAGTCTCGATCCATGCCAACCCAACAGTCACCCTTGGAGATACCTGTAGAGTACCTTTATGATTACCCAGTTACGAAGTGACGTTTGATACACACAAGGAATTCCTTCGATGCCACGAAGTTGCATGATCTCGTGGTCATACGAACAGATACTTGACATGAAGAAAGAAGTAGCAATAAACTAATACGATCAAATTCTATGCTTACGGTTGGGTATTGTCCATCACATCATTATCCTATTCATGTGACCCCGTTATCGAATGACAACTCATGTCTATGGTTAGGAAACCTTAATCATCTTTGATCAACGAGCTAGTCTAGTAGAGGCTCACTACGGACACGGTGTTGTCTATGTATCCACACATGTATCTGAGTTTCCTATCAATACAATTCTAGCATGGATAATAGATGTTTATCATGAACAGGGAAATATGATAATAACCAATTTATTATTGCCTCTAGGGCATATTTCCAACAAACTAGTCATGTGATCTTGTATTACGTAATGACTAAAGAGACTTGCCGGTAACAAGATTGAACTAGGTATGGAGATACCGACGATCGAATATCGGGCAAGTAACATATTGATGGACAAAGGGAACTGCATACGGGATTGACTGAATCCTTGACATCGTGGTTCGACCGATAAAGATCTTTGTAGAATATGTAGGAATTCATATGGGCATCCAGGTCCCGCTATTAGTTATTGACCGAAGACGTGTCTTGGTCATGACTACATGATTCTCGAACCCGTAGGGTCCGCACGCTTAATGTTCGATGATGATATGGTATTATTGAGTTATGTATTTTGGTGACTGAAAGTTGTTCGGAGTCCCGGATGAGATCCCGGACGTCACGAGGAGTTTCGGAATGGTCTGGAGGGAAAGATTCATATATGGGAAGTTGGTATTCGGGCTCCGGAATAGTTTCGGGAATTATCGGATTTCATCGGGAGTGCCAGAAGGGGTTCTGGGGGTTCACCTGCGCCGGAGGACCCCACGGGCTGAGAGGGAGGCGCATGAGCCCCTAGTGGGCTGGGCGCCCCGCCTCCTCATGGGCCCATGCGGCCAGGGCTAGGGCTAGCCCTAGGGTGGCCGCCGCCCCCTTGCCTTGGGGGCCAAGGTAGCCCCCTAGGCCGCCGTGCCCAACCCTAGGGGAAACCCTAGGGCGGCCGCCCCTCCCCTTTGCCCCTATATATATGAGAGGAGAGGGAGGGTAGCCGCACTACAAGCCACGGCGCAGCCCTCCCTCCCTCTCTAGATTGATTTCTCCTCCGTATCGCAGCAACGCTTGGCAAAGCCCTGCCGGGACATCTCCACCGCCACCACACCGTCGTGCTGCCGGAGAACTCATCTACTACTCCACCCTCTTTCGCTGGATCAAGGAGGTGGAGACGTCATCAAGCTGTACATGTGCTGAACGTGGCGGCGCTGTCCGTTCGGTGCTAGATCGGGACGGATTGTGATTGGATCGCGAAGACGTACGACTACATCAACTGCGTTTCTTAACGCTTCTGCTTAGCGATCTACAAGGGTATGTAGATGCACTCCCCCTCTCGTAGCTATACATCTCCATGGATAGATCTTGGGTGTTCGTAGGAAATTTTTTGTTCCCCATGCTACGTTCCCCAACAGTGGCATCATGAGCTAGGTCTATGCGTAGATGATATGCACGAGTAGAACATAAAGTGTTTGTGGGCGTTGATGTTCAGATTACTTACCTCCTTAGTCATATTTTGATTTGGCGGTATTGTGGGATGAAGCGGCTCGGTCCAACCTTGCTTGTCCTCGCACAAGAGACTAGTTCCACCGACTGACATGTAACTTGTTTGCATAAAGGTGGCTGGCGGGTGTCTGTCTCTCCCACTTTAGTTGAATTGGATTTGACAGAGCCGGTCCTTGTAGAAGGTTAAAAGGAAACTTGATTATCACCGTTGGGGCTTTGCGTAGGTAAGAATGGTTCTTGCTAGTTACCCATAGCATCCACGTAAAACATGCAACGACAAATTAGAGGACGTCTAACTTGTTTTTGCAGGGTATGTTGTGATGTGATATGACCAAGATGTGATTTGATATATGTGATGCATGAGATGATCATGTTTTGTATAGTTATCATGACTTGCATGTTGATGAGTACGGCAACCGGCAGGAGCCATAGGGTTGTCTTCAATTTATTTGTGCCATTTGCTTTACTTTATCGCTATGAGTTAGCAATAGTTGTAGAAGAAATAGTTGGCGCGACAACCACATGATGACACGATGATGGAGATGACTGATGATGGAGATCATGGTGTCATGCCGGTGACGATGGAGATCATGCCGGTGCTTTGGAGATGGAGATCAAAAGCACAAGACAATGATGGCCATATCATGTCACTTATATGATTTGCATGTGATGTTTATCCTTTTATGCATCTTATTTTTCTTAGGACGACGGTAGAATTATAAGATGCTCCCTCACTAAAATTTGAAGATAAAATTTTGTTCTCCCCAAGTATGCACCGTTGCAAAGGTTCGTCGTTTCGAAGCACCTCGTGATGATCGGGTGTGATAGACTCTACGTTCGCATACAACGAGTGTAAGCCAGTTTTACACATGCGGAATACTTGGGTTAAACTTGACGAGCCTAGCATGTACAGACATGGCCTCGGAACACAAGAGTCCAAAAGGTCAAACATGAGTCATATAGCAGATATGATCAACATGAAGATGTTCACCATTGAAACCACCTCATCTCACGTGATGATCGGACTTGGGTTGGTGGATTTGGATCATGTCACACTTAGATTACCTGAGGGATGTTGATTTGAGTGGGTTCATTAGTAATTTGATTAAATGAACTAATTATCATGAACATAGTCAAGTGTCATTGCAAATTAGGTTGTAGATCAATGGCTCGCGCTATAGCTCCCTGTATTTTGATACGTTCCTAGATAAAAGTAAGTTGAAAGATGACGGTAGCAATTATGCGGACTGGGTCCGTAATCTGAGTATTGTCCTCATTCCTGTACATAAGGCTTATGTCCTTGATGCACCGCTTGGTGCGCCACCCCTCCAGTGTCGTCTGCAGATGTTGTGAACATCTGGCAGGCGCGTTCTGATGACTACTCAATAGTTCAGTGCGCCATGTTGTATGACTTAGAATCGAGACTTCAAAAGTGTTTTGAACGTCATGGAGCATATGAGATGTTCCAGGAGTTGAAGTTAATATTTCAAGCAAATGCCCGGATTGAGAGGTATGAGACCTCCGATAAATTCTTCGCCTGCAGGATGGAGGAGAATAGTTCTGTCAGTGAGCAGATAGTCAGAATGTCTGGGTACTACAACCGCTTGAATCAGTTGGGGTTGAGATTCCGCCTGAGACGGTCACTGACAGAGTTCTCCAGTCACTGCCACCTAGCTATAAAGGCTTCATGATGAACTATAATATGCAAGGGGCGAACAAATCAATCTCCGAGCTATTCGCGATGCTGAAAGTCGCAGAAGTAGAAATCAAAAAGGAGCATCAAGTGTTGATGGTGAATAAAACCACTAGTTTCAAGAAACGCAATGGAAAGAAGGGAAACTTCAAGAAGAGTGGCAAGCAAGTTGCCGCTCCCATGAAAAAAACCAAGGCTGGACCCAAGCCTGAGACTGAGTGCTTCTACTGCAAGGGTCTGGTCAATGGAAGCGGAATTGTCCGAAGTACCTGGCTGATAAGAAGGCTGGCAACGTCAACAAAGGTATATTTGATATACATGTTATTCATGTGTACCTTACTAGCTCTCATAGTAGTCCCTGGGTATTTGATACCGGTTCGGTTGCTCATGTTTGCCACTCGAAACAAAAGCTACGGAATAAACGGAGACTAGATAAGGGCGAGGTGACGATGTGTGTTGGAAGTGTTTCCAAGGTTGATGTGATCGCCATCGCTCGCTCCCTCTACCTTCGGGATAAGTGTTGAACCTAAATAAATGTTATTTGGTGTCTGCGTTGAGAATGAACATGATTAGATCGTGTTTATGGCAATACTGTCGGGGGGATGACCCCGGGGTAGCCTCAAGCGACCCCTTGCTCCAACTTTCTAACGCAACCGAAGAATGGGCCGCCTCCCCCTGCGGTCCGGCTGCGCCCTGCCGGCAGCTGCCCTGCCAGCTACGGCCCTCCGGCTGTGACCTGCCGGCCACGCCCTGCCGGCCACGACGTGCCGGCCGGCTGGGGACGGTGCCGCCTGGCCCCCCAGCCGGCTGCGCATTGGATACCGTCATCGGGGCACGCGTGGCGACAGTGGCCCCCATCCCATCGGGGGTCAGCGCCCGTGTGGCCACAGTGGAGGTGTCAGGGCCTCTGACCCTGGCGGACGGTGACCGGGCTCCCAACAGTGCCGGCACGCCCCAACCACTCCATTACCTGCCCCGGCGTGGCTACAGGGTGGCCGGCCGTACCGCTGACCTCGGCCGGTTGCCGCAAGACGACGCCACAAGGGGCGGCCCGTGCCGTGACATGATCGGCGTCGGGACCCGCCGCGCGGGCCCCGCCGGCTCCTGACGGGACCCTTCAGCCGGCGGGGCCTACCAGCGACAAGACCCCGCAGCCGGTGGCCCCCACGGTCGGCTAGAGAAGCTGCCGGCTGGCCCCCCCCCTGAGATCTCTTATTCATATTGTAACCCGGGGGGTTGGCCTATAAAACCCCCCGGGCTTCCCCCATGCAACGGGTCGACTCAATCCGCACTCCACACACACATAGAGAGGCAGCAAGGGCAGCCTAGCCCCTTATTCCTCCTCTAGACATACAGCTCCAGGAGCACCATTGTAACCTTACCATTGTCTCAACTAGACCAAGCAGGACTAGGGGTGTTACCTCCCACGGAGGGCCCCGAACCTGGGTACATCATTTGTCCGCCACCGCTTGTGCCTAACCCCGCTCCCGGAGCCCGCCGGCGTCCTTCGGCCCCTCTCGATAAGCCTACCCATGTCATCTGCCGTGACGAAACGACGACAGTTGGCGCCCACCGTGGGGCCGTCCGTGGCGCCGGCCGGAGTCACGCTCCGGGCGGGGCCCTTCACCACCTCCCCCGGCCGCCTCGCGTCCGGGCGGAACCGCTTGCTCGTGGGGCTTGCTCCGGCAGGCCCTGCGGGCGACGCGGCCAGCACCTCCGACGAGTGCCTCGGCCGCGACCTCGCGCTCGCCGTCGCCGCGCTCGCCGGGCGGCTCAGCAAGCTGAGCCTTGCCGGCGAGCCGGCGGCCGACGAGTACCCTAGCTGGGTGCTCGACTGCACCGATCCGCCCTCGTCCGTAGGCGCGCTCGCCACGGGCGAGGCCACCGGCTCCCATGCCTGCGTGGGGGCGTTGGTCACCGCCTCCTCCACCACTTCGGGCCGTGTGCGGGCGGCCGAGGCCGACGTGGCCGCCGCCCGCGCCGGCACCTCCGACCCGCTCGCCGCTACCCTCCGGGGTCTGGGCACTCCCATAGCCCAGACGGCGGACCCGGCCGCCGCCAGAACCGAGCTGGAAGCGGCCCGCCGCCTGCTGTTCGACGACACCACCGCCCTCGCTGCCGAGCGGCGCCGGATGGAAGCCGCGCAGCGGGAATACATCTCCACGTATGGTCTCACCCCGGCTGGCCCCAAGCCCAGCCGGTGTGGGGCTGTGCGGGAACGCGGCCGCGTGGTCGCGGAAATCCTCGGCGGCCACCTTCCCGTCTACGACACCCCCGCGGCCAACCTGCGTGCCGCCAAGGTTGCCTACGAGGATTTGGCAACCTTGGAGGGCGAGGAGCGTGCCGCACGCGAGCGGCACATCAAGGACCTCATCGATACCGCCAACGCGCAACAGGTCGTCCTCACCCCCGGCGGGGCCGTTTCCGAACTTCCCCAGCCCGAGGGTGAGGGCGCTGGAGCTACCAACCGTCAGCCGGCTCAGCACTCCAGTACCCCTCATCCCTCCAGCCGGCGGAACGAGGGAAGCAACGCCCGGCGCACCCAGCTGCACGGGAACGAGCAGCCGGCGGTAAACAGCCGGCGCAGCCACAATCCGGCTGGCAGCAACCGCCGGGACGAGGCTCCGGCTGGCGGTAGCCGGCGTAGCCGCGGGCAAACCCCGCCTCCGTGGCAGGAACCTGCCCGGTCCATCCCGCCAGCCATCCACCCCGAACTCGCGGCCCGGCTCGGGCCGCGGGTCCCCCACAGCGACAACGACGCCCGACTCCGCCTCGACCGGCTGGCGCAGTCGGCTCTCCTCGAGGAGGAGGGCTCGATTGGCCCGGCCTGCTTCGGCCCTCGGATCCGCAATGAGCCGTTTCCGCCCGGCTTCACTCTTCCCCGCGACACCTCGAAGTACACTGGGGCCGCCAAGCCGAAGGACTGGCTGGTCGACTACACCACCGCCGTCGGCATCGCCAGGGGGAACAAGCGCGTAGCCGTCCGCTACGCCCCCCTCATGCTGATTGGCTTGGCCCGCACCTGGCTGAACAGCCTAGCGGCCGGTAGCATCAACACTTGGATGGACTTCGAGGAGGCGTTCGTCCGCAACTTCACCGGCACTTACAAGCGGCCGGGCCGGCCCCGCGAGCTGGCCATGTGCGTCCAGGGGCCGAAGGAACCCCTCCGCGACTATCTCACACGCTGGACCGAGCTCCGCAACTCCTGCGAGGGAGTGCACGAGGTGCAGGCCATCCAGTACTTCATCAAAGGTTGCTGCGATGGCACCCCTCTCAAGCATAAGCTCTTGTGCTCCGAGCCAACCTCCCTGGCGGACCTAATGTCCAAAGCGGACAAATACGCCATGGCCGATTCCTTGATGAGGATGAAGGCTAAGGCACCAGCCAAACCGGCTCCGCCGCCCGCCGCGCCGCGGGCGGCCGCCGACAACCGGCAGCAGCAGAACAACAAACGCAAGAACGATCAGCCCGACTCCTGCTACGGGAGCTGGCAGGTCGCCTCCGTCGAGGAAGAGCAGCCGGTTGGCCAGGCTTCCGGCCAGCGTCAGTGCACCGGCAAGTCTACCTGGCAGCCTAAGCTCACGCTCGAGCAAATGCTCGACCTCCCCTGCAAGAACCATTCCGGTGCCAAGCCGGCCACGCACACGCTCCGGCAGTGCAGCTTCTCACAGCGATTGGCCCGGGGGGACGGCCTCCCGGCTCCCCCCGTGCCGCCTGCCTGCGCGCCGGCCCCGGCTCCGGCACCGGCTCCCGTTCCGGCTCAGGCCCCGGCTCCGGCTCAAAACGACGGCTGGTTGCTCGACCGGTTCCCCGACCAAGACGGCTGCTACGTCGTCTTCACCAGTGAAGAGACGGACAAGCACACCCAACGCCGGCTCCACCGTGAGGTGAATGCCACCATGCCCGCGACTCCCCAGTTCATGCACTGGTCCGAGAAGCCAGTCACCTGGAGTCGGGCCGACCACCCGGCCGTGATGCCAAACCCTGGCAGCTACGCCCTCGTCCTAGATCCCACCATCGCCTCCGAGAGGCGCACGTGCCGTTTCTCGCGGGTGTTGATCGATGGGGGCAGCAGCATTAACATCCTCTACCTTGACACAATGCTCAAATTGGGGCTCAAGGTGGAGGACCTGCAATCGAGCCGGACCGTTTTCCACGGCATCGTGCCGGGAAAGTCCTGCACCCCCGTCGGCAAGATCAAGCTCGACGTCCTCTTCGGCGGCCACGACCACTTCCGCCGCGAGCCAGTTTGGTTCAAGGTAGTGGACCTCGACAGTCCCTACCACGCACTGCTAGGCCGGCCGGCTCTCGTCAAGTTCATGGCGATCCCCCACTACGCCTACCTCAAGCTCAAAATGCCGGGCCCCAAGGGCATCATCACCATCGCCGGCCCTGGAGATTGTGGAAGAGAAGCGGCAGCTCGACCGGATCGTGGCCCTCGCTGCGGCCCAGCCGGCCATGCCAGCTCCTCCATCCCAGTCGGTCGGCGAAGGCTCGTTCCAGCCGTCCAAGGACACCCGGCAGGTGCCGCTTGACCTGGCTAACCCCACCCAGTGCGTGACCATCGGCTCCCGCCTCGACAGCGAATAGGAAAGCGAGCTCGTCGACTTCCTCCGTGAGAATCGGGACATCTTTGCATGGTCTCCCAAGGACATGCCGGGTGTTCCGCGGAAGTTCGCCAAGCACAAGCTTCACGTACGACCGGACGCGAAGCCGGTCAAGCAACCCCTGCGCCATTTCTCCGAGGAGAAGCGTCGTACTATAGGAGAAGAAATCGCCCGGCTGCTCGCAGCCGGCTTCATCATGGAAGTGTTCCACCCGGACTGGCTGGCCAACCCAGTCCTGGTGCTGAAGAAGAACAAGACCTGGTGCATGTGTATCGACTACACAAGCCTGAACAAGGCGTGCCCCAAAGACCCGTTCGCTCTGCCATGGATCGATCAAGTCATCGACTCCACGGCCGGCTGCGACCTGCTGTCTTTCCTGGACGCCTACTCCGGCTACCACGAGATAAAGCTGGACCCGGCCGACCGGCTCAAGACCTCCTTCATCACCCCTTTCGGGGCCAACTGCTACATCACCGTGTCCTTCGGCCTGAAGAATGCAGGCGCTACCTTCCAGCGCTGCATGCAGAAGTGTCTCCTGCCTTAGATAGGCAGGAACGTCCACGTCTACGTTGACGACATCGTCGTCAAATCCTAGAAGCACTTCAGCCTCCTCGACGATCTCCGGGAAACATTCGCCAACCTGCGCGAATACAAGATCAAGCTCAACCCGGAGAAGTGTGTCTTCGGCGTCCCAGCCGGCCAACTCTAGGGTTTCTTCATGTCCGCTCGTGGCATCGAAGCTAACCCAGATAAGATCAGCGCAATCGAGCGCATGCCCAAGCCGGTCCGGCTCCGCGACGTCCAGAAGTTCACCGGCTGCCTCGCCTCCCTCAGCCGGTTCATCAGCCGGCTGGGCGAGAAGGCCTTGCCCCTCTACGGCCTCCTGCGCAAGACGGCTCTGGTCGAGCCAGGCCGCGACCCCTCGAACAAGCCGGCCGTCTTTGACTGGACAAACGAGGCGGACGAGGCATTCCGCGGCCTCAAGCGGGCCCTCTCCAGCGCCCCCATCCTGGCCGCGCCGGCTGACAAGGAGCCTTTACTCGCCTACATCGCGGCGACCACGTGCGTCGTCAGCGTCGTCCTGGTGGTGGAGCGGCCAGAGGAGGGCAAAGCGCTGCCGACCCAGCGCCCTGTCTACTACCTCAGCGAGGTCCTCTCTGCCTCCAAGCAAAACTACCCCCACTACCAGAAGATGTGCTACGGCATATACTTCGCCGCCCAGAAGATCAAGCAGTACTTCCAGGAGCACATCATCACCGTCGTGAGCTCGGCTCCGTTGGGCGAAATCATGGCCGGCCGGGACGCCACCGGCCAGATTGCCAAGTGGACCATCGCCCTGGCCGACTACGAGATAAGGTACGAGCCGCGCACCGCCATCAAATCCCAGGCAATGGACGACTTCCTCGTCGACTGGGCCGAAACCCAGTTTGTGCCGCCTCCGCCCGACTCCACGCACTGGCGCATGCACTTCGACGGCTCGAAGATGCGAGCCGGCCTGGGAGCCGGCATCGTCTTGTCGTCTCCCAGAGGAGACCAGCTCCGGTATGCCCTCCAGATCCACTTCGCCGCCTCCAACAACGTGGCTGAGTACGAGGCCCTCGTCCACGGCCTCCGGCTCGCCAAAGACATCAGCATCCAGCGCATCATATGCTTTGGCGACTCCGACCTCGTGGTACAACAAGTCTCTGGCGAATGGGACGCCAGGGACGCCAACATGGCCAGCTACCGCTTCCTCGTCCAACAGCTCACCGGCTCCTTCGAGGGCTGCGAGTTCCACCACGTCCCCCGCGCAGACAACGAGGCGGCCGGCACGCTGGCCAAGATCGGCTCCACCCGGCAGGCCATCCCAGCCGGCGTCTCTCTCGAGCGGCTGCTCAAGCCCTCGATCAAGCCTTCCTCCGACTCGGAGTCCATCTTCATGCCGGCGGCGGCAGCCGGCCCATCGACTGATCCGGTTGCCCCGCCGGGTCCGCCACCTCTGGCTGCCAAGCCGGCGCCATCCGTTCCGGCCATCGAGCCGGCCACGTCTACGCCCGCCGACTCCGGGCCCGTCGCCGTCATGATGACGATCGACGCCCCTCCCGCCGGCTCACTCCCGGGGGCTGGCGAGCCAGCCCCGGGGGTTGGCGAGCCGCTCCCGGGGACTGGTGGGCCGGTCCCGGGGGCTCTTACCGCCCCCGATGCCCCGCTTGAGCCCGAGCCGGTTCCCGTCTCGGCTCCCTCATGGGCTCAGCCCATCCTGGCGTTCCTCCTGCGCGGCAAGCTCCCCTCTGATGAGGCCACCGGAAGGCAAATTTAGCGCCGGGCCCCGGCCTACAGCATCATCAATCACGAGCTGGTTCATCGCAGCACCACCGGCGTCTTCCAACGCTGCGTTGAGCTGGAGAAACGGCAAGAGATCCTCCTCGACATCCACCAGGGCGAGTGCGGGCACCACGCCGCCTCCAGAACCCTGGTGGCCAAGGCGTTTCGCCACGGTTTCTACTGGCCGACTGCTTTGGAGGCGACCAAGGAGCTGGTTAACAAGTGCGAAGGCTACCAATGCTTCAGCATGCAGAGCCACCTGCCGGCTACTGCCCTCCAGACCATCCCCCTCTCGTGGCCTTTTGCCGTCTGGGGGCTGGATATGGTGGGACCTTTCAAGACCGCACGAGGCGGCATGACACACCTGCTTGTGGCCGTCGACAAATTCACCAAGTGGATCGAGGCCCGGCCGATCAAGAAGCTGGACGGCCCCACGGCCATCCGGTTCATCGAAGACATCATGGTCCGCTACGGCGTCCCCCACAGCATCATCACCGACAACGGCACGAACTTCGCCAAGGGCGCGCTAGCGCGTTTTTGCTCCAAGCGGGGCATCCGGCTCAACTTGGCGTCTGTCGCCCACCCACAGTCAAACGGCCAGGTCGAGAGGGCCAATGGCCTGATACTGTCCGGCATCAAGCCCCGGCTCGTGGCGCCACTGGTCAGGTCAGCCGGCTGCTGGATCGAAGAACCGCCGGCTGTCCTTTGGAGCCTCAGGACCACGCCCAACCGGTCGACCGGCTACACCCCTTTCTTCCTCGTGTACGAGTCCGAGACGATCATCCCCACCGACATCGAGTTCGATTCGCCTCGGGTTACCCTGTACATGGAGACGGACGCGAAGGAAGCAAGGGAAGACGGCGTCGACCTCCTTGAGGAGGCCCGCGAGCTGGCCCTGAGCCGGACGACCATCTACCAGCAGAAGCTCCGGTGCTACCACAGCAAGCGGATCCGGCCACTCTCCTTTCGCGAAGAAGACCTGGTACTCCGGCGGATCCAGCGAACTACCGGCCAGCACAAGCTGTCCTCCCCATGGGACGGCCCGTTCATCGTCAGCAGGGCGCTGCACAACAACGCGTACTACCTAATAGACGCCCAGAAGCCGCAGAAGCGCAAGAGGGACGCCTCCGGCGAGGAAACGGAGCGCCCGTGGAACGCGGCGCTCCTCCGTCCGTTTTACTGCTAAGAACCAGTGTATGTACATATCCTTCCCTTTTGGGCTTATGAATGCAACTGGTGCCCCAAGCCAGCTCTTGGGACACGCCTCTTTCGCCTTTCTCAAAGACTCTTGCTCGCTGGCTCCTGGGTCCGGCTCCCGGTCCCGGGGGCTAGCCGGCTAGTCCTACCCTCGTCCCCCGATGCCGGTTAAGTAATGTGAACTAAAGAGAGCCGTCTCAGCCTTTCCTGCCACAGACCGGCTCTCGGCTATCGGGCAGACGAGACCTCGAGACGGCAAAGCTTAGCGCACGCGAAAAATCGAACGCAAGGCGGGGTTGCCGGCTAGGTCTAGCCGGAGCACTTTTTCGCCTCTGTCACTCACCTTACCCAAAAAACTCTCGCGGTTTCCAAACTCATGACCGGCTCCTTCGAGGCGGACGCCCCGTCCCAGCCACAGACCGGCTCCCGGCTGTCCGGCTGGCGGGGCCGAAGCCAAGAGGAAGAAGGCTTTGAGCAAACGGAACCAAAAGAGCGAAAAAGGATAAGGCTGAGCCCGCACGCATAAAACAACATTTCAGCAACTGAAAACTTTACAAAACTTAAAAGGCCCACGGCCACGAGTTCATTACATATACACCCCCAGTGGGTGGAATTGCAGTCTAAACAAAATGCAGAAAAGAAAAATCCTAAGTGCTGGCAGCTTAGGGCCGGCTCGCCTCCGGTGCTGACGCCTCCGAAGCCGGCGCCTCCGGGGCAGCTGAGGTAGAAGCGCCCGCCTCCACGTCCGGAGCTGGCTCGGACTCGGCGTAGTCGCCGGAGTCAGATTCTCCATCGTCCGTCTCGGCGGCGCTCCCCTCCGGGTCGTCCAGGGCGAGCGTGTACCGGTCCTCCGGGATCACCACGCCGTCCGCCCCGCGCTTCGGGACGTACTCGTCCCACGCGACGAAGGACGCAAGGTCGCTCGCCCTCACCTCCAGCGCGTCGGTCACCGCATCCAACTCCGCGTCGGTGCCGGCACGCTGGGCTGTGAGCAGACCCAGGTTCAGCTCGGGGTACCACGACCTGGCAATGAGAAGCGCCATGCTCGCACCGGCGCGTGCCGCGGAAGCCCTCCAGGCATTCACCCGCGCGGTCCCAAACTCCAGCCACCTCGACAGCCGGCTCATGGAGACCGGCTCCACCGCGCCGGGCCAAAGAGTGCGAACCTGCGCCGAGCCGGCCGCCTGGAGCCGCTTCAGGGCACGAACTACCTCCGACAGCTGCGCCGCAGTGGCGATCCCCACCTCGTCCAGGGTCCAGGGGGCAAGCTGTCCAACAGCTTCCCCATGCGCCCGCTGGACCTCACGATGGGCCTCCACGGCCGCCACCGTGGCCTCCTGCGTACCGGGGAAAAGCCCTAAGAAGAGAAGAGAAGAAGACGAGGGATGAGCAAAGCAGCAAGCCAGAAAAACCCAGGGGCAAGGCGCGAAAAGAGCAAGGCGATAGAAGCTCACCGCGCAGCATCCGATCCACCTCGTGCCCTTGCTCCTGCAGCTGCACCTCCCTGGCTGACCACTCCTGGCGCTGGCGCTCGTGCTCATCCTGGGCCGCCTGCGCATCCTCGGCCGCCTTGGCTAGCGCGGCGTCCTTGGCCTCCAGCTCCTGGCGGAGGACTTTCTCCCGCTCCTCCGCCTCCCGACGAAGGGCCGCCTCTTGGTCCGCCAGCGCTTGGCGGTGGGCCGCCTCGCGCTCCTCCCGCTCCGCCTTTGCCCGGTCTGTCTCCCCGCGGAGCCGGTCGCGTTTCGTCGTCAGGAGGACTCGCTCCTCGCCAAGCCGCACCACCTGGCGCAGGAGGCTGACCGTCTCGGCGTGGGTGGCTTCACGAGAAGAGGTTGTCGCTGTCAGAAATCAAGCAAAGAAAGGATTCAGCCCGCCTCCGGGACAGCCGGCCTGATTCCCGGGGGCTACACCCAGTGGGTGCGCTTGCGCGCCCCCACTGAAAGATCGCAAGAGCACATACCTTGCAGATCCGCGGACATGACGGCGAGCCGGTTTTTGGCTCCCCGGTACAACCCCAGCAGGGTGTTGTACGCGGCCACTCGGCGGTCGTGCGCCGCCTGCAAAACAACAAGAACACACAGCAGCTTTAGGCTCGACCCACCTGCGCCCCAGCCGGCTCGAGCCTCGGGGGCTAGACCCAGTGGGTGCGCTAGCGCGCCCCCACTGGAAAAGACAGAAAACGCCGAGTCAAGAGAAGAAGGAAAGAAGAGAGCTTACCGTGACAGCTTGCTCCAGGCTCACCAGCCGGTCGTTGGCGGCCCGAGCGTCCTGCGACGTCTGGGCGCGGCACGCGGCGAACGCATCCACGACGGCGGCCACCGCCGCCTCAAGAGCGCTCGGCGGTTCGCCAAGAGCCGGGCTCCCGGCTGTAGCCCAGGTCTGCTGCGGTCGGCCCCCGTCCGTGGGTCCCCCTTTGTCGGAGACCACGATGGGACCGGCTCCTCCCGTCGCCGTCGCGCTGGGGGCCGCCGACGACACGCCTGCGGCGGCCGTCTCCACGGCCGTCACAGCCCTCGCCTCCGGCGCTCGGCCTCCGACGGTTCCTGGCCGGCTCACCTTCGGAGCCGGCGCCTCCGGTACCGGCGCCTCCGAAGCCGGCACGTCCGCAACCGGCGCGTCCGGTGCTGGGATTTCGACTACCGGGGGCTCCTCCGCCCCCGGCGGCACGTCGCCCGCCCCCGGCTAGGCGGCGTTGCGGTCCATCTCCGCCATGTCCTCCGCGGCCTTCGCGTCCGCCTCCGCCCGTCGCTCGGGATCGTGGTGGTCCTTCGACCTCCTCTCCCGGCCGCAGGGGAACGGCTCCCACGCTCCACCAGCGGCCTCACCGCTGGTTCCTCCCCGCTTCCCCGCCGCCTCTTCCCTGGGACGGAGCTCCTCGACGCGCCGCTCCTGCTGGGCCGCCTCGAGGTCGAGCCACGCCTGGCGCTCCCTCTCCTCGGCGGCTGTCGACGGCTCCGTCCTCGCCGCCTCGCCACCTGGGGTCCTCCCCAGGGCACGCGCCTCCCTGGTCACGACGAAATAAGGGACCAGGGAGAATACGGAACATACCAAGGTGGAGGCGGAGATGGACTCACCCGACGACGACGGGCACCGCCCTCCTCGTGGGTCCCGCCTAGGAGACCCTCTGCTTCTTGCCCCCGCCTCCGCGGCTGCCGCCCGGCTGCGCGGTCGCCGCGCGCTTGGGCGCCGGCTTGGCGACAGCCGGCCTTTTCCCTTTGTCACTCGCATCCAGGCCGCCCCGGCTAGAGCCTCTGCAACACGGCCGCTTCCCTTTGTCACCCGCATCCGTGACCTCGTCCTCCGAAGTTTCGGGCTCCTCCGGAGCCTCAGCAACACGCGACGCCTCCGCCTCAGCGTCATCATCGGTCCAATCCTGTAGGTGCGTCTGGGGAGGAGACTCACCCGTCGATTCGGCCTCTTCGGACGCGCCGCCTCGCTGGCTTCGGACGCGCCGGCTCGCTCGGAGTCGGCCGGCTCCACCTCGTCGGCATCTTCAACCTCCTCGGGGTCCGACTCCACCGTGTCGGCGGCCGGCTCCCTGTAGTTCTGCAGCAGCGAGAAAACCTGCGCGCGGGCAAGGCGGCGCGCCGTCAGGCCAAAGAAGGGAGGGGCTCTGCCTCGGAAAAGATGGAAGGAAGGTGGCGGCTAGACACTCACCCGCGGTGCCGGGTGGCTTCGGCTGTACGGGGTTTTCCCCCATTGCCACTCGCCCTCCTTCAGCTTCGTCGTCGAAATGGCGTTCACCCTCCTCGCCACGTGGGCCGGCTTCAGTTCCTTGGTGGAGAGCCGGCAGGGGTCGTGGCGTCCTCCCATCTGGCAGATGAGGTGCGGCCGGCTCTGCAACGGCTACACCCGGCGCGCCACCATCGTGGCCAGCAGATCGGTGGCCTGCAGCCCCTCCGTCCCAGTCATCACGAGCAGGCGCTCGCAGAGCCGGTCCGCCGTCTCGGGCGCCTGAAGCGGAGCCGCCCGCCAGTTCAGCATCGCAACCGGCGGGTGGTTGGCGAAGTCGGGGAGGTTGATGTAGTCCTCCTCCGGCTTCACATTCTTCATATAGAAGAACCCCCGCCGCCAGCCCTTCACCGACTCATGCAGCGGGAGCTTCGGGAAGCCGGTCCCCTTGCAGATGTGGATCAGGGCACCTCCGCAGGCGGTCATCACCTTCTGCTTCGTCGCCGGATCCACCACTGTCTGCCGCTTGAGGAAGAAGAGCCGGCTCCAGAGGTCAAGCCTCGGCTCCACCCCCAGGAACCCCTCGCAAAGGGTGACGAACGCCGCCAGCTGCAAGACGGCGTTGGGGGCGAGGTGGTGCGGCTGCAGGCCGAACCGCGTCAGGAAACGGCGAAAGAAGGCGCTCGCCGGCAGCCCGAACCCGCGGAGGAAATGATCGGTGAAGACGACCACCTCGCCCTCTCGCGGCGCCGGGGAGTTCTCCGGCCCGGCTGGGCGTGCCTCCAAGTGTGCTTCCGCCGGGAGCTTGCGGCGGTAGCGGAGGTGCTCGATGAATGTCTCCTCCACTATGCTGCCGTCCCATGCGCCCTTGCTCGCCATGGTCGCCGGAGGGGCGCGCGGTCGCGACGACATGCGCGGGTACTCGACGGTGGCTCGGGCCTTCTGCGGCGGCGGACGGCGGCACGGCGTGCCCGCGTGCTCTGCCCTCTTGCTCTCTCTCTCTCTCGTGGCGGGAGGGGGAGGGCGACGGAGAAGATGCGACGGGGGCGGGACGAGCGAATGTGCCGTTCTGCTCTCCTCCCCTCGCCATTTAAGCCCCACGCGGGTAATCGTGGGGGCCGGATTCATTGCGCGCAACCCCCACGATTCCCGTAGCGTGCGGGGCGGACATTACGGCGCTCGGGAACGCCAACCGTCGGCCCGCACCGTAAAGGATCCCTGCGCGCGGGCCGAGGCCGCGGTCGTGGTGGGTCCCGCCCCGCGGCCCGGTCTTTTCCACCGCGTGGTCTGTCAGGCCACGGCCCGCTGCATCTTCTGCGTGGCGCGGCTTCTCTGTCCGGTGGGGAGCCCGAGGCGGTGCGCGAAGCATCGGCCGGCTGCGGAGCCGGCCACCGCTTGTCCGCGTCGTCCGACTCTCAAAGCACTCCGCGGCGCAAGGACAATCTTTAAGCCGGCGAGGACCGCAGCGGTTCATCGGCGGGCCTCCCCAGCTTCGGGGACTACTGTCGAGGGGATGACCCCGGGGTAGCCTCAAGCGACCCCTTGCTCCAACTTTCTAACGCAACCGAAGAACGGGCCGCCTCCCCCTGCGGTCCGGCTGCGCCCTGCCGGCAGCGGCCCTGCCGGCTACGGCCCTCCGGCTGTGACCTGCCGGCCACGACGTTCCGGCCGGCTGGGGACGGTGCCGCCTGGCCCCCCAGCCGGCTGCGCATTGGATACCGTCATCGGGGCACACGTGGCGACAGTGGCCCCCATCTGATCGGGGGTTAGCGCCCGTGTGGCCACAGTGGAGGTGTCAGGGCCTCTGACCCTGGCGGACGGTGAACGGGCTCCCAACAGTGCCGGCGCGCCCCAACCACTCCATTACCTGCCCCGGCGTGGCTACAGGGCGGCCGGCCGTACCGCTGACCTCGGCCGGTTGCCGCAAGACAACGCCACAAGGGGCGGCCCGTGCCGTGACATGATCGGCGTCGGGACTCGCCGCGCGGGCCCCGCCGGCTCCTGACGGGACCCTTCAGCCGGCGGGGCCTACCAGCGACAAGACCCCGCAGCCGGTGGCCCCCACGGCCGGCTAGAGAAGCTGCCGACTGGGCCCCCCCTGAGATCTCTTATTCATATTGTAACCCGGGGGGTTGGCCTATAAAACCCCCCGGGCCTCCCCCATGCAACGGGTCGACTCGATCCGCACTCCACACACACGTAGAGAGGCAACAAGGGCAGCCTAGCCCCTTCTTCCTCCTCTAGCCATACAGCTCCAGGAGCACCATTGTAACCTTACCATTGCCTCAACTAGACCAAGCAGGACTAGGGGTGTTACCTCCCACGGAGGGCCCCGAACCTGGGTACATCGTGTGTCCGCCACCGCTTGTGCCTAACCCCTCTCCCGGAGCCCGCCCGCGTCCTTCGGCCCCTCTCGATAAGCCTACCCATGGCATCTGCCGTGACGAAACGACGACAAATACGGTCATTCATTTAAGTCAAAGAATAACGGTTGTTCTGTTTACATGAATAATACCTTCTATGGTCATGCACCCAATATGAATGGTTTATTGAGTCTCGATCGTAGTGATACACATGTTCATAACATTGATGCCAAAAGATGGAAAGTTAATAATGATAGTACCACTTTCTTGTGGCACTGCCGCTTAGGTCATATTGGTGTAAAGCTCAGGAAGAAACTCCATGCTGATGGACTTTTGGAATCAATCGATTTTGAATCGCTTGATACATGCGAACCATGCCTCATGGGCAAGATGACGAAAACCTCGTTCTCCGAAACAATGGAGCGGGCAAGTGATTTGTTGGAAATCATACATACTGATGTGTGCAGTCCAATGAGTATTGAAGCGCGCGGTGGATATCATTATTTTCTTACCTTGAGTGATGATTTGAGTAGATATGGGTATATTTACTTAATAAAACACAAGTCTGAAACGTTTGAAAAGTTCAAGCAATTTCAGAGTGAAGTTGGAGATCATCGTGACAAGAAGATAAAATGTCTATGATATGATCATGGAGGTCAATATCTGAGTTACGAGTTTGGTATGCAATTTAACACAATTTGGAAATTGTTTCACAACTCACACCACCTGGAACACCATAGTGTAATGGTGTGTCAGAACGTCATAGCTGTACTCTATTGGATGTGGTGCATTCTATGATGTCTCTTACCGATTTGCCACCTTATATCGTTTTGAGGTTATGCATTAGAGACAAGTACATTCACTTTAAATAGGGCACCATCTAAATCCATTGAGACGACACCGTATGGTTTGGCAAGAAACATGAGCTATCATTCCTTAAAGTTTGGGGATGCGACACTTATGCCTGATAAGCACGAACCCAAAGCGGAAAAGTGCATCTTCATAAGATACCCTAAAGCAACAATTGGGTATACCTTCTATCACAGATCCGAATGCAAGGTCTTTGTTGCCAAGAATGGATCCTTTCCAGAGAAGGAGGTTGTCTCGAAAGAAGTGAGTGGGAGAAAGGTAGAACTTGATAAGGTTATTGAATCTTCACTTGAATTGGAAAGTAGCGCAACGCAGAAAGGTGTTCTTGTAATGCATAGACCAATTGAAGAACAAGCTAATGATGATGATCATGAAACTTCGGATCAAGTTACTATCGAACCTCATAGGTCGATGATACGTCCATTTTGCAACATGATTTCCTACTGTTATTTATTACGTTGAGTTGAATAATAATGCTTTAATGAGGGATTCTAATGCATTTTCTCGCACAATATGCAAGGTTTACACAAAGAGGGAGAATATCGACAGTTGGAATTCTAGACCTAAAAAAGCAATGAAGCTGAAACTTTATGGAGAATATTTTTGGAATTAATAAAAAATACTGGAGCAAAGAATTACCGGAGGGGGCCACCCTGGTGGACACAAGACACCAGGGCGCGCCAGGATCCCAGGCGCGCCCTGGTGGGTTGTGCCCTCCTCGGCCCACCTCCGGTGCCCATCTTCTGGTATATAAGGTCTTTTGACCAAGAAAAAATAAGGAGAGGACTTTCGGGATGGAACGCCGCCGTCTCGAGGCGGAACTTGGGCAGGAGCACTTTTGCCCTCCGGCAGAGCGATTCCGCCGGGGGAACTTCCCTCCTGGAGGGGGAAATCGAAGCCATCGTCATCACCAACACCACTCTCGTCTTTGGGAGGCCAATGTTCATCAACATCTTCAACATCACCATCTCCTCTCAAACCCTAGTTCAACTCTTGTGTTCAATCTTGTACCGGAACCTCAGATTGGTACATGTGGGTGACTAGTAGTGTTGATTACATCTTCTAGTTGATTACTATATGGTTTATTTGGTGGAAGATTATATGTTCAGATCCATTATGCTATTAAATACCCCTCTGATCTTGAGCATGAATATTATTTGTGAGTAGTTACTTTTGTTCTTGAGGTCACGGGAGAAGTCATGTTGCAATTAATCATGTGAATTTGATATGTGTTCGATATTTTGATGATATGTATGTTGTGATTCGCTTAGTGGTGTCATATGAACGTCGAGTACATGACACTTCACCATCCTTGGGCCTAAGGGAATGCATTGTGGAGTAGTTATTAGATGATGGGTTGCTAGAGTGACAGAAGCTTAAACCCTAGTTTATGCGCTACTTCGTAAGGGGCTGATTTGGATCCAAACGTTTAATGCTATGGTTAGATTTTATCTTAATACTTTTCTCGTAGTTGCGGATGCTGATACGTCTCCAACGTATCTATAATTTTTGCTTGTTCCATGCTATTATATTATCATTCTTGGATGTTTTACAATCACTTTATAGCAATTTTATATCATTTTGGGACTAACCTATTGACATAGTGCCAAAGTGCCAGTTGCTGTTTTTGCTTGTTTTTACTTCCGAGAATATCAGTACCAAGCGGAGTCCAATCGTGACGAAACTTTTTGGAGATTTTTTCTGGACCAGAAGACACCAAGTGGACCAAAGAAGTGCCAGAGTGAAAGCACATTTGCTCCCTTGGTGGTTTTGGTAATTAATAAAAACATACATGTCATTAAATTAATGTTTCCACCAAGTATATTTCAGGAAAAGTTCAATGATAGGGATGGCTAAAGGATTGTGGAGATACCCCAAGATGCAAGGAAATGGATTGGCAAAGCTTCAAGCAAGAGGACTCTACATTTTACTTTGTGAGAAATCACCTTGAATCCATAGGAAAGCCAATACTATTAAAAGGGGGTAAGGTACTGTTGGTGAACAAGATGCCCCACGTGCACAAGTGATACTCACCAAAAACACCCACAAACTCTTCCACAAAAAGTCTGTCCAAAGCCAAATATCCAAAATCGGTGCAACCAACAATTCCCACTCGGTGCCACCGATTCCCAAACTCAGATATACCCATGCCAAACCCTAGCCATTCGGTGCAACCGATTCTGCATCGGTGCCACCGAGTTCAGTTGCCAACTTTCTGTTACCTGATTTCATAAAATCAGTACCACTGAGTTTTGTGGATCGGCGTCACCGAGTTCTGCTTTCTGACCGTTGGTCACCTGATCGGTACCACCGAGAATTATATATCGGTCTCACCGAGATTCAAAAGTTACTGCCTTTTGGTCACTTTGGTAGCACCGAGTTTTACACTTCGGTGCCACCGAGTTGGTCACTTTAGGTGTAACGGTTGGATTTTTGGGGATGCCTATATATACCCCTTCACCACCACCCACTCTAAACAGAAGCACTCAGAACTATTCCATACTTGCCCCATCCAATTTTCTGAGAGAGAGCCACCTACTCATGTGTTGAGATCATGCCATTCCATTCCTACCATATGAATCTTGATCTCTAGCCTCCCCAAGTTGCTTTCCACCAATTCAATCTCTTCCACCATAGCCAAATCTATGAGAGAGTGATTGTGTGTTTAGGAGTCTATCATCTTGAAGCACAAGAGCAAGGAGTTCATCGACATTGCCGAGCCTATTACCTTTTGGAGGGTGGTGCCTCCTAGATTTGTTAGGTGTCGCTTGGGAGCCTCCTACTTCATGTTGTGGAGTTGAACCAAGAAGTTTGTACGGGCAATGAGATCGCCTACTTTGTGAAGATCTACCCATAGTGAGGCTAGTCCTTCGTGGACGGAAGCCGTTATGGAATAGTCAAGGTTGCTACTTCGTGGACCCTTATGGGTGAGCCCTTCGTGGACTCTCGCGACCGTTACCCTCCGTGGGTTGAAGACTCCATAAACGTGGACGTACAATAGCACCACCTATCAGAACCACGGGAAAAACCTTCGTGTCTACAAATTGCGTTTGATCTTCCTGCCTACCCTCTACTATACATGCTTGTTGTTACTTTCCGCTGCTATACTCTTAGACATGCATGTGTAGGGTGTACTTGACTTGCTATCATTTCTAAAATCTGCCAACACTTAAAATTGGGAGAATTTTTATTTGTCAAGTAGTCTAATCACCCCCCTCTAGACATACTTTCGATCCTACAAGTGGTATCAGAGCCAGGTTTCCATTGCATTGGTCTCACAACCTAGAAGAGTATGGCGTCTAGTGAGGGAAATTATCACCGTAGAGGTTCGTACTTTGATGGCACAAATTTTGCTAGTTGGAAGCACAAAATGAAAATGCATATTCTTGGTTATAACCCCGCCGTTTGGGCTGTTGTTCGTGTTGGCTTGCAAGGTGAATTCTTTGGTGATGGAAAAGAACCGGATCGTGAAGCGATCGCGGATGAATTGAAGATGTTGCAATACAACACTCAAGCATGTGACATTCTTTTCAAGTGCCTATGCCTCGAAGAATTCAACAAAATCTGCCATCTTGAGAATGCAAAAGAGATTTGGGATACTTTGGTTGATATGCACGAAGGTACCGAATCCGTGAGAGAATCCAAGTTGGATGTTCTTCAAAGTCAGCTTGATAAGTTCAAGATGAAGGATGGTGAAGGAGTCGCAGAGATGTACTCTAGGCTAGCTATCAGCACCAATGAGATTGCCGGCTTAGGAAGCAAAGAAATGACCAACAAATTCATCATCAAGAAGATACTTTGAGCTTTGGATGAGAGATACGACACCGTGTGCACATTGATCCAAATGATGCCCAACTACAAAGATCTCAAGCCTACGGAAGTCATTGGAAGGATTGTTGCTCATGAGATGACACCCAAGGACAAAGAAGAGCTTCACAACATGTCTAGCGGTGCTTACAAAGCCACAAGTGATGCTGCCGCAACCTTAAGCGACAACCTTGTCACCAATGAAGAGATAAGCCTCACGGCCCCCGGGTCTACTTTTCCATCATATTGCTTTCCGATCTACGTTTTTGCAATCTTTGTTTTCAGATCTACAAAACCAAAAACCAAAAAATATATTGCTGCATATTTACTCTTTTTATCCTTGAGAGATCTATCTCTCCTATCTATCACTACCTAATCTATCTTATTACTGTAGAGTGATTGACAACCTCTCTTTCGCGTCGGGTTGCAAGTATTTGTTGTTTGTGTGCAGGTGCTGCTTATTGGGTGGCGGTCATCCTCCTACTGGTTCGATACCATGGTTTCATAACTACGGGAAATACTTACCGTCGCTGTGCTGCATCATCCCTTCCTCTTTGGGGAAATACCGATGCAGTCTCAAGCCACGTGAAAGGAATTTCTGGCACCGTTGTCGGGGAGGAAGCGGTCTCTTCTACGTGCCAATCTCTGGCGCCGAGGAGACACCATCATCATCTACCAGGTTCCTAATCACAAATCTCATCTCCTTGCTGTCGGTGTCAAATCCGGCATATCTCGTAGTAGGGGTCCTAAGCTAGGCGTCTTGGTGCATTGGTAACAGGGACACGGGTTTTTATCCAGGTTCGGGCTCTATTGATGAGATAATACCCTACATCCTGCTTTTGATTGTATTGATATGGGGATAGTACAGACTACATGTCTCTACCAAGAGATTATGAGATGTAATGTATTGATCTATTGACTAGCCTGGCCTCGGTTTATATATGCATCGTAGGCCTAGCGTTTAGAGGAGTCCTTGTCTTGTGCGCCAAGTCTTGTGGAATCCTCCTTGTATTCGGCATGGGCTGCCCGAAGTGGCCCATTAGTGAATCATCATGGGGGTCCTCAGCCCGACCCATTGGTCAGGAGACGACGTGGTGAGTACCCCCTAGTCCAGGACACCGTCAGTAGCCCCCTGAACCGGTCTTCAAGTTGGGGACGCTCCTCGGTTCTCCCGAACAGTTCCATGTCTTCGGTCGTCGGTCTTGAAAATTGGTTCAACAAATCTTTCCATGTCCGATCTTGAGGATCGCCGAGCTGAATCCGAAGAGTTCACGCGTCGGGCATCCGAGGAGCCCCTTTAAGTTATCGGCCTTTATCAATGCCTTATTATTTTTTACGCCACACCTAGGGTTTGAAGGGTTTCCCGTGCGGCGGTGTCCTCTTGCGTCCGAGCTCCAATGCCGAACTGAATCTGAGGTGTCCTTTTACAGCCGAGCTCCAACGCCGGACTATGTCCGAGCTCCAACGCCGGACTATATCCGAGGTATCTTTTTGCAGCCGAGCCCCAACGCCGGACTGTGTCCGAGCTCCAACGCCAGACTGTGTCTGAGCTCCAAAGCCGGACTGTGTTCGAGCTCCAATGCCGAACTGTATCCAAGGTGTCATAGATTACCTCGGTCTTAAAAAAGTTGAAGGACTTCATCCGAGCTTAAATGCCAGAATAGTCTTTTATGGAGCCAGCCATTCACATCCGAGCTTTATGCCGGATTGCTTCTAAGGCGTCTCCGATCTTGAGCTTTATGCCGGACTGCTTCCGAGCTCCAACGCCGGACTGCACCCAAGCTCCAATGATGATCAGCGTCCGAGGTATCATAAACTACCTTGGACCTTAAAAATTAAAGGAATTCGTCCGAGCTTAATGTCGGAAACGCTCTCTATGGAGCCAGCCACTTGCGCCCGAGCTTTATGCCGGACTGCTTTCGAGGTGTTGCACCACCCCGACCATGGGCTGATTTTTTGTGGATATTTTCGATTGGTGCAATTTATTCTCTGCCGAGATATATAGCCAGTAGCCCTCAAGGTGTGTGTCGGTCTATAACCCGAGATGCACCTGAAGGATGACATAAGACCGCTGATCCCAGTAGCCCCTGAGACTCGGGTCGATTCGCGAAATCGGCCTGAGGATCAACTCCTAGCTCGGAAGCATACTTCGGAACACAAAAGCGGTGTGCACAGACCTCGAGACTCAGGTTGGGTGCGGCCGACCAACCCAAGGATCATAATCTCCTCGGAAACTGTATTGCACTGAAATTTTCTGCATTGAATTGTCAATGCAGTATCCCCCGAGACTTGGGTTGGGCAACATGGCCGACCCTAGGATCGTACCTCCTCGGGAACTAGTTCAACCGTCATGCACGTTTTGACAACGCCGAGGTGGAGTTCGGCAGGAAAGATGCCGAACCGTAGTTCGGAAAAGAGTTTCCGGGCAAGACCATCACGACGAACACCTCAACCAAGAGAGTGTCTCGCTTCCTGAAAGGAAAACATAAAATAGGTGAAAGATGTTATAAGCTCAAAAGACCCAAAAACTTGCGTAAAAAACTTTACGTCTAGATTGAATCAAGTTTTTTGGTGCCAATACAAAATTGGTCTTAAAATTGTGCTTCTGTCGTGCTTTGACATGACACATCCGATCTCTAGACTTCAAGTGGGTCAGCCTTCGGCTTCAACCTCCCTATCCCGAAGGCGGAGTGTTTCTCAGGCCAGTTTAGCGAACTAAACGCGAGTGGCTTTAGAGAGAAACCAGGCTACCCGGCTATTGATCATACACTTGAGTCGAGAAAGGAGTGGTAGAAAAAGACTTTGCAATGACTAAGAAGAAAACATCTATTATAAAATGGCTCATATTAATTTAAGAGCCCCCAAGTGACTTGGGTAAAAGAATTTTATGTATAATGATTGTATGTACCGAAGTACTCATATAATATCTGTGTTCGCCCGAACTTTGAACGCGTCTTAACCGACCGTCGACTTCTCCCTCTTCGGCCAAGGGCCGAAAAGTGTTATCTACTCCGCCTACCGAGAATATCGGCGATGTTTCGGATAACCAGGCAATTAGGCCTTGAGGCTGTAACAGACAAAGCGCGCCCAGGGAACTTATGCTATATTACTTATGTAACGTAAGAAGCATCTTCAAAGAAAATAGTGCCCCCAACGATACCTTTCTTTGGTCGCACATGATTACTATGAGACTTGTGCAATAGATTTGTGTACGCATGAGTTCTGTCGTGTGCCGACCATAGTTGAAAACAATAAGAGCGCTAGCTTTTGGCTTCACCCGTCTAAGGTACGAGTTCGGATGACCCGATCATAATAATCGCAGAGGTGATGCCTTTACTCCCTAGCAGAACAATCGGGAACGTAGGGGTAAGCACAGGAGCAAGGCAACCCAGCTTTGCGGAACACTTAAGTCAACATGATGCATATTTTGGCATAATACACGAGCAAGGAAAGAAGCTGTACAATAATCACATGCAAAGAGAAAATGTTTCATAAAGGAAGCCCCCAAGTAAACGGGGTATTTGAATTTGTTTGTAACAAACAAAGTTTTGACAAAGAAAGTTTTTCGCAAACAACTTTTTGTTGAAAAAAGTATAGTGCTTGGTCGAACCGAACGAAAAGTAGAATTCTAAAGAGAGTTGAGCACGAAAACGACTTAGCTGGTTAATGTGCTCGGTGCGGTCCGGGGGTGTGGCGGGACAAAGACGTAGTCCTCGGCCTGGCCGAGTTCCCAGCCCCGAAGCCCGAGATCACCGAGCGAAGAGCTCGGGTCGAGAAGTGGCAATGCAGCAAGGTTGCTGCGGCGAGGCAAAGCCCTCGGTCCAGCCGAGGAGACAGAGTAGTTCGACAGCGTGACGACGAAGCCCCCAGTTATCATGGGAAAAGGAAGTGTTGTTAACAAACAAACTTTTTTATTTAACATAAATATAATGCTCGGTAGAACCAAACGAAAATTTAGAAATTTGAGCATTAAAGCGCCTTAGCCGGTTAGTGTTCTCGGTGTTGACGACGCAGGCCGAGCTTATAGCGGGTCAAGGTCCCAGCCCCCAAGCTGGTCCCGAGGTGCCCGAGCAAAGAGCTTGGCTTGATGAAGTGGTGACACAATTCGGTTGATGGAGTCGAGACGACGATGTCAACGCGCCGAGGTGACCGCGTTACACAATCGAAGCAAACTACCTGCTCACATAATATAGTGCAAGCCAAAAGTAATAACAAATAAAGGTAATAATATATTTAAAAAAAATTATTCTACTTAGTTAATTTAAGTGAAGCAAATAAGTAAAGGAATATGGCCTGGGCGCCGAGGAGCCTGAACGAAGAGTTCGGCTTGACGAAGTGGCGACGCTGCACGGTCGATGTGGCGAGATGAAGTCCTCGGTCCAGTTAACATGGCGAAGCTGTGATCGGCGGATGCCAAAGTCTCATGCAGGTCGGCTGGTGACGCCGAAGTCTCATGCCAGCCGAGGTGTTGAAGTAGGTCCGCTGGTGACGCTGAAGTCTCACGCCAGCCGACGTGTCGAAGCTGGTCGGCTGGTGATGCCGAAGTCTCATGCCAGCCGAGGTGTCGAAGCTGGTCGGCTGGTGATGCCGAAGTCTCATGCCAGCCGAGGTGTCGAAGCTGGTCGGCTGGTGACGCCGAATTCTCATGCCAGCCGAGGTGTCGAAGCTGGTCGGCGGGTGACGTCGAAGTCTCCGGAGCGGGTTGATGAGGAGATGACGAAGCCCCCAGTCGATGGAGCAGATCGGTAAGGTGACGCTAGAGCCCCATGCCAGCCGTCGTGTCAAAGCAGGTCGGCGTGGTGGACGTCAGCTTGAAAAAGTAACGGCGCGGCAATGCCGACGCAGGTCGGAATTTGTGATGAGGTCAATGCTGGCTTGATGAAGCAACGGAGCGTCCGACCCGTACAGCCTGCGGATGACGAGGTTCACTTGATGATTATTTGGCCCTCGCGATGCCGAACTCTTGGTCGGATGACCGAGATGATGAGAAAATTTCCTTCAAAAAGGACGCCCGACAACCCGTTCATGAAAAAGATGGACTCGGGTTGGATTCGTTTTCGCGCAGAAAACAGATCGGAACAATTGATGCACTCATCGGACGTTTCTCGGAGTTTGAACGGTCGGATTGAGCTGAAATTTTGAGGGGTGATCGGTATGGGAATTCGGCAGCCGACGAATGGTGGGATCTTCCAAACAATGTCCGAGCTGGAAGCTGGACACCTCGCCCTAAACTCATCCCGATTCCCGTCCAGATTCGACAGGGCTCCGGTATTTCGTAGATCGCCAAAGATTCCTCCATCGGAATACGACGAAATTTTACGGGGTCATTATATACTCAAATCCACATAGTTCCATCGAAGCAATCATCAAAACGACACTCGAGGAGGTGGGGACGACGAACACGAATCCGCCGTCCAGAAAAACTGCACGGTTCCTCGAGGACAATGTCACCATCGAGCCCCCGAGCTCCATGGATGATTTCTCATGATCTTGATAGAGATCGGAGATGATGACAATGAAATTATCCATCCGATCTTGACGATCCGGCACAGAGCGCAGTCCTCGGTCCAGCCGAGGTGACCAGTCGAGCCGGCGACGAAGATGCCGACATCGACAATGTAGCTCGGTTTCGACGCGTAGATCGCGATGGAGCCGATCTGAATTACCATCGCACCGTGGTGACTACCCATCAGGCTCTCAATGAAAGCACCAATGTCGGTGTCAAATCCGGCATATCTCGTAGTAGGGGTTCTAAGCTAGGCGTCTTGGTGCGATGGTAACAGGGACATGGGTTTTTACCCAGGTTCGGGCTCTCTTGACGAGATAATACCCTACGTCCTGCTTTTGATTGTATTGATATGGGGATAGTACAGAATACATGTCTCTACCACGAGATTATGAGATGTAATGTAATGATCTATTGACTAGCCTGGCCTCGGTTTATATATGCACCATAGGCCTAAGGTTTAGAGGAGTCCTTGTCTTGTGCACCAAGTCTTGTGGAATCCTCCTTGTATTCGGCATGGGCTGGCCGAAGTGGCCCATTAGTGAATCATCACGGGGGTCCTCGGCCCGACCCACTGGTCGGGAGACGACGTGGTGAGTACCCCCTAGTCCAGGACACCGTCACTTGCAATTACATTATTTGCCATTTGCTTCTCGTTTTCCTCTCCCCCACTTCACAAAATTTGCCGTTTTATTCGCCCTTTTTCTCGTTCGCCTTTTTCTCACCGGATCTCTTCTTGTTTGCTTGTTTGCTATCTTTTCTTGTGTTTCCATGTGCCTTCTATTTGTTTGCATCTTCGTTTGCTAAAAATCTATTGATATGGATCCTCATCCACTTGCTAATCTTTTCAAAAGACCAAATTATGATGAACCAATTGTTAGTGATTTGAGTGCACTTGATTATCTCTATGAAGTTTTGCTTGAAAATCATGAATGTGAAAATTTTGATGAAGTGTTGAAAGAAGAAATTTATAAGGTGATTCATGATAGCTCCTTGATTGAAAAGCATGATTGCAATGAGGTTACTATAAATTCTATTAATGTCAATTATGCTAATGATATGCAAAGCCACAAGCTTGGGGATGCTATATTTGATGAAGATGATATTTTTAGCCCCCCAAGTTTTGATGAGCAAATTTATTATGATGATTGCATGCCTCCTATTCATGATGATGGTGATGACACATATACTATAATGAGTAATGATAACCATGAAACTTATCATCATGGTTTTAATTTGCAATGTGGTTATGACAATCAAGTGTCTCATGATAGTTATTTTGTTGAGTTTGCTCCCACTACCATGGATGAAAAGGAATTTGGTTATGTGGAGAGTAATGAAAATTATATGCTTGTGCATCATGAAAAGAATGATTTATGTGATAGTTATATTGTTGAATTCTTTCATGATTCTACTGAAATTTATTATGAGGGAGGAACATATGCTTGTACGAATTGCAATAATATCAATTTTCCTCTCTATGTGTTCAAAGTTTTGAAGTTATGCTTGTTTTGCCTTCCTATGCTAGTTGATTCTTGTTCCCATAAATTGTTTTATCACAAAATCCCTATGCATAGTAAGTGGGTTATACTTAAATATGATTGTCATGAGATTCATGATGCTCTCTTGCATATTTCAATTACTACTTTTTATGTGAGCATCATTGAAATCATTATGCCTAGCTAGGGGCGTAAAATGATAGCGCTTGTTGGGAGGCAACCCAATGAATAAATTTATTTTCTTCTTTTAATTTCTGTTTTTGAGTGTTGAAAAAATTATGCCTCTGTTATGATTGTGTTTTTTATGCTTTATTTAGTGTTTGTGCCAAGTAGAGCCTTTAGGATGATTCATAAGATGAGTAGAAGCGATGCTGAATCTAAAACAGAAACTTTGCGTCCAGTGTTCGAATATTCATTTTTTACTGGAACATGATCTTGAGATGAAATTTTAACACAGTGTTGATATACAAATTCTTTACGTTGTCATAATTTTTCAGAATTTTTAGAGTCACAAAAGTATGGTTAGGATACAGATTACTACAGACTGTTCTGTTTAAGACAGATTCTATTTTCGTTGCATTGTGTGCTAGTTTTGATGAATCTATGGGTTATATTGAAGGGTATGAGCCATGGTAAAGTTAAAATACAGTAGGTATAATGCAATAATGAAATATTAATGGGTTTGCAACAGTACATAAAGTAGTGATTTGCTTTATTATACTAACGGATCTCACGAAGATTTTGTTGAGTTTTGTGTGATTGAAGTTTTTCAAGTTTTGGGTGAGATCACGATGGATGAAGGAATAAGGAGTGAAAAGAGCCTAAGCTTGGGGATGCTACAACACCCCCAAGATATATCCAAAGATAAACAATCAACTAAGCATGCGGATGCCCCCGAGTGGCATCCCCTCTTTCTTCTAACGACCATCGGTATTTTACTTGGAGCTATATTTTTATTCGTCATATATCATGAGTTTTGCTTGGAGCGTATTGTATCATTTGAGTCTTTGTTTGCTTTGCTTGTTAGTTTGTCACTTTTATCCTTGCTGGACACACCTATTTTGGAGAGCCAAAATTATGCTATGATTTGTTAGAATTGCTCTCTATTCTTCACTTAAACTTTTTGATCTATAGAATTGCTCTAGTGCTTCACTTATATCTTTTTGAGCACGGTGTGCTTGGAAAGTTTTGTAGAAATACTCTCATGCTTCACTTAGATTAATTTTGGAGTTAGTAAATTTTGAAGAAATCCTCGCATGCTTCACTTATACTATTTTGAGTGATGAAAACTCTATGCTCATGTGCTTCACTTAAATTTGTTTGAGCTTGTCAAAAGCAATGGCAATATATGAAACTAGTCCCAAAGTGATCGATATCCAAGGAGGATGTAATATAAACTTCCATGAAGATCATTGGAAAATTAAACTAGATTCTTTGTAATAGTTTTGAGACATGATGATAGTAATATGTGAGTCATGTTAGTGACAAATTATGATTTAGTAGGAATATTGGTGTTAAGGTTTGTGATTCCCTATGCAAGTACGAAAGTCAATAGTTATGCAATGAAATAACATCCTACTTATGGTGCATTATTCGGTGTTAGTTATGCTCAATGCTCGCTTATGTGAATTTTTGTTTCTTGGTTTGGTTACTTCCCAATCTATTTGCTAGCCACCATTTGTACTAAGTAGAAATACTACTTGTGCATCCAAAATCCTTAAACCAAGTTTTGCCTTATGAGTCCACCATACCTACCTATATGCGGTATTTCCATGCCGTTCCAAGCAAATTTGTATGTGCCATCTCTAATTTTCAAAATAAACTTCTCTTTTGTGTGCTCGTACCGCTCATGAAACAGTAGGGAGTGTCCAATATTTTTCCATGCTAGATGTGTTGAGTGTTTATTCACTTGTCATTGCACGAAAGTGCGGCGGTAATAGGGATGCCCATTCCCGAAATGAAAAAGAAAAAATATTTACTTTATATTGTCATATAATAAATTCCTTAGAAAGTGTTGGTTTGGAAAGCAATCGTGGATACGGCCCACAATGGAATGTGAAAGAATGGTGGAAAAAGGAATAAACTTTATTTTCTGTTTGGGAACCGCCTATGATATATCTAGCACGGAAAGTATTGTGAACTACTTCGTCGCTTTCGTTGACAGGAAAGACATGTCACCCAAAATATTTTTCTCTCTCAATTTAAAACTTTGAGCTCTGGCACCTCTACAAATCCCTACTTCCCTCTGCGAAGGGCTTATCTATTTACTTTATGCATTTTTTATTTTTAGTTTGAGTCTCCATCTTCTCTTATAAAGCACCAACTAAGGGGCACTATGATCGTACTTGAGCATTGGGTATAGCTAATATATGAGTGTGTTTCATGAATGGATCAATGATTGAGCATGATGGGCTAGGGATAACTTTCTTTAGTGTTGATATTTTGAAAGACATGGTTGCTTGTTGGCATGCTTGAGTATTGAAGTCATTATGTTAAAACTAGACTATTGCTTTGAATCATCAAAAGTCAAAATGTCCATGCTACAAGAGAAAACAATATGAGATGAACATGTTAGGCAGCATTCCACATCAGAAATTCTGTTTTTATCATTTACCTACCTGAGGACGAGTAGGAATTAAGCTTGGGGATGCTGATACGTCTCCAACGCATATATAATTTTTGCTTGTTCCATGCTGTTATATTATCATTCTTGGATGTTTTACAATCACTTTATAGCAATTTTATATCATTTTTTGGGACTAACCTATTGACATAGTGCCAAAGTGTCAGTTGCTGTTTTTGCTTGTTTTTTACTTCACAGAATATAAGTACCAAACGGAGTCCAATCGCGATGAAACTTTTTGGAGATTCTTTCTGGACCAGAAGACACCCAGTGGGCCAAAGAAGTGCCAGCACTACTGCAGGATGCTGTTAACGCGACACTGCAATCAGAGACCCTTCGACGAAACTATGTGCGATGCATGAATCGCAAACGTTATAGTTCAAGCTCCATCGCTAATGGCACGAACTATGTGCGAAGACGGATCCATCAAATACGATTCAGAAAGTCGTTGCGTGTGCGATCTACAGCAGACAGTTTGTTCTTATGGGCCGTTTGTGATTAGAGAAGATAACAGAAATGGTTACACAGATCCAGATGTGTGCGATAGTGGGCACACAGTTCATCACTAGAAACTATGTGCGATAATATAGCATAACACGAACGATTCATTATAACAAGATGTGTGCGAAGTATGGCATACAGTTCACTCGGATAAACTATGTGCGCTGATACAGCAGAACACAAACGATTCGGCATAACAAGATGTGTGCGATATACAACAAACAGGTGAGTAATGAGAATCGTGTGCGAACACCAGATATAATACAGACGATTGGTGCTAGTAACCTGTGTGTGTTATGGGAAAACGTTTGCTGGTATACAACTGTCAGCGATTGATGAAATCATCACCGATGGTTTCGTAGTTTTGTCCGTGTGTACTGTGATTTGCTCTGTCTGCACAACATCTATGTTGCCTACACAAACGGCTGCACAGATCAAGATGTGTGTGGCAGACGGCATACCATGCACTCGGATGAAATGTGCGAGCCAAAATAACACAAACAATTGGGCGTAACAAGATGTGTGTGATGCCCAGCAAACAGGTCAGTAATCTAAATTGTGTGGAAAGACAGAAAATAACACAGACAGATAATAACACAGACGATTCGTGGTAATAAGCACCTGATTCAGAAAGTGATAGCACAAATTATCGTTTGCACTCCTACATAATCGACTAAAGAACATATGAGCGACATTACATATCAGCAAGATTCAGAAAACAGCAAAATGAAAACAGCTACTCATCGTCGTTGTTGCGGGGCTGGACTGTTGGTGTGCCTTAGTAGAAATATCTTCTGCACTCATGCAACATCCTCTCTATGGAAGTAGGATCCGCTTTCGGGTTGGCATTGACCATGTTCTTGAACGCTTCATAGGCCCAGACTTTCCTCTGCTCATACCCCATCACGGTAGCTCCGGTATCATGGAAAATCCCATCCACGGCCAACTGCATGCGTACGGCCCTCTTACGACGGAGATATTCAAAGCGGTCGTAAACAACATAGTCGAGAGCTGCGCGCTGTGCTAGATCGGTAGAAGACTGCAGTAAGGAGGCTGCTGCCCTTACCGAGGCCAAATCCACGCAAGGTGGCAAGGCAACGGCGGACTGGTTGGCGCACGATGCTCTTTCGAAGTCCACAGCCGTGCGTTCCATGTACAGAACCGCGCTTGCCAGGAACCGATCTGATATAACCTTCAGCTCTTCCTCTTTATCCGCCAAGGCCTCCGGACCCTCAGCAGCGCGTACCGCCGCCAAGGCCTCCGGACCCTCAGCAGCGCGTACCTGCCTCAATGATACGTCCATTTTGCATCATGATTTTATATTGATATTTATTGCATTATGGGCTGTTATTACCACTGTTCAGGATATCGGTAACTGGTACCATATCGGTGGGGGGCTGATAAGGGATTAATCGGATAATCGGCCATTTAACTGAATATATCGGTAACCCATTTATCGGTATGTTAACTAGGGCCATATCTATATATCCAAGGCTACATAGCAACATGAGTTGTACTGAATGTCTAAATATGCAATCCTATGCTACATAGCAACAAGGAAGAGTGTTACCTTGATGTTCTAATGATATCTAGATCTACATAGAAGAGCAGAAACACAGTACCAGTAATTGTACATCACTTTCTAACATCAAAGGAGAGCAGCACAACAACAATAGTACTTGTACATCACATAAGAGAACAGCACAGCAGCAGCAGCAATACATCGGCATTTACAGAACACAACATAGGAGAGCAGTGCTTCTGTTCTTGGCATAGGGGAGTAGTTTTGGGCCAAAATATACAGCCCAGTTAATCGGCCCAGTCGATAATTTGGCCTGACAACCGATAAATCGGTTTGTCAGACCGATTAACTGGGCTCCCAGTTAATGGGGCCGAATAGGCCTTTCTCGTATCGGAGGGTGGCCGAATAGTAGTTAACTGCAGTTAACTGCAGTTAATCGGCCGATATTTGTAACAATGGTTATTACACATTATGGTACAATACTTATGCCTTTTCTCTCTTATTTTACAAGGTTTACATGAAGAGGGAGAATGCCGGCAGCTGGAATTCTGGGCTGGAAAAGGAGAAAATATGAGATACCTATTCTGCACAACTCCAAAAGTCCAGAAAAGTCATGGAGAATTATTTTGGAATATATAAAAAATATTGGGTGAAGAATATACCAGAGGGGACCCACCAGACAGTCACAAGCCAGGGGGGCGCGCCCTACCCCCCTGGGCGCGCCCCTGTGGCTTGTGGGTCCCCTGGTAGGCCTCCGGTGCCCATATTCTGCTATATGGAGGGTTTTGACCTTGAAAAAATCATAAGAGAGCTTTCGGGACAAAGCGGCACCGTCTCGAGGCGAAATCTGGGCAGAACCAATCTAGGGCTCCGGCGAAGCTATTCTGCTGGGGAAACTTCCCTCCCGGAGGGGGAAATCGAAGCCATCGTCATCACCAATGATCCTCTCATCGAGAGGGGGTCAATCTCCATCAACATCTTCACCAGCACCATCTCCTCTCCAAACCCTAGTTCATCTCTTGTATCCGATCTTCGTCTCAAAACCTCAGATTGGTACCTGTGGGTTGCTAGTAGTGTTGATTACTCCTTGTAGTTGATGCTAGTTGGTTTACTTGGTGGAAGATCATATGTTCAGATCCTTAATGATAATTAATACTCCTCTGATTATGAACATGAATATGCTTTGTGAGTAGTTACGTTTGTTCCTGAGGACATGGGATAAGTCTTGTTATAACTAATCATGTGAATATGATATTCGTTCGATATTTTGATGAGATGTATGTTGTCTCTCCTCTAGTGGTATTATGTGAACGTCGACTACATGACACTTCACCATTATTTGGGCCTAGGGGAAGGCATTGGGAAGTAATAAGTAGATGATGGGTTGCTAGAGTGACAGAAGCTTAAACCCTAGTTTATGTGTTGCTTCATAAGGGGCTGATTTGGATCCATATGTTTCATGCTATGGTTAGATTTATCTTAATTCTTCTTTCGTAGTTGCAGATGCTTGCGAGAGAGGTTAATCATAAGTGGGAGGCTTGTCCATGTAAGGGCAGCACCCAAGCACCGATCCACCCACATATCACATTATCAAAGTAACGAACGCGAATCATATGAGCATGATGAAAACTAGCTTGATAGAAATTCCCATGTGTCCTCGGGAGCGCTTTGCTTTATATAAGAGTTTGTCTAGGCTTGTCCTTTGCTACAAAAAGGATTGGGCCACCTTTCTGCACCTTTGCTACATTTGTTACTTGCTACCCGTTACGAATTATCTTATCACAAAACTATCTGTTACCGATAATTTCTGTGCTTGCAGAGAATACCTTGCTGAAAACCGCTTGTCATTTCCTTCTGCTCCTCGTTGGGTTCGACACTCTTACTTATCGAAAGGACTATGATAGATCCCCTATACTTGTGGGTCATCACTCAACCGTGCGCTCCTCCGCAACATGGTCTTAGCAGTGCGTACCGCCGCCAAGGCCTCCAGACCCTCAGCAGCGCGTACCTGCCTCAACCGCGCGCTCCTCCGCAGCGGGGTCTTCCGTGTGGATGACATGTGTAATGTTGAGGATTTTGTGGAGGCGAGGATAGTGGGAGAAGAAGGACAGATTTGGGGGGTGCGAGAGGGGAAAGAGACGGTGTAGAGCGAAGAGTGGTGATATTAATTTATGACCCTATACACGATTGCATACAGTTGCTATATGTGTTCCGTGTGCGATTATGTGTGCATGGAAAAGAACTCAAAAACTGTGAAAATGCTTCCCGCGCAAGCGCACGCGTCAGCCATAGCGGTAAATTATAAAATCCCCAACCCTCTTGGCAGCAGCTAGCTATAAACAACCACAGCGATGGCCGGCGGCGGCGAGTCAATGATCCCCTGGCTAGTTGCCACACACATCATCAAACCCCCAATGGCTGATGACAGGATGGAGTTGGGCGACGATGGAATCGAGGCTGCGTGCGCGATGGTCGGCTTGAGGATCGATGGCCATGCCGCTACCTCTCCCGACGACAACCAGAGGAGGCAGGAATCACGACATGAGCAAGCCAAGAAGTTAGCCAGGGTCGTCTTGAAAGCAGCTAGCGAGCGCCAGTGGGCGATATTGCGGGCTCGGCGCAGAGTGCGCCAGATGCTGCGGGCGGCGGAGCAGGAACCACAACACCGCAAGGACAACTGTGTCAGTGGCCGCCGCACGAGGTGCAGGCTTATGCCCCAGATGGAGGAGGAGGCAGCTTCGGACGCCGTGGGAGGACAAGCGGCTGTTGCTACAGAATTGGCAATGGTCAGGGTCTCGTCGGCCGCCGTCGTTGAGGCTGACCCTTCCTCAGTCGATCAAGGTGTAGGTCATCGACTTGGCGACCTCCTGTCCTCCTTAGCCAAGGAACGACACGATATCGATGGACGATGGCATCTGTGTGTGCTGGGTCTGCGTTAGGAGCAGTAGCACTTTTGTGCGCGCAGTTCATATGTATTATATTGTTGTAAAATTAATAGCGAGCTAATGTTTTGTAAATTACTTCGCCAACTATGCACTGTACCAATTTGAGCATGTAAATGCTCGATTGAATTGCTAATGCCTGATTTGTGCTTGCACTGTGGACACTACGGTTGCGTTCGTCGGCGGTAGCCGACTGCGACAGGCGCTTGTCGAGCTCGATGATTTGGTCGGGCCGAGGTCGAGAACGAGCAAGTATACAACAATGCGAATGAGGAAGAAGGGGGAGAGGGTCGGGGACTCGCGGTAGAGGGTCCTGATAGGAAACGGTTCGTAAACATGAACTGTGTGTGATTACTGCCATTGAAGAATTTAGTGCATGCACGAACTAAAATCCCAACTAAAGTACACGGGTGTGACGGGAGAAGTTTGGATTGCCGTTCGATCGCGGTGCATCCTACGGTGTGCATGCGCGATCCGTGTGGCTGGTGTTCTGGCCAATCAGAACACACCGCAGAATGGGATGAACGCACACGGCATTCGCAAAGTAACTAATTGCCCAAACAAATCACAAAGTTTCAAGGGAAACCCATATTTCCTTGGTCGTTTCTCCATTATTATTTTTCTACTATCAACATACCCACTAGAATGCAACGTGTCCAAAATTCACTTTCTTTCAGGCTCGTTTACCATATTTAGTCTTTTTTGTGTACTTTTCTAGGCATTAACTGCTTATAATTCAAGTTCGAACGTTTTATACATGAAAAGGTGTTCAAAACATGTTATATCGTGTGGTGCCCACGCATGACCTCAATATGATTTGGTCGAAAATTGAGGAGGTATGGATAATGTCGTGATAGACTATTCATAAACCGGACCATCACCTATGGAGTTTCATGATTCGGGGAGCGAAAATCGCCATGTTTTCAAGGGGAACCCATATTTTTCCTTGGTCCTTTCAACTAGATTTGTATTATACGATCAACATACCCACTAGAATGCACCATGTCCAGATTTCACAATTTCCACGCTCATTTTTCGTATTTGGTCCCTTTGTGTACTCTCTAGGTTATTTGTGTTTATAATTCAGGTTAAAACGTCCTGTACATGAAAAGGCGTTAAAAAAAGACTCGAAAATTCGTAATTGTGTCGTTGGATAAGTTTTCATGTATTTTATAGGAAACTAATACAATTTTAGAGGATATGTGTGGGGAGAGGCAACCAGAGATGTGTCGTTTATTTGTTTTGGAACTATAGGAAAAATGGAAAACATGCCTGAAGCACATGTTATCTCGTGTGGTGCCCGGGCATGACCTCAATATGATTCGGTACAAAATTGAGGAGGTATGGATAATGTCGTGATAGACACTCTTCATAAACCGGACCATCACCTATGGAGTTTCATGGTTCGGGGAGCGAAAATCGCCATGTTTTCAAGGGGAACCCATACTTTTTCCTTGGTCCTTTCAACTAGATTTATTTTATACGATCAACATACGCACTAGAATGCATCAGGTCCAAATTTCACAATTTTCAGGCCCGTTTATCGTATTTGGTCCCATTTTATGTACTTTGTAGGTCATGTGTGCTTATAATTCAGGTTAGAACATTTTGCACATGAAAATGCGTTAAAAAAGGACTAGAAAATTCGTAATTGTGCCGTTGAATAAGTTTTCATGTATTCAATAGGAAACTAATATAGTTTTTAAGAATATATATGGGTGGGAAGAGGCAACCATAGATGTGTCGTTTATTTATATTGTAACTCTAGAAAAATCTAAAACATGCTTGAAGAACATGTTATCTCGTGTGGTTCTCGGGCATGACCTCAATATGATTCGGTAAAATTTTAACGAGGTATGGATAATGTCGTGATAGACACTCTTCATAAACCGGACCATCACCTATGGAGTTTCATGGTTCGGTAGCAAAAATCGCCATGTTTTCAAGGGGAACCCATATTTTTCCTTGGTCCTTTCAACTAGATTTATTTTATATGATCAACATGCCCACTAGAATGCACCATGTCCAAATTTCACAATAATCATGCTCGTTCATCGTATTTGGTCCCTTTTGTGTACTTTCTATGTCATGTGTGCTTATAATTCAGGTTAGAATGTTCTGTACATGAAAATGCATTCAAAAAGGACTCGAAAATTCGTAATTGTGTCGTTGGATAAGTTTTCATGTATTTTATAGGAAACTAATACAATTTTAAAGCATATGTGTGGGAAGAGGCAACCAGAGATGTGTCCTTTATTTATTTTGTATCTCTAGAAAAATGGAAAATATGCTTCAAGAACATGTTATCTCGTGTGGTGCCCGGGCATGACCACAATATGATTCGGTAAAAAATTGAGGAGGTATGGATAATGTCGTGATAGACACTCTTCATAAACCGGACCATCACCTATGGAGTTTCATGGGTCCGGGAACGAAACTCGCCATGTTTTCAAGGGGAACCCATATTTTCTTGGTCATTTCAACTTGATTTATTTTCTACGATCAACATACCCACTAGAATGCACCATGTCCAAATTTCACAATTTTCAGGCTCGTTTATCGTATTTAGTCCCTTTTTGTGTATTTTCTAGGTCTTTTATGCTTTTAATACATCTTTAATGGCAAACGTTTTCTTACAACAAACCGTTTGCAAAGCGTCCGATGGCACGAGAGAGAGAGAAGACTTGAAATTTTTCCGACGCGGGATCACCCATTTTCTCTTTTATCGCACACGGCTATTTGATGCACTTTTTATGTGTTGCGTGTCCCCCCCCCCCCCATAAGGTTCGAGTTTCGCCACCAAATTTTCAATAGGCGCGTGATTTAAGTAGTTATTCCTCCCACCCCATATCAACCCATAACATTTGCCCCCTATCCCCACCGCCCCCCTCTCCCCCCCGCTCTAACTGCAGCCCAAACCGCCGCCGCCTCCGCCGCCGCAACCAAATCTATGTTCTGCACCAGTCTCGCTCGTCAATCTAGTGAGGTAACCTCCGATCTCCATCTCCGCCCCGGCCCGATAGCTCAGATGGAGCATGTGAACCACCCTCACACCTCCACATCCCCACCCCCTATCACCGAGCATCCCCGCGTAAGCTCAACCGCATATCACGCGGAGGTCGAGGAGCTGGTCATGGCGGTCGATGACGCGGTGAACTCTATGCATGCCAACCCGGAGGAACACCTCGTCGCCGACGCCGCCAACGTGGTGCCGGCTCTGGCCTTGATGAAATCCCCAAGCAACTACCCCCCGGGACCTACCAAGTATGAATTGTCCAGTTCATTTTTATGAATACCAGTATATCAATGTTTAACCGTGTCAATTTCAGTTTCGACGGTACACGTTTAGATTGCCATGTTAGGTTTCCGTTGTTCATTTCAGTTATGCGCAGTGTGTTGTTCAAGTATGAATTGTCCAGTTCAATTTTACAAATACTATTGGGGATATAACCCCGTGGTAAGACCCGCCCAGGAGGGGCCGGGTCATACCTGGTGGCTCATAGCCAAGACTTATAAGGTGGGCCGTAAAGATGAAGGCCAGGCCGCGTGGCGGCTTACCAGATGGGTTAAGATGAAGGCCCAGAGACAGAAGAGGGTGTGAAGACCCGGGCGGTTAAGCCGCCCGAAGACGACTTGCCCAAGATGGTAAGGCGGCTTAGAGACAGAATTGAATACGTTGTGTGAGTCGGTTTGAGACTCATGTAACCCAGGGCCTTAACCTCCTATATAAAGGCGAGACCCTGGGGCGGCTTAGACAGAAACCAACAAGTCGAGAACTAGGTCAAGCGAATCCGCTCCCTTGTAATCGATACTCCAATCAATACAACACAAGCAGGACGTAGGCTTTTACCTCTTCTTGAGGGGCCGAACCTGGGTAAACTCGCGTCCCTCATCTCGACCAACCCCTTTGAATCCACCGCCTTAGCGATGGCCTCGAACCTAAGTCTTCGGACATCTGCCGTGACAAAACCACGACAGTTGGCGCCCACCGTGGGACATCTTCGGTGGTGTTGAGTTTTCAAAGGGCTCTCTTCCAGGGATCGAGGGGTACGCTGTTGGCAGGATGACCAAGAGTCGCCGCGGCCGGCTCTACATTGACGACGCCGGCTGGGGCCCCGAGGCCGACTAGATTGAGTACGGTTTCTGGGTCCCCTTCGGCGGAACCCACGTCTTCATCGGTAAGATCGGCGGATCTGAACCCGGGCCGGACATCTGCATCGACATCGTCGAGCCGGCCCGGCGCGATCAACCCGCCCGATGCGTGCAACCCGCCCGTGCTGACCCGGGCAGGAAGCATGTCTTCGTCGGCTTCACCCAGGGCATGGAGCTTGAAGGCTCTATGTCACGGGAAGAAACTCTCATCTGTTCAGAGGATGGGTCCTCGAGTGGAGAGACGGAATCAATCTATTAGCTTCACAACGGTGGGCTCGGGGGCTACGTCGAGCCTTACCCCGAGTCGGAGTACCATGAGCCGGAGGAATATGAGCCGCCGAACCGCGCTGCCGTCTTCATGGCAGGTACAGCGGCGACTCCTGGCAGCTCAGCCGCCGGTGCGACTAGGGCTGGGGCAGGCAGGCCGCTGGCTCAGGTTCTTCTGGATCTGATGAATGAGCTTACAACCCTGATGGCGACTGAGGTCACTGCTGAAAACCAAGCGGCCCATAATGCGGAGATCGCAAGGTTGAAGAACCAGATGACCGGAGTCCAACAGGAGATCAATGCACTGAAGGCTCAGATGGATGCTGAGGCAGAGCGCCTTAGGACGGATGCTTTCCGTTTTGAGTTAGAGCGGCAGTCTGCAGCGGCGGTTCAGCGGATGAGGAATCAATCCCGCTTGCCAGATCAGTATGAAGCCAGAAATCTTTTCAACACGCCAGGGACGGGACGGAACATACCTTTGACCATAACCCGGACGGCGGAAGTACGTGGAAGCCGGGCGGCGGTTCAGCATCAGCAGCTTAACCCGCCCCGACGGAACCAGACCCCACCCGTGTCTTTCCCAACGCCGGCGGGTCATTATTCTAACCCGGCAGAAAACATGGTGGCAGCGGCAACCAAGCTTGGTACAATCCCCATCCCCGACGAGGCGCCCTTCGCAGAGGAGGTGCGGAACGCTATTGGATACCTCCAGACGGCGGTGGCCCAGCAGGAGAAGTATACTTACAGCCGGAGCCGCGTAAACTCAACCCCCATCCCCAGTCGCAGCTACAGTCGGCGTTATGAGTCGCCGGCAGTTTCTAGCAGTGATCGACACTGGAACCCACCGCGAGATGATCGGGCGGCTCTGGATGCTCAGGCACTGGTGGATCGAGCAAGAGCACAGCGAGAGGCGGCGGCTCTGGCGGCGGCGGCGGCTCACCAGGAACCCACAGTTGCACCTTCCATCTCAGTGGGAGCAGGAGTAACCTCCAGGGCTGTGGGAGTGCTGTGTTTATCGCCGGCTCTACGGAACGAGCGTCTGCCGAAGGATTTCAAAGGTCCTCGCAAGGTACCCAATTATACTGCTGACCTACCTCCAGAGGCTTGGATCGAAAGCTATGAGCTGGCCATGGAGATGTTAGACGTCAGTGATGCAGTATGTGCCAAATATTTCATTATGATGCTGGAAGGGCCGGCTCGCACGTGGTTGAAGGGCTTGCCACCCAACACCATTAATTCCTGGGCCGAGTTGAAGGCGAAATTCATCAAAACTTTCCAAGGGACGTGCAAGCAGCCCATGACGATTGTGGATTTGGACCATTGTGTGCAGCGCGAGGACGAGTCGGCTCATCATTGGGTCTGGCGGGTTTCAACCATCATCCACTCGTCTTAGCAGATTACGGCAGCTCAAGCGGTGTTGATTCTGGAGAAGAATTGCCACTTTACGCCCTTGAAGCAGAAGCTTGGCCGACTCAAACGCTCATGTCAAGACATGGGGGAGCTCATGGTGGCTCTCACCAAATATGCAGACTCTGACAACACGAAAGACCCAGGCTCTGATGACGAGAAATCAGGTCAGGGGAAGAAAGGTAACAATGGCAAGGGTCAGCAACAAAACGCGGCTGGGAACAGCAATCCGGGTAAGCGGAAGAACCCGGACGGCGGGTCAGAACTGGTGGCGAATACCAGCGCAGGGAACAATCGTGCTAAGGGCAATGGGAACTTCAGGCAGCCCTTTAACAAGGGTAAAACTCCTTTCAACTTGGAAGAGATGCTCAATAAACCTTGTCCGGAGCACAACCAGCCTGATAAGCCGGCAGGACACACCTAGAAGGATTGCAGCATTATGCGGCAGTTCCGGGATTACAGCCTTCGACAGCATCACAATAATGGTAATGGTCCATCAGGCGGCTCAGGGCCGGGCGGATCAAGAGCCGGCTTTGGTGCTGGCGTCTTAGGATCCGGTTACCAGGGTCAAGGCAATCAAGGAGGTCATGATCAGCAATCTGGCGGTGGGGGCCAACAGCAGAATAACCAATCGGGGTACCAGAGTAACCCGAAGCAGCTCAGCGGGGGTCAGTATCATGTTTTTACAACCTGCCTTGACAAGCGAGACCAGAAGGTGCGCAAGCGGGCGGTTAATGCGGTCATGCCGGCTCTCCCGCGGTATTTGAAGTGGTCTGAGTATGACATAACTTGGAGCAGGGAGGATCACCCGCCGCGGGTTGATAACCCGGGGCAGCTGGCTTTGGTAGTTGCCCCCCAAGTTGGAGGATATGTGTTCACAAAGGTACTTATGGATGGTGGCAGCAGCATCAACATCCTGTATTATGACACTTTCCGCCGGATGGGTTTGCTTGACAAGGATCTTAAGCCTTCTTCAACAGTTTTTCACGGTGTGGTGCCTGGCAAGTCGGCTTATCCAGTGGGAAAGATTTCTTTGGAAGTTGCTTTTGGTGATGAATTCAACTACAGGCTGGAGTCTTTGTGGTTTGAAGTGGTCAAAATCAAGAGCCCATATCACGCTCTATTTGGACGGCCGGCTTATGCCAAGTTCATGGCTAGGCCTTGCTATGTGTACTTGCAACTCAAGATGCCCGGGTTGAATGGGACAATTACTGTGTATGGTGATTGGAAGACGGCTCTTGAGTGTGAGGAAGGAGACGCAGCTTACGTAGAGTCAAGTTGTGCAGAGGCAGAGCTCAAGTTCTATAAGGAGAATGTTGACCCGGAGGACATGACTCCACTCAAGAAGCCTACCACGGAATCTGAGCCGCCCCTCAAGTTTGCGGCGGATGATACCAAGCTGGTGGATTTTACTCCGGGTGACTCATCACAGCAGTTCACTATTGGTACTAACATGGACCCCGCATAGGAAAGCGCGCTCATCGAATTCATCCGTGAGAATGGGGACATCTTTGCATGGAAGCCGTCTGACATGCCGGGTGTACCGAGAGAATTCGCTGAGCACCACCTTAATGTGGATCCTAAGTTCAAGCCGATCAAGCAGTTCCTTCGCCGTTTCAATAAGGAGCGGCGTAAAGCTATTGGAGAAGAGGTGGCCCGGCTCTTAACAGCAGGGTTCATCGTGGAGGTTTTTCACCCGGAGTGGTTAGCTAACCCGGTGCTAGTGCTTAAGAAGAACGACACGTGGCGCATGTGTGTGGATTACACAGATCTCAACAAGGCCTGTCCAGTTGATCCGTTTGCTCTCCCCCATATCGACCAGATTATTGATGCAACAGTGGGTTGTGAGAGTTTATGTTTCCTAGACGCTTATTCAGGTTATCACCAGATCAAGATGGCAGTCAAAGACCAAGAGAAGACGGCTTTCATTACGCCTTTTGGTGCTTTCTGCTATGTGTCTATGCCTTTTGGGCTCAAGAGTGCCCAGGCGACTTACCAGCATTGTGTGCAGAACTGTCTTCATAGTCAAATTGGGCGCAACGTTCATGCTTATGTGGATGATATTGTGGTCAAGTCAAGAAAGAAGGAGACTCTACTTGACGACCTGAAGGAAACGTTCGATAATCTACGGATCAACAAGATGATGCTTAACCCGGCTAAGTGTGTCTTTGGGGTTCTTGTAGGCAAGCTTCTGGGATTTCTAGTCTCTGAGCGTGGCATTGAAGCTAATCCGGACAAGATAAAGGCTATCACCTCCCTGTCTGAGCCGGCGTGCATCAACGACGTTCAGCGCCTGGCGGGTCGAGTCTTCACGTTAAGCCGATTCATAAGCCGCCTGGGTGAGAAAGCTATTCCTCTATATCAGATGATGAAGAAGACGGACAATTTTGTCTGGAGTAAGGCGGCGGGTGAAGCGTTCGAGGTGCTCAAGAAGCAGCTGGCTGAGCCGCCGGTCTTGGCCGCTCCGGCTGAGAAGGAACCTTTACTCCTCTATGTGGCGGCTAACAACAGGGCAGTCAGTGCCGCGATTGTTGTGGAGCGTAAGGAAGCAGGGAAAGAATACCCGGTTCAGAGGCCGGTTTACTACGTCAGTGATGTCTTGATAGAGTCAAAGCAAAGGTACCCACATTGGCAGAAGCTGATATATGGGGTGTTCATGGCGAATCGTAAGTTGAAGCACTACTTCCTGGGACACCAGATTACTGTGGTTAGTTCTGCCCCGTTGGGTGACATAATTCAAAACAGAGAAGCCACTGGCAGGATTGCAAAGTGGGCGTTGGAGCTTGGGCCTCTAAATCTCAAATATGTGCCCCGCACGGCTGTCAAGTCTCAAGCCTTGGTGGACTTTATAAACGACTGGACAAAGTGTCAGTTGCCCGAGGAGAAGCCGTATAACACATATTGGACAATTCACTTTGATGGATCCAGGCAATTGGAAGGATCAGGGGCTGGAGTTGTCTTAACTTCCCCTAGAGGTGACAAGTTTTGTTATGTGTTACGGTTGATGTTTCCCTGTAATAACAATGCAGCTGAGTATGAGGCCTTACTTCATGGCCTCTGGGTGGCTAAGGAGATGAACCTGAGCCGGGTTAGATGTCTTGGCGACTCAGACCTCGTAGCTCAGCAAGTTTCAGGTACGTGGGACTCCAAAGACCCACGGATGGAGGCTTACCGTCAGGCGGTGGACATCATTGCTGGTCACTTCAAGGGTTATCAAGTAGATCATATTGACCGTCGCAAGAACGAGGCGGCTGACGCATTGTCAAGGTTGGGCTCTCAGCGTAAGCCGGTGCCGCCTAACGTTTTCTTGGATGTGTTATATCACCCGTCAGTTAAGCTACCTTCGGAAGAGGATCTGGCTATACCTGACCCGGAGGGGCAGCTGGTGGCGGCTCTGCATGCTATCCTTGATTGGACGTTGCCTTAGCTAGCATACATGACTCGCGGCGAGTTACCCGAGGACGAGACCTTGGCGAGACAAATCATCAGGCAGTCCAAGTCCATGACTATCATTAATGACGAGTTACACAAGTGCAGTGTTACTGGTGTTTTCCAGCATTGTGTTTCACCTGAAGAAGGTAAAGAAATCTTAAATGAGATTCACGATGGAGATTGTGGTCATCACGCCGGCTCAAAATCTCTGGTGGCCAAGGCTTTTCGGCATGGTTTCTTCTGGCTGATGGCTCATAAGGACGCAGAAGTTTGGACGACGTGCTCATGTGCCGGCTCAGGAGTTGCGAATGATTCCAATTACCTGGTCGTTTGTGGTCTGGGGGCTTGATATGGTCAGGCCCTTCAAAAGATCTAAAGACAAGAAGACCCACCTTTTGGTGGTGGTGGATAAGTTTACCAAGTGGGTGGAGGCTGAGCCGGCCGGCAAGTGTGACACGGCTATGGCGGTTCAGTTTGTCCAAAAATTGATCTACCGCTTTGGTTACCCTCATAGTATCATCATAGACAATGGCACAAACCTATCCAAGGGGGCTATGCAGGCGTTCTGTGAAAGCGAGCACATCCGGCTTGACGTGTTTGCTGTGGCTCATCCACGGTCCAATGGTCAGGCGGAGCGAGCTAACCAGGAAATCTTGAGAGGTATCAAACCCCGGCTTATGGTTCCTCTGCAGCGAACGCCGGGTTGTTGGGTGGAAGAGTTGCCATCAGTTTTATGGAGCATCAGAACTACCCCCCAACAGGTCAACAGGCTATACGCTTTTCTTCATGGTTTATGGCGCAGAAGCCGTGTTACCAAGTGATATACGTCATGACTCGCCGCGGGTGGCGGCTTACATGGAGACAGACAACGAGACAGCGCGCCAGGATGCGTTAGATGCCTTGGATGAAGAGCGTGATCTGGCGGTGGCTCGATCGGCGATTTATCAACAAGACCTACGCCGCTATCATAGCCGCAGGGTTAAGACCCGGACGTTTCAAGAAGGCGACTTGGTGTTGCGTCTAATTCAAGATCAGACGGATGCGCACAAGCTATCTCCTCCATGGGAAGGACCTTTTGTGGTTACCAGAAACCTCAACAATGGGTCATACTATCTCATTGACGTATGAGACGAATCACATACTTCTGGGCAGGAGACCCACCGGCCGTGGAATATCGCTCATCTGCGACCTTACTATACTTGAGTCATCGAATCCCCCCATTGTACATCATCATTGTATATATCACTTATATATATAATAAAGCTGGCATCCCTGCAAGCCGGGGCCTCTGCCGTTTTACGTATCTCAGATTGTGCAAAGTGGATACAACTATCAGGTCATTTGGGGGCTTCCAACCCGCCGGGTTTAGCTTACACACCCTCTTGATCGGCTCTTCAGCCACTGTAAGGCCGGGTTATATACCCAAAAAGTTGACTCCGTCAACAAGGTCATTTGGGGGGCTTCCAACCCGTCGGATTTAGCTTACACACCCTCTTGATCGGCTCTTCAGCCATTGCAAGTTGGAGTTAAACCTGCCTGTAAGCTGCTGCTGCTCCGCCAGGTGACCCGCCGAACTCTTACCAGTTAATCTCGACTAGAGACCCTGAGCTGTTCAAACATATTTGACAGTCACTCTCGCTAGAGACCTTGTACTGGTCAAGGTTAAACCGGCGGCTCTCGTCACGTGAGGGCCGGCTTACGGAAAGCGAGGATAAACTCACCCATCTGCTGCCGACTCTCCTCTATGTGGCCCATTCATACTCTTAAAACAGTTACTCTTTTAAAGACCCTGCACTGTTTAAGGTTCAAAAGACGGATTTATGTCATGTGAGAGGTGGCTTATGGGCCCTAAGGGTACTCATGCCCTGCTGCGTCTCTCTCTGGTTCGTTGCGCTTTTATCAGTTAATCTCGCCTAGAGACCCTGAGCCATTCAAAGGAATTGACGCTCAATCTCGCTAGAGACCCTGTACTGTTAAGAGTTCAAGTAGCGAGTCCACCCAGAAGAACCGGCATATGAGTTTTTGAAAAGAAAGGCAAAGTCATGAAAGACTTAACATCTCCGGGTTGTGCTTTTTCAAGCTGCCCTCGCAGCAATACAGAATACTGTTTTGTTTGTTTTGCAGGGGTTATCTCCTAAGATGAGCTGCCGTGAAAAACTGATATTATGAGCAGAGCACAAGACAGATAAACATGCATCAAAGTTGTGCAAAGTTTCTATGTGCACGATGGCATGGCTCAGACAATCAGGTTTTTCTAAAGCCTATTACAAAGCTCTCCAGAGAGCCAAAAATACCACGGACTTAAAAGTTTTTGTACACTGCTGGTGATGGTGGGTCAAGAAGCCGGGTTAAAAGTTTCCTAGGCAAATGATCAGCTTGATGGCGGGTCATCCTGTGCCGGGTCTTCGACCTCTTCGATCTGAAGATTGTCCACATCCCAGTTGCAGTTTGTTAGAGCTTCAAACTGAGCCTCGTCAAAGAGGGGAGACGGGTCAATCTCAGGAGCAAAGAGGTGCTTACGGCGGGCAGGAGTCAAATCTCTGGCTTCAAAAGTTGGGCCACGCACTCTTTTGCTGACCTCGCTATAAGCCGCCTGGTATGTTGACAGATCAATTTCATCAACCAGTGTTGATGCGAGTACTCTGGAGGCCTTCATGCACTTGGCATAGTCAGCTTCTGTGAAATCTGAGCCGCCGTCTTTCTTCGACGGGAAGCCGTCCATCATTTCTCCTGCTGACAGTTCAGGGGCAAAGGCCAGAGACCGGCTTAGCGCAGCCATTGCTCCCTTCCTGGCGGCTGATCGTTTGAGTTTCTCAATCTGTTTGGGCAGAGTGGATAAGAGTTCTATCACTCCCTTCATATATTTGGGGATGCTTTTTTCAGTCAACATCGCTTTGATGGTGCAAAGGGTCCCGCAGTATAGCTGTTCTGCCAAGGAATATACTGCCTTTAGCTTCAACAAGCTGTCTGAAGACAGTTGGCGGCTTCTTTGATCTGCAAGGAAAGATTTGGTGGTATAAGCCGCCCGCACAGTTTTTTCAAACATGGCAAGGAAATTTGCTAAGGTATACAGGGCTTACCAAAGATAGCAGAGGTCATCCTCGAGATATGGCGCTTGAGGGTTTGTAGCTCATCTGACACAAGCTTGAGTTGTTGGTCAGCATCGTCTGCGCGCTTGGTCAGGGCGGCTTGCTCAGCTTCAGTAGTCTTCTTGAAGGCATCAAAGTCAGCCTAAACTTTCTCAAGCTCCTTCACGGCAACCCGCCATTTTTCTTCCACCTCAGACCAGGCGGTTTGTTGCGAAGCAAGGTTTTCCTTTAAGCCGGTCAGATCAGACTCAGCCGCCTCCAAAGCTTCATGTATTATACAAAAACAAAACAAAACATGTCAGGAGGTCTAAGTCGCCAGGACGAGATGTTAGAGCTGTTATGACAAGTCTCAAGCAGATTGTTAGCAATATACTTGACACTTGGGGGCTAATGTCTGTGTTTACTCTCCAAGTCTACAATGAAGTTCTGGCTCATCTTCGTAAAGATAAGCCAGCACTTGGGGGCTACATGGCGCTCTCCAAGTCTACAATGAAGTTCCGGCTCATCTTCGTCAAGATAAGCCGCCACTTGGGGGCTACACACGGCGCTTTCCAAGTCTACAGTGAAGTTCCGGCTCATCATTTTCATACTGACCCGGACTTGGGGGCTACCATTGATCAAATCTTCAAATTGAGTATCGGCTTACTATTTATACTAATTTGATACTTGGGGGCTACAGGCCAAGCTATTTGGAGTATGATATAGATTGGAAGACCCGGTCTACCATTTACAATGTTAAACCAGCTCTTGGGGGCTACATAAGGATATAAGGAAAGCAGGAGTACCTCATATTTTTTCTTCATCAAGCCAACAAGTTTGAGCTCCATGTTCCGGCTTGTCGACACGCGGTTCAGATAACCGGCATGTAATTCATCGGCAGTCAGCTTCTCCAACACAGGAAATTCAAACTCAAACTTCTCAGGCGAGGAAGCTTCAGCCTTGCTGGTATGTCTTGTCAGTACATGTGGCTCGGGAGATCGATGACCCGTCCCAGTAATGACAACGTCTGGAAGAACTGTGTCTTCGATGGCTGTTGAAGAGCTGGGCGGTTTAGGATCATCCCTTGAAGGACTTTCAGTTGCCATATCATGGTCAGCCGGCTCAGAGGGCTGATGAGTATCTTCAGGTGCGTCTTTCACAAATTCAGTGGGCTCCGCATGAGTTGCAGGGGAGTCCGGCTTAGCAATTTCCGATTCTTGAGTGGTAGGGGCAGTGGTAGACCTGCCGGTTTTCCTTCGTTTGGCTTGAGCTCTGCAAAACAGAAGAATTATTGTATAAATAACAAGGACGATAGAAAGAGATGATGCAGATACAAAGGTACGCACTCCGGGTTAATCTTCAGAGGAGGCAGCTTAGTCGTAGTGGAATCACCGGACGAAGGGGGCGTTTCCTGAAAGCAATTAAGACAATACAAAGCAGAGTAAGGTTACAATGCAAGATTGTTAATATTGACCTTAGTTAAAAGAGTACCTCAGCTGGCCGTTTACGCGGAGCCGGAGAATTCGATAACCCGGCCACAAGATCTTCAGAGCCAGCACTCCGGGTCTGACGTCGGGAGTTGTGTTGTTGCTTTTTCAAAAGGAAATTGGGGTCTAAATAAGCAAGAGGATGAGAGAATGGGACTTTTCGTACGACCCGCCGTATTTTCTCTGGTGGAATATTTTCTGAGTCAGAAGAGATGTAAGTTACCTCAGGAGCGTCTGCATGGCTCGTTTCCGTTTCCTCCTGTGAATAATTGTTGTCAATAAGTTGCATAAAGAGATGGCCAAGGGAGTCAAGTTCTACCTCTGAGTCGTCAAGCGCAGGCGGTTCCTGAGCGACAGTCTTCTTCTTCTGGACGCGGGTGTTAGCCACCTTAGGCTTCCTCACAGGAGGATTATACTTCTTCTTCCAGAAAGAAGAGCCGGCCTGTACATAAGCCGCCAAAAAAGATTAGAAGGAGCAAGACAAAAAGAAAAAACAAGTTTGACCAATTTGGTGGAAGAGGGGTTCTCTTACAGCTGGAGCTGGGTTCTTGACACAGAACGGTTTCAGCCCAACTTTGTTGCAAGCAGCTTGTTTTTCGCCAAGAAGTCCTTTGACGGAGGAGTTGATATCTTGTTCTGTTAGAGGGGTGGTGCTGAAGCAGAGAGTGTCATTGGGTTCACCCGTGAATTGGTGCATGAGTCGGTCACGCCGACTCAGTGGCAAGATCTTCCAGCTAACCTAGCAGCGGGTTAAGTCGACGCCAGTCAAACCATTGGCCATCAAGGCCCTGATCTTCGCAAAAGCCAGAGCATACTTTGCTCGCTCTGCGGCAGACATCCGATCTGGGAGTTCTCCAGTGTTGCAAAGCCGGGTAGGACGGTAACCCGGCAGTGGATTCTCTCCTTCAGGAGAAGTGTCCTTGCAGTAGAACCAAGTTTTGTTCCAATCCTTGGGGTGACTTGGCAAGATAGCTATTGGGTAGGGCAAATCTCTCCGTCTTTGGATGGAAACGCTGCCAAGCTCCAAACTTGGTCCAGCCGCCACTTCAGTTTGGCGGTTGACATAATGGTAGTCACGGAAGAGGTCAACAGACGGCTCTTCTTGCAGGTAAACCTCACATAAGACTTGAAACTGACACATGTTGGTGACAGGATTTGGGCCTATATCTTGAGGGTGAAGCTTGAAGAAATGAAGAACGTCTCGGAATTTTTTTGACCCGGGCGGGTTGAATCCACGAAGGAGGTGATCAGTGAACACAACAACTTCTCCCTCCTTAGGTTTAGGTCTTGGTTCTGGCCCTGGAGCCCGTCAGTGTATAACATTCTGAGCCGGCAGGATACCCGATTCTACGAATTCAAGTTAGAGTTGTTCGGTGACTCCGGAGCTGACCCAATCGCAAGATGAGGGAGCTCTCGACATGATGGCGGGTCACAATGCGAAAAAGGCGCACAGTATGGCGGCTTAGAAAAATATATTAACTACTTAAGGCAGTTGTGGTCAGTATAATGGTAAGGAGTTAAGCCGCCGAAGTATTTATCAGAGAGCCGCCAATATAATGGCGGGTTAGGTGGACAAGGTGACGCTGGAAAAAACGGGCTAAGTGCGGATAAACAGGTTTCACATACTGCCATACAGCTGAAAGATCTACGGGCAGAGATAAAATGAAAAATATTCATGACCTAAAAATAGCAGTAGAAGAACAGGCGGACAGCACGCGGTGGAGATCGCTATGCAGATCCAAAGCAAGTGGGCATTGGCATTAAAAGGATGAACGCAGCGGATGGACGATATTATGGGATGCAAAGTGATGCTTGGTGGTCTATACTATGAACACTGATGAGCAATGATGAACACAAAGAACCCGATGAAGTCGGGAGATCTTAATGGGGACGATTGCAGATTCAACAAGGGCTGAAAGGGATACCTTGCGGATGCGGACGGGCCGGCGAAAATCTGGTCCGATTCAGGTTGATGCAGCGGCCAGCGATGGGAACGACGGCGAGGTCCTGTCAAGCGCGGCGGAGCTCCGGAGGTTCGGCTGACTGAGGGAGGAAGAAGGCAGAGGTGGCGGAGAAAGGAAAGAAGGGACCACGTGTCCCTATTTATGAGATGGGATGGCAACAATGCGCGCGAAAATTGAGGAGACACAGTGATGATTGACCGAGGCGGACGCCTCGATTTTTGGGCCAACCCTTCAATGAGAGGATCCGTTGCAAACGTCACAGAATCTTTTTGGAATATTCGATATGACGTCATGGCGGGTTATAAGTTTTCTTTTTCAGGTGATAGAAATGTGAGACTCGCCGCCAAGTGAGTTTGAAGATTGACATGAGCAGGCTCATATCAACCTGGGGCCTAATGTTGGGGATATAACCCTGTGGTAAGACCCGCCCAGGAGGGGCCGGGTCATACCTGGCGGCTCATAGCCAAGACTTATAAGGTGGTCCGTAAAGATGAAGGCCAGGCCACGTGGCGGCTTACCAGACGGGTTAAGATGAAGGCCCAGAGACAGAAGACGGTGTGAAGACCCGGGCGGTTAAGCCGCCCGGAGACGGCTTGCCCAAGATGGCAAGGAGGCTTAGAGACATGATTGAATACGTTGTGTGAGTCAGTTTGAGACTCGTGTAACCCAGGGCCTTGACCTCCTATATAAAGGCGAGACCCTGGGGCGGCTTAGACAGAAACCAACAAGTCGAGAACTAGGTCAAGCGAATCTGCTCCCTTGTAATCGATACTCCAATCAATACAATACAAGCAGGACGTAGGCTTTTACCTCTTCTTGAGGGGCCGAACCTGGGTAAACTCGTGTCCCTCATCTCGACCAACCCCTTTGAATCCACCGCCTTAGCGATGGCCTCGAACCTAAGTCTTCGGACATCTGCCATGACAAAACCACGAACAATACCAGTTACAAACTTACAATGCCTATGCTAGGTTGCTGTTAAGCCTGCTGTAGTGAACAGTTATATCCATTATTTACGTTGTCCATTCGGTACCGTGCTACTCTTCGCAAAGAAGATATCACTGGAGATGATGTCCATGAATTACCATTATATATTTTTGGTGCATGTTAACCCTGTTGTAGTTGGCATGCCTTTCCTTGTACCTACGCAGTTCCATAATGCACGACGATGTCGTTTACCATCGAGGTTAGTCACATCCCAATATCTTATAGTACTTTACATCATTTGTTCAGTTGCAGTTTAGCTTCTAACATTTACTTGTTGCTTGTAGGTACATATGTTAGCGGTACTGATCCACGCTTTGACCAGCAGGAACACCTAGCCACCGACTTTGTGCGGGCTCTGGCCAAGTTGAAGTAACCCAGCAACTACCCCTCGGGATTTACCAAGTATGAACAGGCTCGTGATGTTTAAATGTGTCAATTTCTGTATCACGGGTACTAGTTTTAATGACTATGTAAGGTTGTCTGAACTCTAAAGTTAACACATCCAGTTTAATTTCACCAATACCTGTCCCTTTGTTACTGCGCTACTCCTCACAATGAAAATATCACCGGAGATATTTTCATTTAGTTAACATTTGCTATTTTTCGTGGATGTTAACCCTGTTGTATTTAACACGCCTTTCTATGTGCTTATGTAGGGCTACGATGCGCGATGCTGTTGTTTACAGTCGAGGTTAGTCACCTCCCATTTTCTTAAAATATTTTACATCATCTGTGCAATTGCAGCTTATGTTCTAACATTGATTTGTTGCTTGTAGGTACATAAATCAGCGGTACTGATTCACACTTCGACCCCCTTTGCATATGGGGCAATGAGATAAACATGAACAAGCATCAAGTGAGGAAACTAAGAAAAATTGTTAGGCAGAAGAGACATCTGATTGGAATTAAACTCTTTATTTATACTTTATCCAAGACATCAGTGAGCTTTAGGATGGTAAGTAATATGTTGCCTTCTTTTCCAGCCCAGAACAAGTTACTCTATTAGACATGAATACCTGAAAGTTGTCTCTTTTCAGTGGTTTCAAAAGGAATTTACTCAAGATACCTAGCAAACTACCTGACCGATGTGGAGGCAACGAAGGTTATAGTATATAATTCATGCTACCATGTTAACGGTCTAGAAGTCTTTCTGAAGGTGGGGAAGGATGGACGGGCGATCATCACAAGGGGTTGGACAAAAGTTGTGCGCACCTTTGGCATGGAGGAGGGCACATTATGGGTATTCCGCTTCTTCAACACCATCGACGGCCAAAAGCATTTACAATTCTCTCTTCACCTTTACCGCCTCTAGTACTATATATTGTGGTTCATCATATTTAATCTTCTACCGAACTATGCAACCATGGAACATGTACTGAGCTTTTGATTTATGCATTGGCTGTTGAACCATTGTAATTTGGGTATGTATTGATGGATGTGAAATCCACATTTAATAATAAAAAATTTGAAATTTCCAATTCTAATAATAAATTAACGAAAATAAGCTATTAGGTACTAAATTACAGCGCACATAGCTAGAACGATTAAACCGTATGCGATGGTGTCATATGTCACACACGATTGTTTGAATAATAGTGTGTGTGATTACCAACTTTACAACACACGGTCGAATATTTTGTGCGTGTGGGATGTGTGCACTGTCACACATGCGTTTGCACGCCATAACTGTGTGTGCATGCCTTTAATAGCACAAACGGTTACGAACCTGCGTGCGTGTGTAATGTAGGACGATCAAGAGACGGTTGACATACGTTTCGCGTGTGCGATCCGAAAACGTATCGCACACGAATATATATGTGCCATCGTCTCGGATGTGTGCTTGACCACAAACGTAGCATCAAAGTGTGGCGTGTGGGATAGGCTACGACTTCGCATACGTTTATGTTAGGCGAATCGTCAGTAGGCACTCGCACCATCGCAGACGATGTTTCGGTGTCATGTGGGATGACCCCACCCCTATCGCCCACACATGCAAGGCGACGGTTCAGAACTACGTCGCGGAAAGGGGTTAAAAACCGTTTGTATAGCACGTAACGGTACCAGTGCACAGAGGTGGGATGTCGAGGCCACAACCCACCAAGGCGGGCCAGGGGGCCCCCGGCGCGCCCTGATGGGTTGTGCCCTCCACGGGGCCCCTCTCCACCGCCTCTGATGCCTATAAATACCCAAATATTCAGAAAACCCTAGGGGAGTCGACGAAAAACACATCCAGCCGCTGCAAGTTCTAGAGCCTCAAGATCCAATCTAACACCATCACGGAGGGGTTCATCTTCTTCATAGGTGAATCTTTGATGATGCGTGAGTAGTCCACCATAGACCAACGGGTCCGTAGGTAGTAGCTAGATGGCTTCCTCTCTCTCTTTTGATTCTCAATACAATGGTCTCTTGGAGATCTATTTGATGTAAACTTTTGTGGTGTGTTTGTTGGGATCCTTTGAATTTTGAGCTCATGATCAGTTTCTATCCATGAATATTATTTGAGTCTTCTTTGATCTTTTATATGCATGATTACTTATAGCCTCGTATTTCTTCTTTGAATCTTTGGTTTAGTTAGGCCAACAAGATCGATTTTTCTTGCCATGGGAAGAGGTGCTTTGTGATGGGTTCGATCTTGCGGTGTCCTTTCCCAGTGACAGAAGGGGCAGCAAGGCACGCATGTATCGTTGCCATTAAGGATAACAAGTTGGGGTCTATTCCTACATGAATAGATCTTGTCTACATCATGTCATCGTTCTTATTGCATTACTCCGTTTCTCCATGAACTTAATACACAAGATGCATGCTGGATAGTGGTCGATGTGTGGAGTAATAGTGGTAGATGCAGGCAGGAGTCGGTCTACTTATCTTGGATGTGATGCCTATATAATGATCATCGCCTTGGATATCGTCATGATTATTTGATCTTCTATCAATTGCCCAAAAGTAATTTGTTCACCCACCGTGTGCTATACTCATGAGAGAAGCCACTACTGAATCCTACGGCCCCCGGGTCTACTTTTCCAACATATTGCTTTCCGATCTATCTTTTTGCCTCTTTGTTTTCAGATCTACTATACCAAAAACCCAAAAATATATTGCTGCACTTTTTATTTGCCCTTTTTATTTTGTGTTCTTGAGAGATATATCTCTCCTATCTATAATCTATCTTTTTACCGTAGAGAGATTGACAACCTCTCTTACGCGTTGGGTTGCAAGTATTTGCTATTTGTGTGCAGGTGCTGCTTATTGGGTGGTGGTGATCCTCCTACTGGTTCGAAACCTTGGTTTCATAACTGAGGGAAATACTTACAGTCGTTGTGCTGCATCATCCCTTCCTCTTTGGGGAAATACCGACGCAGTCTCAAGCCACGTTAGATGCTTGCGAGGGGGTTAATCATAAGTCGGAGGTTGTTCAAGTAAGAACAGCACCCAAGCACCGGTCCACCCACAATTCAAATTATCAAAGTAGCGAACATGAATCAAACCAACATGATAAAAGTGACTAGATGAAATTCCCGTGTACCCTTAAGAACACTTTGCCTATTACTAGAGACTATTCTGGCCTGTCCTTTGCCACAAAAGGATTGGGCTACCTTGCTGCACCTTATTTACCATTACCATTACTTGCTCGTTACCAATTATCTTGCTATCAAACTATCTATTACCTACAATTTCAGTGCTTGCAGAAATTACCTTGCTGAAAACCGCTTGTCATTTCCTTCTGCTCCTCGTTGGGTTCGACACTCTTGCTTATCGAAAGGACTACGATTGATCCCCTATACTTGTGGGTCATCAAGACTCTTTTCTGGCGCCATTGCCGGGGAGTGAAGCGCTCTTGGTAAGTGGAAATTGGTAAGGAAAAAATTATACTACGTGCTGAAATTTATTGCTACTTGCTACTATGGAGAACAATCCTTTGAGGGGTTTGTTCGGGGTATCTTCACCTCGACCGGAACCACAATTAGTTGCCCCTCAACCTGCTGCACCTATTTAAAATATTTATTATGAAATTCCTTCAGGTATGGTAGAACAATTGCTTGCTAAACCTTATGCAGGAGATGGAACTGAATATCCTGATATGCACCTCTTATATGTGAACGATATTTGTGGATTATTTAAGCTTAAAGGTTTACCCAGAGATGAAGCTAAGAAGAAGTTTTTCCCTTTATCTTTGAAGGGAAAAGCATTGACATGGTATAGGCTATGTGATGATCTTGGAACATGGAACTGGAATCGATTGCAATTGGAATTCCATCAAAAGTTTTATCCCATGCATCTAGTTCATCGTGATCGGAATTATATATATAATTTTTGGCCTCGTGAAGGAGAAATCATCGCTCTAGCTTGGGGGAGGCTTAAGTCAATATTATATTCATGCCCCAATAATGATATCCCGAGAGAAGTTATTAGTCAGAATTTTTATGCTCGGCTTTCTCATAATGATCAATCCATGCTCGATACTTCTTGTGCTGGTGCTTTTATGAAGAAGACTATTGAATTCAAGTGGGATCTCTTAGAAAGAATTAAACGCAACTCTGAAGATTGGGAACTCGACGAAGGTAATGAGTCGGGTATAAAGCTTAAGTTTGGTTGTGTTAAATCTTTTATGAATACCGATGCTTTTCACAAGTTTAGCACTAAATATGGACTTGACTCTGAAATAGTAGCCTCTTTCTGTGAAGCCTTTGCTACTCATGTTGATCTCCCTAAAGAGAAATGGTTTAAATATCGTCCCCCTATTAAAGAAGAAATTAAAGAACCGGTCATAGCTAAAGATGAAACCATGATTTACAATGCTGATCCAGTTGTGCCTGCCGCTTATATTGAAAAACCGCCTTTCCCTGTTAGGATAAAGGAACATGCTAAGGTATCTGCTGTGATTCGCAAGAGTAATATTAGAGCACCTAAACCCCCTTAGCAAATTAAAGTAGAACCTAGTGTTGCTATGGTTAAAGATCTCTTGGTAGAAAATATTGATGGCCATGTTATCTACTTTTGTGATGAAGCTGCTAGAATCGCCAAACCTGATGAAAAAGATAAACATAGACCCATAGTGGGCATGCCTGTTGTCTCAGTCAAAATAGGAGATCATTGCTATCATGGTTCATGTGATTTGGGTGCTAGTGTGAGTGCTATCCCTTTTACTTTATACCAAGAAATTATGAATGAGATATCACATGCTGAAATAGAAGACATTGATGTTACTATTAAACTTGCTAATAGAGACACCATCACACCACTTGGGATTGTTAGAGATGTTGAAGTCTTGTGTGGGAAAGTAAAATACCCTACTGATATTCTAGTTCTTGGTTCTCCACAAGATGACTTTTGTCCCATTATCTTTGGTAGACCTTTCTTGAGCACAGTCAATGCTAAGATAGATTGTGAAAAACAAACTGTCGGTGTCAGTTTTGTTGGTATGTCCCATGAGTTTAATTTTTCCAAGTTTAGTAGACAACCTCGTGATAGAGCATTATCTAGTAAGGATGAAATAATTGGTCTTGTTTCTATTGCCGTGCCTCCTACTGATCCATTAGAACAATATTTGCTTGACCATGAAAATGATATGCACTTGCGTGAAAGAAATGAAATAGATAAAAAAATTCTTTGAACAACAACCTCTCTTGAAACACAATTTGCCTATTGAAACTCTTGGACGTCCTCCTCCACCTAAAGGTGATCCTGTGTTTGAATTAAAGCAATTGTCTGAAACTTTGAAGTATGCTTATCTTGATGAGAAAAAGATATATCATGTTATTATTAGTGCTAACCTTTCAGAACATGAAGAAGGAAGATTATTAAAAATTCTGAGGAAGCACAGGGCTGCTATTGGATATACTCTTGATGATCTTAAGGGCATTAGTCCCACTCTATGTCAGCACACGATTAATATGGAACCTGATGCTCAACCCATTGTTGATCACCAACGGCGATTGAATCCTAAGATGAAAGAAGTGGTAAGAACTGAAATATTAAAGCTTCTGGAAGCAGGTATAATCTATCCCATTGCTGATAGTAGATGGGTAAGCCCCGTTCATTGTGTCCCTAAGAAAGGAGGTATTACCGTATTTCCTAATGATAAAAATGAACTCATTCCACAAAGAGTTGTCACTGGCTATAGAATGGTAATTGATTTTAGAAAATTAAATAAAGCTACTAGAAAGGATCATTACCCTCTGCCTTTCATTGATCAAATGTTAGAAAGATTATTTAAGCACACACACTTTTGTTTTCTGGACGGATATTCTTGTTTCTCTCAAATACCTGTGTCGCAATCTGATCAAGAGAAAACCACCTTTACTTGCCCTTTTGGAACCTATGCTTATAGACATATGCCTTTTGGTTTATGCAATGCACCTGCTACCTTTCAAAGATGTATGACTACTATATTATCTGACTTTTGTTAAAAGATTGTGGAGGTTTTCATGGACGATTTTTCCGTTTACGGAACTTCTTCTGATGATTGCTTAAGCAACCTTGATCGAGTCTTGCAGAGATGTGAACAAACAAATCTTGTCTTGAATTGGGAGAAGTGCCATTTTATGGTTAATGAAGGTATTGTCTTGGGGCATAAAATATCTGAACGAGGTATTGAGGTGGATAAAGCTAAATTTGATGCAATTGAGAAAAGGCCATGTCCTAAAGATATTAAAGGTATTCGAAGTTTCCTTGGTCATGCTGGTTTCTATTGGAGGTTCATTAAAGATGTCTCTAAAATTTCTAGGCCTCTTACTAATCTTTTGCAAAAGGATATTCTTTTTGTTTTTGATGATGATTGTGTGGAAGCCTTTGAAACACTTAGAAAGCTTTAACCTCTACACCTATCGTTCAACCACCTGATTGGAACCTGCCTTTTGAAATTATGTGTGATGCTAGTGATTATGCTGTTGGTGCAGTTCTAGGACAAAGAGTTGATAAGAAATTGAATGTTATCCATTATGCTAGCAAAACACTAGACAGTGCCCAACGAAATTATGCTACTACTGAACAAGAATTTTTAGCAGTTGTGTTTGCTTGTGATAAATTTAGATCCTATATTGTTGATTCCAAGGTTATCGTTCACACCGATCATACTGCTATAAAATTACTTACGGAAAAGAAACATGCTAAACCTAGACTTATTAGGTGGGTTCTCTTGCTTCAAGAATTTGACTTACATATCGTTGATAGGAAGGGAGCTGAGAACCCCGTAGCTGATAACTTATCTAGGTTAGAAAATATTCTTGATGACCCACTACCTATTGATGATAGTTTCCCGGATGAATAGTTAGCTGCAATAAATGTTTCGCGAAACACTCCTTGATATGCTAATTATGCTAATTACATTGTCGCTAAATATATACCACCTAGCTTCACATACCAACAAAAGAAAAAATTCTTCTATGATTTAAGACATTACTTTTGGGATGACCCACATCTGTATAAAGAAGGAGTAGATGGTATTATTAGACATTGTGTACGTGAGCATGAACAGGAACAAATCCTACGGAAATGTCATTCCGAAGCATATGGAGGACATCATGCGGGAGATAGAACTGCTTACAAGGTATTGCGCTCTGGTTTTTATTGGCCTACTCTCTTCAAGGATGCCCGTAAATTTGTCTTGTCTTGTGATGAATGTCAAAGAATTCGTAATATCAGTAAGCATCAGGAAATGCCTATGAATTACTCACTTGTTGTCGAACCATATGATGTTTGGGGTTTTGATTATATGGGACCTTTTCCTTCCTCTAACGGGTACACTCATATTTTGGTTGCTGTTGATTATGTCACTAAGTGGGTAGAAGCTATTCCAACTAGTAGTGCTGATCACAACACCTCTATTAAAATGCTTAAAGAAGTTAACTTCCCGAGGTTTGGAGTCCCTAGATACTTAATGACTGATGGTGGTTCACACTTTATTCATGGTGCTTTCCGTAAGATGCTTGCTAAATATGATGTTAACCATAGAATTGCATCACCCTATCATCCTCAATCTAGTGGTCAAGTTGAACTTAGCAACAGAGAAATAAAATTAATATTACAAAAAACTATCAATAGGTCTCAAAAGAATTGGTCTAAGAAACTAGACGATGCACTTTGGGCCTATAGAACAGCTTATAAAAATCCTATGGGTATGTCTCCATACAAAATGGTATATGGAAAAGCTTGTCATTTGCCTCTAGAGTTAGAACATAAAGCATTTTGGGCAATTAAAGAACTCGATTATGATTTCAAACTTGCCGTCGAGAAGAGGCTATTTGATATTAGCTCACTAGATGAATGGAGAACCCAAGCCTATTAAAATGCCAAACTATTCAAAGAAAAAGTAAAAAGATGGCATGACAAAAGAATCCAAAAGCGGGAATTCAAAATAGGAGACTATGTTCTTTTGTTCAACTCTTGTAGGTAAGCTTCTCTCCAAATGGGAAGGACCTTATATTATCGAAGAGGTTTATCGTTCTGGAGCTATCAAGATTAATAATGCTGAAGGTACTAACCCGAAGGTGGTCAATGGACAAAGAATTAAACAGTATATCTCAGGTACGCCTATTAATGTTGAAAGCAACGTTATCCAAACCATGACACCTGAGGAACACATAAAAGAAACCTTCTGGAACACTCCAGAATTCTGAAAAATAGGAGGTACGTGATACGGTAAGTAAACGGACTCCAAAAAATCTACAAAAATATTTTTTGTCAATTTTGGAATATTTGAAAATTTTGGAAAATAAGAAATAAACCGAAAGGCGATCGAGGTGAGCACGACACACCAGGGCGCGCCAGCCCTGCCAGGCACGCCCTGGTGGGTTGTGCCCACCTCAGACACCTTCCTGACTCCATTTTCTTTCCATATGCTTGCTTTACAAGAATAAAAATTCTCTATATATACCCCCGACTGTTTTGACGACCGCAGCGCAGAAAAATCCGATGTTCTTGTGTCGTGCTGTTTTCCTATCAGATCTATCAAGCCAGGCATCATGTCTTCTCCCTCCTCCAATAACGTAGAAGGAGATGCTTGGCTAATGAAGATGGAGCTGAAGAGGGAGGAGCCAAAAAAGGCCAACAAGGAAGACAAGGGCAAGGAGGCTATGGAGGATCAAGCCCCAGAAGTAGGGCGATCCATGCCAACAGAGGAGGGGGAAGAAGAAGATATGCTTCAACCTTATTACAGTCATCGCACCCCTATTGAAATCGAAGCTTTTACGGCTTTCGAAGCGGTCCGTGTTCAGAATAAATTTCTCACTCGTGAAAATATTTTTCTAGAGGAGCAGATCAATACCCTTCGGAGAGTCATCCACAAACTGGAGTACCTATTGAGTCTGAAGTGTGATACATCATCACCACCACCTTTATTACCACCACCAAAGGAGACTTGAGCACACGAGTATGGGCACTCCCCTTGGCTTGAGCCAAGCTTGGGGGAGGGGCCCCGGTATCGTATCACCATCACTTTTATTCACCCTTACCTATTCTAGTTCGATCTTTAGTTTCCTTTTGATTTAGTTGAATAAAATTTTAGCATGATCTATTTTCGTGTGTTAGTTTCGTGGTCTATCTATCTATGTAATCGAGTGATAGTTATATAATAAAGTTTGGTTTGGGCTTTTTGCCTCTTTACTTTCTTTTTGCAATCAAAATTTAAGGAAAGAGAAATAGATGAAAAGAATCATATGCTAATCTTATGGTAGGTAATGATATCACATAAGCAAAAGTATAAGTAGTAAAATTTGTTGGAGATTGACAAACACAACATTGGTCAATAATGCAATTCATGAAAAAAATTAATAGGGAAGAGAAGTTTCACATGCAAATACACTATCTTGGACATCGTTTATGGTTGTGAGCCCCCATTAAATATTATATGTCAAAATTGTTGACGTTGGACAAGGAAGACAACGTAATGATTTATGTTTGTTCATATCCACATAGAAGTTATATTGTCATAGATCCTTCAACATGTGGTGCTTGCTCAATATCTTTGCTAGCCAAAATTCCGCACTAAGTAGAGATATTACTTGTGCATCCAAAAACCCAAAACCCAAATTCACTCTTTGCGAGTCCACCATACCTACCTACGGATCGAGTAAGATCCTTCAAGTAAGTTGTCATCGGTGCACTAAAGCAATAAAAATTGCTTATAAATGTGTTTGATCAATTAGGGTAAGAGAAAATTGAGCGTTATACGAACTTATTATGGCAAAGCAATAAAAGCGACGGACTGCATAATAAAGGTTGCTATCATAGGGGGGAATATAGCATGATGTTCTTTTACATTAAGGGATTGAGCATACAAACCAAAAAGCGCATGACAACCTCTGCTTCCCTCTGCGAAGGGCCTATCTTTTACTTTCATGTATTTACTTTTATGCAAGAGTCAAGTATTCTTCCCTATTCCTTTTTACTTTTTCTTTTGCAAGCATCATGTGGTGAGGAAAGATCTAGGCACATATATCTAGTTGGATGTGAGTGGACATGAGTTATTATTGTTGACATCACCCTTGAGGTGAGTAAGTTGGGAGGCGAAACTATAAGCCCCTATCTTCCTATGTGTCCGGTTGAAACTTTTTGTTCATGGGTATGCCGTGAGTGTTAGCAATCATAGAAGACAAAATGATGGTTGAGTATGTGGACTTGCCAAAAGGCTCTGACATGAGACCCTTCCTGAAAATATGATGAATTGTAGTTGCAAAGTTGTCTGAGAACATAGTTTGTTGGTTTTAATAAGGTTTATGCTTTATACTTCTATGTTGTGATGAATTGTTTCTTATTCATGAGAAGTTATATGATGAAATTTATATGAATAAGTTTTATGATAGAGTTTTTTGCTGTTTTGATAATAAGCATGATGCTACCATGTCCGTATTTTTTTTATCGACACCTCTCTCTCAAACCATGTGGACATGCTTTTCAATTTCGGCTTTTTGCTTGAGGACAAGCGACGTCTAAGCTTGGGGGATTTGATACGTCCATTTTGCATCATGATTTCCTACTGTTATTTATTATGGTTTTTTGAATAATAATGCTTTAAGGAGTGATTCTAATGCATTTTCTCTCACAATATGCAAGGATTACAGAAAGAGGGAGAATATCGGCAGCTGGAATTCTGGACCTGAAAAAGCACATCAGAGATACCGATTCTGCAAATCTCCAATGAAGCTAAAACTTTACGGAAAATATTTTTGGAAAATTATTAAAAAATACTGGAGCAAAGAACTACTGGAGGGGGCCACCCTGGTGGGCACAAGACACCAGAGTGCGCCAGGCCCCCAGGCGCGCCCTGGTGGGTTGTGCCCTCCTCGGCCCACCTCCGGTGCCCATATTCTGGCATATAAGGTCTTTTGACCAAGAAAAAATAAGAGAGGACTTTCGGGACGGAACGCCGTCGTCTTGAGGCGGAACTTGGGCAGGAGCACTTTTGCCCACCGGTGGAGCGATTCCGCCAGGGGAACTTCCCTCCCGGAGGGGGAAATCGAAGCCATCGTCATCACCAATACCCCTCTCATCTTTGGGAGGCCAATCTTCATCAACATCTTCAACAGCACCATCTCCTCTCAAACCCTAGTTCATCTCTTGTGTTCAATCTTTACACCGGAACCTCAGATTGGTACATGTGGGTGACTAGTAGTGTTGATTTCATCTTGTAGTTGATTACTATATGGTTTATTTGGTGGAAGATTATATGTTCAGATCCATTATGCTATTCAATACCCCTCTGATCTTGAGCATGAATATTATTTGTGAGTAGTTAGTTTTGTTCTTGAGGTCACGGGAGAAGTCATGTTGCAAGTAATCATGTGAATTTGATATGTGTTCGATATTTTGATGATATGTATGTTGTGATTCCCTTAGTGGTGTCATGTGAACGTCAACTAAATGACACTTCACCATCCTTGGGCCTAAGGGAATGCATTGTGGAGTAGTTATTAGATGATGGGTTGCTAGAGTGACAGAAGCTTAAACCCTAGTTTATGCGCTACTTCGTAAGGGGCTGATTTGGATCTAAATGTTTAATGCTATGGTTAGATTTTATCTTAATACTTTTCTCGTAGTTGCGGATGCTTGTGAAGGGTTTAATCATAAGTGGGAGGTTGTTCAAGTAAGAACAGCACCCAAGCACCGGTCCACCCACATATCAAATTATCGAATAGCGAACACGAATCAAACCAACATGATAAAAGTGACTAGACGAAATTCCCGTGTACCTTCAAGAACACTTTGCCTATTACTAGAGACTGTTCTGGCCTATCCTTTGCCACAAAAGGATTGGGCTACCTTTCTACACCTTATTTACCGTTATCGTTACTTGCTCGTTACCAATTATCTTGCTATCAAACTATCTATTACCTACAATTTCAGTGCTTGCAGAAATTACCTTGCTGAAAACCGCTTGTCATTTCCTTCTGCTCCTCGTTGGGTTCGACACTCTTACTTATCGAAAGGACTATGGTTGATGCCCTATACTTGTGGGTCATCAGTCGACATGGACATGTACTGCCCCAAGTGGTATGGTGATCCTGTCTTGGAAGTCATGTTGTTAGACAACGACGAGCCTACGAACTATGGAGAAGCGATGGTGGGCCCGGATTCTGACAAATGGCTAGGAGTCATGAAATCCGAGATAGTATCCACGTATGAAAACCAAGCATGGACTTTGGTAGACTTGCCCAATGATCGGAAGTCCATTAAGTACAAATGGATCTTTAAGAAGAAGACATACGTTGATGGTAATGTCACCATTTATGAAGCTCGACTTGCCGCAAAGAGGTTTTTCACAAGTTCAAGGAGTTGACTATGATGAGACTTTCTCACTCGTAGCGATGCTAATGTCTGTTGGGATTATGTTAGCAGTTGCTGCATTTTTCGATTATGAAATCTGGTAGATGGATGTCAAAACAGTGTTTTCTCCACGGTTTCCATGAGGAAAGGTTGTATGTGATACAACCGGAAGGTTTTGTCGATCCTAAGATGCTAAAAGGTATACAAGCTCCAGCGATCCTTCTGTGGACTGGTGCAAGCATCTCGGAGTTGGAATATACGCTTTGATAAGGTGATCAAAGATTTTTGGTTTATACAAAGTTTATGAAGAAAGTTGTATTTACAAGAACGTGAGTGGGAGCACTATAGCATTTCTGATAAGTATATGTGGATGACATATTGTAGATTGGAAATGATGTAGAATTTTTGGAAAGCATAAAGGGCTGTTTGAAAGGAGTTTTTCAAAGGAAGACCTGGGTAAAGCTGCTTACATATTGGGCATCAAGATCTATAGAGATAGATCAAGACGCCTGATAAGACTTTCACAGAGCACATGCCTTGACAAGATTTTGAATGAGTTCAAAATAGATTAGTTGAAGAAGGAGTTCTTGCCTGAGTTGTAAGCTGGAAGTTGAGTAAGACTCAAAGCTCGACCACGGCAGAAGAAAGAGAAAGGATGAAGGTTGTCCCTTATACCTTTACCATAGGCTCTATACGGTGTGCCATGCTGTGTACCGCACCTCATGTGTTCTTTGCCACGCGTCTGGCAAGGAGGTAGAAGAGTGATCCAGGACTGGATCACAGGACAGCGGTCAAAATTATCCTTAGGTACCTAAAGAGGACTAAGGAAATGTTTCTCGGTTATGGAGGTGATAAAGAGTTCATCGTAAAGGGTTATGTCGATGCAAGCTTTGACACCGATCCGGATGACTCTGAGTCTTAAACCGGATACGTATAGTGGAGCAGTCATTTGGAATAGATCCAAGTGGAGCGCAGTAGTAGCATCTACAATATGACATATAGATTTGCAAGGTACACACAAATCTGAATGTTGTAGACCCATTGTCTAAAACCACTCTCACAAGCAAAACATGATCAAACCCCAGAACTCATTGGATGTGAATCACATGGTGATGTGAAATAGATTATTGACTCTAGTGCAAGTGGGATACTGTTGGAAATATGCCCTAGAGGCAATATTTTTTTTATTATCATATTTCCTTGTTCATTATAATCGTTCATTTCCCATGCTAGAATTGTATTGATCGGAAACTCAGATACATGTGTGGATACATAGACAACACCGTGTCCCTAGTGAGCCTCTACTAGACTAGCTTGTTGATCAAAGATGGTTAAGGTTTCCTAACCATAGACATGAGTTGGCACTTGATAACGGGGGTCGCATCATTAGGAGAATGATGTGATGGACAAGACCCAACCGTAAGCATATCATTTGATCGTATTAGTTTATTGTTGCTGCTTTCTTCATGTCAAGTATCTGTTCCTATGACCATGAGATCATGCAACTCCCTGACACCGGAGGAATACCTTGTGTGTATCAAACATCACTTCGTAACTGGGGTGATCATAAAGGTGCTCTACAGGTATCTCCGAGGGTGTCTGTTGAGTTGGCATGGATCGAGACTGGGATTTGTCACTCCGTATGACGAAGAGGTATCTCTGGCCCTCTCCATAATACTATACATCACAAGAAGCTTGCAAGCAAATTGACTAAGGAGTTAGTCACGAGATCTTTTATTACGGAATGAGTAAAGAGACTTGCTGGTAACGAGATTGAACTAGGTATGGAGATACCGACGATCAAATCTCGGGCATGTAACATACCGATGGACAAGGGGAACTGCAGACGGGATTGATTGAATCGTTGACATCGTGGTTCAATCGATAAAGATCTTCATAGAATATGTACGAACTAATATGGGCATCAAGATTATGCTATTAGTTATTGACCGGAGAGGTGTCTTGATCATGACTACATGATTCTCGAACCCGTAGGGTCCGCACGCTTAACGTTCGATGATGATATGGTATTTTTGAGTTATGTATGTTGGTGACCAAAAGTCGTTCGGAGTCCCGGCTGAGATCCCGGACATCATGAGGAGTTCCAGAATGGTCCGGAGGTAAAGATTGATATATGGGAAGTTGGTATTCGGGTTCCGTAATAGTTTCAGGAATTACCGGATTTCATCGGGAGGCCGGAAGGGGTTCCGAGGGTCCACTGGGAAGGTCCACCTGCCCCGGAGGACCCCATGGGCTTAGAGGGAGGCACACCAGCCCCTAGTGCGATGGGCACCCCGCCTCCTCAAGGGCCCATGTAGCCAGGGTCGCCGCCCCCCTTGCCTTGGGGGCCAAGTTAGCCCCCAAGGCCACTGCGCCCAACCCTAGGGGAAACCCTAGGGCGGCCGCCCCTCCCCCTTTCCCCTATATATATGAGAGGATAGGGAGGGCAGCCACACCGCAAGCCACGGCGCAGCCCTTCCTCCCTCTCTAGATTGATTTCTCCTCCGTGTCGCGGCAGTGCTTGGCGAAGCCCTGCCGGGACAGCTCCACCACCACCGCCACCACGCCATCATGCTGCTGGAGAAGTCATCTACTACTCCGCCCTCACTCGCTGGATCGAGGAGGCGGAGACATCATTGAGTTGTACGTGTGCTGAATGCGAAGGTGCCATCCGTTCGGCGCTAGATCGGGACAGATCGTGATTGGATCGCGAAGACGTATGATATGTCTCCAACGTATCTATAATTTTTGCTTGTTCCATGCTATTATATTATCATTCTTGGATGTTTTACAATCATTTTATAACAACTTTATATCATTTTTTGGGACTAACCTATTGACATAGTGCCAAAGTGCCAGTTGCGGTTTTTGCTTGTTTTTTACTTCGCAGAAAATCAATACCAAGCGGAGTCCAATCGCGACGAAAATTTTTGGAGATTTTTTCTGGACCAGAAGACACCCAGTGGGCCAAACAAATGCCGGAGAGGTGGGCTGTGGAGAGCACAACCCACTAGGGCGCGCCAGGGGGGGCCTGGCGCGCCCTGTTGGGTTGTTCCCTCCTCGGCACCCTTCCGCACCGCCTCCGATGCCTATAAATTATTGAATATTCAGAAAACCCTAGGGGAGTCGATGAAACACAATTCCAGCCGCCGCAAGTTCTAGAACCGCGAGATCCAATCTAAACACCATCACGGAGGGGTTCATCTTCCTCATAGGTGCCTTTCCGATGATGCGTGAGTAGTCCACCATAGACCTACGGGTCCGTAGGCAGTAGCTAGATGGGTTCTTCTCTCTCTCTTATGATTCTCAATACAACGGTCTCTTGGAGATCTATTTGATGTACACTTTTGCGGTGTGTTTATTGGGATCCGATGAATTTTGAGTTCATGATCAGTTTCTATCCATGAATATTATTTAAGTCTTCTTTGATCTCTTATATGCATGATTGCTTATAGCCTCGTATTTCTTCTTCGAATATTTGGTTTAGTTAGGCCAACTAGATCGATTTTTCTTGCCATGGGAAGAGGTGCTTTGTGATGGGTACGATCTTGCGGTGTTCTTTCCCAGTGACAGAAGGGGCAGCAAGACACGCATGTATCGTTGCTATTAAGGATAACAAGATGGGGTCTATTCCCACATGAATAGATCTTGTCTACATCATGTCATCGTTCTTATTGCATTACTCCGTTTTTCCATGAACTTAATACACTAGATGCATGCTGGATAGCGGTCGATGTGTGGAGTAATAGAGGTTGATGCAGGCAGGAGTCGGTCTATCTATCTTGGACGTGATGCCTATATAATGACCATCGCCTTGGATATCGTCATGGCTATTCGATTTTCTATCAAATGCCCAACAGTAATTTGTTCACCAACCGTGCGCTATACTCAAGAGAGAAGCCACTAGTGAACCCTACGCCCCCCGGGTCTACTACTCCATCACATTCCTTTCCGATCTACGTTTTTTGCAATCTTTTTTTTCAGATCTACAAAACCAAATACCCAAAAATATATTGCTGCATATTTACTCTTTTTATTTGTGTTCTTGAGAGATCTATCTCTCTTGTCTATCACTACCTAATCTATCTTATTACCGTAGAGAGATTGACAACCTCTCTTTCGCGTCGGGTTGCAAGTATTTGTTGTTTGTGTGCAGGTTCTGCTTATTGTGTGGTGGTGATCCTCCTACTGGTTCGATAACCTTGGTTTGATAACTAAGGGAAATACTTACCATCGCTGTGCTGCATCATCCCTTCCTCTTTGGGGAAATACCGACGCAGTCTCAAGCCACGTCAAAGGAATTTCTGGCGCCGTTGCCGGGGAGGAAGCGGTCTCTTCTACGTGCCTATCGTAGGCACCGAGGGGACTCCATCATCATCTACCAGGTTCCTAATCACAAATCTCATCTCCTTGCAATTACATTATTTGCCATTTGCCTCTCGTTTTCCTCTCCCCCACTTCACCAATTTGCCGTTTTATTCGCCCTCTTTTTCGTTTGCCTTTTTTTTCTCGCCGGATATCTTGCATTGTCACTATGGCTAGTTCTTCCTTTATTGCGTGTACCCCCGATAATGAGGTTCTTAATTTTAAGCAAAGGGGAGGGGAGAACCTGAAAGATGCTTGGTATAGGATTTGCAATGCTCAAAATAGATCTATCCATAAGCAATCTACCGTTGTTCTTCTTCGCAGTTTTTATGTTGACATCACCACTTGGTATAGATTCGTCCTTGATACGATTACCGGTGGGAATTTCTTGATGTGTCCATCTTTGGATGCTTTTAATGCTTTGGGAAGTTTAGTGGGATCACCACCTATCATGATCAATGAAACAACTTGAACTCTAGAACACGTTATGGAGAGATTAGATGCTATTGAAAAGAAGATGATTACTAAAGAACATCTTGAAGATTTGGATAAGAAATTGCATAATCTTGCTAATAAAATTGGGGCTAAGGCGGAAGATGCCATTAAATTACTAAAGGCAAAAGAAACCGTAGTTAACAAAAGGTTAGAAGAAAATCCTTACCGTATTGATAAGTTGGAAGAGATTTTTAGTAATTTGGGTTCAGCTTTTTCTTCTATCAAAACTATTGAAAAAACTCCCGTAAAAATTGGCAAGACCACGCAAGTCACTAAGAACAAAGTTGCTACACCAAGTGGCCACAAGGGAGATCTTAAAATGATTAGTATTCTTCCCGAGTTTGTTGAAATCATAAGAGATCCTATTTACAAGAATGAAATTTTTGGTTTTCTTCCTAGGAGTGTTATCGTTAAGAATATGCATGCTAAACCCTTGAAGAAATCTAGTTGCGTGATTGAAGAGTTGAAAACCAAGGATGACAATACTTGAATCTATCCATTATGCCTAGCTAGGGGCGTAAAACGATAGCGCTTCTTGGGAGGCAACCCAATGAATAAATAATTTTTTTCTTTTTCCTTTCTGTTTTTGAGTGTTGACACAATTATGCCTCTGTTATGATTGTGTTTTTATGGTTTATTTAGTGTTTGTGCCAAGTAGAACCGTTAGGATGATTCATAGGATGAGTAGAAGTGATGCTGAATCTGAAACAGAAACTTTGCATCCAGTATTTGAATTTTCATTTTTTGCTGGAACGTGATCTTGAGCTGAAATTTTAACACAGTGTTTATATACAAATTCCTTATGTTGTCCTAATTTTTCAGAATTTTTAGAGTTAAAGAAGTATGGGCAGAGTACAGATTACTACAGACTGTTCTGTTTAAGACAGATTCTATTTTCGTTGCATTATGTGCTTGTTTTGATGAATCTATGGTTTGTATTGGGGGTATATGAAAGCACATTTTCTCCCTTGGTGGCTTTGGTAATTAATAACAACATATATGTGATTGAACTAATGTTTCCACTAAGCATATTTCAGGAAAAGTTCAATGATAGGGATGGCAAAAAGAGTTGTGGAGAAACCCCAAGATGCAAGGAAATGGATTGGCAAAGCTTCAAGCAAGTGGACTCTACATTTTACTTTGTGAGAAATCACTTTGAGTCCATAGGAAAGCCAATACTATTAAAAGGGGATAAGGTACTGTTGGTGAACAAGATGCTCCACATGCACAAGAGATAGTCACCAAAAACACCCACAAGCTCTTCCACAAAAGTCTATCCAAAGCAAAATATCCAAAATCGATGCAACCAACAATTTTCACTCGGTGCCACCGATTCTCAAACCCAGACAGGCCCATGCCAAACCCTAGCACATCGGTGCAACCGATTCCACTTCGGTGCCACCGAGTTTGGGTTGCCAACTTTCTGTTACCTCGATTCACAAAATCGATACCACCGAGTTTGTTGGATCGGCGTCACTGAGTTGCGCAATCTGACCATTGGTCACCTAATCGGTACCACCGAGAATTATATATCGGTCTCACCGAGATTCAAAAGTTACTGCCTTTTGGTCACTTCGGTACCACCGAGATTCACACATCGGTGTCACCGAGTTGGTCACTTTAGGTGTAACGGTTGGATTTTTGGGGATGCCTATATATACCCCTTCACCACCACCCACTCGAATGAGAAGCATTTAGAACTATTCCATACTTGCCCCATCCAATTTTCTGAGAGAGAGCCACGTACTCATGTGTTGAGATCAAGCCATTCCACTCTATCCATATGAATCTTGATCTCTATCCTCCCCAAGTTACTTTCCACGAAATCAATCTCTTCCACCATAGCCAAATCTGTGAGAGAGTGATTGTGTGTTGAGTAGTCTATCATCTTGAAGCACAAGGGCAAGGAGTTCATCGACATTTCCGAGCCTATTACCTTTTGGAGGGTGGTGCCTCCTAGATTGGTTAGGTGTTGCTTGGGAGCCTCCTACTTCGTGTTATGGAGTTGAACCAAGAAGTTTGTACGGGCAAGGAGATCGCCTACTTCGTGAAGATCTACCCATGGTGAGGCTAGTCCTTCGTGGACGGAAGCCGTTATGGAATAGTCAAGGTTGCTACTTCGTGGACCCTTATGGATGGAGCCCTCCGTGGACTCTCGTGACCGTTACCCTCCATGGGTTGAAGACTCCATAAACGTGGACGTACGATAGCACCACCTATCGGAACCACGGGAAAAATCTTCGTGTCTACAAATTGCATTTGATCTTCCTTCCTACCCTCTACTATACATGCTTGTTGTTACTTTCCGCTACTATACTCTTAGACATGCATGTGTAGGGTGTGCTTGACTTGCTATCATCGCTAAAATCTGCCAACACTTAAAATTGGGAAAAGGTAGAATTTTATTTGGTCAAGTAGTCCAATCACCCCCCCCCCCCCCTCTAGACATACTTTCGATCCTACTGTATAAGCCATGGTAAAGTTAAAATACAGTAGGTATAATGCAATAAAAAATATGAATGGGTTTGCAACAGTACCTAAAGTAGTGATTTGCTTTCTTATACTAACGGATCTCACGAAGATTTTGTTGAGTTTTGTGTGATTGAAGTTTTCAAGTTTTGGGTGAGATCACGATAGATGAAGGAATAAGGAGTAGCAAAAGCCTAAGCTTGGGGATGCTACCGCACCCCCAAGATATATCCAAAGAGAAACAAGCAACTAAGCTTGGGGATGCCCCCGAGTGGCATCCCCTCTTTCTTCTAACGACCATCGGTATTTTACTTGGAGCTATATTTTTATTCGTCACATATCATGTGTTTTGCTTGGAGCATCTTGTATCTTTGCTTGCTTTGTTTGTTAGTTTTTTCTTTGTATCCTTGCTGGACACACCTATTTGAGAAAGCCAAAACCATGCTATGATTTGTTAGAATTGCTCTATGTGCTTCACTTAAACTTTTTGAGTTATGGAATTGCTCTAGTGCTTCACTTATAACTTTTTGAGCACGGTGTGCTTGGAAACTTTTGTAGAAATACTCTCATGCTTCACTTAGATTAATTTTAGAGTTAGTAAATTTTGAAGAAATCCGCTCATGCTTCACTTATACCTTTTTGAGAGATGAAATCTTTATGCTCATGTGCTTCACTTAAATTTGTTTGAGCTTGCCAGAAAGCAATGGCAATATATGAAACTAGTCCCAAAGTGACAGATATCCAAGGAGGATATAATAAAAACTTTCATGAAGATAATTCGACAAATTAAACTTGATTCCTTGTAATAGTTTTGAAACATGATGATAGTAATATGTGAGTCATGTTGATGAGTAATTATGCTTAGTAGGAATATTGGTGTTAAGGTTTGTGATTCCCTATGCATGCACGAAAGTCAATAGTTATGCAATGAAGTTACATCCTACTTGTGGTGCATTATTCGGTGTTAGTTATGTTCAATGCTCACTTATGTGATTTTTCATTTTTTTGGTTTGGTTGCTTCCCAATCTATTTGCTAGCCTTCATTTGCACTAAGTAGAAATACTACTTGCGCATCCAAAATCCCTAAACCAAGTTTTGCCTTATGAGTCCACCATACCTACCTATATGCGGTATTTCCATGCCGTTCCAAGCAAATTTGTATGTGCCATCTCTAAATTTTTGAAATAAAATTTTCTCTTTTGTGTGCCCGTACCGCTCATGAAACGGTGGGGAGTGTCCAATATTTTTCCATGCTAGACGTGTTATTCTCAAGATGAGTGTTTATTCACTTGTCATTGCATGAGAGTGCGGCGGTAATAAGGATGCCCATTCCCGAAATGAAAAAGAAAAAATATTTAATTTATGTTGTCAAATAATAAATTCCTTGGAAAGTGTTGGTATGGAAGGCAACCGTGGATACGGCCCGCCATGGAAAGTGAAAGTTTGGTGAAAAAAGGAATAAACTTTATTTTATGTTTGGGAACCGCATATGATATATCTAGCATGGAAAGTATTGTGAGCTACTTTGTCGTTTTCGTTGACAGGAAAAGCATGCCACCCAAAATATTTTTCTCTCTCAATTTTAAACCTTGAGCTCTGGCACCTCTACAAATCCCTACTTCCCTCTGTGAAGGGCCTATCATTTACTTTATGCAATTTTTATTTTTGCTTTGAGTCTCCATCTTCTCTTATAAGCACCAATTAGGGGGGCACTCTGATCGTACTTGAGCATTGGGCAAAGCTAATATTTGAGTGTGATTCATGAATGGATCAATGATTGAGCATGATGGGCTAGGGATAACTTTCATTAGTGTTGATATTTGGAAAGACATGGTTGCTTGTTGACATGCTTGAGTATTGAAGTCATTATGTTAAAACTAGACTATTGCTTTGAATCATTTACAAGTCCAAATGTCCATGCTACACAAAAGAAAAGAATGTGATGAACACGTTAGGCAGCATTCCACATCAAAAATTCTGTTTTTATCATTTACCTACTCGAGGACGAGTAGGAATTAAGCTTGGGGATGCTGATACGTCTCCAACGTATCTATAATTTTTGCTTGTTCCATGCTGTTATATTATCATTCTTGGATGTTTTACAATCATTTTATAACAACTTTATATCATTTTTTGGGACTAACCTATTGACATAGTGCCAAAGTGCCAGTTGCTTTTTTTGCTTGTTTTTTACTTCGCAGAAAATCAATACCAAACGGAGTCCAATCGTGACGAAACTTTTTGGAGATTTTTTCTGCACCAGAAGACACCCAGTGGGCCAAACAACTGCCGGAGAGGTGGGCTGTGGAGAGCACAACCCACCAGGGCGCGCCAGGGGGGCCCCAACACGCCCTGATGGGTTGTGCCCTCCTCGGCCCCCTTCCGCACCGCCTCTGATGTCTATAAATTCTCAAATATTTGGAAAACCCTAGGGGAGTGGACGAAACACAATTCCATCTGCCGCAAGTTCCAGAACTACGAGATCCAATCTAAACAACATCACGGAGGGGTTCATCTTCCTCATAGGTGCCTCTCCGATGATGCGTGAGTAGTCCACCATAGACCTACGGGTCCGTAGGCAGTAGCTAGATGGCTTCTTTGATCTCTCTTATGATTCTCAATAAAATGGTCTCTTGGAGATCTATTTGATGTAAACTTTTGCGGTGTGTTGTTGGGATCCGATGAATTTTGAGTTCATGATCAGTTTCTATCCATGAATATTATTTGAGTCTTCTTTGATCTCTTATATGCATGATTGCTTATAGCCTCGTATTTCTTCTTCGAATCTTTGGTTTAGTTAGGCCAACTAGATCGATTTTTCTTGCCATGGGAAGAGGTGCTTTGTGATGGGTTCGATCTTGCGGTGTTCTTTCCCAGTGACAGAAGGGGCAGCAAGACACGCATGTATCGTTGCTATTATGGATAACAAGATGGGGTCTATTCCTACATGAATAGATCTTGTCTACATCATGTCATCATTCTTATTGCATTACTCCATTTTTCCATGAACTTAATACACTAGATGCATGCTGGATAGTGGTCGATGTGTGGAGTAATAGAGGTAGATGCAGGCAGGAGTCGGTCTATCTATCTTCGACGTGATGACTATATAATGATCATCACCTTGGATATGGTCATGACTATTCGATTTTCTATCAATTGCCCAACAGTAATTTGTTCACCCACCATGCGCTATACTCATGAGAAAAGCCACTAGTGAACCCTACGGCCCCCGGGTCTACTTTTCCATCATATTGCTTTCCGATCTACGTTTTTTGCAATCTTTGTTTTCAGATCTACAAAACCAAAAACCCAAAAATATATTGCCACATATTTACTCTTTTTATTTGTGTTCTTGAGAGATATGTCTCTCCTATGTATCACCACCTAATCTATCTTATTACCGTAGAAAGATTTTTTTAAAGGAAAACTATAAGGGAAGCCCTCCACAGTGAGATTTTTAAAAATAATAAGAACCCAAATTCGCGCCCGTGAGGACTTGAACGTGGGTGGCTGGGTTGTACATCCACTCCACTAGCCAAGTGAGCTAGGCTCACTTCTTACCGTGGAGAGATTGACAACCTCTCTTTCGCGTCGGGTTGCAAGTATTTGTTGTTTGTGTGCAGGTGCTGCTTATTGGGTGGTGGTGATCCTCCAACTGGTTCGATAACCTTGGTTTCATAACTGAGGGAAAGACTTACCGTCGCTGTGCTGCATCATCCCTTCCTCTTTGGGGAAATACCGACGCAGTCTCAAGCCACGTCAACGTATGACTACATCAACCGCGTTTCTTAATGCTTCCGCTTAGCGATCTACAAGGGTATGTAGATGCACTCCCCCTCTCGTAGCTATACATCTCCATGGATAGATCTGTTGGGGAACGTTGCATGGGAAACAAATTTTTTCTTACGAACACCCAAGATCTATCTATGGAGATCAATATCTACGAGAGGGGGAGTGCATCTACATACCCTTGTAGATCGCTAAGCGGGAAGCATTAAGAAACGCGGTTGATGTAGTCAAACATCTTCGCGATCCAATCACGATCCGTCCCGCGATCCAATCACGATCTAGTGCCGAACGAACGGCACATCTATGTTCAGCACATGTACAACTCGATGAATTCTCCGCCTCCTTGATCCAGCAAGTGAGGGCGGAGAGGTTGATGAGTTCTCTGGCAGCATGATGGCGTGGTGGCGGTGGTGGTGGAGCTGTCCCGGCAGGGCTTCGCCAAGCGCTGCTGCGATGAACTAGAGGAGAAAATGATCTAGGGTAGAGGGAGGACTGCGCCGTGGCTTGTGGTGCCGCTGCCCTCCCTATCCTCTCATATATACAATGGGAAGGGAGGAGGGGGTCGGCGCCCTAGAGTTCCCCCCTAGGGGGGCGGCGGCCTAGATGGGGCGGCGGCCAAGGGGTGGCTTGGCCCCCAAGTTTGGGTGGCCGGCCCCCCTTAGGGTTTGCCCCACCAGCCCTTGGCCGCATGGGCCTAACTAGGAGGGGCAGCCAGCCCACCAGGGGCTCGTGCGCCCCCACTCACAGCCCATGGTGCCCTTCGGGGCAGGTGGACCCACCCGGTGGACCCCCGGAACACTTCCGGCATCCTTGTCACAAAACCGGTAAAGCCCGGTACATTTCCGGAACTCGAATAACAACTTCACATATATCAATCTTTACCTCCGGACCATTCCGGAACTCCTCATGATGTCCGGGATCTCATCTGGGACTCCGAACAACCTTCGGTAACCAACATATATAACTCAACAATACCGAATCGTCACCGAACGTTAAGTGTGCAGACCCTACGGGTTCGAGAACTATGCAGACATGACCGAGACACCTCTATGGCCAATAACCAATAGCGGGACCTGGATGCCCATATTGGTTCCTACATATTCTACAAAGATCTTTATCGGTCGAACCACGATGTCAAGGATTCAATCAATCCCGTATATAGTTCCCTTTGTCCATCGGTATGTTACTTGCCCGAGATTCAATCATCGGTATCTCCATACCTAGTTCAATCTCATTACCGGAAAGTCTCTTTACTTGTTCTGTAATACAAGATCCTTTGACTAACTCCTTAGTCACATTGCTTGCAAGCTTCTTGTGATGTTGTATTACCGAGTGAGCCCAGAGATACCTCTCCATCATACGGAGTGACAAATCCCAGTCTCGATCCACGCCAACCCAACAGGCACACTTGGAGATACCTGTAGATCACCTTTATAGTCACCCAGTTACGTTGTGACGTTTGATACACACAACGCATTCCTCCAGTGTCCGGGAGTTGCATGATCTCATGGTCGTAGGAATAGATACTTGACATGGACAAAGCAGTAGCAATAAACTAGAACGGTCAAATGCTATGCTTACGGTTGGGTCTTTGTCCATCACAACATTCTTCTAATGATGTGATCCCGTTATCAAATGACAACTCATGTCCATGGTCAGGAAACCTTAACCATCTTTGATCAACGAGCTAGTCTAGTAGAGGATCACTAGGGACACAGTGTTGTTTATGTATCCACACATGTATCTGAGTTTTCAATCAATACAATTATAACATGAATAGTAAACGATCATCATGAACAAGGAAATATAATAATAACTATTTTATTATTGCCTCTAGGGCATATTTCCAACAGTCTACCACTTGCACTAGAGTCAATAATCTAGTTCACGTCGCTATGTGATTTACATTGTAAAGAATCTAACACCCATAGAGTTCTGGTGTTGATCATGTTGTGCCCGTGGAAGAGGCTTAGTCAATGCGTCTACAACATTCAGATCCGTATGTACTTTGCAAATATTTATGTCCTCCTCCTTGATGTAATCGTGGATGGAATTGAAGCGGCGCTTTATGTGTCTGGTCCTCTTGTGAAACCTGGGCTCTTTGGCTAGAGCAATGGCGCCAGTGTTATCACACAAGAGAGTCATCAGATCCAGTGCACTGGGCACAACTCCGAGATTTGTCATGAACTGCTTCATCCAGACTCCTTCCTTTGCTGCTTCCGAAGCAGCGATGTACTCCGCTTCACATGTAGAATCAGCTACCACGCTTTGCTTGGAACTGCACCAGCTTACCGCTCCACCATTTAGAATATATACGTATCTGGTTTGAGACTTAGAGTCATCCGGATCAGTGTCAAAGCTTGCATCGACGTAACCCCTTACGACGAGATCTTGATCACCTCCATAAACGAGAAACATGTCCTTAGTCCTTTTCAGGTACTTAAGGATATTCTTGACCGCCGTCCAGTGTTCCATTCCTGGATCACTTTGAAACCTTCCGGCCATACTTATGGCAAGGCTGACATCGGGTCTTGTGCACAACATTGCATACATGATAGAGCCTATGGCTGAAGCATAGGGGACGACACTCATCTTTTCATTATCTTCTGCAGTCACGGGGCATTGAGTCTTACTCAACTTCACACCTTGTAAGACAAGCAAGAACCCTTTCTTGGACCGATCCATTTTGAACTTTTTCAAAACCTTATCAAGATATGTGCTTTGTGAAAGTCCTATTAAGCGTCTCGATCTATCTCTATAGATATTGATGCCTAATTTGTAAGCAGCTTCTCTGAGGTCTTTAATTGAAAAACTCTTATTCAAATATATCTTCATGCTTTCTAAAAGTTCTATATTGTTTCCAATAAGTAATATGTCATCCACATATAATACTAGAAACGCTATAGAGCTCCCACTCACTTTCTTGTAAATACAAGCTTCTCCATAAACTTGTATGAACCCAAACGCTTTGATCACCTCATCAAAGCAAAGATTCCAACTCCGAGATGCTTGCACCAGTCCATAAATGGATTGTCGTGGGAACGAGGCTGACAGTAGAAGGTAGGGGTACGAAAGGAGAGGGCAGAGTCCTAGCTACGGCGAGGATGTACACACAGATGTACGAGTTTAGGCCCCTCTCATGGAGGTAACAGCCCTACGTCTCGGTGCTCAGGAGCTTCTTGTCATGTGGAATATGAGAGTTACAGAGGGTGTGAACCCTTGATGCCGGGTATTGAAGAGGGGTAGCGCACTCTATATAAGCCACCCCTCCCCTCTGGCACAAGGGTTCGCACCCTCTGTAACTCTCATATTCCACACGACAAGAAGCTCCTGAGCACCGAGACGTAGGGTTGTTACCTCCACGAGAGGGGCCTGAACTCGTACAACTGTGTGTACATCTTCGCCGTAGCTAGGACTCTGCCCTCTCCTTTCGTACCCCTACCTTCAACTGTCAGGCTCGTTCCCATGACAGTTGGCGCCCACCATGGGGCAGGCGTCTAAGCGACTTCCGGCGAGGTTGCATTTTTTCTCCTTCGTCATGTCTTCCGACGGTGATCTGTTCCTGGGCCACGAGATCCGTCTCGGAGTGCTCACCTTCATCGTCGATGATTCGGGATGGCTCCAGGAAGTGCCTCTAGATGTTGAGGCGCTCCCGATCCGCGGGGCGACGTACTTCTGCGCAAGCTCCTGTGGTGTTCTTCTTCTATAGCCGTCGAATCCCTACTTGTCAACCCTTTCTGCTGTTCGTCGCCGCAAGCGATCCGGTCGTTCACGGCTCCAGCGCTGGGTGAGGCATGCGGCGGCACGCCAAATTTTGTCTCCACAGATTGCGGCTATCGAGCCCGCCGAATCACTTCACGGCGTGTTTGATTCGGCATCGGATCAGTCTGACGTCCCCTCCGAGTGTGAGAGCTGCGATCCTGCGGCTGAGGTTCTTATGGCTGGTTCTCATCGAGTCCACCGCCTGGCTTCGGCCGTGACAGACGCGAAGCTGGAGGACCGTCAAATGAGCAGCACCGCCGGGATGAAGATATCCTCCATACTCCCATCATCGGTGCGACTGCTGAAGCTCAAGCCATGGAGGCCACGCGCCATTGGCTCAAAGAGATGCAGGAGGCACTCGACGAGCGTGCCCGCCAGCGTCCCCCTGTTTCCAGTCGACGTCAGCGACAGCTGCTTCCGAGTGGATCTCATAACAATGTCAAGGTATTCCGTACTCCAATTCTAAATGTTGCAGCAGCTGCAAAGATAGCAGATTCCATTCGGCCGTCCCGTTCGGAGGCTGGTAGAGGTTTGCAGCAGATCCGAGCGCTGCTTGATGCAGCGCAGCAGCAGAATTCGGCTGTTTCTCAGTCGCGCAATAGATTGCATAGTAACTCCCCCAGAGCAGACACAGTTCAGTCGGCGCACAGTCCCGGGTCACCACTGCGCCGTAGGGGTGGAGGTTACCGCAAAGATCAGTACCAAGATCAGGGGCGAGACCATTTTGCTCCTCGTTATCACCGTGATGACCGCCGTCGAGTGCCTACTCCTCCGCGGAGTGGTTCATATGTGCCCCGACACTATGACGATAGGCGCCCGTTTGGCGATGAGCGGAATCCTGGGTTCGATGCAAGGAATGTCCTCACACAAAGGCGCATCGATAGAGGCAGAGCCCACAGAGATGGTAATGACAGAGATTATCTGAGTGGAAGTGGTACTGTTGTTTCTGGCCCCGAGTGTTTCAGTAGAGCCATTCGTTCTGTAGAGATTCCCCCCAACTTCAGGTTGGCAGCTGGAATAAGCAAGTTCTTTGGCGAGTCGAAGCCGAAAACATGGTTAGATGATTACCGAGTGGCTGTGCAGATTGGTGGAGGAAATGACAACGTAGCCATGAAGCATTTATCCTTGATGTTGGATGGTTCGGTCCGGGCGTGGCTGAACCGTTTAGCTCCTTCTAGCATCTATTGCTGGGAAGATCTTGCCCGAGTGTTCATCAGTACATTCGAGGGCACTTGCAAGCGTCCTGCGGGTTTGATCGATTTGCAGCACTGTGTTCAGAAGCCCAATGAGTCCTTGAGAGATTATATTCAGCGTTGGTCCACTTTGCATCACATAGTGGAGAATGTTTCCGAGCACCAAGCTGTTTGTGCTTTCAAGGCCGGGGTGAAGTACAGAGAGCTTTACCTGAAGTTTGGGCGAACAAGTGACATTTCTCTGAGCAAGATGATGGAGATTGCCACTCGGTATGCCAATGGCGAAGAAGAAGACCGCCTCCGCAGTGGCAAAGGAAAAGTAGTCGACAATGATGCCGGCGGCAATTCCAGTCGTAAACAGAAGCGCAAAGCTGATGGCCCTGTTCAGGCAGAGACGGCCGCTCTGGCAGCGCAAGGAAAAAATAAGGGGAAGTCCAAAGGGCAGTTTACCCCCAAGAAAGGAAAGAATCAGTCGGGAACTGATGTTCTGGATTTACCGTGCGCAATCCACACGAAGAAAGATGAGGAAGGCAATTTGATATTGCCTAAGCATACCACTCGACAATGCCGTCTATTGATCCAGCAGTTCAAGGAAAGCCAGTTGAGTGAGAAAGCTCCTGAAAAGGAGGACGATGAAGACAAAGAAGAGTTTCCTGAGGTCAATGCCACTTTGTTGATTTTTGCTGATGTAGAAAGCAAGAGTTGACTGAAAGTTATCAATAGAGAAGTCAACATGGCTGTTCCTGCCACCCCCACATACCTCAAATGGTCTCAGACTGCTATCACATTCGACTAGTCAGACCACCCTACTTATATCGCTACCCCAGGTTGGCAAGCACTGGTGGTGGACCCGGTTGTGGGAGGCACTCGGCTCCGCAAAGTCCTAATGGATGGCGGGAGCGGTTTGAACATCTTGTATGCGGATACCCTAAAGGGGATGGGCATTCCGATGTCCCGACTCAGCGAAAGCAACATGCAGTTCCACGGAGTCATCCCCAGGAAGAAGGCCAAGTCACTCAGCCAGATAGCATTGGATGTGGTGTTCGGCACTGACAAGAACTTTCGCAAAGAGAAATTGACGTTTGAAGTGGTGGACTTCCAGAGCGCATACCACGCCATCCTTGGCCGTCTGGCTTATGCTCGTTTCATGGCCTGTCCATGCTACGTGTACCTCAAGCTGAAGATGTCCGGGCCCAAGGGTGTGATCACAATCACTGGCAATCGACAGAGGGCTGAGGAGTGCCTTCAGCAGGGCTCCAAAATTGTCGATCATCAGATGGCTGTGGTCGAGTTGGAGGAGTACAAGAAGAGTGCTGATCCTGCCGACCTGCTGCGTGCTAAGAAGCCCGCTTCTGAGTCAGCTTTCCAGTCGGCAGGCGAAGTGAAGAAAGTGAACATTCACCCGACAGATCCAACTGCTGCCCCGACCAACATCTCAACGACACTCGACAGCAAATAGGAAGCCGAGCTCATCCAGTTCCTCCGTGAGAACTGGGACATCTTCGCATGGAAGCCTGCTGACATGCCGGGTGTACCCAGGGAACTGGCTAAGCACCGACTGAGAGTCGATCCGAAGGCCAAGCCCGTGAAAGAGCACTTGCGTTGGTCGGCAGCAGAGAAGCGGAAGGCAATCGGCGAGGAGGTGGCTCGTCTCTTGGCGGCTAAGTTCATACGCGAGATTTACCACTCCGAGTGGCTCTCGAACGTAGTTATGGTCCCCAAGAATGATAAGTCACTCTGCATGTGTATTGACTTCAAACATATCAATCGGGTCTGCCCGAAAGATCATTTTCCGCTCCCCCACATCGATCAAATTGTCGATTCGACTGCGGGGTGCGAGCGTTTATCTTTTCTTGATGCATACTCTGGTTACCATCAGATCCGTCTGTTTGGTCCAGATGAAATAAAGACAGCCTTCATCACCCCATTCGGGTGTTTCTGTTATATCACCATGCCTTTTGGTTTGAAAAATGCTGGTGCTACTTTCATGCGCATGATTCAAAAATGTTTGCTTGATCAAATCCCTCGGAATGTTGAAGCATACATGGATGATATTGTCGTCAAGTCTCGCAAAGGTTCCGACCTGCTGTCTGACTTGGCTGAAACATTCGCCAACCTGAGGAGGTATGATATCAAGTTAAATCCTACTAAGTGCACTTTCGGTGTTCCTGGTGGCAAGTTACTCAGTTTTCTCGTTTTTGAACGAGGAATCGACGTCAATCCTGAAAAGATCAGTGCTATTACCCGAATGAAGACCCCTGAGCATGTGCACGATGTCCAGAAGCTCAGAGGTTGCTTGGCAACATTGAGTCGATTCATTTCTCGTCTCGGTGAGAAGGCATTGCCTTTATACCGACTGATGAAGAAATCTGATACGTTCGAGTGGACTCCAGAAGCTAAAGCAGCGTTTGTCGAGCTCAAAGCCCTGCTTTCCACCCAGCCGGTGCTTGCTGCTCCACTAATCATGTCATTAGTACAGTTCTCACTGTCGAGCGGGAAGAGGACGGCAAAGCTTGCAAAGTCCAAGGTCCTGTTTATTATATTTCTTAAGTGTTGACTCCTTCGAAACAAAGGTACCATCAGTCGTCAGCGATGCTCCATTGTCTGAGATCCTCAACAATCGAGATGCGACTGGTCGAGTGGCCAAATGGGATATTGAGCTCCTTTACTTTGATATCAAGTTTGAAGCAAAAAAGGCAATCAAATCTCAAGCACTTGCTGATTTCCTGGCCGAGTGGATAGAACAGCAGCAGCCAATCCAAATCCACTCGGCGCACTGGACCATGTTCTTTGATGGCTCGAAGATGCTGAATGGGTCTGGTGCTAGCGTAGTATTGGTATCCCCAAAAGGCGACAAACTCAGTTATGTCCTGCAGATTCACTTTGATTCCTCCAATAACGAAGCTGAATATGAAGCACTCTTATATGGGTTACGTATGGCCATCTCACTCGGCGTCCGGCGCCTGATGGTATACGGTGATTCTGATTTGGTGGTCAATCAGGTGATGAAAGAGTGAGATGTCAGGAACCCTGCTATGACTGGATACTGCAATGCAGTAAGAAAGCTTGAGAAGAAGTTCGAAGGTTTGGAACTCCATCATTTTCCCCGAGTGAAGAATCAGGCAGCTGATGAGCTAGCAAAGATTGGATCCACTCGGAAGCCTGTCCCCAGTAATGTGTTTCTCGAGCACCTACATTCTCCTTCGGTGCAGAAAGATCCCTTCACTGAAGAGCCCCCGCAAGTAAAGAGCGCCTATGATCCGACTGAAGTTGATGTCCCAGCAGTCATTGATCTAGTCATGGAGATTCTAGTGCTCACGCCCGACTGGACAGTACCTTATATTGCATACATTCTGAGGCGAGAACTCCTAGATGATGAAGATGAAGCTCAATAGATAGTCCGCAGATCCAAGGCCTTTACTGTTATGGATGGAAAACTCTACAGAGAAAGCGTAACTGGCGTGACTCAGCGGTTTATTTCTCCTGAAGAAGGTCGACTAATTTTGGAGGAGATTCACTCGGGAACCTGTGGTCATCACGCGTCCTCTAGGACAATTGTTGCCAAGGCATACCGAGCTGGTTTCTTCTGGCCGCGCACCAACGAGATGGCTAAGGAGATTGTTGATCACTGTGAAGGGTGCCAGTTCTATTCGAACCTGTCGCACAAGCCTGCGTCTGCCTTGCAGACTATTCCACTCGTCTGGCCGTTTACTGTATGGGGTTTGGATATGGTCGGACCCCTTCGAACAGGCCAGAGTGGATTTACTCACTTGCTTGTAGCAGTTGACAAGTTCGCTAAGTGGATTGAAGCTAAACCCATAAAGAAGCTGAACGCCCGTACTGCTATCAAATTCATGAAAGAGATAACGTTCCGGTATGGAGTCCCCCACGGTATCATTACAGACAATGGCTCCAACTTTGACTCAGAAGAGTTTAGACACTGTTGCTCCTCTCAAGTTACTCGGGTGGATTACGCATCCGTTGCGCACCCCCCAGACCAACGGTCAAGCTGAGCGAGCGAATGGCCTTATCCTTCAAGGGCTGAAGCCTCGACTCATGCGAGATCTAGATCATGCAGCTGGAGCTTGGGTCACTGAATTGCCGTCTGTTCTGTGGGGCTTGAGGACGAATCCTAACCGGTCGACTGGGCGCACTCCTTTCTTCTTGGTGTATGGAGCCGAAGCCGTTTTGCCAAGCGACGCCCTTCACAATTCTCCCTGAGTAGACCTTTACTCCGAGGCTGAAGTTGAGCAAGCACGACAAGACGGGGTGGATCTCCTGGAAGAAGAACGCGAGATGGCTCTAATTCGATCGACTGTATATCAACAAGATATGCGCCGCTTCCATGCAAGGCACGTCAAGATTTGGTCGTTCCCCGAAGGTGATCTGGTGCTCCGAGTGGATCAGCAGCGACCTCACAGGCTGGCCCCAGCATGGGAAGGCCCTTTCGTCGTCACCAAAGTACTGAACAATGGACAACCTCAAGAAGAATATCGACGAACCGCGCGCCTGGAACGTGGATTTACTTCAACGTTTTTATACTTGACGATTGAGTTGTTTTGATGTAATAAGAGTACTCCAGACAATGTCGTTTGTTAAAGTTATGACTCCCGTAGTCTATTGTCGATTCCGATCGCACAATTTCGCATTCAAAAAATTACTCCGAGTGACGAGCGATCCTCACACTCGAGGGCTTAGCTGTGAACCAGTTTTCGCCTAAGTTAAAAAACTTCTCCGAGTGAGGAGTGATCCTCTCACTCGGGGGGCTTAGCTGCGAACCAGTTTTCGCCTAAGTTAAAAACCTTTCCGGGTGGATAATATTCCATTCACTCGGAAACTTAGCTGCGAACCAGTCTTCGTCTAAGTTTAAAACTTCTCCGAGTGATGAGCAATCCTCTCACTCGGGGGCTTAGCTACGAACCAGTCTTCGTCTAAGTTTAAACATTCTCCGAGTGACGAGCGATCCTCTCACTCGGGGGCTTAGCAGCGAACCAGTTTTCGCCTAAGTTAAAAACATTTCTAGGTGGATAGTATTCCATTCACTCGAAAACTTAGCTGGGAACCAGTCTTCGTCTAAGTTTAAAACTTCTCCAAGTGACGAGCGATCCTCTCACTTGGGAGCTTAGCTGCGAACCAGTATTCGTCTAAGTTTAAACATTCTCCGAGTGACGAGCGATCCTCTCACTCGGGGGCTTAGCTGCGAACCAGTTTTCGCCTAAGTTGAAAACCCGGCCGAGTGAATAGCAGCCCATTCACTCAAGCACAACGACCCCCAGTGGGTGAACGACGACTTAGCTATGAATCAGTCTTCATCTAAGTTCAAACATTCTCCGAGTGACGAGCGATCCTCTCACTCGGGGGCTTAGCTGCGAACAAGTTTTCGCCTAAGTTGAAAACCTTTCCGAGTGGATAGTATTCCATTCACTCGGGAACTTAGGTGCGAACCAGTGTTCGTCTAAGTTCTAAACTTCTCCGAGTGATGAGCAACCCTCTCACTCGGGGACTTAGTCGCGAACCAGTTTTCGCCTAAGTTCGAAAACCTTCCGAGTAACGAGCAAACTTAACCATGCAAGAGATCAGAACGCAAAATGCAGATAAATCTAGAATCTCTAGCGTGGTTAAAAGTTATTCGCGCAAAGGAAAGTAATCAGGCCCAAGGCCCGAATGACGTTTTAATCGGTTACACCATCACTCGGCATACCGAGGCAAATAAAGTTTTAGCTGCAAGCAAAGTATTTTTCAAGCACCAATGGGGCTCGAGGGCTCGACAAAGGTGTCCAGGTCAATTCCATCGGTGATCCGAGTGGCTACTTCGATGAAGGTCTCCATGAAGTCCTCAAATTGAAGTTTCTTTGTGTTGATCACTCGGAGGGCCTTCAGTTTGTCATCCCTGGCCTCCTTGCAATGAACCCGGACGAGTGAAAGTGCCACATCAGCACCGCAGCGAGCGGCAGATTTCTTCCATGCCTGCACTCGACCAGGAATCTCATTATCATCGACTCGAGGTCAGTCTAGAGGGAGTCTTCTGGCTACAGTTCTTTGTCAACCTTCTCTAGCGCAGCCCTCAGTCGAGTGACATATCCTTGGACACTCCTGAGACGAGCTTCAAGTCGAAACATGTCCATCGCCACGGCGTCCCTGACAGGTGACTTGGTGGGATCCAGATTGGGCTCGATCTCCTCAGTTTCCTTTTCAAAATCTTGATAGAATTATGCGCGAAGAGAAAATGACAAGATGATCACACTGCCATTCTGAAGAAATCAAAGAAATTCACTCGACAGAAGAAAGTTACCTTCAAGCATGCCGAACATCTTCTTCGCGAAATCTCCCAAGTATTTCTCTAGGGTGCTCCTTCTCTTGGTCAGCTGCTCAAACTTTTGGATCCAGTCGGCCTTTTCCTGCTTGAGTTTGGTGTTTTCTTCCTCCAACTTTTTGGCTGCAGCAAGCTTCTTCTCAGCAGCTTTAGTTTTCTCCTTCACCACCTTCTGAGCATCAGCGAGTGCCTTGTCTTTGTCCTCCAGCGCCTTCTTCATGCTATCTAAAGAAATAGCATTGTTGAGTCGCGCTTGGAGTCAGCGGTTCTCATCACGTACGTCTGTTCGAGTGGATACACTCGGTTCAAAGGATGGAAGATGAAAATGATAGTACAGCTGGCCGACAAAAATTACCTCCCAGGGTCCTCAACTTAGTCTGCGCATGCTCCAGTTTGTTCTTGGACACCTCCAGATCCAGTCCAAGCTGATTCTTCTCCTTCTCCAGGTCGACATACTTGGTCCCGAGCTCATAGGCTTTCTGAAATTAGCAAAGAAGTGGTTCATTTGACATGAGTATTTCTCTACTCCCGAGTGGAAAGGTACAAGTTCAGTCGACTGGAAGGCGGGCCGCCGCCCCACCCCACACCCCTATACAGCGTCATATCATGGTTGATGGAAATGATGTCCATGAAACCTGCAGGATAGTTCTTAAGACTACTGCCCATCGTAAACGATCGACAGTAGTCTCGGGGACTACACCCAGTGGGTGCAGTCAGCGTGCCCCCACTGGACCAGAGGTTACTCGACTAGGTCCGACCTGTCCGAGTATAAAAAAAAGCAAACAAGCGAACATTGTCTCTATCAGACCCCCGCCGATGCAAGCACTCGACGGCGGTCTCGGGGACTACACCCAGTGGGTGCACTCAGCGTGCCCCCACTAGACCTACTATCACTCGACCAGGTCCGTCCTGTCGTGTGACAAGCAACTTTCAAAAAGATTATCTCTATCAGACCCTCGCCGATGCAAGCACTCGACGGCGGTCTCGGGGACTACACCCAGTGGGTGCACTCAACGTGCCCCCACTAGACCTACTTTCACTCGACCAAGTTGTCGAGCACTCAGCGACTATCAAAGAAAATTTAACATCCCAGCCGATGTCTTCGTCCTTCGACAGCGGTCTCGGGGACTACACCCAGTGGGTGCACTTAGCGTGCCCCCACTGGACCAAGAACCTACTCGACTAAGATCTGATCTATTCAAGAAGAAAGCAAGCAAGTATGCGTCTGAAGAAAACACCCAGTGCGTGTAAAGTCAAGATGGACAGGAATTCAATTGGAAATAAACTTACAATAGCACTTACTCGGACGTTGGCTTGAAGCGCTGAGCTGGCATCATAGGCTAACTTGCTGGCCTCATATGCCTCCTTTGTTCGCAGCATCATTTGCCTAGCCTGGTTTATGGCTTCTTTGGCAGCTCCAGTCTGGTCTTCTGGGACGTGGTACAGAGGGTATGCAGGTGCCAGATGAGTCGGTGCCGCAGTTGAGGTCACGAGAGGTGCTTGAGGTGGCCCGATCGGCGCTGAAACCACAAGAGTTGAAGTCGCTGGTGGGGCACTCGACAGTGGAACCACGGGCTCAATTCTGGCTCAGGAAGAATCACCAAGCTCTTGAGAGGACGCGGCAGTCGACCTACGTGGTGCCTGTCCTGATGACGTTCTCCGAGTGCGTATGCGTGGAGTGTCCAAGGCCGCAACTTCACCATCAGCACCCTGCTGCGGCTCCTCATCGTCCTCCACATGGATGATGTCTTCAATTGTCAATCGACAACGTTGGCTTGTTCAATTGACGAATTACCTTCAAAAAATCAGTCTATAGTGAATATTTACTATACCTCGTTTAGAAGTGGCCGCGTCAGGAGTGTCCACTTCCATGTGATCCCCCTCATCCCGCAGAGGCGACGTCACTGAGGTAGCAGCTCTGGCGAATAAATTTCACTCGGTCAGCAAAGACATGAAGGTTCACAACAGCAGGAAAAGAAGATAAACACTCATGTTGAGGCGACAGGCACAGCGATCTTTATACGGGGCAGAGCCTTCTGAGGTTTTGGCGCGTCCCACCTGGGCTGTTTCGTAGCTTTTTCAGTCGACCCAGATGTCGCGGCACGGACGCGCTTCGGGTTCCTGGTGCTCGATGCCAAAGTTTTGCTTGGGGCGGCCTCCGGGTCTTCACGCTGCTTGGTACGACGCTCGATGTGCGGAGGAGCCTGGGCCTCTACCTCGCCTTCCTCTAGGTCGTCTTCGCTGCCTTCACTGTCATCGGAGTAATCGATGTCTGCGCTACTGTCCGCGCTCCCTTCTTCGTCGTCGGGCTGTTCTCCATTCGGCACGGGCGAGTACATGTTCATAAACACCTGCAAGATACAAACTGTAAATTCAGTCGACCGAAGACCCAATCACTCGACGAAATATGAAAGCACTCGACAAAGATATAACTCACCATGTTCGTCGGTGGGTTCAAAGCAGGGAAGGGCAAAATTCGCTTGGCTCCCAAAGGATTATCACAGGCTCCGGTGATGCTCCTGAGCCACTGGGCAACAGTCTCATCGGAAACTTCCTCTGGATGAGTCCGAGTGGTATCCTCAGGGCCCGAATAATGCCACATAGTGTGATCCCTGGCTTGAAGAGGCTGGATTCGTCGACTGAGAAATGCTTCTAAGAGATCCATACCAATCACTCTGCCACGGATGAGATCTACTACTGCATTCACTAAAATCCCTACCTGGACTTTCTCTCCCTCTGTCACGTTCAGTGTTCTGGGAGTGGTAGGTCGATCCAATGTGAAGGGGGGAAGGCCAGTCGACATATTGGGAGATGCTACATCTTTGTAGTAAAACCATGTCGACTGCCAGCCCCGAACAGATTCAGGAAAAGTCATTGATGGGTACGCACTCCTACCTCTCTTTTGGAGTCCCAGGCCACCGCACAGCTGGATGACATGGGTCTTGCTATCGCTAGGATTGGCTTTTTTGACACACTGAGACCGAATGGTGAATATGTCTTTGAACAAACCCTAGTGTGGAGAACAACCCAAGAAGCATTCGCATAGAGTTATGAAAGTAGCGAGATACGCAATAGCATTCGGAGGAATGGTGGAGTTGCGCCCCGAAATAGTTCAAGAAACCATGGATGAATGGATGGGGAGGCATGGAAAAACCTCGCTCGACGTGGGTGAGGAGGAGGACTCGCTCGCCGTGGCGCGGCTCCGGTTCAGTCTCCCCCTCCGGCAGCCTCCACGACCCTTCAGCAATCAGCCCGTCGTCGACAAGGTTCTGGACGTCATCTGCCTTGACGGTCGACCGGAGGAAATCCCCCTGGATCCACCCCGGCGGCACCGCGGACCGGGCGCCCGACGGCTTCTTCGCCTTGGCTCCCTTCTTGGCGTGCTCGGCCTTCTCCGTCTTCCCCTTCGTCATCACGGCGGCGGTTGTCGAGGTGGAGCAGAGCAGCGCGCTTGGAACAGGGAAGGCGGAGAGAAATAGGGGAATGGGGGAGAAGTACTGTACCGGCCCGGTGCCGTCGCGTCTTATATCCGCCCGAGTGAGTCGCTAACCTGTGGACCTGCCAGATCTTTGGATATCCCAATTTCAGAGGAGGAGCGATACGTGGCGGTAATGGCGGCACGAAAATCAAGGCGTCATGCCCCCACTTGCCCCAGTCGTTGCGTCATCGTCGCGCGGCGTGCGCTTACCCAATTTTCGAATCCCGTGAAATTCGGGCCTGACGAAGCGACCCGTCACTTCAGAAGACCCTGCTGACTGCTCGGACCTGATTCCATGCCCAACTTCACTCGGACACATTTCAACATAGAATCGATCAGGGTGAATGACAAAGATTCCAATCGACACAGACTTCTATGAAGCCCTAAAATGCACTCGGAATTTTTGTGTCTTATCAGAACCCGCATCGATCCCTTTTCACTCGAACCCCGATCCATTCGGGGGCTAATGATGGGGATATGTACCTAGGGTAGGGTCATAGGCCTGACCTACATACCCTACCTAAGGACACTGCCCTAGAAAGCTTAAGGACTACAAGGAAGTCTCCGACTGAAATCATCGAGACGTATGAGTCACTCGACAACATCCACTCGGAGGTTTTATCCATCCACTCGACGGTTACCTTTCACTCGGAAGAACCGGAAGATAGTCGGCCGTAGAAGATCAGAAGCCACCCCAGGGAGGCTAACGGGCAGGCGTTCGGCTAGACCATAAGTAGCATTTATTTCATACGTTACTAGTAACGTCCATCTTTATTACCACGATCAAACCCTTGGATGCCGGGTATTGAAGAGGGGTAGCGCACTCTATATAAGCCACCCCTCCCCTCTGGCACAAGGGTTCGCACCCTCTGTAACTCTCATATTCCACATGACAAGAAGCTCCTGAGCACCGAGACGTAGGGCTGTTACCTCCACGAGAGGGGCCTGAACTCGTACATCTGTGTGTACATCCTCGCCGTAGCTAGGACTCTGCCCTCTCCTTTCGTACCCCTACCATCTACTGTCAGGCTCGTTCCCACGACATGGATCGCTGAAGCTTGCACACTTTGTCAGCATTTTTAGGATCGACAAAACCTTCTGGTTGCATCATATACAACTCTTCCTTAAGAAAACCATTAAGGGACGCTATTTTGACATCCATCTGCCAGATCCCGTAATCAAAAAATGCAGCTATTGCTAACATGATCCTGACGGACTTAAGCATCGCTACGGGAGAGAAAGTCTCATCGTAGTCAACTCCTTGAACTTGTGAAAACCCTTTTGCAACAAGTCGAGCTTTATAGACGGTGACATTACCGTCGGCGTCCGTCTTTTTCTTAAAGATCGATTTATTCTGTATGGCCTTACGATCATATGGCAAGTCCTCCAAAGTCCACACTTTGTTCTCATACATGGATCCTATCTCGGATTTCATGGCCTCTAGCCGTTTGTTAGAATCCGGGCCCACCATCGCTTCTTCATAGCTCGTAGGTTCACTGTTGTCTAACAACATGACCTCCAAGACAGGATTGCCGTACCACTCAGGGGCGGTACGATTCCTTGTCGACCTACGAGGTTTAGTAGTAACTTGATCTGAAGTTTCATGATCATCATCATTAGCTTCCTCTTCACTTGGCATAGGCGCCGCAGAAACATCTTTCTGCGTCGCGCTACCATCCAACTGAAGTGACGGTTCAATAACCTCATCAAGTTCTATCTTCCTCCCACTCGATTCTTTCGAGAGAAACTCTTTCTCGAGAAAGGACCCGTTCTTAGCAACAAACACTTTGCCCTCGGATCTGAGATAGAAGGTATTTCCAACTATTTCCTTAGGGTAACCTATGAAGACGCACTTGTCCGCTTTGGGTTCAGGCTTATCAGGTTGAAGCCTTTTCAAATAAGCGTCGCAGCCCCAAACTTTAAGAAACGACAGCTTAGGTTTCTTGCCAAACCATAATTCATATGGTGTCGTCTCAACAGATTTTGATGGTGCCCTATTTAAAGTGAATGCGGCTGTCTATAATGCATAACCCCAAAACGATAGTGGCGGATTAGTGAGAGACATCATAGATCGCACCATATCCAATAGAGTATGGTTACGACGCTTGGGCACACCATTACTCTGTGGTGTTCCAGGTGGCGTTAGTTGTGAAACAATTCCACACTATCTCAAATGCATACCAAACTCATAACTCAGATATTCTCCACCACGATCAGGTCGTAGAAACCTTATCTTCTTGTTACGATGATTTTCTACCTCACTCTAAAATTCCTTGGATTTTCAAATGTCTCAGACTTGTGTTTCATTAAGTAAATATACCCATATCTACTTAAATCATCAGTGAAGGTAAGAAAATAATGATATCCACCGCGTGCCTCAACACTCATCGAACCACACACATCAGTATGTATGATTTCCAACAAGTCACTTGACCGCTCTATTGTACCGGAGAACGGGGTTTTCGTCATCTTGCCCATGAGGCATGGTTCGCACGTATCAAGCGATTCAAAATCGAGTGATTCCAAAAGTCCATCAGCATGGAGCTTCTACATGCGTTTTACACCAATATGACCTAAGCGGCAATGCCACAAAAAAGTGGTACTATCATTATTAACTTTGCATCTTTTGGCATCAATGTTATGAATGTGTTTATCACTACTATCGAGATTCAACAAGAATAAACCATTCACAATGGGTGCATGACCATAAAAGATGTTACTCATATAAATAGAACAACCATTATTCTCTGATTTCAATGAATAACTGTCTCGCAATAAGCAAGATCCAGATATAATGTTCATGCTCAATGTAGGCACCAAATAACTATTATTTAGGTTTACTACTAATCCTGATGGTAATTGAAGAGCGAGCATGCCGACGGCGATCACATCAACCTTGGAACCATTTCTGACGTGCATCGTCACTTCATCCTTCACCAGCCTCTGTTTATTCCGTAGTTCCTGTTTCGAGTTACAAATATGAGCAACCGAATCGGTATCAAATACCCAGGCACTACTACGAGAGCTAGTGAGGTACACATCAATAACATGTATATCAAATATACCTTTGTTGACGTTGCCAGCCTTCTTATCAGCAAGGTACTTGGGGCAATTCCGTTTCCAGTGGCCAGTCCCCTTGCAATTGAAGCACTCAGTCGCAGGCTTGGGTCCAGCCTTGGGTTTCTTCACGGGAGCGGCAACTTGCTTGCCACCCTTCTTGAAGTTTCCCTTCTTTCCCTTGCCTTTCTTGAAACTAGTGGTTTTGTTCACCATCAACACTTGATGCTCCCTTTTGATTTCTACCTCCGCGACTTTCAGCATCGCGAACAGCTCGGAGACAAACTTTTCTATCCCTTGCATATTATAGTTCATCGTGAAGCCTTTGTGGCTAGGTGGCAGTGACAAGAGAATTCTATCAGTGGTCGTTTCAGGCGGAAGCTAGACTCCCAAATCATTCAAACGGTTATAGTACCCAGACATTCTGAGTAGGTACTCACTGAAAGAACTATTCTCCTCCATCTTGCAGGCGAAGAACTTATCGGAGGTCCCATACCTCCCGATCCAGGCATTTGCTTGAAACATTAACTTCAACTCCTGGAACATCTCATATGCTCCATGACGTTCAAAACGCTTTTGAAGTCCCGATTCTAAGCAGTACAACATGGCGCACTGAACTATAGAGTAGTCACCAGAACATGCCTGCTAGGCGTTCACAACGTCCACAGATGACGCTGGAGGGGGTGGCACACCAAGCGACGCATCAAGGACATAAGCCTTTTGCGAAGCCGTGAGGATAATCCTCAGATTACGGACCCAGTCCGCATAGTTACTTCCATCATCTTTCAACTTAGCTTTCTCTAGGAACGCATTAAAATTCAGGGGAGCTACTGCGCAAAGACAACTTTAGACTATGTTCATGATAATGAGTTCATTTCATCATACTACTAAAGAACTCCCACTCAAATCAACATCCCTCGGGTTGTCTAAGTGTAACATGATCCAAATCCACCAACCCAAGTCCGATCATCACGTGGGATGAGGTGGTTTCAATGGTGAATATCTCCATGTTGATTAATCTACTATATGACTCATGTTTGACCTTTCGGTCTCTTGTGTTCCGAGGCCATGTCTGTACCTGCTAGGTTCGTCAAGTTTAACGTAAGTATTCCATGTGTGTAAATCTGGCTTACACCCGTTGTATGCGAACGTAGAGTCTATCACACCCGATCATCATGAGGTGCTTCGAAACGACGAACCTTCGCAACGGTGCATACTCGGGGAGAACACAATTTATCGTGAAATTTTAGTGAAGGATCATCTTATAATGCTACCGTCTTTCTAAGCAAAATAAGATGCATAAATAGGATAAACATCTCATGCAAATCATATAAGTGACATGATATGGCCATCATCATCTTGTGCTTTTGATCTCCATCTCCAAAGCACCGGCATGATCTCCATCGTCACAGACATGACACCATGATCTCCATCATCGTGTCATCATGTGGTTGTCGCGCCAACTATTGCTTCTACAACTATTGCTAACTCATAGCGATAAAGTAAAGAAAAAAAAGGCAAAAATAATTAAATACAACCCTATGGCTCCTGCTGATTGTCGTACTCATCGACATGCAAGTCGTGATAATATATACAAAAACATGATCATCTCATACATCACATATATCACATCATGTCTTTGGCCATATCACATCACAACATGCCGTGCAAAAACAAGTTAGACGTCCTCTACTTTGTTGTTGCAAGTTTTAAGTGGCTGCTATGGGCAACTAGTAAGAACCATTCTTACCTACTCAAAGCCACAACGGTGATAATCAAGTTGCCTTATAACCTTCTACAAGGACCGCCTCTGTCGAATCCGATTCAACTAAAGTGGGAGAGAAAGACACCCGCCAGCCATCTTTATGCAACAAGTGCATGTCAGTCGATGGAACCGGTCTCTCGTACGTGGACGAGTAAGGTTGGTCCGAGCCGCTTCATCCCACATGTTGGAAATATGCCCTAGAGGCAATAATAATTTATTTATTATCATATTTCCTTGTTCATGCTAATCGTTTATTATCCATGCTATAATTGTATTGATTGGAAACTCAAATACATGTGTGGGTACATAGACAACACTGTGTCCCTAGTATGCCTCTAATAGACTAGCTCGTTGATCAAAGATGGTCAAGGTTTCCTAGCCATAAATGTTATTTGGTGTTTGCGTTGAAGCATGAACGTGATTAGATCATGTTTATTGCAAATACGGTTATTCATTTAAGTTAGAGAATAATGGTTATTCTGTTTACATGAATAAAACCTTCAATGGTCATGCACCCAATGAGAATGGTTTATTGAATCTTGATCGTATTGATACACATTTTCATAATAATGAGGTCAAAAGATACAAAGTTTATAATGATAGTACCACATACTTGTGGCACTGCCGCTAAATGTCATATTAGTGTAAAATGCATGAAGAAACTCCATGCTGATGGATCTTTGGACTCATTCTATTTCGAATCGGTTGAGACATGCGGACCATGCCTCATGGGCAAGATGACTAAGACTCCATTTTCCGGTATGATGGAGCGGGCAAGTAACTTATTGGAAATGATACATGTTGATGTATTCGATCCAATGAGTGTTGTAGCGTGCGGTGGGTATTGTTATTTTCCTACCTTCACTGATGATTTGAGTAGATATGGGGATATTTACTTAATGAAACACAAGTCTGAAACGTTTGAAAAAGTTCAAACAAAATCAGAGTGAAGTTTGAGATCATCGTGACAAGAAGATAAAATGTCTACGATATGATCGTGGAAGTGAATATCTGAGTTACGAGTTTGGTATACAACTTAAGACAATGTGGAAGTTGTTTCACAACTCACGCCACCTGGAACACCATAGTGTGATGGTGTGTCCGAACATCGTAGTCGTGCTCTATTGGATATGGTGCGTACTATGATGTCTCTTATCGATTTGCCACTATCATTTTGGGGTTATGCATTAGAGACAACTACATTCACTTTAAAATAGGGCACCATCTAAGTCCGTTGAGATGACACCGTATGAATTTTGGTTTGGCAGAAACCTAAGCTATCATTTCTTAATGTTTGGGGCTGCGACACTTATGTGAAAAAGGGTTTTTCCTAATGAGCTCGAACCCAAAGCGGACTAATGCATCTTCATAGAATACCCTAACATAACAGTTGGGTAAACCTTCTATCTTAAATCCAAGCACAAAGTGTTTGTTGCTAAAACGGGTCCTTTCTCGAGAAAGAGTTTCTCTCGAAAGAATTGAGTGGCAGGAAGATAGAACTTGATGAGGTTGTTGAACCTTTGTTTCAACCAGAGAGTAGCGCAGTGCAGAAAGTTGTTTCTGTGGAGCCTACGTTAGTTGAAGAGGAAGTTAATGATGATGATCATGAAGCTTCGGATCAAGTTACTATCGAACCTCGTAGGTCGACAAGGACGCGTACTGCTCCTGAGTGGTATGGCAACCCTGTCTTAGAGGTCATGTTGTTGGACAACGATGAACCTACGAGCTATGGAGAAGCGATGATGAGCCCGGATTCCGAGAAATGGTTAGAGGCCATGAAATCCGAGATGGCATCCATGTAAGAAAACAAAGTATGGGCTTTGGAAGTATTACCTGAAGGGCGAAAGACCATTCAGAACAAATGGATCTTTAAAAGGAAGACGGACGCGGACGGTAATGTCACCGTCTATAAAGCTCGACTTGTGGCAAAGGGTTTTTCACAAGTTCAAGGAGTTGACTACGATGAGACTTTCTCACCCGTAGCGATGCTAAAGTCTGTTGGAATTATGTCAGCAGTTGCTGCATTTTCGATTATGAAATCTGGCAGATGGATGTCAAAACAGAGTTTCCTTAACGGTTTCCGTGAGGAAAGGTTGTATGTGATACAACCAGAAGGTTTTGTCAGTCCTAAGGATGCTAAAATGTATGCAAGCTCCAGCGATCCTTCTATGGACTGGAGCAAGCATCTCGGAGTTGGAATATACGCTTTGATGAGGTGATCAAAGTTTTTGAGTCTATACAAAGTTTATGAGAAACTTGTATTTACAATAAAGTGAGTGGGAGCACTATAGAATTTCTGATAAGTATATGTGGATGACATATTGTTGATCGGAAATGATGTAGAATTTCTGGAAAGCATAAAGGGTTGTTTGAAAAGGAGTTTTTCAAAGGAAATCCTAGAATGAAGCTACTTAAATATTGGGCATCAGGATCCATAGAGATAGATCAAGACGTCTGATAAAACTTTCAATGAGTACATACCTTGACAAGATTTTGAAAGAGTTCAAAATGGATCTGTCAAAGAAAGTGTTCTTGCCTGATTTGTAAGGTGTGGAGTTGAGTGAGACTCAAAGCTCGACCAGGGCAGAAGAAAGAGTAAGGACGAAGGTTGTCTCCTATGCCTTATCCATAGGCTTTGTATAGTATGCCATGCTGTGTACCGCACCTGGTGTGTGCCTTGCCATGAGTCTGTCAAGGGGTACAAGAGTGATCCAGGAGTGGATCACTGGACAGCGGTCAAGATTATCCTTAGTAACTAGAAGACTAAGGAAATGTTTCTCAATTATGGAGGTGATAAAGAGTTCGTCGTAAAGGGTTACGTCGATGCAAGCTTTGACACCTATCCGGGCGACTCTGAGTAGCAGTCCGGATACATATAGTGGAGCAGCCATTTGGAATAGTTCCAAGTGGAGTGTGGTAGCATCTGCAGTATGACATATAGATTTGCAAAGAAAACACGAATCTAAATGTTGCAGACCGTTGACTAAAGACCTCTCTCACATGCAAAGCATGATCGAACCCCAGAACTCATTGGGTGTTAGATTCATAACAATGTAAATCACATGGTGATGTGAACTAGATTATTGACTCTAGTGCAAGTGGGAGACTGTTGGAAATATGCCCTAGAGGCAATAATAATTTATTTATTATCATATTTCCTTGTTCATGATAATCGTTTATTATCCATGCTATAACTGTATTGATTGGAAACTCAAATACATGTGTGGGTACATAGACAACACTGTGTCCCTAGTATGCCTCTAATAGACTAGCTCGTTGATCAAAGATGGTCAAGGTTTCCTAGCCATAGACATGAGATGTCATTTGATAACGGGATCACATCATTAGGAGAATGATGTGATGGACAAGACCCAAACTATGAAACATAGCATATGATCGTGTCAGTTTATTGCTATTGTTTTCTGCATGTCAAGTATCTGTTCCTATGACCATGAGATCATGCAACTCACTGACATTGGAGGAATACCTTGTGTGTATCAAACGTCGCAACGTAACTGGGTGACTATAAAGATGCTCTATAGGCATCTCCGAGGGTGTCTGTTGAGTGGGCATGGATCAAGACTGGGATTTGTTACTCCGTGTGACGGAGAGGTATCTCAGGGCCCACTCGGTAATACAACATCACAATAAGCCTTGCAAGCAATGTGACTAAGTGTTAGCCACGGGATCTTGTATTACGGAACGAGTAAAGAGACTTGCCGGTAACGAGATTGAACTAGGTATAGAGATACCGACGATCGAATCTCGGGCAAGTAACATACCGAAGAACAAAGGGTACAACATACGGGATTAACTGAATCCTTGACATAGAGGTTCAATCGATAAAGATCTTCATAGAATATGTAGGAACCAATATGGGAATCCAGGTCCCGCTATTGGTTATTGACCGTGGAGGTGTCTCGTTCATGTCTACATAGTTCTCGAACCCGCAGGGTCTGCACACTTAAGGTTCGGTGACGTTTCGGTATAGTAGAGTTATGTATGGTGGTGACCGAAGGTTGTTCGGAGTCCCGGATGAGATCCCGGACGTCACGAGGAGCTCCGGAATGGTCCGGAGGTAAAGATTGATATATAGGAAGTCCCGTTTTGGTCACCGGAAAAGTTTCGGATATTTCGGTAGTGTAGCGGGATTGCCGGGAGGGATACCGGGGACCATCGGGAGGGGTATTTCGACCCAAGGGGCCTCATGGGCTGTGGGAGGAGTCAAGCCAGCCCTTAGTGGGCTGGCCAAGCCCCCCACTAAGGCCCATGCGGCTGGAGGTGGAAAAAACCCAAAGGTGGAAAGGTGGAAAGGGTTTCCAAGTGGAGAGGAGGAATCCTACTCCTAGTAGGATTGGAGTAGGACTCCTCCACCTCCAATTTCGGCCAGCCCTTGAGGGTTTGAGGCTGCCTCCTCCCCTCCCTCCCTCCTATTATACTAGAGGATTTAGAGGAGAAAAATAACCCTAATTGCCACGTGCTCCCTCTACTTCATCTAGATCGTTTTCTCCTCTAGTCTAGTTCGGCGGTGCTTAGGCGAATCCCTGCCGGAATAGTTCCACCACCACCGCCGCCGTGCCATTGCGCTGCCGGAGAACTCATCTACCTCTCCGCTCCCTCTTGCTGGATCAAGAAGGCGGAGATCGTCATCGAGCTGTACGTGTGCTGAACGCGGAGGTGCCGTCCATTCGGCGCTAGATCGGAAGGACCGTGATCAGGATCGCGAGATGATTTGTAATTTGATCGCGGGACGGATCGTGATGGGGTCGTGGGACGGATCATGATCGGATCGCGAGATGGATCGTGATGGGATCACGGGACGCTCGGCGATTTGGATCGCGAAGACGTTCGACTACATCAACTGCGTTTCTTAACGCTTCCCGCTTAGTGATCTACAAGGGTATGTAGATTCACTCTCCCTCTCGTAGATGCTCATCACCATGGATAGATCTTGCATGTACATAGGAATTTTTTTGTTTCCATGCAACGTTCCCCAACACCACAATACCGCCAAATCAAGATAAGACTAAGGAGGTAAGCAATCTGAACATCAACGCCCACAAACTCTTTTGTGTTCTACTCGTGCATGTTATCTACGCATAGGCCAAGCTCATGATGCCACTGTTGGGGAACGTTGAATGGGAAACAAAAAAAAATCCTATGAACACCCAAGATCTATCTATGGACATCAACATCTACGAGAGGGGGAGTGCATCTACATACCCTTGTAGATCGTTAAGCAGGAAGCGTTAAGAAACACGGTTGATGTAGTCGAACATCTTCACGATCCAATCAAGATCCGTCCCGCGATCCAATCACGATCTAGTGCCGAACAGATGGCACCCCCACGTTTAGCACATGTATAGATCGATGACGTCTCTGCCTTGTTGATCCAGCAAGCGAGGGCGGAGAGGTAGATGAGTTCTCCGGCCGCACGATGGGCGTGGTGGCGGTGGTGGTGGAGATGTCCAGGCAGGGCTCTGCCAAGCCCTGCCGCGACGAACAAGAGGAGAAAACGATCTAGGGGAGAGGGATGTGTCGTGGCTTGTGGTGCTATATATATATATATACAGACCGTCTATTCTGACATCGATGTGAGAATAACTATTCTGACAACACTTCCGAACTGCAGGGTTAACGCGGATGCACTGCATCCCTATCAAATGAACACTGCGATGTCAGCAGAAAAAACTGCACGCATTTTTTCGGCACCATTTTTGCTCCATTTTCTATACCATTAGTCGGAACGAGACGTATAATATACCGTTGGATAGCTACGGAAAATCCGCAACTTTTCCATGTTGACCACTTTTTGCGATTCACCACGGTTTAAGAGCAGTTTCGAAAACTGTGGCCGCCCGACGAGTGGCAGCGAGCGTATTTTCGCGTTTTTTCTAAGCCACTTGTCGGAATGAGTCAAACGATACGGCGTTGGAAAGATATCATCGAGGTGCAAGTTTTTCATATAGATCACTCTCTCTAATTCCTTACGGTTTGAGAGTAATTTCAAATTTACTAAAAATCGGAATTCTGTTTTTCAAATTTTTCGATTTTTTTGGTACGGTTTTGGCTCGAGTTTTCTAACCATTTGTCGGAACAAGGCGTGTGATACGGTGTTGGAAAACTGTGTAATAGGCGCAACTTTCATATGTTGATCATTTGTTGAGATCCCTCACATTTTTAAATGAATTTTGAAAACGATGCGACTGCCTACGAGTGGCAGCGAGCGTAATTTCGTGAATTTTTCCAAACCGCTCATCGGAACGATGCGAATGATACAGCGTTGGAAAGATATTGATGAGGTGCAACTTTTTCATGTAGAACACTCTCTCTAATTCCTTACGGTTTAAGAGCAGTTTTGATTTTACGGAAATGCGGACACTCTGTTTTTCGCGACACCAAAATCGACGCGTGAACCGCATCAGAGAGAAGAACGCACTGCTTCCGACGGAAAACCGCACTGCATCAGACATGCAAGCGAGCTGCATGATATCTTTTATCTTTTTCTAACATTTTTATGGAACACATGGTACCTCGTGAGATGAGTGGAGTGGACATCCGAGGGAAAGTGAACCCCTACACAAATCGAAGTGGAGTGAATGGCTTTTTTGTCGTTTTCAAACTACTATTTTATAAATACGTTCAAACTAAATGACTGAGGTTACTGTACTGCATTTTTTTGCAAAATGCTTTTCTAAGTTTGCATGATTGAGGTTAGTGAACTGCACTATTATTTTTTATTTTTTCATCTCATTTTTTATGAATGCGTCCTGACTGCTGAGACGAGGCAAGTGTACTGCATCAATGTTTTCTTTACAAAGTGAACCACATAGAACTTCCTTCGCCCATGCACCGGACTGCATGCGCGCCACCACAAAACTGCATGAATGGAATGCCCATATTACAGAGAAATCATACAGACAAACATGTACACACCCATCGCACAACAAAACGAGTAGTGGAGCTGTCCCAAAAACAAACTGCAGTTCATGACTACAAAGAAAATACTACTGAAATGACCGAATTGCACGCATAGGTGCTCCGCACTGCGCGAACATAGTGAGGTTTACAACGATTTTATCAACAGTGTTGCACGGACACTCGGCGTGGAGCCCCTCCTCTGTCCGTCTTCATTTTTGAAGTGATGCAGCATCCAAAATCTGAAAAGCGGAAAGAAAACTGCACTGCACCAACCTGTCCAATCATTCTTCAGATACAAGAATTCATGAACATAGCAGAAATAACTCAACAAAAATCCATCAACCAAACTGCACTGCATGTGCCAGTTTGCACTAGACTGCACAGGAAGGTAGAGGATGGCATGGAGTTCGTTGGATCGAGGAAGGGAAAGGGCCGTAGACTGCATGCCAAGCTCTCCCGCACTGCACGCCAAGATCGCCCGCACTGCTGGAAAGGGGTGGCCTGTCGGGGGCTAGCACCTGCAAACACACACGCTGTTGACTGTTGAACAAAAAGCACTGTAGCCATTGTGCTCTAGCGGGGTGGTCTTCAAAACAAAAGGCTTTAAAGTAAATAAAATTGATACAGGAGGTCGTCGTTGACTACTGCACGGTAGGATGTGCACTGCACGCAAGAGAGGAAGCATTACGAACCTTGATGCTATGATTCAGGGGGAGGTGAGCCCTGGTCGGGTCCGAAGATGAGGCCAGGACACCACCGCGACAAGAGGGGACAGGCAGGCGAGCCCCGCAATGGACCGTATCCTCGTCGCCACATCTCACAGGGAAATAGGAATCTCGTGGCTGGGACGGGCTTGATGCGAAGGGGGACGGCACCGACCGGACTTGTGATGGCTCGGTCGCCATGGACAGGGTATGACGCCGGTCGGAGTTTTGGTGGTTAGGCCGCCCCGCGGTCGCCGCTGTAGGAAGCGGTGGTGGGCGGTTGTATATTGAAGAAGGTAGTAGGAGGCTATGGGCGAGCAGATCCGGCGCTGCGGCGTGCTGGTCGACCCAGGATACGTCGACGGCAGGGCAGCTAGGGGGCACCGCGGCCTGGCTCCGACGGCGGGGCAGCGAGGGGGCGCCACGGCTTGGATGCGGCGCCGGGGGTGGGGCGTGGTGGTGGGGGTCACCGCAGCCTGGATCCGCCGTCGGCTCGTGATGGAAGGTAGCCGGTGAACGAGGGATCGCCGATGGGTGGGGCGGCATGGTGGGGGCCGCTGCGGCCTGGATCCGCCGCCCGCTCATACTAGAAGGTGGCCGGTGGACGGGGGATCACCGGCGGGTGGGATAGGGTCGTGGTGGGGGTGGGGAAGGGAGGGAGGTGGTGTGGAGGTGGGTGGGTAGTGGGTACCAAGAGATGTGGGAGGAGTGGGGCTGGCCGGGTGAGTTTAGGCCGGGGTTGACCTGCTTTTTTTTGTCCGTTGGTTGCGTGTGGGTGTTGTCAGAATAAGCGAAAGTGGTGTTAGAATAAGGTCTTAAGGGTGTTGTCAAAATAGACCCACCCTATATATATATATATATATATATATATATATATATATATATATATATATATATTGGGGGAAGGGAGGAGGGGTCGGCGCCCTAGGGTTCCCCCCTAGGGAGGGCGGCGGCCTAGATGAGGTGGCGGTCAAGCGGTGGTTGGCCCCCAAGTTTGGGTGGCCGGTCCCCCTTAGGGTTTGCCCCACCAGCCCTTGGCCGCATGGGCCTAGGTGGGAGAGCGTCCAGCCCACCAGGGGCTGGTGCGTCCCCTCTCACAGGCCATGGGGCCCTCCGGGGCTGGTGGACCCACCTTGTGGACCCCCGGAACAATTCCGGCATCCCTGTCACAAAACCGGTAAATCCCGGAACATTTCCGGAACTCAAATACCAACTTCCCATATATCAATCTTTACCTCCGGACCATTTCGGAACTCCTCGTGACGTCCGGGGTCTCATCCGGGACTCCGAACAACCTTCGGTCACCAACATATATAACTCAACAATACCGAATCGTCACCGAACGTTAAGTGTGCAAACCTTGTGGGTTCGAGACCTATGCAGACATGACTGAGACACCTCTACAGCCAATAACCAATAGCGGGACCTGGATGCCCATATTGGTTCCTACATATTCTATGAAGATCTTTATCGGTCGAACCACGATGTCAAGGATTCAATCAATCCCGTAAACAATTCCCTTTGTCCGTCGGTATGTTACTTGCCCGAGATTCGATCGTCGGTATCTCCATACCTAGTTCAATCTCGTAACCGGCAAATCTCTTTACTCGTTCTATAATACAAGATCTCGTGACTAACTCCTTAGTCATATTGCTTGCAAGCTTCTTGTGATGTTGTATTACCGAGTGGGCCCAGAGATACCTCTCCGTCATACGGAGTGACAAATCCCAGTCTCGATCCACGGCAACCCAACAGAAACCCTCGGAGATACCTGTAGAGCACCTTTATAGTCACCCAGTTATGTTGTGATGTTTGATACACACAAGGCATTCCTTCGGTGTCCAGGAGTTGCATGATCTCATGGTCGTAGGAACAGATACTTGACATGGACAAAGCAGTAGCAATAAACTAGAACGATCAAATGCTATGCTTACGGTTGGGCTTTGTCCATCACGTCATTCTTCTAATGATGTGATCCAGTTATCAAATGACAACTCATGTCCATGGTTAGGAAACCTTAACCATCTTTGATCAACGAGCTAGTCTAGTAGAGGCTCACTAGGGACACAGTGTTGTCTATGTATCACTACCGCAGGATGGTCCAAAGACGACACATCAGTCAGAGACCCTTCGACGAAATTGTGTGCTATCCACCAATCGCAAACGGTATTGTTCAAGCTCCATCGCAAATGGCACAAACTATGTGTGATGGTGGATCCATCAAATACGATTCAGAAAATAGTTGTGTGTGTGATCCATGGCAGACAGATTATTCTTATGAACTGTTTGGGATTAGCTAAGATAACAGAAACAATTAACAAAACTACATACGTGTGTGTAGTACGACACAAAGTTCACTTGGATAAACTGTTTGCGTTGATCCAGCAGAACGCAAATGGGTTAGCGTAAGAAGGTGTGTGTGATACGCAGCAATCGGTTCATTCATCAGAATTGTGTGGGAAGACCAATAATAACCCAAACAATTCATCCGGACAAGTTGTGTGTGTTATGGGCAGACGGTTGTTGCCAAACACTTGTCAGCAATTGATGAAAACATTACCGACGATACGTACGGAAGTGTCGTTTGCCCGTATTAAAATCGCAGACGTTTTATTATTATTACCAGTCTGACTGTGCATCACCTGTTCTTCCTCTCGCACGTCTTGTCACCGCATTTTCACCCGAGGATTCCAGTGCACGCTTCGGCACATCACCGGCGTTTCTTTTGGCCACGTTCCCGCGTGGAACCGCGCATGTTCCCGCGCAAGCTTCCCCATCGGTTTCTCGCCAGAAGCGAATGAGCATAAGAGCCTGCGCGCGTCACACGCGGATGCACACCTAGTGTAGCCTAGCCCATCTACGAAGCATGCCAACCCGACCAAGCGCCGCCTCTGCCATCAACCTCATTGACAACGAAAATGATCTGGTGCAGGCGCAACATCCTGTCGAGGCCGATGGTGTGTCCGGCGATGCGTCGGACAACGCTGTGCTGCACGTCATTGCAAGGGTTGAGCAGACCCTTGGCATAGGGTGCGACAGCACCACTGAACAACATAGCCACCTCACCGCCGAGAGGCTGCAGCGCGCCGCACAAGAAGATCATCGGTGATGCTCCGTGGTGCAAAACATGTGCGTCCGCGCCGAGAGGGCAAGGCGCGCCGCACAGCAAGAGCGATGGAGGGCCGCAAGAGCAGTTCCATCCCCACTTGCCTGCTATCCCACCCGACATTTGCAGCTGTGTCCAAGGCACGTGAGTAGCCCTATTTCTCGCCAGGAATGGGTAGTGGCCGTCTGCGCCGTACTTGCACCAGAGCCCAGCCGCACCATCCTTGCACCGGATGCCGGCCGCGCCATTCGCATGGGTCGCGCCGTTCGCCTTGTCCGCAGCCCCCTTGATGCTAATGGGCTCGTCAGTAGGCTCAAGCGCCTTCTTGGCCCAGGTGTCCAGCGGGGAGCAGTAGAAGAAAATGGTCGTCGCATCCTCGAGATGGTAATCTCTGACGAAATAGCCAGCTTGGAGCTCGAGATCGCGCTACAACTGTACTGCGAGCGTGTAAACCGCATGGACGAACGCCTGACCGAGTTCAGGCACAGCCAAGAGCTTTCGTAGGTTAGGGTGTAGTCATGGACACGTTTTATTTTTTTGAATAGTTTAGATGTCGATCACAATGTCTGGACAACAATCACAATATTGATATGTTTCGATGTATGAATGATTTATTTTCTATTGTTATGTTTCAATATGTGTAAAAGGCTAACAGTTAGAGCTAGAAAATCAATATGAAAACAAATAGAAATGTGAAACTAATAATATATATTAATTGTTGAATAGCTCGTTGAAGACATGATACATATATAGTATATAACACCACATATACATGATAATAGTACTTAACTAATACGTACAATGAATAAAAACTAAACTAATAATAACCCCTCCTGGAGCGGGGAGCAGTAAAATGCCACCCTCTCGCCAGCAGCTCCCTGGTGCGTGGTGGATTCCCAACACGGAGGGAGTTCGCCGCCTCCTCCTCCTCGCAGCGCTCGACCTCTTGCTGGCGGAGGTGCGCGACCATGCAGGACAGTTTAGTGGGCGCCCACTGGAGCTCTTTGGCGGTGGCACGCTCGAGCTTATCGGCCCACGCCCATGCAGCGATGAGGCGCCTAGCGCCTCTGGCTTTCCTTGCGTGGTACCGGCCGTCTTCGTACACCTCCACCGCTCGTCGAATCGTGCGCCGCCAAAGCTCCAGCTCCTCCTTTGCCCTTGCGGCACTAAGGGCATTCCAGGCCGCGAGGTTCCTGGCGCGCTCCTCAGCCCACTCCTTCTTGAACGCCACCTGCCTGGCTCTCTCAGCCGGCGGCTACGCCTTCCACAAATCCAGATCGTACTGGCCCCAAAACCAATCTTTTGTTGGGGGGTCTGGCGTGACCTCGTCTGGGGGCGCGAAGGGGTCCTCCTCGTCGCTGCATTTCGCCATGTCCTCATGGGGTGGCGCCTCCTCCTCTGCTTGTGCACAGACCGGCCGCGCCATGGCAGAGTTTTGAGAGAGGGGTGGGATAGAGAGACGAGAGAATGCATGCGGGATGACGTCTCGAGGGGCACCATTTATAGGCGGTTAGAATCTTGATCGACGCCAGCAGTGATTGCACACAATTTCCTAGTCAACAGTCGTGTGTGAATTAACATCACCGACGGATCCCAATGCATGACCGCGTGTGATTAATAGCCTGCAAAAATTGGCTTCCAAAACTCGAAACGCGAAACACGGCGCCAATCATGTGTGACCCGTTTGTTTTGCCAAATATTTACATTTCTATCCAAATGTAATGCATGCGCGCAATTTGTGTTACGGAAGCAAGTCTGAGAGAAGTAACCATGACATCTTGGCCCCATGGCGGGAAATCATGCATATTTTCATGTACTTTAGAATTCAAAGCATTTTTTTATTTTTTTTGAATTTACAACCTAGATTCTCAATGCTTTTGTGTCCAAACCGTCACTCAAGAAGTTTGGAAGTCCTTCAAATTTATTGCAAGCGGCATATATAGGGAAGCAAGTAGTACATAAATATGATTTTCCAGCGGTTTTTGCTTCATCTAGCTTGTTCATGTGTTTTAGTTTTGAACTATGGCCATTAAATTTCTATGAACTAACTAAATGTATAAAAATGCCAATAGAACACCCTTTTTTTAAAAAAGTAGGATGTCGGTCATCTTCGTGTATTGTATCGATGAAAAAAAACTAGGCCGAATGACACAACGATTGGCGGTTCGTCATCACGCATGGCCCCATGTTCCCTCTAGGAACCACGCGCCTTCGTTTGATGCTCCAGTTTGTGAGAGGCTTGTGTCTAAAGCTGGGGATTTCTTAGGCGAGTAGAGTCACATCTCCGTCGCCATCACCGCCCTCCCTTCCCCATCCCCGTCCATGTACCCGTGCGCGGGGATAAAAAGTTTCCCATCCATGTCCCCACCGAGTTCTTTATCACCGTGGCAAAACTCACACATGCATTTAAGAACAACCTTCGCATATTTCGGTAGAAAAAATAGTATTTCAACGCAATAAACAATATGTTGTGCCTAGGTTTTGGATTTCTTAGGGAATTTTGGGCCAAAGGGTTGGGATGTGTGTAAATTTGGGTGATCGAGGCCACAAATTACGTTGGGGCTACTAATTTCAAAGCCCACATGTAAGTACTTCAATTCATGGGTAAGCTGGTAATGCTATCCCATCCTCATCCCCGTCCTGCACGCGCGGTAAGGTATTTGACCCACTAACTTCCAGATGGGCATTCCAGCTGGCACTCGTGCCCTAATAGATCAATTACCCATGGGGACGCGGGTAATAGTTAACCATGCATTGCCAGCTTGACATGTGTCAAAGCTTATCTCGAACAAGTTGTTACTTTGATCACGACATCTTGGCCCAATGTCGGGAAACCATGCATATTTTCATGTACTTCCGCGCAGTATTCATTTTTTGACTTTAAAAAACTAGATTCCCAATGCTTTTGTGTCAAAACCATCACTCAAGATGTTTGGAACTCCTTCAAATTTATTGCACGTGGCATATATACGGAAGCAAGTAGTACATAAATATGATTTTCCAGCGTTTTTTGCTTCATCTTGCTTGTTCATGTGTTTCAGTTTTAAACTATGGCCATTAAATTTCTGGAAACTAACTTCATGTGTAAAAATGCCAATTGAACCCCGTATATTTCCTAATTTTAGGATGACAGTCGTATTCGTACATTGTAACGATGAAAACAAACTAGGCCGAATGAGGCAGCGATCCGGTTCGTCATCGCACAACGCCCCACGTTCCCTCTCGGAACTATACGAGCCTGCGTGTGATGCTCCGGTTTGTGAGAGGCATGTGTCAAAGCTTATCTCGAACAAGCCGTTACTTTTACCACGGCATCTTGGCCCCATGGAGGAAAATCATGCTGATTTTTGTGTACTTCATAGCATTTTTATTAATTTTTTTAATTTAAAAACCTAGATTATTCTCAATGCTTGTGTCCTAACCGTTACTCAAGGTGTCTGGAACTCCTTCAAATTTATTGCACGTGGCATATAGATGGAAGCACTAGTACATATACAAATATGATTTTTTCCTGCAGTTTTTGCTTCATATTGCACATGTCCATGTGTTTTAGTTTTGAATTATGGCCACTAGATATCTAGAAACTAACTTCATGTATAAAATGCTCATTGAACCCCGAAAATGTCCAAATTTCGGGATGACGGACGTATTCGTGCATTGTAACGAATTAAAAAAAGCTAGACCAAATGAGACAATGATTAGTGGTTTGTCATCAAACAAGGCTCTCATGTTCCCTCTCGGAACCACGACCCTTTGTGTGATGCTCCGTTTTGTGAGAGGCATGTGTCAAAGCTTATCTCGAACAAGCCGTTACTTTGACCACGACATCTTGGCCCCATGTAGGGAAATCATGCAGATTATTATCATGTACTTCAGAGCATATTTTCATTTTTTGAATTTTAAAACCTAGATTCCCAATGCGTGCACATGTGTCCAAACCGTTACCCAAGATGTTTGGAACTCCTTAAAATTTATTGCAAGCGGCATATATAGGGAAGCAGGTAGTACATAAATATGATTTTCCATGCAGTTTTCGCTTCATCTTGCATGTTCGTGTGTTACACTTTTGAATTATGGACGTAAAATTTGTACAAACTAACTTAATGTATAAAATGCCAATTTAACCCCGAATATTTCCTAATTTTAGGATGCCATTAGTGGATTTTGATGGTATGGATCATTTTCTTACAAATAAAACAATATCCGTTACCGTTGTACCCCAAAATAGTTTTACAATTCAATATAAAAAGTGAACTACGTACACACGGTTTCATACAGGAACCTTTTGCGATGAAAATTCACGGATCTATTTATGTATTACGAGGGAAGCTTTGTCGGCTTCGTCTAGCTCGGATTCCATTCACCCTCGATCCCCATTCCCCCAACAAACCCTCTCTTCAAAGAATGGCGCCGTGGGAATGCTTCGTAAGGGTGCGTACGACTGCCCCCTCGGCCCCAAGCGCTCCCGCCTCTGCCAGGAACGTGGCCACCTCGGCCGAGAGCGCGGTCGCATCCGCCGAAAGGACCTCTGTGGCAGCCGAAAGGGCGTCTGTAGCCGCGGAGACGGCAGCTGCAAACATCCGTCAGGATGATGTGGTTAATTTCCCTATAAGGCACCTACCTGCTGTGATCAGTCCTTGCAAGAGTAAAGCAAATCAGAAGGATATTGCAGAAGATGATGTGCTTGATGAGGCTGAAGGTGCAGAGCATGCAGATGGGGAATACCCAATTCCTATAACCGTAGTATATCCAAAAAATGCAGAAGATGATACCGGCAACTTTTTGTTTGCAAGAAGAAAATGTTCTTTTGGCAGTGAGGATTTAACTAATGGGGAGACAGTTGTGATACAGCGCACAACACAACATGTACCAGCTGAAGCTACAAGTATAGAGCAAGAGAGTGCAAAAGAAGGAGAGGATAGGGCTCATCACCTGTAGGAGCCAGTGATGAAACGGAAGCAAATGACAGTGATTCAGATGACTCAGACTTTGATCCTGGAGCCATAGTGGACAGTGAGTATGATATTAGTGGTGGTGATGATGACTTGTATGCTGACAATGTTGACATGGATGAGCCTGTAGACAATAAAGTGAAAGAGAAGCAGAAGCAGAAGCAACAAAAAGATCAAGGCAAAGAGAAAGAGGAAGATAAGCAAGTAGGGCATGATCCTGAGGATGAGCTGTATGAATCAAAAGGGGATGACTTATGGGCACCAGATTCAGACGATGAGGAGATTTACATGAAGTTCAAGGCATTCAGAGCAGAGGACCTGCACTGTCCCAAGTTTCATGTTGGACAAGTATTCCAAAATGTGGAGTTGCTCAGGACAGCAATCAAGGAGTATTGCTGCAAAAACAGAGTTGATGTGAAGCTCCCTACAAATGATAAGAAAAGAGTGAAGGCAACTTGTGATGAAGACTACACTTGGTATCTTTGGACCTCTTATGACAGTAGGACCAAGTATTTCATGGTGAAGAAATATGTTGATGAACACACATGAACCAAGAAGTGGAAGATCAAGGCTTTCACTGCTCCTTTCTTAGCCCACAAGTACCTAGAGAGCTTTAGGGCAGACCAAGATATGAACCTGAGGAACTTTTCAAGAGTAGTTTAGAAGGAATGGCATATGACACCATCTAGGATCAAGCTGCAAAGAGCTAGGGGGCTAGCAATGAAGATTATATATGGTGATGAAGAGGCCCAGTATACTATGTTGTGGGACTATGGAAATGAACTGAGGAGAAGTAACCTAGGCAGTTCTTTCTTTCTTGCACTTGATGATGAAGCAAGGTTTAGCAAAGCTTATATGTGCATTGATGCTTGCAAAAGAGGTTTCCTTCAGGGTTGTAGGCCAATGATATTCATTGATGGATGTCATATTAAGACAAGGTACAGAGGACAGCTACTCACTGCTGTGGGAATTGACTCAAATGACTGCATTTTTCCTATTGCTATTGTTGTTGTTGAAGTTGAGGACAAGCCCAACTGGTGTTGGTTCCTTGAGAGGCTGAAGAATGATCTAGGCATCATAAACACCACACCATGGACAATTATGTCAGATAAACAAAAGGTAAATGATGTTCATCTTCAGAACCTTGGTCATATGTTCATCTTTCATATAGTAGAGTAATGGTGGTTCTTACTTTGCAGGGCCTAATAAATGTTGTAGATGAGTTGTTTCCAGATTCAGAACACAGGTTCTGTGTGAGGCATATGTGGCAAAACTTTCAACAACAATTCAAAGGTGATGTACTAAAGAACCAACTTTGGAAGATAGCAAGAAGCAACACTGCTGTCAAGTATGAACAGTACATGAATGAGATGAAGGAAATCAACATGGATGCATATAAGTGGTTGCATGAGCTTGAACCTCACACTTGGGTTAGGGCTTTTCAAAGTGATCTACCCAAGTGTAATATCTTGCTCAACAAAAATTGTGAAGTCTTTAACAAGTAAGAACCAACAACATTGAAATTTTTCTTGCCTTCATATGCTATTTGTCACTCTATTCAAAAATGAAGTCTTAGTGTTGTCTGTTTTACATGGGCAGGTACATATTGGATGCTAGGGAGTTACCAGTACTATCAATGTTTGAAAGGATTAAAGGGCAACTGATGCAGAGGCACTACAGCAAACAGATAGAGGCAGAGAAGATGAAAGGAGACATATGCCCAAAGATCAAGAAAAAGGTTGATAAGCTAACTGATTGGGCAAACACCTGCTATGTTGATGGGGCTGGGGATGGAGTGTTTCAAGTGGGGGACAGAGGAACTGACTATCTTGTTGACTGGCATAGCAATGAGTGTAGCTGCAAGAGGTGGCAGAAGGGTGGAACACCATGTGTACATGCTATAGCATGTGCTAGACATGAGAGAGAAGATCCTTTGATGCTGGTAAACCAATGCTATTCTGTTAGCATGTTCAAGAAAGCATACAACAACATCATATACCCATGCAGAGACAAGAGTGAGTGGGAGAAGATGAATGGGCCCCCAATTAAGCCACCATTCTACCAGAAACAAGTAGGAAGGCCATGCAAGAGCAAAAGGAAGGCACCATATGAAGTTGCTTGTAGCAATGGAGGGGAAAAATGCCAAGTCATGGTGTCATCATGCATTGCAACTATTATGGAGAGCCAGATCACAATATCAAAGGTTGCAAGTACAAGAAGGCTGGTCTACCCCCTCCAAATGTGCAAGCTCCTCCAGCTGAAGGTGCTACTGCCAATGCTGAAGGTGCTCCAGATGTGCAAGATCCACATGCAAATGTGGGAGATGATGAGCCTGTCATTACACAGGTTTGTATTCCACCTTCAAAATTTTAGTATTTCATATCTTAGATGTTGGTCTGCCTTCTTGCAATACTGGTGTATGACAACTGTTGCAAATTTTTCTTTAACTACAACAGGAGAACAACTCTTCAGAAAACCATGTCATAGAAGATCTTATGGTTGATCATATGATTCTAAATGTAAGTTAATGTGCTTGTTTACTATGTTTGATCATAATTTCATTGATACCAAGGGTTTTCTAAAAATGCAATATGAACATTTGTCATGCAGAGGCCTCTACCAAGGGTGATTGCAGTAGGGCCTATTCCAGATCCACATTCATATCTGCTGCCCAAGCCATGCTCAATCAAAACCAAGGGAACACAAGCAACCAGGGGAGCACAAGCACAATCCAACAAGGTGACTTGGCCAAAAGGTTGCTTCTCCTTAAGAGGCAAAGAGACAAAGAGTTGGAAGATAAGAAGGAAGCAGCTCTTGCAGCAAGAAGGGAGGAACAACAAAAAAAGCAGAGGATGCTGCCAGGAAGAGACATGAACAAGAAGAGAAGAAAGCACTAGAAGCAGAGAGGAAGAGAAAGATACAAGCTGAGAAGAGAGAGAAGAAAAAGAAGAAGCTGCAATAGCAAAACAGGCTAAGGAAGAGACAAGGCAGATACTTATGGACGTCAAGAAAGCTATGGCAGCTGAGAAGAAAGCAAAGCGGCAAGATGAGAAGAAAGCAAAGCAACAAGCAGGCAAAGAAGCTACAGCAGCAAGAAGAAGAGCAGACAAGCTAGCTGTTGCTGAGGCTAGGAAGGAGGAACTAAGGCTGATAGGTATTGCTCTTGGCAAGAGGCCTACAGGTCTAGAGCATGATGATCTTGTGATGCCCACTACGACCAAGGGAACTTCAATGTTTGACATCTTCAGATGATCTAGCTAATGCATGATGTAGTTCTATTTGAAGACAAAGAAATATTATAATTGATCCATACTGATGTGTACACATGAGTATGGATCAATTGTTGATCATTTTGTAACCATGACATGGTCCTTCTGAATGATGGTACTTCCCAGTAATGTTTAGTTGTTATAAACCAAGTAATGGTTATGAATATGGAGTGATGGTTATGCATATGCTTTTGTCACTGAAATGAGTGTACTACAATCATAACAAAATGTCATCATAGCTTACAAAATGACACTCAGCATAACAGGGTGAAAATTCACAAACTAATACTGAAATAACAGGACATGAAGAGCTCTTCATAGTTGAACAAAAGATCCGTTAACTTAACATTGTAGTACATAGTTCAACCATTACTACAAGATTAACCACACTGGGCCATTTGTTCAACAACTACAACTAGATCAACCATTACTACAAGTGATAAACTAGACCACACATCATCATCAGAGTACCATAGCATGACATTACAACTAGATCAACCAAACTGGGCCATTTGTTCAACAACTACACCCAGCAACACAATATCCCTCATTTCTTCATAATGGCCAATCCCATCAGCACACACATCACCATGACACTGGCCATCATTGCCTTCAACAACATCACCATCTCTTTACCTAGCCCTACAAGAGCCTCAGCTTTTTGCCTGCTCATGCTACTTGGAACCCATGCTTGCTCCCTTCCATCTGCAACCCATTCTTCGTTCCTGTAATGCATTCCACCTGCACCTGCAAATCCCCTCTTACTTGCTCTTACATTTGCTGCTCGATTGAGCTCTTCCCTCCTATCCTCTGCAACACCTATTGCATCCACTGCCTCATTGCCTTCGAGGTAGTGATTGTCAACAAGATAAACAACATATTTGAGCTCCCAATGCCAGAACTCACAAGTGACCTAAGCATAAAAAGACCCACATCGTGAACAAAATGTCAAATCAATCACACGACGACCAAAACTAAGCACAACACACTACTTACCTGATGATTGACGCACTTGTAGAAAACCCACCCTTCGTGTTCCTTCGTGTTCGACAGGTAGAACTTTACGCGCGTGAGGCACTGAGGACACTTGATGCATGGCACGACCACAGAACGGCCTCCCATCTCTGACCTGACGGAGCTTGTCGACATTGCGGAGCGGGCTCGAACACGACGGCGGCGTCGAGGGGAGGCGAGCGGGCGGTAGAGAGGGCGAGGGGAATTAGGGATTTTAGAGAGGGCGAGGGGATTTGAGAGAGGGGCTGGTCATTTTACAAAAAGGACCCCAAAGTACTGCGGAAGCCCTCGCTTGCATGCCAGTTGTCGCCTCGGACTGGTCAGCGGGTGGTCAAATCGCGCGGCGACGAGTGGCGTACGGTGAACAGTGACCGTATAATCACGTCCCGTCGTATTGAGTGACCGTATTGGCCGTATTTTTAAGTACAGTGACCAAAGCATGCTTTCTTCGCAAGTTCAAGTACCGCTGGTGCATTTTACTCAATATACAACCACACATACATTGGTCGTCTTTCAGTTTTAGACATAGTTGGTACGTTCATGATTTACTTAAACTGTAGAGGTCACTGGATCTTGGTGGTCATTGTTCCAAAACGCAACACAGTTTACTACATGGATTCTCTCAGAGAGTCAAATGCGCCTCAGGATCTGAGTCATCTTCAGGATTTCATGGATAGGTATTGAATTCTTTGATGTTAATGCGTTGTGTTCATATCTGGTTCCAGAATTGAGTGTGTGAAAATTCATCTTCATTTGCAGTGTATTGTCAATGAACATAACTTTAGGAGGGAGTCGGTTCGACCGCCAACTACCTCTGCTGCACGTGATCGTTTCTCCGGTAAGACAATGAAATCCGTTATTTTCAGAAAATGCTAGTCAGATGTTCAGGTTTCTAAGTAAACCTCTTTCTATTTCTCTCCATAGAAAAAGAAGAAGCAACTTACACCGGTTAGGTTTTGTTCCTAACAGGGCAAATACATGACTAATATTGTACAAAAAATTGCAGTGTCCTCAACAACAACAAGGTACCAGCCTATGTGGATACTACGTTTGTGCACACATGATGAACCTCTACAGACGTGTTGAATGTGGTCTCGATGCTGACATTATAAAACCAGTAAGTCTGCTTCTTAATTACTATCTTCTACTCCACACGTATGTCACATTCTGATCTAAAAGTCCTGCAGTTCATCTTTGGACCGATGACCTCTTCACCGCTCGCCGCAGATGAATTGTTGTCTGTTAGAAAATTTATCAGCACCTTCTTTGTGAAACACTATATCAAGCCCGATGATGGCGTCGAAGATTTCCGGGTTCATATCCCCTAATAATAAGTACGCATTCATATAGTGTTATCAGCTAAACATATACACATGGATGCATTATTTTGCATGTGAACATGTCTTCGTATTTTGTACACTATGATTATGTACTGCATATGTCCGTTCAACAGCTGTGGAATTTAGCTAGCATTTGCTCAATTGCATATTGTCGTGAATTATGATGAATCCTCTGCTTGTGGACACTATTCGTTGAATTGCATATTGTGGCGAATTATGATGAATGTTCTTCATGTGGACACTATTTGTCGATTGCATATTGTGGCGAATTTGCTATTTGCAGGGTGAATTAAATGCGATATTTTACAATAACTTGGCAATTTCAGCGCACACAGTTCAAGCAACTAAGCGTGTGCGGTCTAGAACGGAAAGCACACGCAACTCATAGCGCAACCGCATGTGATCCACAGGAAAAGCACACGGGATATAATCTAAAACGTTGGTGATACATAAGTAATCGCAAACGGTTTGCAGCACTCGTACGTGTCCGATGATGCCATGCATGGCAGACGGTTTCCAGAGAAATCTCGTGTGCGATGATGAACATATCACACACAGTTTATAAAATGGCCCGTGTGGATTAGGTAACGTTTCGCAAACGGTAAAAGGTCAAACTCCGTTTGTTTTCCATGAGCAATTAGACGTGTTTGACTCGTCTTACACGTGTGTGATTGATCCCAAATCCCACACGTAAGCCCAAAACATTATGTGTGCGATATGTTCCTGCACCGCACATGATTATATTTGCAGATCGTTTGCGTTCGTTGGTCACCATCGCCGACGGGTTTTCCGTGTCGTGTGGGATGGACCCCCCCTATCGCCCACACATGCAAGGCGACGGTTTAGAACTACGTCGCGGAAAGGGGTTAAAAACTGTTTGTATAGCACGTCGCTGCACCAATGTATCCACACATGTATCTGAGTTTCCAATCAATACAATTATAGCATGGATAATAAACGATCATCATGTACAAGGAAATATGATAATAACTATTTTATTATTGCCTCTAGAGCATATTTCCAACAAGATCTTGTGTGTTCGTAGGGAATTTTTTGTTTCCCATGCTACGTTCCCCAGCATTAAAGGGGTTAAAACTAATAGGATAATAAGCCAATTTATTGGGGTATTAGATTGCACACAGTTAATTATTTAGCTTTGTGTGCGACAACAACTAGCAATGCACACTGTTTATACAAAAAAGCATGTGGGCTCAACGAACAACCACACACAGTGTTTTTCCAGACAACCGTTTGTGTTATGTCGCCGGCCGTAAGCCTTTCCAACAGGAAAAGGATGTGCGCTGGAGTGCCCTTTGTCACACATATTTAACTACCCATCGTGTGTGATATAGTTTAATAATGCAAATGCTTCTATCAGGAAAAACGTCTATGATGGCTCCACATATCACACACAGGTTTCTGTAATGCGTCACATGTGATGCACTATACTAACACAAATGTTTGATTTTGTTCAGCATGTCTCACATGTCTTGTTCGGCATGTTTGTTTGTGGTAGCTCCCCTGGTCGCACATGAGCACTTTCAATCTTAGCATGTGTGATCGGTGAAGCTACCGCCGCCTATTAATTTGGGTCATGTAGGATGGATCCCCCTATCGCCTACCTTAGCAGGACGATGGTTTGAAACTATGTGAGTGAAAGGGGGTTTAAATCGTTTGCATATGACGACTAAGCAGTAGTGTGCAACCAACGACCATTGGAGCTACCATGATTATCATCAGTATTGCGATGGCGCCATGAAGGAGTTCACGGACCTACGGGGTGGGGGAGTTTCTAGCGATGACCATGATCAGTGAGTGCTACAATGCGGACACCAATACTGATGAGGACATCAATACCATTGTTACACCCATAGCCCCTGCTGCTATACATACTGGACCAATTACTAGAGCTCACGCACACCAATTGAATTACCAGGTACTTTTGTTTCTTGGAAATCCTTCTGATGTTCATGAACATATGATGCTGCCTAAATTGGATACTTTTGTTTTACTTATGAATGAAGGGCCTAGCATGGACAAGAAGGATGGCCATTGGAGCGGGAACAAGCATGGAGAAGAAGGTGCGCGCGCGGGAAAGAACAATGGAGCTTCCAATGGTGATTTTCGCACTTTGAAGCCACCATAATGAGAGAATGAAGGCTTGGAAGAAATATAGAAGGCACCACTTCATAAATTTTGTCCATCACCTTATTATTGGGCCAAGCCCATGTAATTTTGAAATACCACATTATAGGTTATTTTTAGAGTCCATATGTGTGGGGAAACCGAGTTAGGGCTGGTTTCGGACCCCTCCTCCAAGGGGTCATGAAATCCCCCTCTATTCCCCATATATACAGCCCTTAGGGCTCCGTTTAGACTTGGGTTTTGTTTAGATTAAAAGTTCATCATAGCTGCAACTTTGCATCCTTCATTTGTGTTCCACGACCAGACTAAGATGTCACAGAACCCCACTTTCATCAATAAAACTTTCCTCTTATATTCGCAATATCCAGATTGGAATTTTAGTTTCTTGCTTGTTCTTCGTTGGCGTGCAGGAAATAGACCCTCGTGGTCAGGTTGATCGTGCTCTGGTGTGGTCAATAACCTCTCGGAGTTGGTTTAGCGATTGCTAAGGCGTGACATCCTTGCACATTTGTAGTCGGTCGCCAAAATCTACTCCACCAGAAACGATAGACACATCTCATCGAAAGTCAGGGACAACTTCACCTCTATCAAATGCTGCAACCGGTGGCATTGCTGGGACCAACGATGAAATTTGTTGCCTAGATGTCACGCCCAAGATGCGATCCTATCCTTATTTTTGGCACGAGGACCTCGACAGGGATAGAAGCGCATCTCGTCATGTTGCAAGAATGGATATCATTACAAGTACATGTAAAGAAGAGATGAGTATATGGAATTGACTTACACTCGCCACAAGCTACATCAATATCACATCAATACAACAACATACCCAAACATCATATAGAAGAGCAGGGTCCGACTACGGACGAAAACAAACGATAAAATGACATCCATCCTTGCTATCCCAGGCTGCCGCTTGGAACCCATCCTAGATCGATGAAGAAGAAGAAGAAGAACTCCAAATCAAACAAAGCATCACGCTCACGTCATATCAACACATTACCTGTACCTGCAACTGTTGTTGAAGTAATCTGTGAGCCACAGGGACTCAGCAATCTCATTTCCAAGGGTATCAAGACTATTAAAGCTTAATGGGTGAGGTATGGATAAGTGGTGAGGCTGCAGCAAGCGACTAAGCATTTATTTGAGTGGCTAACTTACGAGTACAAGAATAAAGGGGGATGATTGTCGAATAACCGGACGTGATCTAGTGATGATCTCTAAGAGATCCTGAACACCTACTTACAAACAAACATAACCCCACCGTGTTCTCTTTCGGATCAGAAATTCACGAGAAGAGACAGTCACGGTTACGCACACGGTTGGTGTATTTTATTTGAGTTTACTTCAAGTTTGCTATGACCGGGTGTTAAACAAAGTTTCCAAGTTGCCACGTAACCGCGGGCACGGCTTTCTGAAAGATTTAACCCTGCAGGGGTGCTCCAACTCATCCATCACAAACTAACCACACGCAGCGGGAATAACCTCGACCATGAATCTCATGATCTTCCTAGGCAATTCCACTGGAAAACCGCAACCTCGAGATAGCCCGACGTATTTTCAGAATTCCTCGCACAAGACGTTCGAGAAAGGTAAAACAAGTCCAGCAAGACCGCGCGGCAGGCCAGATCCCAATAGGAGCCGCGCGTATCTCTTTCTCAGGGCACTACCAGATGAGCTAGATGTCGGGTTGGCTGAAACCCCGGGTGACCAGGGGGCGCCGGACGTCGCTCGCTTTGGACCAACACTCATGAGGAGCACTGGCCCGGGGGGGGTTGATTAATTATCCACGGGGTGATCATGCCCTATGCAAATTTTAGTTGTTATTAAGCAAATAGTACCAAAGTTGGGCCTTGCCAGACAAGTTTTATCCTAAAACGAAAATCAAGGGGGTCCCCATAACAACCCCGAGCATGTTAGGAGCGCTCAATTATGGAACATAACACCGGTACACAAGTAACTAGGGCGGCAAGAGTGGAACAAAAACACCGAGCAAAAGGCCAAGCCTTCCACCCTTTACCAAGTATATATGTGCATTAAATTAAATAGCAATAATATTGTGATATATCAAAAACACCCATGTTGGCACATGGAAACATTGCACCTGCAACTAGCAACGCTATAAGAAGGGCTGAGCAAGCAGTAACATAGCCAAACAATGTTTTGCTGGGATGTGGAGGGTTAGAGGCTTTTCATGGCAATTTGGGAGGCTTCACATACAAGTGGTAGGTAGCGAGACATCGGTAGAAACGAGACATCTAGCATGGCAATGATAGTAATGGTATCCAGGGAAAAGATCATCTTGCCTGAGATCCCGCTTGGAAGAAGAACGAAAACACGAAGAAGACGAACCAACGTAGTCGACCGAATCCTCACACTCCGAACGCTTTCGGAACTCTATCGAGAAGAAGCAATCCGAAAACAACAATCAACACATGAACACACCACAACATATTCATGATATGATGCACAACACGGATGATGCATGTTATGCATGACATGACAAAGCACAACAATCAATTCCTACACATTAAGTGAAGCTCAATATGCAACGAGTTGCATATTGACGAAACTCCACATTCGAATATTTAGTTCTCTCTCGTTTAGGTACCCGACAATATTAACTGTTGTTAAACATGGCAAGAGGTGAAGCATAAGTAACTACACATCTAGGCAAGTTTAAATGAGGCCGGAAACAACATATAGCATTTCCGAAATGACCCCATATGTTAATTTCGAAATTGGTCCAGATCTGAACTAATCATGTTTTATATTTTTTAAACAGCAAGATAAAGTGAATCATGCAATTCTACACGTCATTCTAGTCGATTTACATATATGAAACATCTCAAACGGGGCTACGGTCTAAAAGATATGACCTTCACAAGATAATATGACATGAATGCAAAATGCATGAAATGACAACCACAACCATTTCAAATCATGAATGCAGCAAGATATTATGATACTACATGAAATTATAAGCAAGTTACATATATGGCTTGCCCAAAACGGAGCTACGGTTCAACCACAACAACCAACACAAGTTTTATTTGAAATCTGCCCAAAACAGCAACATGGCATTTTGCACACATGAAAATAACAAGCTACAATATTCTAAAATGCACAAACTAAGCATGGGGTAGTAGCATATAACACACCCTTCATTTCATCTTCACATATCATACTCAAAAGAGTCATGGATCACATGGTACGAAGCTCACAACATGGCAACAAAATATAACAGATTAGGACTTAGTGAAAATAACAGTTTTTTTAGCAGATCAGTTTTCACGGAGGCATATTGGCAGCAGTAAAACTATATGCTACAGGGCATATTATGACATGAAAATCTACAGCATGGTAGAGGACATGATGCACTACAAATCATTACTTTATGGCAACATCAAATTATGCCCAGATTCATGGCAACCATCAACACAACATGGCATATTGAAGAAAACAGATTCTCAGACTTAGTGAAAATTAGAGTAGACATGTGCAGCAGTTTTTAACAGATTGACATATTGGACAGCAGGTTTAATTATGATGCAAAACCTATTCATGCAAACTATTGGCACAACATGATAGACCATGACATGCCTTGCAAAAGGATCCATGGTGGCATCACCAAAAGACTCCTAGATCACTAGCAAATCACATGGCAAGACAGCAACAAAATAACAGATTTCCAGACTTAGAAATATTTTGGACCCTCAAAACAACAGATTTTTTTATAGCATGTTGGCAACAAGAAAACAACACCTAAACATGCATATCTATGACAACCAAAAATACCAGGGCCTAGCACACATGTCCAAGGGCATATCTCATGTTCAAAATTATTTCATATGATGCACGGATTAAATCCCACAAAATAGACAAACGGGCATCATGGCAAAAATGACATGCACACGAACTTCCTTCAATGATAAAACTAAATGCACAGTTAAATTCTATGGATTTTTCTACCCCGAAAACACATATAATATGCATAGGTTCATGTAGGGAAATATGTCACAATTAAGTATGCACGTTTATGGCCTAATCCCCTTTTAGCAACAATAAATGCATGGTAAATGCAAATATTTCAATGAACAGGTTTGTCATGCATGAAAATGCGATGCCGATAATACGAACATTTTAAATATATTGTTGGATTAATTTCCGATGCATGTTAAATAATTATGCGTGATGCAAAACATGGCATTTGTGCAAAATGATGCAAACAGCGAGCTTAGGTAATTATCATGGATGAAAATGGCATATTATTAATCTACACATTTTTTCTGAGCAAAACCCATATATAAAACAATTCGATCCGGTGAGCGGTTAATTATTTACTAGCAATGCAAAATATGACATTTATCTGTAATGCAAAAATAACTACACGGCCAAAACTGGAGCTACGGGCCGGAGCAGAGCACGTTGGGCCAAACAGACACGAGCGCAAAATAGCTATACAATGCATAGGGGCGCGGGATTGGTTGGAGGTGCTCACCTCGGGACAAACGGGCCTGTGGCTGGGGACGAGGCCGGCCCATGCGAGGCGAGCAGGCCTGTAGGGGATCGAGCAGGCGGGCAGCGGCGTGGTCAACGGGGTCGTCCCGCTCCTCCCGCTTGCACAGGACACAACAAAGGCGGCGGGCGGCCAACGGGCGGGCTCCGGCGACGCCCAGGACTCCGGAAGCCGTCGATCAGGGCGAAACGGGTCGGGGACAAGCGGATCCGGCCATGGGGCGCCGGATCTGGGCGGAGGAGCGTGGAGCTCGAGCTCCCATGGCCATGGCATCTCCTGCAGGGAAGAGGAGACTGGGGGTGACATCGAGCACGGGAGAGGAAGGAGAGAATCGGCGAGGGGAGGCGAGGTCGACCCGGCGGCGGTGCGAGGCGGCTCCGACGAGGCCGGGCCCTCGCCGGCGGGCGGTGCGGAGTCGCTGGCGAGTCTTCGCGGCTGGAGCGAGCGGGGAATCCGCGGTCGGGGACGAGCGGGCGGCGGCGGCTCGGTTCGGGCCCGCGGCGGGCCTGTCCTGGGCCCGTGCGGGCCGCGGTGGCTGGGGGCGGCCAGAGGGCACGTGGCAGGCTGTGGTTGGCTGCAAGCGGCGGCGCGGTGGCTCAGGCAACGACAAGTGGCGGCGGGGGACGGGGCCGGCACGGAAAACGATGGAGAGGCTAGGGGGAGCCATTTTTGGACGTGGGGAACGTCCATATATAGCAGTTTTGGCTAGGGTTTGAGGGTTTGGGGCGGTTCGAGCCGTTCGATCGCAATCGGACGGCTCCGGTCGCGGGGGAGGTTTAGGTGGGCTGCGATGGGCTGTGCAGAGGGGCTTGGTGGGGATGAGAGGGAATGGATGGCAGCCCGTGACAAGGTTTTAAACACCGAAAACGTCCGACGAATAAACCGATGAAGGTGCTGCTACGGTTCAACGTTGGGGTATCAAACGACCTCTGCTTGCGACGAAATTTGGCAGGCGGTCTACCTACAATAAATAAAGACCGCACGCTAAGTTTCGACCCAATCCGAGAAAGCTTATTACACGCTTTTAAAAACAATTATTTTACCGATGCCGCGGGCGCGTGCGTGTGTGGTTGGGCTCGAAACGGACGACGACATGAACGGAGAGAACCGGCAGCTACGAGCGGATGCAAGTTTTAGAAAATGAGTGATGATGCCATGCAGATGATGTGAATGATGCGGTGATGAATGCAACAACCAAACGAAACACACGATGACAACGGAATAAAAGGGGAATCTTCTAGAGCGTCGGTCCCGGGCTGTTACACTAGAGGTTGATTGTAGTGGAGAAGACAGGGCCGGACGCCTGATACGTCTCCAACCTATCAATAATTTATGAAGTATTCATGCCAATATTCTACAACTTTCATATACTTTTGGCAACATTTTATATTATCTTTTGGGACTAACTTACTTACCCAGTGCCTAGTGTAACTTTCTCTTTTTTTTGTGTTTTTTTTGTTTCGCAGAAATTCCATATCAAATGAAGTCCAAACACGATAAAAATTTATGGAGATTTTTTTTGAAATATATGTGAATTTTGGGAAGAAGAATCAAAGCAACACGGTGCCTGGGGGAGGCACAAGCCAACAGGGCGCAACCAAGGGGGTGGTCGCGCCATGATAGCTTGTGCCTCCCCCTTAAGTCGGTTTTGGTCCTTCTTTCGCCGCAAGAAAGATATTTTTACGATAAAAATCCCCTCAAAATAACAGCCCGATCGAAGTTACGGATCTCCGGATATTTAAGAAACGATGAAGGGCCAGAAAACATAAGCAAAAACAGGAGAGAAACACACACACACACACACACACACACACACACACACACACACACACACACACACACAGAGAGATCCAATCTCGGAGGGGCTCTCGCCCCTCCGAGAGCCATGGAGGCCAAGGACCAAAGGGGATAACCTCTCCCCATCTTGGGAGAGGCCATGCAGGAGGAAGCCTAAGGGGGGAGACTGATATGGGGCACGCCCGTGTGCGTCGATCTTTCACGAATTGGAGGTGGATTTGGGGATGAACACAAAGAACACGGAGTAAACGAGGGGAAATCACAAGAGATAACACAAACACTCAAGACACAATCTCCAATTACACATCCACTAAATCCACAAGATCACACGAGTCTCGAAACAAGTTCACCGAACGGATAAAAGTACCGGTAGCTTCCACTCCAAAGGAGGGTCTTGAAATCCACTAGGGATCTTCCCTTATAGGGGTCGTGGCATCCACAAGGATCTTCTCATGGAGAGGTCATCTCCAAAGAGAGGAGTGAATGGAGCTATGCTCTACAAATCTCTAGCATAAGCTAACCCTAACAAATGATATATAGGTAGCAGGAGGTAGGGGACGGAGTGGAGGTGATTTGGGTCGAAACCCGCGGGCTAGCCTGGAAGGCCCGTGCGCACGGCCTAAGTAGACCCCGTGCGCACGGGGGTCCCGTGGGCACAGTACACGCCCGTGCGCACGGGGTGTCTAGCGGCTACAGCAGAGGGCCCGTGCGCACGGGGTCTTTTGGGCCCGTGTGCACAGGGTGTCCAGGAACTTCGGGTACCCCCGTGCGCACGGGGTCTCTTGGGCCCATGCGCACGGGTTAGTCTGGAGCTGGACTTCGCTGCATCTTGGACTCCATCTTCCATGCTTCTTGACGTTCCTCCTCTCGGCCTTGTTCATCCTTCCTTGTCCTTCCTTGGGTGCTTTCCTCGTGCCTAATGATGCATAGAGTTTCGTAGTGAGGTAGCATCCAAGTTCCGTTGATATCCATAGGTATCTCAAAGAGGAGGGAGTTCACCTTTGTTTCAATGGCACGCGCTCGAGCTCTAGTCATAGGTCCACTTGGTGCTTGTAGTGGTGGTGTAGATTCCATGGGGATGATGGTGGGATGCTCCGCATCATCTCCCCCCCCCTTGGGGAAGATCCGTCCTCGGATCAAGATCTTCGTCACCATGGAAAGGGGATAGATCCTTGACATTGAAGATATCGCTCACATTGTATTTGCCGCGTGGTATGTCGATCTTGTAGGCATTGTTGTTGTAGCGTGCCAACACCTTGAAAGGTCCGTCGGCTCGAGGGAGTAACTTCGACTTGCGCTCGGCGGGGAAGCGGTCCTTGCGAAGGTGTAGCCATACGAGATCACCGGTCTTGAACACCATGGGGTGTTTGTTGAGGTTGCACTTGTTGGTGGCGCGTTCCACTTGAAGTTTGATCGTGCGCCTTGTGTCTTCATGCATCCTCTTGATGTAGCTTGACCTTGCACTTGTGTCCATGTTGACATGCTCTTGGAGTGGAAGAGGAAGTATGTCCAATGGGGACAAAGGGTTGAAGCCGTAGACCACTTCGAAAGGAGACTTGCCGGTGGTGGAGTGTTCGTGCAATTGTAGGCGTACTCGGCGATGGGGAGGCATTCTTCCCATTCCTTGATGTTCTTCTTGATCAACACGCGTATGAGAGTAGATAGCGTCCGGTTCGTCACCTCCGTTTGGCCATCGGTTTGTGGATGATATGCCGAAGAGAATAGTAGCTTGATTCCGAGCTTGGCGCATAAAGTCTTCCAAAAGTAGCTTAGGAACTTGACGTCGCGATCCGAGACAATGGTCTTGGGGACGCCATGTAGTCGCAAGATGTCCCTACAAAATAGATTTGCAATATGTGAAGCATCGTCGATCTTATGACATGGAATGAAATGAGCCATCTTGGAAAAATGATCCACAACTACAAAAACAGAATCATGGCCACTTTTTGTTCATGCAAACCAAGCACAAAATCCATACTAATGTCTTCCCAAGGTTAGAAAGGTATAGGAAGAGGCATGTAAAGACCATGGCATTGAGCTTTAGACTTAGCTTTATGGCATGTTGAGCATCGGTTGGTGAAGCGTGCTACATCATGAAACATCTTGGGCCAATAGTACTTGTTGGATAGTGTGGCATACGTCTTGTCACGTCCAAAATGACCCATAAGTCCTCCACCGTGAGCCTCTTGCAAAAGCAACAAACGAAGAGGAGACTCGGGTATACAAAGTTTGTTAGGACGCATAAGATATCCATCTTTCATATAGTAGTTCTCCCAACAAGTTTTCACTTGACATTTAGCATATAGAGTAGCAAAGGAAACATCATGCTCATACAAGTCTTTGATATGCTCAAAACCAATTACATTCAATTCAAGTTGAGTAACTAGCATGCATTTGCGGGAGAGAGCATCCGCCACTACGTTTTCCTTACCCTTTATGTATTTGATGACATAGGGAAAAGACTCAATAAATTCACTCCATTTAGCATGCCATTTGTTCAACTTAGTTTGACCCTTAAGGTACTTGAGAGTTTCATGATCGGTATGAATAACAAACTCATGAGGTCACAAATAATGTTCCCAAACATGTAAAACTCTCACCAAAGCATACAATGCTTTATCATAGATTGGATAATTAAGTTCAGCGCCGGAAAGTTTCCCACTAAAATATGCAATTGGGCGCTTCTCTTGCATTAGCACACCGCCTATTCCATTACCGCTAGCGTCACAATGCACTTCAAATGTTTTATCAAAGTTGGGCAAAGCAAGCAAAGGTGCATGAGTGAGCAAGTTTTTAATTTCATGGAATGTGGTGTCTTGGGAAGGACCCCAAATAAATGGTGCATTCTTCTTGCTCAAAGCATGGAGAGGAGATGCAATAGTGCAAAAGTCCTTAACAAAATGTTGATAGAAACCGGCTAGTCCTAGGAAACTTCGCACTTGTTGCAAATTCGTGGGAGTGGGCCAAGTTTTAATAGCATCAATTTTAGTGTCATCGACATGAACACCCTTAGAAGATACTACAAATCCTAGGAAAACTACCTTGTCAACAACAAAGGTGCATTTCTCCATGTTTGCATAAAGTTGTTCTTTCCTAAGAATTTGCAAAACATCACGAACGTGGGTAGCATGCTCCTCAAGAGACTTGCTAAAGACAAGAATGTCATCAAAATAGACCCCAACACAATATCCTATGGGTCGCAAAACATAATTCATGACACGCATGAATGTACCCGGTGCTTCGGATAAGCCCATGGGCATCACTAACCATTCATAGAGACCAAACTTAGTCTTAAACGTCGTTTTCCACTCGTCACCCACTTGTATGCGTATTTGATAGTAACCACTTTTTAAGTCAATCTTGGAAAATATAGTGGCACCACTAAGTTCATCTAGCATATCATCGAGGCGAGGAATGGGATGACGATATCTAATGGTTATAGCATTGATAGGACGGCAATCGGAACACATGCGCATACTACCATCTTGCTTAGGTACTAGTATCAACGGAACCGCACAAGGACTCAAACTCTCACGTACATGCCCTTTATCTATGAGTTTTTCGACTTGTTAATGTATTTCCTTTGTCTCTTCGGGGTTGACGCGGTAGGGTGCCTTGTTAGGAAGCGGTGCTCCGGGTATGAGGTCGATGCGGTGTTCGATCCCTCATTTTGGTGGTAGTCCCGGAGGTAGCTCATCGGGGAAACCATCATCGAATTCTTGCAACAATTTAGATAACACAAGAGGAAGATGTTGTGAAGGGTTAGTCCGAACGATGTCATCTTTGCACACAAGTACATAGTGAAGAACGGTCGATGGGCTCGCACTCACATCCCTCAAATCTCTTTTGGTGGCTAAAAGAACTATATCTCTCATGTCCCTCATCGTGGAGTCGCTCATTTTTTGCTTGTGGCACCCACTCTCTTTGAGGTGGATCACTCTCTCACTTTTATCTCCACGATGGGATGAAGTGTGTTTGTCGGCGATGACTTGACTTGGAGTCATTGGTTGAAGTACATATTGCTTGCCCTTCATCTTAAAGCTATAGTGATTAGTCCGACCGTTGTGGATGACGCCACGGTCGAATTGCCAAGGTCTACCAAGTAGGAGGTGGCGAATGGACATGGGAACCACATCACACTCCAAAGTTTCTTCATAAGCGTCTATCTTTAAGGAAACTTCGACGGTGTGTTCAACTTGGAGGGTGCCGGAATGACTTAGCCATTGGACCTTGTATGGGAGAGGGTGCTTCTTCTTGACCAATTGTAGTTTGGAACAAAGGTCCTCACTTGCCAAATTGTGGCAACTTCCACCGTCGATGATGACCTTGACGGATTTTCCTTGGATGCCCGCCATGGTGTGGAACATGTGGCAGCATTGGTCCTCGTCTTCTTGTTGTTGAAGCGTCAAAACCTTGGAGACAACAAGAGCGGGGCTCGGATCGTTGTCGCAAAAGATTTGCGAATCTTCATATTCATTGACTTGACGAAGCATGGCCACGTGCTCCAATGCTTCCATCTCACCGTCACTCATAGAGTCATAGGTTCCATCGTCTTGAAGGATCATGGTGCATTTTGTTGGACACTCATATGTCTTGTGGCCCCGGCCTTGGCACGTGAAACACTTGATGGAGCTTGTCTTGGCGGTAGCATCCGGTATTGGTGTAGAGGATGAGGCTCTCGATATGTCCTTGTAGCTTGACTTGTCGCCGGTAGTTGTTGTAGTTTTCATATTCGAAGGCGTCATGGTTGTAGTAGCTTGAGCACTTGAACCGTAGGGCTTGAAGGAGAACTTGGAGTACTTGTTGTCATCTTGCACTTGGCGTTCCGCCTTGGTCGCTTGATGCACGAGCTCAAGTAGGTTGGAGTATGGTTGGAAGTCCGCGATTTTCTTGACTTGGTAGTTGAGGCCATTCAAGAAGCACGCCATTGTTTGCTCGTCATCTTCCTTGACATTTGCTCGGATCATTGCCATCTCCATCTCTTGATAGTACTCTTCTATCGACTTGGTGCCTTGCTTGAGTTGTTGTAGCTTCTTGAAGAGATCTCGGTTGTAGTGTGTAGGCACAAAACGAGCTTGCATGAGATCCTTCATTTGGGCCTAAGTGGTGATAGGCGGTTCACCTTTCTCTCTTCGTCACTCAATCACTTGTTCCCACCAAATGAGAACGTAGTCTTGGAACTCGAGTGAAGCCATGGCTATCTTCTTCTCTTCATCATAGTTGTGAAGGCGAAAGATCTTGTCAACTTTGAGTGCCCATGATAGGTAATCTTCGGGATCATTGCTTCCGGAAAACTTTGGCATTGTGAACTTGAGCTTGTCGTAGTGTTGTTCATCGTTGTGGTGGTGATGCCGAAATCCTTGTCTTGGAGGTGGGACCTCAATGTCTTGGCTTGTTGACGATGTTCTTGTCCTTGTTTGTCTTCGCCCTCAGATTCGTCACAATGAGCTTGAGGACGGCGACGAGGTGGATGTGCTCGGTTGCACATTTCTTGGTGCTCCTCTTGAAGATTGGCTTCTTCTTTTCATTGGAGGCGAAGTTCTTCTTGTTCTTGACGTGCTTGACAGTTGCGTTCCTCCAACGCGCGAGTAGCATCGCGGAGTGCATGTTGGGCTTCTAGCGCTTGTTCTTCACGTTGGCGTAGTTCTTCTTCACGGCGTTGTTGTTGGCGTTCTTGTTCCAATGCTTCTTGTTCTTGTTGGTGACGTCGGGCACGCTCGCGAAGTCGATCTTGTAGTCCATTGCCATGGAAGGGGTTTTCCAAAGCTTGACGTTGGCGACCTTCGTGTGAACTTGGACCAGGGTGGTCATCTCGGTGATGAGGACGTGCTCGAGGTGGACTCTCGTCGGAAGAGTACTCCGATGAGTGGCGGGTTGAGTTGCGCCTCCTTGACGATGTAGATGTGGAAGAAGCGCGCTTGACCATCAAGGCGCGAATTTCCTCCATTTGGCTTGAGAGTTTGGTGTCGAGGTAGTCTCTTGTTCACACTTCGGATTCACGAACGTCGGTGGCGAGGTGCTCGATGCAGTCGTTCAAGGTGTCATGCGATTGGCGCATTGCCTTTTGCGCGTCGAAGAATTGCATCTTGGTGATGTAGGTTGTTTCGTCGTCCTCTTGCTCCTCAAATGTCGGGTTGTGGATGCTTGACCTATCCATATCACTCAAGTAGATATAAGTGGAAGAGTGAAAGACAATACCAAATACCGTTCCGTAAGTTGAAAATGGATCAAGCACTCAATGTGCTAATGCGGAAGTAGTACAATTGGTACCGGAGAATGATCTTCTCACACCTACACAAGTATAGCTTATGGAGTGGCTCGGTTAGAACAAGTGGCACAAAATTTCAAGCAAATGAGATTCAAGATATTGTCAATGTTGGAAAAAAGTTCACAAAATAGCAATGCAAAGCAAATAGATCAATATCTATGTGGTACTAGGAACACACCCACGGATACATAAATGGGATCCATGCAACCAAGGAATGAGCACTAGATGTAATGCCACGGAAAGCTCGTGTTGCACGGATACAAGAGAGACAAATAGCTCGATTGCTCAAATGGGCTAGATACGCGCTTGTGCACCAACCTATGAGAGTAATGTGTCGTCTTCAATCCCAAATATGCTATGTGAGGATGAGTATGCAAAATGGCTCAATGCTATCGCTAATGCTTACAAGCTCTTTTGTATCTTCTCTTTTGCTTAAAAGCTTTTGATTCCTCTTTTTTCCGAAGTTTGATGTTCGAGCCGAGATATGAGACAAGTATGATGTTTATGCACGGGGGAGACTTATGGCACAATGTAGATATGAAGATGTACTAGAGTCATTCTACCACCTCTAGTCACAACTCTAACAGAATGATCATTGTTCTTACCATTCATCTCATTAAGCAAATCATTCTGTGCCTTGAGTACTTGTTCTACTTGAGTAGTTACCATGGACGCATGTTTACTAATAAGCTTAAGATCATTGATAGTTCTACTCATATAATCACCTAAGCTATCAAGCATGTAAGCATTATGTTTCAATTGTCTACTAACATAAGCATTGAAATTTTCTTGCTTAACAATAAAGCTAACAAACTCATCCAAGCATTGGCTAGCAGACTTATTATAAGGAATATCACTTTCATCAAATCTACGGAGAGAATTTACCTCTACTACCTGTGTCGGGTTATCGAGACCATGTATTTCTTCAATATGTGGTAAATTCTTAACATCTTCAGCTTTAATACATTTTTCTTTCATAGATTTCTTTGCCTCTTGCATATCTTCAGGACTGAGAAATAGAATACATCTTTTCTTCAGAGTTGGCTTTGGAGGTGGTTCGGGAATAGTCCAATCATTATCATTGCTCAATATATTATTCAATAGTAGTTCAGCTTGTTCAACAGTTTGTTCCCTGAAAACACAACCAGCACAACTATCTAGGTGGTCCCTAGAAGCATCGGTTAGTCCATTATAAAAGATATCAAGTATTTCGTTTTTCTTGAGAGGATGATCAGGCAAAGCATTAAGTAATTGGAGAAGCCTCCCTCAATCTTGTGGGAAACTCTCTTCTTCAATTTGCACAAAGTTAAATATTTCCTGCAAGGCAGCTTGTTTCTTATGGGCAGGAAAATATTTTTCAGAGAAGTAATATATCATATCCTGGGGACTACGCACACAGCCAGGAGCAAGAGAATTAAACCATATCTTAGCATCACCCTTTAATGAGAAAGGAAACAACTTAATAATATAGTAATAGCGAATTTTTTCCTCATGAGTAAACAAGGTGGCTATATCATTCAATTTAGTAAGATGTGCCACAACAGTTTCAGATTCATAACCATGGAAAGGATCAGATTCAACCAAAGTAATTAACTCAGGATCGACAGAGAATTCATAATCCTTATCAGTAACAAAGATAGGTGAAGTAGCAAACTTAGGATCATATTGCATTCTAGCATTCAAAGATTTTTCCTTCCACTTGCATTGTAATTTCTTAAGATCATCTCTATCCTTACAAGCAAAAAAGTCCCTAGCTACCTCTCCTTCCATAACATAACCATTAGGTATATTAGGAAATTCATATCTAGGAGAGCTAGGTCTAGCAGGTGTCTCATAGTGTTCAGTTTCAATAATATCATCAGTTTCAGAAATATCATCAGTTTCAGCATTGACTCTAGCAATTTGTTCATCAAGAAATTCACCCAGTGGCACAGTAGTATCAAGCAAAGTGTCATCATAAGAATCATGCATAGCAGAAGTGGCATCATCATTTACTTGCGACATATCAGAATCAATAGCAGGTGGTGTTGTCACAAATTTACTCATTACAGAAGGTGAATCAAGTGCAGAGCTAGATGGCAGTTCCTTACCTGTCCTCGTAGTTGAGGGATAGATCTTGGTTTTAGCATCTTTCAAATTCTTCATAGTGATCAACAGATATAAATCCCAAGTGACTCAGAGAATAGAGCTATGCTCCCCGGCAACGGCGCCAGAAAAGGGTCTTGATAACCCACAAGTATAGGGGATCGCAACAGTTTTCGAGGGTAGAGTATTCAACCCAAATTTATTGATTCGACACAAGGGGAGCCAAAGAATATTCTCGAGTATTAGCAGCTGAGTTGTCAATTCAACCACACCTGAAAGACTTAATATCTGCAGCAAAGTATTTAGTAGCAAAGTAGTATGGAAGTAACGGTGACGGTGGCAGAAGTAACAGTAAAGGTTTTGTAGCAATCGTAATAGTGGCAACGGAAAAGTAACTTAGCAAAGATCAATGTATGAAAAACTCATAGGCAATGGATCAGTGATGGATAATTATGTCGGATGGCATTCATCATGCAACGGTTATAACATAGGGTGACACAGAACTAGCTCCAATTCATCAATATAATGTAGGCATGTATTCCATATATAGCCATACGTGCTTATGGAAAAGAACTTGCATGACATCTTTTGTCCTACCCTCCCATGGCAGCGGGGTCCTAATGGAAACTAAGGGATATTAAGGCCTCCTTTTAATAGAGAACCGGACCAAAGCATTAGCACTTAGTGAATACATGAACTCCTCAAACTACGGTAATCACCGGAAAGAATCCCAGTTATTGTCATCCTGGGGGATGCGGATCATAACTCATAATAGGTGTCTACAACTTGCAAGATAGGATCAAGAACACATATATATATTCATGAAAACATAATAGGTTCAGATCTGAAATCATGGCACTCAGGCCCTAGTGACAAGCATTAGGCATAGCAAAGTCATAGCAACATCAATCTCAGAACATAGTGGATACTAGGGATCAAACCCTAACCAAACTAACTCAATTACATGGTAAATCTCATCCAACCCATCACCATCCAGCAAGCCTACGATGGAATTACTCACGAACGGTGGAGAGCATCATGAAATTGGTGATGAAGGATGGTTGGTGATGATGACGGCGTCGATTTCCCCTCTCCGAAGCCCAAAACGGACCCCAGATCTGCCCTCCCGAGGAAGAACAGGAGGTGGCGGCAGCTCCGTATCGTGAAATGCGATGAACTCTTCTCCTTTATTTTTTTCTCGACGGATGTGAATATATAGAGTTGGAATTGAGGTCGGAGGAGCTCCAGGGGGCCCACAAGACAGGGGGGCGCGCCCTAGGGGGGGCGCGCCCCCTGGCTTGTGACCAGGTGGTGGCCCCTCTCTGGTTGATTCTTTCGCCAGTATTTTTTATTAATTTCAAAAATATTATCCGTAAATTTTCAGGTCAATCCGAGAACTTTTATTTCTGCACAAAAGTAACACCAAGGCAATTCTGCTGAAAACAGCGTCAGTCCGGGTTAGTTCCATTCAAATCATGCAAATTAGAGTTCAAACCAAGGGCAAAAGAGTTTGGAAAAGTAGATACGATGGAGACGTATCAACTCCCCCAAGCTTAACCCATTGCTTGTCCTCAAGCAATTCAGTTGACAAACTGAAAGTGACAAAGAAAAACTTTTACAAACTCTGTTTGATCTTGTTGTTGTAAATATGTCTAACTGATGTTCAGGTTTTCCGCAAAGATTATAGACTAACCATATTCACAATAACATTTAGGTCTCACATTTACTCATATCAATGGCATAATCAACTAGCGAGCAATAATAGTAAATCTCGGATGACAACAATTTTATCAAAACAATCATGATACAATATGATATAATGGTATCTCGCTATCCCTTTCTGAGACCGCAAAACATAAATGCAGAGCACCTTTGAAGAACAAGGGCTGACTGGAAATTTGTAATTCATGGTAAAAGAGGTCCAATCACAGTCATACTCAATATCAATTAATAACAAAGCATGCAAATGACGGTGGTGCTCTCTAACTAGAGCCTTTTATAAGAGGAGGATGACTCAACAGTAAAAAAAAATAGATAGGCCCTTCGCAGAGGGAAGCATTGATTTGCAGAGGTGCCAGAGCTCGAGCTTTTAAAACAGAGATGAATAATAATTTTGAGCGGTATGCTTTCATTGTCAACATAACAACCAAGAGATTTCGGTATCTTCCATGCTAGATACATTATAGGCGGTTCCCAAACAGAATAGTAAAGTTTTTACTCCCCCTCCACCAATCAATCACACTCCACGGCGAGCTGAATCCACGGGTACCGTCCATACAAACAACAATCCTGGGGGAGTTTTGTTTCATTATATTTTGATTTGAATTTTGAGCATGGAACTGGGCATCCCGAATACCAACCACTTTCTCGTGAATGATAGTGAATCAACACATATCGTGAGAATAACCCACCTAGCATGGCAGATACTGACAGCCCCTAGTCACTACATGAGCGATTCGGGCATACAAAACGGAATATTATTTGAAGGTTTAGAGTTTGGCACATGCAAATTTACTTGGAACGGTAGGTAAATACTGCATATAGGTAGGTATGGTGAACTCATATGGAACAACTTTGGGTTTATGGAAATGGATGCACAAGCATTATTCCCGCTTAGTACAAGTGAAGGCTAGCAAGAGACTGGGAAGCGACCAACTAGAGAGCGACAACAGTCATAAACATGCATTGAGATTAACCAACATTGAATGCAAACATGATTAGGATATAAATCACCATGAACATAAATTTCGTGAAGGCTATGCTGATTTTGTTTCAACTACATGCGTGAACATGTGCCAAGTCAAGCCACTTGAATCATTCAGAGGAGGATACCATCCTATCATACTACATCACAACCATTTTAAAATGTATGTTGGCACTCAAGACAAACCGTTATACACTCTTAGCTAATTAAGCATGGCATGAGTAACTATAATCTCTAATTGTCATTGCAAACATGTTTCATCCATAATGGGCTGAATTCAGAACAATGAGCTAATCATATTTACAAAAACAAAATAAGTCGAGTTCATACCAGCTTTTCTCCATCTCAATCATTTCATCATATATCGTCATTATTGCCTTTCACTTGCACGACCGAACGGTGTAAATAATAATAAGAGTGCACATGCATTGGACTAAGCTGGAATCTGCAAACAATAACTCAAAGGAGAAGGCAAGGTAATATGGGCTCTCTGATAGATAAACAATAATGCATATGAGAGCCACTCCACATTGTCATCGTGGTCTTCTCCTTACGACCCAAAGAAAAGAAATTTTAAAACAAGAACGAGAAAAACTATTTACACGGGAAAGCTCCCAACAAGCAAAAGAAGAACAAGAAATCTTTTTGGGTTTTCTTTTAATGCTACAACTAAACATACTAGAAGGTAAGGCTAGAACTATTTTTTTTGGATTTTCTCAAGGTTTATTAAACACACAAGAAGAAAGCGGAAATAAGAAATAAACTACCATGGATGATACAATGAAAAAGTATGAACACCGACAACTGGAATGAGTGTGTGAACATGAATGTAATGTCGGTGAGAAATACGTACTCCCCAAGCTTAGGCTTTTGGCCTAAGTTGGTCTAGTGCCATGGCTGGCCCGGATAATATCCAAAGTTATAGTTGGGGTTGTACTGGGCTGCGGCGGCTACCGCCTGAATGGCTGCAGCACGGAGGCGAGCGACTTCCGCCTCTCTCTCGTACTCGTTTGCCTCCTCTCTGGTTATAAAGTGTCTCCGTTTTTCCTGAAAGTTAAAGAAGGCAGGAGTAGGAAGAGTAATATGGACAGCACGATGTCTGTCAAAAATTAGTCGGTACAGGAGGAACTGTTCGTTCCTCTCAAGAAACTCGTAGCGCACCAAAGCCTCATAATCAAGAAAAGCAGGTGGTAACTCAATATCATTCTCTCTTATGGGTACCCCCAGATAATTAGCTACCCGAGTGGCATAAATCCCGCCAAAGAAATCTCCTTCCTTAGCATTTTTATGTAGCCTCCTAGCAATAATAGCCCCCAGGTTATATCATCTATCTCCCATTACCGCACTCTTAAGAATACTAAGATCAGGTACGCAAAGGTGGCTATGTTCATGTTTACCGTTAATACATCTACCTATGAAGAGAGCAAAATAATGTATAGCAGGAAAGTGAATGCTCCCCAAGGTAGCATGTGTAATATTTCTAGTTCCTCCCACAGTGATGCTAGCAAGAAAATCATTATATTCATTTTTGTGAGGGTCACTATGGCTACCCCATTGTGGAATTTTGCATGCATCATTAAAATCTTCCAGGTCCATGGTGTATGATTTATCATAAAGATTAAACAGAACAGAATGCGTATTACGCCTGGATGAAAATTCAAACCTACGCACGAAGGAATCAGTGAGTTGATAATATTGCTTGCATTGGTCTGAAACAAAATCTTCAAGGCCGGCATTTCGTATGTACGCGTAAAATTCTTCCTTGAAACCTGCATGAACCATGAATTGATCCGACGGCCATTCACATGGCCGCACTTGAGCTTCCCTCGGTGGTTCAAAGTCAGGCTCACGTAACGCGAATCTCGGGGCCTTCTTGCTCGAGGAACCACCTTGGTATATTCTCCTTAACATCTTTTCTTTCTCTGAAGAAATTCTGAAATTTTTAGTGACTCAAAATAAAGGTGAACAAAACTCAACAAAACTTATAGCAAGTACTCCTACAAGTACCTAGAGGCTATATCATGATCAAAACTACTTGGGACCATACAAATCTGACATGCAAGCTCAAGAACAAGGTCACCTCAGCAGTAAAAATTTGCAATATATAAAGCACTAGAACAAAAACTAATTGGACCATTGGAGGAGTCACATACCGAAGAACAATCCCCCAAAATAGTTTTGCAAATGGAGCTTTGCACAAGGAGATCAAAAATGGCAGCAAAATGAGCTAGAACACGGGTTTGAGCAATGGTGGGATTTTTTCTGGAGGAAGACGAAGTGGATGGGTGCTGGAATAAGTGAGGGGGGCTTACGTGAGACCCACAAGCTAGGGGGCGCGCCCAGGGGGGTGCGTCCTGTAGGCTTGTGGCCCACTGGTGCAGCCCCCTGATGTGTTCTCAGTGCTAGAAATTCTTAAATATTCCAGAAAAAAACATACTACATTTTCAGGGCATTTGGAGAACTTTTGTTTTCAGGTCAATTTTTTATTGCACGGATAAATCAAAAAACAGGAGAATAATAGCATTTTTTCTTTATTTAATCTAAACAACAGAAAGTAAAAGTTGGGTACAGAAGGTTGTGCCTCCTAAATTCATCCATCTCATGCTCATCAAAAAGAATCCATCAATAAGGTTGATCAAGTCTTATTGACAAACCTTTTTCGAATGACATGGAACCGGAGAATTTTTGAATAACACTAGGTTACCTCAATGGGGATATGCATGTCCCCGACAATAAGTATATCATATTTCTTTTTGACAGTAGGAAGAGGGAATTCAAAATCTCCAATAATAATCGTCAAAATTTTTCCAATGGAGTTGATACTATGAACTTGAGGCTGTTTCTTCGGAAAGTGTACCGTATGCTCATTACCATTAACATGAAAAGTGACATTGCCCTTGTTGCAATCAATAATAGCCCCTGCAGTATTCAAAAAAGGTCTACCAAGGATGATCGACATACTGTCGTCCTCGGGAATATCAAGAATAACAAAGTCCGTTAGGATAGTAACGTTTGCAACCACAACAGGCACATCCTCGCAAATACCGATGGGTAAAGCAGTTGATTTATCAGCCATTTGCAAATAGATTTCAGTAGGTGTCAACTTATTCAAATCAAGTCTACGATATAAAGAGAAAGGCATAACACTAACACCAGCTCCAAGGTCACATAAAGCATTTTTAACATAATTTCATTTAATAGAGCATGGTATAGTAGGTACTCCGGGATCTCCTAGTTTCTTTGGTACTCCACCCTTAAAAGTATAATTAGCAAGCATGGTGGAAATCTCAGCTTCCGGTATCTTTCTTTTATTTGTCACAATATCCTTCATATACTTAGCATAAGGAGACATTTTCAGAATATCAGTCAAGCGCATACGCAAAAAGACAGGTCTAAGCATTTCAACAAAGCACTCAAAATCCTCATCATCCTTTTTCTTGGATGGTTTAGGGGGAAAGGGCATGGATTTCTGAACCCATGGTTCTCTTTCTTTACCATGCTTCCCAGCAACAAAGTCTCTTTTATCATATCTTTTATTCTTAGGTTGTGGGTTATCAAGATCAACAGCAGGTTCAATCTCCACATCATTATCATTACTAGGTTGAGCATCACCATGAACATCATCATTAATATTATCACTAGGCTCATGTTCATTACCAGATTGTGTCTCAGCATCAGAAATAGAAATATCATTTGGATTCTCAGGTGTATCTATAACAGGTTCACGAGCAGCATGCAAAGTCATATCATCTTTCTTTTTCCTTTTATTGCTAGGACGACTAGTTGCATCAGTACTAATTCTCTGAGAATCTTTCTCAATTCCCTTAGGATGGCCCTTAGGATACAAAGGTTCCTGAGTCATTCTACCACCTCTAGTCACAACTCTAAGAGAATGATCATTGTTCTTACCATTCATCTCATTAAGCAAATCATTCTGTGCCTTGAGTACTTGTTCTACTTGAGTAGTTACCATGGACGCATGTTTACTAATAAGCTTAAGATCATTGATAGTTCTACTCATATAATCACCTAAGCTATCAAGCATGTAAGCATTATGTTTCAATTGTCTACTAACATAAGCATTGAAATTTTCTTGCTTAACAATAAAGCTAACAAACTCATCCAAGCATTGGCTAGCAGACTTATTATAAGGAATATCACTTTCATCAAATCTACGGAGAGAATTTACCTCTACTACCTGTGTCGGGTTATCGAGACCATGTATTTCTTCAATAGGTGGTAAATTCTTAACATCTTCAGCTTTAATACCTTCTTCTTTCATAAATTTCTTTGCCTCTTGCATATCTTCAGGACTGAGAAATAGAATACCTCTTTTCTTCAGAATTGGCTTTGGAGGTGGTTCGGGAATAGTCCAATCATTATCATTGCTCAATATATTATTCAATAGTAGTTCAGCTTGTTCAACAGTTTGTTTCCTGAAAACACAACCAGCACAACTATCTAGGTGGTCCCTAGAAGCATCGGTTAGTCCATTATAAAAGATATCAAGTATTTCGTTTTTCTTGAGAGGATGATCACGCAAAGCATTAAGTAATTGGAGAAGCCTCCCCCAAGCTTGTGGGAGACTCTCTTCTTCAATTTGCACAAAGTTAAATATTTCCTGCAAGGCAGCTTGTTTCTTATGGGCAGGAAAATATTTTTCAGAGAAAAGTAATATATCATATCCTAGGGACTACGCACACAGCCAGGAGCAAGAGAATTAAACCATATCTTAGCATCACCCTTTAATGAGAAAGGAAACAACTTAAGAATATAGTAATAGCAAATTTTTTCCTCATGAGTAAACAAGGTGGCTATATCATTCAATTTAGTAAGATGTGCCACAACAGTTTCAGATTCATAACCATGGAAAGGATCAGATTCAACCAAAGTAATTAACTCAGGATCGATAGAGAATTCATAATCCTTATCAGTAACAAAGATAGGTGAAGTAGCAAACTTAGGATCATATTGCATTCTAGCATTCAAAGATTTTTCCTTCCACTTGCATAGTAATTTCTTAAGATCATCTCTATCCTTACAAGCAAGAAAGTCCCTAGATACCTCTCCTTCAATAACATAACCCTTAGTTATATTAGGCAATTCATATCTAGGAGAGCTAGGTCTAGCAGGTGTCTCATAGTGTTTAGTTTCAATAATATCATCAATTTCAGAAATATCATCAGTTTCAGCATTGACTCTAGCAATTTGTTCATCAAGAAATTCACCTAGTGGCACAGTAGTATCAAGCAAAGTGTCATCATAAGAATCATGCATAGCAGAAGTGGCATCATCATTTACTTGCGACATATCAGAATCAATAGCAGTGGTGGTGTCGCAAATTTACTCATAACAGAAGGTGAATCAAGTGCAGAGCTAGATGGCAGTTCCTTACCTCTCCTCGTAGTTGAGGGATAGATCTTGGTTTTAGCATCTTTCAAATTCTTCATAGTGATCAACAGATATAAATCCCAAGTGACTCAGAGAATAGAGCTATGCTCCCCGGCAACGGCGCTAGAAAAGGGTCTTGATAACCCACAAGTATAGGGGATCGCAACAGTTTTCGAGGGTAGAGTATTCAACCCAAATTTATTGATTCGACACAAGGGGAGCCAAAGAATATTCTTGAGTATTAGCAGCTGAGTTGTCAATTCAACCACACCTGAAAGACTTAATATCTACAGCAAAGTATTTAGTAGCAAAGTAGTATGGAAGTAACGGTAACGGTGGCAGAAGTAACAGTAACGGTTTTGTAGCAATCGTAACAGTGGCAACGGAAAAGTAACTTAGCAAAGATCAATGTATCAAAAGCTCGTAGGCAATGGATCAGTGATGGATAATTATGTCGGATGGCATTCATCATGCAACGGTTATAACATAGGGTGACACAGAACTAGCTCCAATTCATCAATATAATGTAGGCATGTATTCCCTATATAGTCATACGTGCTTATGGAAAAGAACTTGCATGACATCTTTTGTCCTACCCTCCCGTGGCAGCGGGGTCCTAATGGAAACTAAGGAATATTAAGGCCCCCTTTTAATAGAGAACCAGACCAAAGCATTAGCACTTAGTGAATACATGAACTCCTCAAACTACGGTAATCACCGGAAAGAATCCTAGTTATTGTCACCCTGGGGGATGCGGATCATAACTCGTAATAGGTGTCTACAACTTGCAAGATAGGATCAAAAACACATATATATTCATGAAAACATAATAGGTTCAAATCTGAAATCATGGCACTCGGGCCCTAGTGACAAGCATTAAGCATAGCAAAGTCATAGCAACATCAGTCTCAGAACATAGTGGATACTAGGGATCAAACCCTAACCAAACTAACTCGATTACATGGTAAATCTCATCCAACCCATCACCGTCCAGCAAGCCTACGATGGAATTACTCACGAACGGCGGAGAGCATCATGAAATTGGTGATGAAGGATGGTTGGTGATGACGACGGCGTCGATTTCCCCTCTCCGGAGCCCAAAATGGACCCCAGATCTGCCCTCCCGAGGAAGAACCGGAGGTGGCGGCGGCTCCGTATCGTGAAACATGATGAACTCTTCTCCTTTATTTTTTTCTCCATGGATGTGAATATATAGAGTTGGAATTGAGGTCGGAGGAGCTCCAAGAGGTCCACAAGACAGGGGGGCGTGCCCTAGGGGGGGGCGCCCCCCTGGCTTGTGACCAGGTGGTGGCCCCTCTCCGGTTGATTCTTTCGCCAGTATTTTTTATTAATTCCAAAAATATTCTCCGTAAACTTTCAGGTCAATCCGAGAACTTTTATTTCTGCACAAAAATAACACCAAGGCAATTCTGCTGAAAATAGCGTCCGTCCGGGTTAGTTCCATTCAAATCATGCAAATTAGAGTTCAAAACAAGGGCAAAAGAGTTTGGAAAAGTAGATACGATGGAGATGTATCAGTGGTGAAGCAAAGGGCTAAGAAAACAAAAAATTGTGGCTGCTTTGTATGGCCCGTGCGCATGGGATCTTTTGAGCCCGTGGGCACGGGGTGGTCAGGGAGTTTCGGGGAGGCCCGTGCGCACGGGGTCTCTTTAGCCCGTGGTCACGGGGTGGGCAGCAACCTTCGCGGGGGCCCGTGGGCACGGGGTGGCGGAAAAATTGGCGAAAATTTTGAGAAATCGGTGGGGAGAAGAATTTTTTTGGGGAATTGCTTGGATAGGAAGCTAGATCCACTTTCTAGGCACACATTCCATGGATCAAAACCAACAAAAACTCACGAGAATCAACAATTGCAAAAAAAAATTGGTATGGCTATTTTTGTGGGGATTTTCGAATTGGGACAAAATCAAACAAAATTAGGCTAGAAAACGAAGAGGGGAGGCTCCAAATTCGTGATCAACGTGGCTCATGATACCAAGATGATATGGGGCACGCCCGTGTGCGTCGATCTTTCACGAATTGGAGGTGGATTTGGGGATGAACATGAAGAACACAGAGTAAACGAGGGGAAATCACAAGAGAGAGCACAAACACTCAAGACACAATCTCCAATTACACATCCACTAAATCCACAAGATCACACGAGTCTCGAAACAAGTTCACCGAACGGATACAGGTACCGGTAGCTTCCACTCCAAAGGAGGGTCTTGAAATCCACTAGGGATCTTCCCTTATAGGGGCCTTGGCATCCACAAGGATGTTCTCATGGAGAGGTCATCTCCAAAGAGAGGAGGAAAGTGAATGGAGCTATGCTCTACAAATCTCTAGCATAAGCTAACCCTAACAAATGACCCTTGGTCCAAATATATAGGTAGCAGGAGGTAGGGAACGGAGTGGAGGTGATTTGGGCCGAAACCCGCGGGCTGGCCTGGAAGGCCTGTGTGCACGGCCTAAGTAGACCCTGTGCGCATGGGGGTCCCGTGGGAACGGTACATGCCCGTGCGCACAGGGTGTCCAGTGGCTACAGCAGAGGGCCCGTGCGCATGGGGTGTCCAGGAACTTCGGGTACCCCCGTGCGCACGGGGTCTCTTGGGCCCGTGCGCACGGGGTCTCTTGGGCCCGTGCGCACGGGGTAGTCTGGAGCTGGGCTTCGCTGCAGCTTGGACTCCGTCTTCCGTGCTTCTTGACGTTCCTCCTCTCGGCCTTGTTCATCCTTCCTTGTCCTTCCTTGGGTGCTCTCCTCATGCCTAATGATGCATAGAGTTTCGTAGTGAGGTAGCATCCAAGTTCCGTTGATATCCATAGGTATCTCAAAGAGGAGGGAGTTCACCTTTGTTTCGATGGCACGCGCTCGAGCTCTAGTCATAGGTCCACTTGGTGCTTGTAGTGGTGGTGTAGATTCCATGGGGATGATGGTGGGATGATCCGCATCAAAGACTCTCTCCCTCTCTCTTCTGGTGGCGTCGGAGTGCCATCGGGAAACCATCGCCGCAGTGATCGTCTTCATCAACATCACCGTCTTCATCACCTTCCTCATCTCTTTTCAGCGGTCCACTCTCCCGCACCCCGCTGTAATCCTCTACTTGAACATGGTGTTTCATGCCACATATTATTAATCAATGATGTGTTGCCATCCTATGATGTTTGAGTAGATTTATGTTGTCCTTTGTGTTGATGGATGATCTTGATTGGTTTGAGTGTATGTTTTATTTTGGTGCTGTCCTATGGTGCCCTCCGTGCCGCGCACACGTGAGGGAATTCTCGCTGTAGGGTGTTGCAATACGTTCATGATTCGCTTAAAGTGGGGGGATAGAGTGACAGAAACTTACAACCGAGTAAGGGGATTGTTGCGTATGGGAGTAAAGGGGACCTGATGTTTAATGCTATGGTTGGGTTTACCTTAGTGATTTCTAGTAGTTGCGGATGCTTGCTAGAGATCCAATCATAAGTTCATATGATCCAAGTACGGAAAATATGTTATCTCATGCCTCCCCCTCATATAAAATTGCAAGAATGATTACCGATCTTGTTATCAATTGTCTAGGATGATTCCGCACACCACACCATCATTATTCCACACTCGCTATTTGTAATATATTGTGATATATTCTAACTCTATTTAGTGCAGCAACTATTTTTCATATTTTAGTTCTCCAATATCATGCAAAGCTATCCTCTTTATACCCGCAACGCAGTTTTGTTTCTTGTTACTAGATAGAAGCAAACGTATGTAGAGTCGTATCGGTGGCAGATAGGACTTGAGAGAATATTGATTTTACCTTTAGCTCCTTGTGGGTTCGACACTCCATACTTATCACTTCCATATTTGGAAAGTGCTATGATGATTCATTGCACTTGGGGATTATCAACGACGTAGTACTACAACCAGCATCCGACGTTGTTGTAACAACGACCAACATTTGTTGCAAGTGGCAATTGTCTAGCGCTGGAGACGACGACAATTGCGATGTTTTTTTTCGCGCTGCAACTGTCCACATTTTTTGCTACGTCTCGCAATTTTTTTGCTACGTTCATTCATGGCGGAGTTGTGACCCGTGACAACGGCGACGATGATTTGCTGCAACTGTATTCACTTTATTTTTGCTATGGCCGGCGAGATTGGTTGGTACATCCATTCATAGGGGAGCTGCGACCTACGATGACAAGGACGATAATTTTGCTGCAACCGTCGTTGCTTTTTGCTATGACCGGCGAGATTTTTTGGTACATCCATTCCATGGTGCGACTAGTGGCCATCCTTCATAGAAACTCATGCGACGAGCGTTGAAGGGGAGGCAGCGGGCGCACGCACCAGAGTTCTGCAAACATGGAGCATCGACGACAGGAGTTGAAACTGGACGACGGGGAAGTTGCAACCGGTCGATGACGGACCTGCAACCAAAATTGAGAGGGAGGGGGGGTTCTTTGCCAAGCACCGTTGCCGGAGACAACGCGTGGCCTTGCCATTGCGAGCGAGAGCGCCATGAACGGTGGCTTATGTTCCTACGATGAATTGCGGCGGAGAAGATGCACTCCTTATCTTAACACGATTTTACACCAGCAAGTCAGGTATCACGTCGAGTGCTAATCTACTACCCCTATAAAAGAAAGAGAGGGTTAATCCAATTTAAAATATGGACCATCTAACTGGATAATTAAGGGTCTTAAATCGTCATTAACGAAATCCTTCGTTAACACGTCTTTCGTTAACCGACGAAGCCCCACGAGCGGCTACGCACCGCTGAACCGCTCCAGCCCCGCCTCCCCTCCCCTCTCCGTCAACTGCTCGCACTCTCAGCCCCGCTCGCCCCGCCCGTCAACTGCTCGCCCCGCCCCGCCGGCGCCAGCCGCTTGCCCCGGCCCCCTTCACATCGCCGCCGCCAGGCGCTTCCGATGACGTGGGAGCCGCCCCATCAGTGCTTCCATCAAGCCATCCCTCTAGCCATCGAGCGAGCCAGTGATGATGTCGTCCACTGGCGGCGCCGACCCGCTGAGCGGCTATTGCGGCGTCACGAGGACCTTCCACAGCCTCCGCGCGCCCATCCCGCTGCCGCCGCTGGCCCAGCCGTTCTCCTTCCCGGCCTTCGCCTTCTCCCTCCTCCCCTCCCCGCTCCCCTCCCACGCCGCCTTCCTCGATGCCGCCACCGGCGAGGCCGTCCCCTTCCCGGCCTTCCTCGAGCAGGTCCTCGCCGCGGCCCTCCGCGCCCGCCTCCACGTCTCCCGCGGCGACGTGGCCTTCATCCTCGCGCCCCCCCGGCCTCCACGTCCCCGTGCTCTACTTCGCGCTCATGGCCGTCGGCGCCGCCGTCTCCCCCGCCAACCCGGCCCTGACCGCAGGGGAGCTCGCCCACCTCGCCGCGCTCTCGAAGCCCTCCGTCGCCTTCGCCGTCTCGGGCGCGGCCGGCAAGCTCCTGCCCGGGCTCAGCGCCGTCCTCATCGACTCCCCGGGGTTCCTCTCGTTCTTGCGCGGGCCCGGCGATGCCTCGGCCGTGGACGCCGCTGTGGTTTACCAATCGGATCCGGCGGCGGTACTCTACTCCTCCGGCACCACCGGGAGCGCCAAGGCGGTGGTGCTCACGCACCGCAACCTCATGACGGCACGCGTCATGCCTGCTCCGGTTCAGCCGGACGAGGTTCTGATGCTGACCGTGCCGCTCTTCCATGTCTACGGGTTCGTGTTCTGCCTCTGGCTTGTAACGGGGGCACAAACACTTGTGTTGCACTTGCACACGGCGAGGAGGTTTGACACCAGGGGGGTGCTGGCAGCGGTGAGGAGGTTCCGGGTGCCGCGGCTCGCCCTTGCGCCGCCGGCGCTGTTGGCGATTGTGCGAACAGCCGAGGGCGACGAGAGTGTGACTGCCAGCACAGCAACGCTGCAGGTGGTGCTCTGCGGCGCGCAGCCCTCTCACCGGAGCTTATATGGCAGTTCTAACATAAATTTCCCCACGTCTGTGTTTCACAGGTTGGCATTTTTTTCTTCTTATAACGAGTATTTGCTATGAACTGAAGAATGTATTGTTGCAGTGATTCCGTGCAGTGATTCCATCACTATTGCACCTTACATTACCTTTGATAGTACTTAGAATTTTTTGGGATAATTGATGCTCCTTTTGTCTCTTAACAATTATGTGTTCTTGATTATGGCTACTGATGAGTTAACTCGCACTTGCAAAAGGGATATGGACTGACAGAGACCAGAGCTGGTTTTTGCCGTTCCATTGGAGTAGAAGAAAGTCGACGAATCGGATCAGTTGGGCGTCTTTCACCGGGTGCTGAGGCAAAGATTATTGATCCTGGAACAGGGGATGCTCTGCCTCCGGGTGTGCCAGGCGAGCTTTGGGTCCGAGGACCTTTTGTCATGGAAGGTGCAACCAGATAAACCTGTATCAGCTGAAAAATACTCTCATGTACTAGAAAGCATTAGGGCAGGATTCCATCTGGTTCATATTAGCAATCATGCTGCTTTGCTGCAAGCCTGCAATGTTGTTTTGATAGCTGTTGCTCAAGGCATGTGCAGTATATACCGACATGCATTTGCGTGGTGAATTGTTGATTTATAGTGGGAGGGGGAACATACTTCTTTGTGGTTCATTTGTTGGCTTGGTAAAAGCATGGTATGCCAGGCAGACAAAGAATTTAAACATTGAACCGGTGGAATCGTCGATGACTGCCCTTCGAGCTACATTGAATCGCTAGCCGCACCTTCTGTGTATCTAATTTAAGAAATACAACAGACATTAACGAAATGAAGACAATTTGCATTTTACTACATGATAAGCAAGCAAGTCAACATCACATCCTAATATGTTAGTCTTGATGGATATTGCTTTCTGCCAGGTCAGCATCTTCTTTTGTCAATAGAGCACTCAGCAGATTTGTCAGATGTTAGGTTTCTGTTGCTATCACATGATAGTGGATATAAAAATTTCACTGACAAACTCTCAATGTATTGTTAAACATTTGTATAGGTTACCTTGGTGACAAGGAATCCACCTCCGAGATTTTGGATTCTGAAGGGTGGTTGAGAACCGGGGAAGGGATGTTTGTCTTATTGACAAGGAGGGATTCCTCTTTATGGTTGATCGGCTGAAAGAGATAATTAAATACAATGGCTACCAGGTAGTACCCACTATTATCTATTACCCCTATAAAAACACGGAAGTGCAGATCTAACTAAGCATATTAGCCGTCTGATTACAAATCTAATGGTCTAAATTCTCCGTTAACAAAATTGATCGCTAACGAAACTATAATCCGCGTCGCTAACGAAGCGATAACCCGCTCGCCCCCACGCTCGCCAACCGCACAGCCCCGCCACCCCCGCCGCTCGGCACCCACCGCCTCCATGTTGCCAACCGCTCGGCCCCGCCGCTGCTCAGCCCGCCGCCCCTTCTTGTGCTGCAACACATCTATGTTACTTAGTTTATATTATTTCTTAACTCCCTTTTGTATTGCAACGTGATATTATTTTGGTTTTCGATTTGGCTTCTTCCTTCTTCTCTGTTGTGTACACAATTGTACGAGGACAACACTATTGTGCGACGCTTCCCGGTGTTTTCAATTGCTTTGCTCATGTCACATGTGCAGACCAAAATTCCAACGACGCACAGATGTTCGTGCTGGACGATTGCTGGGAGAACGTTCATTCTCTACAGATTCCGCTGTACAATTATGTATGCAAACTGCAAAAGTATTCATTTTCCTTTGAAACTTATATATTTTTTTAAAGAAATTAGTAGTAAATGAAGCAGCGAAGGTGATGTTGGTCACTAGAGCCCAACAAAATCTTTTAGGTAAAAAAGATACTGCAGTAGAAAAACAAACCTTGATTAGAGCATGTACATGTTCTAAGGAAAGTATTGGTTTTATTTCATTCGGCTGGTGTGCAAGTGCATGATTAGAAAGGAAAATGACTAATACGTTCAGCCTTTCTACTCCCCAGCCTCACGTTCTCTTGTTAGTTCAGATCAATATTTTATTTGAAAGGTTTCCACAATAACTGACTAAAGAAACCATTTGTCAGGTGAACATTGGTTGCTCATCTTATTATCGTTCTTCTGGTGTGAATGCTCATCTGCAGATCCATACCTCAACACTGATGTTGACATCATGTCTCGGTTCAAGCATGAAGAAGTCTTTGTTTCGGATGCTGGTGGAAAGGTAATTACTACAGACAACTCAAGAATTATATTCTCTGATGTATAGCACAATGGGACAATACTCAGGATTTTTAGTATTCCATTATTGTTTCTTATGACTGAAAATAACTTATCTCTTTCTATGGGTTTGATGTTGATATTATGGCTTGTGAAAATTTGAAAAATCTACTCCCTTTGTTGAGTTCGCAATTTTCCTCGATAGCTATAAAATGTTGCAGGTTGTTCATTGTGTGGGCTAGCTTCTTTCATATGTTGCTTCGTATTTTCCTATTGCATATACCTTTTTATGATATGTGTTTGGTCCAATATATAGGATGTTGATGGGGTTAGCTTCCTTCGTTCGTTGCTCTGTATTTCCACCATGGGATTCTACCTAAGAAAGGTACTCTGTTTACAATCTGATTGTTATGTTTCTTAGAAGATGGTACTGAAGGAGGCTTTGTAACTATCAATGTACTCTGTTTACTATCTGATTGTCATGTTTCTTAAAATATGTATGACTGTGGTGTTCTCTCATATAATATAAAGCATGGTTCTAAATGCTCGCCTAATTTTGTAACTTTTAATGTTTTGTGGGGCCTTTCCGCTCAACTGTATGGATTTTACCTAAAGGTTCATCTTTGATTTTTCTATGGGTGTGACTAGCTATTTTACTTCATTTATGTTGTTTATTTTGTCAATTCTGTTGAAGTTACTGCAGTTCACTGATCTGATTCGTTGACCGTCCACCTTGAATGTTATAGTTGCTAAAGAAGTAGCAGGAGATTTAGAACATCTGGTCCGACAACTTTCACCTGGTCACTTTGAGAATAAAAGCAGAAGAATGCATCCCACCAACAGTGATTAAGCATATTCATTGAAGAAAGCATTAAATATACAAAGGTCTCCACAAGGTTTGCATAAGAAGGTAATGTCCCATCTTTAAATGGTCCAAGTTTGTGGGACCGAGCCAACTTTCTTACCAGATGTCTATATCATGCATGTTTAGGGCCTTGTCGCTATATTTTTAATATGAATCACAGAGTAATATGTAAAATTACTCAGGCACTGGTGTATGTATTTAATTATAAGTAGGAGTACATGTTTGCTACAACAGGGCAGAGTTGGTGTAGCATCATTAGTTTCTTTGTTGATATACCCAAAAGTTATCCTGTGTGATCGGACTGTTTGACATAGTGAGCGTCAAACAGGAGGGCTCCCAAGGGGAGGCATGACCATCAGGGGCATCTCCTTTGTTTGGCCGCCGCTTCCCTTCGCCACCAGTGAACAACAGACGTGGCACCGCATCATTCACTTGCCTGCCATAGATTGACCACTGATGCTGGCGCTCCGCTCCACTACATCTCATGTTGTATATTTCCTCTATTCATATCCAGATCCTAAAGTATAGCATATAAATATGTTTTAATTCGGAAATAATGATTTGCCTTCTATCCTCATTTATATTGTTTGGGTTAGTAAAAATGTAACTAAATTCAGCAGATGATGTTATATGAAGCCAGATTATTGGATTTTTCCTCTGGTGTTATTGATGATCTGATCTAGAATTTGTATGATGTATAATCAACAGTTCAGTAGATGATTGCTTTATATTATTCCAAAGGCTTGGCAACAACGAGCATGTTTTCTCTTAATTTATTCTAAGAGAGATTAAAGTTATGGACATGATTCAGTAAAAATTGGCATAATGACATCATAAATTTGTAAATTTAGGAAATCGTACTTTCTAGGTCTATTTCTCTATGGTCCTACTTCTTAATTTGATTTTATCTTCTGTGGATTTTCAAAATGGACATCAGGGTTATCCTTTGTGTTTAGCATTTACAGGTATTTTTTTGGATATATTATAATTATTGTTGAGTAAATGAGTACGAGTAAAAAATAAGTTCAAACACGAAGCGAAAGCTTTGCCTTTTTGACTAAGCTGAAAATTTTCCGGGTAATCATAGAATACCAGGCGAAAAAAATGGGCCAATCCCATTCTAGGACACGGCCAAGCCCACTCCTTACAGCGTCAAACGGCAATCACACAAACACACACTAGCTAGGGAACTCGCTCCCCTGGACAAGCCGCTCTTTCATCACTACTGGAAATAAGTCATGAGGCACTCTCCCGTGGCGACACATTCCACATGCCTGTAATAGTTGCAGCCCACGTAACACCATTGCTCCAACATGCCTTGTGCACTCAATCGCTTCTGCGGTCATCGCCCCGATTTATCATTGACGTGCACGCTTACTAGTAGATAAGAAACCGCCTACATTTAGAATTCACTTTTTTTAAGGGTGGAATTCACTTCTTGATAATGTGAATAACGAATCATAATTCACAAGCGGTCATGGAATTTCTCCCCTTATTTTCCTCTTTTCCATCGAGGCTTCCCGGGCCCACATGCCAGCCAACCAGCTCTTCTCGCTCCTCCTCCTCCTCCCCTTTCTCGCGTCTCCATTTCCTCCCACCAAATACGGCATCGTGATCCGCCACCAACCCGCCGACCGATCCCCGGCCATGGCCGCCGACTCCGCCGCCTGCTGCCCGTGGGACGCGCTCCCGGCGCACCTCCAGGAGCGCATCCTCTCCCGCCTGCCGCTCACCGCGCTCATACCCGTCGCCGCCGTCTCCCGGGCGCTGCGCCTCCTCCTCCGCTCCCCGGCCTTACACGCCCTCCTCTCCCAGCACCGCCACGACGCCTTCTTCCTCCTCTCTCCGCGCCTCGCCTTCCACCCGCTCTCCCGGCGCCTCCTCCAGGTGCCCCCCTCGCCCCTGCTCGATCCATCTCCCCCTTCCCCTCCCCTCATCTCCTCCGCCTCCCCCTCCTTCCTCGTCACTGTCGACTCTCTCCTCCGCCTCCCGGCGCTCCCCGACCGCTCCTACCTCATCGCCGTCGTCGTCCCACCCTCGCCCTCCTCCTCCACCAGCCGGGATCACACCCTCGTTGCCGTCACCAACGGCGCCGCTGTCCGCTCGTATTCCCTCGACTCCGCCGATCCCTCCCCACGGTGGGTACCTGGGGGCGAGCTCCCGCTGCCATTTGCGATCCTTGGCAATGCTGCGGTCGCCAGTGACCGTGCTCGTCTCTTTGTGCTCGGCCGGGGCCCGGACGCGCTTCTCGTGCTTGATCTCGAGACCGGGAAGTGGGCTGCTCCGCCAGTTGTGATGCCGCACGGCCTTACGACGGCCCACCTGTTTGTTCTTGATGATCGGCTGTTCTTGGTCGGTGGAGTGGAGAGGCTCGGGGTGCTGGAGCGGGTGGTGGTGTGGCAGCTGGACAACGATGAGGCAGTGGGATGGGTGGAGGTAGCCACAATGCCATCGGAGGTGTTCGATGAGTTGGTGGCTGATAGGCATGGCAGTTTCTGGCACTTTCAGGCTGCCGACAGAATGGGGACTCTTTGCCTGTACAATGCCGTCGATGGGAGGCTGGTGATGTTTGATGCGGTGGATTGTGCATGGACGATGATGCCACGAGTGTCTGGGTTAGACGTCGAGGAGAGCATGCTGTGGTTTGGGCATGTCTTGGAGCCGGGCGTCGACCTCTTGCTGGGACAACGCTGCCCGTGTTCATGAGGTTGTTTTCTTGGCCTTCATGTTTTGGTGCAGTTCTGAAACTTCAAATCATGTTCCCTGAACCGTGTACCTATGTTTGTTTGTAGGTAGGAATAACTGGTTCTGGTAGCTGTTCGCTCCAAAAATAAAGCAACCTTGTATGTGATAATAGTCATATAATGCTTCAAGCATTCCAAGTTGTATCATGAAAGAGTATCAATGATGAAAACTCTGATAAACAAAAAGGGCTAGGTATTCCCTTTTCTGTTTGGCTGTGGGATGAATGTCAGTGCAAATTTGCGCATCAATCTTCCCCAAGATTCTGTGCAGTTTTATTCCTGGTAGCCATACGACCTAATGAAACCTTTGTTTGACATGTATCTCAGTGTTATTTCTTTTACATGTTAGTTATCCTTTTCGTTTTCACAAGAAACATCCAACTTCAAGATTGAAAAGAATTGTGCGAGTCAAGGCAGTTGGTTCACAAAAGCTCAGAATTTCCCAATAATTTTATGTGCAGTTAATATCTTTCAGGGGAAATTTTGCTGCTGTTTGGCAGTTAGCATTAGTCAGGACTCCTCAACATTACATGGCACAGCATAATTACTGTAAGTGTCTCTCACTGTCAATCATACATATTTTGGATGAATACTGTCTGTCAAACAAGTAACTCAACAATATCAAGCCTTGGTGTTCGTTATTGATGCTATTGACCTTTATATAATGGCTATTTAGTCATTTCCTCGTGGAAAACATCCTAAATTCTAATCTGACACTGAATTCTTTAGCATGCTTATCAGGTTTTTTTATCTTGCCAGAAGGCATAGATAAAAAGATTGTGATGCAGTGTCAGGCTTATAATTGATGCCCAGTCTTTTTTGTTTGCTCATTGGCCTGCAGAGTTATCTCGGTTCTTTTGGGTCAAGTGTCAATGTATTATGTCTTCCGATATTGAATAGGAGTTGGCAGTCTACTGGAGCATAGGCTGAAGAGTTGGGGAGCAGGATTGGGTGTGGGAGGCAAAGAGGAGGCTTCCGGCCTGTTTAGTCCTCCTCTCTGGTGCTCACAGTGGCCTTGTAGAAGCCGCCCAAAGAAGTAAGGGTTTCGATTCGGCTGGATGTGAGCCTTATCATGCCTTATTTCACCATGGATGGCATTGTATCTTGTACACATACAGTTTATCTAAAAATGTACTTTTGCTAAGCTGTTTCATGTAGGCAGCCCAACCTTTTTATGTTCTCACAATTGAAGATTATATTTTCATTGTAAAACTACTTTACAATCAATAGAGAAGACTACTTAGTTCTAATCTTCAAAAGAAGACTACTGGTCCCCAAGCCCCAAGCTGGTTTAATCAGAGATAGAAGATTATGCTGATCTGCCTTCTTATTCAATGAGGCGGTACATGCTATGGAAATATTGAGCATGTACCTTTTTTGTGTGAGAGGAGGACAAAATTTGTATCTTGATTGGATTTGATGTAAGCTCATCTGAGCTTATTTATACACAAATTTAGGGTGAACAGTATTTTGATCCCTATGTTTACGACCAAATTAGCTCTCCCATGACAGGTGTAGTTTAACCACCAAATATTTGTGGCCGGTGAATTTTGCATTTCTTATCACTGTTTTTTTAGGTGTTGGTGCATTTTTATGCCGCTATCCTTCTTTTTTGTCCTTGTCAATGTTTTCTTTTATCCACTTCATAAGCTTTTGGTAAGCTTTCCTTTTTCACGTGCAAAGGCAATCATTGTCTCTTGCCGTCCAATTCCCCACTTCCTTGCACAAAAATTAATCTGTGACAACCCCAACTGTTAACTCCACATGCAAGCAAAGAAATATGATCCATACCTACTTTAGGCGACATGGCCAAGCCAATGCCAGAGGCATAAAGACAGAGACTTAAATCTGCCTTGGTTTCAGGATGTTGGAGAACTAACACAGTGGGCTGCCCAGGAATTGATGGACCTGGTGGCTGGTGCTGATCATGGGCTGGACTTGGTGTTGTTTCAGCTGGTAGCTGGCCTTTGATGACTAGACTAGAAGGTACGCAAGTTCAGCCTGTTTATTACCAATATCTTGAAGACGATATTTGTTGTTTTATCAGTTTTCCTTTTGGGAAGCTAGTCAATCTGTCTAGTTGTTGTGCATTTGCTGGCATCTGCCTTCTCTCTGTTGTATTGGTGTGACAATGTTGAAGAAAGATGTGTCTAACATATCATGCTGTGCAGGAACCGTGGGAGTGATCTTCAGCTGGCATATATACCCTGTATAGGGGTCGACTAAAATAGAAGCGCAACCCTTGTGGTAAAAGAATAGATCTTTTTTTAACTTTGGCCGTCAGATGAGTTTATAAAGGAGCAGTGCCATGCATCCAACATTTTTTATCCGACGCTTGTCTGAGTTTGTTAATCACCCTAGGATCTAATTGCCAGTTTTTTTTTCTTTTTCCAGGAAAGGACCTAGTAATTTCCAGTTGAACAATGATCTAAGGATCACATCGTCGTACATAACCAGAAGGTGTGGTACGCAAAGCAGTTTCGTTTATAAGGGGTACCCCTTTCCTATGTTAAAATCTTGCAAGTAAAACAAAACACAAGTAATCCATGCTCATCTTTATTTGCAATATTTCGAACAGTCGTGTTGATGATGTAATTATCATTTGCAGTCAATAAAGATAGTCATGACGGCCTTCACTGAAAAAAGCGGTTACACAATGAGTTTCATCCACTAGTGTTTCTTTGTGTAGCAATGAACGAAACAAGTTCCCCTAAAGTAAGAAATGAAGGCCCTGTTCTGAGTGGAGGGATAGGAAACATAGGAAAATAAACCTGTGAAGGAATTGGGTTGCAAAGAGCTTGGAAACCTTTGTGATCTTGAAATGAAGGATCGGCTAAAATTGAGGTGTTCGGGTCACGGGATAAAATCCAAAGGAAAAGCTAATTGTTGGGACCCACCAAGTTGTAGGCAAACACCAGCAGCAGGGCACGACTAGTACCTTTCTCTCTCACAATCCATATACGATTGAATATTTTATTTGGGACACCTCTACTTTGCCTCGGGCATCCACCAACAAATGAGCTTGGAGTAGATTTTTCTTTTCCTTCGGAATGGACACAGGAAGCCAGCATTTCCTTTGGAATACTGTACTGCTATCCTACAATCCGAACACTTCAGAGAAAAAGTATCCAGTGGGAATTCTTGCCAGTGAAATTCCTGCAAAATTCCTGTGGAACGAACGGAGCGGAAACATGTATCTGTCATAAAAGAAATGAAACAAGTAGTCCCTCCGTTCGCAAATATAAAATGTTTTAGATATTTCAATATAGACTACATACGAACTAAAATGAGTGAACAAATACACTAAAATCTGTCTATATACATCCAATCTTACATTCTTAAGAAGTTGATCCCAATTCTCTCAACGTGCAAGGTGTCCACCTCATTGTCCCACTAAGCAATGTTTTTAAGTCATGCACACATGCCAACTCAGGTATGATGCCATATCAGCATCAATCCACGTCATCAATATCCACCGGTCATTCCGTTTGCAGCAGTCAATCGACGACACCTTTCTTCATCTTCTTCATTTTCGCTTCTTTATGGCTTTCATCGAGAGAGGCGGGAAAGTCCATCCAGTTCCCTGCCACTTCAGTTTTCTTCCTTCCAAGCCATCTCCCGATCAGACGGTCACCGAAGCGGCAATCGATTGCTCTTCGGCCTTCGGTAACCGACGAGTTAGAGTAGCGAAGCAATTTTACCCCTGACCACGAAAATTCACCACCAACTGCATCTTGTCTTATCTCTCGATCCTATAATCTCTCCTCGCAATTCTCTGCCTTGCGGCGCACCCCGCCTTCTCCGTCACGTCCTTCTGCCGGCCCTGTGCGACTTGGTGGCCGCCCGGTCAGTTGTTGATGAGGATCAACGATGTACTGATGCGATGTGCCCTGCCGGAGAAGTTGCCAGCGTTGCTAACTTCTCGCATCGCCTATATGGAATGAAGGAGCCCCGATCTGAATATGGGAAGCCAGATTTGAAGTTCTTTTTTGCCTTCCGTAGGTTCAGAGTAAAGTAGATGAGCCTTGCATCATATTTTCATTCAGTGGTTCCATCTCATCTGGGTCCTGTGTTCCTAGAAATTTAATCTGATTTTTCTCGTATTTCATCACTAATTTTGTTATCCATTGCTCTGCAGGTACAATTGAACTGATCTGTCGCCATTGAAGTCAACGCTGCATCGCTGGAGTCATGGATGCATATGCCGAGAATTTAAGGGCGTGTTTGGTTACCTGCATCGTTTTTGGGCACTTTGCATACTTGTCCCAACTGGGCCTGGCTGAGCATATGCAAGCAAAAAATCAACATCTGCATGTTCATTGATTGCCTGCATTGCATCAAGGCCCAGATGGCTGCAAATTGTTTGGTTGCCTGTATTTGTGCTTTAGGTGTGAGCAGATGCAAAGCACAACTGTTTGGTTGTGTGCAAGTAATTGATCTGCTCACCCCTTTCAAATGTGGTGGAGTTACCACCCATTTGACAGCACACAACACACACACATCAGACTATGATCAACAGCAGCACAAAAAAAGCAAAGAACACGTAGATCATAAGCTACTAGGCATAAGTTTAAAACAGCAGGGCATCACATGCCCCTGCTGGACCCTAGGGTGTTGCTCCCTGGGCAAAATATGGACATATTGACAGCAAAAGAGACGATATGGCTTCAGTTCAAACCTACACTACTTCAATTCATAGTACTACGCATGGTTAAGACTAGACAGACGAACTAGAGAGCTTGAGTGATGTCGCCGATGCAGCTGTGCCTCGAGCACCGGGCGGTGCAGATGTTGGAGCTGTTGGCCTTGTAGATCTGCACTTTGAGCCCTAGGCCGGAGAGCTTGAAGATTACAAGGTCGCCGGGGATGATCTTGTGTCGGCTGTAGAAGTACTCCCAGCCGCGCTCCAGCACCATGTGCCCCTTGAACATCTGCACCTGGACCCAAAACTCGCACCACTTGTTGGCGGAGAGCCAGATGATGCGAGGAGGGCCGCTGACTAGCCATTGCTTCATCACCCGCCTGAACTTACGCGGGATGATGAGCATGGCGATGTCCTCCTGGTCAGCGATCTGCACGTAGAACCTGGTAGGTTCCCGTGCACCCTCTTCGTGTCCGGTCCTCGGCCTCCGGCCAACGCCCTGCGGCATCCTCATGAACTTCACCCTGCTAGGGAGCACCACCCTCTTCAGCCAGCTGTTGGTGAGGATGAGGTCCTCCACCCCCTCTGCGCCAACGACGACCTGCGCACCACCGTCGGCTCTGTCCCACTCCGTCTTCATTATCTTGTCAGCAAGATGGCCATCAGTTAGCAACACATATGACACATGATCAAAGCTAACAAGTAGAACATGATCAAAGCAACACATATGACACTAAACACAGCTTACAATGATCACTACTAAGTACTAACACATTATCAGTGCTACTCTGATCAGTGGTTACAGTTATCAGTGGTTACAGTTATTAGTGCTAACACTGATCAGATGAAGCCACCGCTCACATGTCCTACTTGCACCTACTATTTTTGGCATTCAGGTATGTCCTACTTGCATGCCACATGCACTCACGTACCCTAGCAACAAGAGCAACATAACAACAACAGCAAGAAGAGTAGCATCAACAACAGCCATTGCTTAATAGTAGCATGAACAACATCTGTAAGAACTAACAACAGGACCATATACACTAGTAATAGCATCAAGAACACACAATGTGGCACTACAAACTAACAATTTGGCAGTACAAAGTAACAATGTGGCACTAAAACGATGCAAACTACCGCTACATTATGAACAATCTAGGCATGTGGGATGAACAAAGTAAGCATGCACTCTTGTTCATCTCCAAAACAGTGGATTATCATCGAATCCAGTCGAATCTAGTAGAATCGGGTCAAATGTACGGGCCACAATCTAATCTAGCACACTATGAACTACCCTAAGAACCCTAACTAAGAAGCAGAGGGGGATTTGAGAGCTTACAGTGGGGGTTGCCGGTGTAGCGTGCGCCGCCCATGGTGAAAACCCCGACGGGAAGAGGAGTGCTGCCGCCACCGATGAAGAGGACCCGACCATTCCCAGGGCCGCGGCCGTGCACCTCGGCCTGCGCCGGCTTGAAGATGACGCCGGCATCCTGGAGCTCCCCTCCCCTTGCACCGGACGCAGAGGAGAAAACCCTCTTATGGGGGTAAAATACCCCCATAAGAGAGGCCTGCAAAGGACCGGCGCCTGCGCTGCATTGGCCCGGGTTGCCAGCATGGTGCAGAAAGGGGAGGGAGCTCGCAGTGCCGCCGCCAGATCTACTCCGGCCGCGAAGAGGTCGGCCCTCTGTTGGATGGGATTACAGTCGGCGATGACCGGAGTGGGTGGGGCGTGGCGAGATGGCGACGTGGCCATCGGAGAAACCGAACAGGTGATGAGGTGAGAGAGAGGGACTGGGTGTGAACTGGTAAGGGAGGTGACGGGAGAGGGCGTGGGGAGTTATGAGCAGTCGCCCCGTCTCCCGCGCGTCCCAAGGCGTGCAGGCGCTCGCCACGTGTGGCTCGAGCGAGCCTGGCTCACAAAACACGGCCGATTCGGTCGTTCCTCTAGAGCTAGGCTGAGGCCTGCTTTGAGGTTCGCGCGGGCCAGGTTTTTGATGCGGCCTAGGCAACCAAACGGGCCAGATTCTTCCCGTGCGGGCCTGGCCCGACCTAATGCGACCAACCAAACGCGTCCTAAGTGCCTCATGTCGGTCCCATTGATTCCATCACTCATTGACGATGATATGCTGCCTGACAGTTAACTGTTGGACATATGCCCTAGAGGCAATAATAAATTACTTATTATCATATTTCCTTGTTCATGATAATCGTTTATTATCCATGCTAGAATTGTATTGATTGGGAACTCAGATACATGTGTGGATACATAGATAACATTATATCCCTAGTGAGCCTCTACTAGACTAGCTCGTTGATAAAAGATGGTCAAGGTTTCCTGGCCATAGACATGAGTTGTCATTTGATAACGGGATCACATCATTAGGAGAATGATGTGATGGACAAGACCCAAACTATGAACGTAGCATAAGATCGTGTCAAGTTTATTGCTATTGTTTTCTGCGTGTCAAGTATCTGTTCCTATGACCATGAGATCATGCAACTCACTGACACCGGAGGAGTACCTTGTTTGTATCAAACGTCGCAACATAACTGGGTGACTATAAAGGTGCTCTACAGATATCTCTGAGGGTGTCTGTTGGGTTGGCGTGGATCGAGACTGGGATTTGTCACTCCGTATGACGGAGAGGTATCTCTGGGCCCTCTCGGTAATACAACATCACAAGAAGCTTGGAAGAAATGTGACTAAGGAGTTAGTCACGGGATCTTGTATTACGGAACGAGTAAAGAGACTTGCCGGTAACAAGATTGAACTAGGTATGGAGATACCGATGATCGAATCTCGGGCAAGTAACATACCGATGGACAAAGGGAACTGCATACGGGATTATCTGAATCCTTGACATCGTGGTTCGACCAATAAAGATCTTCGTAGAATATGTAGGAACCAATATGGGCATCCAGGTCCCGCCAATCGTTATTGACCGTAGAGGTGTCTCGGTCATGTCTACATAGTTCTCGAACCCGCAGGATCTGCACACTTAACGTTCGGTGACGATTTGGTATTGTTGAGTTATGTATGTTGGTGACCGAAAGTTGTTAGGAGTCCCGGATGAGATCCCGGACGTCACGAGGAGCTCCGGAATAGTCCGGAGGTAAAGATTTATATATGGGAAGTCATATTTTGGCTACCGGAATAGTTTTGGGTTTTTCCGGTATTGTATCGGGAAGCTTCTGGAAGGTTCCAGAGGGTTCCGAAGGAGTCTGGAAGGGTCCCTCCAGCCTCTAGGACGTGAATGGGCTGTAAGGGGGCGTCCAAGACTTGTTGGGCCAGCCCCCAAGGGCCCATGCGGCTAGGGGGTAGGAAACCCTAAAGGGGAAGGCGCCTAGGAGGTGCCTTGGGGAGGGAGGACTCCTCCCTCCTGGCCGCCGCCCCCTTCCTTGGAGGAAGGGCAAGGGCTGCGTCCCATCTACCCCCTCCTCCTATATATAGAGAGGGAGAGGGAGGGCAGCCGCACCCCAAGGCATAGGTGCATGATACGTCTCCAACGTATCTATATTTTTTGATTGTTCCATGCTTTTATATTATCTGTTTTGGATGTTTTATATGCACTAATATGTTATTTTATATTATTTTTGGGACTAACCTATTAATCTAGTGCCTAGTGCCAGTTTTTGTTTTTTCCTTGTTTTTGAGTATTGCAGATAAGGAATATTAAACGGAGACCAAACGGAATAAAATCTTCGGAATGATTTTTCTTGGACCAAACGAAACGTACCAGACTTGGAGATGAAGGCAGAGGACGTGCCGTGTGGCCACAAGCCACAAGGGCACGCCCTAGGAGGGGCGCGCCCCTGGCTTGTGGGCCCACGGCAGGTCCTCCAACCCTATTCTTCGGCTTATAAATTCCCAAATATTCCCCCAATACCAGAACAAGCCACGAAAATACTTTTCCGCCGCCGGAAGCCTCTGTTCCCGTGAGATCCAATCTTGGAGCCTTTTCCGGTAATCTGCCGGAGGGGGATTCGATCATGGAGGGCATCTACATCAACTCCATTGCCCCTCCGATGATGCGTGAGTAGTCCACCACAGACCTTTGGGTCCATAGCTATTAGCTAGATGGCTTCTTCTCTCTCTTTGATCTTCAATACCATGTTCTCCATGATCTTCATGGAGATCTATCCGATGTAATACTCTTTTGCGGTGTGTTTGTCAAGATTCGATGAATTGTGGGTTTATGATCAGCTTATCTATGAATATTATTTGAGTCTTTTCTGAATTCTTATATGCATGATTTCATATCTTTGCAAGTCTCTTCGAGTTATTGGTTTGGTTTGGCCAACTAGATTGGTAATTCTTGCAATGGGAGAAGTGCTTAGTTTTGGGTTCAATCTTGCGGTGTCCTCACCCAGTGCCAAAGTAGGGGTAGCGAGGCACGTATTGTATTGTTGCCATCGAGGATAAAAAGATGGGGTTTTCATCATATTTCTTGAGTTTATCCCTCCACATCATGTCATCTTACCTAATGCGTTACTCTGTTCTTCATGAACTTAATACTCTAGATGCAGGCAGGAGTCGGTCGATGTGTGGAGTAATAGTAGTAGATGCAGAATCGTTTCGGTCTACTTGACACGAACGTGATGCCTATATGCATAACCATTGCCTTGGATATCGTCATAACTATGCGCTTTTCTATCAATTGCTCGACAGTAATTTGTTCACCCACCGTAATATTTGCCTTCATGAGAGAAGCCTCTAGTGAAACCTATGGCCCCCGGGTCTATTTTCCATCTTATATTTTCAGATCTACTTTCCCTTTTAATTTCCGTTTTAGTATTCTTTTCCATCTATCTCTATTGGATCTCATCCTTGCAAGTAATCGTGAAGGGATTGACAACCCCTTTATAGCGTTGGGTGCAAGTGTTTGATTATTTGTGTAGGTGCATCTATTGGTGACTTGCTTGTGTTTCCTACTGGATTGATACCTTGGTTCTCAACAACTGAGGGAAATACTTATCTACTCTGCTGCATCACCCTTTCCTCTTCAAGGGAAAACCAACACAAGCTCAAGAAGTACCAAGAAGGATTTTTGGCGCCGTTGCCGGGGAGATCTACATCAAGCCTACCAAGTACCCATCACAAACTCATCTCTTGCATTTACATTAGTTGCCATTTGCCTCTCGTTTTACTCTCCCCCACTTCTAAAACGATTTTCCAGAAAGATTTTCCTTTTCATTCGCCCTTTTTCCTTCCGGATCTCTTGCTTGTTGCTATGGCTAGCATTATTACCCCCCTTTTGTCAGTAGACTTTGAAGTCGTGTACTTCAAACAAAGACAAGGGGAAAATCTGAAAGATGCCTGGGATAGGCTAATGGAATCCTATCGTATCTCCAATCTAAAAGGAGACGCAAAAATTTTGCTTAGAAATTTTTACATTGGGTTGGCTTTGCACCATAGAAAGCTTTTGGATTTTGCCTCAAAGGGCGATTTTATCGAACTAGATGCAAATGCCGCTTATGAAATTTTGGAAGGGATTTTGGGGGTTCCCCCACAACAAAAAGGGCTTACCTTTTCACAAGAGGGAGTTCAAATTCTCGACAAATTGAATGACTTGCATAAGCATTTGGTCGAGTTACAGAAACATCACGAACCCCTCAAACATATTAGTGGGACCCTCAGTCGCCTGAACACTTTGATTACCCTTTGCAACAAACGCTTGGATATTTTGGATCTTAAGATGCTTTCTCCTCCTGAAGATTTGGGGAAGCGGAAAGAGCCCCCCGGATTCGAGAAGGCCCTCACAAAAGTTGCCAAAACCAAAGATGACAATACGTAGATCTATTGCGTTCTGCCTAGCTAGGGGCGTTAAACAATAGCGCTTGTTGGGAGGCAACCCAATTTTATTTTTGCTTTCTGTTTTTTGTTCCTCTTTTGGTGTGTTTTACACATTATTACTTCTGTAGTAATTGTGTTTTTATGTTTTTATTAGTGTTTGAGCCAAGTAAGACCTTTGGGATGGTCTGCGGTGTTTGTTGATTTGATTTTGCTGAAAAACAGAAACTTTTGCGCTAAGTCCAGGAATTTTGTAAATTCACTGGAATGTGATTTTCATCTGAAATTTTTACACAATATTGATATACAAATTTCCCTGGTTTTACTAATTTTCAGAATTTTTGGAGTTAAAGAAGTATTCGAAGTCTACAGATTGCTACAGACTGTTCTGTTTTTGACAGATTCTGTTTTCTTTGTGTTGTTTGCTTATTTTGATGAATCTATGGGTTGTATCGGGGAGTATGAACCATGGAGAAGTTAGAATACAGTAGGTATTACACAAATATAAATAAAGAATGAGTTCACAACAGTACCTAAAGTGGTGATTTATTTTTCTTATACTAACGGATCTCACGAGTTTTCTGTTGAGTTTTGTGTTGTGAAGTTTTCAAGTTTTGGGTAAAGATTTGATGGACTATGGAATAAGGAGTGGCAAGAGCCTAAGCTTGGGGATGCCCAAGGCACCCAAAGCCATATTCAAGGATACCAAAGAGCCTAAGCTTGGGGATGCCCCGGAAGGCATCCCCTCTTTCGTCTTCAATCCATCGGTAAATTTACTTGAGGCTATATTTTTATTCACCACATGATATGTGTTTTGCTTGGAGCATCTTGTATGATTTGAGTCTTTGCTTTTTAGTTTGCCACAATCATCCTTGCTGCACACATCTTTTGAGAAGGACACGCTGAATCGTGAATTTATTAGAATACTCTATGTGCTTCACTTATATCTTTTGAGCTAGGCAATGTTGCTCTAGTGCTTCACTTATATCTTTTTAGAGCACGGTGGTGTGATATTTTATAGAAATAATTAAGCTCTCGTACCTCACTTATATTATTTTGAGAGTCTCTAAACAGCATGGTAATTGGATTAGGTTATGAATTTGGTCCTAATATAATAGGCATCCAAGAGGGATATAATAAAAACTTTCATATTAAGTGCATTGAATATGATGAGAAGTTCGATTCCGTGCATATAGTTTTGAGATATAGAGATGGTGATATTAAGTGTTATGCTAGTAAGTAATTGTGGATTGGTAGAAATACTTGTGTTAAGGTTTGTGATTCCCGTAGCATGCACGTATGGTGAACCATTATGTAACGAAGTCGGAGCATGATTTGTTTAATGATTGTCATCCTTTGTGTGATGGGTCGGGAGCGCGCGATGGTTTACTCCTACCAACCTCTCCCCTAGGGGCATGTGTCTAACACTTTGTTTCGATAACTAATAGACTTTTGCAATAAGTATGTGAGTTCTTTATGACTAATGTGAGTCCATGGATTATACGCACTCTCACCCTTCCACCTTTGCTAGCCTCTCTAGTACCGCGCAACTTTCGCCGGTGCATTAAACCCACCTTCCTCAAAACAGCCACCATAAACTTTCCTCAAAACAGCCACCATACCTACATATTATGGCATTTCCATAGCCATTCCGAGATATATTGCCATGCAACTTCCACCATTCCGTTTATTATGACACGCACCATCATTGTCATATTGCTTTGCATGATCGTAAGACAGCTAGCATGATGTTTTTATGGCTTGTCCGTTTTTTGATGTCATTTGCTATGCTAGATCATTGCACATCCCGGTACTCCGCCGGAGGCATTCATATAGAGTCATATTTTGTTCTAAGTTTTTGAGTTGTAAGTAAATAAAAGTGTGATGATCATCATTATTAGAGCATTGTCCCATGTGAGGAAAGGATGATGGAAGCTATGATTCCCTCACTAGATGAGATGAGTCTCCGGACTTTACAAATAATAAAAGAGGCCAGCGAAGCCCAAATAAAAAAAAGAGGCCAAAGATGCCCACCAAAAAAATGAGAGAAAAGAGAGAAGGGACAATGCCACTATCCTTTTCCACACTTGTGCCTCGAGTAGCACCATGTTCTTCATGATAGAGAGTCTCCTATTTTATCACTTTCATATACTAGTGGGAATTTTTCATTATATAACTTGGCTTGTATATTCCAATGATGGGCTTCCTCAAAGTGCCCTAGGTCTTCGTGTGCAAGCAAGTTGGATGCACACTCACTTAGTTTCTTTTTGAGCTTTCATACACTTATAGCTGTAGTGCATCCGTTGCATGGCAATCCCTACTCACTCACATTGATATCTATTCCACCTATAGTGATATATCCATGGCTCACGCTCATGTATTGCGTGAGAGTTGAAAAGGTTTGAGAACATAAAAGGGGTGAAACAATTGCTTGACTTGTCATCGGGGGTGTGCAGGATTTAGATACTTTGTGTGGGGAAGATGGAGCATAGCCAAACTATATGATATTGTAGGGATAACTTTCTTTAGCCATGGTATTTTGAAAAGATATGATTGCTTGTTAGTATGCTTTAAGTATCATTGTTTTTATGTCAATATTAAGCTATTGTATTGAATCTTACGGATCTGAATATTCATGCCACAATAAAGAATATTACATGGATAAATATGTTAGGTAGCATTCCACATCAAATATTCTGTTTTTATCATTTACCTACTCGAGGACGAGCAGGAATTAAGCTTACGGATGCTTGATACGTCTCCAACGTATCTATAATTTTTTATTGTTCCATCCTATAATATTATCTGTTTTGGATGTTTTATATGCATTAATATGCTATTTTATATTATTTTTGGGACTAACCAATTAATCTAGTGCCTAGTGCCAGTTTCTGTTTTTTCCTTGTTTTTGAGTATTGCAGATAAGCAATATTAAACGGAGTCCAAACGGAATAAATCTTCGGAATGATTTTTCTTGGACCAAACGAAACGTACCAGACTTGGAGATGAAGGCAGAGGACGTGCCGTGTGGCCACAAGCCACAGGGGCGCGCCCTAGGGGGGGGGGCGCACCCTGGCTTGTGGGCCCACAGCAGGTCCTCCAACCCTATTCTTCGGCTTATAAATTCCCAAATATTCCCCCAATACCAGAACAAGCCACGAAAATACTTTTTCACCGCCGGAAGCCTCTGTTCCCGTGAGATCCAATCTTGGAGCCTTTTCCGGTAATCTGCCGGAGGGGGATTCGATCACGGAGGGCATCTACATCAACTCCATTGCCCCTCCGATGATGCGTGAGTAGTCCACCACATACCTTCGGGTCCATAGCTAGTAGCTAGATGGATTCTTCTCTCTCTTTGATCTTCAATACCATGTTCTCCATGATCTTCATGGAGATCTATCCGATGTAATCACTACTGGAATCAGCAACTTTGCCGTCCGCCATGGCTGACGGCAAAGGCATGCATTGCGGACGGCAAAGGTCTTTGCCGTCAGCCAGCAGACGGCAACACGTCCGGCTGAACAAGCTACGGTAAAGGCCACTTTGCCGTCTGCTGGCCGACGGCAAAGATGCAAAGGTCTTTGCCGTCTGCCAGCAGACGGCAAAGGGCATGGACGGCACACGTGGCAGCTTAGGTCCGTTAAGGGGTTAACGGCGTGCTTTGCCGTCTGCTGGCTGACGGCAAAGATGCAAAGGTCTTTGCCGTCAGCCAGCAGACGGCAAAGCTGCCAAATAGGCCAGGCCAGTCCACCCCAGGTGCACAGGTAGCAGCCACGTGGCATCTTTGCCGTCTGCTGGCTGATGGTAAAGACCTTTGCCGTCTGCCAGCAGACGGCAAAGAGGCTGTACAACCCCTGTTTTTTCTGTTTTTTCTTAAATTCATTCAATTTCACAGAATTTCACACACACACACACACACACACACACACACACACACACACACATATATATATATATATACACACACACACACACACACACATTTGAAAATACTTTCAACAAGCATAACAACACATATACATACCAAATCATATCCCTGCCATATGGATATGATCATCCAACACATATATATACATACCAAATGAAAAGTCCATATGCAACATATATAGCTAGCCAACATATCCAACAACAAGCATACAATGGTTTCATCCATACATACATATATAGTTAGCAAGTTTCACATTGTTCATCCTACAAAATCAAAACAAAAAGTAAGCACAAGAAGAAGAGTAGACTCCATCAATGCAAGCTTCCTCATCGAAAGCAAATCTGCAAATTGGGAAAGAAGAAAGTTAGAAGAAGAAGAAGAAGAAGAAGAAGAAGAAGAAGAAGAAGAAGAAGACTAGAAGAAGAAGACTAGCTAGAAGAAGAAGAAGAAGAAGACTAGAAGAAGAAGAAGAAGAAGAAGAAGAAGCATTTTTCTTCTCTTTCTTTTTCTCCTCTCCTCTTCTTTATCTTCTTCTTCTTCTAACTAAGGTAGGTAAAAATGCCATTTTTTAGCTAAGCTAGGAAAAAATGCTAAGTGTAGCTCATTTTAGAGCTAAGCTAGGTAAATAGGTCATTTTGGAGCTTAGTAAGGTTATTATGTCATTTTCGAGGATGATGCCATTTTTGAGCCAACTTACGTAAGTATAGCTCATTTTTTATCTAACTTAGGTAATTATGCCATTTAGGAGCAAAATAAGCTAAGTAGGCATTTGTTAAGCAAAACACTAGAGAAAACGTACCCTCATCACAACAAATGCGATGAAGATCGCAACTAAGGTAACAATTGATCCAACGGCATAATGATACCAAGCCTCATTATCAATGGCATATTTTCTAATCTTCTTAATCCTCAAGCGCATTGCATCCATCTTCAAGCGCATTGCATTCATCTTCATCTTGTGATCATCGACGACATCGGCAACATACAACTCCAATGTCATCTTCTCTTTTTCAATTCTTTTAATTTTTTCTTTCAAATACTCATTTTCTTTTTCAACTAAATTTAACTTCTCGACAAGAGGGTCGGTTGCAAATTCCGGTTCACATACCTCCTAGATTAAAATATCTCCATGTCAACTTGATGGCCATAATTGTCATAAATGCGAAATGCAACAAATAGTTATAAAAGAGAATTTACCACATCCGAATCATAAAGCGGGCGAGGGCCGACGGGGACGGATATCAAGACCATGGCACTATGTATAAGAAACAATCATACAAAGTAAGAAAATTATACAAGTAACTATATAAATCATACAATCATACAAGAAAATGGCAAGTGTAGGTCATTTTAGAGCTATCCTACTTAAAATCGGTCATTTTGGAGGTAGGTAAGGTTATTTTGTCATTTTGGAGGAAAATAAGCTAAGTCAATGTCATTTTGGAGCTAAACCAGGGTTATCATGCCATTTTTTACCTAAGTATGATAAGTATGTCATAAATGAACTAAAGAAGCTAAGTATGGGTCATTTTGGAGCTATCCTAGGTAGTTATGCCATTTTTAGCTAACTAAGCATATTAAGTCATTTAGGAGGAAAAATGCTAAGTATAGGTCATTTTATAGCTATCCTAGGTAAAGTATGTCAGTTTGGAGCTAAGTAAGGTTATTATGTCATTTTCGAGCAAAATAAGCTAAGTCAATGTCATTTTGTTGAATACCTAATAACATGAACTAATTAATAATATATATGTACATAATAATAATTGAATACCTGACATTACTAATATTAATCTTCATCGTCTATATATGCTCTGGGATCAATAAATGCAGAATCATCATCACTATCAGTAATGACGTGCTCATCAGCATCATCAATAAATGCATCAACATGTGGAAGGCCTCCTTTATGTAATCGGTCAAGCATTGACAGGTCATCCACAGCAGTAACCTCTTCTTCTTCCGTCTCTTCTTGTTCCGGCTCAGGGGTGAAGTCGGATTCACTGTCGCTGTCTACCTCAATGTTCTGGGGTGAAGTAGAGCGGTTCTTGAAACGTTTTTTGGAAACACGTGTTTCTTGGAAGAATTCTCCTTCATATGTGTCTGGGTTAATGTGAGGGTCATAATCATCTTCATTGAGGGGAGGTGGTCTAAAATGTGGCGGCACATCATAAACGACATCCCAACCATTCAGATTTGGATCAGTTTGGTAGGCCCACGGTAGATAGAAAACTTGGGTCGCCTGTTGAGCCGTAATATAGACATCGGGAACATCTAAATGGGTGCTTTGTTTGATTTCGACTAGCCCTATATGTTCATGAGTCCTTCTAGTCTCCTTTGGCTGGAACCAATAACATTTGAAGACTACGACGTTTGGTGGGTTTTCACCAAAGAATGTAAGTTCATAAATTGCTTCAACTCTTCCATAATACTCGACCCCTCCTTCACCGACAATGGAGACACAACAATTTGTAGACTTTCGGTCGGCCATAGATAGCTCTTTGCCAAAAGTACGAAAGCGATACCCGTTGATGTCGTATTTGTCAAATGAACGGACCTTATAGTCAAAACCATTTGCGACTTGTCTCAATTCGGAGTCCATAGACTCTGCATTAGCCTACAAGTTTAATACGAAAGGATTGTTGCATTAGCCGCAAACTAGACGAAGAAATGAAATGGTCTAATGGAAATTACCGTTTGTTTGAACCAAGAGATGAAACCGTGATAGCCTCCTCCATGCTTTGCCAGAAGCTCATACTCTTCGATGGAATCCTTTTGGATCACCGCTCCATCCGAGAATTTGGCGACGTATCGACTGTATCACATATCCGGGAATAAGAGCATTTCAAAGGAATTAGAAGTTGCGAAACAATGTACCGAGAACTTACTCGATGTACGGCCGCACTTCTGTTAGGTTGTTGAAGATATACAACGAAATGGTCCACCATTCTTCGACATCCAACGCTATTGCTTTCGAAGCACCGGCTGGTGCGAGCTTCCCTTTGAATAGGCTGAGGTTGGATCGACCTTTTTCATGGTCGCCATCACTGTACCGAGGCTTCGGATTATGCAAATGACGATTCTTGGCTTTGTAGTGTGCTATCACGAAGTTTGCGGCCTCCTCAGTAATGAATGCCTCGGCCATCGATGCTTCAATTCTACGTTTATTTTTACATTTTGCTCGAAGCGTCTTCTGCATCCTCTCAGTTGCGAAGCACCAACGATTTTGCACGCCCCCCCCAATCTTGCCTCGGTCGGGAGATGCAAAATCAAATGCTGCATTGGATTAAAGAATCCCGGTGGAAAGATCTTTTCTAACTTGCAGATCAACTCCGGCGCCAACTCTTCCAGTTCGTCTAGCACGTCAGGCGATAGTTCTTTCGTACAAAGAGCACGGAAGAAATAGCTCAGCTCTGCCAGTACTAGCCATTCATCCTCAGGGATAAAGCCACGCAACATCACCGGCATTACCCGCTCAAGCCATATGTGCCAATCATGACTCTTCATACCAAATATTTTCAATTTGTCAAGACTCGCTCCCCTCTTTAGATTCGTTGCATACCCATCGGGGAACATCAACTGCATTTTCACCCACAATATCATTTCCCTCATAGCTGGCCTTCCAAGATTGAACCATGCCTTTGGCTTCCTCCAGTTCTTCTTTCCTTTCGGTTGTCGCATGTTTTGTAACGATCTATCACATAGAGCCTCTTGATCGACTCTAGCCTTAGGGTTATCCTTTGACTTCCCCTCTATGCCGAACAATGTACCAAAAAGGGCCTCGGCGATATTCTTTTCAGTGTGCATCACGTCGATGTTGTGTGGGCAAATGAGGTCTTTAAAGTAAGGCAGATCCCACAAGCATATCTTGTGAGTCCAGGCGTGTTCCGAATTATACCCTTTGAAATATCCTGGATGCTCTGGATTAGGCTCGAGAGCGTTTAACTGATCCAGGGCCTGTTGGCCTGTCAATGCAGGTGGTGCAGAGTTTTTGACAACTCTATCTTTCATGAAATTTTTCTTGTCTTTTCTGAATTTATGGCCAGGATCCAGGAACTGTCTATGCAAGTCGAAGCAAGAATACTTGCGACCCGCCTGCAGCCAACGGAACTGAAGAGTTGCCTTGCATGTGGGGCACGGGAACCTTCCATGCACACACCAGCCAACGAATAGCGCATACGCCGGCAAGTCATGGGTCGAGTACATGTACCACACATGCATTTTGAAGTTTTGTTTTGTAGCGGCGTCATATGTCTTGATCCCATTATCCCAAGCTTCTTGCAATTCATCCTTAAGCGGCTGCATGTACACATTCATATTCTTCCCCGGATAGTTGGGCCCTGGAATTATCAACGTCAATAAAATGTTCTTTCTTTTCATAATCTCTCCGGGGGGGGGGGAGATTGAGTGGAATGACAAATACAGGCCAGCAACTGTATTGGGTTGCCATCATACCAAACACTTGGAACCCATCCGTGCTGATGGTGACTCAAGGATGCCTTGGATCTGCCGCTTTGTCCTTATGTAAAGCATCGAAGTGCTTCCACGCAAAAGCGTCTGAAGTGTGTCCCAACATCGGATTCCCATCTGCATCTAGTTCGGTTCTTTTGCCCAATTTATGCCACGTCATCTGTCTAGCCGTCTCTTCGACCATGAAAAGACGTTGAAGTCTTGGTATGATTGGCATATACCGAAGAACATTAACTGGGATTTTGGTCTGACTCTACTCACCCATACCGTTGTCTACCACAACATACCTGGAAGACTTGCAAATGGGACAATAGTTGAAGCCCGCATACTCAAGCCTAAATAAGGCACATCCATTCTCATAGGCATCTATCTTCTCATAGGGCATCTTAAGCGCACGTAGGATTTTGTCCGACTGGTACAGGTTTGCTGGCAATACATGGCCTTTGGGTAGAAAGCGTCCAAATATCGTCATCATCGCGTCGTAGCATTCTCTGCCCAGGTTGAACTGAGCCTTGAGAGCCATTACTTGCGCGATGGCATCCAGCTGACAAAGCTCAGTGTGCTCGTGGAGAGGACGTTTTGAAGACTCCAACATTTCATAGAAGGCATTTGCAGATTAATCCATCTCATCGTCCGAATCCCGAGCATCATCAAAGTCTTGCAACATGTCTTCGATCCCGGTACCATGCTCGTCGGTGCGACGACGAACCACCTCAGCTCTGGCACGTTGGGCAGACTCACCATGAAATGTCCAGACCATATAATTAGGCGTAAAACCCCACTTCTGCAGGTATTTGATCATTTCAAACTCTGACCTCTTATGATAGTTGTCGCAATCGACACAGGGGCACCAGGTTGTTTTCTGTCCATTTGCAAATGCGGTTGTCACAAACCCCTTGGTTTGTGTTATCCATTCATGGGTCATGTCTTTCTGACTAGTGTGACCGGTGTACATCCACGCACGATCACTCATCTTGCCTAGCTACTGGACACACAAGAAATATATACATAATTCAGCAAACCATATTCATCAGTTAATAGAGTTTGTCAGTTTTATTACGTCCATGCAACCTAGACGCTAGTAGGTAAAGATAGGTCCTAATCCCACCCGAGTATGTGTAGATTGGGTTCGTTTTCCCATGCTCTGCTCCGGATCCGACGAAAAATTTCGGCAGCACCTCCCCGCTGTTCTCCTGATACACGTCTCGGCAATAAGCAGAGAGGATGTGTACCCGGAGAACAACAGGGAGGCATTGACGAAATTCTGCATCGGATCCGGAGCAGAGCATATGGGAAAACGAACCCAATCTACACATACTCGGGCTGTCCATGGATAACGTTGGACAATTCGAAAGAATCACGGTTATAAATATGCTAATGCATGCATATTTATAGATGTAACCCTTTCGAACGGGAGACGCATATTGGTCACGCATACTGATGATTGAAGACACCTATAGCTAGCAAGTTTCATCGGCACGAAGACCGGAACAGAGCAAATGAAGGGGGCGAGGAGATGTCATTTGTGCTCACCCACGAACGCAGGGGCGGAGCTCGTCGAACACTAGACCCTCGTACCGACGAAAAAACTGCACATTTAAATCGAAAGATGAGTAACATAGCAATATTGTTTTTTCCGTCAACCTAACTAAATATTTATAACAGGACGAGCGGGTTAGGGGGTTCCTCGACGTCGATGAAACCCTAAATAGCAAGTATCATCGGTGCGAGATACATGTGGCGCTCGGCGTTGAACACTAGATCCACATCCCACAAGTGACGCCGGCGCCCGGTGTCCCGCGCGCAGCAATAGTTCTGGGGGCCGATGACGGTCGAACACCTTGGCAAATTTGTCTGGCAGCCTCTGCGATGAGGATTAAAGCCAAGTTTTGAAACTTCAAACAACCAAACCGACTTGAGTCGGTTTGGTTGTTTGAAGTTTCAAAACTTGGCTTTAATCCTCATCGCAAAGGCTGCAAGACAAATTCGCATAGGTGTTCGACCGCCATCGACCCCGAGAACTGTTGATGCGGGACGCCGGATGCCGGCGTCACTTGTGGGACGTGGATGTAGTGTTCGACACTGGCGGCCACATCTATCTCGCACCGACGATACTTGCTATTTAGGGTTCCATCGACGTCGAGGAACCCTCTAACCCGCTCGTCGCCGGGCGCCCTCTGGTATGGCGACGCACGGTCGACGGGTCAGCACTCGGACCGGGGGATTCTCGGCATGGGCGACGGCGTCGGGACCGGCGGGACCCACTGGCTCCACCATCTCTCCCCTCGGCGACCGGCGATCCACGACCCTCTTCCTTTTTTCCTTTTTCCTCTTCTTCTACTTATTCTTCTTTTTTTAACTTTCTTCTTCTTCTAATTATCTAAACCTAAACCTAGCACTAACCTAATCGTACCACTAACCTAAACCTATTAATAACACCTAAACCTAAACAGCAAATAATAGTAGAAAAAAACAAAAAAAAGTTCACCTTGGCTCCGGCGGTGGTGGAGGAGGTGGCGGGGCGGGGAGCCGCGGCGGCGGGGCGGGGCGCCGGGGGCGGGGCGTCGCCGGGGCAGTGGGGCGGGGCGCCGGGGCGGGGCGTCGTCGGGGGTCGGGCCGGGGGCAGCTCGGGCCCGGGGGCGGCGACGCGGGTGAGGTGAGGGCCGGGAGAGAGAGAGGGGAGAGAGAGAGGGGTGGGGCGCGGGTGAGGTGAGGGCCGGGAGAGAGAGAGAGGGGAGAGAGAGAGGGGCGGCGGCGCGGGTGAGGTGAGGGCCGGGAGAGAGAGAGAGAGGGGAGAGAGAGAGGGGCGGCGGCGCGGGTGAGGTGAGGGCCGGGAGAGAGAGAGAGAGGGGAGAGAGAGAGGGGTGGGGCGCGGGTGAGGTGAGGGCCGGGAGAGAGAGAGAGGGGGGAGAGAGAGAGGGGTGGGGCGCGGGCGCCGACCCCTTTTCAGTTAGGTCACAGCTCTTTGACGTCTGCTAGTAGACGGCAAAGAGCCTAGCTAGTGGGGTGGGGCCGGGGGGAAACGGCCATTAAAACGGCCACTTTCTTTGCCGTCTGCTGGAGGACGGCAAAGAAGCTTTGCCGTCCGCCAGCAGACGGCAAAGAAAGTGGCCGTTAGGTCATTCTCGTTAGTGGGCCACCCACCCTCTTTGCCGTCTGCTAGCAGACGGCAAAGCTTCTATGCCGTCAGCTAGCTGATGGCAAAGAGGTGGCTGATGGCAAAGAGCTTCTTTGCCGTCAGCTAGTTCTTTGCCGTCGGTTTTCTAGAAACGGATGGCAAAGAGCTTCTTTGCCGTCCGCCAGCTGACGGCAAAGAACTAGCTGACGGCAAATTTGCTGATTCCAGTAGTGAATACTCTTTTGCGGTGTGTTTGTCGAGATCCGATGAATTGTGGGTTTATGATCAGCTTATCTATGAATATTATTTGAGTCTTTTCTGAATTCGTATATGCATGATTTCATATCTTTGCAAGTCTCTTCGAGTTATTGGTTTGGTTTGGCCAACTAGATTGGTAATTCTTATAATGGGAGAAGTGCTTAGTTTTGGGTTCAATCTTTCGGTGTCCTCACCCAGTGACAAAGTAGGGGTAGCGAGGCACGTATTGTATTGTTGCCATCGAGGATAAAAAGATGGGGTTTTCATCATATTGCTTGAGTTTATCCCTCTACATCATGTCATCTTACCTAATGCGTTACTCTGTTCTTCATGAACTTAATACTCTAGATGCAGGCAGGAGTCGGTCGATGTGTGGAGTAATAGTAGTAGATGCAGAATCGTTTTGGTCTACTTGACACGGACGTGATGCTATATGCATAATCATTGCCTTGGATATCGTCATAACTATGCGCTTTTCTATCAATTGCTCGACAGTAATTTGTTCACCCACCGTAATATTTGCCTTCATGAGAGAAGCCTCTAGTGAAACCTATGGCCCCCGGGTCTATTTTTCATCTTATATTTTCAGATCTACTTTCCGTTTTACTTTTCGTTTTAGTATTCTTTTCCATCTATCTCTATCGGATCTCATCCTTGCAAGTAACCGTGAAGGGATTGACAACCCCTTTATAGCGTTGGGTGCAAGTGTTTGATTATTTGTGTAGGTGCATCTATTGGCGACTTGCTTGTGTCTCCTACTGGATTGATACCTTGGTTCTCAACAACTGAGGGAAATACTTATCTACTCTGCTGCATCACCCTTTCCTCTTCAAGGAAAAACCAACGCAAGCTCAAGAAGTAGCAGTGCAGCCCTCCCTCTCTCCCTAGATTTGTTTCTCCATCGAAAACGCATCTGCGGCAGCGCTTGGCGAAGCCCTGCTGAGATTGCTCCACCAGCACCGCCACCATGCCGTTGTGCTGTCGGAGAACTCATCTACCTCTCCGCCCTCGCTTGCTGGATCAAGAAGGCGGAGACGTCATCGAGCTGTACGTGTGCTGAACGCGGAGGTGCCGTTCGTTCGGCACTAGATCGTGATTGGATCGCGGAACGGATTGCGATTTGCATCGCGAAGACGTTGGACTACATCAACTACGTTTCATAACGCTTCCCGCTTAGCGATCTACAAGGGTATGTAGATCCAAACTCTCCTCTCGTAGACGCTCATCTCCTAGATTGATCTTGGTGAAGCGTTGGAAATTTTTTGTTTCCCATGCAACGTTTCCCATCAGTGGTATCAGAGCTAGGTCTATGCCTAGATGACATCACGAGTAGAACACAAAGGAGTTTGTGGGCGTTGATATTCAGATTGCTTCCTTCCTTAGTCTTATTTTGATTCAGCGGTATTGTGGGATGAAGCGGCCTGGACCAACTTTACATGTCCTCGTACATGAGACCGGTTCCATCAACTGACATGTAACTTTGTTGCATAAGATGGCTGGCGGGTGGCTATCTCTCCCACCTTAGTTGAATCGGATTCGACAAAGGCGGTCCTTGTAGAAGGTTAAATAGCAACTTGTATATCACCGTTGTGGTTTTGCGTAGGTAAGAATCGTTCTTGCTAGATACCCATAGCAGCCACGTAAAACATGCAACAACAAATTAGAGGATGTCTAACTTGTTTTTGCTGGGTATGTTGTGATATGATATGGCCAAAAACATGATGTGATATATGTGATGTATGAGATGATCATGTTTTGTAATAGTTTATATCGACTTGCATGTCGATGAGTACGGCAACCGGCAGGAGCTATAGGGTTGTCTTTAGTTAATTTGTATCATTTGCTTTACTTTATCGCTATGAGTTAGCAATAGTTGTAGAAGCAATAGTTGGCACGACAACCTCATGGCGACACGTTGATGGAGATCAAGATGATGGAGATCATGGTGTCATGCCGGTGACGATGGAGATCATGCCGATGCTTTGGAGATGGAGATCAAAAGCACAAGTTCATGGCCATATCATGTCACTTATGATTTGCATGTGATGTTAATCCCTTTATGCATCTTATTTTGCTTAGGAAGACGGTAGCATTATAAGGTGATCCGTCACTAAAATTTCAAGATAAAATTGTGTTCTCCCCGAATGTGCACCGTTGCGAAAGTTTGTCGTTTCGAGACACCACGTGATGATCGGGTGTGATAGACTCTACGTTCGCATACAACGGGTGCAAGCCAGTATTGCACATGCAGAACACTCGGGTTAAACTTTGCGAGCCTAGCATGTACAGGCATGGCCTCGGAACACAAGAGACCGAAAGGTCAAACATGAGTCATATAGTAGATATGATCAACATGGAGATGTTCACCAATGAAGCCACCTCATCTCACGTGATGATCGGACTTGGGTTGGTGAATTTGGATCATGTAGCACTCGGATGATCGGAGGGGTGTCAATTTGAGTGGGAGTTCTTTAGTAATATGATTAATTGAACTCATTATCATGAACATAGTCTAAAGTTGTATTTGCAAAATTATATTGTAGATCGATAGCTCGCGCTGTAGCTCCCTTAAATTTTGATACGTTCCTAGAGAAAAAGGAAGTTGAAAGATGATGGTAGCAGTTATGCGGGCTGGGTCCGTGATCTGAGGATTGCCCTCATTGCTGCACAGAAGGCTTATGTCCTTGATGCACCGCTCGATGCGCCACCCCCTCAAGCGTCGTCCGTGGATGTTGTGAACATCTGACAGACACATTCTGATGACTACTTGATAGTTCAGTGTGTCATGCATTACAGCTTAGAATAGAGGCTCCAAAGATGTTTTGAACGTCACGGAGCATATGAGATGTTCCAAGAGCTGAAATTGGGATTTCAGGCTCATGCCTTTGTTGAGAGATATGAGACCTCCAACAAGATTCTTTGCCTACAGGATGAAGGAGAATAGCTCAATCAGGTGAGCATGTGCCCAGATTGTCTGGGTACTACAATCGCTTGAATCAAGTGGGAGTTCATCTTCCAGATAAGATAGTGATTGACAGAGTTCTCCAAGTCACTTCCACCAAGCTACTAGAGCTTCGTGATGAACTATAACATGCCAAGGATGGAGATGATCCCTGAGCTATTCGGGATGTATGACACCGCGAAGGTAGAAATCAAGAAGAAGCATCAAGTGTTGATGGTTAGTAAAACCACTAGTTTTAAAAAAGGGCAAGGGCAAGAAGGGAAACTTCATGAATGGCAAGCCAGTTGCCGCTCCAGTGAAGAAACCCAAGGTTGAAACCGAACCCGAGACTAAGTGCTTCTATAATAAGGGGAACGGTCACTGGTAGCGGAACTGCCCCAGATACTTGGCAGATAAGAAGGCTGGCAACGTCAACAGAAGTATATTTGATATATGTGTTAATGATGTGTACCTTACTAGTACTCCTAGTAGCACCGGGGTATTAGATACCGGTTCAGTTGCTAATGTTAGTAACTCAAAATAAAAGCTATGGAATAAACGGAGACTAGCTAAAGGGCGAGGTGACGATGTGTGTTGGAAGTGTTTCCAAGGTTGATGTGATCACCATCACACGTTCCCTCTACCTTCGGGATTAGTGTTGAACCTAAATAAATGTTATTTGATGTTTGCATTGAGCCTGAACATGATTAGATCGTGTTTATTGCAATACGGTTATTCATTTAAGTCAAGAGAATAATGGTTGTTCTGTTTACATGAATAATACCTTCAATGGTCATGCACCAAATGTGAATGGTTTATTGAATCTCAATCATAGTGACACACATGTTCATAATATTTATGCCAAAAGATGCAAAGTTAATAATGATAGTACCACATACTTGTGGCACTGCCGCTAAGGTCATATTGGTGTAAAGCGCATGAAGAAACTCCATGTTGATGGATCTTTGGACTCACTCGATTTTGAATCGCTTGAGACATGCGGACCATGCCTCATGGGCAAGATGACTAAGACCCCGTTTTCCGGTATGATTTGAGCGGGCAAGTGACTTATTGGAAATGATACATGTTGATGTATGCGGTCCAATGAGTGTTGAAGCGTGCGGTGGATATCGTTATTTTCTTACCTTCACTGATGATTTGAGTAGATATAGGTATATTTACTTAATGAAACACAAGTCTGAAACGTTTGAAAAGTTCAAGCAATTTCAGAGTGAAGTTGAAGATCATCGTGACAAGAAGATAAAATGTCTACGATATGATCGTGGAGGTGAATGTCTGAGTTACGATTTTGGTATGCAACTTAAGACAATGTGGAAATTGTTTCACAACTCACGCCACCTGGAACGCCATGGTGTGATGGTGTGTCCGAACGTCGTAGTCGTACTCTATTGGATATGGTGCGTACTATGATGTCTCTTACCGATTTGCCACTATCATTTTCGGGTTATGCATTAGAGACATCTACATTCACTTTAATAGGGCACCATCTAAGTCCATTGAGATGACACCGTATGAATTATGGTTTAGCAGAAACCTAAGTTGTCGTTTCTTAGAGTTTGGGAATGCGATGCTTATGTGAAAAGACTTCAACCTGATAAGCTCGAACCCAAAGCGGACAAATGCATCTTCATAGGATACCCTAAGGAAACAGTTGGATATACCTTCTATCTCAGATCTGAGAGCAAAGTGTTTGTTGCTAAAACGGGTCCTTTCTCGAGAAAGAGTTTCTCTCAAAAGAATTGAGTGGGAGGAAAAGTAGAACTTGATGAGGTTATTGAACCGTCACTTCAGTTGGATGGTAGCACGACGCAGAAAGATGTTTTCTGTGGCGCCTACACCGAATGAAGAGGAGGTTAATGATGATGATCATGACACTTCAGATCAAGTTACTACCGAGCCTCGTAGGTCGATAAGGAATCGTACCACCCCTGAGTGGTACGTTAATCCTATCTTGGAGGTCATGTTGTTAGACAAAAGTGAACCTACGAGCTATGAAAAAGCGATGGTGGGCCCGTATTCCAACAAATGGCTAGGAGCCATGAAATCCGAGATAGGATCCATGTATGAAAATCAAGTATGGACTTTGGTAGACTTGCCTGATGAACGGTAGGTCGTTAAGTACAAATGGATCTTTAAGAAGAAGACAGACGCTGATGGTAAATGTCACCATTTATAAAGCTCGACTCGTCGCAAAGTAGTTTCTGACAAGTTCAAGGAGTTGACTACGATGAGACTTTCTCACCCGTAGCGATGCTAAAGTCTATTGGAATTATGTTAGCAGTTGCTGCATTTTTCGATTATGAAATCTGGCATATGGATGTCAAAACAGAGTTTCCTTAACGGTTTCCGTGAGGAAAGGTTGTATGTGATACAACCAGAAGGTTTTGTCGGTCCTAAGGATGCCAAAAGGTATGCAAGCTCCAGCGATGCTTCTATGGACTGGAGCAAGCATCTCGGAGTTGGAATATATGCTTTGATGAGGTGATCAAAGCTTTTGGGTTTATACAAAGTTTATTAGAAACTTGTATTTACAAGAAAGTGTGTGGGAGCACCATAGAATTTTTGATAAGTATATGTGGATGACATATTGTTGATCGGGAATGATGTAGAAATTTCTGGAAGGCATAAAAGGTTGTTTGAAAGGTGTTTTTCAAAGGAAGACCTGGATAAAAGTCTACTTAAATATTGGGCATCAAGATCTACAGAGATAGATCAAAACGCCTGATAAGACTTTCAATCAGTGCATACCTTGACAAGATTTTGAAGGAGATCAAAATGGATCAGTCAAGAAGGAGTTCTTGCCTGATTTGTAAGGTGTGAAGTTGAGTGAGACTCAAAGCTCGACCACGACAGAAGAGAGAAAAAGGACGAAGGTCGTCCCCTATGCCTTAACCGTAGGCTCTATATAGTATGCCATGCTATGTACCGCACCTGGTGTGTGCCTTGCCATGAGTCTGTCAAGGGGTACATGAGTGATCTAGGAGTGGATCACTGGACATCGGTCAAAATTATCCTTAGTAACTTGAGGACTGAGAAAATATTTCTCGATTGGAGGTGATAAAGAGTTCATCGTAAAGAGTTACGTCGATGCAAGCTTTGACACCAATCCGGATGACTCTGAGTAGCAATCCGGATACGTATAGTGGAGCACCATTTGGAATAGCTCCAAGTGGAGCATGGAAGCAGTATCTACAGTATGACATAATATTTGCAAAGTGCACACGGATCTAAATGTTGCAGACCCGTTGACTAAAAACCTCTCTAACAAGCAAACCATGATAAAACCCCAGAACTCATTGGGTGTTAATCACATGGTGATGTGAACTAGATTGTTGACTCTAGTGCAAGTGGGAGACTGTTGGAAAATGCCCTAGAGGCAATAATAAATTAGTTATTATCATATTTCCTTGTTCATGATAATCGTTTATTATCCATGCTAGAATTTTATTGATCGTAAACTCAGATACATGTGTGGATACCTAGACAACACTATGTCCCTAGTGAGCCTCTACTAGACTAGCTCGTTGATCAAAGATGGTCAAGGTTTCCTGGCCATAGACATGAGTTGTCATTTGATAACAGGATCACATCAGTAGGAGAATCATGTGATGGACAAGACCCAAACTATGAACGTAGCATAAGATCGTGTCAAGTTTATTGCTATTGTTTTCTGCGTGTCAAGTATCTGTTCCCATGACCATGAGATCATGCAACTCACTGACAACGGAGGAGTACCTTGTGTGTATCAAACGTCGCAACGTAACTAGGTGACTATAAAGGTGCTCTACAGGTATCTCCGAGGGTGTCTGTTGGGTTGGCGTGGATCGAGACTGGGATTTGTCACTCCGTATGACGGAGAGGTATCTTTGGGCCCTCTCAGTAATACTACATCACAAGAAGCTTGCAAGCAATGTGACTAAGGAGTTAGTCGCGGGATCTGGTATTACGGAATGAGTAAAGAGACTTGCCGGTAACGAGATTGAACTAGGTATGGAGATACCGACGATCGAATCTCGGGCAAGTAACATACCGATGGACAAAGGTAACTACAGGATTGTCTGAATCCTTGACATCGTGGTTCGACCGATAAAGATCTTCGTAGAATATGTAGGAACCAATATGGGCATCCAGGTCCCGCTAATCGTTATTGACCATAGAGGTGTCTCGGTCATGTCTGCATAGTTCTCGAACCCGCAGTGTCTGAACACTTAACGTTCGGTGATGATTTAGTATTGTTGAGTTATGTATGTTGGTGACCGAAAGTTGTTCGGAGTCCCGGATGAGATCCCGGATGTCACGAGGAGCTCCGGAATAGTCCGGAGGTAAAGATTTATATATGGGAAGTCATATTTTGGCTACCGGAAAAGTTTCGGGTTTTTCCGGTACTGTACCAGGAAGCTTCCGGAAGGTTCCAGAAGGTTCCAGAGGGTTCCGAAGGAGTCCATAAGGGTCCTTCCAGCCTCTAGGACATGCATGGGCTGTAAGGGGGCGTCCAAGCCCTGTTGGGCTAGGCCCCAAGGGCCCATGCGGCTAGGGGTAGGAAACCCTAAAGGGGAAGGCACCTAGGAGGTGCCTTGGGGAGGGAGGACTCCCTCCTGGCCGCCGCCCCCTTCCTTGGAGGAAGGGCTAGGGCTGCGCCCCATCTACCCCCTCCTCCTATATATAGAGAGGGAGAGGGAGGGCAGCCGCACCCGAAGGCATAGGTGCAGCCCTCCCTCTCTACCTAGATCTGTTTCTCCACCGAAAACGCATCTGCGGCAGCGCTTGGCGAAGCCTTGTTGAGATTGCTCCACTACCACCGCCACAACGCTGTTGTGCTGTCGGAGAACTCATCTACCTCTCCGCCCTCGCTTGCTGGATCAAGGAGGCGAAGACGTCATCGAGCTGTACGTGTGCTGAATGCGGAGGTGCTATCCGTTCGGCACTAGATCGTGATTGGATCGCGGGACGGATTGTGATTTGGATCGCGAAGATGTTTGACTACATCAACCGCGTTTCTTAACGCTTCCCGCTTAGCGATCTACAAGGGTATGTAGATCCAAACTCTCCTCTCGTAGATGCTCATCTCCTAGATTGATCTTGGTGAAGCGTAGGAAATTTTTTGTTTCCCATGCAACGTTCCCCATCATTAACGACGTGGATCTCTTCTTCGTTGGAAACCCTGCTTCAAACTTTAATGTCCAGCATGCACTCGTATCCTCATCAGTCCCCACCACTGCTGATTTCTCCATAACAAACCGAGATAATCTAACTCAGCTCATCACGACTGTTGCTATCTCAAGAGAAGAGATGGCCCGCGCTGCTGCTGCTCTTCTCGTGGTGGTCGCCCTGGTGACGGCGATGCTCCTCACGGCCCCTTATACCACGGACGCATCCATCTCCCGCGGCAGGTCAACTCCTTCGTGTGCTCGTGCCTGACATACGCGCACAGTGGCGCTGACCCATCCGCGGCCTGCTGCAGCGGCGTCACGCGCCTTGGCCACGTTGCGTGGAGCTCTGCCGACAAACAAGCGGCATGGCTGCTCATGACTTTATCTCGGTTGCTTGATCTCAAACTTTTAGGTTTGTTTTTTCCTCTCCTATCGCTTTACATTCTTACATATCAAGTACTGCCAATACATCACACTTTGTAAGCAAAACAAACCATATTTCTGATTTTTATTAAGTACTAGTAAACGTGCACGTGCAACGCACGTGTCAAACATAATTATACATAATAAAAACATGAATTTTCTTGAAAATATATGGTCAAATAAGTACAGAATCTTGCAATGTCACTCGAGTTGTATTTTCAATAGTGGGAAACCATTGTGAACTTGTGGTTGCGTTGCTGGACAATAACATATGTTGTTTCACCCATTCAGTGTTCGTAGAGGTTGTAAGATAATATCAAATCTACTAATCCTTGCATCAAAAAATTTACTGATCTTACACACGCATTTTCCTTTCATGGAACCCTAGCATTCCACAATTGAATCATCGGCTACATAAAAATTATATAGACAGGTAGTTCGCTAAAGCCGGGCAAGCGCATCCTCTCTTAGAATGGCCTTTGTGAGCATCACAAGTACAGTCGTACCCAAATTGACTAGCAAAAATCTTCAAAAGGAAAATTGCTAGCACAAGTGGGGGCAAAACTGTAGCTGGTGCACGGCTTTCTACCTCCTTAAAAATGAATAATTGTATCCAAATAGAGCATCGCCTTGCCACTAGTGTTTGAACTCGCCTGCTGATGGCAGGTTTATTTCATTGCTCTGCCCCCACAAGAGTCAAATGAGGCATACTGTTCATAGTTGTAGTTTGTCCGACAACCTGAAAATTTCAGCAAAGTAATCCTAGAACTGCACTTTCAACAATTTAGTTGTATAACTCACTTTAGTTGGCCAAGACTGCTAATTTATAGATGACTTGAATGTGTTCAGAAGTTTCATACATCCTCATGCTCTATGCCCAAATGAACACTGATAATTCAACCAGTTTCCGCTATCAAATTGAGTTATTACAAAATAAACACCAACAGAAGTCCCACTGCTACAACACATGTCACGAACAACACCACCTTCTCGGCCTTGAATAACAACTATGAAGAGTGCTCTTACAATAAAACCATATATATGTATGCAAGCACTGGCTCAATAACTTCGCTGATATGCAAGACATGGTTCAATCAAATCAGCATACAGGGCTTGAAACTAAGACAACCAGGAATCCTAGTATTAGGACTAGTAGTTAACTTATTAGTAATGTAAGTAGTATCCCAGACAGTACTGAAACTCTCCAAGCCTCCCAACCTAATTCAGTTACACACACCAGTGTAACTCCTATTGTTTCATTGCCTGCAGTGGTAAAAGAATTTCTGTGAATTTGACTGTGCTCATGCATTGGATTCAAATAGATCAACATGTAAAATTTGCAGTGCATGACAAGCCTCTAAAATACAAACGTTATAAAAATCAATTTATCTATTTTCTAAGCTTGCCTGAATATACATTTTACTAAAAATGTGAAGAAAATGAAAAATGAATAAAATTTTGATGACACTCACCACATCCAGTTTTCATGAACAATAGTGAAGCCAAAGATGTTGGTCTGCAATTGCATCTAAGATATAGCACACACGTAAACAGAAATAATTAGTATTTTGCATCTTCGGGCGTCATTAGTAAGCAACGCAAAAGGAATGGACTAAGAAAGTCTTCTTCACCATCCAAGGTTATCCCTTTTCATCATGAGGTTACTGACTTTGTACTTTCCACTGAACTATTCTGCAAAACATGAAGGATGAATACTTTCTCAGCATGGATATGTTGCGGAACGTTGCATGGGAAACAAAAAATTTCCTACGCACATACAATATCTATCCATGGAGATGAGCATCTACGAGAGGGGAGATAGGATCCACATACCCTTGTAGATCGCTAAGCGGGAATAATTAAGAAACGCGGTTGATGTAGTCAAACGTCTTCGCGATCCAAATCGCAAGCCGTCCCGCGATCCAATCACGATCTAGCGCCAAACGGACGGCACATCCGCATTCAACACACGTACATCTCGATGATGATCTCCTCCTCCCTGATCCAGCAAGCGAGGGCGGAGAGGTAGATGGGTTCTCTGGCAGCACGATGGCGTGGCGGCGGTGGTGGTGGAGCTGATCCGTAGAGCTTCGCTAAGCAACACCGAGTCAAACTAGAGGAGAAACAATCTAGGAGAGAGGGAGGGCTGCGCCGTGGCTTAAGGTCTAGCAGCCCTCCCTCCCCTCTCATATATATAGGGGAGAGGGAGAGGGGGTCGGCCCCCTAGGGTTCCCACCCCTAGGGGTGTCGACCAAGAGAGGGGGGCGGCGGCCAAGGGGTGCCTTGGCCCCCAAGGCAAGGTGGCCGGCCCCCCTTTAGGGTTCCCCCCCTCCGCCCTTCGGTCGCATGGGCCTTGTGAGAGGGGCGTCCAGCCCACCAGGGGCTGGTGCGCCCCCTCTCACAACCCATGGGGTCCTCCGGGGCTGGTAGGCCCTTTCCGATGGACTCCGAAACCCTTCCGCCACCCCCGGTACATTATCGGTGACGCCCGAACCTTTTCCGGTGACCAACACGCTTCCTATATATCACTTTTTACCTCCGGACCATTCTGGAGCTCCTCGTAACGTCCGGGATCTCATCCGGGACTCCGAACAACCTCCGGTTACCGACATACATAACCCAATAATACCGAAACATCACCGAACGTTAAGTGCGCAGACCCTGCGGGTTTGAGAACTATGTAGACATGACCGAAACACCTCTACGGCCAATAACCAATAGCGGGACCTGGATGCCCATATTGGTTTACATATCCTACGAAGATCTTTATCGGTTGAACCTCTATGTCAAGGATTCAGTTAATCCCGTACGTTGTTCCCTTTGTTTATCGGTATGTTACTTGCCCGAGATTTGATCGTCGCTATCTCCATACCTAGTTCAATCTCGTTACCGGCAAGTCTCTTTACTCGCTCCGTAACACAACATCCCGTGGCTAACTCTTTAGTCACTTTGCTTGCAAGGCTCATTGTGATGTTGTATTACCGAGTGGGCCCTGAGATACCTCTCCGTCACACGGAGTAACAAATCCCAGTCTTGATCCATGTCAACTCAACAGACACCCTCGAAGATACCTGTAGAGCATCTTTATAGTCACCCATACTTTGTGACGTTTGATACACACAAGGTACTCCTCTGGTGTCAGTGAGTTACATGATCTCATGGTCATAGGAACACATACTTGACATGCAGAAAACAATAGCAATAAACTGACACGATCATATGCTACGTTCATAGTTTGGGTCTTGTCCATCACATCATTCTCTTAATGATGTGATCCCATCATCAAATGACAACTCTTGTCCATGGCTAGGAAACCACATCCATCTTTTATTAACGAGCTAGTCCATTAGAGGCTTACTATGGACACATTGTTGTCTATGTACCCACACATGTATTTGAGTTTCCAGTCAATACAATTGGAGCATGGATAATAAACATTTATCATGAACAAGGAAATATAATAATAACCATTTTATTATTGCCTCTAGGGCATATTTCCAACAGTCTCCCACTTGCACTAGAGTCAGTAATTTAGCTCACATCACTATGTGATTGTAATGAATCTAACACCCATACAGTTCTGGTGTTGATCATGTTTCCCTCGTGGAAGAGGCTTAGTTAGCGGATCTAGAACATTCAGGTCCGTGTGTAGTTTGCAAATACTTATGTCTCCTCCCTCGATGTAATCGCGGATGGAATTGAAGCGTCACTTTATGTGTCTGGTCCTCTTGTGAAACCTTGGTTCCTTGGCTAGAGCAATGGCACCAGTGTTGTCACAGAACATAGTCAATGGGTTCAGTGCACTGGGCACAACTCCAAGATCCGTCATGAATTGCTTCATCCAGACACCTTCCTTCACCGCCTCCGAGGCAGCTATGTACTCTGCTTCGCATGTAGAATCAGCTACCACGCTTTGCTTGGAACTGCACCAGCTTACCGCTCCTCCATTGAGAATAAATACGTATCCGGTTTGAGACTTAGAGTCATCCGGATCAGTGTCAAAGCTTGCATCGACGTAACCCTTTACGGCGAGCTCTTGATCACCTTCATAAACGAGAAACATTTCCTTAGTCCTTTTCAGGTACTTTAGGATATTCTTGACCGCCGTCCAGTGATCCACTCTTGGATTACTTTGAAACCTTCCGGCCATACTTATGGCAAGGCTGACGTCTGATCTTGTGCACAGCATTGCATACATGATAGAGCCTATCGCAGAAGCATAGGGGATGACACTCATCCTTTCTCTATCCTCTGCAGTCACTAGGCATTGAGTCTTACTCAACTCCACACCTTGTAACATAGGCAAGAACCCTTTCTTGGACTGATCCATTTTGAACTTCTTCAAAACTTTATCAAGGTATGTGCTCTGTGAAAGTCCTAATAAGCGTCTTGATCTATCTCTATAGATCTTGATGCCTAATATGAAAGCAGCTTCTCCTTGGTCCTTCATTGAAAAACTCTTGTTCAAATATTCCTTCACGCTTTCCAAAAATTCTATATTGTTTCCAATTAGCAATATGTCATCCACATATAATATTAGAAACACTATAGAGCTCCCACTCACTTTCTTGTAAATACAAGCTTCTCCGTAAACTTGTATAAACCCAAACGCTTTGATCACCTCATCAAAGCGCTTATTCCAACTCCGAGATGCCTGCACCAGTCCATAAATGGATCGCTGGAGCTTGCAAACTTTGTCAGCATTCTCTGGATCGACAAAACCTTCTTGTTGCATCATATACAACTCTTCCTCAAGGAAACCGTTGAGGAACGCTGTTTTGACATCCATCTGCCAAATTTCATAATCGAAAAATGCAGCTATTGCTACCATGATTCTGACAGACTTAAGCATCGCTACGAGAGAGAAAGTCTCATCGTAGTCAATTCCTTGAACTTGTGAAAAACCCTTTGCCACAAGTCGAGCTTTATAGATGGTGACATTACCGTCCGCGTCCGTCTTCCTCTTAAAGATCCATTTATTCTGAATAGCCTTTCGCCCTTGGGGTAATACTTCCAAAGTCCTTGTTTTCATACATGGATCCTATCTTGGATTTCATGGCCTTTAACCATTTATCAGAATCCGGGCCCACCATTGCTTCTCCATAGCTCGTAGGTTCATCGTTGTCCAACAACATGACCTCCAAGACAGGGTTACCGTACCACTCAGGAGCAGTACGCGCCCTTGTCGACCTATGAGGTTTGATAGTAACTTGATCTGAAGCTTCATGATCACTATCATTAGCTTCCTCTTCAACTAATGTAGGCTCCATAGAAACATCTTTCTGCGCTGCACTATTCTCTAGTTGAAGTGAAGGTTCAACAACCTCATCAAGTTCTATCTTCCTCCCACTCAATTCTTTCGAGAGAAACTCTTTCTCGAGAAATGACCCGTTCTTAGCGACAAACACTTTGCCTTCGGATCTGAAATAGAAGGTGTACCCAACCGTCTCTTTTGGGTATCCTATGAAGACGCATTTCTCCGCTTTGGGTTCCAGCTTTTCAGGCTGAAGCTTTTTGACATAAGCATCGCATCCCCAAACTTTAAGAAACGACAACTTTGGTTTCTTGCCAAACCATAGTTCATACATCGTCCTCTCAACGGATTTAGATGGTGCCCTATTTAAAGTGAATGCAGTTGTCTCTAACGCATAACTCCAAAACGATAGTGGCAAATCGGCAAGAGACATCATAGACTGCGCCATACCTAATAAGGTTCGATTACGACGTTTGGACACACCATTACGTTGTGGTGTTCTAGGTGGCGTCAACTGTGAAACAATTCCACATTGTCTTAAGTGATTCCCAAACTCATAACTCAGATATTCTCCTCCTCGATCAAATCATAGGAATTTAATCTTCTTGTTACGATGATTCTCAACTTCACTCTGAAATTGCTTGAACTTTTCAAACGTTTCAGACTTTTGTTTCATTAAGTAAATATACCCATATCTACTTAAGTCATAGGTGAAGGTGAGAAAATAACGATATCCATCGCGCGCCTCAATGCTCATCGGACCACACACATCAGTATGTATGATCTCCAACAAGTCACTTGCCCGTTCCATTGTTCCAGAGAACGGGGTCTTAGTCATCTTACCCATGCGGCATGGTTCACATGTGTCAAGTGATTCAAAATCAAGTGACTCCAAAAGTCCATCAGCGTGGAGTTTCTTCATGCGTTTTACACCAATATGACCTAAGTGGCAGTGCCACAAGAAAGTGGTACTATCATGATCAACTCTACATCTTTTGGCATCAATGTTATGAACATGTGTATCATCACTATCGAGATTCAATAAGAATAAACCCCTCACATCGGGTGCATGACCATAAAAGATATTACTCATATAAATAGAACAACCATTATTCTCTGATTTAAATGAGTAACCGTCTCGCAATAAACAAGATCCAGATATAATGTTCATGCTTAACGCATGCACTAAATAACAATTATTCAGGTTCATCACTAATCCCGATGGTAATCGAAGAGCGAGCGTGCCGACGACGATCACATCAACCTTGGAACCATTTCCCACGCGCATCGTCACTTCGTCCTTTGCCAGCCTTCGTCTATTCCGCAGTTCCTGTTTTGAGTTGCAAATGTGAGCAACCAAACCGATATCAAATACCCAGGCACTACAACGAGAGTTGGTAAGGTAGACATCAATAACATGTATATCATATATACCTTGTTTGGTGTTGGCCGCCTTCTTGTCGGCCAGATACTTGGGGCAGTTCCACTTCCAGTGGCCAGTACCCTTGCAATGAAAGCACTCAGTTTCTGGCTTGGGTCCAGCCTTGGGTTTCTTCATAGGAGGGGCAACTGATTTGCCACTCTTCTTGGAGTTACCCTTCTTGCCCTTGCCATTCTTCTTGAAACAAGTGGTTTTATTGACCATCAACACTTGATGCTCCTTTTGGATTTCAGACTCAGCGACTTTCAGCATCGCAAACAGCTCGGTGACTGACTTGTTCACCCCTTGCATGTTATAGTTCAACACAAAGCTCTTGTAGCTAGGTGGCAGTGATTGAAGAACTCTGTCAGTGATCGCCTCCGGCGGGAGGGCAATTCCCAACTCAACTAGACGGGAATACCCATACATTCTGAGTATGTGCTCACTAACAGACCCGTTCTCCTCCATCTTGCAAGCATAGAACTTATCAGAGGTCTCATACCTCTCGATCCTGGCATTCTTCTCAAAGATAAACTTCAACTCCTGGAACATCTCATATGCTCCATGACGTTCAAAACGCTCATCGAGCGGTACATCATGGACATAAGCCTTTTGGGAAGCCGTGAGGATAATCCTCAGATTAAGGGCCCAGTCTACAAAGTTACTTCCATCATCTTTCAGCTTAGCTTTCTCTAGGAATGCATTGAAATTCAGGGGAACTACTGCGCGAGCCATTGATCTACAACATAAAATTTGCAAAGACAACTTAGACTATTGTTCAAGATAATGAGTTTAGTTAATCATATTACTTAAAAAACTCCCACTCAAATTGACATCCCTCCGGTCATCCGAGTGCTACATGATCCAAATTCACCAACCCAAGTCCAATCATCACGTGAGATCAGGTGGTTTCAATGGTGAACATCTTCATGGTGAACATCTTTCAGTCTCTTGTGTTCCGAGGCCATGTCTGTACATGCTAGGCTTGTCAAGTTTAACCTGAGTGTTCCGCATGTGCAACACTGGCTTGCACCCGTTGTATGCGAACGTAGAGTCTATCACACCCGATCATCACGTGGTGTCTCGAAATGACGAACTTTCACAACGGTGCACACTCGGGGATAACACAATTTATCTTGAAATTTTAGTGAGGGATCACCTTATAATGCTACCATCGTCGTAAGCAAAATAAGATGCATAAAAGGATTAACATCACATGCAAATCATAAGTGACATGATATGGCCATGAACTTGTGCTTTTGATCTCCATCTCCAAAGCACCGGCATGATCTCCATCGTCACTGGCATGACACCATGATCTCCATCAACGTGTCGCCATCGGAGTTGTCGCACCAACCATGCTTCTACTACTACTGCTACCGCTTAGCGATAAAGTAAAGCATTACATAGCGCTTAATGAGTGACACGCAGGCCACATAATAATTAAAGACAACCCTATGGCTCCTGCCGGTTGCCGTACTCATGGACATGCAAGTCGTGATAATCTATACAAAAACATGAACATCTCATACATCACATATATCTCATCATGTCTTTGGCCATATCATATCACATTATACCCTGCAAAAACAAGTTAGACGTCCTCTAATTTGTTGTTGCATGTTTTACGTGGCTGCTATGGGTATCTAGCAAGAACGATTCTTACCTACGCAAAACCACAACGGTGATATACAAGTTGCTATTTCACCTTCTACAAGGACCGCCTTTGTCGAATCCGATTCAACTAAAGTGGGAGAGACAGACACCCGCCAGCCATCTTATGCAACAAAGTTACATGTCAGTCGAAGGAACCGGTCTCTCGTACGTGGACGAGTAAGGTTGGTCCGGGCCGCTTCATCCCACAATATCGCTGAATCAAGAAAAGACTAAGGAGGGAAGCAATATGAATATCAACGCCCACAAACTCCTTTGTGTTCTACTCAAGATCTCATCTACGCATAGACCTAGCTCATGATGCCACTGATGGGGAACGTTGCATGGGAAACAAAAAAATTCTTACGCACATACAAGATCTATCCATGGAGATGAGCATCTACGAGAGGGGAGATCGGATCCACATACCCTTGTAGATCGCTAAGTGGGAAGCGTTAAGAAACGCGATTGATGTAGTCGAACGTCTTCGCGATCTAAATTGCAAGCCATCCCGCGATCCAATCATGATCTAGCGCCGAACGGACGGCACCTCCGCGTTCAGCACACGTACACTTCGATGACGATCTCCGCCTCCTTGATCCAGCAAGCGAGGGCGGAGAGGTAGATGGGTTCTCCGGCAGCACGACGGCATGGAGGCGGTGGTGGTGAAGCTGATCCGACAGAGCTTCGCTATGCAACGCCGAGTCAAACTAGAGGAGAGACGATCTAGGGGAGAGGGAGGGTTGCGCCGTGGCTTAAGGTGTGGCAGCCCTCCCTCCCCTCTCATATATATAGGGGGAGAGGGAGAGGGGGTCGGCCCCCTAGGGTTCCCACCCCTAGGGGCGGCGGCCAAGAGAGGGGGGCGGCGGCCAAGGGGTGCCTTGGCCCCCAAGGCAAGGTGGCCGACCCCCCTTTAGGGTTCCCCCCTCCACCCTTCGGCCGCATGGGCCTTGTGAGAGGGGCGACCAGCCCACCAAGGGCTGGTGCCCCCCCTCTCACAGCCCATGGGCTCCTCTGGGGCTGGTGGGCCCCTTCCGATGGACTCTGAAACCCTTCCGGCACCCCCGGTACATTACCGGTGACGCCCGAACCTTTTCCGGTGACCAACACGGAACTTCCTATATATCAATTTTTACCTCTGGACCATTCTGGAGCTCCTTGTAACGTCCGGGATCTCATCTAGGACTCCGAACAACCTTCGTTCACCAACATACATAACCCAATAATACCGAAACATCACCGAACGTTAAGTGTGCAGACCCTGCGGGTTCGAGAACTATGTAGACATGACCAAGACACCTCTCTGGTCAATAACCAATAGTGGGACCTGGATGCCCGTATTGGTTCCTACATATCCTACGAAGATCTTTATCGGTTGAACCTCTGTGTCAAGGATTCAGTTAATCCCGTACGTTGTTCCCTTTGTTTATCGGTATGTTACTTGCCCGAGATTCGATCGTCGGTATTGATACGTCTCCAACGTATCTATAATTTTGCTTGTTCCATGATGTTATATTATCATTCTTGGATGTTTTACAATCATTTTATAACAACTTTATATCATTTTTTGGGACTAACCTATTGACATAGTGCCAAAGTGCCAGTTGCTGTTTTTGCTTGTTTTTTACTTCCCCGAAAATCAATACCAAACGGAGTCCAATCGCGACGAAACTTTTTGGAGATTTTTCCTGGACCATAAGACACCCAGTGGGCCATAGAACTGCCGGAGAGGTGGGCCGTGGATACCACAACCCACCAGGGCGCGCCAGGGGGGCCCCGGCGCGCCCTGATGGGTTGTGCCCTCCTCGGCCCCTTCCGCACCGCCTCTAGTGCCTATAAATTCCCAAATATTCCAAAAACCCTAGGGGAGTCGACGAAACACAATTCCAGCCACCGCAAGTTCCAGAACCTCGAGATCCAATCTAAACATCATCACAAAGGGGTTCATCTTCTTCATAGGTGCCTCTCCAATGATGCGTGAGTAGTCCACCATAGACCTACGGGTCCATAGGCAGTAGCTAGATGGCTTCTTCTCTCTCTCTTATGATTCTCAATACAATGGTCTCTTGGAGATCTATTTGTCGGGGGGATTACCCCGGGGTAGGCTCAAGGAGGCGACTCAACATTTTAAAACAACGGGGCGGTCCACGCCCCTCTGTCCGGCCGCTCCGGCTGGTACCCCGGTCTGGCCAGCTGCTGAGTCCGGCCGGCTCCCTGCCCAGCCGGCTGCTCCGACCGACCCCTGTCCGGCTGCTCCAGCCAGCCTGTTGCGCAAGGTCAACCACCGCATCCCGTCGGACACGACACGAAGACACTATAACCTGCATCATGCGTCACTTCACTACGCTCCAATAGTGGCACACTATAGCCTGCATCATGCGTCACCTCGCATGTCATCTCCAATAGTGGTGTACTATTGCCTACATCACTTGTCACCTCCAATAGTGTATAGTTGGCCATGCGGGCCACCCTTTGTCCCCTGGGCCTCCCTTTATAAGAGGCACCAGGGGAGCTCCCTCACACATGGACACTCACGGGAGGGCCTAGCCTCCTCACACTCTCATCCCCTCATGCTCACATATACACACATATGAGGCAAGAGGTCTCATGGATCTCGTCTCCCATACAGCTCTAGGAGCGACTCTGTACTGCAATATACCTCATATACAGACATGCAGGAGTAGGGGTATTATCTCTCCGGAGAGCCCCGAACCTGGGCAAACCACCGCGTGCTACTACCCTATCCTGTCCCGGATCTTCCACGGCAGTCTTGCTCTCACCTCGATTAGCCACCCCATGGCATCTGTCGTGAGAAAACGACGACAGTTGGCGCCCATCGTGGGGCCCGCTGCTGCTGGAACCACGGTTCAGGCGGGACCCTTTTCGTCATCACCACCGCAATGCCGCCGTCGTCTCCCCGGCGGCACCCGGGGGCTCGACATCAACACGTCCCCCTGCGCTCGCACCTACGCCAGTCGCGTCCTCACCGTCGGCCTTGGCGTCATCCGTCACCACGGCATCGGTCCCCGTCGCCATCCCCGCGTCGCTCCGCTCGCACCCGACACAGGCGCGCTCGCTCGTGCCTCTTCTCGCCATCGATGGCGGCGGTGACGCCAATGCGTTGCGCGTCCTCGTGCAGCTCTAACCGCGCTGGACCTCGGCGCGCCCGACCATCGTGCTTGCGCCGGCAGCATCCCGTCGGCTGCTGCGGCCGCCGCTCGATCCCAGGGCACCTACCGCGTGGCCGCCCTACTGCTCTGCCTTCGTTGCTACTGCTCTACACTCTTCTTCCCGTCGCCGCACCTGTGCATCTGGTCCGAGTCCGACGGCTGCGCCACTTGCGGGGCCTACTCGGCTGCGGCGTGCAGGGCCTCGCCTTCCCGCACGTCCTCAGCGTCTTCTGCGACCGCTTCTTCGAGTCCACGTCTCCTGCCCCGACCGGAGCCTCACCCTCCAGGAGTCCGGCCGAATCCGCCGCCCTGGAGACCCGTGGGCGTCCCCCGCCTCCACCACGCGACGGAACCCCGTCAAGCACCGCGCCCCTCCTCCTACAAACGCTCGAGTCCCTGGCGCCGCTGCCGCGGGGCGCTGCGGCTCAAGACGATGCAGCAGGGGCCGTCGCTGCGCGCGTCCGTCCTCGCCACAACGGGTCGCCCTGCTCCTCCCGCGGCTCCCCGGGACTACAGGCACCCCCTCCCCATTCCGGCCGGTCCGACGCCCCGCCGATCCCGTCCCGACGGCCCCACGTCACCCCATCCACGCCACGCGCGCCGCCATGCTCCAGTTACTCGCCGGCCCCGCCTCCCCGCGCTGCGCAGCGGCCAGCTCCGCGAACCCCGCACCAGATGCACCGCCCTACGCTGCTCCATGCGCGTCGGCCGCCTCCTGGCTCCGCCCACCACGCCACCGGCCCGGCCGTCTGCTCTGGTCCACGCGCGCCTAGTGGGAAGGCCGGCTTCGCCTGCTTCGCCCCTGCGCGTGCCGGCTCCGCGGGTGTTGGCCGCCAGCCGACTGCTCCGCCCCACCATCCGTACCCGGCCGCGCGCCCCCGCGTCGCCGGCCCACTGCACCGCGACCCGGGCGGCTCCGCTCCTCCCCCGCGCCGGCTCCGCCTTCCTGCGCCCACGTCACCGCAACGCCGGCTGCCGCTTTGCTTCGGCCACATCCCTCCGCCTGCACCTCTCGCCCGGTCCCGATCCACGTCGGCCCCGTCTGCCTCGACCGGCTACCGGCCCCGAGCGCCCTCGGCCGGCAGCACGCATTCACGCCCGCGCCGCCGGCTCACGACGTTGCACCGACCCCACGCTGCCTGGCCGCGCTCGGCCCCGCCCCGGCGAGCGCACGCATGCGCCTGCGTCCGGCTTTGCACACCCGTGACCCCGCTCCGGCTCCCGTTCTGCAAGCTGCCGCCGGCTGCGCCCCCGCCCTGGCTCGCTGGGTCGACTGCGCCTGGCGGCCTCGGCCGGCTAGACCTCAGCACGGTCTCCCTCCCGTGCCGGCTAGAGGGAGGAATATGTACGGCTGCCCACTCCGGGAAGGTACGGAGGTGGGTCCAACTAATATAAAAAAAATTGTGCGTCATTCTTCCAACGCCAGCTGGTCCGCCCACGTCCTCGGTCGACTGGTCCGCATCGCCGCTCGGCCAGTTGGCACTCGCCCGCGTTGCCGCTCGGCTGGCTGGCGCGTGTGCCCGCGTCGCCATCCGGTCGGCTGGCCCTCCCGCGTCGCCGCCTGGCCGGCTTCTCAGTTGGCCTGCCCGCCTACTTCGACACTGGGCCGGCTTGGGAGTCGGCTCCGCTGCTCGTCCACTTCGACGCTGGCCGGTCAGGCCCGGCCGACCGGCACCTCCATCAAACTCCCCAGAGGCTACACCCAACGGGTGCGGCCGGCGCGCGCCGCCGGTAAAAGGCCGCGCCGTCTGCAGGCCCGCGCCGGCTGTCATCGACAACAACCGCCTCGCCGGCACCAAAAACCAATGTGAGCTTTTCACCCGCACATCCTCATGCCGTATACAAAAATACGGATACCCCGAGCGACCCTCGGGGGCCATCCCCGCATTTGTTTCAGCTGCTTTACTGTTCACCCCGACGCTAGCTAGTCTCGTCCGGGGCCGGCCGCCTGGCCCGATACGTTCGTACCCATAAACGGCTTAGTAGCGTGCACAGTACCAAAGGCCCACTCTTTGTCTGAGCTACAGTCCGCACCGCGGCTGTCCGGCTAGCAAGAGCAAAAGCTGGAGGTCACTTCACGCGAAAAGCGTCCGGGAGAAAATGGCTCGGGCAACACGGTCGTTTTATTCGTGAGTATCTGCTCGGTCGAGTCTGCTCCCAGAGTCAGAGTACTGTACGCTCCACTCTGCGGCCCACTCTTCGCCTCAGCCACAGACCGGCTCCCGGCTGTCCGGCTGGCAAGAGCAAAAACCAAAGAGTGGAGAGGACACGAAAAACACTTAAGGGGGCTCGGACGAAACCGAGCCGACACCCTCTGCATAAACTTGCACTACCAAAATCAAATATTTGATATATCTGCGCCGACTAAACCTTGTCTTCTGCACGATCATTTCCATGAGGAACCTCCTCGCCCGGAGGCTCGGAGGCTACTCCCGGCAGGGCCCCACGCCCGTCAGCCGGCGGACCCCGCGTCCGCCCTCAGCAGCGCCTCGTGTTCATCAGCCGGCGGACCCCGCGTCCGCCCTCAGCAGGGCTCCGCGCCATTCAGCCGGCGGACCCAGCGTCCGCCCTCGGCAGGGCTCCGCGTCGTTCAGCCGGCGGACCCCGTGTCCGCCCTCGGCAGGGCTCCATGCCCGCGCCTCGCGCTCGACAGCCGGCGGACCCCGCGTCTACCCTCGACAGGGCTCCGCACCCATCAGCCGGCGGACAGCGCGTCCGCGCCCGGCGGTGCCTCGCGTTCGACAGCCGGCGAACCCCACGTCCGCCCCCGGCTGGGCTCCGCGCCCATCAGCCGGCGGACCCTGCGCCCACCCCCAGCTGGGCTCCGCGCCCATCAGCCACCGCGTCCGCGCCCGACATCCCTGACGCCACCGTCTGCTTCAGCAACAGCAAAGACCCTCCGCCCGACTCTTCGAGTCGCCCGGAGGCTCGGAGGCTACACCCAGCGGGTGCGCTGGCGCGCCCCCGCTGGAAACAGCCAGCCAGTGGACTCCACGTCTGCCCCCGGCTGGGCTCCGCGCCCATCAGCCGGCGGACCCTGCGTCCGCCCCCGGCTGGGCTCCGCGCCCATCAGCCAGCGGACCCCCCGTCCGCGCCCGACATCCCTGACGCCACCGTCTGCTTCAGCAACAGCAAAGACCCTCCGCCCGACTCTCCGAGTCACCCAGAGGCTACACCCAACGGGAGCGCTGGCGCGCCCCCGATGGAAACAGCCAGCCGGTGGACCCCGTGTCCGCGCCCGATGTCCTCGACGCCACCGTCTGCTTCAGCAACAGCAAAGACCCTCCACCCGACTCTTCGAGTCGCCCGGAGGCGCGGAGGCTACACCCAGTGGGTGCGCTGGCGCACCCCCGCTGGAAGCAAGCCATGCCGTCCCCGGCCCGCAATCGACCGTCATCAACAACTTCTGCAACAATAACAACAACGGCGAAAACCCTCCGCCTGACTCCCCAAGTCGCCCGGAGGCTCGGAGGCTACTGTCGGGGGGATTACCCCGGGGTAGGCTCAAGGAGGCGACTCGACATTTTAAAACAACGGGGCGGCCCACCCCTCTGTCCGACCGCTCCGGTTGGTACCCCGGTCTGGCCGGCTGCTGAGTCCGGCCGGCTCCCTACCCAGCCAGCTGCTCCGACCGACCCCTGTCCGGCTGCTCCAGCCGGCCTCCTGCGCGAGGTCAACCACCGCGTCCCGTCGGACACGACACGAAGGCACTATAGCCTGCGTCATGCGTCACTTCACTACGCTCCAATAGTGGCGCACTATAGCCTGCATCATGCGTCACCTCGCATGTCATCTCCAATAGTGGTGTACTATTGCCTACATCACTTGTCACCTCCCACAGTGTATAGTTGGCCATGCGGGCCACCCTTTGTCCCCTGGGCCTCCCTTTATAAGAGGCACCAGGGGAGCTCCCTCACACATGGACACTCACGGGAGGGCCTAGCCTCCTCACACTCTCATCCCCTCATGCTCACACGTACACACATATGAGGCAAGAGGCCTCATGGATCTCCTCTCCCATACAGCTCTAGGAGCGACTCTGTACTGCAATATACCTCATATACAGACATGCAGGAGTAGGGGTATTATCTCTCCGGAGAGCCCCAAACCTGGGTAAACCACCGCGTGCTACTACCCTATCCCGTCCCGGATCTTCCAAGGCAGCCTAGCTCTCACCTCGATTAGCCACCCCCTGGCATCTGTCGTGAGAAAACGACGACACTATTTGATGTAAACTTTTGCAGTGTGTTTGTTGGGATCCGATAAATTTTGAGTTCATGATCAATTTCTATCCATGAATATTATTTGAGTCTTCTTTGATCTCTTGTATGCATGATTACTTATAGCCTTGCATTTCTTCTCTGAATTTTTGGTTTAGTTAGGCCGACTAGATCGATTTTCTTGCCATGGGAAGAGGTGCTTTGTGATGGGTCCGATTTTGCGGTGTTCATTCCCAGTGACAGAAGGGGCAGCAAGACACACATGTATCGTTGCTATTAAGGATAACAAGATGGGGTCTATTCCTACATGAATAGATCTTGTCTACATCATGTCATCGTTCTTATTGCATTACTCCGTTTTACCGTGAACTTAATACACTAGATGCATGCTGGATAGCGGTCGATATGTGGAGTAATAGAGGTAGATGCAAGCATAAGTCGGTCTATCTATCTTGGACGTGATGCCTATATAATGATCATCGCCTTGGATATCGTCATGACTATTCGATTTTCTATCAATTGCCCAACAGTAATTTGTTCACCCACCGTGCGCTACACTCATGAGAGAAGCCACTAGTGAACCCTACAGCCCCCGGGTCTACTTTTCCATCATATTGCTTTCCGATCTACATTTTTGCAATCTTTGTTTTCAGATCTACAAACCCAAAAAACCCCGTCTCAAGCCACGTCAAAGGAATTTCTGGCGTCATTTCCGGGGAGGAAGCGGTCTCTTCTACGTGCCTATCATGGGCGCCGAGGGGACTCCACCATCATCTACCAGGTTCCTAATCACAAATCTCATCTCCTTGCAATTACATTATTTTCCATTTGCCTCTCATTTTCCTCTCCCTCACTTCACCAATTTGTCGTTTTATTCGCCCTCTTTTTCGTTTTCCTTTGCTTCGTTAGATCTCTTACTTGTTGCTATGACTTGCGTTACTACTCCCCCTTTGTCACCAGATTTTGAAGTTCTATACTTCAAACAAAAACAAGGGGAAAATTTGAAAGATGCCTGGTATAGGCTAATGGAATCCTATTGTATTTCCAATCTAAAAGGGGACGCAAAAGTTTTGCATAGAAATTTTTATATTGGAATGGCTTTGCATCATAGAGAGCTTTTGGATTTCGCCTCAAAGGGTAATTTTATTGAACTTGATGCAAACGCCGCTTATGAAGTTTTGGAAGGGATTTTGGGGGTTCCTCCACCAAAAAAGGGGCTTTCCTTTTCACAAGAGGGAGTTCAAATTCTCGGCAAATTGGGTGACTTACATAAGCACTTAGTCGAGTTACAAAAATATCACGAACCCCTCAAACATATTAGTGGGAACCTCAATCGCTTGAACACTTTGATTACCCTTTGCAATAAGCGTTTGAATATTCTGGATCTTCAGATGGTTTCTTCTCCTGAAAATTTGGGGAAGCGGAAAGAGCCCCCCGGATTCAAGAAGCCCTCACAAAAGTGGCCAAAACCAAGGATGTCAATACTTGAATCTATCCATTATGCCTAGCTAGGGGCGTAAAACGATAGCGCTTGTTGGGAGGCAACCCAATGAATAAATAAATTTTTGCTTTTTCCTTCCTGTTTTTGTGTGTTGACACAATTATGCCTCTGTTATGGTTGTGTTTTTATGGTTTATTTAGTGTTTGTGCCAAGTAAATCCTTTAGAATGATTCATAGGATGAGTAGAAGTGATGCTGAATCTGAAACAGAAACTTTGCGTCCAGTATATGAATTTTCATTTTTTTGCTGGAACGTGATCTTGAGCTGAAATTTTAACATAGTGTTTCCATACAAATTCCTTACGTTGTCCTAATTTTTCATAATTTTTAGAATTACAGAAGTATGGGTAGGGTACAGATTACTACAGACTGTTCTGTTTAAGACAGATTCTGTTTTCGTTGCATTGTGTGCTTGTTTTGATGAATCTATGGGTTATATTGAAGGGTATGAGCCATGGTAAAGTTAAAATACAGTAGGTATAATGCAATAATAAAATATGAATGGGTTTGCTACAGTACCTAAAGTAGTGATTTGCTTTATTATACTAACGGATCTCACGAAGATTTTGTTGAGTTTTGTGTGATTGAAGTTTTCAAGTTTTGGGTGAGATCACGATGGACGAAGGAATAAGGAGTGATAAAAGCCTAAGCTTGGGGATGCTACCGCACCCCCAAGATATATCCAAAGAGAAACAAGCAACTAAGCTTGGGGATGCCCCCGAGTGGCATCCCCTCTTTCTTCTAACGACCATCGGTATTTTACTTGGAGCAATATTTTTATTCGTCACATATCATGAGTTTTGCTTGGAGCGTCTTGTATCTTTGCTTGCTTTGTTTGTTAGTTTTTCCTTTGTATCCTTGCTGGACACACCTATTTGAGAAAGCCAAAATCATGCTATGATTTGTTAGAATTGCTCTATGTGCTTCACTTGAACTTTTTGAGCTATATAATCACTCTAGTGCTTCACTTATATCTTTTTGAGCACGGTGTGCTTGGAAATTTTTGTAGAAATACTCTCATGCTTCACTTAGATTAATTTGAGAGTTAGTAAATCTTGAAGAAATCCTCTCATGCTTCACTTATACCTTTTTGAGAGATGAAATCTTTATGCTCATGTGCTTCACTTAAATTTGTTTGAGCTTGCCAAAAAGCAATGGCAATATATGAAACTAGTCCCAAAGTGCTAGATATCCAAGGAGGATATAATAAAAAGTTTTATGAAAATCATTGGACAAATTAAACTTGATTCCTTGTAATAGTTTTGAAACATAATGATAGTAATATGTGAGTCATGTTAGTGAGTAATTATGCTTAGTAGGAATATTGGTGTTAATGTTTGTGATTCCCTATGCATGCACGAAAGTCAATAGTTATGCAATGAAGTTACATCCTACTTGTGGTGCATTATTCGCTGTTAGTTATGTTCAATGCTCACTTATGTGAATTTTTGTTTCTTGGTTTGGTTGCTTCCCAATCTATTTGCTAGCCTCCATTCGTACTAAGTAGAAATACTACTTGTGCATCCAAAATCCTTAAACCAAGTTTTGCCTTACGAGTCCACCATACCTACCTATATGTGGTATTTCCATGCCGTTCCAAGCAAATTTGTATGTGCCATCTCTAAATTTTCAAAATAAATTTTCTCTTTTGTGTGCCCGTACCGCTCATGAAACGGTGGGGAGTGTCCAATATTTTTCCATGCTAGATGTGTTATTCTCAAGATGAGTGTTTATTCACTTGTCATTGCACAAGAGTGCGGCGGTAATAGGGATGCCCATTCCCGAAATGAAAAAAGAAATAAACTTTATTTTATGTTTGGGAACCGTGGATACGGCCCGCCATGGAAAGTGAAAGTTTGGTGGAAAAGGGAATAAACTTTATTTTATGTTTGGGAACCGCCTACGATATATCTAGCATGGAAAGTATTGTGAGCTACTTTGTCATTTTCGTTGACAGGAAAAGCATGCCACCCAAAATATTTTTCTCTCTCAATTTAAAAACTTGAGCTCTGGCACCTCTACAAATCCCTACTTCCCTCTGCGAAGGGCCTATCTATTTACTTTATGCAATTTTTATTTTTTCTTTGAGTCTTCATCTTCTCTTATAAGCACGAACTAGGGGGCACTATGATCATACTTGAGTATTGGGCATAGCTAATATTTGAGTGTGTTTCATGAATGGATCAATGATTGAGCATGATGGGCTAGGGATAACTTTCTTTAGTGTTGATATTTTGAAAGACATGGTTGCTTGTTGACATGCTTGAGTATTGAAGTCATTATGTTAAAACTAGACTATTGCTTTGAATCATTATAAGTCCAAACGTCCGTGCTATACAAAAGAAAAGAATGTGATGAACATGTTAGGCAGCATTCCACATCAAAAATTCAGTTTTTATCATTTACCTACTCGAGGACGAGTAGGAATTAAGCTTTGGGGATGTTGATACATCTCCAACGTATCTATAATTTTTGCTTGTTCCATGCTATTATATTATCATTCTTGGATGTTTTACAATCATTTTATAACAACTTTATATCATTTTTTGGGACTAACCTATTGACATAGTGCCAGTTATTATTTTTGCTTGTTTTTTACTTCACAGAAAATCAATACCAAACGGAGTCCAATCGCGACGAAACTTTTTGGAGATTTTTCTGGACCAGAAGACACCCGGTGGGCCAAAGAACTGCCAGAGAGGTGGGCTGTGGAGACCACAACCCACCAGCGCGTGCCAGGGGGGGCGCCCTGATGGGTTGTGTCCTCCTCGCCCCCCTTCCGCACTGCCTCTGATGCCTATAAATTCCCAAATAGTCCAAAAACCCTAGGGGAGTCAACGAAACGCAATTCCAGCTGCCGCAAGTTCCAGAACCTCGAGATCCAATCTAAACACCATCACGGAGGGGTTCATCTTCTTCATAGGTGCCTCTCCGATGTTGCATGAGTAGTCCACCATAGACCTACGGGTCCGTAGGCAGTAGCTAGATGGCTTCTTCTCTCTCTCTCTCTTATGATTCTCAATACAATGGTCTCTTGGAGATCTATTTGATGTAAACTTTTGCGGTGTGTTTGTTGGGATCCGATGAATTTTGAGTTCATGATCAGTTTCTCTCCATAAATATTATTTGAGTCTTCTTTGATCTCTTATATGCATGATTACTTATAGCCTCGTATTTCTTCTCCGAATCTTTGGTTTAGTTAGGCCGACTAGATCGATTTTTCTTGCCATGGGAAGAGGTGCTTTGTGATGGGTTCGATCTTGCGGTGTTCTTTCCCAGTGACAGAAGGGGCTGCAAGACACGCATGTATCGTTTCTATTAAGGATAACAAGTTAGGGTCTATTCCTACATGAATAGATCTTGTCTACATCATGTCATCGTTCTTATTGCATTACTCCGTTTCTCCATGAACTTAATACACAAGATGCATGCTGGATAGCGGTCGATGTGTGGAGTAATAGAGGTAGATGCAGGCAGGAGTCGGTCTACCTATCTTGGACGTGATGCCTATATAATGATCATCACCTTGGATATCATCATGAATATTCGATTTTCTATCAATTGCCCAACAGTAATTTGTTCACCCACCGTGCGCTATACTCATGAGAGAAGCCACTAGTGAACCCTACGGCCCCCGGGTCTACTTTTCCATCATATTGCTTTCCGATCTACGTTTTTGCAATCTTTGTTTTCAGATCTACAAAACCAAAAACCAAAAAATATATTGCTGCATATTTACTCTTTTTATTTGTGTCCTTGAGAGATCTATCTCTCCTATCTATCACTACCTAATCTATCTTATTACCGTAGAGAGATTGACAACCTCTCTTTCGCGGCGGGTTGCAAGTATTTGTTGTTTGTGTGCAGGTGCTGCTTATTGGGTGGTGGTGATCCTCCTACTGGTTCGATAACCTTGGTTTCGTAACTGAGGGAAATACTTACCGTCCTTGTGCTGCATCATCCCTTCCTCTTTGGGGAAATACGGACACAGTCTCAAGCCACGACAGGTATCTCCATACCTAGTTCAATCACGTTACCGGCAAGTCTCTTTACTCGTTCCGTAACACAACATCCCGTGGCTAACTCTTTAGTCATGTTGCTTGCAATGCTCATTGTGATGTTGTAAAACTGAAAAGTTGTTTCAGGGGATACCATTAACTCAAATTGGTTTCGGCACATGCCTGATAATTCTTGGAGGGTGCCAGAATCATTCTGGAAACTTCTGGGAATTTTCCGGAAGAAAAACCGGAAATGTTCCGGAGCTGCCGGAACCGCTTCGGATGCTTTTCGCAGATGAAAATCACTAATTCGGAATTGTTCCGGATCACAATGAAAATTATTTTAGTGGGTACTGGAAATGTTCTAAGCCCACATATATATTTTCAGTTCGACTGGACGCTGAAAAATGTCGTCGTGAATAGTGAAAGTGCTTTTTGGGATATTTTTGGAAAGTCACCTTTTGGGATATTTTCCCAAAAGGCTTCTAGAAGGGATGGATGGATGAGGACCACCTTGGGGGGGGGGCACAAGTGTTGTGGCCGGCCAAGAAGGGGGCTCCACCTTGGAGCCCCACTTGCCCACTTGCTTTCCCATTTTGCCCTTTGAAAGTGTTTCCTTCATGGGCAAGTTTTGGTATTTTGAATACCCATCCTACCCCTTGGCTTTCCTATAAATAGAGGTGGAGAGGGCTGCCATCTCTTGATCCTTCTCACATACACATGCCATTGCAATGACCTGGCTTCTTCTCTCCCTCCCAGCGAAATAGTTTCGCAAAGCCGAAAGGCTGTCCGGGTTCCGGCAGGAACTAGTTCTGGACGGCGAAGCCCTGCCGGATAGATGACACCGTATGTGTGCAACTCTGTAGAGAGATCGTAGTTTCGGTCTTAGTTCGAGAGTACCTCCCGAAGGGTTGTCGGTGTGACCGTCCGAGTTTCGAAGGTCCTCCCGAAGGGCTGTCCGAGTGACTGTTCGAGTTTCGATGGTCCTCCCGAAGGGCTGTCCGCGACACCGTCCGGGGGACTGTCCGACCGCCTCCCAAAGGGCTGTCCGAGGGGTGGATGAGGGTATACATCCTCGTGGTTGGGAGGTTGTAAATTCTAGCTGTGGGGATCTGCACCGCCGATCGTCATCGACTCTACTTCCGCTGCGCTACAAGTCGGTAACGAAATAGATCAAACCTTGTATGCAGTCTCCATAGTGATCCTGGGCTGGTGCGTAGGTCGAATTTTTTTGTTTTCTGCTGCGTTACCCTACAGTGGCATCAAGAGCCGTGCTATGCGTAGATGCAGGTTGCGATCTAGAATACATAGAGATGTATGGGTATTGCACAATATAATTAGGTAGTAGATGAGATCTATTGCTGAAAATTATTTGTGCGGGTAGCAGATGAAATCTGTTACCCGATGTTCCTGTTGCTTCCCCTGAATTTGCGTAGTCCTGATCTTGACGGCATGGTGGAATCTCACAAAGTTCTGGCAATCCACGATCCTTTCATGCTGCTCCTGAGTATGCTGATTGACAGATCAACGAAGTGCTAACAGTTCTTTGGGTTCCACCATAGTTGAGAAAGATGGATGTTTCGCAGACGAAAGGGCAATGCAGATGTGATCTGCACGGGGGTCACGCGTATGACGAAGTTTAGTATGGGGCTTGAGATTTTATTATCTCGTGTTTCATACACCCTGGAAAGTTAATCTAGCAACTTGAATTATCATACTTGATGATGGACGTTGGTAGCTTCGGTTTGTTTCGAAACCTTAGAAGCCACGTAAAACAAGTTTTTGCATGAACCGAGTAGAGGCATCTAACTTGGTTTTGCAGGATGATTTGCATGTGTATATGATGTGGTATAGCTAGTCTCATATTAATTCGATTATGTATGAGATGACTATATGATGTAATTTGATTAACATGACCTGCGTGTCATGATTCGGCATGATGGCTGGAGCCATATGGTTGCACTTTAATGACCTGCGTGTCAACCTTATGTAATGCACTTATTTTATTAGCTATAGAGATAGCAATATTATCTGGTGCATCGACAAGGTGGTGGCAATCTTCGCGAAGGTGAACACCGACGCGAATGCCGAAGACGAAGAAATACAAGACTTCTCTGTCGGAAAGGGCTAGACCATATCATGCTATTATGAATTGCCTGAGATGTTTATCCCTTATGATGCACCCTTTTGATTGCGCGGTAGTCGCTTTTATTAGGGTGATCTCTCACAAAAATATCAAGTAGTTAGTGTTCTCCCAAGTGTAGCACCGTCACGGCACCTATCTCTTCGGGGTATCACATGGATACATGGGTACGAACGATTAGAGAAGTGTGAGGCGGGTGAGTTGAGACCTCGCAGCGAGATCACTTGGTTGTCTTGACGTTCTAGCTTGAAAGTCCTGAGCTCGGAACACGCCCATCGAAAGATGAACAAGAGTCACATAGAGATGTGATTGGCAAGTTGGCCTACCGATTGCAATTCTCGTCACTTGAGATGGATACATCCTTGGCGTTGAATTGTAATTTGGATCTTGAATCGCTCACAATCAATTATGAGAGATATTGATTTGAGTGGGAGCGCACTGCAGAATTAACTTGTTTAATTCTCAGTGCAATTAATTTTGAACATTGTCTAAGTGTGGTTTGCATAATAGTTGTAGAATAATGGCTCGCGTTTCCACCTTCCCTATTAAAATTGAATAGCTGTTAAATATCTGGTTAAAACTTTACGGTTGGTAACGTAATGTGAGGATTGTCCTCAAGAGTGCCGAGAAGGACTTGTCCTATCGCATGCTTTCGGTATTCTCCCGCTAATGCTATGGATCATGTGACTCTCGTCCATCGATCCAAAAGCTAGAATTCCGTTTTAGTCAAGTGCAATATGTTTGCTTCCATGAGACCCGAACTTCGAAAGTTTGGATAGTTATGTGATATTCATGGAATCTGAAAATCATTTTCAGAGACAGACAAAGGCTAAAAGATATGAGATATCCAAAGCAATATTTGTTTGCAAACTATTAGTAAAGGTGTTTACTATGCGTTTGACTGATAAGAGAGGGATCCAGAAGAACGCCTGTCATATGATGAAAGGTGAATAAAACAAACAACTTAAAGAGAAAGGAAGTATCCGAATGGTGTTAGTGAAACTTTCACGCCTAGGAAGTCCGGGGCTAACGCCACTCTTAAGTTGGATGCTTCTTCTCAGAGTAGGAGAAATACTGAAAGTTAAGCTGTTACAAGTATGAAGGCAAAAAGAGAGAAGACTGGAATATCCAGCTCATGTATGAATGTCATACAAGTTTTTGATGTATAAAAGGCTGGTCAAAGATATAGTTCTTGGGAATTATGGTTAAACATGTTAATCACTAATTCTTGGGTATTGTGAGTTAATCACAAAGATACCCGCTCGGTTGCATTCTGTTGCAACTCGATGTAAGAACTACTATGGCCTGAAAGACTAGCCAGGAATGAGGTTAAGATACACACAGGGAACATAGTAAATGTTACCATACCTTCCATCGGTGTATTACCTATGTATTTATTTTCATAATTCTTTTGGAGTTTCACGCTCCAGCCCTTTGCATAAGGTATCTTGCAAGAAGGTTGTTCATAAGAGAACTTTGGATGTTCGGTGTTATGAATAACATAAGGGCCATAATTTCATTATGAATGAGATGTATGTTATGAATAATGATATTAATATATTACCTCTGTGTTTACTTTCATAATTCATTTTAGAGTTTCATATACTCTAGCCCATTGCACAATGTTTGTTGCAAAAGAGTTGTTCATAGAAACAACAATTGTTGTTCAGTATTATGAATAACATGAAGGGCCATGCTTCCATCGAAGATGGGATGTATGTTATGAATATTGATGGAAATATGATACATCCATAACACTGACGCTAAATGTCGCAAGACTAAAAGAATACCACACAAGTGTGGCACTGCATTTGGTCACATTGGAGAAATCCGCATGGAAAATTCCATTATGATGGATTTTGAAGTCGTTTGATTTTGAATCATCTGACACTTGCAACTTTCCTCTGAAAGGTGAAATGACTGAAATACCGTTCACAGGCCATAAGGAACGAGCAAAGAACATATTGGTGATCATACATTATGATGTGTGTAGTCCAATAAATGTTGTTGCAAGTAGTGGATTTATCTATCTTCAGAAATGACTCAAGTAGATATATGGATATTTACTTGTTGAGACGTAAGTATGGATCTTTTGAATTCATTCATAAGGTTTTCAAAAATGAAGTAGAAGTTGTTGTAACAAGAAAATTATGTTTCTACAATTCGATTGCAGAAAGGAATATTTGAGTTACAAGTTTAGTGAATGTCTGATGAGTTGTGAAAGGGGTTTCATAAGTTGCACCTCCCGGAACACCACTGCAAGTGGAGAGTCCGTGTAGATGTAATCGAACCATTCATGACATGGTAAGATCAAAGATGACATAAATAAATTTGCCATTACCCCTTTTAAAGAGTGATGCTTTAGAGACTGCGGCTTTTACACTGAAAAGAGCTCCATCGGGTCTGTTGAAATGACGCCATGGTATGGTTGCCCAACCATGTTATATCTTTTCTTAACATTTGGAATATGGGGCTTGTGTAAAAGGTTACAAACCTATTCCAAATCAGACAAGTGCTATTTTGTAGGTTATCCCAAGTCATTGGGTATTCCCCCACCACTATACCGAGGCAAAACGATTTTCCCACAAAACGGTATGCTTTTAAAGAGAATAGTTCTTACAAAAGGTGAGTGGGAGGACAGTGCAACTCGACGAGATAACCAGTATCTTCATCATCAGGTCAAAGGAAAGGAACCTTGGAAGTGATTCCGGAGTTTCCTACTGCAACTGATACGGAAGCCTCTACATGAGATGTATGGACTTCGGTCGAACTTGCAGCTGAACCGCATAGGAAAAACTCGTGCAAACCTCTCAGGTGCGCATACGAGATATTGTTGTTAGACAGTAGTATACCTATGATACACAAGGAAGCGTTGATGGGCCCTGACTCCGGAATTGGCTAAATGCCAATACAATCCGAGATAGTTTCCATATAAGTGATTCGAGATTAAAATCTTGATACACCTTTCGGAAGACTTAGAGTCTAACGAATATTTATGGAACTAAAAACTGATTGGATGTTTTATATGCATTAATATGCTATTTTATATTATTTTTGGGACTAACCTATTAATCTAGTGACTAGTGCCAGTTTCTGTTTTTTCCATGTTTTTGAGTATTGCAGATAAGGAATATTAAACGGAGTCCAAATGGAATAAAATCTTTGGAATGATTTTTCTTGGACCAGAAGAAACCTGCTAAGCTTGGAGTCCAAGGCAGGAGACCTGCCGTGGAGTCACAAGCCAACAGGGCGCGCCCTAGGGGGGGAGCGCCCTCCTAGCTTGTGGCCCCACGGCAGCCCTCCTAACCCTACTCTTCGGCCTATAAATTCCCAAATATTCCCTAGATACTAAAAAGAGCAACGAAAATACTTTTCCGCCGCCAGGAGCCTCTGTTCCCGTGAGATCCAATCTTGGAGCCTTTTCCGGTAATCTGCCGGAAGGGGATTCGATCAGGGAGGGCATCTACATCAACTCCATTACCCCTCCGATGATGCGTGAGTAGTCCACCACAGACCTTTGGGTCCATAGCTAGTAGCTAGATGGCTTCTTCTCTCTCTTTCTTCTTCAATACCATGTTCTTCATGATCTTCATGGAGATCTATCTGATGTAATACTCTTTTGCAGTGTGTTTGTCGAGATCCGATGAATTGTGGGTTTATGATCAGATTATCTATGAATATTATTTGAGTCTTTTCTGAATTCTTATATGCATGATTTCATATCTTTGCAAGTCTCTTCGAGTTATTGGTTTGGTTTGGCCAACTAGATTGGTAATTCTTGCAATGGGAGAAGTGCTTAGTTTTGGGTTCAATCTTGCGGTGTCCTCACCTAGTGACATAGTAGGGGTAGCGAGGCACGTATTGTATTGTTGCCATCGAGGATAAAAAGATGGGGTTTTCATCATATTGCTTGAGTTTATCCCTCTACATCATGTCATCTTACCTAATGCGTTACTCTGTTCTTCATGAACTTAATACTCTAGATGCAGGCAGGAGTCGGTCGATGTGTGGAGTAATAGTAGTAGATGCAGAATCGTTTCGGTCTACTTGACATGGACGTGATGCCTATATGCATAATCATTGCCTTGGATATCGTCATAACTATGCGCTTTTCTATCAATTGCTCGAGAGTAATTTGTTCACCCACCGTATTATTTGCCTTCATGAGAGAAGCCTCTAGTGAAACCTATGGCCCCCGGGTCTATTTTCCATATTATATTTTCAGATCTATTTACTTGTGTTTTTTACTTTTCGCAATCTTTTCCATCTATCTCTATCAGATCTCATCCTTGCAAGTAACCGTGAAGGGATTGACAACCCCTTTATAGCGTTGGGTGCAAGTGTTTGATTATTTGTGTAGGTGCATCTATTGGTGACTTGCTTGTGTCTCCTACTGGATTGATACCTTGGTTCTCAACAACTGAGGGAAATACTTATCTACTTTGCTGCAACACCCTTTCCTCTTCAAGGAAAACCAACGCATGCTCAAGAAGTAGCATAAAGCTAAGAAAAACAAGCTATTCCTCATCGTTGGAGATATCGATGATGATGGGCTCCATCAACTTGGAAGAGGGCCAGGCCTCCACACCATGGCTGCACCCCTCGTGGTGGTGAGTGGCTTGATCCTGCCCCAGTAGATGCTGGCTCTAGAGTTGAGGTAAGCACGGGCACGCTGAGAAAACACATCAAAGTCTTTGTCGAACGCACCGGCGGTGCCCTCGAGAAAAGACCATGAGCTGTCGTTTATAGCTGCCAACCGCATGGCTGCATCAGCGCGGAAGGCGTCGACGGTGGCCTTGACGGCGAGGTGCTCCTCCAAGGTCTGGGGGTCGGCATGCATGGAATCCATCGCTACCTCATCTGCGCGTGCAGACGCGATTTGCTTCTTCACTGCCATATGCTCTTTGAGATCCTGGTTATACTGCGTGCACCATGGCTTTCGGCGGCGATTATTTGGAGGATGGGGCGGTAATTTGAGTGGAAGGTGTCGTGCCGGCGGTCGGGCCATGTGGGATGGAGGAGGAGGGGTGAGGGGGTATTGGGGAGGTGTCGATTACCTGACTAGATGGACGAGGCCGAGCAGCAGGAAGGAGCGTTGCCGGCGAGGAGGCGGCGCTACAAGCAAGCACTGAAGGTTTGAACTAGGAAAGGTAGAGGAAAACGGGGAAATGTGGCTTTTGATTGGTACCGGGGGGCGAGGGAGGTAGATATTTCCGCGGCAGCCCAAAATTTTCATTCGACGCAGTGAAAAACTGGCGCGGAAAGCACCATCGGACACAATCCCTTATTCAGAACCGTGTGCGATATCAAAACATCACAAACGAAGCATGTGTTATACCCCATGTGTGATGAACTTGAACGTGCAAATTTTTCAGAATAGTTCTCGATATCAACACATCACAAACAAAGCATGTGCTATACCCCGTGTGTGATGAACTTGGACGTGCAAATGTTTGTCTCCAAGCTTCCGACGTAATATTGGGTACTACATATCGCACGGTTCGTGCCAAAAAATTGTGTGTGATGAACTTCAATTTCATTTTCAATTGGAAGATGGAATGGGGATATGGCGGCAAATTTTTGGTCCGAATTTCCCTGGTTACAGTGGTCATCCACGTCGTCGCATAATTTAACATCAATTGCAAATTTGGGTACTACACAAAAGAGCCTACACCACAGCCCGCACTTACTTAATCGAGCAATTAAAGAGAGCTGGTTGACCTAAACATTACTCTAACAAAAGACCAACGCTCTAAACAAAGACTAATGTTCCGCCTGACGCTCGTCGATCTCCACCGCATCCTTCATGACCAGCTCGCGCTCGACAACCTCCAGGGGAAGGGGCTCCATGGCATCCATCGCCACATACTCTGCAAGCATCTCGCAGTCCGCGTGTGCCATCTCTTTGGAAAAGGCAGCCACGAGTCTAGTGTGGGCGGCCGCGGTTCGGGCATTGACGGCCTCCATCTCAGCAAGGGAGGTTGTCGACGAATGGATGGCTGCCTGAGCGCTCTCGACGATTGCCAACTCTTCGGACGTAGGTTGCCGACCGTTGTCGGAGAAGGCCGCTGCTATTTGTGTGGTGACCGACATGAGCGAGCGTGGGTGGCCTCGGCATAGGCGTTGGCAGCCGCCATCAGGGCTACGACAGCCATCGAGGAACGGACAGCTGCTATGCTATTCTCGCCATTTGCTATCCGGTCGTGGATGTTGCTGCCGCCATCTCAGATGCAGCAGCTGCCCTTTCGGCGGCTGCAGTCGAACTGTCGGAGATTGTGGCCGCGCTCAAGGATGTTGTGACCATGTTCATGGCTGATGCAGCCGCGCTCGGGCCAGAGTGGTTTGCCGAAGTTTCCCTCATGACACGGATCCACGTCCCCATCTTTCACCCGTGATGCTTGAACAGTACAATGGTCTTGGGGAACAAGTGTGACTGTGTGGTTGACGCGTCGGCGGTGGACTGAAGCTTCCGGCCTAAGCCATATATGAGAATTGACCCAAGATATTTTTATACTACATCACACACGTTTCATGATCAAGAACTGTTTGCGATATACTTGATTTTCATATTCCTTTGAAATGAAAAATGAAGTTACATCGGCAATTGAAGGTGTTTGGATGGCAATAACATTTATGCAGTGAACGTGCAACTATAGGAGTGTCTGTTAAATATGGAATTATTCAGGTTTGTTTAGGCCCTTTTAAACATTTAAAGAGTTTTTTAGACATTTCATGTGCATAGTCCAAATTTGAACTGCAGTTAAGCACATACTAGAGTGCACCTGAATGGGTTGAAAATCATCTATGTGCCATTGGATACATGTTTTGGTCCAATGCACTAAATAGAAATTAAATGGATTCCAAACCTCTCGGTATTTTGGCTCGGTCGTAGACTTTGAGAAGCCGTGTTTCCAAATTCCGGTAAATCCAAATATCATCAGAAATTCATGAAACTTTGCATGGTGTCATGTCATGGCTCATGTGTGTCGTGGTAAAAAAATGCCCAGTTCGGGAACAGTTTTGGCACAAACCTCTTACAAACCGAAGATTCTCACAAGAAGTCATGTGGTTCCGATAGGGAAAGTTCACATTTTATGTGCGAAACAACATCCGATGTCTCTTCTCGCCTTGAATTTATTTCTAGAGTCTCCATAGAGCAACATGAATGTGTCCTGCTAAACAATGGAATATTGCAGAGTTCATTTGGCCTTTTTAGTACATTAATTGAGTTTTCTAGGCATGTAATATGCATAATTCAAATTTGAACTACAATCACACGGTCCAGCGCATGAAAATAGGTCGAAAAATCATACACGTTTCCCTGGCTGCATGTTTAGGTCCCACGCAAGAAATGGGAATGAATTTCAAACATATCATCGTCTTGGCTCGACCGCAAACATTGGGAAATTTAGTTTTAAATTCATGTAAATGTAAACCGCGACATAAATTCATGAAATTTGGGCATGATGTCATCAATTGCACTGTTGTGTGTGTTGTGGTAGAATAATTGCCCTATTTTGGACAGGTTTTGGCAGAAAGCCTCTTACAAACCGAAGATTCTCACAAGAAAGTCGTGTGTTCCGATAGGGAAAGTTCACCTTTTATGTGCGAAACAACATCTGCTGTCTGTTCTCGCCTTGAATTTATTTCTAGAGTCGCCATAGAGCAACATGACAGTCATGCTAAACTATGGATTTTTTCCAGGGTTCATGAGACCTATTTAATACATTAATTGAGTTTTCTAGCCGTTTAATGTGCATAATTCAAATTTGAACTACAATCACAAGGTCCAGCGCATGAAAAATAGGTTGAAAAAATCATATGCCTTTCCCTGGATGCATGGTTAGGTCCCACGCAAAAAATGGGAATGGATTTCTAACAACTCATTGTTTGTTGGCTCGGCCGCAAACATTGAGATACTTGGTTTTCAAATTCTCGTAAATCCAAAACTCGTCAGAAATTCATGAAACTTGGCATGGTGTCGTGACACAGGCACACATATGCCATGGTAAAAAATTGTTCAAATTGGACATGTTCTTGCACAATCCCCTGACAAATTGGAGCTCCTCACAAGAAGCTTTGTGGTTTCGATAGCGAACATTAGATATGCATGTCACATATGCGGGCGAAAAGACATCTGATGCCTCTTCTCTCCTTGATTTTTTTATAGAAACAACACATACATGTACGTGCGACGTGCAAAAATATGAATAAATTAAGGGATCATCTGGCTTTTAAATACTTTAGTTGAGTTTTCGGTGCATTATTTAATGTGCATAATTCAAATTTGATCTACAATCACAAGGTCCGGGACAGCAAAATGGGTTGAAAATCATATATGTGCTCCTGGATGCATGTGTTAGGTCACATTCAAGAAATGAGAACGAATTTCAAACATCTCAGCATGTTGGCTCGACCACAAACATCGAGAAACTTGGTTTCTAAATTTTCATAAATCCAAAACTCCGTCAGAAATTCATGAAACTTGGAATGGTGTCATGACAAGGCACACATATGTCATGATAAAAAATAATACCAACTTGGACATGTTTGGTCACAAGCCTCTTACAAACCGGAGCTTTTCACACAATAAGCTACGTGGTTCCGATAGGGAAAATATGCATGCCACATCTGCGGGTGAAACGACATCCGATGCCTCTTCTCTCCTTGATATTTTTCTAGAAACAACATAAAGCAATAGGTGTATGCCGCAAAAATATGAAATTATTAAGGGTTCGTATGGCTTTTTATACACTAATTGAGTTTTATGTGCATTTAATGTACATAATTCAAATATGAGCTACAGTCACAAGTTCTATGTTGGGCTGGGCCTCGTTATATAAAGCACAAATATGTTGTGGTATTTTTTAGTGTCCACTTTGAGAGAAAGAGCAAGCATTATTAATAGCCAACAAAGGTATTTTGGAACAAAAATATGCCACGTTACCATCGCAAATGGGCAAATTCATGGACGTTCTACAAACCATTTACGTGATGCCACGTGTAGCTCTTTGTATTGGCAAGGAGGTAGCATGCGGATAGGAATTTGAGTAGACGGGTGGCGTGCGAGCAGTGTCCTCCGCATGCTCATCGGGGAGGCGTGTCGTCTGCCAGTCATCAAAGACGTTTCAGACTGAATACCCATATGCAGACCGAGGGCAATGGTTCCTTCCGTACTAAGCCAAGCAAAAATCTGGCACAAAGGAATTTTTTCAGTGTGTCATCGCAAACGGTTGTGAATGATGACTCGTGTGCCCTTCCCAATGCTACACCTGGTACTGGTGCTAACTGCTAAGGTTGCCATGTATGCAAAAAAATCTAATGTGGGAAGGTAATTAAGAGGAGAGATATGAGTTTGGTGACCACATGAAGAAACGATGCCAAGCGTGTGAACCTTGGCAAAACACTTAAATGAAGGAAACTCACCAATGCATGCGAGAGTTTAGTTGCTAAATCATTAATGAAGGGACCTTAGTGCATTGTGGACTTGAGTTGCTAAGAAATTTAATACACTAAGCACCCCATCTAAGCACCGATCGATGCATTGGCAGCATCACTCAGGTAAAATTCGAATCTATCATATTTGGTAAATCTTCATTTGTTAAATTGGAAACATTGACATTTGTCCAATTTTGCAGCAACAAAATCACTATTACGATGCAATTTTGCAACTGAAATTCAGTAAACATAAATTTCATTCATAGATTAAGCATTGGTCTTTGTACAAAATAGTTCAACTCGACAGCTGAATCGAACAAACTTTTCCCCATTTGTTGCCAACCACGCACTGACATGGCTAGTTCAACTATATATACTAGCTAATTTAAAGTAGGTGGGACAGTTCAACCATATCTATAATTAGATGAACTGGAAAAAATAGCCCCTAAATACTACTTCGGAGGGGCTTTGTGCTACTACCAGCAGCCTTCTCCTCTGCCGAGCGCGTTCAGTAAGAGGCAGAGGAGGAGTAGCCTACCGACGAGCTGGAGGAGTCGAATTCATTGGCCGCCGCTGCTGCCCTCCGCCGCTCCTGACGCGCCTCCTGGAAGCGGCGGGACTAGGCGTAGATCTCCTCATTCCGTGCCACAGTTGTGGCATCTGCTGCGGCCACGGCGGCGGTGAGCCTCTTTGCGTGCTCAAACTGGTGCTCCTCCTCCTCATGTCGGAAGTTGATGTAGCGCGCTAGGCCGCTGATGCAAAAGCCGAGGGGCTGGGCTTCGGCAGCGGCCTCCTCCTCCCGCCTTCGGGCCGCGGTGGCGGAGCAGGTGATGGCCCCGGCGGCTAACTGTGGGGTGGCTGCCAAGGCGGACGCTGGTGTGGTGGCGGCCAAGGAGGCCGCTGGTGGGGTGGCCAAAACGGCGGCCAACGGTGGGGTGGGGGCCATGGCGGTCATCGGCAGTAGCTGCCTTCGAGCAAAGGTGGAGGAGCGTGTGGTGGGTGCCGTGCGCACAGCCAACAAGGACGTCACATGCACTATACGCTTCCGGGTGCGCCGCCGACGTGGTGCAGCTTCCCAGCTGGAGCTGCCCTCTGGTGGAGTGGCAGAGCGACGATGACGCACATGTGGCATTGGCGATTGGGGGAGAAGCAAAATTGGGAAGCTACGGGCAGGGAGGGGATGAATGCGATGTGGAGGCGCCGGTCGTGAGGGTTTATAAAGCAGGCAACCAAGGCGAGCCGGGCGGGAAGCTGATGACCCACAAGTATTGGGGATCAATCGTAGTCCTTTCGATAAGTAAGAGTGTCGAACCCAACAAGGAGCAAAAGGAAATGACAAGCGGTTTTCAGCAAGGTAATTTCTACAAGCACTAAAATTGTAGGTAATAGATAGTTTGATAGCAAGATAATTGGTAACAAGCAAGTAACAGTAATGGTAAACATTGTGCAGCAAGGTAACCCAATCCTTTTGTGGCAATGGACAGGCCAGAACAGTCTCTAGTAATAGGCAAAGTGTACTTGAGGGTACACGGGAATTCCGTCTAGTCACTTTTATCATGTTGGTTTGATTCGTGTTCGCTACTTTGATAATTTGATATATGGGTGGACTGCTGCTTGGGTGTTGTTCTTACTTGAACAACCTCCCACTTATGATTAACCCCCTCACAAGCATCCGCAACTACGAGAAAAGTATTAAGATAAAATCTAACCATAGCATTAAACGTTTGGATCCAAATCACCCCCTTACGAAGTAGCGCATAAACTAGGTTTAAGCTTCTGTCACTCTAGCAACCCATCATCTAATAACTACTCCACAATGCATTCCCTTAGGCCCATGAATGGTGAAGTGTCATGTAGTCGACGTTCACATGACACCACTAAGGGAATCACAACATATATATCATCAAAATATCGAACACATATCAAATTCACATGATTTCTCGCAACATGACTTCTCCCGTGACCACAAGAACAAAGGTAACTACTCACAAGGAATAATCATGCTCAAGATCAGAGGTGTATTAAATAGCATAATGGATCTGAACATATAATCTTCCACAAAATAAAACATATAGTAATCAACTACGCAAGGTAATCAACACTACTAGTCACCCACAAGTACCAATCTGAGGTTCCGGTACAAAGATTGAACACAAGAGATGAACTAGGGTTTGAGAGGAGATGGTGCTATTGAAGATGTTGATGAAGATTGGTCTCCCAATGATGAGAGGGGTGTTGGTGATGACGATAGCTTCGTTTTCCCCCACTGGGAGGGAAGTTCCCCCGGAGGAATCGCTCCGCCGGAGGGCAAAAGTGCTCCTGGCCAAGTTCCGCCTTGAGGCAGCGGCGCTTCGCCCCGAAAGTCCTCCTCCGATTTTTTCTAGGTCAAGTGTGACCATATACCCGAAGATGGGCACCGGAGGTGGGCCGAGGTGGCCACAACCCATCAGGGCGCGCCCTGGTGGGTTGTGCCCACCTGGCAGGCCCCCTCAGGTAGTTTTCTGCTCCGGTATTTTTTATTAAATACAAAAATAATCTCCGTAAATTTCTGCTTCGGTGGAGTTCTGCAGAATAGGTATCTCTGACATGCTTTTCTTAGGTCCAAAATTCCAGCTGCCGGTATTCTCCCTCTTTGTGTAAACCTTGCATATTATGAGAGAAAAGGCATTAGAATCACTCCCCAAAGCATTATTATTCAACAAAACAAAGTAAATAACAGTAGGAAATCATGATGCAAAATGGACGTATCAACTCCCCCAAGCTTAGACCTCGCTTGTCCTCAATCGAAAGCCGATATTAAAAAGCATGTCCACATGGTTTGAGAGAGAGATGTCAATAAAAACAAAATACGGACATCGAAGCATCATGCTTATTAATATAACAGCAACAAACTCTATCATAAAAACTTATTTCAATAAATTTTTATCATATAGCTTCTCATGAACAAGTAACAATTCATCACAACATAGAAGTATGATGCATAAACCTTATTGGAAACCAACAAACTATGTTCTCCGTCAACTTTGCAACTACAATTCATCATATTGTCAGGAAGGGTCTCATGTCGGAGCCTTTTGGCAAGTCCACATACTCAACCATCATTTAGTCTTCTATGATTGCTAACACTCACGGCATACCCTTGAACAAAAGTTTCAACCGGACACATAGGAAGATAGGGGCTTATAGTTTTGCCTCCCAACTTACTCACCTCAAGGGTGATGTCAACAATAATAACTCATGCCCACCCATATCCAACTGGATATATGTGCCTAGATCTTTCCTCACCACATGATGCTTGCAAAAGAAAAAGTAAAAAGGAATAGGGAAGAATACTTTGACTCTTGCATAAAAGTAAAAGATAGGCCCTTCGTAGAGGGAAGCACAGGTTGCCATGCCCTTATTGGTTTGTATGCCCAATCCCTTAATGTAAAAGAACATCACGCTATATTGCCCCCTATGATAGCAACCTTTATTATGCAGTCCATTGCTTTTATTACTTTGCCATCATAAGTTCGTATAGCGCTCAATTTTCTCTCACACTAATTGATCAAACACTTTTAGGAGCAATTTTTATTGCCTTATTGCACCGATGACAACTTACTTGAAGGATCTTTCTCGATCCATAGGTAGGTATGGTGGACACTTAAAGAAGGAGTTTGGGTTTGGGTTTTTGGATGCACAAGTAGTATCTCTACTTAGTGCAGAATTTTGGCTAGCAAAGATATTGAGCAAGCACCACATGTTAAAGGATCTATGACAATATAACTTATATGTGGATATGAACAAACATAAATCATTACGTTGTCTTCCTTGTCCAATGTCAACAATTTTGACATATAATATTTGATGGGGGCTCACAATCATAAAAGATGTCCAAGATAGTGTATTTGCATGTGAATCTTCTCTTCCCTTATTAATTCTTTCATGAATTGCATCATTGACCAATGCTATGTTTGTCAATCTCCAATAAATTTTACTACTTATACTTTTCCTTATGTGATGTCATTACTCACCATAAGATTAGCATATGATTCTTTTCATTTGTTTCTTCTTTTCTTTATTTTGATTGCAACAAGAAAGTAGAGAGGAAAAAACTCAAACTAAACTTTATTATATAACTCTCATTCGATTACATAGATAGATAGGCCACGGAACTAACACACGAAAATAGATCATGCTAAACTTTTATTCAACTAAAGCAAAGGAAAACTAAGGATCGAACTAAAATAGATAAAGGTGAATAAAAGTGGTGGTGATATGATACCGGGGCACCTCCCCCAAGCTTGGCTCAAGCCAAGGGGAGTGCCCATACCCATGTGCTCAAGTCTCCTTTGGTGGTGGTGATGAAGAAGGTGGCGGTGTTGATGTAGGTGGGGGTGATGAGGTAGTAAGCTTGTCCTCCAGCTTCCAGGGCAAAGGCTCCCCATCAAAGGTTGATGCAAGAGTCCCCTGAGTCCTGCAACTGGCAGCTAAACTCATACCTTTAAATCTCGCTTCATATTTGAAGACTTGGTTTTGAAGATCATAAACTTGGCTCTGCAGAAAATTAATTTGCTCGTTGAGGGTGGAGATGATGTCCTTCACAGACTGGCCATCCATCGTCTAATCACGGGTGAATTCCGTGATCATGGAGTGATTGGCACTGAGTCCACGCTCCACCATCTTCTGGCACTTGAAGATTTCCTATTCCACCGCCTCGAGCCTAGCCTCCACGCTTCCGGTCTTCTTGGGTCCCTGAACATCGCGGATGTGGAGCACCCCCTCACGCATCTCAATGGCTTGAGGGTGCTTCATCTCTTCCGGCAAGTACGGGTTGATGACCTTCTCGAAGAACTTGTCCTTGGAGGAGCTTGGTGGAGCCATGGAGATCTAGATCTGACGAGAAAACAGCAAGAAACAAGAACAAAGGATTTTTTTGCGATGCGGTCATCAAAATAGTCGGGGGTATATATAGAGAATTTTTATTCTTGGGAAACAAGTATATGGAAAGAAAATGGAGTCGGGAAGGCATCCGAGGTGGGAACAACCCACCAGGACGCGCCCTGGTGTATTGTGCTCACCTCTATCACCTTCCGGTTTATCTCTTTATTTCCAAAATTTTAAAATATTCCAAAACTGACAAAAAAATATTTTTACGGATTTTTTGGAGTCCGTTTACTTACCGTATCACGTACCTCCTATTTTTAAGAATTCTGGAGTGTTCCAGAATTTCTTTTATGTGTTCCTCCGGTGTCATGGTTTGGATAACATTGTTTTCAATGTTAATAGGCGTACCTAAGATATAATGCTTAATTCTTTGTCCATTGACCACCTTCAGGTTAGTTCCTTCGACGTTATTAATCTTGATAGCTCCAGAACGATAAACATCTTCGATAATATATGGTCCATCCCATTTGGAGAGAAGCTTTCCTGCAAAAAATCTTAAACAAGAGTTGAACAAAAGAACATAATCTCCTATTTTGAATTCCCGCTTTTGAATTCTTTTGTCATGCCATCTTTTTACTTTTTCTTTGAATAGCTTGGCATTTTCATAGGCTTGGGTTCTCCATTCATCTAATGAGCTAATATCAAATAGCCTCTTCTCACCGGCAAGTTTGAAATTATAGTAAAGTTCTTTAATTGCACAAAATGCTTTGTGTTCTAATTCTAGAGGCAAATGACAAGCTTTCCCATATACCATTTTATATGGATACATACCCATAGGATTTTTATAAGCTGTTCTATAGGCCCAAAGTGCATCATCTAATTTCTTAGACCAATTCTTACGAGACCTATTGACAGTTTTTTGTAATATTAATTTTATTTCTCTATTGCTAAGTTCAACTTGACCACTAGATTGAGGATGATAGGGTGATGCAATTCTATGTTTAACATCATATTTAGCAAGCATCTTATGGAAAGCACCATGGATAAAGTGTGAACCACCATCGGTCATTAAATATCTAGGGACTTAAAACCTCGGGAAGATAACCTCTTTAAGCATTTTAATAGAGGTGTGGTGATCAGCACTACTAGTTGGAATAGCTTTTACCCACTTAGTGACATAATCAACCGCAACCAAAATATGAGTGTACCCGTTGGAGTAAGGAAAAGGCCCCATATAATCAAAATCCCAAATGTCAAATGGTTCAACAAGTGAATAATTCATAGGCATTTCCTGACGCGTACCGATATTACCAATTCTTTGACATTCATCACAAGACAAGACAAACTTACGGGCATCCTTGAAGAGAGTAGGCCAATAAAAACCAGATTGCAATACCTTATGAGCAGTTCTATCTCCCGCATGATGTCCTCCACAAGCTTCGGAATGACATTCCCGTAGGATTTGTTCCTGTTCATGCTCAGGTACACAACATCTAATAATACCATCTACTCCTTTTTTATAAAGATGTGGGTCATCCCAAAAGTAATGTCTCAAGTCATAGAATTTTTTTCTCTTTTGTTGGTAAGTGAAGCTAGGTGGTATATATTTAGCGATAATGTAGTTAGCATAATCAGCATACCAAGGTGTGTTTTGTGAAACACTTATTGCAGCTAACTATTCGTCAGGGAAACTATCATCAATAGGTAGTGGGTCATCAAGAATATGTTCTAACCTAGACAAGTTATCAGCTACGGGGTTCTCAACTCCCTTCCTATCAACGATGTGTAAGTCAAACTCTTGAAGCAAGAGAACCCACCTAATGAGTCTAGGTTTAGCATCTTTATTTTCCATAAGGTATTTTATAGCGGCATGATCGGTGTGAACAATAACTTTGGAATCAACAATATAGGATCTAAATTTATCACAAGCAAACACGACTGCTAAAAATTCCTTTTCAGTGGTAGCATAGTTTCGTTGGGCACTGTCTAGAGTTTTACTAGCATAATGGATAACATTCAATTTCTTATAAACTCTTTGTCCTAGGAAAGCACCAACAGCATAATCACTAGCATCATACATAATTTCAAAAGGCAAGTTCCAATCAGGTGGTTGTACGATAGGTGCAGAGGTCAAGGCTTTCTTGAGTGTTTCAAAGGCTTCCACACAATCATCATAGAAAACAAAAGGAATATCCTTTTGCAAAAGATTAGTAAGAGGCCTAGAAATTTTAGAGAAGTCTTTAATGAACCTCCTATAAAAACCAGCATGACAAAGGAAACTTCGAATACCTTTAATATCTTTAGGACATGGCATTTTCTCAATTGCATAACCTTTAGCTTTATCCACCTCAATACCTCGTTCGGATATTTTATGCCCCAAGACAATGCCTTCATTAACCATAAAGTGGCACTACTCCCAATTCAAGACGAGATTAATTTGTTCACATCTCTGCAAAACTCGATCAAGGTTGCTTAAGCAATCATCAAAAGAAGTTCCGTAAACGGAAAAATCATCCATGAACACCTCCACAATCTTTTCACAAAAATCAGAGAATATAGCAGTCATACATCTTTGAAAGGTAGCAGGTGCATTGCATAAACCAAAAGGCATACGTCTATAAGCATAGGTTCCAAAAGGGCAAGTAAAGGTGGTTTTCTCTTGTTCGGATTGTGACACAGGTATTTGAGAGAAACCAGAATATCCATCTAAGAAACAAAAGTGTGTGTGCTTAGATAGTCTTTCAAGCATTTGATCAATGAATGGCGGAGGGTAATGATCTTTCCTAGTAGCTTTATTTAATTTGCTAAAATCAATTACCATTCTATAGCCAGTGACAATTCTTTGTGGAATGAGTTCATTATTATCATTGGGAACAACGGTAATACCTCCTTTCTTAGGGAGACACAGAATGGGACTTACCAATCTACTATAAACTATGGGATAGATTATACCTGCTTCCAGAAGCTTTAATATTTCAGTTCTTACCACTTCCTTCATCTTAGGATTCAATCGCCGTTGGTAATCAACAACGAGCTTGGCATCAGGTTCCATATTAATCTTGTGCTGACATAGAGTGGGACTAATGCCCTTAAGATCATCGAGAGTATATCCAATAGCAGCTCGGTGCTTCCTTAGAACTTTCAATAATCTCTCTTCTTCATGTTCTGAAAGGTTAGCACTAATAATAACAGGATATATCTTTTTCTCAGCAAGATAACCATATTTCAAAGTGTCAAGCAATTGTTTCAATTCAAACACAGGATCACCTTTAGGTGGAGGAGGACCTCCAAGAGTTTCAATAGGCAAATTGTGTTTCAGCAGAGGTTGTTGTTCAAAGAAGATTTTATCTATCTCATTCTTTCTCGCAAAAGCATATCATTTTTATGGTCAAGCAAATATTGTTCTAATGGATCAGTAGGAGGCATAGCAATAGACGCAAGACCAATCATTTCATCCTTACTAGATAACGCTTTATCACGAGGTTGTCTACTAAACTTAGAAAAATTAAACTCATGAGACACATTACCAAAACTGACACCGACAGTTTGTTTTTCACAATCTATCTTAGCATTGACGGTGCTCAAGAAAGGTCTACCAAAGATAATGGGACAAAAGTCATCTTGTGGGGAACCAAGAACTAGAAAATCAGTAGGGTATTTTACTTTCCCACACAAGACTTCAACATCTCTAACAATCCCAAGTGGTGTAATAGCATCCCTATTAGCAAGTTTAATAGTAATGTCAATGTCTTCTATTTCAGCAGGTGCTATCTCATCCATAATTTCTTGGTATATATTGTAAAAGGCATAGCACTCACACTGTCGGAGAAACGACACCTATGGGACAGAGAGGATCCCTTTACGATTTGGCAGGGAGAAGGTTTGCACAAAGAGCAGATCGAGCGATCAACGCAAAGGATTTACCCAGGTTCGGGCCGCAAAGATGCGTAAAACCCTACTCCTGCTTGGTTGTATTTAGTTGTATTCTGACTCAAGTTCTGCGAGTGCTACAGTCAACAACCGCTATGCATGCAGAATGGGCCAGAGAAGATCCCCCTGTAGCTGCACCTTGGGCCTCCTTTTATACCTTCGAAGGGGTCGCCAATAGTGGTGCACAGGGCATACATGAGGTGTAAAGTAGCTACAGTGCTATCATACCTAATACTGATGGCTTGGGACAAGAACATTTAATGCACCGTTGAGGTGTCCCTTAGCGTCTTGGGGATGGAAAAAGAAGCCATCCCATCAGCACCGCTTAAGCCCAATGTCGTTAACGTCCTGACACGCATCCAGGAGGACAACAGCTAGGCGACAAGCCGGCCGCTACACTGGAACGATGACAGGGTGGCAAGGTCTTGCCGGGCGCGAGCCTTGCCGAGGCCCCGTGAGCCATCCCGGCAAGGGTCTTGCCGGGTTTCCGGCCTGTCGTCTTGCATTTCTTCTGATCTGCGGGTTGAATGCCTTCCGGTGGGGTCTTGCCGGCCCCAAGAATCTTGCCGCGGTCGCCCGCGCACAAGTCAGGGTAAAAATACCCCTGTTCTTATTTCACTGACAGGAGCCCCCGGGCCTGGGCCACACAGGCGCGCGCAGCGCTGTTGGGCTAGGCCCAAAACAGTGCGTGGGCACGCGTGGTAATAATTTTCAGTAATGATGATAGTTGACAGCTTTTCCCACGATGCGCAGTAACTGCAGGTCTTGGGAGTAGTGAAGCGAGGCGGCCCGTCTTCCTTCTTGGAATGGGGAACGTCGACAGTAATGCCTTCGCTCCCACTCCTGACTCAATCGCGTCTTTGGACGACGCGCGTGGTTCCAGGATTACGAGGGGTCAACTCCCCTCTTCCTCCAGCACTCTGCCCTATAAAAGGGAGATGAGGAAAACAGGAGGACCCTGCTCATCCACAATCTTCCATCTCCTTCTGCTGCTCAGTTCTTCCTCCTTCCGTCTTTTGCCACTCCCTCCGTCTTGCTGCTCCAAGATGGTGAGGGGACATGGCCACGCCCGGGGCTCCCGTAGCGTCACGAGGAGCAGCCCACGGACTCTGGCACGCGTGGTGGTGACGATGGCGGGCTCAAGTTCCCGTGGCAGGACGGCGTCACGAGGCCGCGCGAGGACGACTCCGGCGGGGCGCGGCGGCCGCAGCAGCGTGCCTCTCCCGCAGCCCCATGCAGGGATCCACGCGGGGGAAGAGGTGCAGGAGTTCGTCGTGGTCCTTCCTCGCCGGCTCCGGAGTTGGCTGCGCCTCCCTGATCCTTTCGCGAGGGCCATGGAGAGCAGCCAGCCTCGCAGCCTGTGGGTCCGGGCGGACGGTTGCAGCAATGGCCCTTGGTGGGTGGCGGCCGACCTCTCCCCTGGAAGCGCCATGTTCCTGACCAGGGGATGGAAGTCGTTCGCCCGCTCCCGGGGCATCACCCCTGGACAGTTGCTGCACTTCAAGTTCGACGGTCTCGCCACCCTCTCCGTGAAGTTCTTCGGAGCAACTGGCGTCCGCCTGGAGTGCTGCGCTGAGAGCTCAAGCGGCAGCGACTTCGATTCCTCCGACGACAGCGATGATGAGGACAGCATCTTCGGCATGAAGCACGAGGACTCCGACTAGGCACGCTTAGCGCCGTAGTTAAGTCCTAGCATTCCATCCACGAGACCTCGTTTCCGGATCAGTCACCTCGTCGTAGTGGTAGATCTCCTTTTATGTATCAGATCGCACCCAATGTAGTCCTTGAATGTTCAAGAAGAAATGCACTGGGTATCAACCTTTTAAAAAAATTTGGCTCTTGAATGTATCTTTGTTTCTTGCTGTCCCCCGACAAGTGTCTTGCCGGGAAGGTCTCTGGCACATCCTCAACGGGAGCGCAGCACTCCGAAGAGGTGCGCTTGCCGGAGTGTGTGCGAGAGGTCTTGCCGGGGACCTTGCCGAGTCTTGGGCTTGCCGGCAGTGTGGGCGGACCGAACAGGATGCCGGCAAAGGTCGTGGGCTCAAAAAGAGAGCACCGCGCCGTGCAATGAAGAGCCAACCCCTGAGGCTTCCCCATAAAGGGTACTGCGGTTGCGATGCTCTATTCATACACCCATTATGAACTTGCATTCAAATGTCCCCCGGCAGGTCTTGCCGCAGGCGTCCCCCGGCAGGCCTTGCCGCAGGTATAGCTTCGACTGTCCGTGCACAAGTACGGGGTACCAAGTATACTAACACGGGAGCCCCCGGGCCTGGGCCATACACGGGCGCGCGGCGTCGTTGAGCCAGGCCCAAACAGTGTACGGGTAGGCGTGGCAGGAGTTACTTTCCGTAATCATTCCTTTTACTGCGCCACCCACGATGCCCATTAAATGCGGGACGTGGGGGACGTGCGCGGCGCGGACGTTACAGCAGCACGCTCGCGAAGCATTTTAACATTATTTTAATAAAGAGGCAGCCCTGTGTCTTCCCCATAAATAGGAATCCGCAGGGGCGCGGCTCATTTACCTCTTGCCTCTTCCAATATGGGAACCGCCGCCACCTTCCTCCTCAAGCCCCCAGAACAGAGCTTCCTTTCATTCCCCCCGCCGCTTCCACGCCCTCGCCGTCCTCAGCTTCCGTCCTCCATAGCCGCCATGCCGCCCAAAGCAAGCAAAGGCAAGAAGGTGGACGCCGCTGAGTCGGAGAACAAGATGGTGGAGATGCGGAAGGAGCACCTCGTCTTCCTGCCGGCGCTTGATGCGGACGCCTTGAGGGAGCGGTACCAGTTCATGTGGGCGGCGGAGACGACAGTGCATCCGACCACCGCCGTGAGTCCAGGTTCTTCTAGGGGGGGGCAAAGAAATACCACTTCTTTGCTGATTATTTCTACTGCGGTCTCTGTCCCCCTTTCTCCGATTTCTTCAAAGACATCATGCTCACCTACGGCTTCCAGCTCTTGGATTTCACGCCGAACGCCGTGACATGTATGTCCGTTTTCGCTCACCTTTGCGAAAACTTTGCCGGAGTAGTTCCCAGCACCGCTGTTTTCCGCCATTACTTCGTTCCTCGCATCCAAAAGGGTGAGGCCATTTCTGGTTCCATCGCTTAGATTCCATGACCAGGAACCAAGGATGTTTACCCAGACGGGGCCTTCCGCGATAAATGGGAGGAATGGCGGGGCAGATGGTGCTGGGTTCGGGAAACAGAAAACCCAGAAGTTCAATCTTTCTGCTTGCCGCGGCAGACGAAGATAGCACGCAGTAATGACTAGAGTGCTTTCGACCCTGAAGATGCGAAGCTCACAGTCACCATTACCAGGATCCACTGCCTCAGAGCTGCCGGGCTCTCAGTAGATATGATAGGCGCCGATTTCCTTTGCCGGCGCATTGCCCCTCTGCAGAACAAAGGGAGACCAGCTTGGCAGTTCCAGAACGCGGCAGACATCATGAGGCTATGCCCTGGCCTGGATAACAATCTGACACTTATGCAGCACGCAGCTCTCTGCCAGAAATTTTTCAGGGGTGAGGTGGTGCGCAATCTGCCGGCGAACATAGTTCCCTTGTGCAACAACTCTTCTCTGGGTCCAATCATTGCTATGATGCTGGTACTTGATGCCCACAGCCTTGACGGGACCTGGATCGAGCCCCCCGCAGATCAGGTGCAACAATTCTTTGATACCCTGACGGAGAGGGCTATCCACGAAGAAGAGGGCCTCGTTCGTGACACCACTGAGCAAGAAATTGCATATATCGCCAGCAGGGTGGAGGAGGCAAATCTTGCCGCGGAGGCCAGCAGCGCCGGCTTCATGGAAGAGGAAACCAGCGGAGAGGGGACGTTGCTGGATGAGAACCTCGCCGGGCAAGGTGAGACCACTGAGGAGCAGGGCGGCACATCTGGCGGGGGCCATCCTGCCGAAGACACAGCTGAGGAAGAAATGCTCGAGGAGGCCCCGACTCTTAAGCCAAAGAGTAGGCGTGTCCTTCAGAGCGCCGCTTCTGGAGTTCCTGTCCACCAAGCTTCCTCAAGTGGTGCAGCCCCCGGCAAGGGGGCGGCCGGCAAGGCCGCGCAGCGACAGGGAGCTCATCAGCAACCTGCGCCAGCAGTAGCCAAGCGACCTAGGAGCACTCCTCCTCCCCCTCTTACGGGCACCATGATGGAAGTCGCCTTCGACCTCTCTGCCCTCAGCTCGGGAGAAGAAGAAGAGGAGTAAGGATCTTGTCGCATCCTTTGCTCTCTTTCTTCCGGTTTATTTAGCTTATTTGCTCTGCTTTGGCCTGTCCCCACAGGGATGCGGAAACACTGGCGCAAAGGGTAGCGACGAGGGCGAAGACCTCGACGAGTGAGGAGCCGTCGGCAAGCACCTCAAGTGCGCCAGAGACAACCACTGTCAACCTGGAGCCTAGCCCGCGACGCAGTCCTCGACTCAGCCCCTGGCGCAGCCCCCAGCATGAGTCTATTACTCACTTCCCGCTGGCAAGTGCCGGGGTGTGCATATTTACTGCTGACATCACCAGGCGTGCAAGAGGAGAGCAGCGACAAGAAGAACCATCAAAGGCCACTCCTGACGTGCCGCCTCCATCAACTACACCGCCTAGGGATGGATCTCTGGCAAGGACTTCCTCTGACGTGCTTTATCGCGATGAGGAAGAGCTGGCAAGCATGGGCACCGGCAGCTCTACACCGGCAACCAATGCTGGCACAGGTACTTGTTATTCTGTTTTTTCCTTTTTTATCTTCTTGAACTTCCTTCTCGATCTCGTCTTGATTTGCTTTCTTGGCCTTTAGACATTCCCTCGACGGAACAAATGGATGTTGACACCGTCATCGAGGAGACCGCCAGGGATGCTGCCGCCGAAGCCAGCAAACTTGCTGCCGAGGAGGCCGCCAAGAGTGCTGCTACTGAAGCCGCTGAAGCCGCCAAGAACGCTGCCGCTGAGGCCGCCAAGGCCGCACAGGAGAAGGCCGCCAAAGAATCTGCTGAGAGGGCCGACAAGGAATCCGGTGGTCGTACTGATGACATTCCTGCCGCAGGAGCGTCAGGCGCCGCGCCACCCCCGGAGCCCCTGGCTGCTGGCGAGGCGGCCGCTGATGAGCAGCCGCCAACATCCGAAGCTCCCTCTTCGAGCAAATACATCAAGGTCGGAGATAACTTGTTCGTGAGCATCCCAGGAACGGCGAGCATCAGAGCGGCAATTGAAGGAGAGACCTTTGAGGAAGTTGTCACCGCTGCCGGGCTCGAAATCGTTGTTGAGCCCAATGCCGGCAGCAGCAAGTCTGAGGAAGAGAAACTCCTCCAGGTCATGAACAGCAACTACCAGAAGCTCCAGGCCCTCCATCGCGCCCGGAGAGAGAAGCTAAACTCTCGGGCAGCCATCGTTGAAGCAACAGAGGTGAACTTCCAGAAGCGTGTCGAGGAAACCCATGTGTGGTATGCTGAGGCTGTTCAGGAGCTGAAGGCGAGCCAAGAGCAACTGAGCCAGAACTAGAACGAGCTCCTCCTAAAGCAATCTGATATCGAGAGGGCACAGGAGGAGGCCAAGCAACAGGCCGCTACGGAGGAAGCACACCTGAGAGAGCTCCGCGTCGGGCTCGAAGCTCATGAGGATGACCTCACCACGCGCGAGAAGGCACTCGCCGACAAGCTCCGCGCCAAGGACGAGGAGATTGAAAGGCTTGTCGCGCAGCGGACCCAGGAGCTGGAGCAGAGGCACAAGGAGGCGCTCGAAGCTCTTACTGTAGATCACGCCGGCAAGCTGAAGGAGGCTATCGATGCCGTCAAGGCTGCAGAGGCCGCCAAGGACGAGCTTGCTGAGAAGGTGAAGAAGCTGGAGACGGAGCTCAAGGAGCACGGCAAGAAGATCTCGACACTCGAGACTGAAAGAGACAAAGCTGTCCGACGGAGCTCAAGTCGCCGTCTCCGACAAGACCAAGGAGCTCTCCACAGCCAACGAATCCATCACTGATCTGAAGCTGAAGCTGACCACGCTGAAGGAGACTCTTGAGGCCACGGAGGTTCACGAGAAGGCCCTGACTAAGGATCTCCAGAACGAGCAGGAGCTGTTCAAGAGCGCCGCCGTCGTCCACAACGACTATGTGCGAGGCGTGGAGAAGCTTGCCACACAACTATCCGTCATGGGCCTGCAGGGCTTCAGATATTCTTCTGACGACAGGGTACCCGCGAGCATCAAAGTGACCATGTTCTTCGACCGCGTGCTTGAAGCCCTAGAGCAACTCCATTCTGACCGAACAGCACATCTGGTGAGCGAGTCGCGCAAACTCAGCCAAGCCGTCCTCCGCAAGGTGCTCACCAAGGTGGTGTACAGGAACCCTGGCATCAACCTCGCCAACGTCCTTGACCGCCTGTCGAAGGATGCAGATCTCAAGGCAGCAGAAGAGCTTGTCGCGCCCATCGTCGACAGGGTAAGCCAAGTGAAGAGAGTGGAAGGTGATCGCCGGGATTAGCTGCTTTACTCCTTGCTGCCGCCATTTCATGCCAAAGACAATTTTATCTTATGTTAGAATCGCGGCAAAACTGATGTAATATAACTTGCTATGCTCTGGATGGATGCTATGTTATTCCCCTTGCTTAATTTCTTTCTGCATGCATTCGCCCTACGCTTGACTAGAAGCTTGCCGGCGCGCGCACCCTTGCCGCGAGCGCTAGGTGCGGGACTTTAGCAGCCTGCTGGCGGGGCCGCTACCGACAAGACGACCTTGGTGGTTTTGGTGCAGCCACCTAAACTGTTGAGCGGACTCGAAACAGAGTAAGGGCGCAACCGATCGCAACAAGGTTCCTTCGCGTGCAGGTTTTCCACACAGAAGTCGAAATTGTTCAAGGAGAATAACCTTATCAAATTTGTTTGAAGTTTCTGTAACTTAGCTTTTTGTTGCCGTACTCTTTCCGACAAGATGTTTCCCTTGAACGTCGCCTATCGGTATCCGTACCACCATCCCCTCCCCGGCAAACTTGTATGCGAGGTAACCTTCTGTCCTTTTAGAAAAAGAAAGAAGAGAAAATAGGGATACGGAACCTTGGCAGTTCGTTAGTACTTGTCGGGAATAAGTGTAATACAATATCTCAGATGAACATGCACATAAGGAAACATGGAAATCAACAAGATTTGTAAAACACTTAGCTTTATTGAACTATGCACAGGGTCTGCACATGGCTTTGTACAAAGGATTACATGCTTCAGCGGCAAGACTTGTACAAAAGGTGGCTACCGGGAGGCTCGGCAATCGCACCTCATGGGTAAAACTTACGAAGATGTTCAATATTCCAGGAGTTGCTCACTGGGACGCCATCCTCGGTCTCCAGGCGGACTGCGCCAGGCCTGGTGACTCGCACTACCCGATAAGGGCCTTCCCACTTCGGCGTCAACTTGTTGGAATTCTTGGCCGACTGAACGTACCGAAGAACAAGGTCGCCTTCCTCAAGATTCCGGGCATGAACCTTGCGGCTATGATAGCGGCGCAAGGCTTGCTGGTATTGTGCAGCTCTGACAGCAGCCGGAAGACGATCTTCCTCGAGGAACGTCATGTCATCTTACCGCAACTGCTCTTGCTCAAGCTCATCATAAGTGAGCACTCCAGGTGACCCGTATATGAGTTCAGTGGGGAGAACTGCCTCCGCCCCATATACTAGGGAGAAAGGTGTCTGGCCGGTGGCTCGATTCGGTGTCGTTCTGATTGACCAAAGAACTGTCGGCAACTCATCAATCCAGCGCCTTCCGCACTTGCGCAGTCTGTCGAAAGTCCTTGTCTTGAGACAACGCAGCACCTCAGCATTTGCCCTTTCTGCTTGGCCATTACTCCTTGGGTGAGCAACAGAAGCAAAATAGATCTTGCCGCCAAGGTCTTGGACATATTGCATGAAAGTGTTGCTGGTGAACTGTGTGCCGTTGTCGGTGATGATCCTGTTTGGTACACTAAAGCGGCAAATTATTCCTTTGAAGAACTTGACGGCTGACTGCGCTGTCACCTTCCTCACCGCTTCTACATCCGGCCACTTTGTGAACTTGTCGATAGCAACGTACAAGTACTCAAAGCCCCCGACGGCACGGGGAAAGGGGCGCAAGATATCGAGCCCCCAGACCAAAAATGGCCAGGAGAGAGGGATTGTCTGAAGAGCTTGAGCTGGTTGATGTAACTTTTTTGAATGAAACTGGCACGCTTCACACTTGGTTACTAGTGCAGTTGCATCTTGGAGGGTAGTGGGCCAAAAGAAACCTTGCCGGAATGCCTTACCGACAAGAGCTCTTGATCCTATGTGGGAGCCACATATGCCTCCATGTATCTCCGCCAACAGCTCCAGTCCATCTTCCCGAGGAACGTACTTCAATTTCACCCCATTCGGCCTTTTTCTGTACAGGACATTGTCCACGAACTGGTACATGCCAGACCGGCGGGCTACTTTTTTCGCTTCTTCTTGCTCATCGGGAAGTTCTCCCGTCTGAAGGAAATGTACGATGTGCTGCGCCCATGCTGGAGCCTGAGGCTCGACAACAAGGACTAAAGGCATGTCTTTTGCCGGGGGAACAATTGTTTCAACAGCAAGGAGTTGAGGCCCTGCCGGTGCCACTACTAGAAAAAGGCTTATCCCCAATATCTCTACTAGTGGCGCACCATGATGGTGGTGCGCCACTGCTATATAGCAGTGGCGCACCAGAATCAGGTGCGCCATTGCTATTTTTTTACTAATGGCGCACCACTTAAGCAGTGCGCCATTGCTATTTTTTTTGTCCACCCCCCCACTAGACATAGCAATGGCGCACCACACCTAGGTGCGCCACTGCTTTGCTACATAGCAGTGGCGCACCTAGGTGTGGTGCGCCATTGCTATGTCTGGTGGGTGTGTGTTTGTGTGTGTGTGAGGTTAGTAATGGCGCACCCTCCCTGGTGCGCCATTGCTAGGGTTAGCAATGGCGCACCAGGGAGGGTGCGCCATTACTAACGTCTCACACACACACAAACACACACCCCACCACACACACACAAGCACCCCCCCCCCCCCCCGTGGATCGCCTTTTCAGTTAAAAAAAAAGAAAATGATAAAAGATTCAAAAAAATTCAAAAAAATAGATGCCCATGTGTTATGTGTTCTAGTTGTTAGGAAAATTAACAAACATGAATTTTGAATTTTTTTGCAAAATGCCGCCGTGTTTCGGTAAAATGGCCGTAACTTTTGCATACGACCTCCGATGAAAAAGTTTTTTATATGAAAAAGCATCTACTCAAAAAGTTACATCCGAATTCAACGGGCTATGCCCGTTATCGATTTTTTAGAATCCTCAAAAACTTAACAGAAAAAAAGTTACGATGCTTTTAAGATCTGGAGGCAAAAAAATAAAAAAATAAAAAAAATTAGCAATGGCGCACCAGTGCATAGTGCGCCACTACTATTTTCCCGCCTTCAAAAAAAATTAAAAATAGCAATGGCGCACCACACCGAGGTGCGCCACTGCTATGGTACATAGCAATGGCGCACCACACCTAGGTGCGCCACTGCTATGTACCATAGCAATGGCGCACCTAGGTGTGGTGCGCCATTGCTATGTCACGGCGCTTATAAATCCCTCTGCCCACCCACCACCGGCTCCCTCTCGATCTTATCCTCTTTGACCACCACCATGGCGCACCTAGATGCATCCTGCGCACGCTCCAGCAGCCGGCGCCTTGTGCTCGCCGGAGTCCGACGCGGTGAGCGAGCCACCGGAGCTGCACCCTCCTCCTCCTCCTCCTCCTCTTCTTCATCCTCCTCCTCCTCCTCTTCTTCCTCCTCCTCCTCCTCTTCCTCTTCTTCCTCCCCCCTCCTCCATCGACAGCTACGGGGTGGTGCAGATGGAGCTCATCACGGGGAGGAGGCTGGTGGAGACGGCGGCGTTCGGGGCTGGGTCAGGGAGAAGATCCGGAGCAACACCGTGGAGGAGCACCTGGACCCGCTCGTCGGCGGCGGCTGCGCGCACATCAGGGAGGAGATGCTGCTCGTGCTCTGCACCGCCAAGCTGCCGAGGGACAGACCCTCCATGCGCGACGTGCTCACCATACTCGAGAACGAAAATTATTAATTGGAAAAAAGGAAAAAATGCAAAAAAAAAATGGTGCCAGATCTAGATCCAGATTCAAATTTGAAAAATTTACCTGTGGCGCACCTACATTTCTACTAATGGCGCACCTCACCGAAATAACAGTGGCGCACCCATAGGGGATGCCAGTGGCGCACCAGTACGGGATACCAGTGGCGCACCCTAGGGATATCAATGGCGCACCGGGTGGTGCGCCACTGGTATTTGGATTAGTAATGGCGCACCAGAGGTGCGCCATTACTAACCATTACTAGTGGCGTGGTAATAGTGGCGCACCCATGGTGTGCCATTAATACCCATATGTGGTGCGCCACTAATGTGCTTTTTTCTAGTAGTGTGCCTGTTGCTCCCCGGCAAGCTTGGCGTCGTTCCCGGCAACTTCCTTGCCGGCGGCCTCCGGGAGCTCCGCTGGGAAGTACTTGCCGGAACTCAACTTCCTTCTTTTCTCTTGTCCCATTGATGGTGTCACGGATGGTTGAGTGAGTCGGAGCACAAAGGCACCTAGTTCCACAGGTAGCTTAAGGGCGGCGCGCTTTGATAAGTCGTCAGCGATGCTGTTTTCCGCACGAGGAACATGCTATGTTTGGAGACCATCAAAGCGCTCTTCCAACTTCCTCACTTCATCTACATAAGCTTCCATCAACGGGCTCTGATAATCCTTGTTTACTTGCTTGACAACAAGCTGAGAATCTCCTCTGACGATGAGCTTCCTGATTCCAAGGTCTGTTGTGATCCTGAGACCGGCAAGCAGCCCTTCATATTCTGTCGTATTGTTCGTCGACCTCTCCCGGGGAAAGTGCATCTGGATCACATATTTGAGGTGCTCTCCGCTGGGTGCAACAAGCAGCACGCCAGCACCGGCGCCTTGCAACGAGAAAGCCCCATCAAAATACATAATCCACTCTTGATTTGTTTTCTTGCCAGGGAGGGTTGACTCTGGAACCTCTTCATCTGGCGTTGGGGTCCATTCCGTAATGAATTCCGCCAAAGCCCTGCTCTGAATGGTTGAAGTACTTTCAAACTTGAGACCAAATCTTGACAACTCCAATGCCCACTCCACAATCCTGCCGGTTGCGTCTGTATTCCGCAAAATCCGTTGCAGCGGAAAGCGGGTGACGACAGTGATTTCGTGTGCTTGAAAGTAGTGGCGCAGCTTCCTCGAGGCCATAAGGAGGCCGAAGAGCAGCTTCTGCACACCAAAATATCTTGATCTATCCCCCTGCAAGAGGGAGCTGACAAAATAAACTGGACGCTGCACCATCTTCTTCCTCTGTGATGCTTCATCTGTCTGCGCAGATCCTGTCTTGGTGGCACCAGACTTTGCCGGGAAAGATCCCGGCACGTCACTTGGCGGCCTTGCCGCTACCGCTGTTTCTTCGTCAGCTTCTCTCTCTGCAACTAGTGCAGCACTTACCACTTGATTCGTTGCCGCTAAATATAACAGCAACGGCTCTTGCGGCCTTGGCGCAACTAGTACTGGCGGAGAGGAGAGGTACCTCTTCAAATCTTGCATCGCTGCCTCCGCTTCCGGAGTCCATTTCATTGGACCTGCCTTCTTCAAAATTTTGAAAAACAGCAGGGCGCGCTCAGCAGACTTGGAGATGAACCTACTTAATGCAGCAACGCAGCCGGCAAGACGACGCACATCTTTGACACGCTTTGGTGCTTCAATCTGCTCGATTGCTTTGATCTTGTCAGGATTTGCTTCAATTCCATGGTGAGATACAAAGAACCCAAGAAGCTTGCCGGATGGAACGCCAAACACACACTTCTTAGGATTGAGCTTTAGATTGATCTTGCGTAAATTTGCAAATGTCTCTTCTAGGTCTGAAATGAGCGTTGCCTTGTCCTTGGTTTTGACCACTATATCATCCATATAAGCTTCCATATTTCTATGTAGCTGGGGCTCAAAACCAATCTGGACTGCTCTTGCAAATGTTGAACCAGCACTTTTCAAACCGAAAGGCATACGCAAGAAGCAGTACGTACCACATGGGGTGATAAATGCGGTATTCTCTTCATCTTCACTTGACATGAAGATCTGATGATATCCAGAGTAGGCATCAAGAAACGAAAGCAAGTCACAGCCGGCAGTGGTGTCCACAATCTGGTCGATGCGCGGCAAGGGAAAAGGGTCTTTTGGATAGGCTTTATTGATATCTGTATAGTCGATACATAGCCTCCATTTTCCATTCGCCTTGCGCACTACGACTGGGTTGGTCAACCATGTTGGATGAAGTACTCCTCTAACCAAGCCTGCCGCTTCTAACTTCTTGATTTCTTCGGCAATAAATTGTTGCCGCTCCAAAGCTTGCTTCCGGACCTTCTGCTTGACGGGCCGTGCGTGTGGACAGACGGCAAGGTGGTGCTCAATCACCTTCTTGGGAACACCGGGGATATTAGATGGTTGCCATGCAAACACATCGACATTCGCCCGCAAGAAGGCGATGAGCGCGCTTTCCTATTTGCTATCAAGGGTGGAACTTATGGTGAAAGTTCCCCCCGTGCCATCTTCCTTGGCGGACACCTTCTTAGTCGCTGGCGGAGCTGCCTTGGATTTCTTGCTCTTGCCGGTGGAGCTTTCTGGCACATCCTCAACGGGAGCACAGCACTCCAAAGATGTGCTCTTGCCGGAGTGTGTGCGAGAGGTCTTTCCGGTCTTCCTCCCTCCGGGAGCTTCAGTGGCAGGAGCAAGTGCCTCGGCGGCAGATGCTGCAATTGCCTCCCGGTAGAGTTGATCGGTGCAGACAAGCGCATCTTTCTTGTCAGAGTTGACAGTGATGACACTTATCGTCCCAGGCATCTTCAACGTATTGTAGGCGTAGTGTGATGCCGCCATAAACTTGGCCAGCGCTGGGCGGCCAAGGATCCCATTGTATGGCAGTGGAATCTTGGCGACGTCAAACACAATCTTCTCTGTCCTAAAGTTTAGGTCGCTGCCAAATGTTACCGGCAGCACGATCTTTCCCTTGGGTTGGCTCCTTCCTGGATTGACCCCTTGGAACGAGCCCATTTCTTCAAGATCTCCATCAGGAATTTGCAGCCTGTTGATCACCTCAGGTGAGATTAGGTTTAAACCGGCCCCACCGTCAACTAACATCTTCGACACCTTGAGGTTGCGAATCGTTGGTGAAACCAACAGCGGCAAACACCCAACCGCAGTTACGCAATCAGGGTGGTCCTCAACGTCGAAAATGATAGGCGTGTTGGACCATTTCAACGGTTTCCTAGCGCCGACAGATGGCTCTATCGCATTCACTTCACGCGCCCACTGTTTAAGTTGGCGGTGGGAGGAATGCAAGGAAGCACCTCCGTCAACACACATCATGTCCGTGGCTTTCTGAAACTCTTGCTCACTAGACTCGTCGTCTTCTTCCATGTCATCATCACCCTCCTCTTGCTTGTCGTGGCCTCGAGCAGGCTTCTCTTTCTGTTGCTTGGCCTTGCCGCGGCGACCTCCTCAGCCATCGCGTTTCTTGCGAGACCCTTCAGCACCATCCTGAGCCTTCTCCTTATGCCATCTCTCGTACTCGGCCTTCTGCTTCTCGACAAGCTGCTCAACTTGCCTGCAGTCTTGGAGATCATGGCCCTTGGTGCGATGGATCTTGCAATACTGCTTGACGGAGCCTTCCGGCTTGTCGGTAGCCGGCAAGGCCTGGCAGGAGGCGCACCTGGCAACATCCTTGCCGGGGTCATGAACCTTGGCCTTCTTGGTGGTGCCGGGGTTACCAGATCCCTCGACGGCAAGCACGGCCTTGCCCTTACGCTTCATGGTGCGCCGCCAGCCCTTCTTTGCTGGGGCGGCAGCGTCTTCATCTTCAGAATTGCCCCCTACGCCAGCATCCTCGCTGGGGAGTCTCCTCCCTTCTTCAGCCCGAGCAAACTTGTCTGCCAGAGCATAAAGCTCGGCGACATCCTTGACCTTGTTCATCGCCAGCTCTTCCCGCATCCTGTGGTTGCGCACGTTCTGATGGAACGCGCTGATAACAGCGGCAGGATGAACGTCTGGGATATTGTGATGTATGCGACTGAACCTCTGGATGTACTTGCGCAAGGTCTCGCCCTCTTTCTAGGGGATGAGATGCAAATCGCTCTGCTCGCCAGGAGCTTGATGACCTCCGGTAAAGGCGCCAACAAACTCATGACACAGATCAGCCCAGGAAGAAATAGAATCTTAGGGCAAATGCATCAACCACGACCTGACGTTGGGCTTAAGCACCAACGGGAAGTAGTTGGCAAGTATCTTGTCGTCGCGACCCCCGGCAGCTTGCACCGCAATGGTGTAAATGCTCAGGAACTCCGACGGATGGGTCTTGCTGTCGTACTTCTCTGGGACCTCCGGTTTGAACGTGCGGGAGTTGGGCCACTGGACTCGCCGCAGCTCACGGGTAAACGCTGGACAACCTACCTCATAGGGTAGATCAACAGGGTACCCCGGCGCAGGCTTATCTACAGTGGGACCCGCGCGCTTGTCAGAGTGATAGCGCGCTTCCCGCCGCCGCTCGATGGTAGTTCGAGCGTCTTCCTTGCCTCGCTCCCGAAAAAATTGATGTTGATCGCGGCGCGTTCGTGGATCAGACCACGCCGTGGAATTGTCATCACGGGTGTCGACCCGTCGAGTCAGCGACCGTTGCTGCCGCTGTGGGGGAGAGTACATCGTAGTTGTACGTCCTCCAGTCTTCTCACCACCGGCGCGCGCCGGCTCAATGGACTGTCGCCGCGAGGGCTCCGCCTGCTCCGGCTTATCTTCGTTGGCGAGGCCAACGAGGCTCTGAATGGCAGCTCTCCATTCTTCGAGCTTGTCCGCAACAGGAGGGAAGTTCAAAAGCAGCTGTGCGCGTGCCACCGCTTCTGCTCGTGTAGGCGGCGGCGACAGGTGCGAGGAATGCGAGGTGCTCTGACTCCCAACTATGTTGGAAGGAGCTACATCACGGTCCCGCGACCGTACACCGCTTCCACCAGCACGTGGACATGCATGTTGGTTTCGCACATCCCGAGGATGATGCTCAGGAGACTTTCCGTGGGGTCGCCCGGAACCACCAACATCACGGCGATGTTCATCACGCGCGCCCTGAGAAGGTCGCGGCGCGTGCGCCGGCATGGGTGTCTTGGAAGGCGCCCTTTCGTCTCTGGAGTTTGCTGCACCGCCCGCTGGCAGCATAGCTCCGTCCTTGGATCTAGCGGCGCGAACGACGCCGCTCGCCTGGCTATGATCGCCAGATCGTCGTGGAAGCTCTGGATCTCTACTTCCTCCACCCGCGTCGACGCCGTCGCCTGTGCGCGTGAGCACCGGCGCGGTGGACGTGGATGGTCCAACTGCCATGAAACCCTTCTTTTTGGGGGCCATGGCGATGAAGATGATGAAAGAACTGACGCGCTAATCACTGGATCAGGTTTACGCAACCTTCTCCCCCTACCTGGCGCGCCAAAGATGTCGGAGAAACGACACCTATGGGACCAAGAGGATCCCTTTACGATTCGGCAGGGAGAAGGTTTGCACAAAGAGCAGATCGAGCGATCAACGCAAAGGATTTACCCAGGTTCGGGCTGCAAAGATGCGTAAAACCCTACTCCTGCTTGGTTGTATTTAGTTGTATTCTGACTCAAGTTCTGGGAGTGCTACAGTCAACAGCTGCTACGCATGCAGAATGGGCCAGAGAAGATCCCCCTGTAGCTGCACCTTGGGCCTCCTTTTATACCTTTGAAGGGGTCGCCAACAGTGGTGCGCAGGACATACATGAGGTGTAAAGTAGCTATAGTGCTATCATACCTAATACTGATGGCTTGGGACTAGAACATTTAATGCTCCGTTGAGGTGTCCCTTAGCGTCTTGGGGATGGAAAAAGAAGCCATCCCATCAGCACCGCTTAAGCCCAACGCCGTTAAAATCCTGACACGCATCCAGGAGGACAACAGCTAGGCGACAAGCCGGCCGCTACACTGGAACGATGACAGGGTGGCAAGGTCTTGCCGGGCGCGAGCCTTGCCGGGGCCCCATGAGCCATCCCGGCAAGGGTCTTGCCGGGTTTCCGGCCTGTGGTCTTGCATTTCTTCTGATCTGCGGGTTGAATGCCTTCCGGTGGGGTCTTGCCGGCCCCAAGAATCTTGCCGCGGTCGCCCGCGCACAAGTCAGGGTAATAAATACCCCTGTTCTTAGTGCACTGACACACACTAGCACCCAAATCACATAAACCATGATAGCAATGATCTCCTATTTTGACTGAGACAACATGCATGCCTTCTATGGGTCTATGTTTATCTTTTTCATCGGGTTTAGTAATTCTAGCAGCTTCATCACAAAAGTAGATAACATGCCCATCAATATTTTCTACCAAGAGATCTTTAACCATAGCAACACTAGGTTCTACCATAATTTGCTCAGGGGGTTTAGGTGCTCTTATATTACTCTTGCGAACCACAGTTGATACCTTAGCATGTTCCTTTATCCTAACAGGGAAAGGTGGTTTTTCAATATAAGCGGTAGGCACAACTGGATCAACATTGTAAATGATGGTTTCTTCCTTAGCTATGACCGGTTCTTTAATTTCTTCTTTAATAGGGGGGTGATATTTAAACCACTTCTCCTTAGGGAGGTCAACATGAGTAGCAAATGCTTCGCAGAAAGAGGCTACTATCTCAGAGTCAAGTCCATATTTAGTGCCAAACTTATGAAAAGTATCGGTATTCATAAAAGATTTAACACAATCAAATTCAAGCTTTATACCTGACTCATTACCTTCGTCGAGTTCCCAATCCTTAGAGTTGCGTTTAATTCTTTCTAAGAGATCCCACTTGAATTCAATAGTCTTCTTCATATAAGAACCAGCACAAGAATTATCGAGCATGGATTGATCATTATGAGAAAGCCGGGCATAAAAATTCTGAATGATAACTTCTCTCGGAACGTCATGATTGGGGCATGAATATAACATTGACTTAAGCCTCCCCCAATCTAGAGCGATACTTTCTCCTTCATGAGGCCAAAAATTATATATATAATTCCGATCACGATGAACTAGATGCATGGGATAAAACTTTTGGTGAAATTCCAATTGCAAACGATTCCAGTTCCACGATCCAAGATCGTCACATAGCCTATACCATGTCAATGCTTTTCCCTCCAAAGATAAAGGGAAAATCTTCTTCTTAACTTCATCCCCGGGTAAACCTGCAAGCTTAAATAATTCACAAATTGTGTTCACATATAAGATGTGCATATCAGGATGTTCAGTTCCATCTCCTGCATAAGGTTTAGCAAGCAGTTGTTCTAACATACCCGAACGAATTTCATAAGTAACATTTTCAGTAGGTGCTGTAGGTTGAGGGGCAACTAATTGTGGTTCCGGTCGAGGTGAAGATACCCTGAACAAACCCCTCAAAGGATTGTTTTCCATAGTACCGATTTCCACTTACCAAGAGCGCTTCACTCCCCGGCAACGGTGCCAGAAAAGAGTCTTGATGACCCACAAGTATAGGGGATCAATCGTAGTCCTTTCGATAAGTAAGAGTTTGAACCCAACGAGGAGCAAAAGGAAATGACAAGCGGTTTTCAGCAAGGTAATTTCTGCAAGCACTGAAATTATAGGTAACAGATAGTTTGATAGCAAGATAATTGGTAACAAGCAAGTAACGGTAACGGTAAACAAGGTGCAACAAGGTAGCCCAATCCTTTTGTGGCAAAGGACAGGCCAGAATAGTCTCTCGTAATAGGCAAAGTGTTCTTGAGGGTACACGGGAATTTCGTCTAGTCACTTTTATCATGTTGGTTTGATTCGTGTTCGCTACTTTGATAATTTGATATGTGGGTGGACCGGTGCTTGGGGTGATGTTCTTACTTTAACAACCTCCCACTTATGATTAACCCCCTCGCAAGCATCCGCAACTACGAGAAAATTATTAAGATAAAATCTAACCATAGCATTAAACATTTGGATCCAAATCAGCCCCTTACGAAGTAGCGCATAAACTAGGGTTTAAGCTTTTGTCACTCTAGCAACCCATCATCTAATAACTACTCCACAATGCATTCCCTTAGGCCAATGAATGGTGAAGTGTCATGTAGTCGACGTTCACATGACACCACTAAGGGAATCACAACATACATATCATCAAAATATCGAACACATATCAAATTCACATGATTACTCGCAACCTGACTTCTCCCGTGACCTCAAGAACAAAGGTAACTACTCACAAGTAATAATCATGCTCAAGATCAGAGGAGTATTAAATAGCATAATGGATCTGAACATATAATCTTCCACCAAATAAACCATATAGTAATCAACTACGCAAGGTAATCAACACTACTAGTCACCCACAGGTAACAATCTGAGGCTCCGGTACAAGGATTGAACAGAAGAGATGAACTAGGGTTTGAGAGGAGATGGTGCTGTTGAAGATGTTGATGAAGATTGGCCTCCCAAAGATGAGAGGGGTGTTGGTGATGACGATAGCTTCGATTTCCCCCTCCGGGAGGGAAGTTCCCCCGGCGGAATCGCTCCGCCGGAGGGCAAAAGTGCTCCTGCCCAAGTTCCGCCTTGAGGCGGCGGCACTTCGTCCCAAAAGCCATCCTCTGATTTTTTCTAGGTCAAGTGTGACCATATACCCGAAGATGGGCACCGGAGGTGGGCCGAGGTGGCCACAACCCATCAGGGCACGCCCAGGGGGCCTCGCGCGCCCTGGTGGGTTGTGCCCACCTGACACGCGCCCTCCGGTAGTTTTCTGATCCAGTATTTTTTGTTAAATACAAAAATAATCTCCGTAAAATGTCATCTTCATTGGAGTTGTGCATAATAGGTATCTCTGACGTGCTTTTCTTAGGTCCAAAATTCCAGCTGCCGGTATTCTCCCTCTTTGTGTAAACCTTGCATATTATGAGAGAAAAGGCATTAGAATCACTCCCCAAAGCATTATTATTCAACAAAACTAAGTAAATAAAAGTAGGAAATCATGATGCAAAATGGACGTATTAGAAGCTTGCGCGCGTTCCTGTGTGGTTGCGCGGGAATGGGAAGCCCAAAAGAAACGTTGCGCGCTCCCGAAGCATTGGGTGTTTGGGGGATTTTGGTGAGCCGGGCGGGAAGCTTTTGCGGGAACCTACGCGCTCCCGAAGCGTGCACTGGAATTCTCGGGCGGCAACGCGGTGACAAGACGGGATGGAGGTGGGAGAAATGACAAGTACACAATTGGTTGATAACAAAAAAACGTTTGCGTTTTATTACAAAGCAAACAATTGTTCTATACGCACCGTCGCGAATTAATCTACGCATGAGGCGGTTGATGTGGCCGTGGCGCGCTGTGCTCGCGTCCGTGCACGCTCGCTCTGCCGGCGTCCAAGCGCGAATGATCACGTATGTTCGGGGCGCCATATGCATGCGGTTGCACCGCTCCCGGCGCCACCATGCAATTAAGCGCTGCAAAAACTGTCATGCAGACGTGTCGAAATTCAAGGCCGTCCGGCGCAATTTATTCCCGTGGCCATTTACCTTCGTCTCTTCCACCTTCCGATCGTGCCACACAACACAAGAAGCACACCCACAGTCTCTTCATTGCTTCAACCTTCCCGTGCAGATCCAATGGCGGCTGCCGACGCCGAGCGGCGGTTCGCCAAAATTGTCAAAGTGGACACCCACATCAGGAAGACGAACCTCTCGGTGGTGTACACCAACGACCCGGTCATGGTGGTGAACTCCATCAACATGTTGGAGGAGCTGCTTGCTGAGGATGACAAGTACAAAGTGGTCGTCTTCGACCTCGAGTACACCGGCGGTCGTGCCGGGCAAGATCAGAAGGTTGCCATCGCCTAGTTGTGCATGCGCAATCACGTGCTCGTCTACTACTACTGCCTGGCCACAAGGCCTTGCGAGCGTCTCGCCAGGTTTGTCAACAACCCCGACTACAGGTTCGCAATGGTGGACACCTCCAATGATCTAAAGGTGCACAAGACTTTGGGCTTGTCCTGCCAGAAGCTTGTCAACATCCAAGGTCAGTACAGGGTCTGGGGTGGCGAGAAGAAGAAGCAGAAGGACTCCCTGGTTGACCTCGCCACGGCCATCATTGACCCCTACTATAGAGACATGAAGGCTGAGTGCCACAAGGACAAGTCTGCCTGGCACAAGGCCTGGGTGAACGAACTGGATGAAGAACACATCAAGTACGCGGTCAAGGACGCGTACACAAGCTACGAGATGTACAGGAGGATCATTAACATGAGGAAGTGCCTCCTTCCTGCAGACGGTGAGGGGTAGCCACAAGCAGAGCAATGTCGGCAACCGTCGTCAGAAGAACAGTATGATTTGGTGAACGTCTACTTCTTGTAAATTTATATTGAGGAATGTACATGTGTTGTGTAGTCACTTATGTAACTGGATGTTCAAGTTGGTTATGCAACAATAATGTTGGTGTTCTGTAGACAGAGCATATCGATGTTGTGCAAATAGAGCAAATCACATCTTATACAATTATTAGCAGCAACCGTCTGCCCACAACACACACAGGTTGTCAGAATGAATCGTTTGGGTTATTATTGGTCTTCCCACACAATTCTGATGAATGAACTGTTTGTCGGGTACCCACAACACACACGGTTGTCACGATGAATTGTTTGGATTATTATTTGGTCTTCCCATACAATTCTGATGAATGAACTGTTTGTCGGGTATCACACATGCCTTCTTAGGCTAACTCGATTGTGTTCTACTGGATCAACGCAAATAGTTTGTCCAAGTGAATTGTATGCCGCACTCCGCACATGTATGTAGTTTGTTAACCGTTTCTGTTATATTCCATAATCACAAACAGTTCATAAGAACAAACTGTATGCGACGCATCACACACGCAACTATTTTATGAATCGTATTTGATGGTTCCTCCATCGCACACAGTTTTCGTCATTGGCGGCGAAGCTTGAACTATACCGTTTGCGATTGATGGATCGCACATAGTTTGGTCGAAGGGTCTCTGATTGATGTGTCGTCTTTGGACCATCCTACAGTAGTGTTTCACACATAGTTGGCATAAGCTTCCTCTACCACCTGCCTAGTCTCAAACCCTCTATGGTTGTTGTTGTTGTACGATGCAACTTGTTCATTGCAAGCTTCCCATGAACTGTAAACCCCTGGTGCCTTCCCGACGAACACCGCATACCATTTGTCCTAGCAGTGCACAAGAGCAGCGGTTCAAGAAGCAAGCAAAAGAACAATCAAGAAGCAAGCAATGGAGCAGAAGTAGTAGGCATGCATGAACATATGGCATAGCAAGTTCTAACCTAGCACTACTATGGTGTCATCCTACCACCACATCTGAAAGAGGATGTCATCCTACCACTGGAAGTTCATGATCATCATGAGGGTTTAGTCTATACCACCTCAACAAAATATACAGACCATCAAACAATTTTCAAGTCCTAACTACACAAAATATACGTCGCCATCGCCATCCAGTATCATGCACGCGGTAACCAGCAACAAGCTCAAGTAGTAGTGCTTGCCCAGCCAGCTCCTGAGCCAGAGCACCTTGTGGGCGTCCGCCATGGCAATGAACCCAACATCCTGGGCCCTGTTGTCGAGCAGGTGGCTCAGATCTTCCATGAGAGCCTCATCGCTAAAGCCACCTTGCTCCAAGACGGCGATGTACAGGTTAGGGTGGACGTCTAGGGTCTTGCTCTCCCTAATGGCGGTTGCCACCTCCTTCACGGCCTTAGTCATGCTACTGAAGACACCAATCTCCTCCTCCATCAGGCCGCCCCTCTTCCTCTTCCTATCAACCACAAGGACATGCTCAAATGGCTTGCCAAGGCCATCAAGGACTGCCTCTACTTTCGGGGTGCCTGAGAACACCGGCCGCATGGGAGAACTGAGAGCCTCATAGGAGCCCATGGCATGCTTGCCGGTTGCCATGCCGTAGGAGAAGATGTGCTACATCTGGTTGTAGTTCTGGATGGGTGTGTTAAGGAACTCAGCGTCCTTGGGGTGGTCCTAAGAGAGAAGCACAAGTGTTGTTAGTTGCGAGTAGGCAATGGTTGACAATGTGAAAATCAAGGGGCAGTGAGCTAACCGTGACATGGCTGGTGTAGTGCTCTGACTCCCGGACGATAGAGCAAGTGCTCTGATCCCATGAGGCACTGCTAAGGTCTCTGAGCTTGGACACTTGATCCATCGAGCTCTCCACTTCCTCAGGTGGTTGTACACCTGGGTGGCGGTCACCTCCTGGCCACAGAATTCGAACACCTTCTTCGTAACGGTGTTCAAGTGCACCTCCTTGAAGCCCTTGTCAGTCCTAACCCCACTAGAGAAGAGCTCACACATCTTGTTCACCATGAACGTGGACGTGAACGGCTAGCACTTCATATTGTTCCCCTACCATCCTTCTTGGCCTTCAGTGCAGCGGCAACAGAAGTGGGAGTTGGTGAGGGAGTCCTAGTTTAAGGGGTCCTCGGATGGCCGACCTATTTCTATGGGCCGGACTATATGGGCCACTGGATGAGTAATGATTGATCAAGGGCCCCGTCGCCAAGATGGAGGTTTCAAGGAGCCGTGGCGTGTCTTCCAAGACGTCGACAGTAGATAGGCATGTTTTTCCCTTCGACGTGTAACCAACCATGTGTAAACCCTAGGTACCCTCGGCGTCTATATAAGCCGGAGGGTTTTAGGTTGTAGGCCAACAGAACTCATATAGGATTTTAGTCATACGATCTCGTGGTAGATCAACTTTGTAATCTCCATATCTTCAATATAATCAAGCAGGACGTAGGGTATTACCTCCATAGGAGGGCCCGAACCTGGGTAAAACCTTGTCCCCTTCGTCTCTTGTTACCATCGATCCTAGTCTCACAGCTCGGGACCCCCTACCCGAGATCCGCCGGTTTTGACACCGACATTGGTGCTTTCATTGAGAGTTCCGCTGTGATCGCCAAAAGAATCGATGGCTCGCCTTGTCACAAGCAACGAGATCTGCACACAGGGGATTCTCTCCCCGGATCAGATCCTCGCAAGCAGCGATATCTTGTCGCATGCTCACCCGATCGGCCACCTTGGCCAGATCGGAAGCCTCTCCCCCGATCAAGGGATCAGGTTCGGAACCCTAGAGTTCGTCGATGATTCACGGGGAGAGCTCATCTTGATAGAACCCTCGACTCCCACGGAGGAGCCCGCAGATCCCGGCGCCTCGACGCCGAAGACATTGGGCCTTGCCGCCGATGATAAGGTTGTTATGCCCGGGCTGCCTGGATTCCCAATCCGGTCATTATGATCGGGTCCATCATGGTTAAACAGGGCCCAGGTCCGTTTTCATGCGAATCCGGAACTGTAACACCGCATACCGAATCCACTCGCCTTAGTGACACGCATCCAGCCATCGCCTCGTTTCTTAACGAGCTATTTGATCGGGTTGAGACCATGTGTACGGCTAATGACCAAATTCCGGTCTATGACCGGCTCGGGCTTAAACCCGACGATAGGGAGATTCACATCCCCACGGTCACCCACCTGGTCGCTACCTTCGAGTGCCCGGCTGGGGGCTCGTCCTCCCAGCAGCCGGAATTAAAAACGGTTTATACCCCGGTCTCCGATCATCGAGACCTCGTCCGTAACCCGGACTCTGGAGCTTGCTCCGGAAACAGTTCGGTACCGGCCCCCGATCTATTACACAATTCGGGATCCGTGATTCCGAACTCCCATCGTGGCTGGGAGTCAAAAAATTTCCCACCCACCTCCCAATCCGATCACTCAAGCACCGCATCAGAGCCCAAGTCTCCAGACTCACCGGACATTATATAGTTATCAGGAGAGTCGGTTCATCATTACTGGGAAAGACTCCTCCTAGCTCGAAACAAAGTACGGGGCCTTAGTGATCAAGAGATAATGGCAACTTTCGTTCGCACCTGCCATGACAAAGGGATTCTCAATGCCCTGGCACGGTGGCACGTCCGTGACTTTGGCGAGCTGTCAGTTTGGGTACAGAAGTATTGTGCCATGGAAAGCGCTTGGCAAGCCGAGCGGTTGTTTTCGGAACCAACCTTCACCGAACACCCCAGAGTAGATCGGCAGAAGAGGATAACTCCGAAGCGGCCAGCCCAACTTGAGCCCACCAAAAAGAGAAATAGGCCCCTTTCAGGGGCCAATACCGTCCTGGATGGACTACTAGACAAACCTTGCCCCATACACTCCGTATTGTTAAACACAGCTCCGACTCACGGCCTTAGAGCTTGCTGGGTCGCCAGACAGATCGCAAAAAGCGGTGAAGACATTCTTGAGGCACCACCGCCAAACAGGCGCTCTATATCGCCACCAGAACACAATGCCGAAGTCCTGACGATCTGCGAAACGTTCCCATCAAGGAACAGAAGGAAAAGAGCTCTTAAAGAACTCGATCAAGAATATCATGTGGCAGCAACAAGTGCATGGGCAGGCATACCCATTACCTTCGCAGATGCTGACCGACCAGCCATTCTTTCCGGTCATTCACCGGCCGCACTAGTCCTGAACCCCATCATTGATGGTTTCAGGTTACACAAGGTTCTAATGGACGGCGGAAGTGGTTTGAACCTTATCTACGAAGACACCCTAGAAAAAATGCAGTTCGACCGCTCTCGCATCGAGCATAGCAACACAACTTTCCGGGGAATCATCCCGGGGAAAGAGGCGCGCTGTTCAGGATGTATCGTCCTAGACGTAGTGTTCGGCACACCCGACAACTACCGATCCGAAGAGCTCCTCTTCCACATCGTGCCCTTCCCCAGCGGCTACCACGCCCTGTTGGGACGTGACGCCTTCACAAAATTCCAGGCCATACCACATTACGGGTATATGAAACTCAAGATGCCAGGACCAAACGGAGTGATCACTACCTCCAGTGATCCGAATATAGCCCTACGGGCCGAAAACAAAACAGCAGCGCTTGCCCTCGAGGCCCTAGCCGCGACCTTTGCCGTAGAAGAGCTGACCGCACTTCGGACAACCGTAGACAGGGACGATGTGATCCTAAGTAAAAGGCCCAAACCCACGTCCTTTAAACTGGCAAAGGAAGTCGTTAAATTTCAGGTGCACCCGACGGACCCCAACAAGACAGCGCCCATCAGAGCCCAGCTCGATCCCACCATGGACAAAGTGCTGCGAACATTCTTACGAGAAAACTGGGACATCTTTGCCTGGCATCCTTCTGATATGCCCGGAATCCCATGGCGGCTGGCCGAACATAGCCTGAATATCATCACAGGCTTTAAGCCCGTCAAGCAGACTCTGCGCCGCTTTTCCGAACCCAAACGGTAGGCTATGGGTGAAGAACTAGCCAAACTGCTAGAGGCCGGATTCATTCGGGATATTAAGCACCCCGAATGGTTGGCAAACCTGGTTATGGTACCAAAGAAAGATAAATCCTGGCGGCTGTGCATCGACTTTAAAGACCTCAACAAGGCCTGCCCTAAGGACCCTTTCCCCCTACCACGTATAGACCAAATTATTGATGCCACTACCGGACACGACTCGTTGTGTTTCCTCGACGCTTATTCCGGATACCATCAGATTAAAATGAAGGAATCTGATCAAGCGGCAACAGCATTCATCACCCCCTACGGGCCATTCTGCTTCAACACCATGCCCTTCGGGCTAAAAAACGCTAGAGCTACGTACCAGCGCATGATCCAGACTTGTCTCGCAAAACAAGTCGGCAAAACAGTCGAGGCATACGTAGATGACGTGGTAGTCAAAACCAAACACGTCAGCCATTTGATCGACGACCTAAGGCAAACCTTTGCCAGCCTACGCGAGTACGATATACGGCTTAATCCGGAGAAGTGTGTCTTCGGAGTTCCCGTCGGTAAACTGCTCGGATTCATCGTTTCCCATAGAGGAATAGAAGTGAATCCAGCAAAGATCCGCGCCTTATCAGAACTCGCAGTTCCCACAGAGCTAATGCATGTCCAAAGGTTGGCTGGCTGCGTAGCGGCGTTAAGTCGCTTTATCTCCCGCCTAGGTGAAAAGGCTTTACCGCTCTACAAATTGCTGAAACGGACCAAGAATTTCGAATGGACCGATGAAGCAAAGGCTGCGTTAGAAGAAATTAAAACGCTCCTGGCAAGTAACCCCATACTCACAGCATCAGGCACGGGTGAGCCCATGCTATTGTACATATCGGCCACCAACCAAGTTGTTAGCGCAATGCTCGTCGTCGAATGAGAGGAGGAGGGACACAAATTCCGGATACAGAAACTGGTATATTACGTGTCAGAAGTACTAACACAATGCAAGTCAAGATATCCGCACTACCAGAAGATAGCTTATATAGTATTTATGGCATCACGGAAACTGAGACACTACTTTCAAGAGTGTTTGGTCACGGTGGCATCCAAAGTACCCCTGAACGACATAATCAACAACACGGATGCCACCGATCGCATAGCCAAATGGGCCATTGAGCTCCTTCCTTTTGAAATCGCTTACAAGCCAAGACGAGCTATCAAGTCTCAAGTATTGGCAGATTTCCTCGCCGAATGGACAGAGGCCGAGCTCCCAAGGGAATACAGTACATACTCCCACTGGACAATGTACTTCGATGGGTCCAAAACTTTGGCCGGACTGGGCGTTGGGGTTATCCTCACATCCCCCACAGGCAACAATGTCCGATACGTGTTGTAGATCATGTATGCCGATTCCAACAATGCAGCCGAATACGAAGCACTATTGCATGGTCTTCGAATGGCAGCATCAATGGGCATACACCGGCTGGAGGTACGGGGAGACTCCAACTTGGCCATTTCCCAAATCAATGGCGAATTTGATGCCAAAAACCCAAAGATGGCAGCATACAGAGACGTTGTCCTCAAAATATCCGCATGGTTCGATTGGCTGGAATTTCACCAAGTCGCTAGAGACAACAACCAAGCCGCCGATATACTGGCTCGCCTAGGGGCCAAACGTGACCCTGTCCCAAAAAACACTTTCCTGGAATGGCTCTTTAATCCATCCGTAGTTTGGCAGGACGATCACAAGGGCGCTGAGCTAACCAGTGCGGACGAGGTTGTTCCCCCTACAAACGAACCAGACGATCAAATCATTGGCGGCTCTGTCATGGACGAAACGCCTTCGGCTCACGAGGTCATGGCAGTAATCGCATCATGGACCAAGCCCTTCCTCGCCTACCTTCTTCGCAAAGAACTCCCCGACGATCAAACGGAGGCGCGGCGTATAATTCGTCGATCCAAAGCCTACAAAGTACACGAGGGTGAGTTATACAAGAAAAGCACCACCGGAATACTACAATGGTGCATATCTGAGGAAGAAGGTCGGCAGCTCTTAGACGAAGCCCACGCAGGGATGGGCGGTCATCACGCCGCAGCAAGAGCCTTGGTCAGCAAGGCCTTCCAGGCTGGTTTTTTCTGGCCCACAGCTCGGACAGACGCCCAGTTGCTTGTCAAGCACTGCGTGGGGTGCCAACTTTTCGTAAACCAAAGCCATATGCCCCCAATAGCTCTTCGGACTATTCCGATTACCTGGCCCTTCGCGGTCTGGGGGCTGGATATGGTCGGACCAGTTAAAGGGGGGACCAAGAAGAAAAAATACCTACTGGTCATGGTGGACAAGTTCACCAAATGGATAGAGGCAAAGCCGGTTAAATCAGCCAAGTCCGGACCAGTAATCGACTTTATATTCGGCGTGGTACACCATTACGGCGTCCCGCATAGTATAATAATGGACAATGGATCCAATTTCACGACCCAAGAGGTCAAGGACTGGTGCACAAGAATGGGCATTAAGCTCGATTACGCATCAGTTTATCATCCGCAGACCAATGGACAAGTCGAGCGAGCAAACGGCCTCATTATGAGCGGCATTAAGCCACGTTTGGTCCGATCTCTTCACGAATCCGACTGTCATTGGGTCGAGGAGCTTGACTGCATTCTATGGGGCCTGCGCACCACTCTGAATAGGTCAACGGGATATACACCGTTTTTCATGGTCTATGGGGCAGAAGCGGTCCTTCCTTGTGATATTATTCACGATGCACCAAGGGTGCGCATGTACGAAGAAAAGGAGGCCGAGTTAGATCGGCAAGATGACTTGGACGCCTTGGAAGAGGAGCGCGATATAGCTCGGGCCCGTTCTACTTTTTACCAATAGCAGGCTCGGCGTTACCAGAGTAGGGAGGTCAGGGCCAAGGCGTACAACGTAGGTGAGCTCGTCTTACGACTTCCGGAGAAGCAGAAGCATAAACTCAAACCCAAATGGGAGAGCCCATTCATAATCGATGAGGTACTCACAGGAGGGGCTTACCATCTTCGGGACCCGTCGGATCACCGCCTTGAACCAAACCCATGGAACGCAGCTCGTCTCCGGCGCTTCTACGGATAAACCGGTGTCGTCGCACTCTTTACACTTTATTTTCATTTTCCTTTTTGTTTATTTTCTACCTTCCCTCCCACCTTGATTTTTGGCAGGTTTGATCTTTTTCCTTTCTTCCCAAACTCTCTATTCGGCTCCGCCGATCTTGTACTAAGATTTTCGGCATACACCTTTAAGTGTCGAATCCGAATACAGCACCTGGGGGCTTCTTTCCGAAGCCAATGCATTTCATATTATAAGGCCTTATTCACAGTTATTGTGTCCGCATATTTTTCCTTGTCAACGCCATTATATGCATCAATTCGAACTAAGACTTTGCCAAGCTGGGTTGCCTCGCTCCTGTGGTTACCCTCTACGTTCCCGATTGTTCGGCTAGAGGGTAAAGGGAGCACCTCTACGATTGTTACGACCGGGTCATCCGGATACGTACCTCAGACGGGTAAAGCCAAAAGCTAGCTATCTTCAGTAGAAAATTGATCGGCTACGACGGAATCAACTAATAAGGCTATGGTCGTTATGACCATTATTCGAGATTTTTCTCTCACAGAAGCCCTTAGCCGCATACTAACTGTATACGGCTTTCTACTTACGATTTACGTAGCACCCTGACGAAAGGTTTCGATAGAGGGACTATTTTCTTCGGAAGATGTTTCTTACGCTAAGCAGTAATATAACATATCTCCCTGTGTGCTTTCTGTCTGTTCGTACCACATGGCCGGATTGCCTGGTTCCCCGAACATAATTCACTCACCTAGGGTGATAATTTATAAGGAACACTCCCAAGCTCTTAGCACGGGAGGCAGAAGCCGGTGGTCGGTTAAAACAAAGTTTACAACACAGACGGATCAATTCCTCGATTATTAGTACATAATAATCATACATCTGGCTGCCTATCAAGATTGTCGATTATGGTGTCCAGGGAACAATCTTCTTGAGATAGACGGGCGGCGGCCATCACTTGGTCGAACACCAGGTGGACCGGCACTTCTTGTCCGTCTGACCCTACTGGTCCAACCTGAGCCATACGCTTGGGGTTAAGTCTGGTATAACGGGTCTTGACCATCGCCCACGCCTCCCGTGCTCCCTCCCGACAAGCCGATGTCTTCCACATCTCGAATCTAGTTCGGGCTCCCTTAAACCGATCGACTAGTTCGGTCATCCCCTCTGGAGGCTGCTCGGCGGGCCACAATGCTTTCACCATATTCTTCATGGCCTTCCGAGCCCACTCGTGAAGGGCGGACAACTCCTTCAGAATGTTCCCCCGGTAGGATCCAAATTCCTCTTCGGATCGCCCAGACAGGAGACCTGTACATGAGACACGGCATGCGTATTATGCGCCATTTGCAAGAAGTACCTTCTGATGTTAGAATCACACTTACCGAACATGCCCCTCTGTAATTCCCGGTTCTCTCCTTGAGCCTGGGCCAATTGAGCCTTTAAGTTCTCAATTTCTTTGGCCTGCTTTTTGTTCTCCGCCTGAAGACGGTTTTTCTCTTCAAGGTGTCGTTGTAGCACACGATGGCCAGCCTGCTGCTGGGACTCGGCGTTTCGCTCAGACTCCTGGGCTGCATCTAACTCTCCTTGCAAACGCCCTATTGATTCAGCTGCTACATAGTACCCTCGCATCAGCATGGACATATAGTAAGATCGGCAGTACAGATATACTCACCATGTGCCTCCCGAGTAAAACTCTTCACTTGCTCCAACTCGGCCTTCACAGACTCGACCTGTGTTCGGCTGGCTTCCAGTTCCTTGGCCAGTTGCTCGTTTTGTTGCTTTGAAGCCTGCACTAGCAGTAAAACACATACGAGGATCCTTAATTCGGTCGTGCCAACCAATTTAAGGCTCGTGGGCTACTGGGTTTACACGAGTGTTCGGACTTTAATAACGGACTACTTACCTGCAGGCTGGATGATATTAATTTCATGGCCTCCCCGAACCCAGCTCGGGCGGCTCCAAGGTGCGCGTCCGCTGTACGCAGAGCGCCGAACTCTTGTTCGGAGAAGGCCGGATGACGCAGGGCTTCTCACCGCCGCCGATGATGCATAGCACTCCCAACCTCAGATTTGGTGACGGATATGGCGTCACCAAAATCGGCTGGGGCCGGATTGCCGGAGGGGGCACCCGTAGCAGGTTTGGCTTGTGTGGAAGGCTTGGAGTCTTGAACACCGCCGGACGTCCTGACGACATCCTCGGCGGGGGACGGCCGAACTCTTTGCCTGAATATTTTGACAAAATGTTCTCTTGTGAGGCTTTATCAATCGTAATACTAAAAACAGACGGTCGAGCAACACACATTTGGGATGAATTCGTAGGCGGGCTCGTCTGCACAACTGGCTCATTCGCCGGATCCCTGTTGCTCTCCTGCCCAAGCACTGTCGCTGTAGCCGATGTATGTCACGTGGATCTATGGCGCTTGGGAGTAGGAGCCGGCGCATTTTTGTCAGTGGAGGATACTTGCCTTTTGCGGGACGGGTTTTTCTTCTTCTTGCTTGCCGCGGGGGAAGGGAAGGATTCACGGTAATCGACTACGATAGCCACCTTGGAACCGTCAAGGCTCTCCTGGTAGAAAACCCCGTCTTCGAGCTCGATTGACAGATCCGGGTCATCATGGAAGCCCGGATCATCATCACGGGAATAGTCCTCGGGCTGAGGAGCCGGACAGTTGACTGACCCGAGACCCCGCAGGAGAAAGGGGACGAAACATACATGCTCCCCCTTTTGTGGATTGGGGAAATTCTCCGCGAAGGCCTCGCCGTTGTATGAAGACAAATCGGCACGGATAACTGCCAGATCCGAGGAGGGAAGGTACCCTTGGGTCTCGAGGTCGCGTAGTCGAAGAAGGGACACGGAGCAGCTTGCCCAGTCCCCGGGACTAGATCCATAAGGATGTGAGAAAGAACTGGGGGCGCTCGCCATTTTTGGTGGAGACCTTTCGCTGGAAGTTTTTTCCGATGGGGGAGAAGGAGATATGGCTTAGACCACGATTCGGTTTGTTTAAATGGGTGGTGCCTCCTTTGTGAGAGGGGTAGTTTTGAAAAAAAGCTGCTGAGCCGCTCGCCTCCCCACGATGCGCGAAAATCAAGAAGCGCTGTTGCGGTGGACCCCGCAATCTCGTGACGTTTGGGATTATGTCGATGACAGAGTGGTTGCCAAACAAGAAGGAATGGAGGGACTCGCCGCGCAAGCCGAAGACTTCGACGCACAAGATTGTCCGAATATACCTCGGCGTTGGAGGCTAGTCCGGGGGCTACTGAGGGAGTCCTGGTTTAAGGGGTCCTCGGATGGCCGACCTATTTCTATGGGCCAGACTATATGGGCCACTGGATGAGTAATGATTGATCAAGGGCCCCGTCGCCAAGATGGAGGTTTCAAGGAGCCGTGGCGTGTCTTCCAAGACGTCGATAGTAGATAGGCATGTTTTTTCCCTTCGACGTGTAACCGACCATGTGTAAACCCTAGGTACCCTCGGCGTCTATATAAGCCGGAGGGTTTTAGGTTGTAGGCCAACAGAACTCATCTAGGGTTTTAGTCATACGATCTCGTGGTAGATCAACTCTGTAATCTCCATATCTTCAATATAATCAAGCAGGACATAGGGTATTATCTCCATAGGAGGGCCCGAACCTGGGTAAAACCTTGTCCCCTTTGTCTTTGTTACCATTGATCCTAGTCTCACAGCTCGGGACCCCCTACCCGAGATCCGCCGGTTTTGATACCGACAGTTGGCTCAACGAGCACAACTGGCACAAAGATAGAAGCACCAACTGATACCTCGAACACCTCTGAATGAGATGGCGTGTGTTGTTGGGGGAGGGGCTGCGAGTCCTCGACATAGGAGGCCATAAACTGGCTGTCGGACATGACAAGGGCCTGACTAAGCTCTTGCATTTGTGTGGTCATGTCCTACAGTCGTATCACGCATTGACAATAAGCATAACATACATAGTAGCACAACATCACAACCGGACAATCTATGAAAGGAGAAGCATACATGACAACTAGTTATAAATCCATCACCTATAGCCGCAACAACATCAGAACTATCTATGAATGCATTGTGTTCATCACAAATAACTACTCTATCATGCTACAAATCCTACACAACTAGCCATGAATCCATAGTGTTCGTCACTATCATACTACTCTAGCTACACAGATCCACCACAAATAGGTACCACAACATCAAAATCTACCATCTGCTCATAGATCGGCGCACGAATCAACCCTACCACATGCTTGCACATCTAACCCTACCACCACATCCTCTCAGATCTAGCGACGAACACAGAGAAAGAGGTGATTGAACTCACATATGACATGGTTGCAGCTCAGGTGGACGCAGGAAGAGTCGGACAAGTTGAGAACAAGAGTCGCCGCCGCCATGGACCGCCGGCCGGTGGAGGAGCTCTACTTACCTGATCGTCGGTGCCATTTGTTTTTCAGTTAAAGCGCACTTAATCTTCATTCTCGAAATAAACCTACAATAAAACAAGGTTCAGAATTGATAGTGTCTGTTTAGGTATCTCGTAATACAACAACTATCTAGAGAAATCTAGAGTAGCATGCAACTTCTGCGGATATCGAGCAATCTGCAACCTATAATCCTTCCTAGCTACAACAAGATATAACTTTTTTGATAGGAACTGCTTGCTGGAAACATAATTTAGCAATACATGATCTTTTATAATTGCTTCACATATGAGTATTGGAGCAATGCATACCATAGTCATAGTCCATAGCCCAGTCCAGAAAGTACTCCCTCCGTTCCTTTCTAAATATAAGTCTTTTAGGGATTCTACTACGGACTACATATGGAGCAAAATGATTGAATCTACACTCTAAAGTATGTTTATATACAACTATATGTAGTCCGTAGTGAAATCTCTAAAAAACATATATTTAGGAACGGAGGGACTAGTATATATGCCATAATCATAGTCCAAAAAGTAGTATATATGCCATAGTCTAGATTCTAGAAGCATAATACATACAAGCTCAAGCTCAATGTCTTTGGCTGGAAAGACAAGTACCCAATACACATGCAAAATCATGCAGTTATGCATGCATATACATATTGCTAGCATAGTTTCGGTCTGTACCTTTGTGCTCGCCGGCTGCTGCCGTGGTCGCCACCCCTTGATTTCTTCTCTAGCTGACCTGGGTGCTGCTCAGGAGAAGAGCCGCCCTGTCGGCTGTCGTGATCACCCTATGCCCTTCGTGCCGCCACCGCCGCAACCTGTAGATGAGGCGGGAGTCGAGGAGCACGAGGGATGCAGGATGAGGCGAGATAGCAGGGGCCTGCTGGAATGCACCGCCGCTAGATACGGAGGAAGGCTGGATGAGGCGAGTTGTGGCCTGGATCGATGGCGATGCGCCGCCGCAAAGGGGGGCGCGAGATACAGGAAAGGACCGAGGGTTACTGAGGAGGGTGGTGAGTAGCGATTAGTGAAGGTTGATGAATTTCTAAGGATTTTGCAGATGACTCGATGATCTGAAAGTACAATTACACCCAACAAATAGTGCAATTTATAACAAATATAAAAGAGCCCTTTCAAAAATGACAAATAAGTGGACGTATAGTTGTAAAAAAGAAGTACAAGTACACAATGCACAAATGAAAACCCAATCGCAAAAAGAGTGCAACCACGGTAAATACAAAGAAAATGACAAATACGAAGAAACCAAAAGAACAAACTAGGGCGACCCTAGGCACCGGTGCGCCGGCCCAAATTTTGGCAGGTCATCGCACCGCTCATCTGATTGGCCCCCTGCGCACCATTATATTCCTCCCCCTTCGTCTCCTTCCTCACACAACACTCGTTCACTACCCTTTTATCTGGAATAGCCCGACAGCGAGCGCAGCTGACCCGGCAATGGACACGTCGATCGACTCTTGAAGCACCGCCGGTTCACTATTCCTCGCCGCTTCGTCGTTTCCACCCTCGCAGAACTGGTCAATGATAACCCACAAGTATAGGGGATCGCAACAGTTTTCGAGGGTAGAGTATTCAACCCAAATTTATAGATTCGATGCAAGGGGAGCCAAAGAATACTTGAGAGTATTAGCAGTTGAGTTGTCAATTCAACCACACCTCGAGATTAAATATCTGCAGCAGAGTGATCAGTAGCACAGTAATATGATAGTTTTGATAGCAGTAGCAATAGTAACAGTAGCGGTAACAGTAGTAGCAATAGTTTTGTAGCAGTTGGAACAGTAGCAACAGCAGTAGTAACTTAGCAAGAACAATAAGTGAAAAGGTCGTAGGCACTAGATCGGTAACTCGCTGGATGATATTCATCATATAACAGTCATAACCTAGGGAGATACAGAACTAGCTCTAGTTCATCAATGTAATGTAGGCATGTATTCCGTAAATAGTCATGCGTGCTTATGGAAAAGAACTTGCATGACATCTTTTGTCCTACCCTCCCGTGGCAACGGGGTCCATAAGGAATCTAAGGGATATTAAGGCCTCCTTTTAATAGAGAACCGGAACAAAGCATTAACACATGGTGAATACATGAACTCCTCAAACTACGGTCATCACCGCGAAGTATCCCAAATATTGTCACTATGGGGTTGACGGATCATAACACGTATTGGTGCATATGACTAGGCAAGATCGGATCAAGAACATGGATATAAAGATGATAACATAAACGGTTCAGATCTGAAATCATGGCACTCGGGCCCTAGTGACAAGCATTAGGCATACCAAAGTCATAGCAACATCAATCTCAGAACATGATGGATACTAGGGATCAAACCCTAACAAAACTAACTCGATTACATGATGAATCTCATCCAACTCCTCACCGACCAGCAAGCCTATGAAGGAATTACTCACTCCCGGTGGGGAGCATCATGGAATTGGCGATGGGGAAAGGCTGGTGATGACGAAGACCGAAGATTCCCCTCTCTGGAGCCCCAAACGGGCTCCAGATCTGGCCTCCCGATGAAGAACAGGAGGTGGCGGTGGATCCGTATCATGAAACGCGATAATTCTTTCTCTCTTATTTTTTTCTCTGAATTTAGGAATTTATAGTGGCGGAGATAGGGCAAGTGGGGCCACGACGTGGGCACAACCCACCAGGGCGCGCCCAGGGGGCCTGGCGTGCCCTGGTGGGTGATGCTCACCCTGGCCCCCCTCTTCGGCGGATTTTGGCTCCAATAATTCTTATTTATTCCAAAATAATTCTCTAAAAAGTTTCGTTCCATTCCGAGAACTTTTATTTCTGCACAAAAACAACACCATGGTAGTTCTACTGAAAACAGCGTCAGTCCGGGTTAGTTTCATTCAAATCATGCAAATTAGAGTCCAAAACAAGGGTAAAAGGATGAGGAAAAGTAGATACGTTGGAGACGTATCAACTCCCCCAAGCTTAAACCTTTGCTTGTCCTCAAGCAATTCAGTTGATAAACTGAAAGTGATAAAGAAAAACTTTTATGAACTCTTTTGTTCTTGTTTACATATATATGCTTAAGTAGCACCCAGGTTTTCAGCAAAGATTATGACTAACCATGTCAACAATAACTCTTAGGAATTATATTTACTCATATCAATAACATAAGCAACTAGCGAGCAATAATAAGATATCTCAAGCGCCAACACTTTGTCAAAACAATCATGATACAATATGACAATAGTGGTATCTCGCTAGCCCTTTCTGAGACCGCAAAACATAAATGCAGAGCACCTCCAAAGTTCAAGCAGCGACTAAACATTGTAATTCATGGTAGAAAAGATCCAGTCATGGTGCACCCAACATCAACTATACACAATGCATGAGGATGACAATAGTGCTCTCAGGTCTGGCGCTTATTTGAGAAGGTGATGACTCAACTTAAAAGTAAATAGATGGTCCCTTCGTAGAGGGAAGCATGGATTTGCAGCGATGCCAGAGCTCAAAGTTTAAAACAGAGATAGATATAATTTTGGGAGGTACACCCTTCCTGTCAACGTCACGACCAAGAGTTATCAATATCTTCCATGCTAAACAAATTAGCGGCGGTTCCCAAGCGGTAAAAGTAAAGGTTTACTCCCCCTCCACCAACAATCACACTCCATGGCGAGCCGCATCCACGGGTACCGTCCAAACCAACAACATTCCTGGGGGAGTTTTGTTTAATTATTTTTGATTTTTGATTTTGGGATTGGGAATCCCTATTACCTCCCCTCTCGTGTAAGGACAAGTGAATAAACACTCGTCATGAGAATAACCCGCTTAGCATGGAAGATACTGACTGCCCCCTGTCGCTCCATGAGCGGTCCAGGTACACAAAACATATGTTCATTTGAATTTTTTTAGAGGTGGCACATGCAAATTTACTTTGGAACGGCAGGGTAATACCGCATATAGGTAGATATAGTGGACTCATCTGGCATAACTTGGTTTAAGGGTTTTGATGCACAAGCAGTATTCCCACTTAGTACAGGCGAAGGCTAGCAGTTAGATTGAGAAGCGGCTAGCTAGAGAGCGAAGACGGTCATGAACATGCATTACATATAATCAACATTGAATACTAGCATGAGTAGGATATGGACACCATGAACATAAATATCATGCAGGCTATGTTGGTTTTGATTCAACTACATGCGTGAACATGTGCCAAGTCAAGCCACTTGAAACATTCAGAGGAGGATACCATATCATCATACCGCATCACAACCATTTTAATGCATGTTGACACCAAAGATAAATCATTATCCACTCCTAGCTACTTAAGCATGGCATGAACAACTATAATCTCTAATGGTCATTGCAAACATGTTTGATCATAATGAGCTGAATCAAGGGATACTAGGTTAAACATATTTACAAAAAAAAAAATAAGTTGAGTTCATACCAGCTTTTCTCTGCCATAGTCAATTCATCAAATGTCGTTATTATTGCCTTTCACTTGCACGACCGAATGATAAGAAAATAATAATAGTGCAAGAATGTCGTGGACTAAACTGGAATCTGCAAACATTTTATTCAAGAGGAGAAGACAAGGTAATGTGGGTTCTTCGTTAAATAAATGATAATGCAAATGAGAACCACTCAACAATTTCATCGTGGTCTTCTCCTAGGTATGACTCAAAATAAAAAGAAAAGAATTTCACAGAAACATACTGAAATATTTTTGGAGTTTTTGGTTTTTCTTGAGGAAAGCAAATTAAAGAAGAAAAACAAAAACGAGAAAAACTATTTACACGGGATAGCTCCCAACAAACAAAAGAAGAAGCGAGAAATCTTTTTGGGTTTTCTTTTGATGCAGCAACTAAACTAGGCTAGAAAGAAAAACTAAAAAGAAGTAGGAAATGTTTTTAGGTTTTCTCAAAGTTTTTCAAACACACAAGAAGAAAGCGAGAAAACGAATCTAGCATGGATATTACAATGGAAAAGTATGAACACCGACAACTGGAATGAAATGTGTGAACATGAATGTAATGTCGGTGGAAATACGTACTCCCCCAAGCTTAGGCTTTTGGCCTAGCTTGGTAATCACCATCCGTAGTAGCCATCCGGTCCCAAGTCGTAGTGAGGCGGAGGTGGCACCTGAGCATCCCACCCCTGGGGCTCCTCCTCAGCAGCTGCTAGGTTGTTCCGGTAAGCTACAATGTCATCTGGCATAATCATGTATCCGTTCCTGGCAATAGGATCAAACAAAGCAGGTGCAGGCAAGGGAATAACATCACGTGTCTCCTGACTAAATACTAAGTTATAATGGATATCACGGGGAGACTCAGTTACGTCAAGGAATTGGTGAGCCTGCAGTGTCTTATGATCAAGGTAAACACGGCGTAAAAGATAATCATGGGGGTGAAATGGGATTCTAAAGTGGTCCGCTAAACGAGTAGCATAAATACCACCATGTATCTTTCCCTTGGTTTTGTTAAGATGTAAGCGTCGAGCAATAATAGCTCCCATACTAAAGGTATGATCATCATAAAGTGCACGACGTAAAATAGCAAGGTCAGGAGCACTGAGTGCGCCGACTTTCTCCCTAGCGGTTAAACACTTAGTGATGACCAAAGCGAAATAATGCACTGAGGGAAACTGCAAACTAGTAGCAGTGGTGCTTGACACGCCTCTATCCTCACCCACGGTTAACGCAAGGAGAAAATCCTCAAACTCAGATGGCCTAGGTTCCCTCAAATCCCCATCAGAAGGAATCAAGCATATATTACAGAAGTCGGTTAGCGAAATTCTGTGAGTTTCAGTATAAAGATTAAATTGCTCTTCACGAGGATTGTTTCTCCCTAGATAATTAAAGCTTTGCACAAAGGAAATCATAAGGATGTGATATTGGTCACACTTAGCTACGAGGAACTCGGTTAATCTGGCATTTGCGACAAACTGAGTGAACTCTTGATGGAACTCGGCCTCCTCCATGAAGGCATCATGCGGCCATTCACACGGCCGCACCTCCACCTTTCTTGGAATATGAACGTCATTGTCCGATGATTCCCCAATGACTCCCTTGGCATTTTTCTTGGTGGAAAACTTCCTAAAGATTTGCATTTTATTCCTATAAAAATTTCTGAAAAATTTTAGTCCACAAAAAATTGTCAACAAAAGTTTGTAAGATTGTTAGCAAGTACTCCCACGCATGCATAGAGGCCATATTGAGCATCAAAACTACTTCGAACTCTAAGAATTCAACATGCAAGCTCATCTACAGCAGCACCAAGAGTAGCTAATTACTCTAAAAATAACCCACTAAAACAAAAACTAATTGGAGCAATGAAGGAGTCACATACCAAGTAGCAATCCCTCCAAACAGTTTTAGAAATGGAGCTTCGAGCAAAGAGATCGAAATCCGCGGGTTTGAGAGCAAGAACACGAGAATGGTGGCTGTGGTGATTTTTTTGCTGGAGATAGGTGACAATGTGGGCTAAAGAGATAAGTGAGGAGGCCCACGTGGGGGCCACAACCCACCAGGGCGCGCCTCGGGGTGCTGGCGTGCCCTGGTGTCTTGTGGGCACCAGGTGCACCCCCCTCAGGTGTTATTTGCACCAGAAATTCATAAATATTCGGAAAAAATCGTGTTAAATTTTCAGGGCATTCTGAGAATTTTTATTTTTGGGTCATTTTTTATTGCACGAAGAAAACAGAAAACAGGATAAACGTGGCATTTTGTTTTATTTAACTAGCTAGAATAGAAAATAAAATGTGGGAACAGAGAGTTGTGCTTACTAGATTCATCGATGTCATACCTCTCAAAAATGATTCATTAATAAGGTTGATCAAGTCTTATTAACAACCACTTCTGATTAGCATGAAACCGAAGAACTTTCATAAAAACACTAAGTTACCTCAATGGGGATGTGCATATCCCCAACAATAAGTATATCATATTTCTTTTTGGCAGTAGGTAGAGGTAGTTGAAAACTTCCAATAGTGATGGTCAGAGATTCTTCAATAACATTTATACCATTCATTTGGAATTGTTTCTTCGGAAAGTGCACCGTGTGCTCATTACCATTAATATGAAAAGTGACTTTGCTTTTATTGCAATCAATAACAGCCCCTGCAGAATTCAAAAAGGGTCTACCAAGGATAATCGACATGTTGTCGTCCTCGGGCATCTCAAGAATAACAAAGTCCGTTAAGATAGTAACATTTGCAACAACAACGGGCACATCCACACAAATACCAATAGGTATGGCTGTTGATTTGTCAGCCATTTGCAAAGATATCTCTGTAGGTGTGAGTTTATTCAAATCAAGTCTTTTATATAAGGAGAAAGGCATAACACTAACACCAGCTCCCAAATCACACAAAGCAGTTTTAACATAGTTTCTTTTGATGGAGCAAGGTATAGTTGGTATTCCAGGATCTCCAAGTTTTTTAGGTACTCCATCCTTAAAAGAAGAATTAGCAAGCATGGTGGAGATTTCAGCTTCCAGTATCTTTCTTTTATTAGTGATGATGTCTTTCATATACTTTGCATAAGGAGCCATCTTCAAAATATCAGTTAAGCGGGTACGCAAAAAGACTGGCATAATCATTTCAGCAAAGCGCTCAAATTCTTCATCATCCTTTTTCTTAGATGGCTTAGGTGGAAATGGCATGGGTTTCTGAACCCATGGCTCTCTTTCTTTACCATGTTTCCTAGCCACAAAGTCTCTTTTGTCATACCGTTTATTTTTAGGTTGTGGGTTATCAAGATCAGGACACTAGTAGAATGTCGATCAGTAGTCCCGGTCGGGATGTGCCTTTAGTACCGGTTCCCCAACCGGTACTAAAGGGTCGGGACTAAAGGTCCAGACCTTTAGTACCGGTTGGACCACGGACCGGTACTAAAGGCCCGCCACGTGGCTGCCTGCGCGGGCTGGTGGTGGAAGACCTTTAGTACCGGTTGGTGATACCAACCGGTACTAAGTGTTCTGTTTTTTTTTTCGCTTTTAATTAGGTTTTAGTTTTCCTCTCTATTTATTGTGTTTTCCATTCATTTCAAATTTATTTTACGGTGCTACATACTGTAAACATTAATTACACAAGTTGATGCATATATATATATATGTAATATAATATACAATATCTCATACAGAGTATATATACAAATGGAATTACACATCCATATATATTCTGGACTTATAACTTAAGGCCCAAAACCCGGCCGGGACTAGCTAGCTAGTGCTCCGGATGAAATCTCAGTTTTCTACTACTGATTTGCTGGCATTATTGAGGCGGCGGTAAGTAATAGTGCTCTCCGTTTACATCAATGACATGTTGAAGAAGAAATGCCGCAAATTCCTCTTGAAGTGCTACAAAGCGTTGCTCGGGTGAGAGCTTCGACATCATCTGCCAAACCTGGAGTTGTCTTTCACGTGCTCCTCTGCGACGTATACGGCCTTCGGTCTGGAGGCGAATGTTCTCGCAGAGGAAGTATCCACATAAATTTGTCCCCTGATCTTGCTTCGCGCACTTTGCAAAATAATAGAATTCAATAAGATAATTAATAATCAAGCATGATAATGGTATTGAAACTAGAATTAAAGAGATGAGCAGACCTAGTAGTACTACTTAATTACCTGCATCTTTTTCCACTTTAGCTTCGGTTTCCATTGACGACCGTGATGGTTTTTTTCTATCATCTTTTTCCAAACACTACGCGGCAAAGAAAAAGAACGAAAGAGTTATTATAATTACTTTTGATATCAGGAAATAATGAAAGAAAGCGAGGTCGATAAAGATTGAAATTACCATTCTATCATAAAATACAAGTCCACGTATGATTGTTCTCGTGTATCTAGTGAGTCGTACACTTGAACAAGTCCATCCGCGAGGATAATATTTAGGAGGATATAGTGGTCTCTCCGTAGAAGTTTATATAATTAAGCAGGCATGCATATAACTCATCAACTACACTTGACAGCGAGCTAGTAAGCAAAAATAGAATTTGTAGTATACAAGAGAGTAAACACCCACCCCATGTTGTAAGGAAATATTATAGTAGATTTGGTATTCATTAGTGCCTCTAGAAAATTTTCCAAGAGATCTTCTGTGTCCTTGGCATAATGTTTTACCACATGACCATTAACGGTATTTGGGTCGATGAACCCAATGTCATCGATTCCCTCTTGTTTCAATTCCCACATCTTCAATCTGCATAATAGCGTAGAAAAGAACATATATAGTGAGGATAAGCCAATGAACGATATCTTAGCTAGAGACTTAAATTATTAAAGATATAAATCACTTACAGACAATAGCAACTGATGAGAGTTTTGTCGATAGAGTCCATGTGGTATAACTGGAAAAGTTCTGAGAATTCAAGACATATGTCACATGCATTGACGTAATGCTCTTTCCTTACTTTGACCATGACCGCCGTCTCCCCTCGCTCTACTTCACGCAGGTACCAATCATGCAACCGTTGCATCGCAGTTGGTAGTTCCTTGTACTCCTCGGGTGTGACAAGTGGTTTTCCTTTGGCATATTGCATTGCGTACTCAGTTGCACCGTACCGGCGGAATTCCTCGGTGCCAAGGATTTGGCCAAGAGTGAGACCTGCAGCCTCTACTTCTTCGAGGTCGATTGGGTTGCCTTGCACGTCGACTGGTTGGATCGATTGCTTGCTTGGATTGGTACTCACCTTGAGCGGAGAGATCGATTGCTTGGATTGTTCTCCGAGCTGGGGAACTATTTTCCCGGTAGTAGTACCACCTGTCGTTGATGCCGTACTTCCCGACTTCTTCCTTGGGCTGGGCCGACTTCTCTGCTCACTTGCCTTCTGAATCTGTCGCTCATAGTGTGTCGGCATACGCTCGACATATGCCGGGGGTCGATCAATAAAGTGTTCCATAAAGTGCTCTTGGACTTCCTTGGGTATTACCTCCTTTGGCGTCACGGTCTTCTTTGCAAAAAAGGCTTTCAATTGGCGGTCGCATTCAATTTCGTTTTCCTCTGCTGTCATGTCGTAAGGCAGCTTCCTTTTGGCCGGAGGCTCGGGTTTCTTCTTTGCTTTCCTCCGAAGAGGACTGCTGGTGGCCTTCCTCTTTTGGGAGCCCTGCTGGCGGGACCGCTGCCGGGGTGGAGTCGGCTCACGCGGCGGAGATCGATATCGATGATATGGACTCGCGTCGTGCTCCGTCCCGAGGTTGGGAGGACTGCTGGCGAGGTGGGGAGGACTGCTGGCGAGGTGGGACGCCTCTCGAGGTGGGGAGGACTGCTGGCGAGGTGGGGAGGACTGCTGGCGCTGCGATGCCTCTGGCTGGGATCCCTCGCGCTGGACATCGATACTTGGAGGAGCCGGTGGCCTTAGCGCCGTTTGTGGAAAGACGATGCAGTCCTTACTCCATAGAATGAGACCACGGCCGGCTTCTTCCAGTGTGGACTCCCCCTCACCTCCAGGGATGTCAAGCAATAGTTCATCATATCCTAGCTCTATTGCGTCCACCGCGACACGAGCATACCCAGCTGGAACTGGATTGCAATGCCAGAGAACACCAGGTGTATTTGGTAAAGCATAGCCCGTCGCGACCCGCACGGGTATGTTCTTCATTTTCCGGATTAGCTCACAAGATGTCTTCTCGGTGATATCATCCACGGGGGTGTGACCCAGCGGTGCCCCCGTGGAACCCACGCTGCTTTTCGGCAGTGTAGATGGGACGGGTTCCCCTGCCTCCTGCTGCGGAGTTTCCCTTTGCTGGGTCAGTAACTGTATCTGCCTCTGCTGCTGCTCGTACTTCTGTTCCAACTTTGAAAGTCGGTCTGCTTCCACCTTCTTTTTCTCGAACGGCTTTTATAACTGTCCTTCCATCCCGCAAACCCCTCGTACCACGGAACAACGCCCACGCCTCGTGTTCGTCCTCCGTGTTCGGCATTCCCGAGGGCGACTGTAAGCTCGTCGTTCTCTCTATCGGGGTGAAACCGTCCTTCTTGGGCAGCTTTTATTGCTTCAATCAACTCATCTGATGCATGCTTCAGACTGGCCAGTGCAATAATCTTCCCTGTTGCTGGGTCCAACTTTCCCCCATGCGCAAAAAACCAATTCCTGCACCTCTTGGGCCACTTGAAGGTTACTGGAGTGATCCCTTCAGCAAGCATCTTATTCTCTAATGCATCCCACTTAGGAATGGCTGAGTTGTATCCACCTGTCCCTAGTTTATGGTGATACTTTTTTTTCTTCGCATTTATCTGATTCTTTGCCGACTTCTCCATAGCAGCTTCCGATGTCTTGTACTCGATAAATGCGTCATAGTGATTCCTTACCTTCTCGTATATTCCTATGAATTTGGGCGCCTTCTGGCCTCTAGCGTTGTACTCGGTCCATAATCTTTTCTTCCAAGTCTGGAACGCGTCGGCCATCTTATGGAGAGCAAACTCCTTGACTTTGTTCCTTTGGCACTCCAAGAGAGAATCTGGTAGGATGAAATGCTCCATGAGATCTCGCCAAAGGGCATCTTTAATTCTTGTATCGACATAATTCACTCCTGGTTTTGGGCTGTTTGGTTGAATCCATTCTTGCATTGTGATCGGGACTCCATCCCTAACAACCACTCCGCATTGACGCACAAATGTCCTGGCATTGGCATCAGGGTGAGTCGGTGCGCCATTAGGTTTGAAAGCATCAAGATTGAGCTTTACGTTGTCGTCCAATATTTTGGCACTGCCTCGTACCTTTCTACTAGATTGGCTCGATCCGGAGGGCTGATAATTAAAAGAAAAAAGATTTGTTAATATATATATATATATATAAATCAATTAATACACATGTAATGATCACCAGAGGCTAATATGTGTATATACCTCGCCGGACATTGTTAGTTGTTCCGGATTTTGGAACATAAGTTGTTCTTCCTCGGCCTCACATCCATCACCGTAATCGTTCAGATATTGTGAGCCGTCATCATCATGTGATTCACCCTGAAGGTCCGCTGGGTTTTCGGAGCAGCGTATCATGTCGAAGATGTCCTCTTCATGAGCTCTACCGGTATTGTCCATAGCTTAATAACTAATCCATAATAATATAGATAAAACAAATTAGTATTCAAATTAGCATGCATTCAAGAAGCAAAATAACTGATAGTTAATTAATAATGCATCATCGAATACATATATAGTAGTTCTTAGAAAAGATCTCATCTCATAATCTCGGATAATTGTTAATACATCGGCTAATCCATCGATCTAGCTAATACATCATAATAATACATATATAGTAGCTAATATATCGATCTAGCTAGAACCCTAGCGCCCGGCGGATATCGGGGCGGGCGGTGGACACCCAAAGAGAAGGAACCATCACAGGAACATAGCTCCAGTGAGATCCCTGAAGAATCTGCCAGGTATTGTCGGACCTGGCCTCCAAAGCTGCCATGTAGCGACGGACGTGCTCATTCTCCTTGCTGACATGGTACTGTACCACCTCCGCGGGGGACTCAAGCCTCCGAATCGTCCGTGGCCCATGCGGCCGCCACCACAGAACCTCTGGGTCGACGACGGGCTGGCTCCTCACCAAGTTGCGCCGCCCGGAAGGCAGCACCTCCCAGTACCAGCCCGGCGAAGCCCAGTCCCTGACAGGGCCCCTCGGCTCAAGCAAGTGACCTCCTCCGGCGACTCGACGACGAGGATGCGGGATCGGCATCGTCGACGTCGAGAAGAAACACTTAATTATGAAAACAAATTAAATAAAACTTAGCAAAATTAACACTTAGCATCTAACAAATTAAATAACACTTAACAAATTAAATAACACTTAGCATCTAACAAAATTAACAAAATTAACACATACCCTAATAACCTAAGAACCTAACTAACTAACTAACTAAACTAACCTATCTAACTAAACTAACCTAACTAACTAAACTAACTAACTAACCAACTAAATAGGGGTGCTGTGTCGTGGTCGGGGTCGGGGTGTCGGGGGTGTCGTGTCGGGGTGTCGGGGGTGTCGTGTCGGGGTAGGGGTGCTGTGTCGTGGTCGGGGGTGCCGTGTCAGGGTGTCGGGGTGTCGTGTCGGGGTCGGGGTGTCGGGGGTGTCGTGTCGGGGTCGGGGTGCTGTGTCGTGGTCGGGGGTGCCGTGTCGGGGTGTCGGGGTGTCGTGTCGGGGTCGGGGTGTCGGGGGTGTCGTGTCGGGGTCGGGGTGCTGTGTCGTGGTCGGGGGTGCCGTGTCGGGGTGTCGTGTCGGGGTCGGGGTGTCGGGGGGTGTCGTGTCGGGGTCGGGGTGTCAGGGGTGCCATGTCGGGGTGTCCCCTCGATCCTCGACCCCCGACAATCTAAATAAACCTAAACAAAATCTAGCGGGGGGGCCTCCTCCTCCTCTCCTTCTTGTTCTTCTTCTTCTTCTTCTTCTTCTTCTTCTTCTCCTCCTCCTCTCCTCTTTTTTCTTCTTCTTCTTCTTCTTCTTCTTCTTTTTTTATTCTCCTCCTCTTCTTCTTCTCCTCCTCTCCTCTTTTTTTTTTCTTCTTCTTATTCTTCTTTTTTCTTCTCCTCCTCCTCTTCTTCATTTTCTTCTTCTTCTTCTTATTTTTTCTTCTTTTCCTTTTTTCTTTTTCCTTTTTTTCCTTCAAGAACACATCGGTTTTCTCGACCCACTCTATTGTCACTTGATTCCGACGGATAAAACCATTCATCATATATACAAACATCATCATATATATATTCATCATATATACAAACATCATCAAATTCATCTAAAAACATCATCAAATTCATCTAAAAACATCATCAAATTTAACTACAGAACATAAACATCATCATATATTCATCATATATACAAACATCATCAAATTCATCAAATTCATATATACAAACATCATCAAATTCATCTAAGGGGCCTCACCGACGGGTCCCCGACGTAGCAGGACGGGGCAGCGGGGCGACGGACTGCTGGGCGGCGCGGGACCGTGGCGGGGGCCGACGGCAGGTCGGGGACGGGCCAGGACGGGGCGGCGGAGGGCGTGGCGGGGCAGGGCCGGAGCGGGGGCGGCGGTCGGCGGGTCGGGGAGGGGCTGGGGAGGAACGAGGCGGCGGAGGGCGTCGCGGGGCGGGACCAGAGCGGTGGGGCGGGGTTGGCCGGGGCGGGGGCGGCGAGGGGAGTGGGCGGCGGTGGTGGTGCGACGGCGGCGAGGGCGACGGCGAGGGCGCGGGGGCTAATTTCGGCAGCCTGGCGGCGCAAATTGAGCTCTCCCGGTGCGTGGCTCGGCCCGGGACTAAGGGCGTTCCTATTTATACCACGCACCCCTTTAGTACCGGTGCGTGGCTCGCACCGGTACTAAAGACCCTTTAGTACCGGTGCGAGCCACGCACCGGTACTAAAGGTCCTCCCCAAAAAATGCGCGGGGCGGTGGACCTTTAGTACCGGTGCGTGGCTAGCACCGGTACTAAAGGTTTTTTAATTCAATATTCATTATTATTTTCAGGAAAACCCCTAAACTTTAAAAAAACATAGAAAAAAATCTATGACTCCAATGGAAATAAATAATATATGAAAAAATATCAGAAAAATATGAAGAATCTGTTTATGGCATTTCCATGCTTGTTTGAACAACTTCAACTGCTGTATAAGACAATTTGATTAAATGGCATTTGAAATGTCATATCACGAGTTTGAAAAGCAGTATAAATGAACTCTGAAAAGGTTGTAACTTGGCATGACATCATAATTTCACCCACATAGCAACTTCTAAAGAGTAGAGAGGGTTACGGCAAAAACTGGATGCACTTCGTGTACAAACTGGACAATCTCTTTCGAAGTATGAGGGTTTCGGACGAAAACTCATGTGTTACAAAGGGATTTCATTTTTTTGAACTTATTTGAACTCCAGACTTTTTGTGTGTTCAAAATGCACCATTCAAAGCCACATCATCAATTTTCAACCCTTTCTGAATTCATTTGGTATTTTTCACGCACTTACTGATTTTTTTGAGCTAAATGACCCTGAAATTGAAAAGCACTACAAATGAAGTCTGAAAAGGTTGAAACTTGGCATGGTATCATAATTTCACCCACATAGCAAGTGCTAAAAAGTTGATAGGGTTACGGCAAAAACTGCATGCACTTCGTGTACAAACTGGACAATCTCTTTCGAAGTATGAGGGTTTCGGACGAAAACTCATGTGTTACAAAGGGATTTCATTTTTTTGAACTTATTTGAACTCCAGACTTTTTGTGTGTTCAAAATGCACCATTCAAAGCCACATCATCAATTTTCAACCCTTTCTGAATTCATTTGGTATTTTTCATGCACTTACTGATTTTTTTGAGCTAAATGACCCTGAAATTGAAAAGCACTACAAATGGACTCTGAAAAGGTTGAAAGTTGGCATGGTATCATAATTTCACCCACATAGCAAGTGCTAAAAAGTTGAGAGGGTTACGGCAAAAACTGGATGCACTTCGTGTACAAACTGGACAATCTCTTTCGATGTATGAGGGTTTCGGACGAAAACGCATGTGTTACAAAGGGATTTCATTTTTTTGAACTTATTTGAACTCCAGACTTTTTGTGTGTTCAAAATGCACCATTCAAAGCCACATCATCAATTTTCAACCCTTTCTGAATTCATTTGGTATTTTTCATGCACTTACTGATTTTTTTGAGCTAAATGACCCTGAAATTGAAAAGCACTACAAATGGACTCTGAAAAGGTTGAAAGTTGGCATGGTATCATCATTTCACCCACATAGCATGTTATAAAAAGTTGAGAGGGTTACGGAAAAAACTGGATGCACTTCGTGTACAAAACGGACAATTGAGCATCATCCTTTCCCCTGCACAGCCCGACGGTGGCTCGTGAGTGCCCGCATATGAAATGCACCGTCGGACCGTATGCAGGGAATCCGAATGATTTGTATTCGGTCGATGAACTAAAGGATTTCTAGATAGATCAACAAAACACACGGTTTCCCCTGCATACAGCCCGACGGTGGCTCGTGAGTGCCCGCATATGAAATGCACCGTCGGACCGTATGCAGGGAATCCGAATGATTTGTATTCGGTCGATGAACTAAAGGATTTCTAGATAGATCAACAAAACACACGGTTTCCCCTGCATACAGCCCGACGGTGGCTCGTGAGTGCCTGCATATGAAATGCACCGTCGGACCGTATGTAGGGAATCCGAATGATTTGTATTCGGTCGATGAACTAAAGGATTTCTAGATAGATCAACAAAACACACGGTTTCCCCTGCATACAGCCCGACGGTGGCTCGTGAGTGCCCGCATATGAAATGCACCGTCGGACCGTATGCAGGGAATCCGAATGATTTGAATCCGAATGAGTACACACACTAAGTGTCGAACATGTCCGAGAGGTGGGTTATATATAGGGTCGTGTGCCTCTTTAGTCCCGGTTGCTAGCACGAACTGGGACTAGTTATAGTGCTGATCCAACAGCTCACAAGCGCTTGAAAGAAACACACGATCCATGTGCTTCTTCCTGATTGGTACGACCTCGGTCCTGGGAGTGGCTCAAATTTAGTCCCACCTCGCCAAGCGAGAGCGACTCGCAGCGGTTTATAAGCCCTGAGTGCAGAGACGATGAAGCGAGAGGCGCAATGCTCACCTGCACATTGCTTAGCTTCAGGCCTTGAGGAAATGGTGTAGACTGCACGGAGCTATATGCAGTTTCTCAAGGCCTGAAGCTAAGCAACGTGTAGGTGAGCATTGCGCCTCTCCATTTTTAATAACTTATTTTAACTCCGTGTACAAACTGGTGGATGCACTTCGTGTACAAAATGTTACAAAGATACCATGCTAGAAAATGCATGCATGTCCTTCACATAGAAAGTGATGACGGTGAAGCCGGTCACATCCCAGAGTGGGATCTCGCGGTGTAAGACTTTTTCTGCGTGTTTGTCCCTTGCTTATGATTGCGCCGTAACCATGGAGAATCTTCATCATTTAACAGGATGCTTGGGTCAGTCTTCACTCTGAAGGGAGGGATTTCATGAAACTTTTCATAATCTTCTGACATGTCTGTCTTGTCCTCCACTCCCACAATGTTTCTTTTCCCTGAAAGAACTATGTGGCGCTTTGGCTCATCGTATGATGTATTCGCTTGCTTATCTTTTTTTCTCCTCGGTTTGCTAGACATGTCCTTCACATAAAAAACCTGAGCCACATCATTGGCTAGTACGAATGAGTCGTCTGTGTATCCAAGATTGTTGAGATCCACTGTTGTCATTCCGTACTGTGGGTCTGCTAGCTGTACCCCGCCTCCAGTATATTTGACCCATTTGCACCGAAACAAAGGGACCTTAAGATCAGGTCCATAGTCAAGTTCCCATATCTCCTCTATGTAACCATAATATGTGTCTTGAAAGTTGGTTGCATCATAGCGGACACCACTGTTTTGGTTGGTGCTCTTTTTATCTTGGGCGATCGTGTAAAATGTATTCCCATTTATCTCGTACCCTTTGAAAGTCGTTACAGTCGAACTTGGTGTCTTGGCCAACCTGTACAGTTCATCTGGAACATCGTTATCATTGATGAGCTTTGTTTGCAACCAACCGGCAAAAGTCTCCATGTGTTTACGTTCAATCCAGGGGTCAGACTGCTCCGGGTTCTTGGACCGTACAATATCCTTGTGTTCCTCCATATATGGAGTCACCAAGGTGGAATTTTGTAGAACCGTGTAGTGTGCTTGAGTGAAAGAATGCTCGTCCATATTTATTGCTTCTTTCTTTCCTAATGTGCCTTTTCCACCCAGTCTCCCCTCATGCCGCGATTCAGGAAGACCAATCGGCTTAATGTCAGGAACAAAGTCAACACAAAACTCAATAACCTCCTCTGTTCCATATCCCTTGGCGATGCTTCCTTCTGGCCTAGCACGGTTATGAACATATTTCTTTAAGACTCCCATGAACCTCTCGAAGGGGAACATATTGTGTAGAAATACAGGACCCAGAATGTTAATCTCTTCGACTAGGTGAACTAGAACGTGCGTCATAATATTGAAGAAGGATGGAGGGAACACCAACTCGAAACTGACAAGACATTGGACCAGGTCATTCTGTAACCTTGGTAGGATTTCTGGATCGATTACCTTCTGAGAAATTGCATTGAGGAATGCGCATAGCTTCACAATGGCTAATCGAACATTTTCCGGTAGAAGCCCCCTAAGTGCAACCGGAAGTAATTGCGTCATAATCACGTGGCAGTCATGAGACTTTAGATTTTGAAATTTTTTCTCTGCCATATTTATTATTCCCTTTATATTCGACGAGAAGCCAGACGGGACCTTGATACTGAGCAGGCATTCAAAAAAGATTTCCTTCTCTTCTTTCGTAAGAGCGTAGCTGGCAGGACCTTGATACTGCTTTGGAGGCATGCCGTCTTTTTCGTTAATTCTTTGCTTGTCCTCCCGTGCCTCCGGTGTATCTTTTGTCTTTCCATACACGCCCAAGAAGCCTAGCAGGTTCACACAAAGATTCTTCATCACGTGCATCACGTCGATTGCATTGCGGACCTCTAGGACTTTCCAATATTCAAGTTCCCAAAATATAGATTTCTTCTTCCACATGGGTGCGTGTCCATTGGCGTCATTCGGAACAGATTGTCCGCCAGGACCCTTTCCAAAGATTACCTGTAAATCCTTGACCATATCAAATATATATTCACCAGTACGGAGGCCAGGCTTCTTCCGGTTATCTGGCGCACCTTTGAAATGGTTGCCTGCCTTTCTTAAGATATGCTTGATCGGTAGAAATCGACGATGTCCCAGGTACACATTCTTCTTACATTTATCCAAATATATACTTTCAGTATCATCTAAACAGTGCGTGCATGCATTGTATCCCTTGTTTGTATGTCCTGAAAGGTTACTAAGAGCAGGCCAATCATTGATGGTTACAAACAGCAACGCTCGTAGGTCAATTTCCTTCTGTGTGTACGCATCCCACACACGTACACCTGGTTTTTTCCACAACTGTAGAAGTTCATCAACTAGTGGCCTTAGGTATACATCAATGTCGTTGCCGGGTTGCTTAGGGCCTTGGATGAGCACTGGCATCATAATGAACTTCCGCTTCATGCACAACCAAGGAGGAAGGTTGTAGATACATAGAGTCACGGGCCAGGTGCTGTGACTGGAGCTCTGCTCCCCAAAAGGATTCATGCCATCTGTACTAAGACCAAACCATAAGTTCGTTGCGTCAGCTGCAAAGTCCTCGAACTCCCTCTCAATTTTTCTCCACTGCGACCCATCAGCGGGTGTTCTCAACATCCCCGTCTTTCTTACGTTCTTCTTTGTGCCATCGCAACAACTTGGCATGCTCTTTGTTTTGGAACAAACGTTTCAATCGTGGTATTATAGGAGCATACCACATCACCTTGGCAGGAACCCTCTTCCTGTGGCGTTCGCCCTCCACATCACCAGGGTCATCGCGGGGGATCTTATAGCGCAGTGCACCGCATACCGGGCATGCATCCAAATTCTCGTACTCCTCACCGCGATAGAGGATGCAGTCATTAGGGCATGCATGTATCTTCTGCACCTCTAATCCTAGAGGGCAGACAACCTTCTTTGCTTCGTACGTACTTTCAGGCAATTCGTTATCCTTTGGAAGCATCTTCATTATCATTATCAGCAATTCTTGAAATCCCTTGTCAGTTACACCATTCTTCGCCTTCCATTGCAGCAATTCCAGCGTGGTACCCAGCTTTTTCTGGTCATCTTCACAATTTGGATACAATAATTTCTTGTGATCCTCTAACATGCGTTTCAACTTCAACCTCTCCTTGTCACTTTCGCAGTTTCTCTTTGCATCAGCAATGACCCGACCCAAATCATCAGCGGGCTCATCTGATGCCTCTTCTTCAGCTTCCCCCATTGATGCCTCTTCTTCAGCTTCCCCCATTGTTGTATCGGCGAAAGTATAGTTGTCATCATCCTGTTCTTCTTCATTGTCTTCCATTATAACCCCTCTTTCTCTGTGCTTGGTCCAAACATTATAGTGTGGCATGAAACCCTTCTCAAGCAGGTGGACGTGAAGGGTTTTTGAGTTAGAGTAATTCCTATCATTCTTACAGTCAAGACATGGACAACACATGAAACCATTCTGCTTGTTTGCCTCAGCCACACGAAGAAAATCATGCATGCCATTAAGAAACCCTGGACTTAGTCGGTCATCGTACATCCATTGCCGGCTCATGTTCACTACACAACATCGAAGTGACCAAATTAATACAACTTCATCATCACATTACAACCAAAAGTAGAGCTAGCAGTGACCAAATGTTACTGCAAATAATAGATACTTATAGTTCATACATACATCTCATAAAACAACATACAACTATCTAAAACATGTAAATGCAACAACAAATGCGATCATAAACGCAACTAAAGTAACAATTGAGCCAACGGCATAATGATACCAAGCCTCTTTATCAATGGCATATTTTCTAATCTTTCTAAGCTTCAAGCGCATTCCAGACATCTTGTTCTTGTGATCATCGACGATATCGGCAACATGCAACTCCAATCCCATCTTCTCATCTTCAGTTCTTTTCAATTTTTCTTTTAAATGATCAATTTATTTTTCAGCTTGTGTTAATTTCTCGAGCAGAATTGCATAGTCGGTTAGAATTTCTGGTTCAACTACTTCCTATAGATAAAAACATCTACGTAAATTTGGTGGCATAATTAATTGTCATAGACATTAGATGATGTGTGAAATAGTTATAAAAGATAACGACATACCACATCTGAATCATAGACTGGACGAGGGCCGACGTGGGCTGATACCATGACCATGACACTATAGAATAACTAACAATAATACAAGTAAGTAAATTGTACACGCAGCTATCTAAATCATACAAGTAATTTTTTTTAACAAAAAGGTTTTAAGAAGAACAAGAGGCTCACCAAGGTGGCCGGTGCCGCGACGAGACGGTGCGGACGATCGACGGTGGTTAGGACGGGGATGGGAAGGCACCAAATAAACCACACCTACACATATGCAACCTAACAAGTTAATTTGAGCTCAAATTGCATATAAATCAAATAAACTCCCACATAATGACCACTCCTCCAAAACCTAGCTAAAACCCACAAATCACATATCTTTGAGCATACCACAAGCTAATCTAGCAATGAGAGATGAAGGAGCAAAGTTGCTAACCTTTATGAACACTTGGATAGATGGGGTGCCTTTAAATCTTGACAAATCCTTGGCAAAATGGAGGATGAGCTTCGAGCAAGAAGAAGAACAGGGGAGAAAACAGACAAATGAGAGCCCCTTCGATATGGCTGCGGACGAAGCGTATATGTAGGAAGTCTTTAGTACCGGCTGGTGACAGCAACCGGTACTAAAGGTTTCCCTTTAGTACCGGTTGGTGTCACCAGCCGGTACTAAAGGTGCAAGCGGGGCCCAAGTCTGACCAACAGCCTGCCATGCCCCCTTTAGTACCGGCTCGTGACACGAACCGGTACTAAAGATCGCTCACGAGCCGGTACTAAAGGTCGCCCTGCTCCTAGCCGTTGGAGCTGGCACGAACCGGGACTAATACCATCTTTAGTACCGGCTCGTGACCAGACCGGGACTAATGCTCGGGACGAAAGGTCTGTTTTCTACTAGTGGGAGCAGGCTCTATTTCAACATCATTATCTGGGTCTTTATCATTATTAGGTTGAGTATGATCGTGAACATCATCATTATCATTTTCATTATCACTAGGTTGATGTTCACTACCAGATTTAGTTTCAGTATCGGAAATAGAGACATCATTATTATCAAGAGGTTTTTGTGTCTCAGGTTCACTAGAGGTATGCAAAGTCCTATCGTTTTTCCTTTTATTTTTCCTCTTAGAAGGACTAGGTGCATCATTATTAATTCTCTGAGAATCTTGTTCAATTCTCTTAGGGTGACCCTCAGGATAAAGTGGTTCTTGGGTCATTCTACCTCCTCTAGTTACTACTCTAGCAGCAAAATCACGCATATTACTATTCATTTCATCAAGCAATTCTTTTTGAGACTTAGCAACTTGTTCTAACTGAGTTTGAACCATAGAGGCATGCTTTCCTACACCTCTAACATCATTACTGATTCTAAATAGCAAGTCACTCAAGCGAGCAATCATATCACAATTGTATTTCAATTGTTTCAGAACATGAGCATTGAAATGATCTTGCTTCATAATATAGTTATCAAACTCATATAAGCATTGACTAGGATGTTTATTGTGAGGGATGTCACTTTCATTGAACTTTGATAAAGAATTTACCTCTACCACCTGTGGAGGGGGTGGTGTGTCAAGGCCATGTATTTCTTCAATAGGTGGCAAATTCTTAACATCCTCAACTTTAATACCTTTTTCCTTCATAGATTTCTTTGCCTCTTGCATATCTTCAGGACTGAGAAATAAGATACCCCTCTTCTTCGGAGTGGGTTTAGGCGGTGGTTCACGAAGAGTCCAATCATCATAATTCTTCAATATGTTATTCAATAATTCCTCAGCTTGTTCAACAGTTCGTTCCCTGAAAACACAACAAGCACAACTATCTAGGAAGTCCCTAGAAGAATCGGTTAGTCCATTATAAAAGATATCAAGTATTTCATTTTTCTTAAGAGGATGATCTGGCAAAGCATTAAGCAACTGGAGAAGACTCCCCCAAGCTTGTGGGAGACTCTCTTCTTCAATTTGCACAAAGCTAAATATTTCCTGTAAGGCAGCTTGTTTCTTATGAGCAGGAAAATATTTTTCAGAGAAGTGGTAAATCATGTCCTGGGGACTACGCACACAACTAGGAGCAAGGGTATTGTACCATGTCTTAGCATCACCCTTTAATGAGAACGGAAACAACTTAAGGATGTAATAGTAGCGAATCTTCTCATCATGAGCAAAGAGGGTGGCTATATCATTCAGCTTAGTAAGGTGTGCCACTACAGTTTCAGTTTCATAGCCATGGAAAGGATCAGATTCAACCAAAGTAATTAACTCTGGGTTGACAGAGAACTCATAATCCTTATCGGTAACACAGATAGGTGAAGTAGCAAACTTAGGATCACATTTCATTCTAGCATTCAAAGTCTTTTCCTTATACTTGCATAGCAATTTCTTAAGATCGTCTCTATCCTTGCAAGAAAGAATTTCTCTAGCTATCTCCTCGTCCATAACATAACCTTCAGGTATCTTAGGCATTTCAAACTTAGGAGAGCTAGGACTAATAGGAGTTTCATAATCATAATCAGTTTCATAAGCTTCATCAATTTCAGCAATCTCATCAGTTTCAGTAGTTTCATTTTCTTTAGCACTAGCAATTTGTTCATCAAGAAATTCTCCTAGTGGCACATTATCATCAAGCATGGTACTAGCATCATCAATAGCATAATTCACAGGAGAGGTAGCATCATCAATAACTTGCGACATATCAGGGTTACTAGCATGTGGTGGTGTTGCAAGCTTATTCATAACGGAAGGTGAATCAAGTGCAGAGTGTGATGGCAGTTCCTTACCTCCCCTCGTAGTAGAGGGAAAAATCTTAGTCTTTTGATCCTTCAGATTCTTCATAGTGATAAATTGATATAAATCCCAAGTGACTCAACAAATATTGCTATGCTCCCCGGCAACGGTGCCAGAAAAAGGTCTTGATAACCCACAAGTATAGGGGATCGCAACAGTTTTCGAGGGTAGAGTATTCAACCCAAATTTATAGATTCAACACAAGGGGAGCCAAAGAATACTTGAGAGTATTAGCAGTTGAGTTGTCAATTCAACCACACCTGGAGATTAAATATCTACAGCAGAGTGATCAGTAGCACAGTAATACGATAGTTTTGATAGCAGTAGCAATAGTAACAGTAGCGGTAACAGTAGTAGCAATAGTTTTGTAGCAGTTGGAACAGCAGCAACAGCAGTAGTAACTTAGCAAGAACAATAAGTGAAAAGGTCGTAGGCACTGCATCGGTAACTCGTTGGATGATATTCATCATGTAACAGTCATAACCTAGGGCGATACAGAACTAGCTCTAGTTCATCAATGTAATGTAGGCATGTATTCCGTAAATAGTCATGCGTGCTTATGGAAAAGAACTTGCATGACATCTTTTGTCCTAACCTCCCGTGGCAGCGGGGTCCATAAGGAATATAAGGGATATTAAGGCCTCCTTTTAATAGAGAACAGGAACAAAGCATTAACACATGGTGAATACATGAACTCCTCAAACTACGGTCATCACCGCGAAGTATCCCAAATATTGTCACTATGGGGTTGACGAATCATAACACGTAATAGGTGCATATGACTAGGCAAGATCGGATCAAGAACATGGATATAAAGATGATAACATAAATGGTTCAGATCTGAAATCATGGCACTCGGGCCCTAGTGACAAGCATTAGGCATAGCAAAGTCATAGCAACATCAATCTCAGAACATAATGGATACTAGGGATCAAGCCCTAACAAAACTAACTCGATTACATGATGAATCTCATCCAACTCCTCACTGACCAGCAAGCCTACGAAGGAATTACTCACTCCCGGTGGGGAGCATCATGGAATTGGTGATGGAGAAAGGTTGGTGATGACGAAGACCGAAGATTCCCCTCTCCGGAGCCCCAAACGGGCTCCAGATCTGGCCTCCCGATGAAGAACAGGAGGTGGCGGCGGCTCCGTATCGTGAAACGCGATAATTCTTTCTCTCTGATTTTTTTCTCCGAATTTAGGAATTTATAGTGGCGGAGATAGGGCAAGTGGGGCCACGAGGTGGGCACAACCCACCAGGGCGCGCCCAGGGGGCCTGGCGCGCCCTGGTGGGTGATGCTCACCCTGGCCCCCCTCTTCGGTGGATTTTGGTCCAATAATTCTAATTTATTCCAAAAAGTTTCGTTCTATTCCGAGAACTTTTATTTCTACACAAAAACAACACCATGGTAGTTCTGCTGAAAACAGCGTCAGTCCGGGTTAGTTTCATTCAAATCATGCAAATTAGTGTCCAAAACAAGGGCAAAAGGGTGAGGAAAAGTAGATACGTTGGAGACGCATCAGTCCATCACACCCACCCCCAGCATGGGTGTCCGCCGATGGTTGCAACATGGGGGTTGCCCCGATTCCAACATACCCCTTCTCTCGGTTCCAGCATGTCACGACATTGATTCCCAGCAAGCCGGAGACACTAGTCCCAACAGCCACCGAGACGATGATTCCAGCTCGCCATGTTTTGCAGCTCCCACGCGCGAACGTCGTAGCAAGACAGGGGCGGCCCTAACAAAACAGGGTGTTGATTCCAGCAAAAAAAGGGCGCTAGTAGTAACAAACAGGACTCTGCCCTGTCTTCGTCGTCTTCACCCAAGGAGTTAGTCTCTCGGACGAGCCGGCCTCCAGCGGAAACACCCTCGTCAACTCAGATGGCGAGTCATCCATAGGAGATACCGAGTCGATCTATCCTCTCTATGATGGCAGACTCGGGGCTCGTTGGAGATTGAAACCCTTGAGGATTACCACGAGTCGCCTCGTCAAGTCACTGTCTATATGGCAGGAACTGCGGCGGCTCCCGATCCATCCATAGCTGGAATAGTGGGTGGTTCCGGCGGGTCGGGCAAGACGCCGGCTCAGGCTATGACCGATCTAATGGCGGAGATGGAGAAACTCGTAGATACCCCAGTTACCGCGGAGAATCAGGAAGAGCGTAACACGGAGTTAGCCAAACTAGGTGGCCAGATAACTGAGGTGCAGAAGGAAATCGATGCTGAGAACGCTCGGATGGCAGAATTACAAGCTCGTATCCATAACGAGACGGAGCGCCTTAAGGCCGAGGCTTGGCGGTTAGGGCTTCAGAGAGATGCGTCAGAGGTGGTTTACGAGAGAAGACGCCACGGCGGGCTGCCACCGAACCTTGAGCCGCAACAGCTTTTTACTACCCCACAACAGACACCGGGAGCTGTTCAGACGCCCGGGAATCAACGAAGTGAGCCGGACAAACCACCGCCGGCTCACTCCCCGCCTCGACGTTTTCAGATTCCATGGGGTCATTTTTCTAACCCTGTTGACAACATGCTGGCGGTGACCCGGAATTTGGAAGCACTGCCTATTCATGGAAACACCCCCATTGAGGTTGAGGCTAGAAACACCATTGAGATGCTAAAGACAGCAGTAGTACAACAGGCGCAGTACTCTTATAGCCACGATCGAATGCACTCCACTCCGTATGCCAGCCAGAGCCGCCATGTGAAGTCTCCGGCTGTTTCCAGCAGTGGGCGTAGGCAACAGCTTTAGGTCTCCCCAACCCGGCCTATGCCGTCAGACGCCCAAGCGGTTGTCGACGCAGCCAGGGGTGCATGACAGGCAGAGGCAAAAGCAGCAGCACGGGCGGTTCAACAGTTTCATCTTCAACCGGCAGCTTCGGGGGCTGGGACCAACAGTAGGACAATTGGGATACCGTGCTTATCCCCGGCTCTCCACGCTGAGCATGTGCCCAAAGATTTCAAGGGGACTCGCAAGGTGCCAAACTACACGGTGGATCTTGAGCCGGCAGCCTGGATCGAAAGCTACGAGTTGGCAATGGATATGCTTGATGTCAGTGACGCTGTATGTGCCAAATAAACTATGATGCTGGAGGGACCGGCTCAGACATGGTTGAAAAACCCGCCGCCCAATTCTATCAACACTTGGGCAGAGCTGAAAGAGCGGTTCATTAAGAATTTTCAGGGAACGTGCAAGAAACCTATGACAATAGTAGATCTATAGCATTGCATCCAGCGACTGGACGAGTCGGCCCACCATTGGACCCGCCGGGACGCGGAAATTATCCACTCATCAGACAGCATCAAGGCGGCTCAAGCCATCCTAATCTTAGAAAAGAACTGTCACTTCCAACCGCCCGTCCAAAAGCTCGGGCGGCTCAAGCAAAAGGTACAGGATATGGGCGACTTAATGGCCGTCCTCATCAGATACGCCAAGTCAGATAGTACAAAGGATCCCGGTTCGGATGAGGACAAGACTACCAAAGGCAAGAAAGGCGAAGGTGGTAAAGGCCAGCACGGTCACGGCGGTAACCAGGGGGCTCAAAATAACAACAACAAGTGGAGACAGCCCGATGGCGGGTCAGACTTCGTTGCTAACACTAATACTGGTTTCAAAAACCAACGCCGCAATGGTCGCCCCGGAGGGGCTTACAACGGGAATAAACCTTGTAACTATGAGGAAATGCTTAAAGCGCCATGTCCCAAACATAGTACCCAGGATAAGCCAGCTTCCCACTCATGGGAGAACTGTTACATCATGCAGGAGTTCCGTAACCAGGCTTTCCAAAATAATCCAGGAGGCAATGGTGGAGGATACCCGGGTCAGCACGGTCCCGGCGGGTCGCAAGGAGGCTCGGGGCCTGGGTTTCAGCATCATGGAAATCATGGCAATGGACAGCATCCTGGCCAGGGCAATGAGCATAATAACCAAGGAGGATTCCAAAGTAACCCCAAGCAGCTGAATAGCGATCAGTACCACTAGTACCTGAATTCATGAATAAAATTCATACTCTGGAGGGGTTTTACAAGAGGAATTCTATACCTCCAAGAAGAAAACAAGCCAGCCTTGGAACACCTGCGGCCTTATTATACTTAGAGCCACCGGCTCCTTTTTGTACTTTCCTCCCCCTCTTGCAAATTTTGTGGATACTTCTTTATGTTTTGAATATAATAAAGCCGGCACCCCCGAAACTTGGAGTTTTTGCCGTTCCAGCCTACAAATTGAGCATGAGTCTTTATTTTTCGAAACAATGGGCACTTGGGGGCTTCCAACTCATCGAGTCCAAATTTCTCACCTTTGTGACCCGGCAAAGAAACGACACAATATTTTGGGCATTTGGGGGCTTCTAACTCATTGAGTTCATCTTTCTCACCCTCTTGACCCGGCAGACACGCCACATATGGTTAAACCTGCCTGTACGCTTGATGCGACTCCGATCATATGACCCCGTGTACTCTTGACAAGTCAATCCTTGTTGGACCCTGAACTTGCCAAGGTTAAAACACCGGCTTAAGTCATGTGAGAGCCGGCATACAGAGAGCTAGGATAAACCATGTGTTATCATACCCGCTTCATTGAAGCAAGACTCGAGCCTCGAAAGCCGGTCCTTATGTCGAGCCTCGAAAGCCGACAATTTTTATATGTTCTGATATCATATGCATACATTATTTGCATTGCATCACGCATCATTACATCACACCTGCATATTCATACTTGTGCGAAAAGCTGGTCTTCAGACCGGAATACATCATAAACATCTACAGGAACAAATAAAAGTCTTTGGGCTGATCCACATCATGGTTTATTATGACCAGGATCAAATGATTGGAGCCCTCAAATCCGTTTTCAAAGAGCTGGTCTATATTTCTGAGCCTCGAAAGCCAGTTTATTTTTGTCGGGTCCCATTGGGTCGACTTATTAACAGTACTTCGTATTGTTATAAGAATTATGCTATCACCACATAAATACTTTCAGGTACACCCTGTTCTCATTGCCGGCTCGTACATGAGAGTCTGGATTATTAGTTGCAGTCGAAACAATGACCGGCACAAAAAATTTGCTTTCCTCAAGTATTATTGGGGAAAAAATCAAGACTTGAGCCTCGAAGGCTAGTCTCTCTTTGCCGAGTCTCACCGAGCCGGCTTATCAAATTGTATTATTTACTTTATTTATCATAGTAATTTTCAGGTACAATACTATCACTATTGTCGGCTCACACTTGAGACCGGGTTAAGCAACTGAGTTCACATTGTGACCAGTTATCAAATCATACATCTTCAACATCGTTGGAGGGAGAGTTGACAGAACTTGAGTCTCGAAAACCAAGACCTTCTGCCAGCTTATCTTACTCCGACTTTTCTGTCAAACAGACTCATTGATCATAATACTAGAGATGTGCAAAGACAGGCAAAAAGAGTAGAAAAGTGATATTGAGCCCAAAAGTTTAGTGTCTTACACCAATGAAGGTACAAACGTGCATGATGGCACGACAAGGCATTTCAGAGGTTTTCAAACTACTCCTATAATAGGCTCAAGGAGCCACAAAATGTTTCCGTCAGGCTGCCGACTTAAAAAGCTCATGTCATCATTTGGGCAACTCGCCTTCCGTGCCATCCGGGTTAGCAGCAGATGGATCCTTCGCTTGAGCCGTCTCCGGGTTATCTTCCGCTAGGTCCTCTGGCTCTTCTATCTGAAGATTATCCGCATCCCAGTTGCAATGGATTAAAGTGTGGAATATGGCTTCATCATCAAGGATGGGAGATGGGTCGACATCAGGAGCGAAGATGTGCTTACGTCGTTGAGGGGTCAAATTCACCGGCTCAAAAGTGGGTGGTAGAACCCGTGAATGGTTGGCATCATAAGCCGCCTGATAGTTCTTTAGTTTCAATTCGGAAACCAGCTGGGCGGATAACACTCGAGCCACCTTGACGTTAAAATCTGACCCATCGACCTTAAACTCTGGGAAGCCTTTGGCCATTTCTATTGGACCAAGTTCCGCTGAATAGGCTAGAGCCCGGCTCAAAGAATATGTTGAGCCGGCTCAGGTGGCGGATCTTTTCAGCTCTTGAATCTATTGTGGAATTGTTGAAAGGCACTTCAGCACATCCTTGATAAGCTTTACCGGCTCATTGTTCCCCATCACAACTTTGATTGCGAAGTGGCTCCCAGCGTAAAGTTGCTCGGTCAACGAATATACAACCTTCAACATAAGCAGGCTATTATCCTGAAGGTTGTTGGTCCGGGAACCTGCAAGGTAACACCAATACACGAGTCGACAAGCGATTTATATTCATATTTCAAGAAAGAAATCGTCAAGATACTTACCAAAAATAGCCTGGGTCATATGGGCAATCTGCCGATTCAACCCGGATAGCTCTTCAGTGATGGGCTTCAACCGCCCCTCAGCATCCTCTGCACACTTCAGTAGAGCGGCTTTTTCAGACTCAAAGGATTGTTTGTCTTTCTCAAAATTCTCCTTGATCTTCTCCAATTCTGCTAAGGAGAGTCGAAGTTTTTCTTCCACATCTGCTAGGGCAGTTTGCCCGGCTACGAGATCTTTTCTTAAGCCAGCCGCATTTGACTCGGCTACTTTCAGAGCTTCCTGAATAAAAAACATTACCATATTGATTGATCATGAACCAGCAACAGGGTGTAGCTTGGTTATGGTGCAAAATGTTAAAACAAAGTCCCAAACAGATTGCAAGCAATATACTTGGCACTTGGGGGCTAATGCAAAGCAGTTCTTCAAATACACAGAAGACTCGACTCATCTCAAGAAGATAAGCCGGCCCTTGGGGGCTACAAGTCGAACTTTCTCAATTATCAAGATCCGACTCATCTCAAGAAGATGAGCCGGCCCTTGGGGGCTATAGGATGATCCACAATATTCACAAGACCCAACTTATCTCAGAATGATAAGCTGGCCCTTGGGGGCTAAGTAAGGATATATGGTATATAGAACAAAGAGGAGCATACCTCGTACTTGTTCTTCATCATGCTAACAAGGCCGACTTCCATTTCTCGGCTCGTAGCAAGGTGATCCAGGTAGCCGGCATGTAGCTCTTCAGCACTAAAATTCTCATAATTTGGGAGCTCCAGCTTGGTTTTCCCTTTCTCTGGCAATACTGTGTCATCCTTAGCAATAATCTTTGCCAGCACCCTGGAGACCTCAGGAGCGGCATAGCCCAACCCAGTGATAGTGACCTCCTCATTCTTGTCATGAGGGGCATCTCCAGTTATCTTTGGAGGACTGGGCGGATTAAGATGGGCCGCCTGATCAGCTTTAGTATTAACGGTATTGGTGCTTGCCGGCTCAGGAGGAGGGGGTAAATCAGCCTGGGTTTCCTAATGATTTACAGACTGATCAATATAAACTTCAGGAGTCGCCAAATCAGGGTTCTCCGGCTCAAGGACTTCAGGGTCGACGGATGAACCATCAACTTTCCTTTTCTTGGCCTTGGCCCTGCAAAATAAGAGAGCAGTATAAGGTGTAAGCATAGACAAAAGCTTAGTTAGATAAGCGTATGACAAAAGAGGAATTTACCCGGGATTGATAACGAAGGGTGCTAGTTTGGAGGCAGCTGAGTCGCCCAATGAAGGTGGCGACTCCTGATAAACCGAAGTATAAGGATTAATGGTTGACGCATCAGGTCAATTCTCTTTGAAGAATTGGAACATCAAGTACCTCAGTTGGTCGTTTGTGGGCGGCTGGCTTATCAGGTAAGCCGGCGGCAAGATCACCATTCCCACTCTGGGTTTGACGCCTTGATTTGTGCTGAGTTTTCTTGAAAACAAAATTGGGATCCAGATAAGCATCCGGGTGAGATAAGCTTACTTTCCGAACAACCCGCCTTGTTTTCAATGGAGTTAAGGATTCTGAGTCGGAGGAGATGGAAATTACCTCAACATCACCCACACGGCTTATTTCAACACCGCCCTAAGAAGAGGAGGCATCAGCTAGATTCAATGAAACATGGACAAAGTTAAATTCTACCTCTGATTGAATATCAGTTGCAGCTGCTTCGTCCATCTAAGACGGTCCTTCAGTGGCCACCTTATTCTTCTTCTTACTTGGGGCGGCTTTGGGTTTCTTAGCTGGAGTTTTGCCTTGCTTCTTGCCCCAAAATGGAGACTTGGCCTGTAAAATTGACAATTAGAACAAACATGTGAAGATCTAAAAGCTAAAAGGACAATATTCATAAAGGCGGATAAAAGTATCGAAGGCTTTTTACCAAAGGAGCCGGGTTAAGAGTGTAGAAGGGCTTCAACACGTCTTTGCTGCAAGTTTCTTGGTTTTCACCCAACAACTTCTTCACGATCCGGTTTATCTCCTCAGCATCCAAAGAAAAGTTGTTGTATCTTTGGGCATCATCTAAATCCCCGGAATAAGTGTGCATTAAGCTGCTGCAGTGGCTTAGTGGCAAAATCCTTCAAGACACCTAGCACCGGGTTAGGTCGACTCCAGTTAGCCTATTAGCTATTAGAGCCCTCAGTTTTGGGTAAATGGGGGCGTGTTGAGAATGTTCCTCTTGAGGAGCCCAGCCAGGAAGATCAAAATCCATGGGAAGGCGGTTGGGTCTGTAACCCGGCAAGGGATTCTCGTCAGCTAGAGCGGTGTTCTGACAATAAAACCAAGTTTTTTTCCACCCCTTAGGATGACTTGGTAGGGTGCAGCAGGAAAGATGACGTCTCTTCGCCTCTAGATCGAGACCCCGCCAAGTTCTAAGCTAGGGCCATCTGCGCATTCGGTTTGCCGGTTCAAGTAGAAGAACTCCCTGAAGAGGGAGACAGTGGGTTCCATTTGCAGATACACCTCACAAAACACTTGGAATTGGCAAAGATTGGATATGGAGTTGGGACCCAGGTCTTGAGGATGAAGGTGGAAGAAATGCAGAACATCTCGAAAGAATTTTGACCCGGGAGGTGAGAAACCTCTAAGAAGATGATCCAAGAATACAACTACTTCTCCCTCCTCCGGGTTTGGGATTTCCTCTCCTAGGACGACCCACCAACCAATTACCTCTTGAGGCGGCAGGAACCCTTGATCTTGGTAATCTTTCAGAATGACATCAGAAACTTGGGTGGCCACCCAGTTGCAGGTGGTGGATTTTGACATGATGAGTCGTCTGAATAAAATAAAGAGACGACTTAAACATGTGGCTAAAGTGAAAACGACTTAATTACTCACAATGGGTAAATTGCTTTTAAAGGAGCCAGCATCTTAACCCGGCAGTTTATTACGTGGCGGAATATATCTATGCTGACGAGTCGGCCAGAGCATACATGCGACTTAACCTAAACAGAGACTTGTGGTATCTTTGCTAAGTATGAGATAAACAAGTTTCTACCGAAGCAACTACATTTATGGATCTGAAAATAGTTCTAAAACTAGGATATTTGCTAAACCTAATGGAGAAGTAGGGAAGCAGTGGTGGCATGGTTTATGGGTTCTCAAGGGAGATTGGAATGTACTATATGCGAAACGGTGCCGTTGTTCTTGCCGCTCTATTTTTATGATTAAAGTTATGGGACCTACACAAGAAACTAGCAATAGTGATGAACCAAAGAAGAACTACCGAAGAGCTCAAGAACTTCGATGAACTACAATGGAACTAAGTAAAAGGAAGTGACGTACCTGAGTGATCGCCGATGGCGGCAGAGACGTGCGAATGGTTCCTGACGAAGAAGAAACGCCGCTACGGCCTCAAGAGCGGTCACCGACGACGAGCAGGTAGTAGTGGTGGCGCAAGGAAGCTCCAGGCTCAAGGAAGAAGAAGCGAAGAGATGAAGTGAAAAATGAGAAGGGGGCCCCCGGTAAATATTTAAAGGGAGGGAGCCCGAAGAGGCAACTGATGAGCATGACAATCGAGGAAACGCAATAAATTTCGGGAAACAAAGACGCCTCGATTTTCGGGATAAACGGATACACTCAGATTCGCCATGATGTCATTGTTGGCCTCCTGAATTAATGGCGGGTGACGTCACTAATGGACCACGTAAGAGAACTGCAAGGGCTGTAAATACTGTAAGCCGGCATTGTGAGATCCATGAGAAACACAAATCAGATGATGAGCAGCCAAAGAAGGAAGGAGAAATGAATGGATTCAAATCAATCTGAGGCCTAATGTTAGGGATATAACCCCGCGGTGTGACCCGCCCTATTGGGCCAGGTCAATGTATTGGCGACTCTATAATCAAACTCAAGATGGGTCGCGTCGAGAAGACAAGGCAAATGAGGCGGTTGCCAACTAAGTCGTCGGGTGGCCCAACACCCGAAGACGGGGACTTATGACCCGCAAGGCAGGAGACGCGAGAGGATTCCTTCCTTGGGAGGCAAGGCGTGTTAGAGACCTGATAGGTTACGAGTTGCAAAGCGACTCGGACTTTGTTGTAAAACCTAGGGTCTCGACCTGTATATAAAGGCGAGCCCCTAGGGCTGAAAGACTTAAGTCATAATCCCTTGAGAGCTAGGTTAGCGATTCCGCACCCTTGTAATCGAGATCTATCCATCAATACACACAAAGCAAGACATAGGCTATTACCTCCATCGAAGAGGCTGGACCTGGGTAAACTCGTCTCTCGTTCCCGATCAACCCCTTTGAATCGCCACCTAGCGGCAATGGCCTCACACCTAAGTCCTTGCACAAGGACATCTGCCGTGATAAAACCACGACAAATCCCATCACCGTCCAGCAAGCCTACAAATGAATTACTAACTCCTGGTGGTGAGCATCATGGAATTATTGATGGAGAAGGGTTGGTGATGACGACGACGGCGAATCCCCCTCCCTAGAGCCCCAAGCAGACTCCAGACCAGCCCTTGACATGGCTTGAGACTGCGTCGGTATTTCCCCAAAGAGGAAGGGTTGATGCAGCATAGCGACGGTAAGTATTTCCCTCAGTTGTGAAACCAAGGTTATCGAACTAGTAGGAGGATCACCGCCACCCAACAAGCAGCACCTGCACACAAACAACAAATACTTGCAACCCGACGCGAAAGAGAGGTTATCAATCTCTCTACGGTAATAAAATAGATTAGGTAGTGATAGATAGGAGATATAGATCTCTCAAGAACACAAAATAAAAAGGGCAAATAAAATATGCAGCAATATGTTTTTGGGTTTTTGGTTTTGTAGATCTAAAAACAAAGATTGCAAAAATATAGATCGGAAAGCAATATGATGGAAAAGTAGACCCGGGGGCCATAGGGTTCACTAGTGGCTTCTCTCATGAGTATAGCGCACGGTGGGTGAACAAATTACTGTTGGGCAATTGATAGAAAATCAAATAGTCATGACGATATCCAAGGCGGTGATCATTATATAGGCATCACGTCCAAGATAGATAGACCGACTCCTGCCTGCATCTACCTCTATTACTCCACACATCGACCGCTATCCAGCATGCATCTAGTGTATTAAGTTCATGGAAAAATGGAGTAATGCAATAAGAACGATGACATGATGTAGACAAGATCTATTCATGTAGGAATAGACCCCATCTTGTTATCCTTAATAGCAACGATACATGCGTGTCTTTCTGCCCCTTCTGTCACTGGGAAAGGACACCGCAAGATCGAACCCATCACAAAGCACCTCTTCCCATGGCAAGAAAAATCGATTTAGTCGGCCTAAATAACCAAAGATTCAAATAAGAAATATGATGCTATAAGTAATCATGCATATAAGAGATCAAAGAAGACTCAAATAATATTCATGGATAGAAACTGATCATGAACTCAAAATTCATCGGATCCCAACAAACACACCGCAAAAGTTTACATCAAATAGATCTCCAAGAGACCATTGTATTGAGAATCATAAGAGAGAGAGAGAAGAAGCCATCTAGCTACTGCCTACGGACCCATAGGTCTATGGTGGACTACTCACGCATCATCGGAGAGGCACCTATGAGGAGGATGAACCCCTCTGTGATGGTGTTTATATTGGATCTCGAGGTTCTGGAACTTGTGGCGGCTGGAATTGTGTTTTGTTGACTCCCCTAGGGTTTTTGGAATATTTGGGAATTTATAGGCATCAGAGGCGGTGCGGAAGGGGGCCGAGGAGGGCACAACCCATCAGGGCGCGTCGGGGTCCCCCTGGCGCACCCTGGTGGGTTGTGCTCTCCACAGCCAACCTCTCTGGCAGTTGTTTGGCCCACTGGGTGTCTTCTGGTCCAGAAAAAATCTCCAAAAAGTTTCGTCGTGATTGGACTCCGTTTGGTATTGATTTTCTGCGAAGTAAAAACAAGCAAAAACAGCAACTGGCACTTTGGCACTATGTCAATAGGTTAGTCCCAAAAAATGATATAAAGTTGTTATAAAATGATGGTAAAACATCCAAGAATGATAATATAACAGCATGGAATAAGCAAAAATTATAGATACGTTGGAGACGTATCAGCCCTCCCGAGGAAGAACAGGAGGTGGCGGCGGCTCTGTCTTGTAAAACGCCATGAAATCTTCTCTCAGATTTTTTTTCTACGAAGATGTGAATTTATAGGACTGGAATTAGGGTCAGGGGAGCCATGTGGGCCCCACAAGCTAATAGGGCGCCCATGGAGTGGGCGCGCCCTCATGGCTTGTGGCCCACGGGCAGCCCCCCTCTGGTGGTTCTTCGCTCCATAATTCATTATATATTCTAGAAATAATTCACAAAAAGTTTCGTCCAATTCCGAGAACTTTTATTTGTGCACAAAAATAACACCATCGTAGTTGTGTTGAAAACAGCATCAGTCCTGGGTTAGTTCGATTGAAAGCATGCAAATTAGAGTCCAAAACTAGAGCAAAAGTGTTTGGAAAAGTAGATACGTTTGAGACATATCAAACACAGGCCACCAAGTCCTCAATTAGGAGAAGAGATTTGTTTGTTATGAATTAGATGTTAATTTCCTTTAAATCCGTTATTTGTTTCTTGAAAATCTATTATTTGTTTCCTAAAACAAATTACACTAATGAGAGGTATCGGTTGATTTGGATAAAGGTTTCACGATCACGTGTCTATGTTCTGCATAGTGAATACATTTGATTAAAAATGTAGATTTGGTATAATCAGAAACACCAACTTTGTATCACATTACATCAAATCGATGGAGGTCAGTCTTGTACAGGAAATCATTATCATATATTTATACTCTTTGTATCATATATTTTTCTTTCCTTGTGTAGTTTTTAGTGCGATCTAGTGGTGGTGACGCGAAAAAAAGACAAAAATAAAGGTGAAGGGAGGGAGGGAGGTGAGACAAAAAAAATTGTGGAACGGAAGCTACCAAGTAGAGATTTGGTGGGATGTGTCATTCGACATTAATGTGATTAGACGACATATGATAATGTCAATTAATTTAATTTTGAGGACGTATAAAAAGATTAATTAAGATGATTGAGCAACTTATGGTAAGGTTAATTAATTTGGATTTGATCTTTAAATATTCATTAAAGATTGATTTTTTCCCATAAAGACATTACTAAATAACTTAGGAGTGCATGGAAATTTCGGATTCATTCAGATTTGTTTTCCATTGTGTGGGGGGTAAAGTAAAAAAACCAGAGGGATAGGATGGTGGAAGGTGATGCGAAAAAACCCAACCAAAATAAATGACGGTGAAAGGAGGGATGAAAAAACCCCAAACAAAGGTGGGAGGAGAGACGGAAAAAACCATGGAACGCCGGCTACCAAGTCGTCAATTAGGAGAAGAGATTTGTTTGTCATGATTTAGATGTTAATTTCCTTAAATTCCGTTATTTGTTTCCTGAAAATCTGTTATTTGTTTCCTCAGACAAATTACACTAATGGAAGGGATCGGTTGATTTGGATAAAGGTTTCACGATCACGTGTCTATGTTCAGCATAGTGAATACATTTGATTAAAAATATAGAATTGGTATAATCAGAAACACCAACTTTGTATCACATTACATCGAATCGATGGAGGTCACACTTGTACAGGAAATCATTATCATATATTTATACTCTTTGTATCATATATTTTTATTTCCTTGTGTAATTTTTAGTGCGATCTAGTGGTGGTGACGCGAAAAAAAGACAAAAAAATCAAGGTGAAGGGAGGGAGGTGAGACAAAAATATCATGGAACGGAAGCTACCAAGTAGAGATTTGGTTGGATGTATCATGCGACATTAATGTGATCAGCTAAAGCATTCGCCGACGCCCTTCTTTCGACTCCTTCAATGACTACCGGAGGAGATAGAACCCAGAGTGACGCTTAGCTCTATATCTTTAAACTTTTTGGTAACTTGTTGCCAAAGGAGGAGAAGTGTATAGCTCATAGGGCTTCGAGATAGAGTGTTTTGTCTTTTGGTTGCTCTCTTTGTTTAAAAACATTTGGTTTATCGCTTGGTTGTTCTTAAACTCCACCGTGCTTGATCATACCCTTTGCTTGATGTTGCTACTATTTCCTATCCATGTGATGTTAATATTATGATCATTCACTCATGTTTGGTGTCATGTGCATTCTAATCCATTCATATCATTTATGCGCACCACCAAGTTGTATGTGACATGGAAGAGTTGCCCACACTCCTAATCGATTGTGCATTTGCATTTAAACGCAAATTTTAAATAATGCACAAATTTAGGGGGAGCTTTGTCTTATCACATACTTCTCAAAGCGACAATGCTATTCATTGTTTTATCCCTATCAAAGATTTGATCTATATGTTGTCATCAATTACCAAAAAGGGGGAGATTGAAAGCACAACTTCTCCCTAGGTGGTTTTGGTAATTAATAACAACATGTATTTCATTGGACTAATGTTTCCACCAAGTATATTTCAGGAAAGTTCAATGAATGGATTGGCAAAAGGATTGTGAGGAGATCCCTTAGATGTAAGGAACGTCTATTGGCAACAAGCTTGAAGACTCTACATTTTACATTTTGTGAGAAATCACTTTTGAGTCCATAGGAAAGCCAATACTATTAAAAGGGGATGGGGTTTCTATGATGATCTGGTTGCTCAAGTGCTTAGAGATTAGCCACCAAAAATACACATGACATTCTCCCACAAAATCTCTGTCTAAACCCTACCACTAAAATCAATGCCACCAACTTCTCAAAATCAGCCACACCGAGTTTTATCCCTAGACAGATCCCATGCCAAACCCTAAGTTCTCGGTGTCACCAAGTTTCCATTCGGTGCAACCGAAACCAGTGACCAACTTTTTGGTTAGCCATTTTAAAGAATTAGATTTTTCGAGTGTTGAGAATCGGTATCACCAAGACTTGGAATTTGACTAGGTCACCCATATCGGTTCCACTGAGATTTATATATCAGTCTCACCGAGAAGTCAAAAGTTGCCACATTTTGCACTAGTCTGTGTAACCGAGTTTTTACTCCTATTTCCCCGAGTTGGACAATAATGTTGTAACAGTTGGATTTTTGCAGATGCCTAAATATACCCCTCCACCTCCTCTCACTCGAAGAGGAAGAACTCAGAACATACCTACACTTGCCCCATCCGTTTTTCTAAGAGAGAGCCACCTACTCATGTCTTGAGATCAAGATCTTCCACTCCAACCATATGTCTTGATTTCTAGCCTCCCCAAGTTGCTTTCCACCCAATCAACCTCTTCTACCAAGCAAAATATATGAGAGAGCGATTGTGTGTTGAGGAGACTATCTTTTGAAGCACAAGAGTAAGGAGTTCATCATTGTTACCACATCTATTACCTTTTGGAGAGTGGTGTCTCCTAGATTGGTTAGGTGTCGCTTGGGAGCCTCCTTCTTCGTGTTGTGGAGTTGAACCAAGACATTCGTATGGGCAAGGAGATCGCCTACTTCGTGAAGAGCTACCCATAGTGAGGCTAGTCCTTCGTGGACGGAAGCCGTGATGGAATAGACGAGGTTGCTACTTTGTGGACCCTAACGGGTGGAGCCCTCCGTGGACTCTTGCGACCACTACCCTCTGTGTGTTGAAGTCTCCATCAGTATGGACGTACGATAGCACCACCTATCGAAACCACGGGAAAAATCTTCATGCCATCAATTGTGTTTGATCCTCCTCTCCCTACATTTACTTTCATGTGCATGTCTTTAGTTTCCGCTGCTATACTCTTAGACTTGCATGTTTAGGGTGTACTTGACTTGCTACAATTGCTAAAACTTGACAACATTTAAAATTGGGAAAATGCTAGATTTTTATTTGGTCAAGTAGTCTAATCACCCCCCTCTAGGCTTGCTCTCATCACAAATGAGATTGTCGGCTTGGGAGGTGAAGAGATGACCGACAAATTCATAATCAAGAAGATCCTTAGAGCCTTGGATGGAAAGTATGACACCGTGTGTAGATTGATCCAAATGACGCCAAACTACAAAGATCTCAAGCCTACGGAAGTCATTGGAAGGATTGTTGCTCATGAAATGTCACTTAAGGACAAATAAGAACTTCACACCAAGTCAAGCGATGCATACAAAGCTACAAGTGACACTCCCGCTACTTCAAGTGACAACCTTGTTACCAATGAAGAGATAAGCCTCATGGTCAAGAAATTCAACAAGTTCTACAAGAGTAGAGGCAAAGAGAGAAGCTCCAACTCAAGATATGAAGAGAAGCGTTCCTCTAGTCATGACCGGAATTGTTACAATTGTGGAAGGTCCGGACACTACTCCAATGAGTGCATGGCCCCCCACAAAAGAAGAGAAGAGTCACCTAGAAGACGAAGATCAAGAGATGAATCACCTCGTAGAGAGAGAAGGAGTAGAGAAGATCGCTATGAACGAAGACCCTCCCGGAGAAGCAAGGACTCAGAGAAGAAGGACAAGTACACCAAGAGCTACACAAGAAGAAGACATTAAGCTCATGTTGGTGAATGGGTTTCCGGCTCCAATTCCGACAACCAATCCGAGAGAAGCTACCACTCTAACTCCGACTATAGTCAAGATGAAGGTGTTGCCGGGTTAGCACTCATAACCTCCAACTCCTATGACATATTTGATTCACCAAATGAAGGAAGTGGAAGTTTCTTCATGGCTAAAATCCCCAAGGTATCACACCCCAAATACATTAACTTCAATAGTGATGAGGATGATTTACTAGGAGATGATGACTTGCTCTTTGATAAAACTAGTGATGTTAGTCAAAATGAACTTGATAATAATCATGTTAGTCAAGATAAGTCATGTGATGATGATAAGAAGGAGATTGAGCGTATAACTAAAGAACTAAACACTCTTAAGTTAGCTCATGAATCTACTCAAGAAGATCATAGAGAACTTCTAAGAACTCATGAGAAGATATGCTTCGAGAAGCTAAATTTAGAGCAAGAGCATGAGTTTCTTAAAGCTATTAATGACGTCTTCGAAAGACGAGCTCTTCTTGTCTTGCCAAACGACTACTCTTGTCCCCATTTGTTCCACAAGTTAAATCTAAGCAAACTAGTAACAAAGGCAAGAAAGGTTCTTCATCTAGTGGCAACAACACTAATGCTAAATCCAATGATGTTGCTTCTAGTAGCTCTATTAATTCCACTAACGATTCTCTTAGCCAAGTTACACTTGAGCAAGAAAATGATTTATTGAAAGGGATTATAGAGAAAGGTGTCTACAAGCGTCTTGCCGGATGTAAGCAATTTGAGGAGATTGTACGCAAGCATGGAGGATACGGGAAGAACCATGGCATTGGCTACTTCAACGCCAATGGAGTTGAATGGGAAGAAGGTCAATACCCCAAGCCGAAGTTTGTTCCTCAAAGGGAAAAGTATGATCATACTCTCCCCAAGGGAACAAAATACCAAGATGACCTTCCACCACAAGACCACAAGCTCAAAGGCAAGGACAGGCTTCAAGAGGATATTGACACATTTGAAGATGAATCCCAAGCCATGGTCAAGTGGGTTCCCAAGGCTACTACAAGCTCTACTTCAACAAGTGCTACTTCAACTCCAAGGATCCCCATCAAGTTGATGTGGGTCCCAAAGAAGACGAACTAGAGAAGTTCTTGAGGGGTGACCCCGCCAACAAATTTCACTCACATTCATCATTGGCAAGAATTATTGCAATCAACTCCAACCTTGTGCAATAGTTCAAGGAGTCACAAATCCCTCATAGGTAAGCAAGGGACAAGGTAATTAAAGAATCAATGAACATCATCTAAATGTGCTTCACTCCATGTCCATAGATATTCTTGTGTTTGTTCCTTGTGTGGGACTAACCCATGTCGGTGAGAAGAGTACGAAACAACAAGGATTGCTCCCAACTCAAGATGATCTTCATCAACTATGAGCATCCACTACTACAACACCAACATGAAGTCTTCTACGACAAAACCCAAGATTAGTTTATCCCTCTTAGGGGGGATGTCACATCAAGGGGGAGCTTTACTCTAAGACTTGAGTCAAAGCATCTCTTAAGATGTGAACACATTAAATGCTTTATGTAAAAGTGGTAACCCCACTTGTGCTTAAACGATGAGTATGACCTATGATCAAGTATTCTTACTTGACTCCTAAGTCAATATACTCATATATAGATGACTCCGTCATCGCCAAAGTGCTTGGTAGATACTAGAGTAGTTGTGCATGTTTGCCATATTTCATTTGACATCTTAATGTGTGAGCATGTTGGTATGCATATTTTTGCTCATTCGAGGATATCCAATTGTTGTTATTTGGCTTTCATTTTCTTTGGCCAATTGGATATACAAGAATGCCTTAGTACCCTACTCTAGCTATCTATGCTTTCTAGTCTCAAATTCTATTCATGCTTCATCACAAAATTTGAGCAAGCACTTTTCGGACCCTCTGTGTGAGGAGCACTCGGAATTCCGTTTTGACAAGAGCTGACTTCCAAAACCTCCCATGTGCCACTCGTTGTAACCAACATCAAAATTTCGGTTCCACCAAAGTACAAGGGTTGATCTGGTTTTTGAACCTCGGTACCACCGATTTGATAATCTCGGCCTCACCGAGTTTCTCTGTCTCTGACAGTTAAGAAACTCGGTGGCACCAAAATTCCTGGATCAGTGTCACCGACAGTAGTAGGGTATATATATATATCCTCGTGGACCTGAAATTGAAAATTTCTTCAATCCTTCAGCCTCCCGCACCCCTCTGCTGTCGCCACTCGCGTCTTCGTACTTCTTCCTCGTCTCCAGTGCGCCTTCGCCGTTGTCGGTAATCTGTCCCACCGTCGTCGCCGTCGCGAAACTTCACTGAGATACGGTAAAGTTTCGGCCCCTTGTGTGCTCCATCATCTAAATCTCGCGCATTAGGTCTTTCCCCCCACCGTGCCACTGATTGAAACGCTCCTATCCACAAAACAAATCCATTAGAATAGCCGAACAAGAAAATATAGGTTTAGAGTTTCGCCAAGTGTGTTTCAGTGTCACCGAGTGCAAACGAATATGTACAACCGATTTGGGTTTTTGGCCTTTTCGGTGAAACCGAAAAGGTGAGCAAGTCTCTTTCAAAGAGAAAGTCAGTCTCGGTAGCTCAGAAAATTAAATCTCGGTGGAACTGAATCCCACTTTGTAGAATTCTGAAACTATATTTTTGAGTTCAAATTTGCAAAAATTGCTGTGTTTTGTGATGCTCATCCATTCCACTCTTCAATAATCTATTCACAGGTACAACATGTCTGGGTCAGAGGACAGTGACAATAATTTCACAGAGCAGAATGTGGATTTGGATGCAGGCACTAGCCTAGAGGCTAGTCAATCTTCTGAGAACCAGATACCAGTCTTCAATTGATAAGTGGGCTACCATCTTAGGAGCCCCGGAAGTTCAAGAGGGAGATCTTGATGTCTATGCTGAGGCCAAAATGAATCCTAACACCATGGACAACATGTATAATCCTATCCATGTTGCTTATGTGAAGACTCATAAGTTTGGCTCTGTTTACTATCTGCAAGCTGGATTACCCACTACCAACGTCATCATGAGGCATACCTTGATGCCAAAGTCTGGAGATGATAAGATGATTAGGGGGTACTCCATAAACATGCTACATCATGTAGACACCCACACTAGATTCAGGGTGATGGATTTGATTGTTGAGACAATCAAGAGGACATCTTCCGATCAGAAACGATCTTGTGGATATGCTCCATATATCCAGACGATCATCAATTCCAAAGTGGGAAAGAGCCAATATGCACTTGATCGTCCACACCTGCCACTCTTGCCAGACTTTGAGGACAATGTTGTGGTGATGGATCCTTCTCATCCCACTTCAGCTAATGCACATGTAGAGGCAGAGGCAGAGGCAGCTAGAGCCACTAGTGCTCAGATTCCAAGGACAAAGAGCAACCAAATGTCCTTTCTCATCAGCTCTATCCAAGGGATTGGAAAGAATGTGGCTGAGATTCTCAAGAACCAGAAAAATCTTCAGAGGATTGTGGAAACAAAGATTCATGCTCTGGACAACAAGGTGGATGAGCTGGCAAAGACTGTCAAAGAATTAAAGCAAGAAGTGGATGTGGTGCCTAGTCCCCATGCCAGTGATGATGATGGTTCTCCTCTCCGGCCTAAGCACTCAGTTCAAGACTCAAGCCAGATCGTCTATTGTGCCTGCCCCAGAGTTGAGACCTTCCTCATCAGCCCCAACAACTGCTTAATCAGCTCCTTCTGCACCTTCAGCGTCTACCCCACCTCCTCAGAGGACTTCAGCTAAAGCATTCGCCGACGGCCTTCTTTTGACTCCTTCAATGGCTACCGAAGGAGATAGATCCCAGAGTGATGCTTAGCTCTATGTCTTCGAACTTTTTGGTAACTTGTTGCCAAAGGGGGGGAAGTGTATAGATCATAGGGCTTCGAGAGAGAGTGTTTTGTCTTTTGGTTGCTCTCTTTGTTTAAAAACATTTGGTTTCTCGCTTGGTTGCTCTTAAACTCCGTCATGCTTGATCATACGCTTTGCTTGATGTTGCTACTATTTCATATCCATGTGATGTTAATATTATGATCATTCACTCATGTTTGGTGTCATGTGCATTGTAATCCATTCATATCATTTATGCGCACCACCAAGTTGTATGTGACATTGAAGAGTTGACCACACTCCTAATCGATTGTGCATTTGCATTCAAACGCAAATTTTAAATAATGCACAAATTTAGGGGGGAGCTCTTTCTTATCACATACTTCTCAAAGCGATGATGTTATTCATTGTTTTATCCCTATCGAAGCTTTGATCTATATGTTGTCATCAATTACCAAAAAGGGGGAGATTGAAAGCACAACTTCTCCCTAGGTGTTTTTGGTAATTAATAACAACATGTATTTCATTGGACTAATGTTTCACCAAGTATATTTCAGAAAAGTTCAATGAATGGATTGGCAAAAGGATTGTGAGGAGACCCCCCCAGATGTAAGGAATGTCCATTGGCAACAAGCTTGAAGACTCTACATTTTACATTTTGTGAGAAATCACTTTTGAGTCCATAGGAAAGCCAATACTATTAAAAGGGGATGAGGTTTATATGATGATCTGGTTGCTCAAGTGCTTAGAGATTAGCCACCAAAAATACACATGACATTCTCCCACAAAATCTCCATCTAAACCCTACCACTAAAATCGGTGCCACCAACTTCTCAGAATCGGCCACACCGAGTTTTATCCCTAGACAGATCCCATGCCAAACCCTAAGTTCGGTGCCACCAAGTTTCCATTCGGTGCAACCGAAACCAATGAACAACTTTCTGGTTAGCCATTTTCAAGAATTGAAATTTTCGAGTGTTGAGAATCGGTCTCACCGAGATTTGGAATCTGACTAGGTCACCCATATCGGTACCATCAAGATTTTTATATCGGTCTCACCGAGAAGCCGAAAGTTGCCACATTTTGCACTAGTCGGTGTAACCGAGTTTTTACTCTGGTTTCATCAAGTTGGGCAATAATGTTGTAACGGTTGGATTTTTGGAGATGCCTATATATACCCCTCCACCTCCTCTCACTCGAAGAGGAAGAACTCAGAACATACCTACACTTGCCCCATCAATTTTTCTGAGAGAGAGCCACCTACTCATGTGTTGATCGAGATCAAGATCTTCCACTCCAACCATATGAATGTTGATTTCTAGCCTCCCCAAGTTGCTTTCCACCCAATAAACCCCTTCTACCAAGCCAAATATATGAGAGAGTGATTGTGTGTTGAGGAGACTATCTTTTGAAGCACAAGAGCAAGGAGTTCATCATTGTTACCACATCTATTAGTTTTTCGAGAGTGGTGTCTCCTAGATTGGTTAGGTGTTGCTTGGGAGACTCCTTCTTCGTGTCGTGGAGTTGAACCAAGATGTTTATACGGGCAAGGAGATTGCCTACTTCGTGAAGATCTACCCATAGTGAGGCTAGTCCTTCGTGGACGGAAGCCGTGATGGAATAGACGAGGTTGGTACTTTGTGGACCCTAACAGGTGGAGCCTTCCGTGGACTCTCGCGACCGCTACCCTTCGTGGGTTGAAGTCTCCATCAGCGTGGACGTACGATAGCACCACCTATCGGAACCACGAGAAAAATCTTCGTGTCATCAATTGCGTTTGATCCTCCTCTCCCTACCTTTACTTTCATGTTCATGTCTTTACTTTCCGCTGTTATACTCTTAGACTTGCATGTGTAGGGTGTACTTAACTTGCTACAATTGCTAAAACTTGACAACACTTAAAATTAGGAAAAGGATATATTTTTATTTGGTCAAGTAGCCTAATCACCCCCCTCTAGACATACTTCGTATCCTACAATGAGGGCGGCGGCGGCGGTGGAAACCCTAGTTGGGGAAGAAAAATGAAAGAGAGGAAGATATCTGAGGATGCGTGTGACGGTGTGAGAAGAGAAGAGCCACGTGATACTCACACGAGCATTTTTTTTCTCCCGCATTGCACAATAAAATCATCGCTAATATGGTACCTGCCCAACCCCTTCTAGCCACATGACACACTCATTGCTCGCCCTGCCTCTCGCTCTTGAAGAGTGTAATATGAACATATCTGAGAGAATGAGCCGGCAGGTAAATCCAAAAAAATAGGAAAGTGTAAGCATCTATTCAAAGTCTAAAAGCATCTACAACCGGAAGTAGCAAGTGTAAGCCCTATACGCCCGCGGATGCGCGTGTGGACCATGTAGGGCGGGTCACCATTTGGCCCTCCACAATCAGACTCCCCATATCTCAATACCCAAAATCCATGCATGTTCATCGTACAACACAAAATCATCATAAATTCAATGATACAATGATAGTATTGCACGAGTAAATTCATTACATGCCGAAATAAAATTCAAATTTGTTAATGCATAGATAGGCAATACAAGAACAAATCAACGACTTTATACGAACAACCCATTTCTGGCCGTCATCATCCAAAGGTTGACGCCCCCGTCTCTCTCGCAAGCCTCAACTTCTCTCAAGTCCTTGCATTGCTGTCGTTTGTTCAAGCACTCATTTTGCAATATTCTATTTCCCCTCCCATTCTATTTGTTCTTCTCCAAGTTCAACCTCTCTCGGTCGAACTCCATATTTTTCTTTTGCACATTTATGAACATCTTGTACCTTTCCTCCTTCTTCACCTCCTTGGCTTAAAAAATGTTCGTCCAAGTGGCGAACATTTTTCTTGTCACGCCTTCACGTGCCACCCTCTCCTTCTCCCACTTGTTTCCCATCACTTACTGGTTTCTCGTTAGAACGGTTGCTTGTAAGTCCACCCCGCCATTTTCTTCCTCTCCTTTCTCATCTAATCCAATTGATTGAGCAGAGCTATATTTCGTCATCTTCTTCGTGTTGTTTTCAAGCTCATTGAGGATGATTTGTCACTTGGGTTTCATGCTTAATTTCATCCAACAATGTAAAAAAGTGAATGGCTTCTTCTTCACTTGCTGGTACAAAGCCACCGCCGAAGTTGCATGGGTTTGAACTCCGATGTCGCTTTGGTTCCGACCGATAACTTGTTTGAGATAACCAATAAAATTTTTAACGGGCTCTTGGATGAGTGACCATCTATGTTGGAGAGAGCTCGGGGCATAGGTGGTGCATATTGGATGTGCCTTCGCATAGTGTTTTTGCTCATGGTAAAGTTTATGGATTTTCCCAATATTTCTCGCCTTTTTGCTTAATTCCACAAACTGGATCCATGCCAGTGTTACATCAACTTTCACACAACAAAACAACTTCAAGTTGTCTGAATGTCGGACCTCTAGGCTTCACTAATTTTGCAACTTTCTTATTATTTTTAGCTTGTGATGTTTGCCCAACTTCAAACACCGAGGAATTGATATCCCCCATGGTAAATTGCAAAGACTCTTGACTAGCATTTATCATGCCATGCAATGTTTGTTCCTACAATATGCATCATAGTTTAACTATTCCCCTACAAGTATGATTCGATAGTATGTGCAACAAAAAATCTATGAATGCAAGTGTGAAAGGGGCAAAAATTATACAGGTCTTGGTCGGGCGTTCTGTCGAACACCATGTGGGCATGCCTGGAGCCGACATTGCCCCATGACGCCTTTAGAACACCATGTCTTCACAATCACTATGTTCTACTTGCACACCTTGAGAGACACACACAATTGTCATAATTTATAGAGTCCCTCTTTATGTTTCATGTATGTCTTTTTTGACTAAAGGTACTTATAGAATTGCTCTTGCACTTCACTTATACATGTTAGAGCACGACAGAATGACATGCTTTTGTAGAAAAGATTTAAACTCTCTTGCTTCACTTATATTCTTTCAGAGAGTTGAATAGTATTTGCTTGCTTGTTTTTTTGCTTGGGTTATATGTTGGCATAATATAAATTTGCATAAATCTTGTAGATCATTGAATATGATAAGTTTGATTCTTTATATAGTTTCACAATATTGGAGTAATAATATATGATTGTGTGGGTAAATGGTCAACGTTAGTATTGAATAGTGCTGTTAAAAGTTTGTGGGGCCGTACACTAATTAATTTACATAAAAGTGGAAGCCGGCTATGGTCCCTTTTAGTGGGCTACCTACTGTATGGTCGAATATTTGCTCGTTTTTCCTTTTCTTGTTATTTTGTGTACCTTTTTTATGTTTTATTTTTTCAGGTTACCTTTTCTTAAAAGTTTACATTTTTTTAATTTTTTTTTAAAGATATTCAATCTTTCTCTTTTTTTAAATGTTCCCAAATTTCAAAAAGTGCTCTCACATTTTCAAATTATATGCATTTTTTCACATTTTGTTTAGAAAGTATTCACATCTTAAAAGAGTTTTTCATTTTAAGAACATGTTTTCATTTTAAAAATCCCAATGTCTGTCAAAAATAAGTAAATTTCTCGTTTTCTAGAAATCAATATAACAGACTGAAAACCACATGAAAAAGGAGAGCTTGCTATAGCATCCTTGCTACACGGGAAGACCGAGTCGGAGGGCTGCTTGTGCGATTGGCCGCCAATTTGACGCATTCTGCATTAAATAGTTGCCCTGTTGCACATGATGGATTCCCCGATTATTATGTTTTTAGGAACATTCTAGAACGTTTTATTTTAGTTTCGTTTGTTCCATTTTCCCCATTCTTTTTCTCTACTATTTTTTTTACCACTATTATGTTTTTCAACATCAAGTGATGGATGGATTCGTCCTAAGCACAAAAAAAATTCCAAACGCTTAACAATGTGTCTTTTTCGAAGATATCTCTAGTAACCAGTTCGTTATGAGACAATAACCATAGGAAAACATGAGTTACAGGAGGAACCCTGAGTTTCTAGACTCCCAGACATTGAACACATGATAGAGAGAGCTTGTGTAGTATTGGCCTTTGTTTTTAAGCTTAGAGATCAAGGCATATGTATCCGTAGAGTACACAATACTCCTAGTATTTTGTACCAACTGGAGCCACTATTCCATGAGTTTATCAGCAAAGTTCCTCCTAAAATAGAGTTCTAATTGGTAGCCATCCTAAAAGAAGAATGTTCATGCCTTTTAGAATGTTTACAATTTCTCTAAAAAGTTTATGCTTTTTTCAGAAAATATTCTCAATTTTGTAAAATGTTCACCTTTTCCATTTTTTTCTAAATAGAAAAATAGAAGAACCGACTGAATGCACACAAAAAAAGAAAAATCAGAAGGAAACACATTTAACTTAACATTTTTAGGTGAATTTAACTTAACAAAACCCAAAAGAAGGGAACTGCCGCTACAGGGAGAAATCGGATCTTTTACCCCACTTTACTTCTCCATTTGATAATTTACCCCCCTTGAGACCGTCGGATGAGACCAGGGCCACTGATTATTGTAACAATCATGGGGTAAATCATCCAACCCCTTATAAAGTGGGACGCGTCAAGTGGGCAAACGTTTGCCCACTAGCGGCCCCTGGCGGCCTCCCTTAGGCCTCGTTTGGTGGACAGGGTTTGGGGGGGTTTTGAGGGGATTATCCCCGCGTGGGCCGAAAACCTCTAAAATCCCTCTCAGCCCATTTGGTGGACAGGGTTTCCCCGGGCCAGGAACCCCCGATCGACAAAAAAACCCCCAAACCACGCGTTATTTAGGTATGTTTTGGTCTACCCGATCCTGATTTGGAAAGTAGGAAGGCCCACACCTTCAGCCCTCCCATCACGTGCTTGATCAACGCCCGTCCTCAAATGAGAGGTCTGGCTCCCTTGACGTACCCCTGCGCCCAACGCCCCCCTTTCCCTCTCCTCACCTACCCCCATGCTCTTCTTATTCTCCCCCAAAATCGGAAGGACCCTGCAATGGCTGCCACAACGAAGCTTAAAACTGGAAAAAAGAATCTGCCAATATACAGAAAAAGTAAGAAGAGATAGGAGGTGTGATTTTCTCACCTTGTTTTCTTCAAACCTGATTGCACCTTCTTCCTCCCAGTGTTCTCCCTCGTTTTTCCCAGATCCATGAACAACTAGTATGCTTGTTGTGTTGCATCAGTTGCAAAATAGAAAAATAAAACAGAAAGTGAGCAACTATAGTGGATTTTGTAAGCAAATGAGGTATTGACAACAAGCAACTCTTGGCAGGACATGAACCACAACGTCTGTTTTTTGTTTTTATTGTTTACAATTACTAGTTGTTGTGTTTTTAGGTTGCTTTTGGACTATAAAAAGGTGTATTGAAAAACAAAACAAAAAAGCAACAACTTCTAGGCTTTGTTTTAAGCAAAAAATAGTGTTCAGAGCAAGCAACTCATGTGTGCTCATGTATGCTATAACTAAAAAGATGTGGAAAAAGTGTGGGCAACTACCGGGTCACTTTTAAGCAAATAAAAAAGGGTGAAAAAAGGGTAAGCAACTCATGTATCTCTTATGAATTTAGTTTGCTTTGTACAATGTATGTGGTAAAATTTTAAAAGAAAAGCAGCAAATATCTATGTGGGCTGTTTTAAGAAACTCTAGTTCTGCCATTAAGCAACTTCTTGCTCGTGCACTCCGGTAGTGAGCAACTGATTTTCTGCCAGTCACTGATATACTAGGATCTTATTCAGTTTTACGGTCATCACTGAAAACAAAATGTAGGCAAGTGCTGAGGTAACCTACTAGACTTGCCTAGAATTCATATAAAATGTCATCTTGTATGATGCGTACCTCCAGTGAAAAACATTAAAATTAGATTAATTGATGGTGTAAGCAACTTGCAATTAAATTTGGGTAAATTAGAAGGGGTGACGTGGAAACATTGTAGGGTTCCAACGCACCCTTTTCACTAATAATAAACACTCCCATATCTCAACAGATAACCATCTGATCCAGTATGTTACTAGAAAATAGGGTACATAGAGTCAATAAAAAAATGTTGAACCTTTTAGCATTACCGAGTACCGACGCAACTTATGTGCTAGTACTAATACTTTCACACGAAAACAACACTCCGAATTCACAGCGAAAAATGATGGTTACATGTACTTACGATTCTAAGTTGCACGACTATTTCTACAAATTGCCTACAAAGGTATGATGATGCAGATTGTGTTGTAACTTCAATCAATATGCTTACTCTCATAGTTTTAGACAACTTGGCAACCAGCTAGTGCGCAATTTGGCATGAAATTTAGGCAAAAACAAATTTTTAGGCAAACTTCATACTAATTCCAAGCAAGTCTAGTAGGTTACCTGGGAGCACATGATGAAGTTTCTTAATTGTAACTGCGCAGATTGCTGGGCTCCCTTTTTTTTATATCTGTCCTGCAAAAACTGTAAAAACACAGAGAGGGACATATGGTAGAACCGGTACATGTAAGCAACTCTAGGGTTTGAGAATTGTCCTGCAAAAAAGAACAGCCAAGTTCTAGGGTTTGTTTAAGCAAAATCAGTGTTAACATTAAGCAACTCTGTGTGTTTGCGCGTGCTCTAACTTGATGTGTAAGGGGGAAATGTGAACAACTATAGCATTTTTTTAAAGCAAATCAAGTATTGATAAGCAAGTCTTGTATGTAAATGAAAACTATTTTGTTTTTCTTTGTCCAACTATCGGCTCTTGTACTTTTTCTTAGGTTACTATCACTAGAAGTGTGTTGAAAACCCAAAAAAGAGCAGCAACTTCTAGGGTTTGTTTAAGCAAAACCAGTGTTGCAAGTAAGCAACTCATGTGTGCTCGTGCGTGCTAGGACTTATGTGGAGGGGGAGAGTGTGAACACCTATTGACACTTGTAGGCGAAAATGAAATGGGTGGGAGAAAGCAAAATCACAAAAGCCTGTCATTTCTAGTTTTCTTTTGTACAAAATTGGATGTGCCTGGGAAAAAAGGCAGCAACTTCTATGGGTTTGTTTAAGAAAATCCAGTGATCCAATAAGCAATTTGTGATATGCTATCATTTACTGACCTACTGGGTTCTTTATATTCAGTTTTACTGTCATCACTGGAAAAAGAAACTGTAGGCAAGTACTGAGGGTTTTTTAGGCAAGTTTAAATGCAAAATCGGGTAATCAAGAACCACTGATCCCCCTAATAGTAAGGAACTAAGCTCTGGAACATGATGTGGAAATTACCCGGAGAGTAGCTGTTGATGGTTTCCTTTTCTTGCGCATTACTTTGATAGCTTGAGATTTTTTAGGTGGGTCCTGCAAAAAATAGAAAATCAGGACTTGCTTGACAGTTGCCTCAGATTTGCTATGGTTTATCTGTGACTTGCCTGTTGTTTGGAAAAGATTTGGGAATTGTCTGTTTCCACATGCGTAAAATGTCTGACACCCAAAACCCTTCCCACCCCCTAAATGTGTGCCTACCATGTCACTTACCTGACTTTCTCTCTGTTGTTACCATTTGCCTGGAATAGTTTTTAAGTTGCTTGATCTCTGTGTTTCAATTGCCTGGTCTAGCTGTGTGAAGTCGTCTAGCCCCTAATACGTGTGTGTTTTCTAAACTATCATGGGGGGCTACATTTTTAGGACAAAAGTTTTGCATCATTTTGAGGCAAAACATACACACAAAAATGGATAGGCAAGTTTAAACACATGATCAAAGTTCATGAAAACCTAGCGACACATTTGTATAAAAAACCCAAGCACGGACTGCCTATCATTTTCTGAAAAAATACTTTAGGCAACTCACAACAGCTTATGTAGCAACTGTCTTCTCTGTGTTGGGCAATTTTCGACACTTTCCCCGAGGCACTCCAACTCACGAAACCACCCACCACCCCAACCACGAAACTCCACCGCCATGCAAAATGGTCGATTCACCCCTCCAATCCACATACTACGCCCACACCCTCCCCTGCTCCTCTCTCCCAACCTCCAAACCAAATTTCAGATGATAGAAGAGCAAGGGAAAATTGCAGATGATAGAAGATAGAATTTCATACAAATGAAAAAATTAGTAGAAAATGTTCAGAAGCAAAAGCAGGTGACAAGACACACACACACACATACACAAGCAGAAGTCAAAGAGTGCATCTTTAGTAGTATTTCCCATAGAAATCAGAGTATAATGCCGCCCTCGCTCGACGAATCTGACGAAAGGGCAACTACAGACTACTAGGAATTACATACAGGATCCATCTTGTCCATGAGAAATAGAACAGAGCAACTCGGGACGGCTACTCCTTGGACCTCTGGATTCATCATTCTTCTTCTTCTTGTAAAACGGTTTCTGTTTCATACAACTGATGTTTGTATCATCATTCTAGCAAGAAACATAGTACACACGATTCTTCTCACCATTTGCAGAGGATGGCAAAGTAGAAGTACATTCATTTGGATATTACACACATCGTCCTTTATTCTGCAATACAAGTAGAGGAGATGGATGCATACCTGCTTATTATGATTCTTCAGCAGGTGGATGAGGGCGGACAATCTTGACATCCTTCCTTGTCTTCCTCTTGAGCCACTGGCCGAGCTTCGTCGGGTTCACCTTGCCCGCCACGACCACGACTCCAGTGCCAACGTCTCTCCCACCAACGTTTCCACCCATGTCAAACCAAAAATTAAGCAAATTGGATGTTCCAGCAAACCAAGTAAGAGGGGTCACGCCAGGAAGGCTGCACAATGCACGCATACCTAAGAAGGTTCTGACGGAGGCCATGGCCTTGTCGACCTTGCCGACGCAGCCCATGCACCGGCACTGCATGTTGACATATGGATTCACAAGTCCACAACGGGCAAGGGGCGCTGGTTGGAATCTGCGGTGAGGCGGCCGGAGCAGCCGCTACCTGCTTTTGTTGTCGTTGTTGGACAAGAAGGGCCCGATTCGATGGGGATCGAAGGTCCCAGCCGTGGGATGCATCAACCCGGTGAGGGACCGACGCGGCTGGGCAGGACGACGCCAGAATGGAGAAGCGGGGCTCGGGGCCACGTCGGTGCCGGTCAGAGGCGGGGGAGCGCGTCCAACGGTGCGGGATGCTTTGCTGCCGGTCAGGGGTGTGGGGGTGCATTGGCGGAGAAGAAGGCTGGGGAAGGAGGAGCTCCGGCGCGGCCAGGTCGATGGAGGCGGGGCGCAACGGATCTCGCCGGGGCGCGGAGGAAGGTGTGCACGGGGAGGGAGAAGGTGAGTTTGTCGGGTGAGAGTGAGGAACGGGTCGTGGGGCACGGCCGCACGTGGCAGAGAAACAAGGTGGGTGAATTTGTTTGTTTCGGCCCAGAGCACCCAACACCTGAGAGCAAGTATAATACTCCAGGTCCGTACATGCACTCCCGGACGGCTCGCGCTCGCGCTCGCGCAGGGACCGCCGCCGCCGGCGGCTGATCTCCCTCCTCCGGCCACCTCCGGCCTAGCCAAGCACAGATCCGGGACCCTCCCAGCGTCCTCTCTCCATCCATCCCGAAGCCCGGCGCCGTCTTCACCGGCTCTCTCCCCGCGGAGGAGTTCGAGTCGGGCCCTCCCCCTCTTCCTGTCCCGCTCCCGTGCGGCCGCGCCGGGCCGCACCGGGGCGCCCCTGCGGGCTCGAGCAGGTCCCCCGCGCCTCCCTCTCCTCTCGCCGCCGCCGGAGGCGTCGCCGGGCAAAGCCCTGGCGGCGCGGCGGCGGCGGGACCCCTCGGTCGCCGTTCTCGAGAGCGGGGGCGGCGCTGCTCCAGACGGTGATGCTGCGGGTGGGTGGTGGCTGGCCGTGGCTGGGCGTGCTCGGCTGGACGTGGTGCTCAGTCGGGCGCCGCTCGACGGGGGCATGGCGGGGCCTGTCGTGGCTGCGTGATGCGGCGGAGGAGGCCGGGGCGGCGGACCCGGGGTGATGGCTGCGGCGGCAAGGGCCGTTGCAGTGGCTGGGGAGTGCGGTGGATTCGGCGCGCTCTGGTCGGATCTACTCTGCGGGGAGGCCCGGCTCTGCGGAGGTGCGGGGCTCGGCACGGCGCTGTCAGGCTCTCGACGAGATGGGCACATCGGTGCTGGCGGAGCGACGGCGGGCTCGCGGCGGCCTCCTGCTGCACGGACGAGGCGGGGATGGTGTGTGGGCGCGCACTGCGGCGCGGCGGGCGTGCGCAGGACGAGGTGATGCGGCGCGACGTGGATCTGGGGTGATGTTGCGCGGCTCCGAGGCGCGGTTGTGGCTCTGCAGCGGGGGTGTTCTCGCTGGTTGCGCGTGCGGTTGGAGGGCCTCTGGCGTTCGGACGCCGGGGCGGCGTCCCCGGACCTTTTCTTCAGGACGGCGACCGTGATGGCTGCGTGGGCAGTGTCACGGCTGGAGCTCGGTGGCGCTGGTCCTCATCGGCGGTGCATCGGCCTCGGCCGCACCAGGGACGCTTGGTGCGCCGGTGGGTTTGTTGCAGCTGATGCGTGGGTGCCAGATCTGGCCAGACGTGCCCGGATCTGGCCCCTGCGGTGGTGATGGGACGGTCATGTTGGTGGCTCTGCGCGGTGCAGATGGCGTCGGCGTGACTGTTCTGAATGGTGGCTCCAGGCTCTGGTGGTAGGTGGTGGTTCAGGCGGGCGGTGGCTCTCGTAGGCCGGTTCATGGGGAAGACTTTTTTAGGCTGCTCGAGGTGAATGCCTTGCTCTGGCCTTGGCCGGAGCCGACGACGGTGACGCCTGTGGGCGTCGTATACCTTCTTGGAGGCGTCTTCGACGAGGGCCTAAGACCCCTTCTCCCGCACTCCGGGGAAACCCTTGTTTCAGGTTCCTGGAGCGGACGATGGCGGCGCTCTGGTGTCGCGTTCCTTCTTGAAGGCTTTGTTTTGGAGTGGTCTTGGTATGCGAGGGCCATCGGCTCGGGCGGTGCGCGGCCTCGGGGCCGGCGTGGAAGTCGGAGCGGCGGTTCCGAATCTTGTCGTCATGGAGGGGTGTCGGCATTGGTCTCGTGGGTGACAGTGTCGTTGGCCAGCCTGGTGCGCGGCCTCGGGGTCGGCGTGGATATCGAAGCGGCGGCTCCGGATATGGTTGTGTGGTGTCGGCTTCGATTGCTCGGGTGATGAAGCTGACGGCTAGCCTGGTGCGCGGCCTCGGGGTCGGCGTGTGTGATCACCGTCTGTACGTCGAAGCGGCGGCTCTGGAGATAGATGTAGGGCGTCGGCTCCGGTTGCTTGGGCAGCAGGGCAGGCGGCTCGCCTGGTGCGCGGCCTCGGGGTCGGCGTGGAGGCCGGAGCGGCGGCTTCGGATTTGGTTGTAGGGTGTTGGCTTCGGGTTGCTCGGGTGACGGAACCAGTAGCCCGACTGGTGCGCGGCCTCGGTGTAGGGTAACGCAGCAGAAAACAAAAAATTTCGACCTACGCACCAGCCCAGGACCACTATGGAGACTGCATACATGGTTTGATCTTTTTCATTACCGACTCGTAGCGCAGCGAAAGTAGAGTCGATGACGATCGGCGGTGCAGATCCCCGCAGCTAGGATTTACAACCTCCCAACCGCGAGGATGTATACCCTCATCCGCCCCTCGGACAGCCCTCCGGGAGGCGGTCGCACAGCCCCCCGGACGGTGTCGCGGACAGCCCTTCGGGAGGACCTCCGAAACTTGGACTGTCACTCGGACAGCCCTTTGGGAGGACCTCCAAAACTCAGACGGTCACACGGACAGCCCTTCGGGAGGCACTCTCGAACTAAGACCGAAACTACGATCTCTCTACAGAGTTGCACACATACGGTGTCATCTATCCGGCAGGGCTTCGCCGTCCAGAACTAGTTCCTGCCGGAACCCAGACAGCCTTTCGGCTCTACGAAACTATTTCGCTGGGAGGAAGAGAAGAAGCCAGATCATTGCAATGGCATGTGTATGTGAGAATGGATTGGAGAGATGGCAGCCCACTCACCTTCTATTTATAGGAAAACCAAGGGGTAGGGTGGTTTTACAATAAAACCCAAAATGCACATGAATGAAGTCCTTCCACAAGGGCATAAAAGTGAAACCAAGGAACAAGAGGGACTCCATGAAGGAGTCCACCATGTGGCCGGCCACACCCCCATGTGGGGCCCCAAAAATGGCCCCAATCCATCCATGTCATCCCCAAGATCTTTTGGAGCAAAAGGCGGCTTTCCATAAAGTAGCCCAAAAAGCACTTTCACTATTCACGACGGCATTTTTCAGCGTCTGGTCGAACTGAAAATATTTATGTGGGCTTAGAACATTTCCAGTACCCACCAAAATAATTTTCAATGCTATCCGGAACAATTCCGGTTTAGTGATTTTCATTTGCGAAAAGCATCTGAAGCGGTTTCGGCAGCTCCGGAACATTTTCGGTTTTCATCCCGGAAAATTCCAAAAAGTTTCCAGAACGATTCTGGCATCCTCCAAGAATTATCAGGCATGTGCCAAAACCAATTTGACTTTTTGGTATCCCCTGAAACAACTTTTCAGTTTCACCAGAACTCATCCGGTGACCTCTCTCTTCGGAACTTTTCCGCTGTCTCCGAAAAACTTTTTCCCGGAAACTTTCTCTCAGACTCCCTGTCTAGTATTCAGCAGATAGATGACCCTTAAGCGTGTGACCCTATAGGTTCGGTGAAGCATAGACATGACCCGGAACCCCTTCCGATCAATGATCAACATCGGAGCCGTGGACACCCATATTGACCCCTATACCCACACGAATGAATATTCGAATGAACCTCCAGTTGCCGTGTGCTATTCCTGTTGCTTCGCGATATGTTACAAATACCCGAGGTGAGACACGTTGGCATCCCCGTGGATCAACAACTTGTCCACTATGCCAGTTACCTCGTTGCCGGTATTGTTCTCTTTTCTCGTTCCCGTGTTCCGGCATCCCCGTGATCAAATCACAAAGTGTCTGGCCAGACGATGATGGATACCGTAACACCGAGAGGGCCCCGAGATATCTCTCCATCGTCGGAGGAGCAAATCTCAATCTTGAGCTATCAAGTTACTTGACACACTTTTCCATGAACCCGTAAGCCGCCGTAATAGCCACCCATTTACGGATGACGTTTAACAAACCCCAAAGTTCATGAAGCAAGCATGAAGAAACTCGATACTCTCATGGTCTAAGGAATCATGCAAACGTTAACCATCTCTGTGTTATTAACCATTAACTTATGACGAATGAATTTCATAGCATAACATCAATTCGGGTCGATTCAACACAAATGTTCTTCTAACATTGTGCCCTCAAAATTGCCGGCATAGCCATGCCCATGATCAGGAAAACAGGATCATCATGCAATACTTGAGCCAGTCTTAGAGGCCAGACTAGGAATACATTTTACCGTTTATTATTCCACACGTGCATATGAGTCTTCCTTCGAGCCTCGTGGTTATTGCAGACTCGAGAACCATAGCAGTTATAGCATGGAACATAAACATAATTATGAACAGGGAGATAATCAATAACATTTATTATTGCCTCTAGGGCATATCTCCTACACTCGGGGTCGGCGTGTGTTGTTGGTGCGTGTTGTAACGGTTTTCGCCCGGGTTTCCGTTAATTAACCGGGCAACTCTCTTCTATCTTAATTAATGAATTGGGTCCTAAGGGACCGTCTTTCAAAAAAAAATTACTCCAGGTCCAGTCAGCAGGCTATAAGCCCTTTCATGTCATCAAAATCCCAGGTGAAGGGGAGAGAAGAGAGGAAAGAGAAGGCAGCGGGCGCTTTGCTTATCGTCCGGCTACAGCACAAGAAACGAGAGATGAAAGCTGCATGCAGCCATGTGAAAGCAAAAAAACGGGTCGTCCTCCTCTCTCTCCCAATCACGTGTGTTTCTCTGCCCCTCTCCACATGCAAATATTAAATACTAGCAGTTAGTGTACAACCCATTTATTATACTAGTAGGCTTTTGTGAAGGCTTCAGATGACATGTCATTAGCATGTAGCCAACAGCCGGCTCTTCTATTAATCTTGCTCTGAGAGTAAGTACAATAGTAGGCTATAAGCCCGCTTACATGGCAATTTTGCCTAAGTAGAGGAGAGAGACATGAAAAAGTAAGGAAAATTGGCTCTCATGTAAGAGCCTAGCTATATGCGTGTTCCTAGGCAGATGCAATAAATGTGAAGAAAGAGATAGTGAGAAGATGAGAAAAAGTACTACTCTTATAGCCAACCTTATAGCTAACCTTGTTGTATAAGTGAATGTATGTATTGGCTATATATGATATGGCAACATTATAGCCAACGGTTGGCTCTGAGGCCGCGATTTCGATCGGACGACGCGGAAGGGTGATCGTTCGGGACGTCCAAACAGCACAAGAATTTAAGGTATACTAGCACAAATGCCCGTGCGTTGCAACGGGAGATCACCGGTTCCTATGAAGCACGGTTGGCCAAGTAGAGAAATTGTGTCATGGGAGTCACTCGTGAGAAAAAAAAAGATGGACCACTTGAGGATCGCAGCATGAGCTCACGGCAGTGGGGTATGATTCCCAGTAAATTTATCTACGTGAAGAAGAAAAAAACTGCAATATCAATAGATTTGAAATAATAGCAGCAACAAGCAAACTAACCTAGAATAACAATTGCAGTAGCAGCAAGCAAACCAACTTAGATAGATATTACCTTAAAAAAAATTCCTATAATTAAACACATCTTCTTCGCTAAATGCTACTCCACGAAGCAAACCCGAAGAATTTCATAGATAATCGGTCATTTACTTCACAAGGAATCAAACTGCATATGTACGTGAATTGTAATTGCGGTGAATATAATTGTAATGTTACTTAAATAGAAGGGGCGGCCATTCACTGAAGCATGTATATATTTTTCTCTTTTGAAGATAACTGCTTACAGACTTACGGTTGAATTACTCAATGTATTGGCAATGCCAGACAACATTCCATCAATGCTTAGATCGTCAAAGCTAGTGCAACTTCCTAACATAACTATTCTTCGTTTTTGGCAGGCAAACGAATCCAAATAAATTATCCTTCCACTACACAATGATAAAAGCAAATAATTTTCTGTGCAAATGGCTCAAGAAAGTCAATTAAGAACTTCTTCATATTAACCAACTCTTCACGTGCAGCAACAGCCATCATGTAAAATATGCTCATGCTTGTGCATGTGGCAAGCATAGAATGCTCGGTCTGCTGTGAAGTACCTGACGTGACCACATTCTGTTTACCAGCCATACATAGGGCATATGTGTCATCAAGTACACCTGTATTGATCAGAAGGTAATAATGTGAGAATAATTGAATAGGAAAAGACCTGTACTGTTGTAAGAAACCATGTAAGAGTTTTACCATATTTGTCTGTTGCACTCACTGTGTTGGTCTCAACGGCATGCCTATGTTGTCATGCAAGTTCCTTATCATAACTCACTCTATATAAACCAGTCTGATCGATATTAAGTTTAATCCAAAAATCATCTTTCTTTTGACATTCTACGGGCCCTGACAAACTGAAATACTGTTGTTTTCCACGAAAAAATAACCTTTGCTGAACTGATAATGAACAACAGCATAGGGTGATGGGAATTGGGAACCACCCACTGCCCAACTCCTTCAGACACATTTGATAGGAACGGTGTCTTCAAGTGACAAGCCCAAAAGATGTTCAGAAAGCCACAGTCCAGGACAAAAATTGGTAACAATGATAAAACATGTAAAGATGAAAAGGATTTTGCGAGTGTTCATGGCCAACCTGCTCCAGCTATAGCTTTCCATCCAATTGGTATTCCACCAGTTTTTGAGAGGATAATTCGTTTTCGTCATCTCAAGAATTTTTCCTGGACACTAAAAATAGTTGGGTTCAAGACAAGCCTACTCGGCCCTTTAATTCCCACCAAAATAATAAAAATGTGCAGACATAAGAAACTCATACGGCTTTACATATTTTGCCTTTTCTTGACCAGCAATGCTAATCGCTTCACAAGAGGGTATAGAGATGTCACTATATTAGAAAAACAATATGACAGAAAGAACTGGAAATTGCCCACAGCCCACCAATATTTCAACTTCGACATATGTGGGTGGTTTGAGGGTCCGCCTTGGAGATGCCCTAAGTGACATAAACAGAGGAACATTTTGGACAGCGAAAGCAGATTCTGAGAATCATTCTTGTGGACACATGTACTTTGTAAAAAAAAAGTTACAAAGTAAAAAAGAAAAATAATATGTGGGGAGTTCCCATTATTATAGTAAAGATACATGCTCTATAACTAACAAACACCAGAAACATTAAATATTAATCCCTAAGCAGTAATAAAAATGTATGTTAGAATTTACATTTTCTTATCTTGTATACTCAGCCAAGCAAAGACATGTGTTCGGTGGAAATAATTGTTCAGCTGATATTGCAAATCATTGAATAGTTAAGATGTTTTTTGACGCATTTTAGTTCTAGAGTACATCCATTTGTATTCATTTCTCCGATAAATATTCTGTACGGAGGGAGTATGTCTGTACCGAAGAAAGAAGTACAAAACTTAAAAGGATTAAGTTATTGATGCTTGAAGGTCGTCCAGGTAGATGACTATCAAGCATAATTGTAGCATTCGACAACCATCATTCCAAAGTGATTTACTTCATACAATTCATCTACTACATGTGTGTCGCGTTTCCACATTAATACCACTTCTATTTGTAACTGACATATTTACAGGACACTTTCTGTAACACATAAAAACTCTTGGTGTAATACTGAAATTGTGAAGCAAAATTCAAGATTATCAGGCCCAATGGAATCGCATATGTCAATGGGTTACATCTAGCTAAACTGAACACAAACATAAGGCATGCTTTATTAGAATATCAAACAAAGAACAGAAGATATCATATTTTGGCACCAAGAGAGTAGGGCAGTAGGCATTCAGAGTGCATAGAAGAAAGGAAGAAAAAAACTGCACACATTATGCATTGTATTGCTACAATATAACGCAAGTAAGGTCATTCTTAGATCCTTACGTCACCCTTAGGAACGTCCATCGGCATGGTGTCTCCCCTGCAGATCGCTTGGACGCATCGAGGAGGATACTGCTGCAATGTTCTACATTGTAGTGTGGGGAGGGCCGTTGATAGATGATGCAGGTGGAGCTTGGAGTAGATCAACAAAATTTTGGAGAATAAATCAGACTCCTTCGCAAATAACTTATACATCAGACAAATAGCGGAAGTAATCATAATGGAACACGTGGTCAATGTGAAATAAGAATATACGAAATGTTGCTTTATTAGCAGACAATACAAAGGACGGTGGATATCATATTTTGTCACCAACAAAGTAGCTAGGCATTAATTCAGAGTCCATGGGAGAAAGGGAGAAAACAAACTGCATGCATTATGGACTAGCTAAATGCCCGTGCGTTGCCACGAAATAATAAACAAAATATATTATATAGATATATTAATTATTCGGGTGTTCTGATTTATGATGCCCGGCTATCTCACCGCAAATCCTTGTTTTCTCTCGATTTTCTTTAGCGATGTACAGATGTGAATGCACGCATACACACTCCCTATCCCACTGAGTATCTGTGAGAGACTGAGTCGGCACATCATCTTAAGATTGATGAAGTCATCACAGACACCTTGTAGTCGACGGGAACGTTTCCTCCCCCCTGAATGCACATCACCTAAAGACCTGAAATAATTTTAGAAAAATTCAAGCACAAGTGTTCGCTCGCTTTCTTGCTATAAGGTGACCAACATGCAATTTTTTACATTAATTTTATTGTGTGTTCCTCATAAAGTGACCCATGCTCTATCATATAAAAATAAGTAAATAACTGTTATAACCAGAATGCTTCTCAGAGCTCCACCCTCCACACATATACACCATAAATTCAACATAGAATTAACGAAGTAGCTGAGATTTATTTCTTCAGAGATCATACTATATTTGCATCAAAATTAATACATTGTAAAGCTAACATAGTTCATCAATTCAACAATAAAAACATCTAAAAATATGTTCTCATTGACAAAAATAAAGGTTGTGTTGCCTTCAAGAAATCATCTAACACTTTTGCAATTAGCAATTAATAATCCTGCAGAGTTGACAGCTTGCATCTGCGGATAGGGCACATTTCGATCTCCTTGAGACTGAACTCAAAAAATGCATGGATACACGAGGCATGGGTTCAACATAGAATTAACGAAGTAGCTGAGATCCATTTCTCCAGAGATCATACTATATTTGCATCAAAATTAATACATTGTAAAGCTAACATAGTTCATCAATTCAACAATAAAAACATCTAAAAATGTTCTCGTTGACAGAAATAAAGGTTGTGTTGCCTTCAAGAAATCATCTAACACTTTTGCAATTAGAAATTAATAATCCTGCAGAGTTGACAGCTTGCATCTGCGGATAGAGCACATTTCGATCTCCTTGAGACTGAACTCAAAAAATGCACGGATACATGAGGCATGGGCACCACAGGTACTCAGTTGCATCGACGCAAACAAGGAACTCCCTATCCGGTGACCTCCATGATGACGTACTCCACGCGCCATATGTGTCACCACATACGTCAATCAACAGGGCAAAGTGATGTCGGTCCCAAGTTTAAACACACAAAACATGCGATGGGTTAGTCTGAGTACAACTCAATTGTTTCTCTTAAAGAAAGAAGATATAGTATGTACCAAGCACATATGTGAAATATCTGTATAATTCGTTGGTTATAGGATTGTCATCCCCTTTGAAGCAGCACATATGCACACTTACATACACTAATCCTGAATAACCGTGCTTGTTAGTGGATTATAAACTTTTACTCAAAATAGGTCCACATGACTGACCTTTAAGCAGATTTATGAATTATGATAGATGATTGCCATGATACATCTATTTTGACATACCATATGGATGGTGGCAGAAGATGGAAGCACTCGCAACAGGGGCAGTCGTGCATGGTCAAGAGTCAACTTCAGTGTTTAAGATTACGAATGAGGTAGCTTGAGGCTGGACCATCATATTCTTCGCCATTGGGAACTCACCCTGCCTACAGTTCTACGCCATGGCCTCCTCCATTGTACCTTTGACTTGCACGTGCACAGTGCCCTCGGCAGCCTCTCTGAAATCCCAGTTTGTACTATCATAGTAGATGCAGGTAGTAGCTATTATAAATGTTTAGAGGCAACACCAACAGTAGAAGACATTAGTTGTATGGAAAGATAAGGAGACCAATTGCAGTGCCAGCGAAAGCAACAATGTACATCCAACCGACATGCAGATGCCCAAAATTTGCTTCCATCAGCTCAGTTAGGGACTCGTTTTAAATACAGGAATATCACAAGAAACAATCCAATTTTCCACAGAAATCAGAAAATGCATGATGCTTGCTATGGTCTGAAGATATACTTAATGTGCACACACCTTCTCATGGTAGGTGAAGATACAAATTAGAACGGCCAACTTGTTTGAGTTCAAACTTGAGAGGTTCCTGCATATTGACTGTAGTTTCAGCTTAATGACCCCAGAAAAGAATGATTAAAGAACAGGGAGGGAAGGATACTCGCTACACCTGCATTCCATTGTGGTTCCCTCAAGTACTCTTCCCTTAGCATAGTTCCGCCACATCTGAAACAAATCAAATATGAAATAAACCGTGAGAAAATATTTCAGCACAGTCGTGAATTCAACCACATGAGGATAGTGATCTACCTTCAGGATAATAGGCACCATGGAATATAATAAAACATTGATAGAGCAAATCAAATAATGGGAGCAGCTGAAGGGATACATAAGGCTAGTGTCACAACTATAGTTTTAATTAAACTAAAATTTTATTGGTGTGGTGAATCTGTAATAGCATGATGCAATGCCTTAAAATTTGCTGACCTCTCTGTAAAAAAAACTCCCAGGCGTTTGGGCTCTTTTGTACGAAATTCAGGTTGGGGAGGATCCCCCCCCCGCCCCACAGAGTGGCGGAGGGCCAGGCTAAAAGAGAGCACGATATTATTGCCCTCACAGCCCAGTTTTTCCCTCACATAGCTCCACCATTGGGGGCATCCAAATATTATTGTGGTTAAAGACATGGTTTGCAATTTGGAAATCAAAATGTTGCTCTTCTTTGTCACAGAGTTGAAGCAGTTCAGTTTTGGATGAGCATTTATTTATCGTAAAGAAGGACCTCATGCTTTGAAAAGGAAAAAAATATCAATTTTCCTACATACTCCAAGAATTATTGAATAGTACCTGGCCAAGTCTTTGCAAGCTAAGTGCTTTTAAATTTCCTTCAGCTAGATCTACTGAGAGTGCCCTTCTAAATTTAAGGTCAAAAAATTCAGTAGATGTCATCGCATAGTTGGTCTCTTTGAGATTCATAAACTGATATCACCAAGAATTATACCTTTTCGGGGTCGTTGCTGCTCGCTGCGTCGCTGCCTCCAGCCTGCTGGTCGTGCAGGATCACTGGTGGTCTCCTGGTCAACTCCTGGTGGCTGGTGGACACCTCCTCCAGCGCGTCACCTCCGTGAGCAACAGCAAGCAGCAATAGTAAAGCTCCTCGGCACGCGGCGGCTCTGCAACTCAGCTCCTCCGGTGAGCCGCCACATGGAGTGGCAGATCTTCCTCTAGCACGTCGTCTCCGTACGAAGCTACATCATCCGCCGAACGCGGAGTAGATGGAAGTAGCAGCATGTGCTCTCCGGCGAAGGCGACACATCATAGTTGGGGAATGATAAGCGAGAGTGAGAGTGAGAAGTTGGGCTCCTCAAGTCCATGGATACTCTCAGGTCGTCGCATCACCGTGGTTCGGCAATGAGCAGCGCGACAATGTCCAACACGAGGGTGACGCGGCGGCAATGTTGACGGAGAAGGGAGGATTTTTTGTCCAAAAGGACCACTTGGTCGCTCGAATTGTCGAAAAAGACCACGTCCGTATAGAATTGACAGAAGAGACCCCCCGGCCCGTGGCGGCAGGCCGGCCAGCCGACACGTGGCACCTGCCGCCACGAGCGGTGGCGGCCAGCCCTGCCGCCTGGGCGGGTGGCGGCCAGTGGCGTATAACGGCGACCCGGCGCGCGTAACGGAACGGACGAGGCGCGGTGGGCCAGGCCGCCAGCGCGCAAGGCGGCCGGACTGGCGCGGTGGGCCACGCCGCCAGCGCTAGAGGCGGCCGGCTCCACACTGCTGCGCTGTGCTGCTGCATGCGACGCTGATTTGGCACTGATTCCGAGCCGACTGATTGGCACTGATTCCGCTGCTGCATGCGACGATTCGATTTTGTGTGTTTGCGAATTTCCTGCTGCGCTCCATGCACCCGTGCTCGCTGCTGCATGCGTATTACTGGCACTGATTGCTAAAAAGATGATTGGCGCTGATTTCGCTGCATAGATTTCGAGCCGACAGCAGCGCTGTGGCAGACGGCGCTCATTCCGATGCTCTCGAATATTGCTGCTGCCGACACTACAGTTCCGCCGACACTACAGTCCTGCGTTTCCTTTATATATCGTTCGTCTACTCTCTGCCACTCTGTCTTGTTGCTTCGTTTGCAAACACTCTGCCACTCTGTCTCGTTGCCTTCAGTTCCTCGTTCGTCTGCTCTCTCTAAGTCTCTAAGAACAGAGATAGACGAAAGTAAGATATATCGATCTTTGTTGGTTTCGTTCACATGCATCATATATTTATTTTGTCTGATTAGTCTTTAAATACGTATGTTATTTTTTTATCAGTTGAGCACTTTGTGAAGTCATTTGAAGCATTTGGAGTGGGATTCGTCGGAAAAAACTAATTAAGCAGTTGGAGATCACGGTACTGGCTTTGCAATACATGTATTTTTACGGTGGGAATTAGCTAGTTTTTAGCTCGTATTTAGCTATAAGACGATATTGTAGATCGTTGTTAGGCCTTTGAAATGCATCAACTAGGTTTGAAATGCAAGAATATGTAAATATGGTAAGTAAGCTACATATTTGTGTTCTTATTGGTCAATACAAGATTAAATGTCTTGTTATTTCATGTGGTCAGTGTTGCATTCATGCCCCTTTTTAGGTGATTACCATATACGCGCAAGTGACAAGTTGATACTTTTGATAGCAGGAAAAAAAATCCATGTCTAATACTTATGTTCATGTGATAATAGGTTGACATATTACTGGTGATACTTGCTGACGGATATTTTTTCGAACTATTGTGACGCTTAATTGTATTCGGAACTACATCCATATTGAAGCTGAGGTATAAATGGCGTCGTGTAATTTTGTGAATATTTTGTATATTGACGTACTGTTGTGAAGAAAGATGATACTCATGCTGCGAATATTTGTCATATTATTATTTGTAAATAACAATTATTACCACTGCTAGTTTTACTCATATGATATGAAATTGTTATTACCGTACTATTATGTTAAAAGTATAAGGAAATACGGTTATTTTTTTAGTCGTATGTTATGTAAATGTTATCATCGCACTTTTATGATTAAAGTCTAAGCATATTTTGAGTCGTGTGATATGCAGATGCTATAATCGTATTATTATATTTAGAGTTTTAATGGACTGATAATAAAATATGGATGTTCATTAGGTACTATGGAAAATTTGTTAGTTTTCTATGGGGACGTCGTACGCGACGGTCCTTCCGGGGTCGATGTGTCCATGTGCCAGTCGACGACAGTGGTAGTGAGAGACATGGTCGAAGTAGGTTATGCGGCCGTTAGGAGATGCATCCGAGCGGTGTTTGGCCCTGAGATGCGTGGAAGGAAAATGACCATGGAAGCCTTTGTTGTTGCCGGGGGTAATGATGGGACAGTTCCTCGTTGGGGGCTGCGGCCGGTCACAGGTGAAAACTCATGGGGGTCGTACATGAGGTTTGCAAGTAATCCAGAGAACTCTATGTTTGGAAAACCGATGGTGCATGTGGAGTTCATTTCTGTCACTGATGTTGCCGGATGCAGTACCGGCGGTGGTGAGGTCGAGTTGGCCATCACAGAAGCCCCTACCGCCGGCCCTTCAGAACCGACAGGCGTCCAACAAGTGTATGACACAGGATATTGGTCTGCGATCGCTGACTTTAGCGAACACGTGGATGGATTGCCGGAGGCGCTAGATGATGACGATGGCGGTCATTCGTCTGCCTCTTCGGACTCGGGCGAAGAAGAAGATGTTCCTCCTCAGAGGGCTGTTGCGCCAGCACTAGAAGCTGAGTTTTTACAGCTTATGAGCATCACCAATGAATATCACTCTGTTTCTGGCCTAGAAGCGGGTAGTCTGCAGGTTAAGCAAATTTTCCCAGACAAGAAATATGCTTACCAAGCAATCAATGACTATTCAATCGCCCTCCACCGCCAGCATAGAGTGAAGCAGTCTGATAAAAAAATGTTGAAGGTCATCTGCATCCATTCCGAGAAGGGTTGCCGTGGAAGAGTTGTTGCCCGCCTGAAGCCAGGGGTATGTCAGCCATGGCATATCACAAAAATAGTGCCCCATAGCTGTGAGCAAACTGGGACTCTTTCAGATCACCACAATGTGACTGCAGAATATGTGTCACAGAGGATGCAAACGACAGTGGAAAATAGTCTAAACATAAGTATTAGGGCTTTGCAGGAAACTGCAGAAGATCAGATTGGCTTCCATGTCAGCTACAACAAGGCTAGGCGTGCGAAGGAAAAGATTTTCCAGAGGTTGTATGGCACCTATGAGGAGGCCTATTCCTATGCCCCCAGAATGCTTCATCAGATAGCAACTGCTAATAGGGGCACTATGGTTAGCAGGCTAGATCGTCCAAACCCAATGCAGCAAGGCGAGCGAATACTTGATCGTTTATTCTGGGCATTTGGCCAGACTATACAAGCATTCAACCACTGTCGTCCGGTGATATCAATTGATGGTACCTTTCTCACAGGAAAGTACAAGGGCACACTCTTGGTGGCGATTGCAGTAGATGCAAATAATCAGCTCCTTCCTATTGCATATGCACTGGTCGAGAGCGAGAACAAAGATAGCTGGTTGTGGTTCCTGAGCTGCCTGAAGATGAGTGTCGTGAAAAATCGCCCAGACGTTTGCATCATCTCTGATCGCAACACTGGTCTATTAAGCGCGCTCGACACAATTCAACAGTCGACCGATCCAGCTTGGGGGTGGCCAGACCTACAGGGGAGGTGGTGCATGAGGCATCTGGCAGCAAATTTCTACTCCAAATTCAAAAACAAGGACTGGTTCAAGTTATTCAAGAGGATGTGCATGCAGAAAACTGAAGCCAAAATGAATGCGATCTGGGCAGGTATCAATGGTGAGATAGAGCGAGCAGCCTTGCCGGAGAGAGAAGACCGGAGGGGTCGAAGGAAGGCAATAAATTTGAGCACCTGGATCACTGAGAATTGCCCTGATTTGTACAAGTGGGCACAGTCTCACGACAACGGGGCTCGATACGGCATAATGACCAGCAACATGTCAGAGGTTTACAATGGTGTTCTTAAAGGGGTGCGAGCCCTGCCTATCACAGCCCTAATCAATGAAACTTGGAACCGGACTGTGTCATACTTTGCAGACAGAGTCACCGTCGCCAAGGCACTAGTTGACATGAACAAGCCATGGTCTGAGAAGATGCAAAGACATCTGGACGAGAAAGCAAAGAAGTCTCAAAGCCATGGTTGCAGAAAAGTGGACGCACTTAGGAATAAGTGGGAGGTCAACGTGTGAGCTAAGTTTGTGCAGGGTCACCATAGAGGATCAAAAAAGCAAGCTGTCACCCTCGGACAAACGTCATGTGAGTGCACTTGCAACAAGCCCAAGCTTATGGGGTACCCTTGCAGTCATGTCCTTCGGGCGGCTGCAGATCATAAAATCAGTGTCGAACCATACTTATCTCCGTACTTCAACATGTACAATTTATACAACACCTGGAACGGTGAGTTCTGGGCCTGGGGCACTGATATGCACTACAAAATGGTGTGGCCAGATGGGCCCAAATGGGTTCCGAACGCTGAGTTGATGAGAACCAGCAAGGGACGACGTCAGTCTAAGCGTCATCGCAATGACATGGATCATAGCCAGTTGGGAGAACCAAGGCGATGTCGCGTTTGCAGGTGCCCTGGTCATTCACGTAGGGAATGCCCGTATCGAGCCAACAACACCGCATGATGTTGTTATATTTGTACTCCTTATGTCTAGTTATATTTGTACTTGTTAAGAACCTTTAGTTTGTAATCGTGATGTTAACTTCAGATATTTAATTTAAATTGAATCCCTTGTTATTTGTATTTGTATTTGTGACTTTAGATGTTTATTTTATTTGTATGTTTATGTGCAGGTTATGGCTGAAGTGCCAGTCCTTTTGCGGGGGCCCCATGACGCCGGCCACCGTTGCCACCTTTTTTTAAACCCAAATATTGAAAATCCAACTAGGACCTTCAGACTACGAACTGTAAAGAACAACTGGTATATAGATGATTCTTACATTGCACACCTTAACGCTTATGGTCTATATGGTTATGCTAGTCTCACAGCAAACCGAGCCAAATTCAGTTCAGACCCATCTCTTTTGACATCCCTCGTTGACCGGTGGAGACCTGAAACCCACACCTTTCACTTTCGTTGTGGGGAGCTTGCACCTACATTGAAAGATGTTTCTATGATCACAGCTCTACCAATTAGAGGTGAGCCATTAGTCCCTCCAGCAGTCTCTCCTTCTTGGGCATACAATGTCTCAGCCCGTCTTGGGGGGGAGATGCCAGAATCTGATCGTACTGGCAGGCCACGGGGCGTCCCACTTAACTGGCTTCGAAAACACTTTCATGACGTACCTTATAGAGCTGATCCTGAGACGAAGAAGAGACATCAGTTTGCATATTTGTTGTGGCTTCTTGGCACGATGTTTCCAAATTCACACGGTGACGTAGTTCTCCCTGGTCTCATCTATTTTGTTGAGAAGATGGTAGATGAATCTTTACCTGAGCATCCTAAATACAGCTTCGGTTCTGCCGTACTTTCTCATACATATAGAGGGTTGTGTGATGCAACACAAAAAACTTCGTTCGCAAAAGAAGCTCCGTTACTTTGTGTCTCCTACGAGTTTCTACAGTTGTGGTCCTGGGAATACCTCCCTGTTGGACGACCTCGTATAGTAAAACCCATACACCCGTACGACTTCAGCGAGGGATCCTATGTAACTATTGCCAGCCGGTGGACGCAAGCAAAGAAAGTTTGGTCTCCAAGTATTGCGAAAAATTGTTATCCTATATACCACGAGCAGTTTGAGCTTCTAGATGAGTCACAAGTCACGTGGAACCCATGGACTGAGCATTTCATTCAGTCTGTCTTCGATATACGACACGTCCCAAATGATTGCGTGAGAGATAGTGGCTACTGGCTTACTCGCTGCAACTTACTGTTCATGTGGTTTGTCGAGACGTACAACCCAGAGCGTGTCATGACACAGTTCGGACTTTATCAGGATATTCCACCGCCCATTCCGAGATGTATCGACGAAGAAACTCATAAGTAAGATGTGACCTCCCTAAATAGTTAGTACTTTTTAAAGTTACAAAACTAACACTTTGGTACATAATGTGTAGGCTGAGCAATATGGGCAGGGGTAGTTACGACTGGAGGGCACACAACCTTGAATGGATTGAACAATGGGAAAATACAGCGGTAGCAGATATAGTGCATCAACCAAGGTAAATTATATTTACGTTATTTTATGTGCATACACATGTTGATGTAATTATTTAATTCCGCAGACCGTACGACGAAACTACTTTTCAAGCGTACAAGGCATGGTATTGCATCAGCACGCGCACTCGTCTAACTGGTGTACCCGCCTCGATCCCAACTAATCTCACACACGAGCAGCAGCTGCAGGGACGAATTGACCTATCAGCAGCTTACTATCGTGACTTCGCGGTAATCACAATTAAATTATTTGGGTCCATCATTTCATAGTAATTACAACAAAATAACAACCAATTTTTTTCAGTTCGATATTTGCAACCAAGTAGGGACGATGGCGGGGGAAGGCATGCAGGCCCGTGGCATTCCAGCTCACAGAAAGTCAATATACAAGCGTATTCAAGACTTCGTCACACAGATGGGATGCCGTACACGCGACGACGTTGGCACTGGAGCGTACAACATGCCAGAAGCGAGGTCAGCCAGACCGAGTGCGGCGCCGTCGTCCAGACCGAGCGAGGCACGTCCGAGCCATACGGGACGACACGGGGAGGGTACGAGTGCTGCAACGACATTGCCACGGCATGACTCATCTTTGCCATTGCATCGTTCTCCTTCGGTGCAGCTTCGTCAGGGGCCGACATCACAGGAACATGGCGCATACACCCAAGGCGAGGGATCTCAACCATATATCTCCACGCGAGGGATCTCCATGCCCGAAGAGACTCGTGTCCCAGAGATAAATGAGTACGGCGAACAGGTACTCATGATTACATTTTTAATGCATTTGCAATGATATCATATATTAACCTCTAACGGTTTATTTTCATAACAGTTTTCTTTGGGAACTACGATGATGCAAATGGATATAGGACAAGACTGCTACAGTCCAGGCCAGGGATCACAACGGTACGATCCTACATGGGAAGATGAACACACCCAACGTGGCGTCAACACAAGCATCCTGACAGCATCACATGATCATGATGACACAGTCAATGAGATAGTTACAGACTTCTTCGGAGTGGACGTTTTTGGCCCATCTTATATCCCTCCAGAGTCACAACAGTACGCCTATAATTACGCATCAGAATCTCAACAAGGATACCAGACTCCACCACCTTTGCAGGAGTCACAGACACAACAAGCCGAGCAGGAGTACGGCTTCGGTTTTCGTCGACCTCGAGCACCTAATCGCTTGTCGCCTTCCGGTCGTAAGCAAAAGCGTCATTGAGTAGCGTCATCTATGTATGAGAAAACAAAATTGCATCTGAATTATGAGGCGGGAAAGATAATGGCGGTCACAAGCTGGTACATTTTATTCCAAGCTACATTTTTTCATTACGATACATCCAACCGTTGAAATAAATTAGATTAAAATGCTGAAATTAAGATACAAACGGTTGCGAAATTAAAGATACTACCACGTAAATCTACTGAGTCCAGCGTGGATATTTTCCTTTTCCATCACCAGCTTCTTCTGCTGCCTTGGCCTCACGAGCCCTTTCTTTCTTTCTCTGTCTTTCCGCCTCACGAGCCTCCTTTCGCCGACGTTCCAGCTCCTCCAAACGACGTTGCTCTTCCCTATTTTTCTTCAGCATATCGCCAATGAAAGCCCTTTGCTCGGCGTAGTATTTTTTTAACTCTTTCTCTTGCTCTGCTTTCTCCTCTGCTTCCGCCTTTTCGCGGCGCTCTTCCGCGAACAAACTATTCCATGCACGACGACTTCTTTCATGAATCTCAGTCACTGCCCAAGCCGGCTTCTCCGTGTCAATCCAACGATAGTACATACACAGAGGCGGAGGAGACTACAACAAGAACAAGAATGTTAATAAAGAGACTACAAAAAACCCAGACTATGTATTTTCATTACATACCGGAGGCTTGTCGTACGGTGAACTAGGTACCGGTGGGTCTTCCTCATAATTGGCGCACATGAAAAACTTCATGCCCAACCAATCAGAAAAATCCGTCACCTCCTTCACCTTGCAAAGGTCACCACACCAACAGCGCAGATGTTCCAACCCCGGAGGCAAACTAACACTCTTCATTTTCCTCGGCCTGATGCTTTGATCCGAGCAAGGCAAACTCATAGCTGCTAAAAATAAGTGTCGTGCGGATTTTGAGTGTGGCTGGATGATGGAGGAAGAGAGGCTCCGTGTGTGGCTGGCTGATGGAGGAAGAGAGGCTCCGTGCCTCGTTTTATAGACAAAGATGGCAATGTGATGGCGGGAAAATATAGCGAACCGACGAAATTTTAGGCGGGAAATTTTTTGCGAACAGACGAAACCAAAAGCAGTGCCGTCATTTTTATCAATCAGTGCCGGGAATCTGCGTCAAAAGCAGTGCATCGCGTCGCGTGCATGGATGCATGCATGCAGGAAGCGGAATCCAGGAAGCGAGCGCAGCAGCAGCGTCGCATGCAGCAGCACAGCGCAGCAGTGTGGAGCCGGCCGCCTCTAGCGCTGGCGGCGTGGCCCACCGCGCCAGTCCGGCCGCCTTGCGCGCTGGCGGCCTGGCCCACCGCGCCTCGTCCGTTCCGTTACGCGCGCCGGGTCGCCGTTATACGCCACTGGCCGCCACCCGCCCAGGCGGCAGGGCTGGCCGCCACCGCTCGTGGCGGCAGGTGCCACGTGTCGGCTGGCCGGCCTGCCGCCACGGGCCGGGGGGTCTCTTCTGCCAATTCTATACGGACGTGGTCTTTTTCGACAATTCGAGCGACCAAGTGGTCCTTTTGGACAAAAAATTAGAAGGGAGGGGCATCGTGGAGAGGAGAGTACAGGGCGGACGGCTGCGGCCACCGCGACCACAAGGATGACGAGGAGGGGAGCGGCGGAGTCCACGGCCAGGACTGCGGCCACCACGACCATGAGGCTGACGAGGAGCGGCGGCGGCGGCAACGGATCGAGATCTGGGCCAGCGGGGTGGCGTGTGGTGGCTAGGCGGTGGCGAATTTTTTTGCGAGAGGGGACTGATGGGATCGGGGCGAGGACTGCACGGGAGATACGGGGGCGTGTGGGACGTGCGTTCGTGGGTGGCCGATTCTTCGGGTGAGTTTTTTTCTTTCGTTTTTCGTTCTGTGGAAACGGGCGAGCGATGGGCTGGTTCTGAGATATATTTTTTATCGATCGTGGGAGGGGGAGGATCTGCGTGCGATCGAGGGGTGACAGGCCTGGTTTTTTTTTTCAGGGAAGGTGGAAGGCCTGGTCGACGACGACTGCAGATACCCTTTTAATAGTAGAGATTATATTAGTACAATACAGTGCAAGCAAGGCCATCCTTAGGTCCATACCTCTTACGAACGTCCAGCGGCATGTTCCCTGCAGATAGCTTTGCCTCGTCGAGTAGGAGGCTGTCAGGTGCAACATTGTAGTTGGGTGGGTTATCTGTAGTTGACGTATTTATAGTATAGTATTTTTCGCTCTTCTTTCTCTTGAATCCATCAGACTTGTATGTACTACTAATATCTTAATAAGAAAATCAAATGAAACAGTATCAATGGAGCTCGTTGTCTCACCATTCAGAACATGCTGCCCAGAAACAAAACAACAACTTGAACTAAGCATCAGCCTGCAGGTGTAATCATGTTATAAATCAAAGGGGAATATCTTACTATCACAGTAAGATTGGATAGGATCAAAGTATAATTTCTAAAGAAAAGCTCATTCCAATCTTCCACAAAAAAACTGTAGCAAATTGGGGAATTCTTAGGCAGTCAGATTTAGTTATGAAGAGGTACAGTAGAAAGAAATTTTTTATCTAGGAAGACTCAAGCCGTCACTAAGAAGAAAATCACCTTGCGTCACAGCAGGGTGGCGACTATGTTCGCTGTGGGAGCCAGGCGGATGGATCTGAAGGCGGACGGAGTGCGCCAGGAAGGAGTGTCTGGTGGCGAAGCCGGCGGGGTTGGGGGAACCATTGTCGAGGTGGAATCAGCAGGGAGGAGTCTCGGCAGCGCCATGGTAGCAGGGGCTGGCGAGCCGTCAACGACCGCGGCATCGAGTGTCGCCGGTGGTGGAAGGTCGCGGGTGTGGGGGCACTTGGGGTAGGGTAGGCGCACCGGCGGGGTGAGCGGCGGCGGACGGCGGCGCGCGACGGCGGACGATGAAGCGCGGCGGCCGCCTAGGATGTCGTGCGGCGGCAGCGGACGCGGCACGGTGAGGCGGGGTGGGCGATGGGATGGGGAGGCAGGATCGGGTGACTGTTTTTTCTTCTTTTCCCCTCATATGTACCGGTTCGGGTTTACATAACATGCGGACTGCGGGTTCAATATTGAAAAATCACATGGACTTTTTTGCAAAAGTAGCGACGACGTACCGCCACAAGCGGTTGGTGCTTTATTAGTAGGTTTTTTTTTTTTTTTTTGAGAATCTATTAGTAGGTAAAGATAAAGAAAAATAAAGTGAGTCAAATAATCCAATCCTCCGCGCAACAGGGCCGAGTTATTAGCGCTGAAACAGAAGTGGGCTTTGATTTCTCCTGCGGTCCTGCCCAGAAGCCGCTAAAAGGCCCCAAAAAACCCACACAAACCCCTAACCTATCCACGCTCTCCTCCCCGATCCGCCCCCCGCCTCCCTTCGTCCCGATCTGTTCCGTCCTCTCCGATCCGCCACCTGCCTCCCTTCCTACCACCGCGGTCCCGATCCGCCGCCGCCGCCGCCGCCGCTAGGAGTAGCAAATGGCTAGGGGGAGAGACCGTGGCGCACCGCTGGGAGGTGGTGGTGTCGGCCCTCCACCGGCCGCCGCCTCGCCAGCAATTCCTCGCAGGATTACGGTAAGTACATCTAGTTGCCAGATCTGATGAGGTGTATGGCTCAATGTTCGTTGCTGTACTGCAGCGTTCTACTTCTGGGGCCCTCGCCGCCGGGAACCTGAGGCCTCCTGAAGCTACCGCCGGGAAGCAGAGGCCTCCCGGATCCGCCGCAGCCGCCGTCGGGAAACAGATTGACCTGAGAGTCGCCGCTGCCCCCGCCCCCGTCTCCGCCTCCGTCCCCGTCTCCGCCTCTGCCTCCGCCGGCCTCTCAAAGGAAGAGGTACTCCCCCTACCCACTCTCGATCCATTACTATTAGGGTTTAACGTCATGATACTGCAATCTCATGAGTTTAATCGTCGATTAATAGGGAAGGTTCTGATCATTGCACTGGTTTTTATAAGAAAAACTAATCTATAAATAATATTGGCAAACTGTCATTTCTTGTGAAATGGATGTCCTAGAGTTCCTGATTGTTAAAGTTGCGGTAGTGCTATTTGTGGTATCATCTGGCCACAGAGGGTAGTGACATTATTTTTTTGGTTTTTGCTCCAGTCCACTGGTACTTTGGTACTGCTAATAAGAAAACCATCTAAGAAAATTTCACCATCCAGACGATCGTCCATCAATTCTACTTCATAAATTTGTTACGGATTGATGTTTCGGTCGATATTTTTTTAGGCTTGCTACACTATTTAGGTTGGTTAATTAATTACAATAATCTTCTGGTAGTTAAGCATTTCCAGTTTCCAATAAAGAAAGCCTTCAGGTGTCTAACCATAAACTTGTGCTCAGTTACAAGCTACACACTCTGTTGTTACAGAACTTTTAGTTGTAGCACACATTTCATTAGATTTCTGTAACTGTATTATGCCTGTGTGTAGCTTCAGTTTGTTCCTCACCCCCTCTCATTTCCCTTCCCTTTGTTAGCTATTCTTTTTTTTCATTTCTACCTTCCATGCCCCTTTCCGTTTGTACAATTTGCATGAAAGAGCAGCAAATCATGGATTCACCATGATGACGAATCTCAATGTTATTTGTATAGAAGTTCACAAACTGAGGATGTTGAGGTTCCAAAAACCAAAAGCATGTTGTATTTTATAGCAGCTCTGTGCCTTTTGTTGTAATGCATAATGCCGTGAGATCCTACTTGTATCGCTATAACATTGTAGGGGAACTAGAAGCATCAGATCACAAGGCCATGAAATGGTCCAAAAAACCAAAGCATGTTGTAAATTATAGCAGTTCTCTGCTTTTTTTTTGTTTTGTAATGCCCCTTCAGATCCTATTTGTATTGCTAACATTATAGTGGAAGCATATGTATCAGATCACAAGAGCATGAGAATGTTCACTGTTTGTTTAGAGATTTCTTTTGTGTTTTGCGTTGCATTGTTTTCAAGAGATTTGGTTAATGTATTACACTGTACTATTTTCGCAATGCATGATGCTTATAATACAGAGAATTATTTAAATGTTTGAATGCTTATCAATAGTGCATGTGTGATTCCCTTGGACTAACTGAACAAGTACAAGGGGATTACAAGGGAATTATGGGGATCGGTTGACAATAGGGATTAACATTGAATATAAATTGAATCATATGGTCTCTCCAAACAGTGTATATATTTAATTAAGTTTGCAAACAAATTGATCACATTAACATTTGATCTCTCCAAATGATTGCACGTGCAGGATTGCAAGTAGCTATATGTGAATTGAAATATAAGCTTTGTGTATTCAGTTTTTAAATTTTATTTAGATGTGCATTGCACGTGCACGACTGCACGTTACTAGTTAGTATTATGGTTTAACGTCATGACATTGCGATCTGATGAGTATAGTAGACTTTCAGTTTATGTTTCAGTGCAATTCGTGTTTGATGTCGATGCCCTTTAAAATATGTTGATATTTCACTTTCAGGAAGTTTTCGTGAAGAAGTTTCTTAAGCGGATGAACAGCAAACCTAATAAATTGTATAAGCTTTATGCTAGTGATGCCGAATTAGATTGGAACTTTGATGGTCGTCGAATAGAACTAAAAACAAAGGAGGTTCGTGCTTTAACCGGACATAACCTATTATCCTGATAGGTGAATTGGTATGTGTGTGGTAACAGAATTGTTTCTCTTTACAGATCATCAAGGAGGTCTTATCCGATGCAATCCCCCATAGGCAATTTGATGCATTAGATTGTAAAGTTCAGCCAATTGTCAATCTCAATTCTTCCCTGCTGACGGTCTATGGAATTTGCGATGCGATTGATCGTAAACCTCGTATCTTCGTTCAAACATTTGTTCTTCGTGGCACAGATTTGTTGATTCAAAATGATACACTGACTGTCCTTCTTCTACATGGTAACCTTCTTCCTTTCTGTGTAAATATATAATCATCCTTTTTCTTGTGGCTTGATCGAACATTTTGTTCAACAGCACCGGAAATCGACATTCCTAAGAAGCCCCAAAGTCATATAGTAAGTAACATCTATATCCTTGTGACCATAAATTTTCAGTATGATCTACTCCCTCCGTCCCAAAATAAGTGACTCGACTTTGTACTAACTTTATACTAAAGCTAGTACAAAGTTGAGTCACTTATTTTGGGACGGAGGGAGTATTAAGTAGATTGTTTTGATATAGTTGATTCTTATCACTTCGTCTGCTGCTGTTGTAGTCAAAGAACCACTGCGCAGTTTGCAATGAGAAATGGCATAGCAAAGACCCTAAAATCTGGGTAAGACTAGAAGCCGCGTCAAATATTATCTTTTGTTGGTTTTGTAGGCATTGACCTGCAGTTTTTTTCTTGTTAGGTGGAATGTGGCAATTGCTTCTCATGGCTTCATGTCGAATGTGACCCGTTATGTTATGATGATTTGGAGGTTCTTGTTTGTTCAAATAACATGATACATATGCATGAAGATTTCCTTTGACAGTCTGACTAAATTTCACATTTTTTTGTAGATCCTGGAAAAATCAAATTATCTGTGCCCTGTTTGTATGTCTGAGTTCAAAAGTGTATTGGCAGTACAGGAGTGAGTTACCGATTTCTTTCCATGTGTTTATTTATTTGCTAGCACTTCAATTGGAAAATAAATAAGAGTGCCATTTTCTAACTTATCTAATTGTTTATTTGCTAGCATTTCCCAATTTTCTGAACCGATACCAGTGTCCTGCTTAGCCGTGGATGGATTGTACGTGCCGGAACAAAATGAGTAAGCATTTGGCATCTTCAACCGAATCTTCAGATTACATGTTTCTTTTATGTATGTTCAATTACGTTTTCTTTTCTTGGAGCAGTAGCCCCCCTGTCTTTTGTTTGAGCCCCAAAGTACAATCAAATTTTGTAGAATTGTATAGGCAATTGACTTTTAGGTCGGTTCTTAGTTAGTACCGTAGCAGTCAGCTGAAGGATTTGGTTACTTTTTGTGATTGATGCAAATTCTTGTGAATGATTAGAAACCACAAACCAGAAGGTTGAAGAGTAGTATGCATATTTCCTTGTGTGTGTTTGCACGGTTTCACTTTTTTTTAATTTTAGTACTGTTTTTGCTGGCAGGGTAATATGTCAATGCAATGATTGCTCAAAAGAGTCAAAGCCCATGTCAATGACTGCGTGGGAGAGACATTGTGGCTGCTATAATAAGAAATGGAAGTCGTCTGTTTACCTCAAGGGTACTGATCAGCTATTATTTGACTATGTAAGTCCTGAGGATCTTTATTATCTCAGGTTTCTGTGATTTAAATGGTCATTTGTTTCTTTTTATGTCTTATTATTCATGCAAAACTGACAAGGTGTTTTTGTCATTATCTCCAGCTTAAAAAAAATCCTGGTGCATCTGTCAAATCGTCACAAACAACAGCTGAAATAAATCCTACTTTATCTCTCAAACCATCTGCAACACGTACTAAAGTCAGTGACTGTCCAGCTCTGAGCTCCTCACGTATGATGAATACCAAGGTATTTTTGTCTTGTTTGTTTTCTGTACCTCACCCTCTTACACATGTCATATATTTGCGCCTCTGCATTATCTTCAAGTGATTATAAAACGTCGTCTATTTAATATTTTGCTAGTCTGTTTTCTTTTTTGAGAACCTACTTTGACAATTTTGCTTGTTTTGCTTAGCAGTCAAGGGAATCAATTTTTTGTATTTTACATGACTATGATGGGATGCGGTGGCATCAGGATAAGGACAAAGATCATGTTTATGAGAAGGCATCAAGAATTTATCAAATAATGAAAAAGCTTGACGAAGACGGAGTCCTTGACAGGTGTGTTCTTAGTAAGAAATATATCTAATGCACAATTGCTTAAGTACCATTTACTATTCTGTTTACCACAATCTGGTGTTTTTTATAGGATTGCGAGTGAGCCATTTGTTATGGCAAACCATCGCTTAGTGCTGGCGGTCCACAATGACTTGGATTACCTGGCATTCATCAACAGCCTTCCCAAGTCACAAAAGGAGCTGAAACTTAAATTCAGTAACTTTGCTGGCATTAGCTTATTTTCTTCTAAGGGAACACCCCAAGCAGTGTATTGTGCTGCTGGTGCTGTCATCAGGGTACTAATTGTTTTGATGAAACTGCAGATTTACCAATCTGTTTATTTAGGCATGTTAACTTACATTGTGTTTACTTTTTAGGCCTGTGAATTAGTACTAGGGGGATAGTATGATCAAGCATTTGCAGTGATCAGGCCTCCTGGGCACCATGCGCATAAAACCTGGGCCGAAGGCTTTTGTTATTTTAACAACATTGCAATTGGTGCCAAGCATCTCCTTGATCACTTTGTGAGTTATTATTTTTTTTATTTTTTTATTTTTCAGAAACATATTGCTTTTTCCTATCACTGTGTTTTTTCTGTCGAAGCAGCACTATATTCTTGTTGTTTATCTCCCTTAGTTACAGTCAAGTTATTTCCTTCTACGAGCACTAATCATACTTCATACTTAGTTTTCTTCAAGTTTTCTAATTTATTACTGTGTATTATTTGCAGCGATTGAACCGGATTTTGGTGGTAGACTTTGATGTCCACCACGGGAACGGGACTCAAGAAATTTTCTATGATAATAATCATGTGCTTTTCTTTTCGAGTCACTGGTATGTCTAATGGTCTTCTCTTGTTTTGGATATTTTAGTTGTTTGTTCTGTTAGTGATTTGTTTTGATATTCTAATGCTTAATCAATGTTTTAAATAGCGGGCTATGGCAAATAGCGGCGGACCTCCAAAAAGGCTATAGCAGAGCTATAGCGGGATATACCGGGCTATAGCGTGCATTTTGTACATGAGACCATTTAGCGGCACCCTGCTGAAAAGGCTATAGCAAGGCTATAGCGGGCTATTCAAAACTATGTGCTTAATTTAATGTGTGCAGTGGAGGTCTGAAATATCCTAAGTCAAGAAGTAACGAAACTGATATTGGAGAGGGTGATGGCGAGGGATACAATATTAATTTTCCTTTGGAAGAGGGTTTTAAAGATGGCGACCTATGTTATGCTGTGGATGAAGTTCTTCTCCCCGCGGCGATTCAGTTCAATCCTGAGGTGGTACTTGTTTCAGCTGGTTTCGATGCTGGGATTGATGATTTGGGAGGCTGTGATGTTTCTTCTAAGGGTTTTGGCACAGTAGTGTGCAAGGTACTAAAGTTTTTATCCCCTATCCTAAATACTGTTTAGGAGTTTTCAGATCTTCAACTACCTACACTTTTGTGCAGTTGCTGTGTCTTGCAGGTGGAAAGATGGTTCTTGCACTGGAAGGAGGTTATAATCTGGTCCATCTTCCAACACATGTTTCTCACTGTATACGGGCTATCTTGGGGGACGCAGACGCTTTTTTCCCAGACCATGATCAGAAAGACCTTCCACGCACAAGCACAATCACTATGGCACACAATCTCAAGCAGAAATTGAGTCCGTATTGGAGTGTTTTCGTGGAAGAACCTCCAGGTTATTCTTGACAATTCTTGATAATGCTGCTCAGTTTATCCTCAATAATCCGCCCTTTCATTTGTTACTGGATTTTTTTGACTATAATTGGGTTGTTCATTACTTTATGAAGAGTAATTTTCAACTGTACTTCACCGGCAATTTATTCGAACAACACCCTACCTTTTTGCTGGAACATGTTTATTTCTCTGATTTTTACCATCTGGCGTAATGCTGTTCTGCCATGTGGTTGATACTGTAGTTTTCATGTTGCAGGGCCAACACCTGATGGCGAAACTCCTCCTCGATCTGGTGCCGTTGGCGGGGATCACAGTGGTGCCCTTCGGAGTCACTCCAGCTCCTGATGATCCCAGTGGCTCCCAACTTCGTTAACACTTTGAGTTAGCTTCCTGGAGTGCTCTCTATTATCTAGCTAGGCTAGAGCGAAACATTTGTTGCTCTTTTGGCATTTCTTGGTAACTCTTGCCAGACCAATTACTGTATGACTTCTACTTTTGTTCAGTTCACTACATACACGATTTTGGTATAAGAGTCATAATTGTTGTAACTCATTGCTTTTGCCCATGAATTGGCACCGCCAAGTTTTGTCTTATTGTGAAGTGAAACGTGCAATCCAAATTGCTGGGCTGCTCAGTGGGTGGGCAAAGGCAACTACAGCTATGCACAGTGGTTATAGCAGGAATTCTGCCTGTTAAGAAAGCTGATGGGATGGATGCTGATTCTGTATTGGTGGTGTTGGGGGCGATCAGTATATGTGGTTTAAGTAGTATCTTATGCATGGGCGGATCTAGGGTGTGTTTGATTGGCGTCCTCGTCCTTTTACGCCTGGCCTGGGTTGCCTGGACTGTGTTTGGTTGGAATCCAGAGGAGCAGCAGCTAGCCTGGCCTGGTGAGCATAAAATATTACTTAGCCTAACCGAGGCTACTTGATTAGGCTGGCTCAGGCGCAAGGAACCGGTTGCCTGGGAGCAGCCTGGCGACAAGTCGTACGTTTTAATCAGCCTTTTCTTTCGTGGGCCAGCTCTCAAACGTATTCCATCCGGTCCTTTTTACTTTGCGTTTAACTTTTTCCGTTTTTCCCGTATTGCTCTGCGCGCAAGGCTTTTTCATCGCTTCTTTCCAACTTTGCCCCTCCACCTCTTCGGGCGCTGTGCTTTGTCGTCCTATCGCTTCACCTCCCCGTCTCACTTCTTCGGGCGCTGCGCTTCGTCGTCCTATCGCTTCACCTCCTCGTCTCTCCATCACTCCATGGATCTCATCTGTTATGAGGAAAGACTAAACCTATACGGCCTTGTGCTACGAAAGATGGGACGAGAGCTTCTTCTTGGGTAATGTACGGAGGCGTGCTCGCGGCGGTCGCGAAGGACGTACCCTGACCTCGAGGGCGGCGGCGTCCACGCGGCCAATGGTGTCTGCGTGGCCGGAATCGGCGACCTCGACGGTCAGTGTGCTCGTAACCAGTGGTGACCTCGGCGGTTAGTGTGCTCGTGGCCGGTGGCGACCTCGCGGCGGCCAGCGTGCTCGCGGCCGGTGGCATCTTCACGGCGGACGACGTGCACGTAGAGGACGGCGAGCTTGCTGACCAGGGCATCCTCGCGGCAGTCGGCGTGCACGCCGAGGACAACATGCTGGTGGCCGATGGCGTTCTCAATATCCTCACGACGGACGGTGGTGCAGACAGAGCACAGTGAGCTTGCGGACCACGGCGTCCCTCACAGACGACAGTGTGCTTGCGGCCGGTGGAGTCCTCTCGGCAGTCTGCGTGCACGCCGAGGACATCAAGCTTGCGGACGAGAGCGTGCTCACTGTGGGTGCCAAGCGGAAAAAGACGACGGCGTCGTCCAGGTGGACGCGAAGGACAACATTGGAGGAAGTGGACAGCGGCCTCCTGACGCTTGCGTTGGACGGCCATGCAGCCACGGAGCAGGGCGATCCATGCATGCTCGTGGCGAGGAAGAGAAGTGCGGCGATACTGAGGAAGAAGTGTGCAGTTTGGTCTCTTCATGGGAGTTGATTTATAAACTAGTTTTCTTAGTTTCGGAGGGAATTCCAAATCCATGGCGGCAAGCTAATTTTTCACAGCTAATTTTTGAAGTTACTCCATGGCGCCCTGCTCGGTTTAGGAGGGAGCTGAAATTTTACTGTCTCCCTTGCTGCGCTGGAGAAACAGCAATAATGCTACATCTACGTAAGCCTTACGAAGACTAACGTAAATTTCCTAACTAATTAACTTTGCCCCCCCTGATTTTCAAGGGGTGAGGCGCTTCATCCTCCAGCCTCCAATTTGATTGGTCCATTCCGAAGGGCTGTCCGCGACACCGAGCATTACTCGGAGAAACAGAGAGATGCATCCATGCAGCGCTGGGAACGAGGCGAGGTGGGAGGAGAGCCAATCAAGGTTGCATGCACATTTATTTAGCAGCAGCTGATCTCATTCATGCGCGTTGGGCCACAGGGGCAATCTCGTCAAGAAAAGAGCCAGCGACCCACGCCTTGGTATGCGAGTTTGCTAAGACGCAGAGAAAAAAAGACCGGAGGGAGTATCATTTTTGCACTAAGCTTTTCCCATGCCAGGTATGAACCAAACACACCACGCCTGACCAGGCACAAAACATATATTCTTCGTTTCTAAATATAAGACCTTTTAGAAATTTTACTACGGAATATATCCGGATGTATATAAACATATTTTAAAGTGTAGATTTATTCATTTTGCTTCGTATGTAGTCTATAGTAGAATTTCTAAAAGGTCTTATATTTAGGAACTGAGGGAGTAGTTTTCAGGCTGCGCTCATGCACCATTTTTTATCAGGCATGAAAGCCAGGGTGCAAACCAAACATGCCCCTAATGTTCCCTGATGGTATTCTTCCTGTAAAAGCATCTCTAGCAGACCCCGTATAAGTGGTCAAACCCGTAATTTTTTTGCGTTTTACAGTTTTGGTCGAAAAAAGTGTCCAGAACAGAAACCGTAAAGTGGTCCAACCCGTAATTTTTTTTAAGGGGCACCGAAAATCCACACCCGAAATCCTTATATTTGAAGGTTCGAAGGCTGAACCGAGGGGGCCCCGTATACCGGTCAAACCTCGTCGGAGCAAACACGTCGCCGTGGAGTTTGCCGGAATCCGCCCTAAAGTCGCCGGAATTCATCACCTCACACCGGAAAAGGACGCTGGACGACGCAATCGATCGCCGCCGTTTCGAATTGGACGAGCTCTGTAGGGTAACGCAGCAGAAAACAAAATTTTTCGACCTACGCACCAGCCCAGGATCACTATGGAGACTGCATACAAGGTTTGATCTATTTCGTTACCGACTCGTAGCGCAGCGGAAGTAGAGTCGATGACGAACCCCCGCAGCTAGGATTTACAACCTCCCAACCGCGAGGATGTATACCCTCATCCGCCCCTCGGACAGCCCTCCGGGAGGCGGTCGGACAGTCCCCCGGACGGTGTCGCGGACAGCCCTTCGGGAGGACCATCGAAACTCGAACAGTCACTCGGACAGCCCTTCGGGAGGCACTCTCGAACTAAGACCGAAACTACGATCTCTCTACAGAGTTGCACACATACGGTGTCATCTATCCGGCAGGGCTTCGCCGTCCAGAACTAGTTCCTGCCGGAACCCAGACAGCCTTTCGGCTCTACGAAACTATTTCGCTGGGAGGGAGAGAAGAAGCCAGATCATTGCAATGGCATGTGTATGTGAGAAGGATCAAGAGATGGCAGCCCTCTCCACCTCTATTTATAGGAAAGCCAAGGGGTAGGATGGGTATTCAAAATACCAAAACTTGCCCATGAAGGAAACACTTTCAAAGGGCAAAATGGGAAAGCAAGTGGGCAAGTGGGGCTCCAAGGTGGAGCCCCCTTCTTGGCCGGCCACAACCCTTGTGGCCCCCCCCCAAGGTGGTCCTCATCCATCCATCCCTTCTAGAAGCCTTTTGGGAAAATATCCCAAAAGGTGACTTTCTAAAAATATCCCAAAAAACACTTTCACTATTCACGACGACATTTTTCAGCGTCTGGTCGAACTGAAAATATTTATGTGGGCTTAGAACATTTCCAGTACCCACTAAAATAATTTTCATTGCGATCCGGAACAATTCCGGATTAGTGATTTTCATCTGCGAAAAGCATCCGAAGCGGTTCCGGGAGCTCCGGAACATTTCCGGTTTTTCTTCCGGAAAATTCCCAGAAGTTTCCAGAATGATTCTGGCACCCTCCAAGAATTATCAGGCATGTGCCGAAACCAATTTGACTTAATGGTATCCCCTGAAACAACTTTTCAGTTTTACCGAAACTGTTCCGGTGGTCTCTCTGCGGAACTTTTCCGGTGTCCGAAACTTTTCCGGTGTCCGAAACTTTTTCGGTGATTTTATCTTAGACTCCCTATCTAGTATTCAGCAGATAGATGACCCTTAAGCGTGTGACCCTATAGGTTCGGTGAAGCATAGACATGACCCGGAACCCCTTCCGATCAATGATCAACATCGGAGCCGTGGACACCCATATTGATCCCTATACCCACACGAATGAATATTCGAATGAACCTCCAGTTGCCGTGTGCTATTCCTGTTGCTTCGCGATATGTTACAAATACCCGAGGTGAGACATGTTGGCATCCCCGTGGATCAACACCTTGTTCACTATGCCAGTTACCTCGTTACCGGTATTGTTCTCTTTTCTCGTTCCCGTGTTCCGGCATCCCCGTGATCAAATCACAAAGTGTCTGGCCAGACGATGATGGATACCGTAACACCGAGAGGGCCCAGAGATATCTCTCCATCGTCGAAGGAGCAAATCCCAATCTTGAGCTATCAAGTTACTTGACATACTTTTCCATGAACCCGTAAGCCGCCGTAATAGCCACCCATTTACGGATGACGTTTAACAAACCCCAAAGTTCATGAAGCAAGCATGAAGAAACTCGATACTCTCATGGTCTAAGGAATTATGCAAACGTTAACCATCTCTGTGTTATAAACCATTAACTTATGACGAATGAATCTCATAGCATAACATCAATTAGTGTCGATTCAACACAAATGTTCTTCTAACATTGTGCCCTCAAAATTGCCGGCATAGCCATGCCCATGATCAGGAAAACAGGATCATCATGCAATACTTGAGCCAGTCTTAGAGGCCAGACTAGGAATACATTTTACCGTTTATTATTCCACACGTGCATATGAGTCTTCCTCCGAGCCTCGTGGTTATTGCAGACTCGAGAACCATAGCAGTTATAGCATGGAACATAAACCTAATTATGAACAGGGAGATAATCAATAACATTTATTATTGCCTCTAGGGCATATCTCCTGCAGACCCCCACTTGCACTAGAGTCAATAATCTAGTCAATGCTAATGCACTTTACACCTATGGCATACTGGTGTAAAATATGCTTCGCTTGTGGTATAGCCTGATGTCCAACGGATCTGACGACTTCAGCTCCGTGTGTAACTTTGCATATCCTTGCGTTTTCACGCTTTCACAAAATTCATATTTTTGTGTGGACTTGGCTTTGCATATGTGTGAATCATTGGTCGAAACCTGATTCCTCAGACTGAGCTATGGAGCAACTATCTGCAATAGTGTCCCATAGACCAAATCCATCTTGGAACCATACTAAGTTCATGAATGAACTATATGATTCAACAACTTGTTTGTCGCTTCTAAAGCGTCAACATACTTAGCCTTTGTTATAGAATTCGCCACAGTATCTTGTTTGGAACAATTTCCAACTACCGTGCCACCATATTGTGTATTACACAAAACCCTTAACTTAAATCGAAAATCGCATGGAGCATTGATGAAGACTGTATCGATGTAATTACTTACAACGAGCACTTCATAATCTCTGCTTGCGAGAAAACATGTCATCACTACTACTCTAGTACTTTAATGACATCTTTCACTGTTGTCCTATGATCAGTACTTTGATCACTTTGGTATCCATACTCGCAACAACTTTGGAGTATCGGACATATCTGGTTGTTTTACATACCATGGAATACATGATTAATCCAAACACGAAGGTGTGTGGAATCTCCATCATGTATTTTGCTCATCAGTGTTTTTGGGACACCGAGTCTTGCAAAAACTCTTTCCATGTGACTTCGGCAAGAATCACTCCTTGGCGTTTTAAAAGCTAAAAAGTTTTAGCATCTTGTCAATATGTATTCATAGCTTAGCCCCATTAGGTAAATCTATCTCCATAGATCATCATGCCTAATATTGAGGCTATTTAGCCTAAGCACTTCATCGAAAAACTATTTTCAAAATGAAGTCCTAATTCGTGTCAAGAAATTTATTTCCAATTAACAATGTGTCAAGTACACAAGGTTTTTAGAAATATTATTATGCTCCCACTTACTTTCTTGAATCACAAGCATCTTCGATACCCATTTGATGAAGTCAAACCCCTTTGACCATTCCATCAAAAATGAAGATTCCAACTCCACTTTGCTCTCTTCTGTCCATCGCTGGAACTCTGAAGTTTGCATACTTACTAGCATCCTATGGATCGACAAATTACTTTGGACTGTATCACATACAGTCCCAGGTTTCATTTCCATCAGATGGAAATCCTTTTGTCATCCATGTTTCATATCTCATGATTGAAATATGTATTAATTGCTAGTTCAACTCGAACCGACTTCAAGCATCGCTACGGTGAGACAATCTCATCGTAGTCAACTCGTTGAACTTGTTTATTGCAACAAGTTGAGCTTTATGGATAAAACATTTTATCAACAGATAGTTTAATAGCATGGAATAATCAAAAATTATAGATACGTTGGAGACGTATCACTTTATCACTAAGGACCTATGTTCACCTAGCTACGTCGGTTAAGCATGTTTCGTTTACCTGTTGCGTGTGCCACTACTGCCTTTCATTTAGAAATTCTAGTGAAATGTCCAATGTAATGCTACTCTAACCTAACCTTGCAGTATGTTCTATTGTGCAATGTGTTGCTTAGTTAACTATTTCGTTCATTTGTTGTGGTGATCATTTAACTATTTAGTTCAATTCTGCAATGCGATGTTCGATTGTTGTTGCTACAATTTTGTGTTGTTATGCATGTGATGAATAAATCGAATCTAGATGTACTAAATACATGTGAAACATATAGAATTGCTATATTTCCTAGTTCTTAGCACGCTTGGTTTAGATAACTGGCTTTTCCATGTGGCTCAAATTAATCTGTTGGATCCGCAATGTGTTTATTTTCCATTACATATTTCATTGATAGTATGCCAAATATCACTTATAACCTGATCAATATTTGTCTTAAATATGTTGCAGGGGAAACAATGGGGGACACTGAAGTTTACCATCGAGGTTTGCACATCCATGGTCGTTTGGCTAATAGCACATTATTGTGCAATTGCAGGAACTATTGTAATATTAATGTTTTTAATAATTTGTTCTTGCACATGTAGGTCCTGCTGTAAGAGGTTTAGACCCACTCTTCGACCCTTTTTGCATGTGGGGAAATGAGGTGTCCTTGAATATCAGTTGACGTGGCTTGAGACTGCGTCGGCATTTCCCCAAAGAGGAAGGGATGATGCAGCACAACGACGGTAAGTATTTCCCTCAGTTATGAAACCAAGGTTATCGAACCAGTAGGAGGATCACCACCACCCAATAAGCAGCACCTGCACACAAACAACAAATACTTGCAACCCGACGCGAAAGAGAGGTTGTCAATCTCTCTACGGTAAAAAGATAGATTGGGTAGTGATAGATAGGAGAGAAAGATCTCCCAAGAACACAAAATAAAAAGAGCAAATAAAATATGCAACAATATATTTTTGGTTTTTGGTTTTGTAGATCTGAAAACAAAGATGCAAAAAGATAGATCGGAAAGCAATATGTTGGAAAAGTAGACCCGGGGGGCGTAGGATTCACTAGTGGCTTCTCTCATGAGTATAGCGCACGGTGGGTGAACAAATTACTGTCGGTCAATTGATAGAAAATCGAATAGTCATGACGACGATATCCAAGGCGATGGCCATTATATAGGCATCACGTCCAAGATAAGTAGACCGACTCCTGCCTGCATCTACCACTATTACTCCACACATCGACCGCTATCCAGCATGCATCTAGTGTATTAAGTTCATGGAAAAATGGAGTAATGCAATAAGAATGATGATATGATGTAGACAAGATATATTCATGTAGGAATAGACCCCATCTTGTTATCCTTAATAGCAACGATACATGCGTGTTTTGCTGCCCCTTCTGTCACTGGGAAAGAACACCGCAAGATCGAACCCATCACAAAGCACCTCTTCCCATGGAAAAATCGATCTAGTCGGCCTAACTAAACCAAAGATTCGAAGAAGAAATATGAGGCTATAAGTAATCATGCATATAAGAGATCAAAGAAGACACAAATAATATTCATGGATAGAAACTGATCATGAACTCAAAATTCATTGGATCCCAACAAACACACCGCAAAAGTTTACATCAAATAGATCTCCAAGAGACCATTGTATTGAGAATCATAAGAGAGAGAGAGGAAGCCATCTAGCTACTGCCAACGGACCCGTAGGTCTATGGTCGACTACTCATGCATCATCGGAGAGGCACCTATGAGGAAGATGAACCCCTTCGTGATGGTGTTTAGATTGGATCTCGAGGTTCTGGAACTTGCGGCAGCTGGAATTGTGTTTCGTCGAGTCCCCTAGGGTTTTTGGAATATTTGGGAATTTATAGGCATCAGAGGCGGTGGAGAGGGGCCCCGAGGAGGGCACAACCCATCAGGGCGCGCCGGGGCCCCCCTGGCGTGCCTTGGTGTGTTGTGGTCTCCTCGGCCCACTCCCCCGGCACTTCTTTGGCACACTGGGTGTCTTCTGGTCCAGAAAAAATCTACAAAAAGTTTCGTCGTGATTGGACTCCGTTTGGTATTGATTTTGTGCGAAGTAAAAAACAAGCAAAAACAGCAACTGGCACTTTGGCACTATGTCAATATGTTAGTCCCAAAAAATGATATAAAGTTGCTATAAAATGATTGTAAAACATCCAAGAATGATAATATAATAGCATGGAACAAGCAAAAATTATAGATACGTTGGAGACGTATCATCAGTCAAATCAAGAAACTCAAAAAAATTGTTAAGATAAAGAAACTAGCTATGAAAAACAATTGTTCGCACAATGAAGAAGACATCAGTCAACTATAGGATGTTACCATCTCTTTCACCTTATCCTTTTCCTTTTGTGCCATTTCAAATTTTAGAAAAGATATTTATGCGTATGTTTGTTTTCAGTCCTTCTCAAGGCAGTTCATCGATGATTACGTCTCAAACCACATGTATGATCAAGAGGCGAGGAAGGTATTCATACAGAACCCACGGTATAATGTTGAAGTCTTCCTCAAGAGGATGAAGGATGGGCGGGCAATCATCCACAGGCACTGGCCTAAAGTTGCGAGGACCTTCAACATCATTGAAGACTCAATATTCGCCTTCCGCTTTAACAATTTTCTAGATGAGACTCACATGTCTATTTACCGTCTATGATGACTAGTAAAACGCCCGTGCATTGCTACGAGCAAACGACGAATACCCATTTAGAAATACGGGTTAAGCATGGTTACATCCAGTTTTCATCATGCAACGACGAATATAAATTCTCTTCACTTTTTTTTCCTTCTCGGCAATCTTCCTATCTCCTTAACCAACCAAATCACTCGTCACCCAAGAACTTATAACTGGATATATCATCCATTTTTAAATAGTATTAGTACTCCCTCTGTAAAGAAATATAAGAGCGATTAGATCACTAAAATTAGTGATCTAATCGCTCTTATATTTCTTTACGGAGGGAGTATCACTCAACTTCATGCATCCACGTGTCACTATTACAAGGTACAGAGAGATTAACAGTCATTATTACAAGGTACACAAAGATTGACAGTCACTATTACAAGGTACACAAAGATTGACAAATTCATAAGCCTCTTATTTCAGCAAGGTCTTCACGGTGCCACTGCTCTCCTTCCGGGTCTTCACGGTGCCACTGCTCTCCTTCCGGGTCTCCACCAAGTTCAAAAACGGTGCGACGGCGGAGAACCTCTCACCGGCGTTTAGTCCCGTCAGCTTTCACGCCGGCCACGATGACCAACCTCGCCTCGGGCTTTGACTTCTTCAGTTGTACGATGGCGGATGCGTCGCTCTCCCTCGGAAACATCATGATGGCCACGGTCGACCCTGTCATGCCCGCCGGCATGGTCGCCATTGCATGCATCACCTTCCCGTCTAGCCTGCGCTCGCCGACCGCCTCTCCCACGACCCGCTCCACAACTACCCAGCTCTTGCTTCCATGAAAACGCAATATATTGCATATTCACCAAGAAGCAACAGAAGTAAGGTCACTAATTAAATCCTAGTATGTCGAACCATTTATGCCAAAATAGATATGGAGCACCTCATAGATTAAAGTTAAATCTAGCAATATAGTACACTTGGCATTGGAGTAAACCTCAGATTAAACAATGCGGTAGATGGTGTTTACCTGAACGCTGACAGAGGTATACCAAGTAACAAAGCTAGTTATAGCCAAAGCTCAATGCTCCTAATAGGAAATGTCTCCAAATCAAGCTAGATGCGGCCAAACTTTGGAGCCTGAAAAAAATGGAGGAAAAAACAAAATGAGGAAAGACAAGAGAAAAAATAGAAAAAAGACATATAAAGACATGATGTTTTCAGAAGAAATAGAAAAAATGATCTATAGTTTCCTTCTGCTCTAGATTGTAGTTTTATCTCAAGTGCAAGATGAGACATTTAATTTCTTTGAAGAATATAAATATAGCAAATAAAGAAATCAGTTGCTGCCTGCCCGGCTCAGGTTTGTAGCATACAAACAGATATATATAGACCATGAATGTACTATGACTTCAGAAGAATATACGTTAATGTGCCATATTATAGGAAAAAAATTCTGGAGCACAAAGTAGAGAGAAATACCTGTAACACACGTGCTGGATATAACATTCCCTGAATGTAACAAAATACAATTGTATTTTCTAATGGAACAAAATATGTATCATGGCATGGTACTCAAGATGCTTCTTTATTTTTTGTTCCTATCACATCATGTACACTTTAGAGAGAGGCACTGACTCTACAATTTTTGGAGCATCAAACTATATAAGAGTAATTGCCTGTGCAAGGTATTGATTTTGTCACTATTTGTAAGAAATACATCACATCAGAGATGCAAAACACATTTTCTCTTAGGTCAATAACATGCAGATCAAACATTAAACCTTTGCTCAATCTTTCCTCAATGAGAACTGAGGAAGAATCACATGCATCTAATCTTTTCTCAATGATAACTGAGGAACAACTCTGTAACTGTCCTACTCCACACTGATCATTGCATGACATCAATATGTCTCTTTGACAGACTAAATTTGGACAATCATGTAAGCTCTAAATATTGTTCTTGATTAGAAGGACAAAAGATAAATAAATGTAAAGTCTCACCATCAATACTCAATAATGTTTGCATGTAATATTCTTGTACGAACAACCACAATCAATATCCATTACATCCACACTTGCCTCAAGAAGGAGAGTAGAACCCCCTGCAAAATAGTAAGTATCACAATGTAAGTATTCAGGTCATGTATCCCATTGTTTCTGCTTCTGCAATGAATATGTTGAAAGTTGAGTTACCTGTTAGGGAACGACTCAGCTCTTAAGTGTCCACAACTGAAATTAGTGTATCCTCTTTCTGTCAACCGTCTGTATCTTTGAAATCTTCAAGCCCATGTCATGATATTTGCTTCAAGGACAACAAGCAAATCAGGTATGTGATCGAACAAGAGAAAGGAAATTTAAGAAATTCATTCAGAAATTGAGAGGATGTTAGCATTTTATTTATGTGATGACTGCCTCGACCAAAATCCATATATCTTGGGAGATGCAGGGCACCAATCGGAACCATATTAAAGCAGCGGATAGAGAGGTCCAAAAAGAAGAAATAAATGCAAGAACAAAAATAGGGAGAAGGAAAAGGAAAGTGAAGTGTATTGATGCCTTGACGAACATACGACCGCAACAGCTTAGCACCTACAGTGCAACACGGAGGAATGAAGAAACAATTTGTTGTCCCAAGACTGATGGTGGTTTCTACATTGTTGAATCTTTAGATGCATTGGTAAGTGGATATATAATGAAACTGCAACAATACAAAGCTAATAGATCAATATAAAAGGATTAAATAATCAAATCAAGGCATGTATGAAGATGAAAATTATTTGCATCAGACCCATCAGAATTAGCTTTTGCCATGTAGTTTATGAGATAAAAATCAGTATTTACTAATCGATAAAAAACATCGAGCATCATCAGCTATAAGACAAACTACATTTTCCTAATAAGATGGCACATGCATGAAATACCCAAGAAGCAGTCATGAGAAATCTGAACCTTCCTCGGGTTTCCTTTGTGTAAATAGGAGGCAATTTTCTCTATGTAACCTTGAGAGCACAGAACCGATCATGAGAAATCTGAACCTTCCTTGAGTTTCCTTTCTATAAACAGGAAAACTGAAATCCTTTGCCACACATCTGAACCTTCCAAGAAGCTGCTATCAGGATTACACGGAGGCAACAAAAACTACTCTGAAAATTTCATTGATAGCTAGATATCTTGGTCCTGACAAGCAAAATAGACAGTCATGTTTTCATTTGACAAAAGAATCTGGCATATTTACCTCAGTTTAATGATGCATCCATCATTGCAAAAGCTGTGCCAGCATCAAAAGTTGGAGCACCCCGCTGAAAGGGACAAGGTGCTCTTATCCTGTCATTGTAGTAGAAGAAACAGAGACATTCATGTTACTAAATAGCAAGGTTGGTGCAAATGGAATAAGCATATCTTTAGATAAACATCAGCAGCGGTCGAGGATACTTAGCACGGGGGCCCGATCTCGATGGTCTCGGTGGCGTCGGCCTTGACGACCACCTCGGCGATCTCGGCGTCGTCCGGGCCGGAGAACTCGGTGTCCTCGCCGGCGCGCTTCAGCCCGCCGTACTTCACCGGGATGGCCTCGATTGGGATGTACTTGAGCAGCGTCTCGGTGAAGTTGGAGGGCCGGGTGACCACAAGATTGCTCTTGGTCCTCTGCGTCATGAACGGGAACAAGATGGTGCTGAAGGCGTAGTAGGAGAACGACACGTTGATCAGGATCTACAGCATGACAGCGCCACCAAAAATTCAGTCAGATCTCGAAGCACATTCAGTTAAAATTTTCAAATTTAGTTAAATTTGAAGGCATGATTCGGGTGGTGGTACTCACGTTCCGGGCGACGAGCTCGGGTAGTTGTCCTGGAAGAGGTCGAACACCTGCTTCATGGTGACGCAGAGGTCCTTCTTGGCGGGGCAGGGGGAGCCGCGGAGGTCTGTCACCTGCAGCAGCGACGCGACGCCGCCGGGGGTGAAGTCCAGCTCGGCGACCTGGCGCTCCATGGCGCGCACCCGCCACCGGAGGAACCGGGCCGGCTTCTTGCCGCCATCGGTGCCGAGCGGTGAACCGGTACACGGCCTCGTCCGCGAACATGCCCAGCGCTTTGTAGCACACCGGGTGGACCTCGCGGTCCACGCCCTCCAGGTAGCACACGCCCTTTGAGAGTGCGTCCTCCTCCTCATCGCCATCGGCGGCCAGGCTCTTCCACTCCCGGCGCCACCGGAGCGTCCGGCGGAGCATCTCGAAGGCGACCCCCGCCTTGAAGTCACGTGCGCGGAGGAACTTGAGGAGCATCGCCTTCGCCTCCTCTTTCTTCTCCTCGCAAAGAAAATCCTATGTTTGTTTTCTCGGAAGGTGATCTCACATATATGGTATGATTTTGGAATTCTTAATTACCTATTATGAATGTGATTAAATCGAATCATCACCTGCCAAAGCAAGCACAAAACAAAATCTTCCGCTTTAATGGTGGATTTGGTTTTTTTAAAGAGAGTGAGAAAATAAACCAATGGGAGGGAACGGTGGGAGGCGGGATGAAAAAAACGGACGAAAAAAACCCAGATGAAAATAAACCCAGAACGGAAGCTACCAACTCTCCAATTAGGAGTAGAGATATTTAATTTCCTATGGTTTTAGATGTTGCATTTAAAACTTTGTCCTGTTGTGCAATTGGGTAGTGATACGTCCATTTTGCATCATGATTTCCTACTGTTATTTACTTTGTTTTGTTGAATAATAATGCTTTCGGGAGTGATTCTAATGCCTTTTCTCTCATAATATGCAAGGTTTACACAAAGAGGGAGAATACCGGCAGCTGGAATTCTGGACCTAAGAAAAGCACATCAGAGATACCTATTCTGCACAACTCCAATGAAGCTAAAATTTTATGGAGATTATTTTTGCATTTAATAAAAAATACCGGAGCAGAAAACTACCGTAGGGGGCCTGCCAGGTGGGCACAATCCACCAGGGCGCGCCAGGCCCCCCTGGGCGCGCCCTGATGGGTTGTGGTCACGTCGGCCCACCTCCGGTGCCCATCTTCTGGTATATGGTCACATTTGACCTAGAAAAAATCAGAGGAGGACTTTCAGGATGAAGCGCAGCCGCCTCAAGGCGGAACTTGGGCAGGAGCACTTTTGCCCTCCGACGGAGCGATTCCGCCGGGGGAACTTCCCTCCCAGAGGGGGAAATCGAAGCCATCGTCATCACCAACACCCCTCTCATCTCTGGGAGGCCAATCTTCACCAACATCTTCAACAGCACCATCTCCTCTCAAACCCTAGTTCATCTCTTGTGTTCAATCTTTGTACCGGAACCTCAGATTGATACCTGTGGGTGACTAGTAGTGTTGATTACCTTGCGTAGTTGATTACTATATGGTTTATTTGGTGGAAGATTATATGTTCAGATCCATTGTGCTATTTAATACCCCTCTGATCTTGAGCATGATTATTATTTGTGAGTAGTTACCTTTGTTCTTGAGGTCACGGGAGAAGTCATGTTGCGAGTAATCATGTGAATTTGATGTGTTCGATATTTTGATGATATGTATGTTGTGATTCCCTTAGTGGTGTCATGTGAACGTCGACTACATGACACTTCACCATTCATGGGCCTAAGGGAATGCATTGTAGAGTAGTTATTAGATGATGGGTTGCTAGAGTGACAGAAGCTTAAACCCTAGTTTATGCGCTACTTCGTAAGGGGCTGATTTGGATCCAAACGTTTAATGCTATGGTTAGATTCTATCTTAATACTTTTCTCGTAGTTGCGGATGCTTGCGAGGGGGTTAATCATAAGTGGGAGGTTGTTCAAGTAAGAACAGCACCCAAGCACCGGTCCACCCACATATCAAATTATCAAAGTAGCGAACACGAATCAAACCAACATGATAAAAGTGACTAGCCAAATTCCCGTGTACCCTCAAGAACACTTTGCCTATTACTAGAGATTGTTCTGGCCTATGCTTTGCCACAAAAGGATTGGGCTACCTTGCTGCACCTTGTTTACCGTTACCATTACTTGCTTGTTAGCAATTATCCTGCTATAAAACTATCTGTTACCTACAATTTCAGTGCTTGTAGAAATTACCTTGCTGAGAACCGCTTGTCATTTCCTTCTGCTCCTCGTTGGGTTCGACACTCTTACATATCGAAAGGACTACGATTAATTCCCTATACTTGTGGGTCATCAAGACACTTTTCTGGCACCGTTGCCAGGGAGTGAAGTGCTCTTGGTAAGTATAAATCGGTAAGGGAAAACTTATACTACATGCTGAAATTTATTGCTACTTGCTACTATGGAAAAAAAATCCTTTGAGGGGTTTGTTTGGGGTATCTTCACCTCGACCGGAACCTCAATTAGTTGTCCCTCAACCTACAGCACCTACTGAAAATGTTACTTATGAAATTCCTTCGGGTATGTTTGAACAACCGCTTGCTAAACCTTATGCAGGAGATGGAACTGAACATCCTGATATGCACCTCTTATATGTGAACGAAATTTGTGGATTATTTAAGCTTGCAAGTTTACCCGGAGATGAAGTTAAGAAGGTTTTCCCTTTATCTTTGGAGGGAAAAGCATTGACATGGTATATGCTATGTGATGATCTTGAATCGTGGAACTGGAATCGTTTGCAATTGGAATTCCACCAAAAGTTTTATCCCATGCATCTAGTTCATCGTGATTAGAATTTTATATATAATTTTTGGCCTCGTGAAGGAGAAAGTATCGCTCTAGCTTGGGGGAGGCTTAAGTCAATGTTATATTCATGCCCCAATCATGACATTTCGAGAGAAGTTAACATTCAGAATTTTTATGCTCGGCTTTCTCATAATGATCAATCCACGCTCGATACTTCTTGTGCTGGTTCTTATATGAAGAAGACTATTGAATTAAAGTGGGATCTCTTAGAAAGAATTAAATTCAACTTTGAAGATTGGGAGCTCGACGAAGGTAATGAGTCAGGTATAAATCTTGAATTTGATTGTGTTAAATCTTTATGAATACCGATACTTTTCACAAGTTTAGCACTAAATATGGACTTGACTATGAGATAGTAGCCTCTTTCTGCGAAGCATTTGCTACTCACGTTGACCTCCCTAAGGAGAAGTGGTTTAAATATCATCCCCCTATTAAAGAAGAAATTAAAGAACCGACAATAACTAAAGAGGAAACCATCTTTTACAATGTTGATCCAGTTGTGCCTACCGCTTATATTGAAAACACACCTTTCCCTATTACGATAAAGGAACATGCTAAGGTATCAACTGTGGTTCATAAGAGTAATATAAGAGCACCTAAACCCCCTAAGAAAATTAAAGTAGAACCTAGTGTTACTATGGTTAAAGATATCTTGGTAGAAAATATTGATGGGCATGTTATCTACTTTTGTGATGAAGCTGCTAGAATTGCTAAACCCGATGAAAAAGATAAACATAGACCCATAGAAGGCATGCCTGTTGTCTCAGTCAAAATAGGAGATCATTGCTATCATGGTTTATGTGATTTGGGTGCTAGTGTGAGTGCTATCCCTTTTAATCTATACCAAGAAATTATGGATGAGATAGCACCTGCTGAAATAGAGGACATTGATGTTACTATTAAACCTGCTAATAGAGACACTATCACACCACTTGGGATTGTTAGAGATGTTGAAGTCTTATGCGGGAAAGTAAAATACCCTACTGATTTAGTAGTCCTTGGTTCCCCACAAGATGACTTTTGTCCCATTATCTTTGGTAGACCTTTCCTGAACACCGTCAATGCTAAGATAGCTTGTGAAAAACAAACAGTTGGTGTCAGTTTTAGTAATGTGTTTCATGAGTTTAATTTTTCCAAGTTTAGTACACAACCTCATGATAAAGCATTATCTAGTAAGGATGAAATAATTGGTCTTGCTTCTATTGCTGTGCCTCCTACCGATCCTTTAGAACAATATTTGCTTGACCATGAAAATGATATGCACTCGCGTGAAAGAAATGAGATAGATAAAATTTTCTTTGAACAACAACCTCTCCTGAAACACAATTTACCTATTGAAACTCTGGGAGGCCTCCTCCACCTAAAGGTGATCCTGTGTTTGAATTGAAACAATTGCCTGACACTTTGAAGTATGCTTATCTTGATGAGAAAAAAAAAATATCCTGTTATTATTAGTGCTAACCTTTCAGAACATGAAGAGGAAAGATTATTGAAAGTTCTAAGGAAGCACCAGGCTGCTATTGGATATACTCTTGATGATCTTAAGGGCATTAGTCCCACTCTATGTCAGCACAAGATTAATATGGCACCTGATGCTAAACCCGTTGTCGATCGCCAAAGACGATAGAATCCTAAGATGAAAGAAGTGGTAAGTCCCGTTCATTGTGTCCCTAAGAAAGGAGGTATTACCGTTGTTCCCAATCATAAGAATGAACTCATTCCACAAAGAATTGTCACGGGCTATAGAATGGTAATTGATTTTAGAAAATTAAATAAAGCTATTAGGAAAGACCATTACCCTCTGCCTTTCATTGATCAAATGCTTGAAAGACTATCTAAGCACACACACTTTTTTTCCTAGATGGATATTCTGGTTTTTCTCAAATATTTGTGTCACAATCTGATCAAGAGAAAACTACCTTTACTTGCCCTTTTGGAACCTATGCTTATAGACGTATGCCTTTTGGTTTATGGAATGCACCTGCTACCTTTCAAAGATGTATGACTGCTATATTCTCTAATTTTTGTGAATAGATTGTGGATGTTTTCATGGATGATTTTTTCGTTCACGGAACTTCTTTTGACGATTGCTTAAGCAATCTTGATCGAGTTTTGCAGAGATGTGAACAAACTAATCTCGTCTTGAATTGGGAGAAGTGCCACTTTATGGTTAATGAAGGCATTGTCTTGGGGCATAAAATATCTGAACGAGTTATTGAGGTGGATAAGGCTAAAGTTGATGCAATTGAGAAAATGACATGTCCTAAAGATATTAAAGGTATTCGAAGTTTCCTTGGTCATGCTAGTTTTTATAGGAAGTTCATTAAAGACTTCTCTAAAATTTCTAGGCCTCTTACTAATCTTTCGCAAAATGATATTCCTTTTGTTTTTGATGATGATTGTGTGGAAGCCTTTGAAACACTCAAGAAAGCCTTAACCTCAGCACCTATCGTACAACCACCTGATTGGAACTTGCCTTTTGAAATTATGTGTGATGCTAGTGATTATGCTGTTGGTGCTATCCTAGGACAAAGAGTTGATAAGAAATTGAATGTTATCCATTATGCTAGTGAAACTCTAGACAGTGCCCAATGAAACTATGCTACTACTGAAAAGGAAATTTTAGCAGTTGTGTTTGCTTGTGATAAATTTAGATCCTATATTGTTGATTCCAAAGTTATTGTTCACACCGATCATGCTGCTATAAAATACCTTATGGAAAAGAAAGATGCTAAACCTAGACTCATTAGGTGGGTTCTCTTGTTTCAAGAATTTGACTTACACATCGTTGATAGGAAGGGAGCTGAGAACCCCGTAGCCGAACTTGTCTAGGTTAGAAAATATTCTTGATGACCCACTACCTATTGATGATAGTTTCCCTGATGAACAGTTAGCTGCAATAAATGTTTCTCAAAACACACCTTGGTATGCTGATTATGCTAACTACATTGTCGCTAAATATATACCGCCTAACTTCACATATCAACAAAAGAGAATTTTTTTCTATGACTTGAGACATTTACTTTTGGGATGACCCACATCTTTATAAAGGAGTAGATGGTATTATTAGACGTTGTGTACCTGAGCATGAACAGGAACAAATCCTACGGAAATGTCAGTCCGAAGCTTATGGAGGACATCATGCGGGAGATAGAACTGCTCATAAGGTATTGCAATGTGGTTTTTATTGGCCTACTCTCTTCAAGGATGCCCGTAAGTTTGTCTTGTCTTGTGATGAATGTCAAAGAATTGGTAATATCGGTAAGCGTCAGGAAATGCCTATGAATTATTCACTTGTTGTTGAACCATTTGACGTTTGGGATTTTGATTATATGGGGCCTTTTCCTTACTCCAACGGGTACACTCATATTTTGGTTGCGGTTGATTATGTCACTAAGTGGGTAGAAGCTATTCCAACTAGTAGTGCTGATCACCACACCTATGCATTAGGGGGTGCTCCACATCCGCGATGTTCAGGGACCCAAGAAGACCGAAAGCGTGGAGGCTAGGCTCGAGGCGGTGGAACAGGAAATCTTCAAGTGCCAGAAGATGGTGGTGCGTGGACTTAGTGCCAACCACTCCATGATCACGGAATTCACCTGTGATCAGACGGTGGATGGCCGGTCTGTGAAGGACACCATCTCCACCCTCAATGAGCAAATTGATTTTCTGCAGAGCCAAGTTTATGATCTTCATAACCAATTCTTCGAATATGAAGCGAGATTTAAAGGTATGAGTTTAGCTGCCGGTTGCAGGACACAGGGAACTCTCGCATCAACCTTTGATGGGGAGCCCTTGCCCTGGAAGCTGGAGGACAAGCTTACTACATCATCACCACCACCTACATCAACACCGCCACCTTCTTCTTCACCACCACCAAAGGAGACTTGAGCACACGGGTATGGGCACTCCCCTTGGCTTGAGCCAAGCTTGGGGGAGGTACCCCGGTATCGTATCACCACCACTTTTATTCACGTTTACCTACTTTAGTTCGATCTTTAGTTTTCCTTTGCTTTAGTTGAATAAAAGTTTGGCGTGATCTATTTTCGTGTGTTAGTTCTGTGGCCTACCTATCTATGTAATCGAGTGAGAGTTATATAATAAAGTTTAGTTTGAGTTTTTGCCTCTTTTCTTTCTTGTTGCAATCAAAATAAAGGAAAAGAAACAAATGAAAAAAAATCATATGTTAATCTTATGGTGAGTAATGACATCACATAATGAAAAGTATAAGCAGTAAAATTTATTGGAGATTGACAAACATAGCATTGGTCAATGATGCAATTAATTAAAGAATTAATAAGGGAAGAGAAGATTCACATGCAAATACACTATCTTGGACATCTTTTATGATTGTGAGCCCCCATCAAATATTATATGTCAAAATTGTTGACGTTGGACAAGGAAGACAAGGTAATGATTTATGTTTGTTCATATCCACATAGAAGTTATATTGTCATAGATCCTTCAACATGTGGTGCTTGCTCAATATCTTTGCTAGCCAAAAATTCCGCACAAAGTAGAGATACTACTTGTGCATCCAAAAACCCAAACCCAAATTCCTTCTTCGAGTGTCCACCATACCTACCTATGGATCAATAAAGATCCTTCAAGTAAGTTGTCATCGGTGCAATAAGGCAATAAAATTTGCTTCTAAAAGTGTTTTGATCAATTAGTGTAAGAGAAAATTGAGCGCTATACGAAATTATGATGGCAAAGTAATAAAAGCGACGGACTGCATAATAAAGGTTGCTATCATAGGGGGCAATATAGCGTGACATTCTTTTACATTAAGGGATTGGGCATACAAACCAATAAGCGCATGACAACCTCTGCTTCCCTCTGCGAAGGGCCTATCTTTTACTTTTATGTATTTACTTTTATGCAAGAGTCAAAGTATTCTTCCCTATTCCTTTTTACTTTTTCTTTTGCAAGCATCATGTGGTGAGCAAAGATCTAGGCACATATATCCAGTTGGATATGGGTGGGCATGATATATTATTGTTGACATCACCATTGAGGTGAGTAAGTTGGGAGGCGAAACTATAAGCCCCTATCTTCCTATGTGTCTGGTTGAAACTTTTTGTTCATGGGTATGCCGTGAGTGTTAGCAATCATAGAAGACTAAATGATGGTTGAGTATGTGGACTCGCCAAAAGGCTCCGACATTAGACCCTTCCTGAAAATATGATGAATTATAGTTGCAAAGTTGACTGAGAACATAGTTTGGTGGTTCCCAATAAGGTTTATGCTTCATACTTCTATGTTGTGATGAATTTTTACTTGTTCAAGAGAAGCTATATGATAAAAATGTATTGAAATAAGTTTTTATGATTGAGTTAGTTGCTGTTATGATAATAAGCATGATGCTTCTATGTCCATATTTTGTTTTTATCGACACCTCTCTCTCAAACCATGTGGACATGCTTTTCAATATCGGCTTTCGCTTGAGGACAAGCAAGGTCTAAGCTTGGGGGAGTTGATATGTCCATTTTGCATCATGATTTCCTACTACTATTTACTTTGTTTTGTTGAATAATAATGCTTTGGGGAGTGATTCTAATGCCTTTTCTCTCATAATATGCAAGGTTTACACAAAGAGGGAGAATACTGGCAGCTGGAATTCTGGACTTAAGAAAAGCACATCAGAGATACCTATTCTGCACAACTCCAATGAACTTGAAATTTTACGGAGATTATTTTTGCATTTAATAAAAAATACTGGAGCGGAAAACTACTGGAGTGCGCCTGCCAGGTGGGCACAACCCACCAGGGCGCGCCAGGCCCCCCTGGGCGCGCCATGATGGGTTGTGGTCACCTTGGCCCACCTCCGGTGCCCATCTTCTGGTATATGGTCACATTTGACCTATAAAAAATCAGAGGAGGACTTTCGGGATTAAGCGTCGCCGCCTAGAGGCGAAACTTGGGCAGGAGCACTTTTGCCCTCTGGCAGAGCGATTCCGCCGGGGGAACTTCCCTCCCGAAGGGGGAAATCAAAGCCATCGTCATCACCAACACCCCTCTCATGTTTGGGAGGCCAATCTTCATCAACATCTTCAACAGCACCATCTCCTCTCAAACCCTAATTCATCTCTTGTGTTCAATCTTTGTACCGGAACCTTAGATTGGTACCTGTGGGTGACTAGTAGTGTTGATAACCTTGCGTAGTTGATTACTATATGGTTTATTTGGTGGAAGATTAAATGTTCAGATCCATTATGCTATTTAATTCCCCTCTGATCTTGAGCATGATTATTATTTGCGAGTAGTTACCTTTGTTCTTGAGGTCACGGGAGAAGTCATGTTGCGAGTAATCATGTGAATTTGATATGTGTTCGATATTTTGATGATATGTATGTCGTGATTCCCTTAGTGGTGTCATGTGAACGTCGACTACATGACACTTCACCATTCATGGGCCTAAGGGAATGCATTGTGGAGTAGTTATTAGATGATGGGTTGCTAGAGTGACAGAAGCTTAAAGCCTAGTTTATGCGCTACTTCTTAAGGGGCTGATCTGGATCCAAACGTTTAATACTATGGTTAGATTCTATCTTAATATTTTTCTCATAGTTGCGGATGCTTGCGAGGGGGTTAATCATAAGTGGGAGGTTTTTCAAGTAAGAACAGCACCCAAGCACCGGTCCACCCACATATCAAATTATCAAAGTAGCGAACACGAATCAAACCAACATGATAAAAGTGACTAGACGAAATTCCCGTGTACCCTCAAGAACACTTTGCCTATTACTAGAGATTGTTCTGGCCTATCCTTTGCCACAAAAGGATTGGGCTACCTTGCTGCACCTTGTTTACCATTACCGTTACTTGCTTGTTACCAATTATCTTGCTATCAAACTATTTGTTACCTACAATTTCAGTGCTTGCAGAAATTACCTTGCTGAGAACCGCTTGTCATTTCCTTCTGCTCCTCGTTGGGTTCGACACTCTTACTTATCGAAAGGACTATGATTGATAGTGGGTCATCAGGTTGCTAGGCAGTATATGCCTATATGATGTTGTACCCTGATGTAATTCAATTATGAAATCCTGGTTGCCGTACTACGAATAAGAAATATATTCTGTGCTTGATATGAAATGTTAATTTGATTACTAAATGGATTATAAATAATACAGCAATCAGGCTGATTATCGGGGTTCCCCTTGCAGACAGTTTCTATGACTACACCATGGGCGATGACCTCAACAAACCCACACGGTTTCTAGAAAGTTGACGTGTTGGATTAGTGAGCCATCACACACGAATTCTGGTCGACAACTGTGTGCGTTAGGACACCCAATCACAAACGTTTTCACATAGCAAGTGTGTGTGATGGGCAGCCCAATGCCAAACAGTTTCTTCTAGATACCATGAGTGATGTTTTGAATAACGCAAATGACAAAATTATAACTATCGTGTGTGATGATCAGCCCTATGACAAACGATGTTATGTAGAAAATTGTGTGTGATCAGCAATACGAACGGAGACGTAACCTTGGGATTCCCTGTGTGGGATGATAAGCTCATCTCACACATCTTCCCCAATATGTCTGTTTGTGATGGCCCTTCGAATCGCAAACGATATATTTTTGCCCATCGTGTGTGACCGGGTGCAGGCATCGCCGACGGGTTTTCCCTGTCGTGTGGGATAGCCCCCCTATCACCCACACATGCAAGGCGATGATTTAAGACTATGTCACGGAAAGGGGTTAAAAACCGTTTGTATAGCACGTGGCTGCACTAGTGAAAGCACACGTGCAAGGTTGAAGTTGGAACGTTGAAGTTATCAAGGCGGCACCACGCCTATGGGTAAAGAACTTCATCATCATCGTGTAGTTCATCGCCATTGCAGTGTTGTGACGTTGGTGTGGTAGATGTGATCATGTGTAAGGTAACCTCACCACATAGGATACAAAGGTTAGCACACCTCACACCGTGTATGCAACCAAATAGCGTGCTTATGTGTGAGTTCAGACAATGCGGGCAACCAAACACCGTTCGCTAAGCTATCCCCTAATGTGTGAGAACTAGACGCAGGCAACAAAATGATGTCTACTACACAACTTTATTCTTGTAGACTCGTGTTGGTCCTCCAAGCGCAGAGTTTTGTAGGACAGTAGCAATTTTCCCTCAAGTGGATGACCTAAAGTTTATCAATCCATGGGAGGTGAAGGATGAAGATGGTCTATCTCGAACAACCGTGCAATCAAATACAAGCAATATCTTGTGTCCCCATCACACCCAATACAATGGCAAATTCTATAGGTGCAGTAGTTCAGCGAAGAGATGGTGATACAAGTGCAATATGGATAGTAGGAATAGGTTTTGTAATATGAAGCGATAAAAACCTCAAGGTGTCAAGCGGCAAACAATGAGCAAAATGGTGCATCAATGCTTGGAAACAAGGCCTAGGGTTCGTATTTTCACTAGTGCAATCTCTCAACAATGCTAACATAACTGAATCATATAACCATCCCTCAACATTCAACAAAGAATCACTCCGAAGTTCCTATCTAGCGGAGAACATAAGATGAAATTGTTGTAGGTAGCAAAACCACCTCAAAGTTATCCTTCCCGATCAATCTATTGAGCCATCCCTATAAGTGTCACAAACATCCCTAGAGTTCATACTAGAATAACACCTATGATACACATCAATCAACCCTAATGTCACCTAGATACTTCATTGTCACCACAAGTATCCGTGGGTTAATTATACGGCATGCATCAAACAATTTCAGATTCATCATATTCAATCCAACACAAAGAACTTCAAAGAGTACCCCAAGATCTATGTCGGAGAAGTAGGACAAGAACGTGTATCAACCCATATGCATAGATTACCCCAATGTCACCGCGGGAATCCGCAAGTTGATTACCAAAACATATATCAAGCGAATCAATAGAACACCCCATTGTTACCACGAGTATCCACATGTAAGACATATATCACGTGTTCTCAAATATAAAGTATTCAATCCAACATAACGAGATCTCAATGGGAAATACTCAATTCATCACATCAAGATAGAGAGGGAAGAACACCATATGATCCAACTATATTAACAAACCTCGTGGTACATCAAGATCGTGCCATATTGAGAACACGAGAGAGAGAACAAACACATAGCTACTGGTACATACCCTCAGCCCCGATGGTGAACTACTCCCTTCTCGTCATGGAGATAGCCGGGATGATGAAGATGGCCTTCGGTGATGATTTCCCCCTCCGACAGGACACCAAAAAAGGGCTGTGAATGAGTTTTGTTCGGTACAGAGGCTTGCGGCGGTGGAGCTGAAGTTCTAGGTTAAGTTCTGGTTTTTTTGGGATTTATAGGATTTTTCAGCGTTGGAATCACGCGGAGATATGCCACAGGGGCCCCACAAGGCATCCGGGCGGGACCACCCCTGGGCGTGCCCTGTTGCCTTGTCATCTCCTTGTGGGTCCCCTGGTACTCCCTCGAAGCTTCCTGGGTCCCTTTCCTTTCAGAAAAAATCATCAAAAAGTTTCGTCCAATTCCGAGAACTTTCATTTTGTGCACAAAAACACCACCCCAGTAATTCTGCCGAAAACAGCGTTAGTCTGGGTTACTTCTAATTAAATCATATAAAGTGCATCAAAACCATATAAAATATTGTAAACATGGGTGAATATGGCATGAATACTTCATAAATTATCGATACGTTGGAGACATATCACCAAACAAGTTGCAGATTTTGGTTTAGAAGTTGCATTTGCTCAACTAGCCTCATGTGAGCCAGGCTTGAGCTAGCCAGACCCGACTGGAGCGGCTGCCAAACACGCCCTATGGAAATAATAATATACTCATACTGAAATGTATCTAGTACGTGTCTCAACTGCATGAATCACAATCAAGCGAGCGACGGTGAAAGCACAACTTCTCCCTAGGTGGTTTTGGTAATTAATAACAACATATAGTTCATTGAACTAATGAGTCTATCATGTATATTTCACGAAAAGTTCAATGAATGCATTGGCTAGGATTATGAGGCGGATTCCCTAGATGCAAGGAACATCAATTGGCAAGAGCTTCAAGACTCTACATTTTGCTTTATATGAGAAATCATATTTGAGTCCATAGGAAAGTCAATACTATTAAAAGGGGAAAAGTCCATTTTAAACCCTGAACCCGTAGAGGTCGGGCGAAACAAACCCCCAGGTCAAAATCCCGGTCGATTGCACCCCGAACTATGCAATCCCGGTCTAAATTGAACCTTCGGGACGTTTTCCAAACGGGGATTGTCGACGTGGCAAAGCATGACCGGGAATGGGGCAATTCCTATTTGCGGGTGGGCCGGCCCAGTTCACGGCAGCGCATTGTTGCTCCAGTTTTTTCGTTCGTTATTTGCCTTTTTCTTTTCGGTTTCTTTTTCTGATTATTATTTCCTTTCATTTTTGTTTTTCTCTTCTGTTTCTATTTATATTTATATTCTTTTCTTTTCTTCCTTTTTATGATTTCTTTTTTCTTTTTACTGTTTCTTTTTCCCTATATTATACAAAGTTCATTGCGTGTTATCAAAATGTTCATTGTATATTTAGGAAATGTTCACGGTATATTACAAAAAAGTTCATCATGCATTATAAAATATTTAGCGCATATTAGAAATTGTTTAGTGAATACAATTATTATGTTTAGTGGTATATTACATTAATGTTCAATGTGTATTCGAGAATTGTTCAACATATATTACAAATGTTCAATGCATATTCAAAAATTGTTCAACACATATTTATAGTTTTTTCTAAAATGCTCCTTGTGTATAATTTAATATGTTCATCGCGTATTAAGAAAATATTCAAGGGATATTACAAAATCTTCGATTCGTAATATTCGGAAATGTTAAAAATAAGTTCGATACTTAAAGTTTCGTGCCGTGCATCTATCAGTTGAAGTCACTAGTTTGGTTGGCAAGTTCCACCAGCTAACAACTTGTAGGTCACGAGTTCGAGTGGCTCCCGTAGAACTTTTTCTGATTTTGTTTTTTAGGGTAATTTTAACATTTTATTCTGATTTTGTTTGCATGCGTGAAATTCAATATCTGCAAATGGACCAGCCCATTCTTTGCTGCCTTCAGCGAAGGCTTGTGAACTTATTTCCAAATCGGTGGATTTTTCTTTTGAAAATTCGTGAACTTCTTTTGAAAATCGTAAAACTTTTTCTAAATCTGTGAAACCTTTTTCAAAATTCATGAACTTTTTTTATTTTTAAAAGCTGGTTCACAAGTTTTTTTTGTTTCTATTTCCTACTAAGATGGACACCGGTTTTTATATACTTTAAAATATTTTGAAAACAATATACAAATTTGAAAAAACGTATGTAGATATCAAAAAAGGTTCACGAATTTAAGAAAAAAATGGAAAAATAGAAAAGAAAAAGCAAAAAGAAAGAAAATAATTAAAAGAAGAAAAAGTGAGCAAGTGAACACAACACATGTGGTGTCGTGGTGGTTTGTTGCATCGATCAACAAGTGGTTTTCTGTTCGAGCCATCTTGCGTGCTATTTTTTTGTTTTTAACAACAAAAAACTTAAGCAGGCCGGTCCAGTGGGGAGCAGCGTGTAAGTCCTCTGCAATTTTTGTTTTTAACGGAAAAAATTAAGGCAGGCTGGTCCAGCAGGGAACAGGGTGTACGTCCTCTGGAATTTTTGATTTTAATGAAAAAAAAAATTAAAGCGGGCCGGCCCAGCAGGGAGTAGGGTGTACGTCCTTTGGAATTTTTGTTTTAACAAAAAAAACTAAAGCGGGCTGGCCCACGAGATGAATCCTAGTTGACATTTGCTAGGGTTCGATTTAGACCGGGATTGCATAGTTCAGGGTGCGATCGAGCGGGATTTCGACTTAAGGGTTCATTCCGCCCGACCTCTACAAGTTCAAGGTTTAAAATGGACTTTTTCCATTAAAAGGGGATGAGGTATCTATGATGATCAGGTTGCTCAAAGTGCTTAGAGATTTGCCACCAAAAACCTCAACAATTCTCCCACAAAACATTCTGTCCAAAACCCAAATGATCAAATTCGGTGCCACCAATATTTCACATTTCGTCCTACCGAGTTTTCCTTAGACAGAACCCAGGCGAAACCCTAGCAAATCGGTACAACCGAGTTTCGCTTAGGTACAACCAAACAGCAGTGACCAACCTTCTAGTATCTAATTGTCAAAAATCAGAATTTCTGAGTTTTACATTCGGTGCCACCGAAGTGAGGAACTGCTCAAGGCCAACTGAATTGGTCTCACCGAGATGCTTCATATCGGTGTCACCGAGAACCCAAAAGTTAGAGCATTTTGCACTAGTCGGCGCAACCAGGTTATTACTTTGGTTCCACCAAGTTGGGTAATAATGTTGTAACGGTTGAATTTTTGGAGATGGCTATATATACCCCTCCACCTCCCTCTCATTCGAAGAGAGAGCACTCAAAACAATCAAATGCTTCCACCATTCATTTTCTGAGAGAGAACCACCTACTCATGTGTTGAGATCAAGATCTTCCACTCCAACCATATGAATCTTGATTTCTAGCCTCCCCAAGTTGCTTTCCACCCAATCAATCTGTTCTACCAAGCCAAATTTTGTGAGAGAGTGATTGAGTGTTGAGGATACTATCTTTTGAAGCACTAGAGCAAGGAGTTCATCATCGATACCACATCTATTACCTTTTGGAGAGTGGTGTCTCCTAAATTGACTAGGTGTCGCTTGGGAGCCTCCAAATCTTGTGGAGTTGAACCAAGAGGTTTGTAAGGGCAAGTAGATCGTCTACTTCATCAAGATCTACCCCGAGTGAGGCTAGTCGTTCGTGAACGTAATCCATGAAGGAATAGACAAGGTTGCTTCTTCGTGGAACCCTTGTGGGCGGAGCCCTCCGTGAACTCATGCAGCCATTACCCTGCATGAGTTGAAGTCTCCATCAACGTCGACGTATGATAGCACCACCTATTGTAACCACGCCAAAAATCTCCATGTCTTCATTGTGTTTGATCTTCCTATCCCTACCCTCTACTTACACTTGCATGTCTTTACTTTCCGCTGCTATACTCGTAGACTTGCATGTGTAGGGTGTGCTAGACTTGGTAAAATTGCTAAAACTTGCTAACCGATAAAATTGGAAAAGGGTAAGTTTTTATTTGGTCAAGTAGTCTAAACACCCCCCTCTAGACATACTTCAGATCCTACAAGTGGTATCAAAGCTTTGGTCTTTATTGCATTGGTTTCACAACCTAGGAGAGTATGGCGTCTAGTGAGGGAAATTACCACTGTAGAGGTCCATATTTTGATGGTTCAAAGTTTGCTAGTTGGAAGCATAAAATGAAAATGCATATTATTGGTCATAACCCAGCCGTTTGGGATGTTGTTTGTGTTGGATTGCAAGGTGGATTCTTTGGTGATGGAAAGGAACCTGATCGTGAAGCGATAGCAGAAGAATTGAAGATGTTGCAATACAACGCTCAAGCATGCGCCATTCTATTCAAATGCCTATGACCCGAAGAGTTCAACAAGATAAGTCGTCTTGAGAATGCAAAGGAAATTTGAGATACTTTGATTGATATGCATGAAGGAACCAAATCTATCAGGGAATCTAAGTTGGATGTGCTTCAAAGTCAACTTGACAAGTTCAAGATGAAGGATGGTGAAGGATTCGCGAAAATGTACTCTAGGCTCGCTCTCATCACAAATGAGATTACCGGCTTAGGAAGTGAAGAGCTGACCGACAAATTCATCATCAAGAAGATCCTTAGATCCTTGGATGTAAAGTATGACATAGTGTGCACATTGATCCAAATGATGCCAAACTACAAAGATCTCAAGCCCACGGAAGTCATTGATAGGATTGTTGCTCATGAGATGTCACTCAAGAAAAAAGAAGAGCTTCACAACAAGTCAAGCGGTGTTTACAGAGACACAAGTGACACTCCCGCAACTTCAAGTGATAACCTTGTTACCAATGAAGAGATAAGCTTCATGGTCAAGAAATTCAACAAGTTCTACAAGAATAGAGGCAAAGAGAGAAGCTCCAACTCAAGATATGAATAAAAGCGTTCTTCTAGTCGTGACCTAAATTGTTACAATTGTGGAAGATCCAGACACTTTTCCAATGAGTGCACAACCCCCACCAAGAGAAGAGAAGAGTCACCTAGAAGAAGATGCTCAAGAGATGAGTCACCTCGAAGAGAGATAAGGAGTAGAGATGATCGCTATGAATGAAGACCCTCCCGGAGAAGCAAGGACTCGAAGAAGAAGGACAAGTACACCAAGAGCTACACAAGAAGAAGACATCAAGCTCATGTTGGTGAGTGGGTTTCCGGCTGCGAATCTGACAACCAATCCGGGAGAAGTTACCACTCCAACTCCGACTATAGTCAAGATGAAGGTGTTGCTGGATTAGCACTCGTTTCCTCCAACTCCTATGATTTATTTGATTCACCAAATGAAGGAATTAGAAGTTTCTTCATGGCTAAAGGCCCAAAGGTATCACACCCCGAATACATTGACTTTAATAGTGATGAGCATGACTTACTAGGAGATGATGACTTGCTCTTTGATAAAACTAGTGATGTTAGCCAAAATGAACTTAATAATAATCATGCTAGTCAAGATAAATCGTGTGATGATGATAAGAAGGAGATTGAGATCTTAACTAAAGAGCTAAACAATCTTAAGTTAGCTCATGAATCTACTCAAGAAGATCATAGAGAGCTTCTAAGAACTCTTGAGAAGCTACGCTTCGAGAAGATAAATTTAGAGCAAGAGCATGAGTTTCTTAAAGCTATCAATGATGATCTTCAAAAGAAGAGTTCTTCTTATCTTACCAAACGATTACACTTGTCTACTTTTGTACCACAAGTCAAATCTTATCAAACTAGTAACAAAGACAAGAAAGGTTCTTCATCTAGTAGCAACAATAAAAATGCTAAATATAAAGATGTTGCTTCTAGTAGTTCTATTGATTCCACTAATGATTCTCTTAGACAAGTTACATTTGAGAAAGAAAACGATTTATTATAAGGAATTATAGAGAAAGGTGTCTACAAGAGTCTTGCTGGAAGTAAGCAATTTGAGGAGATTATGCGCAAGCAAGGATGGCTCCGGAAGAACCAAGGTATTGGTTTTGAATGAAAGTTCAATGCCAATAGAGTTGAATGGGAAGAAGATCAATACCCCAAGACAAAGTTTGTTCCCCAAAAGGAGAAGTATGATCATACTCTCTCTAAGGGAACACAAGCTCAAGATGATCTTCCACCACAAGACCACCAGCTCAAGGGCAAAGACAAGCTTCAAGAGGATATTGAATCATTTGAAGAAGAATCTCAAGCCATGGTCAAGTGGGTTCCCAAGGCCACTACTAGCTCTACTTCATAAGTGCTACTTCAACTCCAAGGATCCCCATCAAGTTGATGCGGGTCCCCAAGAAGAAGAACTAGAGAAGTTTTTGAGGGGTGACTCAGCCAACAAACTTCACTCACATTCATTCTTGGCAACTACTAATGCAATCAACTTCAACTTTATGTAATAGTTCAAGGAGTCACAAAATCCCTCGTTGGTAAGCAAGGGACAAGGTAGTCAATACATCAATGGACATTATATCATATAAACTTCACTCCATGTCCATAGATATCCTTGTATTTGTTCCATGTGTGGGACTAACCCATGTAGGTGAGAAGAGTACAAAACACCTAGGATTGCTCCCAACTCTAGATGATCTTCATCAACAATGAGCATCCACTACTACAACACCTACATGAAGTCTTCAACGACAAAACCCAAGGTTAGTTCATCCCTCTAAAAGGGGATATTACATCAAGGGGGAGCTTTGCTCTAAGACTTGAGCTAAAGAATCTCAAATGATGTGAACACATTAAAAGCTTTATGTAAAAGTGTCAACCCCACTTGCGCTTAAATGATGAATATGACCTATGATAAATCATCCTTGCTTGGCTCCTTAAGTCAATATACTCATATATAGATGACTCCGTCATAGCCAAAGTGCTTGGTAGATACTAGAGTGGTAGTGCATGTTTGACATATTCTATTTGACATCTTATTGTGTGAGCATGTTGGCTTGCATATTTTTCTTCAGTTGAGGACATCCAATTTTTGTTCTATTTGGGCTTTATGTTTCTGGCCAATTGGATGTACAAGAATGCATAACTACCCCCTCTAGCTATCTATTCTTTCTCGTCTCAAATTCTATTCATGCTTCATCACAAAATTTGAGCTAGCACTTTTTGGACCCTCCAGGTGAGGAGCACTCGGAGTCACCGATTCGACTAGGGTTGACTTCCAAAACCTCCCAAGGTTTTTTGGTGTGATAAAAACCTCCAAACTCAGCTCCACCGATTCACTAGGGTTGATCAGGTTTTCTACCTTGGTACCACCGATTAAGAGTTTTTGGCGTCACCGATTTGTTCTGTCAACTGACAGTTATGCATCTTAGTGGAACCAATTTTTTTTCTTGGTGTCGCCGACAGCAGATGGGTATATATATATCCACGCATTGGGCTTTGAAAATTTCTTCAAATGCTCGACTCCCGCACCCCACTGCTACCGCCGCCCCTGTCTCCGGACGTTCTCCGTCGTCTCCAACGCGCCCTCGTCATCGTAATCCATCTCCGTCAATGGCATTTGTCCCCGCCATTGCCGCCGTAGAGAGGATCTGCATAGTTTGGGTAATCCTCGATCCCTATTGCGTTCTCCATCTAATTCAAACACAATAAGATTTGTCAATCTTCTGGCCACAGTTTGCACGATTGTATCCACTCAAAACTTTCAATAGATTAGCTCAAACGAAAAAATTAGGGTTAGGTCTTTGTGATAAGTAATCTCAGAGTCACTGAGGTGAAACGTCTCGGTGCCACCGATGTGGTTTCGGCCACAACACAAGGGCTTCTCGGTGAAACCGAAAAGTTCCTATCGGTGTCACCGAAATGGGATCTAGGGCTTTTGTGAGCAGCTTCGGAGAGACCGAATCACACCTCGGTGAAACCAAAAATGTGTGACCAAGTTTCTGTTGTTGCCTAGGAATTTCCGAAATCTAAAACTCAGTGGAACCGGATTGCATATTGTGTAAAACTAAAACTAACATTCTGAGTTCAAATTTTGCAAAAGTTTCTGAATTTTGTGATGCTCATCTACTCTACTCCTCCATAACTACTTCACAGGGTTAGTGATCATCATATCAGGATCAGATGATAGTCAGAACCAGTATAGAGAGCCAAGTGTTGACTTGGATGCAGACACTAGTCCTGAGGGAAGTTTTGAGGATCCAGGAACCCCTAGCTCACATGGCTTGCCCAAGGCTGCCACTGATATGTCTCCAATGTATCGATAATTTATGAAGTAATCATGCCATATTCACCTATGTTTACAATACTTTTATATGGCTTTGATGCACTTTTTATAATTTAATTAGAACTAACCGTACCGACGTTGTTTTCAGCAGAATTATCGTGGTGTCGTTTTTTGTGCAGAAAATGAAAGTTCTCGGAATCGCCCGAAACTTTTTGGTGATTTTTTCTGAAACATATGATCAACATTGGAGTGAAGAACCACTGGAGGGGGGGGGGCTGTTGTTCACAAGCCAACAGGGCGCACCCAGGGGGGTTAAAGGTCTTTGATAGCCAATGGCCCACTCGTAACTCCATTTTACGTGATACCAGCGCCAAAAAATCCTATAAATAGAGAAACCATTAGAAATTAGGGCAGACTCTCTGCGTCTCCTCCGCAGCTCTCTGTATCGACAAAAAACCAATCTGGAGAGAAAATAGTAGCGAAAACATGAGAGAAACACAGAGAGAGAGATCCAATCTCGGAGGGGCTCTCGCCCCTTGATGCGTCTCCAACATATCGATAATTTATGAAGTATTGATGTCATATTCACCTATGTTTACAATACTTTTGTATGGTTTTAATTCACTTTATATGATTTATTTATAACTAAGCCGGACTGACGCTGTTTTCAGCAGAATTACCATGGTGTTGTTTTTGTGCAGAAAATGAAAGTTCTCGGAAGCGCCCGAAACTTTTTGATGATTTTTTCTGGAGGAAATAAACAATATTGGAGCGAAGAACCACCAGAGGGGAGCCACCCGTGGGGCAAAAGCCATCAGGGCGTGGCCCTGGGGGGGGTCACGCCGTGTTGGCTTGTGGGGCCCACGTGGCTTCGTTGTGCGTGATTCCAACGCTAAAAAATCCTATAAATCCCAGAAACTCCAGAAATAAAGAGAGACTCTCCGTTCTGCCGCCGCAACTCTCTATATCAATGAAAAACCAATATGGAGCCTTTCCAGTACCCTGTCGGAGAAGGAAATCATCATCCAATGGCCATCTTCATCATCCTGGCGGAGACCATGACGAGGAGGGAGTAGTTCACCCTCGAGGCTGAGGGTATGTACCAGTAGCTATGTGTTCAATCTCTCCCTCTCATGTTCTTGAGATGTCACGATCTTGATGTATCACGGGCTTTGTTAATATACTCGGATCATATGATGCCCTTGCTACCTTGTTGTGATGAATTGAATCTTTACCTTTGAGATCTCGTTATGTTGGATTGAATATTGGATTTGAGAACACTTGATATATGTCTTGCATGTGGATACCCGTGGTGACAATGGGGTGTTCCATTGATTCACTTGATGTATGTTTTGGTACTCAACTTGCGGATTCCCGAGGTGACATTGGGGTAATCTATGCATAGGGGTTGATACATGTTCTTGTCCTACGTTCTCTGATAGAAATCTTGGGATGCTCCTTGAAGTTCTTTGTGTTGGATTGAATACGATAGATTTGAAATTGTTTGATGCTGATACGTCTCAACGTATCTATAATTTTTGCTTGTTCCATGCTGTTGTATTATCATTCTTGGATGTTTTACAATCACTATATAGCAATTTTATATCATTTTTTGGGACTAACCTATTGAGATAGTGCCAAATTGCCAGTTGCTGTTTTTGCTTGTTTTTTACTTCGCAGAATATCATTACCAAACGGAGTCCAATGGCGATGAACCTTTTTGGAGATTTTTTCTGGACCAGAAGACACCCAGTGGGCCAAAGAAGTGCCACAAAGGTGGTCTGTGCAAGCCACAACCCACTAGGGCGCGCCAGGGGGCCTCCAGCGCGCCCTGATGGGTTGTGCCCTCCACGCCCCCCCTCCACCGCCTCTGATGCCTATAAATACCCAAATATTCAGAAAACCCTAGGGGAGTCGATGAAAAACACATCCAGCCGCCGCAAGTTCCAGAGCCTCAAGATCCAATCTAACACCATCACGGAGGGGTTCTTCTTCTTCATAGGTGCCTCTCCGATGATGCGTGAGTAGTCCATCATAGACCTACGGGTCCGTAGGAAGTAGCTAGATGGCTTCCTCTCTCTCTTTTGATTTTCAATATAATGGTCTCTTGGAGATCTATTTGATGTAAACTTTTGCGGCGTGTTTGTTGGTATCCGATGAATTTTGAGTTCATGATTAGTTTCGATCCATGAATATTATTTGAGTCTTCTTTGATCTCTTATATGCATGATTACTTATAGCCTCATATTTCTTCTTCAAATCTTTGGTTTAGTTAGGCCAACTAGATCGATTTTTCTTGCCATGGGAAGAGGTGCTTTGTGATGGGTTCGATCTTGCGGTGTCCTTTCCCAGTGATAGAAGGGGCAGCAAGGCATGCATGTATCATTGCCATTAAGGATAACAAGATGGGGTCTATTCCTACATGAATAGATCTTGTTTACATCATGTCATCGTTCTTATTGCATTACTCCGTTTCTCCATGAACTTAATACACTAGAATGCCTATATAATGATCATTGCCTTGGATATCGTCATGATTATTTGATCTTCTATCAATTGCCCAACAGTAATTTGTTCACCCATCGTGTGCTATACTCATGAGAGAAGCCACTAGTGAATCCTACGGCCCCCGGGTCTACTTTTCTAACATATTGTTTTCCGATCTATCTTTTTGCCGCTTTGCTTTCAGATCTACTAAACCAAAAACCCAAAAATATATTGCTGCACTTTTTATTTGCCCTTTTTATTTTGTGTTCCTGAGAGATCTATCTCTCCTATTTATCATTACCTAATCTATCTTTTTATCATAGAGAGATTGACAACCTCTCTTACGCGTCGGGTTGCAAGTATTTGTTATTTATGTGCAGGTGCTGCTTGTTGGGTGGTGGTGATCCTCCTACTGGTTCGATACCTTGGTTTCATAACTGAGGGAAATACTTACCGTCGCTGTGCTGCATCATCCCTTCCTCTTTGGGGAAATACCGATGTAGTCTCAAGCCACGTCAAAAGGAATTTCTGGCGCCTTTGCCGGGGAGGAAGCGGTCTTTTCTACGTGCCAATCTCAGGCGCCGAGGAGACACCATCATCATCTACCAGCTTCCTAATCACAAATCTCATCTTCTTGCAATTACATTTTTTGCCATTTGCCTCTCGTTTTCCTCTCCCCCACTTCACCAATTTGCCGTTTTATTCGCCCTCTTTTTCGTTTGCCTTTTTATCGTCAGATCTCTTGCTTGCTTGCAATCTTGTTTGCGTAGTAACGATGACTCAAGAAAACATGAAGTTGTGTGATTTTTCCAATACTAATAACAATAATTTTATTAGTACTCCAATTGCTCCTCCCGCCACTAGTGCGGAGTCTTGTGATATTAATGACGCTTTGTTGAATCTTGTCATGAAAGATCAATTTGCCGGTACTCCTAATGAGGATGCCGCGTCCCATCTAAACACGTTCGTAGAATTGTGTGATATGCAAAAGAAAAAAGATGTGGACAATGATATTGTGAAGTTGAAATTATTTCCTTTTTCCTTGTGGGGTCGTGCAAAAATTTGGTTTTCCTCATTGCCTCACAACAGTATCGATTCTTGGAATAAGTGCAAGGATGCTTTTATCACTAAGTATTTTCCGCCTGCGAAAATTATTTCCCATAGGACACAAATCATGAATTTTAAGCAACTTGAGCATGAGCATGTTGCACAATCTTGGGAAAGAATGAAATTGATGCTAGGAAATTGTCCTACTCATGGTTTAAATCTTTAGATGATCATACAAAAAATCTATGCGGGATTGAATTTTGTCTCTAGAAATCTTTTAGATTCCGCCGCGGGTGGTACTTTTATGGAAATTACTTTGGGTGAAGCTACTAAATTGCTAGAAAATATTATGGCAAATTATTCGCAATGGCATACCGAAAGAGCACCTACTAGTAAAAAAGTTAATTCGGTTGAAGAAATTAGTACTTTGATGATAAGGTGATGCTTTGATGAAATTGGTAGCTAGTAAAAATTCTCCTATTGATCTTAATGATGTGACTTTGTCTACTTTGATTGATAAAAATAATGATTCAGTAGATGTGAACTTTGTCTCGCGAAACAATTTCAATAACAATGCTTATAGAAGTAATTTTAATCCTAGGCCTTTTCCTGGAAATTCCTCTAATAATTATGGCAATTCCTATGGTAATTCCTCTTACAATAATAATAGGAACACATCTGATCTTGAGAGTAATATGAAAGAATATATCAATGCGCAAAAGGCTTTCAATACTACGATAGAAGAAAAGTTGAATAAGATTGATGATATGTCTAGAAGCATTGATGGAATTTCTCATGATGTTGAAAATCTCAATTTGAAAGATTTTGTGCCCAAGATTGATGAATCTATTAAAGCTTTATATGTCTCTATGGATGAAAGTAAGAAAAGAACCGCTATGCTTAGAGCTAAAAGAGAAATCTTAGAAAAATCATTTTCTAGTGATTGCCTTCATAAAAATGATGAAGATCTTAAAGTGATTGGTGTTTCTATTATTGATTCCTTGTTTAGTAATATTAAAATTTATGATAAAGGGACTGAAGTATAGTCAACTTTAGCTAGAAGGCGTCCCAATAATTTCGAGGGTGAAAATCTTGATGAATTTTTTGAGAAAAGTGGGTTTGAAGAGGTCAAAACTTTAACTAGTGATGTGCCCACTATTTTGGATTGCAAAGACTTTAATTATGATAGTTGTTCTTTGATTGAATGTATTTCTTTGCTGCAATCCACGTTGAATTCACCCCATGATTATGAACAAAATAAAGCTTTCACTAAACATATCGTTGATGCCATGATGAAATCTTTTGAAGAAAAGTTGGAGTTGGAGATTTCTATTCCTAGAAAATTACATGATGAGTGGTAACCTACTATTAAATTCAAGATAAAAAATTATGAGTGCTTTGCTTTGTGTGATTTGGGTGCTAGTGTTTCCACGATTCCGAAATCTTATGTGCTGTGCTTGGTCTCACCAATATTGAAGAATGTTCTCTTAATTTGCACTTGGCAGATTCTACTATTAAAAAACCTTTGGGAAGAATTAATGATGTTCTTATTCTTGCAAATTGGAACTATGTGCCCATAGATTTTATTGTGTTTGATATTGATTGCAATCCGTCTTGTCCCATTATACTTGGTAGACCTTTTTACGTACTATAGGTACCGTGATTGATATGAAAGAAGGCAATATTCGTTTTCAATTTCCACTAAGAAAGGGTATGGAACACTTCCCTAGAACAATAATTAAGCCACCATATGAATCAATCATGAGAGCATCCTATGGATGCAAAACCAAAGATGTTAATACTTGAATCTATGCGTTATGCCAGCTAGGGGCGTAAAACGATAGCGCTTGTTGGGAGGCAACCCAATGAATAAATTTATTTTTGCTTTTTTCCTTTCTGTTTTTGAGTGTTGAAAAAATTATGCCTCTGTTATGATTGTGTTTTCTATGGTTTATTTAGTGTTTGTGCCAAGTAAAGCCTTTAGGATGATTCATAAGATGAGTAGAAGCGATGCTGAATCTGAAACAGAAACTTTGCGTCTAGTATTTGAATTTATATTTTTTACTGCAACCCGATCTTGAGCTCAAATTTTAACTCAGTGTTGATATACAAATTCTTTATGTTGTTCTAATTTTTCAGAATTTTTAGACTTATAGCAGTATGGTTAGAGTACAGATTACTACATACTGTTCTGTTTAAGACAGATTCTGTTTTCGTTGCATTGTGTGCTTGTTTTGATGAATCTATGGGTTATATTGAAGGGTATGAGCCATGGTAAAGTTAAAATACAGTAGGTATAATGCAATAACAAAATATGAATGGGTTTGCAACAGCACCTAAAGTAGTGATTTGCTTTATTATACTAACGGATCTCACGAAGATTTTGTTGAGTTTTATGTGATTGAAGTTTTCAAGTTTTGGGTGAGATCACGATGGATGAAGGCATAAGGAGTGAAACGAGCCAATGCTTGGGGATGCTAATGCAACCTGTCAGTGTACAGATAACCAGGGTATATATTACCCAGACTTGTGCGCGGGCAACCCCCTGGGGCCGACAAGGCATAGCGAAGCCTTGGAATCAAGAACTACGGTATCAAGAAGGTATCAAGAAGATGAAAAGATGGAAGACCAAAGGCTGGAGTCCCGGCAAGATCTTGCCGGGGATGGCTCGTAGCCCCGACAAGACTCGCGCCCGAAAAGCCCCTCTCGCTGTTCAAGCGCACCACCCCAGGGCAACTACCAGCTTATCTTTTAGCTTTTGTTCCCCTGGGTGCGTGTCGGACACTGACGGCGTGAGGGCTTAAGCGGTGCGATGGGATGGCTCCTTTTTCCATCCCCAAGAAAAGCAGGGACACCTCAACAGGAGCATTAAATGCCTTTGTCCTAAGCCGTCAGTATTAGGTATGATAAGCAATGTAGTTGCTTTACACCTCATGTACCCCTGCGCACTACTGTTGGCGACCCCATCGAAGGTATAAAAGGAGGCCCAAGTGCAGCTACAGGGGGGAGGATCTTTTTTGGCCGGTTTCGCATGTGTAGCAGCTACTGTAGCGCTCCAAGAACTGGCCTAAGAACACACTCAATACAACCAAGCAGGAGTAGGGTTTTACGCTTCCGAGCGGCCCGAACCTGGGTAAAATCCCCTTGTGTTGATCACTCGATCTGCTCTCTGTGCAATCCTTCTCCCCGCCGAACCGTAAAGGGATCCTCCTGATCCCATAGGTGTCGTTTCCGACATCTTTGGCGCGCCAGGTAGGGATAGTGAGGCTGCGTGCACCTGATCCAGTGATCAGCGCGCCAGTCTTTCGTCATCATCACCGCCATGGCCCCCAAGAGGAAGGGTCTCACGGCGGTTGGACCGTCTGCGTCCGCCGCGCCCGTGCTTACGCGCACGGGCGACGGAGTCGACGCGGAAGAAGGGAGTAGAGATCCCGAGCTTCCACGACGCTCCGGTGATCGTAGCCAGGCAAGCGGCGTCGTTCGCGCCGCTGGATCCAGCGATGGAGTCGTACTGCCAGCAGGCGGCGCGGCGAACTCCAGAGATGGAAGGGCGCTCTCCAAGACACCCACGCCGGCGCATGTGCCGCGACCTTCCCAGGGCGCGCGCGAGGAGCTTCGCCGCGACGTTGGAGGCCCGGGACGTCCCCATGGGAAATCTCCTGAGCATCATTCTCGGGAGGTGCGAGGCCAGCATGCACGTCCACATGCTGGTGTTAGCGATGTACGGTCGCAGGATCGTGTTGTTGCTCCTTCTAACACGGTTAGGAGTCAGAGCACCTCATGTTTCTCGCACCTGTCGCCGCCGCCTACGCCGGTAGAAGCGCTGGCGCGTGCACAGCTGCTCCTGAACTTCCCTCCTGCTGTGGACAAGCTCGAGGAGTGGAGATCCGCCATTCAAAGCCTCGTTGTCCTTGCCAACGAAGATAAGCCGGAGCAGGCGGAGCCCTCGCGGCGACGGTCCATCGAGCCGGCGCGCGTCGGCAAGGAGAAGGCTGTGGGCAGCACAACTACGGTGTATTCCCCCCCACAGCAGCAACAGTGGGCGAGGACTCGACGGGTCGACACTCGTGAGGATGATTCCACGGCGTCGTCTGACCCCCAAACCCGCTGCGATCAACGTCAAGTTCTTTAGGACCGAAGCAAGGAGGACGCTCGAACTACCATCGAGCGGCGCCAGGAAACACGTTACCAGTCCGACAAGCGCGCGGGGCCCACTGTAGATAAGCCTGCGCTAGGGTATCTTGGCGATCTGCCTTACGAGGTGGGTTGTCCAGTGTTTACCCGTGAGCTGCGGCGGGTCCAGTGGCCCAATTCCCGCACGTTCAAGCCGGAGGTCCCGGAGAAATATGACGGCAAGACCCATCCGTCAGAGTTCCTGAGCATCTACACCATTGCGGTGCAGGCTGCCGGGGGTCGTGACGACAAGATACTTGCCAACTACTTCCCGTTGGTGCTCAAGCCCAACGTTAGGTCGTGGTTGATGCATTTGCCGGAAGGATCCATCTCTTCCTGGGCAGATCTGTGCCACGAGTTTGTTGGCGCCTTCACTGGAGGTCATCAAGCTCCGGGCCAGGAGAGTGATCTTCATACCATTCCCCAGAAAGAAGGCGAGACCCTGCGCAAGTACATCCAAAGGTTCAGCTGCGTACATCATAACATTCCAGACGTTCACCCTGCCGCTGTCATCAGCCCGTTCCATCAGAACGTGCGTAACCGCATGATGCGGGAAGAGTTGGCAATGAACAAGGTCAGGGATGTTGCCGAGCTTTATGCTTTGGCTGACAAATGTGCTCGAGCTGAAGAAGGGAGGAGACTCCCCGGCGAGGATGTTGGTGCAAGGGCCGACTCTGAAGATGAAGACGCTAGCGCCCCAGCGAAGAAGGGTCGGCGGCGCAACAGGAAGCGCAAGGGCAAGGCCGTGCTTGCCGTTGAGGGTTCCGGCAACCCCGGCACCGCCAAGAAGGCCAAGGTAGACGACCCCGGCAAGGATGTTGCCGGGTGCGCCTCCTGTCAGGCCTTGGCGGCTGCCGACAAGCCAGACGGCTCCGGCAAGCAGTATTGCAAGATCCATCGTACCAAGGGCCACGATCTCCAAGATTGCCGGCAAGTCGAACGGCTTGTCGAAAGGCAGAAGGCTGAATACGAGAGGCGAGACAAGGGGAGGGCTCAGGATGGTGCTGAAGGGTCCGGCAAGAAGCGCGGTGGCCGAGGAGGTCGCCGCGGCAAGGCCAAGCAGCAGAAGGACCGGCCTGCTCGAGGCCGTGACAAGCAAGAAGGGGCTAATGATGGCATGGAAGAGGACGACGAGTCTAGCGAGCAAGAATTTCAGAAAGCCACTGATGCCATGTGCGTCGACGGAGGCGCATCGTTGCATTCTTCCCACCGCCAACTTAAACAGTGGGCGCGCAAGGTTAATGCGACAGAGCCGTCTGTCGGCGCTCGGAAGCCCTTGAAATGGTCCAACACGCCTATCATTTTTGACGTTGAGGATCACCCTGATCGCATAACTGCGGTTGGGTGTTTGCCGTTGTTGGTCTCACCAACAATTCGCAACCTCAAGGTGACGAAAATGCTAGTTGACGGTGGGGCCGGCTTAAACTTGATTTCACCTGAGGTCATCAAGAGATTGCAAATTCCTGATGGAGATCTTGAAGAGACGGGCTCTTTTCAAGGGGTCAATCCAGGAAGAAGCCAGCCCAAGGGAAAGATCACGCTGCCGGTGATATTTGGCAGTGACTTAAACTTCAGGACGGAGAAGATTGTGTTTGACGTCGCCAAGATACCATTGCCATATAATGGGATCCTTGGCCGCCCGGCGCTGGCCAAGTTTATGGCGGCATCACACTACGCCTACAACGTGCTGAAGATGCCTGTGCCGATGAGCGTCGTCACTGTCGGTTCCGACAAGAAGGACGCGCTCATCTGCACCGATCAGCTTTACCGGGATGCAGTTGCAGCATCTGCCGCCAAGGCGCTTGCTCCTGCCGCTGAAGCTCCCGGACAGAAGAAGACCGGCAAGGCCTCTCGCTCACACTCCGGCAAGCGCGCCTCTTCGGAGTGCTGCGCTCCCGTTGAGGATGTGCCTGAGAGCTCCACTGGCAAGAGCAAGAAGTCCAAGGCTGCTCCGCCAGCAACCAAGAAGGTGCCCGCCAAGGAAGATGGCACGGGGGGAACTTTCGTTATAAGTTCCACCCTTGACAACAAATAGGAAAGCGCGCTCGTTGCCTTCCTGCGGGCGAATGTCGATGTGTTTGCATGGCAACCATCTGACATCCCCGGTGTTCCCATGGAGGTAATTGAGCACCACCTTGCCGTCTGTCCACACGCGCGGCCCGTCAAGCAGAAGGTCAGGAAGCAAGCTTTGGAGCAGCAACAGTTTATTGCTGAAGAAATCAAGAAGTTAGAAGCAGCAGGCCTGGTTAGAGGAGTACTTCATCCAACATGGTTGGCCAATCCAGTTGTAGTGCGCAAGGCGAATGGGAAGTGGAGGCTATGTATTGATTATACAGATATCAATAAAGCCTGTCCAAAGGACCCCTTCCCTTTGCCGTGCATCGACCAGATTGTGGACTCCACTGCCGGCTGCGACTTGCTGTCGTTCCTTGACGCCTATTCAGGCTATCATCAGATATTCATGTCCAAGGAAGACGAAGAAAAGACCGCATTTATCACCCCATGTGGTATGTACTGCTTTTTGCGTATGCCTTTCGGGTTGAAAAGTGCTGGTTCTACATTTACAAGAGCAGTCCAGATTGGTTTTGAGCCCCAGCTACATAGAAATATGGAAGCCTATATGGATGACATAGTGGTCAAAACCAAGGACAAAGCAACACTCATATCAGATTTAGAAGAAACCTTTGCAAATCTGCGTAAGATCAACCTGAAGCTCAACCCTGAGAAGTGCGTGTTCGGTGTCCCATCCGGCAAGCTCCTCGGGTTCTTTGTATCTCAGCGAGGAATTGAAGCAAATCCCGACAAGATCAAAGCAATTGAGCAAATCGAAGCGCCAAGACGTGTCAAGGATGTGCGCCGTCTCGCCGGCTGCGTTGCTGCTCTGAGTAGGTTCATTTCAAAATCTGCTGAGCGCGCCCTGCCCTTTTTCAAAATTTTGAAGAAGGCAGGTCCAATGAAATGGACTCCGGAAGCGGAGGCAGCGCTGCAGGATTTGAAGAGATACCTCTCCTCTTCGCCAGTACTAGTCGCGCCAAAACCACAAGAGCCGTTGCTGCTATATCTAGCGCCAACGAATCAAGTGGTGAGTGCTGCGTTGGTGGCGGAGAGAGAAGTTGATGAAGAAGCAGTGCCAACGGCAGGACCGTCAAGCGATGAGCCAAGGCCTTCCCCGACAGAGTCCGGCGCCGACAAGGTTGAGCCTGCGCAGTAAAGCCAATTAGTACAGAAGAAGAAGATGGTGCAGCGCCCAATCTATTTCGTCAGTTCCCTTTTGCAGGGGGCTAGGTCGAGATATTCCGGTGTGCAAAAGCTGCTCTTTGGCCTTCTTATGGTCTCAAGGAAGCTGCGCCATTACTTCCAGGCACATGAGATCACCGTTGTCACTCGCTTTCCTTTGCAACGGATTTTACGGAATCCCGAGGCTACCGGCAGGATTGTGGAGTGGGCTTTGGAGCTGTCGAGGTTTGGCCTCAAATATGAGAGTACTTCAACCATCCAGAGCAGAGCCTTGGCGGAGTTCATTGCAGAATGGACCCCAACGCCAGATGACGAAGTGCCAGAGTCAACTCTCCCCGGCAAGGAAGCAAAGCAAGAATGGATCATGTATTTTCATGGGGCTTTCTCGCTGCAAGGCGCCGGTGCTGGCGTGCTGCTTGTCACACCCACTGGAGAGCACCTCAAATACGTGATTCAGATGCATTTTCCCCGGGAGAGATCGACTAACAATACTGTCGAGTATGAAGGTTTGCTTGCCGGTCTCAGGATCGCGGCAGACCTTGGAATCCAGAAGCTTATTGTCAGAGGTGATTCTCAGCTTGTCGTCAGACAAGTCAACAAAGATTATCAGTGCCCGTTGATGGAAGCTTATGTAGATGAAGTGAGAAAGTTGGAAGAGCGTTTTGACGGGTTGCAAATGGAGCACGTCCCTCGTGCAGAGAATAACATTGCTGATGATCTGTTGAAGCGCGCTGCCCTTAAGCTGCCTGTGGAACCAAGTACCTTTGTGCTCCGACTCACTCAACCATTCGTGACACCATCAATGGGGTAAGAGAAAAGAAGAAAGTTGAGTTCCGGCAAGTACTTCCAGGCAGAGCTCCCAGAAGCCACCGGCAAGGAAGTTGCCGGGAACGACGCCGAGCTTGCCGGTGAGCAACAGGCTCCGGCAGGAGCTCAGGCTCTCGCCGTCAAGACAAACGCTCCCGCCGAACTTGTCAGGGAACAGCAAGATCCGGCAGGGTATCAGGCCCTCACTGTCGAGACAACTGTTCCCATGGCAGAAGATTTGCCTTTAGTCCTTGCCGTTGAGCCTCAGGCTCCAGCATGGGCACAGCACATTGTCCATTTCCTTCAGACAGGAGAACTCCCCGATGAGCAGGAAGAAGCAGAGAGAGTAGCCCGTCAGTCTAAAATGTACCAGTTTGTGGACGATGTCCTGTACAGAAAAAGACCAAACGGTGTGAAATTGAAGTGCATTTCTCGGGAGGATGGACTAGAGCTGTTGGCAGAGATACATGGTGGCATATGTGGCTCCCACATAGGGTCAAGAGCACTTGCTGGTAAGGCGTTCTGGCAAGGTATCTTTTGGCCCACTACCCTCCAGGATGCAGCTGTGCTAGTAACCAAGTGTGAAGCATGCCAGTTTCATTCCAAGAAACTACATCAGCCAGCTCAAGCCCTTTAGACGATCCCTTTATCCTGGCCATTTTCGGTCTGGGGGCTCGACATCTTGGGCCCCTTCCCCCGTGCTGTCGGGGGCTTTGAGTACTTGTACGTCGCCATCGACAAGTTCACAAAGTGTCCAGAAGTGGAACCAGTGAGGAAGGTAACAGCACAGTCGGCCGTCAAGTTCTTCAAAAAATAGTTTGCCGCTTTGGTGTACCCAAAAGGATCATCACTGACAACGGCACACAGTTCACCAGCAACACCTTCATGCAGTACATCCAAGACCTCGGCGGCAAAATCCGTTTCGCTTCTGTTGCTCACCCAAGGAGTAACGGCCAGGTGGAAAGGGCGAATGCTGAGGTGCTGCGTGGTCTCAGAACAAGAACTTTTGACAAGCTGCACAAGTGCGGGAGGCGCTGGATTGATGAACTACCAGTGGTTCTTTGGTCAATCAGAACGACACCGAATCGAGCTACCGGCCAGACACCCTTCTCCCTAGTATATGGGGCAGAAGCAATTCTCCCCACGGAACTCATATACGGGTCACCTCGAGTGCTCGCCTATGATGAGCTCGAGCAAGAGCAGCTGCGGCAAGATGACGCGCTGTTCCTTGAGGAAGATCGTCTCCAGGCTGCTGTGCGAGCTGCACGCTACCAGCAAGCTTTGCGCCGCTATCATAGCCGCAAGGTTCATGCCCGGAGTCTTGAGGAAGGCGACCTTGTTCTTCGGCGCATTCAGTCGGCCAAGAATTCCAACAAGTTGACACCGAAGTGGGAAGGCCCTTATCGGGTAGTACGAGTCACCAGGCCTGACGCAGTCCGCCTGGAGACCGAAGACGGTATTCCGGTGAGCAACTCCTGGAATATCGAGCATCTTCGTAAGTTCTACCCATAAGGCGCGGTTGCCGGGTTCCCCGGCAACCCCTTTTGTACAAGTCTTGCCGCAGTAGCATGTAATCCTTTGTACAAAGCCAGGCGCAGACCCTGTGCGTAGTTGAATAAAGCTAAGTATTGTACAATTCTTGTCGATTTGCATGATTATTTATATGCATGTTTATCCAAGGTATTGTATTATGCTTACTCCCGACAAGTGCTAACGAACTGCCAAGGTTCCATATCTATATTTTCTCTTCTTTCTTTTCTCAAAGGAACAGAAGGTTACCTCGCGTGCATCTTTGCCGGGGGGGAGAGAATGGTGGTATGGATACCAATAGGCGATATTCAAGGAAATCATCTTGTCGGAAAGAGTGCTTCAACGAAAAGATAAGTTGCAGAATTGCACAAATTTCAGATGGATTTTTGTTTTGTTGTTCCCCTTGAACAGTTTCAACTTATGTATGGGAAACCTGCACGCGAGGGAACCTTGCTGCAAATTGGTTGCACCCTTATCCTGTTTCGAGTCCGCTCAACAGGTTAGGTGGCTGCACTAAGAGCATCAAGATCTCTTGCCGGCAGCACCCCCGCCAGCAGGCTGCTAAAGTCCCGCACCTAGCGCTCGCGGCAAGGGTATGCGTGCCGGCAAGTTTCTGGTTAAGCGTAGGGTGAATACATACATAAAGAGATTAAGCAAAGGGGAATAACATAGCATTTGTCCAGAACAGAGCGAGTTATATTACAATAAAAGCTGCCGCGATTCTAACTTAAGGCAATGTTGTCTTTGACATGAAATGGCGGCGGCAAGGAACGAGGCAGTTAATCCCGGCGATCACCTTCAACTCTCTTCACTTGGCTGATCCTGTCGACGATGGGTGCGACAAGCTCCTCCGCCGCCTTGAGATCTGCATCCTTTGGCAGGCGGTCGAAGACATTGGTGAGGTTGATGCCGGGATTCCTGTAGACCACCTTGGTGAGTACTTTACGGAGGACAGCCTGGCAGAGCTTGCGCGACTCGCTGGCCAGATGAGCTGCTCGGTTAGAGTGGAGTTGCTCCAGAGCTTCAACCACATAGTCGAAGAACACGGTCAGCTTGGCGCTTTGGGACATCCTATCACCAAGAGGCTCCCTGTAATCTTCCAAGCCCATGGTAGACAGTTGCACGGCAAGCTTCCTCGCGACGACGCAAGCTTCTCAGTCCAGATCTCCATGCCTCGCACATAGTCATTGTGCTCGAGGACGGCACTCTTGAACAGCTCCTGCTCGTTCTGAAGGACCTTGGTCAGGGCTCTCTCGCGAGCTTCCGCGGATTCAAGAGACTCCGTTAGCTTGGTCAGCATCACCGTCAGATCGGCGATGGACTTGTTGGCTGTGGAGAGCTCCTTGGACTTGTCAGAGACGGCGACCTGTGCCTCCGCCAGACTGCGAAGAGTTTCGTCTCTTTCGGTCTCGAGCGTTGAGACCTTCTTGCCGTGCTCCTCAAGCTCTGTCTCCAGCTTCATCATCCTCTCGGCAAGCTCGTTCTTGGCGGCCTCTGCAGCTTCGGCGGCATCGACGGCCTCCTTCAGCTTGCCGGCGTGGTCCACAGCTAGAGTCTTCAGCGCCTCTGCATGCCTTTGCCCCAGCTCCTGGGTCCGCTGCGCGACAAGATTTTCAACTTCCTTGTCCTTTGCACGGAGCTTGTCGGCAAGCGCCCTCTCGTGCGCGGCAAGGTCATCTCCATGCGATTTGAGCCCGACACGAAGCTTTCTCAGGCGTGCTTCCTCTGCAGCAACCCGTTGCTTGGCCTCCTCCTGTGCCTTCTCGATGTCAGATTGTTTCAGGAGGACCTCTTCCCAGTTCTGGCTCAACTGAACTTGGCCTGCCTTCAGCTCCTGGACGGCCTCAGCATACCACGCTTGGGTCTCCTTGATGCGCTCTTGGAAGTTAACCTCGGTTGCTTCAGCAATGGCGGCCCGGGAGTCTAACTTCTCCTTGCGGGCGCGATGGAGGGCCTGGAGTTTCAGATAGTTGGTGTTTATTGCCAAAAGGAGTTTCTCCTCTTCAGATCTGCTGCTGCCGGCGCTAGGTTCATCCACAATCTCAAGCCCGGCAGCGGTGACAACTTCCTCAAAGGTCTCTCCTTCGACTGGCGCCCTGATACTGGCTGCCCCTGGAAGGCTAACGAACAGATTGTCGCCGACCTTGAGGTATTTGCTGGAAGAGGGAGCTTCAGATGTTGACGGTTGCTCGTTGGCAGCCGCCTCATCGGCAGCCGGGGGCTCCGGGGCTGGATTAGCGCTATGCGCTCCTGCGGCAGGAATGTCTTCAGTGCGGCCGCCGGGCTCCTTGTCGGCCCTCTCAGCAGACTCTTCAGTGACCTCTCCTTGTGCGCTCCTGGCGGCCTCAGCGGCAGCGGCCTTGGCAGCTTCGGCGGCCTCGGTGGCAGCGCTCTTGGCGGCCTCCTCAGCGGCAAGCCTGTTGGCCTCGGCGGCAGCGTCCCGGGCGGTGTCCTCGATGACAGCATCAACATCCATGTGCTCCGCCGAGGGGATGTCTGAAAGCCAAAGGAGTAAAACAAAATATGGATAAGGAGGAAGTTCAAGAAGACAAAAAGAGGAAGATAAAGCAACAAATACTCGGAAGCGGATGGTTTACCTGTGTCAGCTTGCCGGGGAGTGGGTTCTCCCCTCCTGCCAACGTCGGTTGCCGGCGTATGGCTGCCGGTGCCCTCGCTTGCCGGCTCCTCCTTGTCGCTGCTCTCCTCCTGCACGTCCGCTGATGTCAGCAGCATAAATGCACACCCCGGCGCTTGCCAGCGGGAAATTAGTAAGGGACTCACGCTGGGGGCTGCGTCAGGGGCTGAGTCGAGGACTGCGTCGCGGGCTGGTTCTCGGGCTGATGGTGGCCGCTTCTGGTGCACCTGAGGTGCTTGCCGGCGGCTCCTCGTCCATTGAGGTCCTCGCCCTCTTCGCCATCCTCTGCGCCAAAGTTTCCGCGTCCCTGCAGAAACAGGAAGCAAGCGATGAGTTGGAGCGAAGTTAGAATTTCCAAAAGATAAAAGGGTGCGACGAGCTTCTTACTCTTCTTCTTCTCCCGAGCTAAGGGCACAGAGGTCGAAGGCGACTTCCACCATTCTGGCCGGGGGAGGAGGTGAAGGGGGGCTCCTTGGCCGCTTAGCCATGGCAGGTGCGGGATGCCGATGAGCTTCTTGCCGCTGCGTCGCCTTGCCGGCCGCCCCCTTGCTGGGGGCTGCACTACTTGAGGAGGTCTGCTGGGCCGGGACCCCAGAGGCGGCGCCTCGAAGGACGCGCCTACTCCTTGGCCTGAGAGACGGGGCCTCCTCGAGTAGTTCCTCCTCGGATGTGTCTTCAGCAAGCTGACCCCCGGCAGATGGACCACCCTGTTCTTCAGCAGTCTCATCCTGCCCGGCAAGGTCCTCATCCAGCAACGCCTCCTCTTCGCTGGATTCTTCTTCCGCGAAGGCAGCGCCGCTGGTCTCCGTGGCAAGACCTGCTTCCTGTACTCTGCTGGCGATATACTCCAGCTCTCTTTCAGTGGTGTCGCGGATGAAATCTCCTTCCTCGAAGATGGGCTTCTCCGATAGATTATCAAAGAATCGTTGGACCTGGTCGTCGGGAGGCATGGCCCAGGACCCGTCAACGCTGTGAGCATCAAGCGCCGACATCATCGCGAGGATCGAGTTCAAGCAAGATTTGTTGCATAAGGGGACTATGCCTGTCGGAAGACCGCGCACTACTGCGCTCCTGAACAACTTTTGACTGACAGATGCGTGCTGAATAAGTGTCATGTTGAAGTCCAACCCAGGGCGTAGTCGCATGATATCGGCCGCATTCTTGAACTCCCAAGCCGGCCTCCCTTTGTTCTGCAAAGGGGCAATCCGCCGGCGAAGGAAGTCGGAGCCTATCATATCTACAGTCAACCCGACAACCTTGAGGCGGAGGATCCTCATCGTCGCAATTATGAGCTTTGCGTCTTCGGGATCAAGAGCGCTGCAATCGTTGTTGCGGGCTATCCTCACCTACCGCGGCAAGCAGAAAGATTGGATCTCCTTTTCCTCTATTTCCCGGACCCAACACCATCTTCCCCGCCATTCCTCCCACTTCCGGCAGTAGGCCGCCTCTGGATAGACCTCCTTGGTTCTTGTCCGTGGGATCCAAGTGACGGAACCAGAAAGGGCCTCGCCGCTCTCGATTCGAGGAATGAAATAATGGCGGAAGAGGGCAGTACTAGGATTAACTCCAACAAAGTTTTCGCAAAGATGAGCGAAAACAGACATGCGCGTCACGGCATTTGGCGTGAAATCTAAGAGCTGGAAGCCATAGGTGTGCATGATGTCTTTGAAGAAATCGGAGAAAGGAGGACAGAGGCTGCAATAGAAGTAATCGGCGAAAAAATGGTATTTCTCTGGATGAGCCTCGGCAGAACCTGGACTGACGCGGGTGGCGGGATGTGACGCCGTCTCCGACGCCCACATGAATTGGTACTGTTCCTTCAAGGCTTCCGCGTCGAGCGACGGCGCGAAGACGATGCGCTCTTTCCGCATCTCCACCATCTTGTTCTCCACCGCTTTCTTGCCCTTGCCCTTGCCTACCTTGGGCGGCATGGTGGCTATGGAGGCTGGGAGTTGAGGACGACGAAAGTGTGGGGGCGGCGAGAGCGATGGAGGGAGACTCTGGTTTGGAGGAAGACGGCGGCGGTTCCTAGATCGGAAGAGGCAAGAGGTAAATGAGCCGCGGCCCCTGCGGATTCCTTTTTATGGGGAAGGCGCGGGGCTGCCTCTTTACTAGCGAGCGTGCTGCTGCGACGGTCGCATCGCGCACGTCCCCCACGTCCCGCATTTAGATTATAGACGGTAACTCCTGCCACGCGTGCCCACGCACTGATTGGGCCTGGCCCAACGACACCGCGCGCTCCCATGTGGCCCAGGCCCGGGGCCTCCCGTGTCGGTATACTTGTGCGGGTCACCCGTGTACAGGCCCGTCGGGGCTATACTTGCGACAAGACTTGTCAGAGTGCTCGTGACAAGGCCTGTCGAGGTGCTCATGGCAAGGTTTGCCGGGGCGCTCGGGCAGTTGAAGATACATCTACAGCAAGCGCAAGATCAACAAAATAGCGGTGTGCGGCATCTACGACGGATAATAACAATGACAAGGATGAGTGTGCGAATCGAGCATCGCGCCCGCGGTACCGTTTATGGGAGAACCTCGGGGGCTGGCTCTTCGTCATACGACGCGGTGTTTTCTTCTTAAGCCTGTGGCTCTTGTCGACATCCCATTCTTTCCGCCCACATCATCGACAAGGTTAAAATCTGGTAAGACCTCCGGCAAGCGCACCTCTTCGGAGTGCTGCGCTCCCGTTGAGGTCATGCCAGAGAGCTCCACCGGCAAGACGCTTCTCGGGGAGACAGTAAGAAACAAGATACATGCAAGGGCAAAAGATTCTCAAACAAGAATTTTTTAAAGATAGGTACCCAGTGCATTTCTTCTTGAGATATCCAAGGACTACATTGGGTACAGTTTGATACATCAAAAGAAATCTACTACTGCGACACGGCGATTGATCCGGAAACGGGGTTTCGCGGATGGAACATTAGGACCTAACTACAGCGCCCAGCGTGCCTAGTCGGAGTCCTCGTTCTTCATGCGAAGGCGTCGTCCTCGTCGTCGCTGTCGCGGGAGGAGTCAAAGTTGCTGTCGCTTGAGCTCTCGGCGCAACACTCCAGGCGAATGCCAGTCGCCCCGAAGAACCTCACGGAGAGGGTGTCGGGGTCGATAAGCTTGAAGTGGAGCAGGTGCCCGGGGGTGAGGCCGCGGGAGCGGGCGAACGATTTCCATCCCCGCGTCAGGAACATGGCGCTCCCAGGGGTGAGGTCGACCGCCACCCACCAAGGGCCGTTGCTGCAGCCATCTGCACGGAGCCAAAAGCCACGGGGCCGGTTGCTCTCCATGGCCCTTGCGAAAGGGTCAGGGAGGCGCAGCCAGCTCCGGAGCCGGCGTGGAAGGACGACGACGAACTCCCGCGCCTCCTCCCCCGCGTGGATCCCCGCGTGGGGCTGCGGAAGAGGTGCGCCGCTGCGACTACCACCCCCTGCCGGGGCCGTCCTCGCGCGGCCGCGGGATGCCAACCCACCGCGAGAGCTTGGACCCGCCATCCTCACCACCACACGCGCCGGGGTTCGAGGGCTGCTCCTCGAGGCGCTAAGGGAACCCCGGGCGCGACCGCGTCCTCTCGCCATCTTGGAGCGCGGCAAGGAGTTGGCAAGAGATAGAAGGAGAAGGAATCGGGCTCAGGAGATCAGAGGTTTGCGTATGGGTGGCCTTCTTCTTCTTCCTTGGCCTCTCTTTTATAAGGCGGAGTGTTGAAGAAGGAGAGGGGCCGGCCCTTTGCAATCCTGAGCAACACGCGTCACTCAAAGGCGCGGCGTCCAAGGCGTCAATGAGGAGGAGAGCGAGCGTCGCCCTGTTCATCACTCCCCCTCCCGAGGAGGAAGGCGGACCGTCTCGCTCCGATACTCCCAAGACCTGCAGTTATTATGCGTCGTGGGAAAAAGCTATTAACCGCCATCATTGCTACGGCCACGTGTACCCGCGCACTGTTTTGGGCCTAGCCCAACAACGCCGCGCGCGCATGTATGGCCCAGGCCCGGGGGCTCCTGTCAGTGTACAGATAACCAGGGTATCTATTACCCAGACTTGTGCGCGGGCAACCCCCAGGGGCCGACAAGGCATAGCGAAGCCTTGGAATCAAGAACTACGGTATCAAGAAGGTATCAAGAAGATGAGAAGATGGAAGACCAAAGGCTAGAGTCCCAGCAAGATCTTGCCGGGGATGGCTCGTAGCCCCGACAAGACTCGTGCCCAAAAAGCCCCTCTCACTGTTCAAGCGCACCACCCCAGGGCAACTACCAGCTTGCCTTTTAGCTTTTGTTCCCCTGGGTGCGTGTCGGACGCTGACGGCATGAGGGCTTAAGCGGTGCGATGGGATGGCTCCTTTTTCCATCCCCAAGAAAAGCAGGGACACCTCAACAGGAGCACTAAATGCCTTTGTCCTAAGCCGTCAGTATTAGGTATGATAAGCACTATAGTTGCTTTACACCTCATGTACCCCTGCGCACTACTGTTGGCGACCCCTTCGAAGGTATAAAAGGAGACCCAAGTGCAGCTACAGGGGGGAGGATCTTTTCTGGCCGATTTCGCATGTGTAGCAGCTACTATAGCGCTCCAAGAACTGGCCTAAGAACACACTCAATACAACCAAGCAGGAGTAGGGTTTTACGCTTCCGAGCGGCCCGAACCTGGGTAAAATCCCCTTGCGTTGATCACTCGATCTGCTCTCTGTGCAATCCTTCTCCCCGCCGAACCGTAAAGGGATCCTCGTGATCCCATAGGTCTTTTCCGACACAACCCCAAGATATATCCAAAGAGAAACAAGCAACTAAGCTTGGGGATGCCCCCGAGTGGCATCCCCTCTTTCTTCTAACGACCATCGATATTTTACTTAGAGCTATATTTTTATTCGTCACATATCATGAGTTTTGCTTGGAGCGTCTTGTATATTTGCTTGCTTTGCTTGTTAGTTTGTCACTTGTATCCTTGCTGGACACACCTAATTGGGAGAGCCAAAATTATGCTATGATTTGTTAGAATTGCTCTCTATGCTTCACTTAAACTTTTTGAGCTATAGAATTGCTCTAGTGCTTCACTTATATCTTTTTGAGCACGATGTGCTTGGAAATTTTTGTAGAAATACTCTCATGCTTCACTTATATTAATTTGAGAGTTAGTAAATTTTGAAGAAATCCTCTCATGCTTCACTTATACTATTTTGAGAGATGAAAACTCTGTGCTCATGTGCTTCACTTAAATTTGTTTGAGCTTGTCAAAAAGCAATGGCAATATATGAAACTAGTCCCAAAGTGATAGATATCCAAGGAGGATATAATTAAAACTTTGATGAACATCATTGGGCAAATTAAACTTGATTCTTTGTAATAGTTTTGAAACATGATGATAGTAATATGTGAGTCATGTTAGTGAGTAATTATGCTTTAGTAGGAATATTGATGTTAAGGTTTGTGATTCCCTATGCAAGTACGAAATTAAATAGTTATGCAATGAAATTACATCCTACTTGTGGTGCATTATTCGGTGTTAGTTATGCTCAATGCTCACTTATGTGAATTTTCGTTTCTTGGTTTGGTTGCTTCCCAATCTATTTGCTAGCCTCCATTTGTACTAAGTAGAAATACTACTTGTGCATCCAAAATCCTTAAACCAAGTTTTGCCTTATGAGTCCACCATACCTACCTATATGCGGTATTTCCATGCCGTTCCAAGCAAAATTGTATGTGCCATCTCTAATTTTCTAAATAAACTTCTCTTTTGTGTGCTCGTACCGCTCATGAAACGGTAGGGAGTGTCCAATATTTTTCCATGCTAGATGTGTCATTCTCAAGATGAGTGTTTATTCACTTCTCATTGCACGAGAGTGTGGTGGTAATAGGGATGCCCATTCCCGAAATGAAAAACAAAAAATATTTACTTTATCTTGTCAAATAACAAATTCCTTGGAAAGCATTGGTATGGAAGGCAACCGTAGATACGGCCCGCCATGGAATGTGAAAGAAATGTGGAAAAAGGAATAAACTTTATTTTCTATTTGGGAACCGCCTATGATATATCTAGCATGGAAAGTATTGTGAGCTACTTTGTCGTTTTCGTTGACAGGAAAGGCATGCCACCCAAAATATTTTTCTCTCACAATTTAAAACTTTGAGCTCTGGCACCTCTACAAATCCCTACTTCCCTCTGCGAAGGGCCTATCTATTTACTTCATGCAATTTTTATTTTTACTTTGAGTCTCCGTCTTCTCTTATAAAGCACCAACTAGGGGGCACTATGATCATACTTGAGGATTAGGTGTAGCTAATATCTGAGTGTGTTTCATGAATGGATCAATGATTGAGCATGATGGGCTAGGGATAACTTTCTTTAGTGTTTATATTTTGAAAGACATGGTTGCTTGTTGGCATGCTTGAGTATTGAAGTCATTATGTTAAAACTAGACTATTGCTTTGAATCATCTAAAAGTCCAAATGTCCATGCTACAAAAGAAAAGAATATTAGACGAACATGTTAGGCAGCATTCCAAATCAAAAATTCTGTTTTTATCATACTCGAGGACGAGTAGGAATTAAGCTTGGGGATGCTGATACGTCTCCAACGTATCTATAATTTTTGCTTGTTCCATGATGTTATATTATCATTCTTGGATATTTTACAATCACTTTATAGCAATTTAATATCATTTTTTGGGACTAACCTATTGACATAGTGCCAAATTGCCAGTTTCTGTTTTTGTTTGTTTTTTACTTCACAGAATATCAGTACCAAACGGAGTCCAATCGCGATGAAACTTTTTGGAGATTGTTTTTGGACCAGAAGACACCCAGTGGGCCAAAGAAGGGCCAGAGAGGAGGGCTGTGGAGGCCACAACCCACCAGAGCGCACCAGGGGGCCCCCGGCGTGCCCTGATGGGTTGTGCCCTCCACGGGCCCCCCCCTCCACCGCCTCCGATGCCTATAAATACCCAAATATTCATAAAACCCTAGGGGAGTCGACGAAAAACATATCCAGCCGCCGCAAGTTCCAGAGCCTCAAGATCCAATCTAACACCATCACGGAGGGGTTCATCTTCTTCATAAGTGCCTCTCCGATGATGCGTGAGTAGTCCACCATAGACCTACGGGTCCGTAGGCAGTAGCTAGCTGGCTTCCTCTCTCTCTCTTTTGATTCTCAATACAATGGCCTCTTGGAGATCTATTTGATGTAAACTTTTGCGGTGTGTTTGTTGGGATCCGATGAATTTTGAGTTCATGATCAGTTTCTATCCATGAATATTATTTGAGTCTTCTTTGATCTCTTATATGCATGATTACTTATAGCCTTGTATTTATTCTTCGAATCTTTGGTTTAGTTAGGCCAACTAGATCGATTTTTCTTGCCATGGGAAGAGGTGCTTTGTGATGGGTTCGATCTTGCGGTGTCCTTTCCCAGTGACAGAAGGGGCAGCAAGGCACGCATGTATCGTTGCCATTAAGGATAACAAGATGGGGTCTATTCCTAGATGAATAGATCTTGTCTACATCATGTCATCGTTGTTATTGCATTACTCCGTTTCTCCATGAATTTAATACACTAGATGCATGCTGGATAGCGGTCGATGTGTGGAGTGATAGTGGTAGATGCAGGCAGGAGTCGGTCTACTTATCTTGGACATGATGCCTATATAATGATCATCGCCTTGGTTATCGTCATGATTATTTGATCTTCTATCAATTGCCCAACAGTAATTTGTTCACTGTGAGACCCTGGTGTTATGCTACAGTGATCATTGTAATTAAGCGACAGTAATGGCCAAGTGATTAAGCTAATCTTTTGCTAAACAGGGCTTGTTCAAGTTTGGATTCAAAATTCCAATTCAAATTTCATTTCAAATGCCTTAGGATTTTTTGTGATAAATTTAAGTCCTCAAACAACAGCAATAAAATGTTGCATAATTGAGATAAAATCCAAAATAAATAATGTTGAGGAGAACAACATCACCAAGCTACTGGTGTGGACCCCACCATCAATAATAGTAGCTAAAAGCATTTAAAAGTGCTCTAAATTGCATTGAAAAATGAAAACAGTTTCTAAAAATGCTCAAAGTGGATGTGGCCCTCCAAAATATTGCAATTTAATTGTTGGACCATATGACGCAATTTTGCAAAGAAGAAATATGGCCTAAAATAATTAAAATAGAAACTTATAAAAGAAAACAGAAAAGAAATAAAAGAAAAGGGGCCATAGAGGCTTACCTGGCCACTGGGCCAAAGCCACAGTGCGGCCCAGCCCACAAGGGCCTCCCCCTACCTGCTCCCGCCGCCGTGTCGTGCCCGCCATGGCCGCGCTCGCCCTCTGCCGCTCGCCGCTTGCCACCGCGGCGTAGCAGGTGAGCCGGGAGGATAAGGCCTCCCGAGCCACTCCCCCTGGTGGCCTCGCTCACTTTCCCCTTTCCCTCGCTCTCCAACGCCGCTGCTCTCCCCCCTCCAGATCCGAGCGCTGCCGTCGCCATGGTCGCCTGTTAGCCGCGGCCGCCGCCACCTCCGAGCCCTGCCGTTGCGTCCACAGGCTCCGCCTCGCCCTCCTCGTCCTCCTCGACCCCAACCCCGCGCCCCGGGAGCTCTGCATCGCCGTCCCCGCGTCGTCTTCCTCCTCGGGCGTCCGGAGCTCCGCCGCTTCGATTCGTCGCCGTCAAGCCCTCCTCAAGCCCGCATTGAACGGCTACGCCCCGCTGTGAGCTGCTGTTTCCCCTCCCCTTGCTCCTCGCGACGAGCCGAAGCTCCTGGCGGCAGTTTCACCGATGCCCGAACCCGCCGCCGCTGTAGCTCATCGCCGGCGTGGCTCCAGTGACCAAATGGTCACGGGCATGTGCCCCTCGTGCTTGTTGCGTCGCGTAGGATCCCGTAGCATTTTCGGTTCGCTTGTTTGCGCCCCCGTTCGCCATTTGCCATCGCCGCCCGAAAGTTTCTCCGCCGCCGGCGACCTGGTGCTCGCTACGGCCCGCCGTTGCTCGCCCCGATGCCTGGAACAGATCGGCGGCTCGTCCAGCTTTCGAACGCGCCCGGCCGCGCGCCAAATGACCCACCGTGGGGCATTTCCGAGCTCGTCGGAGCTTTCGGCTGCGTCCGACGCTCGCCGGCGATGCCCCGGCGCCGGCCACCGACGTGGCACACCTGGGGTCCACCCCTGGGTCACTGCCAGTGGGGCCCCTGGCCCCAGTTGACTGGGTTGACCCAGTCAACTGGGCTGACTGGGTTGACCAGCCACTGACTGGTGGGACCCCATGCCCCTGTGCCAATGACAGGTGGGTCCCCCTGTCAGTTTTCTAATTAGCTAAATTGAGTTAATTAAAATAATTAGATCATCACTAATCTGCCACTTACACATGGGCCCCATTACTAATTAATCCTGTTTAGTTTAATTTAATAATCTGGAATAAACCTGAGTCTATGACAGGTGGGGCCCACTGGTCAGGTTTGACCTGGCCATCCCCCTGTTGACTGCTGACGCAATGCTGACCTCATGCTGATGTCATCATTCACTATTCTGGATAATGTTGGATTTAACTAATTAAAATAATTCCAGAAAATCATTAAAACTTTAGAAAATCATATCTTTTAAACCGTAACTCCGATGAAAATAATTTATATATGAATGTTGATCAGAAAAATACCACGAATCCAAATATGCCATCCATTCATCTGTCACATGCCTCCAGCTATCTGAACATGCAACTTTTTGCCTGTTTCGGATAGGTGAATAGTGCATGACATTATTAAAATAATTTCAAATAAATTTCTAAATTAACTATCGCACCTAGATATGCCGTAAACACCCCTGGCCCTGCGTATTGCCATGTCATGCATCATGTTGCCTCTGTGTGCTTTATATTTATTGTTTCTTCCCCCTCTTCTCTCCGGTAGACCCCGAGGCTGACGGTGCTGCCGTGATCGACTACACCGCCGACGACCAGCCTTTTACCGCAGAGCAGCAAGGCAAGCAAAACCGCCTTGAGCATTCCGATATCACCCATCTCTCTCCCTCTTATGCTTGAATTAGATTTTGCTACTGTATTAGATAGCTCCTATTCTGTTGCATAGCTTGTTTTTGATGAACTGTTACTTTACCTGCAATCATACCAACTGTTTAGCATAGGTTGATCAGTGAACCCCTGAGATCCCCCTTAGTCCCAGTTGCTCCTGCTTTCATCGACGACATTGAGGACTTGAAGACAGAAGACTCAGTTGTCATGACTGACAAGCCATTACCGACACATCACCTCACACCCCTTAAGTGTGGCACTGCAGAGCTACTACCGAGTGCCGAGGGTGATGCCTCACTTAGCACTCCCGGTGTTAATTCTGTAGCGTAGCTATCGGTCGTGGGTATCGAGGGTGATTCGTCCTTCCCATTTATCGGTAGCGACTCTTGCCTTACTCATACCTCGAGTGGGATCCATCGAGGGTGATTCCTTGGATATCCACTTGGTGTATAGACACACAGTTACTATGACCTGATTACTGAAACATGTTGAGGACGAGTCGGCCCCAAGGGTACCCGCGAGAGTGATATGTGGTGGGGTGCGCCGGTAAGGCACCCGAGTGTTATTGGCGGGGCGACGGACTGCATTTCATGGTTCGCGCTTGCCCCGCACTAATAAATTGCTAATGGGTTGGGTACTTGATCTGAGTTAGGTTGTTGGCCTTAATACGCACTAACCTTCACGTGGGGAAGTTATGGGCACTCAGCGTCGTTGTATCAGCCGAAGCTCATCGGATGTCAGCAATGGAGTGGCGCGCTCCGGATTGGTCTGGAACGCATCGCGCTTGTTACTAATGGGTGCTAGGACTGCTTCTGGCCACGTTCGCATCGTGCAGGAGTGCAAAGGGTGAGTGGGCCCATGACCCCTGCGTGCTTAGGATTTAGACCGGCGGGCTGGCCTCTTCGTTGAGTCTAGGTGGGGCGACGACGTGCTGATATCCCGAGGCCGGGCATGACCCAGGAAAGTGTGTCCGGCCGGAGGTGACTCAGGCGTGTTGGGATATGTGGTGCACCCCTGCAGGGATGATTAATCTATTCGAATAGCCGTGTCCACGGTAACAGGACGACTTGGAGTTGTGCCTTGACCTTATACAACTATAATTGTGACTTTAATTTGAAATGAATTGTGGCTCCGGGATTGCTTCCTCGCAGGGAGTCGAGGGAGGATCTCTGGGCGTGGTTACTTAATAAAATTGCTACAACAATATGACTATATACGAGATACCAATCTGCACTCTTCTAATGCTGCAAGATGTTGAAGATGCTAGTCTTCGATAGGACTAGGCCTTCTCCCTATTCTTGCTTTCTGCAGTCAGTCCAGATAAAATCCCACCCCTTGATAATGATGCATATCTAGCATAGTTCTGATGTAAGTCTTGCGAGTACTTTGGATGAGTACTCACTGCTGCTTGCTCCCCTTTTTCCCCTCGATACGTTGCTGCGTTCAGACGATGGAGCCTAGGAGTTGGAGTACGCTGGAGATGCCGACTACTACTACCCCGACGGAGGCCCCCTACCAGCAGGATGGTGCTTACTACGACGTAGACTTCTCCGACGTCCAGGAGTAGTTAGGAGGTTCCCAGGCAGGAGGCCTCGCCTCTTTCGATCCGTGTTTATGTTTGTGCTAGCCTTCTTAAGGCAAAACTTGTCTAACTTATGTCTATACTCAGATATATTTGCTTCCGCTGACTCGTGTTTATGTCTAGCTTTGTATTCGAGCCCTCGAGGCCCCATGCTTGTAGTATGGAGCTGTATGACCTTTATATTTGTGTCTTTTGTTGTGTTGTGATATCAATCAGTGAGTCCCTAATCTTGGCCGTACGCATTGTGTGCATGATTAGCGTACGGACAAGAATGGGGGCGTCACATTCACCCACCATATGCTATACTCATGAGAGAAGCCACTAGTGAATCCTACGGCCCCCGGGTCTACTTTTCCAACATATTGTTTTCCGATCTATCTTTTTGCCGCTTTGCTTTCAGATCTACTAAACCAAAAACCCCAAAATATATTGCTGCACTTTTTTTTGCCCTTTTTTATTTTGTGTTCTTGAGAGGTCTATCTCTCCTATTTATCATTACCCAATCTATCTTTTTACCGTAGAGAGATTGACAACCTCTCTTACGCGTCGGGTTGCAAGTATTTGTTATTTGTGTGCAGGTGCTGCTTATTGGGTGGTGGTGATCCTCCTACTGGTTCGATACCTTCGTTTCATAACTGAGGGAAATACTTACCGTCGCTGTGCTGCATCATCCCTTCCTCTTTGGGGAAATACCGACGCGGTCTCAAGCCACGTCAGATGCACGTCGCATAATTTACCCACGGATACTCGAGGTGACATTGGAGTATCTAGGTGACATTAGGGTGGATTGATATGTATCATTGGTGTTATTTTAGTACGAACTCTAGGGCTGTCTGTGACACTTATAGGAATAGCTCAAAAGAATGATCGGAAAGAATAACTTTGAGGTGGTTCTACTACCTACACCAATTTCATCTTATTGTTCTCCGCTAGATAGGAACTTTGGAGTGATTGTTTGTTGCACGTTGAGGGATGATCATATGATTCAACTATGTTAGCATTGTTGGGAGATTGCAGTAGTGAAAGTATGAACCTGAGGCCTTGTTTCCAAGTATTTATATACCATTTTGCGCGTTGTTTTCTACTTGTTACCTTGCTGTTTTTATATTTTAAGATTACAAAAACCTATATCTACCTTCCATATTGCACTTGTATCACCATCACTTCGCCGAACTAGTGCACCTATACAATTTGCCATTGTATTCGGTGTGTTGGGGACACAAGAGATTTCTTGTATTTGATTGCAGGGTTGTTTGAGAGAGAGAGAGACCATCTTCATCCTACACCTCACACGGATTGATAAACCTAAGGTCATCCACTTGAGGGAAAATTGCTACTGTCCTACAAAACTCTGCGCTTGGAGGCCCAACGAAGTCTACAAGAATAAAGTTGCATAGTAGACATCAAGCCATTTTCTAGCGCCGTTGCCGGGGAGGTGAGTGCTTGAAGGTATATCTTTAGATCTTGCAATTAAATCTTTTAGTTTCTTGTTTATCACTAGTTTGGTTTATAAAAGAAAACTAAAAAATGGAGTTTAGGTTGCCTCATTTGTTTCATCCTTATAATGTCTTTCGTGAAAATAATGATTCAGAAAACTATGCTCAATTGGTAGAGGAGGAAATTATAAAAATACTTAATGAGAATTCCTTGAATGATGAGCATGATTGCAATGTTGCTAGTATGAATTCTCTGAATATACATGATGCTAATGATATGCAAATCCACAAGCTTGGGGGGTGCTATGTTTGATGAAGATGATATTTTTAGTCCCCCAAGTTTTGATGAATTTTTTTATTATGATGATGGCATGCCTCCTATCTATGGTGATTATGATGATGGCATGTATGCTATAAAGAGTCATAGTAACCATGAAGCTTGTGATCATGATTTTAATATTGCATGTGGTTATGTCAATCAAGTGTCTCATGATAGTTATTTTGTTGAGTTTGCTCCCACTACCATGGATGAAAAGGAATTTGCTTATGTGGAGAGTAATGAAAAATCTATGCTAATGCATAATGAAAAGAATGATTTATGTGATAGTTATATTGTTTAATTCCTTCATGATGCTACTGAAATTTATTATGAGGGAGGAACATATGCTTGTTGGAATTGCAATAATATCAAGTTTCCTCTCTATGTGTTGAAAATCTTGAAGATATGCTTGTTTTGCCTTCCTATGCTAGTTGATTCTTGCTCCCATAAATTGTTTGCTCACAAAATCTCTATGCATAGGAAGCGGGAGAGACTTAAATGTGCTTGTCATGAGATTCATGATGCTCTCTTGCAAGTTTCAATTACTAGCTAAAAGGCTTTAAAGAAAAGCGTTTGTTGGGAGACAACTCAACACTTTTCCTTTCTGTTTTTATGTGTTCACATGATTAAGCTAATGTATTAATTATGTTTTGTGTCTTTTATTTCAATAATGTGCCAAGTAAAGCCTTTGGGATAGTATGGATACTTGTTGATTTGATTCTGTGTAAAAACAGAAACTTTTGCCCCCAGTAAAGAATTTCTCTGATTTTACTGGAGTGTCAAAAAATTCTGAAATTTTTACAAAGTATTTATATGCAAATTATTTACGTTTTCCTAATTTTTCTGAATTTTTAGAGACAGGGAAGTATGGTTATACTACAGATCTTCACAAACTGTTCTGTTTTTGACAGATTCTGTTTAGCATGCATAGTTTGCTTATTTTAGTGTTTCCATAGCTTATATTTACTGATATAAATTATGGGAATGGTGGAATATAGTAGGTATTATGTGAGAACAATTCTGAATCTTGTCTTGACAGTACCTAAGTGAATGTTCTTTATTTATTATACTAACCCATCTCACAAAGCTCCGTTAAGTTTTGTGCAATTGAAGTTTTCAAGTTTTGGGTGAGATACCAATATGAGGAGAATAAAGAGTGAAAAGAACCTAAGCTTGGGGATTACCAAGGCACTCCCAAGGTAATATCCAAGGAATACTCAAGAGCCTAAGCTTGGGGATGCCCCGGAAGGCATCCCCTCGTTCGTCTTCAACGCTATCGGTATATCTTACTTGGTGCTATATTTTTATTCGTCACATAATATGTGTTTTGCTTTGAGCGTCATTTTATTTTGTTATTATTTTCTTGATGTTATTTATAATATTGTTTTTCAATAAAAAATTCCACGAATTGCCTTTTAGGATGCTTGAATTGCATGCTTGATGTGTGCTGTGTAAAATTAGAAACTTTTGTTGTAGTGTTTGAATTTTCATATTTTATTGGAACGTGGAAAGTTTCTGAAAATTTTACACAGTATTGTAATATAAATTCTTTATCATGTACTAAATTTTTATAATTTTTAGAGATACATAAGTGCACTTTGTAAATTAATTTCTATAGACTTTCCTGTTTAGACAGATTGCTGTCATGGTTTTGTTATCTACTTCTCCTATGGTTTTCATGACTTATATTGGTAGGTATAAATTGTGGAAATGATAGTATACATTAGATAATGTTTGATAATTATTATGGAACTTGTCTTGGCAGTACATAAAGAGTTGATTTATTATTATGTGCACTAACCTATCTCACGAGTTCTTTTCAAGTTTTTTGTGGATGAAGTTTTTGAGACTTAGGTGAAACCAGGATATGAGAGGATTGAACGAGATGCAAAAGCTCAAGCTTGGGGATGCCCAAGGCACCCCAAGTAAATATTTCAAGAAGTCTCAAGTATCTAAGCTTGAGGATCCTACGCATCCCACCTCTCTTCGTCAACTATCGGTTAGCCTATGTTGAGCCTAAATTTTTATTCGTTCACATGATGCGTGCTATTCTTGTAGTGTATTTTTGTTTTGTTTGCCGCTTGAATAAAATACTGAGATCTGAAAATCTTTATTGAGAGAGAGACAGTCCTCACATAGCTACTTTATTGTTTGACTACTCATTGATCTTCACTTATATCTTTTGAGAGTAGTTAGAAATTTACTCTTGTGCTTCACTTATATCCTTAGAGTAAACATTGAATGAATTGAATGTCATAAATGTGAAATTATATATGCTTCATATTCTTGTCCCATGGGGAATAGTGACTTCACATACTAGGAGTATAAGCGGTAAAATTTATTGGAAGTTAGCAAACATAGCATTGGTCATTTAAACAATCCATGAAATAATATTGAAGGAAGAGAGGTTTCACATATGAATACACTATCTTGGACATCATCTATGATTGCGAACCCCCATTAATTATTTTCAAACTTGATCAAGTAGTTGACATTGGACAAGGAAGACAACGTAATGGTTATTTTTGTTTATATTCACGTAGCAGTTATATAGTCATGGATCCTCTAACATGTGATGCTTGTTTAGAACACTTTGCTAGCCAAAACTTCGTACTAAGTAGAAATACTACTTGTGCATTCAAATCCTTGAGCCAAGTTTCTTCCATGAGAGTCCATCATACCTACTTATATATGGTATTTCATTGCCATTCCAAGTAAATATGCATGTGCCACCTCTAAACATTCAAATAAACATCCGTTTTGTGTGCTCGTACCGCTCATGGAGCGACGGGGCGGTCATTATCTTCCATGCTAAGCGGGTTATTCTCAAGATAAGTGTTTATTCACTTGTCATTGCATGAGAGAGGCCGGTAAAAAGGATGCCCAGTCCTGCATAATAATAAAATAAATAAACAAGAACTCCCCCTAGAAAGTTGATTGTTTGGATGGTACCCGTGGATTCGGCTAGCCATGGAATGTGTTTGAATGGTGGAGGGGGAGTAAAAATTTAAATTCTGTTTGGGAACCGATGTGATTAGCATGGAAGATATGGAAAACTCTGTTGTGACGTTGACAAGAAAAGTATAGCACTCAAAATTACATATTCATCTCTGCTTTAAAACAATGAGCTCTGGCACCTCTGCATATCCCTGCTTCCCTCTGCGAAGGGCCTATCTTTTACTTTTCATGTTGAGTCAACTTCTTATTCCAATCTATTAATTCTTTAGTTGGCAAGCATCATGTGGTGGGGAAAGATCCAAACATATATATCGAGTTGAATATAGGTGATTATGATTCATTATTTGTTGACATTATCCCCAAGATAAATAAGTTGGGAGGCAAAACTTCAATCCCCTATCTTCCTATGTGTTTGACTGAAACTATTTGTTCTAAAAATATGCTTTGAGTTTCAGCAATCATGGAAGACTAAATGATAGTTGAGTATGTGGGATTTGCTAAACCAAAGCTCTTACATAGACCCTTCCTGAAAATAAGATGAATTGTAATTTTTTGATGACTGAAAACATAGTTTGCTAGTTTTCAAGAAAGTTTATGGTCTATACTTTAACATGTGAATAACTTGCTACTTGATTAAGAGAAGTTCTATGAGAAATACTTGTTGGTTTTGATGCTAGAAAAGTGGTTGAAATTATCCTTGATCAATATTATACATTATGCTAGCATTCAAACTTCATAAATTATTTCTTTTATCATTTACCTACTCGAGGACGAGTAGGAATTAAGCTTGGGGATGCTGATACGTCTCCAACGTACCGATAATTTATGAAGTATTCATGCCATATTCATGTATGTTTACAATACTTTCATATGATTTTGATTCACTTTATATGATTTATTTAGAACTAACCCGGACTGACGATGTTTTCAGCAGGATTACCGTGGTGTTGTTTTTGTGCAGAAAATGAAAGTTCTCGGAATCACCCGAAACTTTTTGATGATTTTTCTAGAGGAAATAAGCAATATTGGAGCGAAGAACCACCAGAGGGGAGCCACCCGTGGGGCACAAGCCATCAGGGCGAGGCCCTGGGGGGTCGCGTCGTGATGGCTTGTGGGACCCACATGGCTCCGTTGCGCGTGATTCCAACGCTGAAAAATCCTATAACTCCCAAAAACTCCAGAAATAAAGAGAGACTCTCCGTTCCACCCCCGCAACTCTCTGTATCGACGAAAAACCAATCTGGAGCCTTTCCAGTACCCCGTCGGAGAGGGAAATCATCATCTGGTGGCCATCTTCATCATCCCGGCAGACACCATGACGAGGAGGGAGTAGTTCACCATCGGGGCTGAGGGTATGTACCAGTAGCTATATGTTCAATCTCTCCCTCTCGTGTTCTTGATATGTCACGATCTTGATGTATCACGGGCTTTGTTAATATAGTCGGATTATATGATGTTATTCCCTTGCTACTTTGTTGTGATTAATTGAATCTTTACCTTTGAGATCTCATTATGTTGGATTGTATACTGGATTTGAGAACACTTGATATATGTCTTACATGTGGATACCCGCGGTGACAATGGGGTGTTCTATTGATTCACTTGATGTATGTTTTGGTACTCAACTTGCGGATTCCCGAGGTGACATTGGGGTAATCTATGCATAGGGGTTGATACATGTTCTTGTCCTACGTTCTCCGATAGAAATCTTGGGGTGCTCCTTGAAGTTCTTTGTGTTGGATTGAATGTGATAGATCTGAAATTGTTTCATGCATGTCGCATAATTTACCCATGGATACTCGAGGTGACATTGGAGTATCTAGGTGACATTAGGGTGGACTGATATGTATCATTGGTGTTATTTTAGTATGAACTCTAGGGCTGTTTGTGACACTTATAGGAATAGCTCAAAAGGTTGATCAGAAAGAATAACTTTGAGGTGGTTCTACTCCCTACACTAATTTCATCTTATTGTTCTTCGCTAGATAGGAACTTTGGAGTGATTCTTTGTTGCACGTTGAGGGATGATCATATGATTCAACTATGTTAGCATTGTTGGGAGATAGGCCTTGTTTCCAAGCATTTATATACCGTTTTGCTCGCTGTTTTCTACTTGTTACGTTGCTGTTTTTATATTTTCAGTTTACAAAAACCTATATCTACCTTCCATATTGCACTTGTATCACCATCTCTTCGCTGAACTAGTGCACCTATACAATTGTCCATTGTATTGGGTGTGTTGGGGACACAAGAGATTTCTTGTATTTGATTACAGGGTTATTTGAGAGAGACCATCTTCATCCTACACCACCCACGGATTGATAAACATTAGGTCATCCACTTGAGGGGAAATTGCTACTGTCCTACAAAACTCTGCGTTTGGAGGCCCAACAAAGTCTACAAAAATAAAGTTGCGTAGTAGACATCACCCCTCCGGGAGCCATGGAGGCCAAGGACCAGAGGGGAGAACCTCTCCCCATCTTGGGAGAGGCCATGGTGGAGGAAGCCTAAGGGGGGAGACTCTCTCCCCCTCTCTTTCGGTGGAGCCGGAGTGCCGCCCGGGGAACCATGGCCGCGGTGATTGTCTTCATTGACATCACCGTCTCCATCACCTTACCTCATCTCTCTACGGCGGTCCACTCTCCCGCACTACCCTGTAATACCCTACTTGAACATGGTGTTTCATGCCATAAATTATTATTCAATGATGTGTTGCCATCCTATGATTTTTGAGTAGATTTATGTTGTCCTTTGGGTTGATTGATGATCTTGATTTGTTTGAGTGTATGTTTTATTTTTGTGATATCCTATGATGCCCTCTGTGCCACACACACGTGAGGGATTCTCACTATAGGGTGTTGCAATACATTCATGATTCGCTTAGAGTGGGGGGCTAGAGTGACAGAAGCTTACAACCGAGTAAGAGGATTGTTGCGTATGGAAGTAAAGGGGACTTGATGTTTAATGCTATGGTTGGGTTTACCTTAATGATTTCTAGTAGTTGTGGATGCTTGCTAGAGGTCCAATCATAAGTTCATATGATCCAAGTATGGAAAGTATGTTAGCTCATGCCTCTCCCTCATATAAAATTGCAAGAATGATTACCGATCTTGTTATCAATTACCTAGGATGATTCCGCAAACCAGACCATCATTATTCCACACTCGCTATTTGTAATATATTGTAATATCTTCTAACTTTATTTAGGCAACAACTATTTTCATATTTTAGTTCTCCATTATCAAGCAAAGCTATCCTCTTTATACCCACAACGCAGTTTTATTTCTCGTTGCTAGATAGAAGCAAATGTTCGGTGTATGTAGAGTCGTATTGGTGGCAGATAGGACTTTAGAGAACATTCATCTTACCTTTAGCTCCTTGTTGGTTCGACACTCCATACTTATCACTTCCATCTTTGGAAACTGCTATGATGATTCCTTGAACTTGGGGATTATCAGCCACCAGGGTAAGGAAGAAGAAAAATTCAAATGAGGAGGATGAGGATTTTGTCCCTAATGAGGTCACCTCTAAGAAACAACCTAAGAGGTGATGTCTACTATGCAAGTTTATTCTTGTAGACTTTTTTGGGCCTCCAAGGGTGGACAGTAGCAATTTTCCCTCAAGTGGATGACGTAAGGTTTATCAATCCGTGGGAGGTGTAGGATGAAGATGATCTCTCTAAAACAACCCTGCAATCAAATACAAGAAATCTCTTGTGTCCCCAACACACCCAATACAATGGCAAATTGTATAGGTGCACTTGTTCGGCGAAGAGATGGTGATACAAGTGCAATATGGATGGTAGATATACGTTTTGGTAATCTGAAAATATAAAAACAGCAAGGTAAAAAGTGTAAAACAACAAGCAAAATGTTATATAAATGCTTGGAAATAAGGCCTAGGGTTCATACTTTTACTAGTGCAATCTCCCAACAATGCTAACATAGTTGGATCATATGATCATCCCTCAACGTGCAACAAAGAATCACTCCAAAGTTCCTATCTAGCGGAGAAAAATAAGATGAAATTGGTGTAGGTAGTAGAACCACCTCAAAGTCATTCTTTCCGATCAATCTTTTAGGATATTCCTATAAGTGTCACAAACAGCCTTAGAGTTCGTACTAGAACAACACCAATGATACATATCAATCAACCCTAATGTCACCTAGATACTCCAATGTCACTTCAAGTATCCGTGGGTAAATTATGCGACATGCATCAAACAATTCCAGGTATATCAAATTCAATCCAACACAAAGAACTTCAAGGAGCACCCCAAGATTTTTATCGGAGAACATGGTATGAAAACGTGCAATCAACCCCTATCCATAGATCCCCAAGGTCACCGGAATCCGCAAGTTGACGCCTCAACATATATCAAGTAAATCAATAGAATACCCCAATGTCACTACGGGTATCCCACGCAAGATGTACATCAAGTGTTCTCAAACCAAAATATTCAATCCAACATAATGAGATCTCATAGGTAAAGATTCAATTCATCACAACAAGGTAGCAAGGGAATAACATCATATGATCCGACTATATTAACAAAGCCCGTGAAACATCAAGATCGTGGCATCTCAAGAACACGAGAGAGAGAGAGAGAGAGAGAGAGAGAGAGAGAGAGAGAGAGAGAGAGAGATTGAACACATAGCTACTGGTACATACCCCCAGCCCCGAGGGTGAACTACTCCCTCCTCATCATGGCCTCCGCCGGGATGATGAAGATGGCCACCAGTGATGGTTTCCCCTCTCCGACAGGGTATTGGAACGACTCCAGATTGGTTTTTCGTTGATACAGAGAGTTGCGGTGGCAGAACGGAGAGTCTCTGTTTATTTCTGGGGTTTCTAGGATTTATAGGATTTTTCAGCGTTGGAATCACGTGCAACGGAGCCATGTGGGCCCCGCCACATATCAGGGCGCGGCCTAGGGGGGCGCGCCCTGATGGCTTGTGCCCCACATGTGGCTCCCCTCTGGTGGTTCTTTGCTCCAATATGGCGTATTTCCTCCAAAAAAATCACCAAAAAGTTCCGGGCGATTCCGAGAACTTTCATTTTCTGCACAAAAAGAACACCACGGTAATTCTGCTAAAAACAGCGCCAGTCCGGGTTAGTTCTAAATAAATCATATAAAGTGCATCAAAACCATATAAAAGTATAGTAAACATAGGTGAATATGGCACGAATACTTCATAAATTATCGATACGTTGGAGACGTATCAGCATCCCCAAGCTTAATTCCTACTAGTCCTCGAGTAGGTAAATGATAAAAGAAATAATTTATGAAGTGCGAATGCTAGCATAGTATATAAGTTTGATCAAGGATAATTTCAGCCACTTTTCTAGCATCGAAACCAGCAAGTATTTCTCATAAAAATCATCATGATAGAGTAGCAATCAATTCACATGTCATGGTTCAAACAATTCATTCACTTGAAACTTAAAAATCTATGTTCTTGGTCGCCAAACAATTTCAATGCATCATCAACTCTAGTAAGAGCTCCACATACTCAATTATCATATAGTCTTTTATGATTGCTAATACTCAAGGCATATTTTTAGAACAAACAACATCCATCAAACACATAGAAAGATAGGGGCTTAATGTTTCGCCTCCCAACATACTTATCATGAAGATAATTGTCAATAATAATGAATCATGATCAAATATATTTTACTGGATATATATGTTTGGATCTTTCCCCATGACATGATGCTTGCCAACTAATAGATTGAGGTTGGAATAAGAAGTTGACTCAAGATGAAGGTAAGTAATCATGAAAATAAATAGATTGTCCCTTCGCAGAGGGAAGTAGGGATTTACAGATGTGCCAGAGCTCATTGTTTAAAAACAGAGATGAATAAGTAATTTTGAGTGGTGTGCCTTTCTTGTCAACGTTACAACAGAGTTTTCAATATCTTCCATGCTAATCACATTATTGGCAGTTTCCCAAACAGAATTGAATTTTTTTACTCCCCCTCCACCATTCAAACACATTCCATGGTTGTCCGAATCCACGGTTGCCCTCCAAACAATCAACATTCTAGGGGGGGTTTTGTTTATTTATTTTTGTGTTATGCAGGATTGGGATCCTTTTTACCAACCTCTTTCATGCAATAACAAGTGAATAAACACTCATCTTGAGAATAACTCGCTTAGCATGGAAGATAATGACCGCCCCGTCGCTCCATGAGCGGTACGAGCACACAAAACAGATGTTTTGTCAGTGCACTAAGAACCAGGGTACCTATTACCCTGACTTGTGTGCGGGCGACCGCGGCAGGATTCCTGGGGCCGGCAAGACCTTGCCGGGTGCGTGTCAGCCCCCGGCAAGCCTCTTTGCTTCTAAGCTTGGAGGAAGGACCGAATTCCCCGGCAAGGCCCTTTGCCGGGGTAAGGAGGCATCCAAGACAAGGCAATAATCAGAAGATAGAAGACTGGAGGCTGGACCCCCGACAAGATCTTGCCGGGATGGCTCGCAGCCCCGGCAAGGCTCGTCCCCGGCAAGCCCTTGCTGCCCTGTCACCGTTCCAGCGCGGTGACCGGCTTGTCTTTTAGCTGTTGTCCTCCTGGTAACGTGTCAGGTGCTAGCGGTGGATGGGCTTAAGCAGTGCAATGGGACGGCCCCTTTTTCCAGCCCCAAGACGCTAAGGGACACCTCAACGGAGCATTAAATGATCTTGTCCTAAACCGTCAGTGTTAGGAATGATAGCACTGTAGTTACTTTCCACCTCATGTATGCACCTGTACGCCACTGTGGTGACCCCTTTGAACGTATAAAAGGAGGCCCAAGGCGTAGCTACAGGGGGGATGGAGGGATGGATTTCCTGGAGCTCATTCTGCATGTGTAGCTGCTAAGTACTGTAGTGCTCCTAGAACTTGAGCTAGAACACACTCAATATAACCAAGCAGGAGTAGGGTTTTACGCATCTTTGCGGCCCGAACCTGGGTAAAATCCCTGTGCGTTGATCATCAGATCTGCTCTCTGTGCAAACCTTCTCCCTGCCGAATCGTAAAGGGATCCTCCGGGTCCCGTAGGTGCCGTTTCTCCGACATCTTTGGCGCGCCAGGTAGGGGTAAAGAGGTTGTGCGGACCTGATCTGGTGATTAGCGCGTCAGTTCCTCTGAGGCATGGAAGGCGAGCTCGGGGGCTGGCAGCGCCCTGGAGAATAATCTTCTTGAGAGCCACCGGCCGTCACCACGAACGCAGCCTCGTCATGCGAGATGAACGGCAGAAAAGATAAGTTACAAAGACTTGTGGCAATCATGTTCCTTTTGCTGTCTTCATTTGCTCCTTGCACCAACACGCGAAGGAGCCTTCCCAGAATCAATAGCACTCCGAGTTGCCTCGAGTCCGCTCGACAACTTGGACGGCTGTGCAAGCATTGGGAAGGTTAACCTTTCCGGGAGGTGGCGCCCCCGGCCAGCTGCTAAGGACCCATTCCTCGAGCGCTGTCGACTGGGGCGTGCGCACCGGAAAGTCATCCAGCAAGTGTGGGTTGTCTTGATTGATCCTTCCGTCCTTGTACATCAATCTGCACGCGGAGGAACTTTGCCGTGGTTAGCCCGCGCTCTAGTTTCGCTTCGAGTCCGCTCGGCAAACTTAGCAGCTGCGTTTTGGCCCGGCAAGGCGCCTTGCCGGCGGCGGCATTTCCAGCAGGCTGCTAAGGACCCGTTCCTCAAAGCGCTCGCGGCAAGTGTGCGCACCGGCAAGGTTTCCAAATAGCGTAGGATATAAGATGTGTACGAGGACGGGCTTAATCGAGAGGAGAGCAAATATTCATCTAGCATAAAGAAGCATGTGTTGCGTACATAAAGACTGGCTTGACTAAGACAAGTTACTTTCTTTATGTGTGCTATTGCAGCAGCATGTATGCGAAAAAGGATTTCATTTCCGGCGGCCGGGAAAGCCAAGGACGCCGTGCTGGAAGTTGACAAGATGGCGATGAGGTATTCGCAGTAGGTGGAAGGGGCGGCAAGGATGGTGCATGAATCGAGCATAGCACCCGCGATACCCTTTACGGGGAAGCCCGGGGGTTGGCTCTTCATCGTACGGCGCGACGCTCCTTTTTGAGCCCGTGACCCCTGCCGTCATCTTGCTCTATCTCGAACATTGCCAGCAAGCCCAAGACCTGGCAAGGCCTCTGACACACACTCCGGCAAGCGCGCCTCTTCGGAGCGCTGCGTTTCTGTTGAGGACGTGCTAGAGAGCCCTCCGGCAAGTTATAGCCTCCAGGCGGGAGATACAATCGGAAACAAGCCTGTGCATCACCGGCAAGCCCAAGGCCCGGCAAGACCTCCAACGCATACTTCGGCAAGCGCACCTCTCCGGAGTGCTGCGCTCCCGTTGAGGGCGTGTCAGAGATCTCGACCGGCAAGATGCTTGCCGGCAGACAACGGCAAACACAAATGCATGCAAGAGCCAAGGAGTTTTTAAAGATTGGTACCCGACGCATTGCTTTTTGAACGTTCACGGAGTTGCATCGGGTACAATCTAAACACAAAAGGAGATCTACCACTACAACGCGGCGACCGATCCGGAAGCAAGGTCTTGCGGATGGAATGCCAGGACCTAACTACGGCGCCAGACGTGCCTAGTCGGGGTCCTCGTGCTTCATGCCAAAGACGCTTTCCTCGTCGTCGCTGTCGCTGGAGGAATCGGAGTCGCTGCTGCTCGAGCTTTCAGCGCAGCACTCCAGGTGGACCGCCTCGCTCCACTATTCCCAAGACCTGCAGTTACTATGCGTCATGGGAAAAAGCCATCAATCGTCATCATTACTGTTTTGGGCCTAGCCCAACAAGCGCCGCGCCCAACAAGCATCGCGCTCGCATGTGTGGCCCAGGCCCGGGGGCTCCTGTCAGTGCACTAAGAACCAGGGTACCTATTACCCTGACTTGTGCACGGGCGACCACGGCATGATTCCTGGGGCCGGCAAGACCTTGCCGGGTGCGTGTCAGCCCCCGGCAAGCCTCTTTGCTTCTAAGCTTGAAGGAAGGACCGAATTCCCCAGCAAGGCCCTTTGCCGGGGTAAGGAGGCATCCAAGACAAGGCAATAATCAGAAGATAGAAGACTGGAGGCTGGACCCCCGACAAGATCTTGCCAGGATGGCTCGCAGCCCCGGCAAGGCTCGTCCCCGGCAAGCCCTTGCTGCCCTGTCACCGTTCCAGCGCGTTGACCGGCTTGTCTTTTAGCTGTTGTTCTCCTGGTAACGTGTCAGGTGCTAGCGGTGGATGGGCTTAAGCGGTGCGATGGGACGGCCCCTTTGTCCAGCCCCAAGAGGCTAAGGGACACCTCAACGGAGCATTAAATGATCTTGTCCTAAACCGTCAGTGTTAGGAATGATAGCACTGTAGTTACTTTCCACCTCATGTATGCACCTGTACGCCACTATGGTGACCCCTTCGAACATATAAAAGGAGGCCCAAGGCGTAGCTACAGGGGGGTGGAGGGATGGATTTCCTGGAGCTCATTCTGCATGTGTAGTTGCTAAGTACTGTAGCGCTCCTAGAACTTGAGCTAGAACACACTCAATATAACCAAGCAGGAGTAGGGTTTTACGTATCTTTGCGGCCCGAACCTGGGTAAAATCCCTGTGCGTTGATCATCGGATCTGCTCTCTGTGCAAACCTTCTCCCTGCCGAATCGTAAAGGGATCCTCCCGGTCCCGTAGGTGCCGTTTCTCCGACATGTTTTGAAGGTTTTAGAGGTGGCACATGTAAATTTACTTGGAATGGTAGTGAAATACCATATATAGGTAGGTATGTTGGACTCTCATGGAAGAAACTTGGATCATGGATTTGGATGCACAAGTAGTATCTCTACTTAGCACGAAGTTTTGGCTAGCAAAAGGTTCTAAACAAGCACCACATGTTAGAGGATCCATAACAATATAACTTCTTTGCAAATATACCCAAACATAACCATTACGTTGTCTTCCTTTTCCAACTTCAACTATTTGATCAAGTTTGAAAATAATTAACGGGTATTCACAATCATAAAGGATGTCCAAGATAATATATTTGTATGTGAAAGTTCTCTTTCTTATTTTAATCATTCATGAATTGCTCATATGATCAATACAGTGATTGTTAAACTTCAATAGATTTTACTTTCTAAACCAAATGTGAACTTTCTACTAAGAATATAGCACATTGATGATTTCAGATTTATGATATTTCATTCATTCACAATTTACTCTTAGGATATAAGTGAAGCACAAGAGTAAACATCAAACTACTCTCAAAAGATATAAGTGAAGATAATTGAGTAGTCAAACAGTTAAGTAGCTATGTGAGGACTCTCTCTCTCTCTCAATAAAGATTTTAAGATCTGATTATTTTATTCACACAACAAACAAAATAAAAATACATTCCAAGAATAGCACATATCATGTGGACAAATAAAAATTTAGGCTCAACATAGGCTAACCGATATTTGTTGACGAAGAGAGGTGGGATGCGTAGCATCCCCAAGCTTAGATGCTTCATACTTCTTTAAATATTTACTTGGGGTGCCTTGGGCATCCCCAAGCTTAATATTTTGCATGTCGTTCAATCCTCTCATATTCCGGTTTCCACCTAAGTCTCAAAAAGTTCATCCACACAAAACTTGAAAAGAACTCGTGAGATAGATTAGTACACATAAGAGTAAATCCACACTTATTGTACTGCCAAGACAAATTGCACAATAATTTTCAAATATCATCAACTGTTTACTATCGTTTCCATAATTTATATCTACCAATATAACTCATGAAAACCATCGGAGAAGTAGATAACAAAACTATGACAGCAATCTTTCTAAACAGGGCTGTCTGTAGCAATTATTTTACAAAGTGCAATTATGTATCTCTATCAATTATTAAACTTTAGGACATTATAAAAAAATTATGTGACAATGCTGTGTAAAAATTTCAGAAACTATCCACGTTCCAGTAAAATATGAAAATTCAAACAATACAGCAAAACTTTATGTTTTTACACAGCACATATCAAACATGCAATTCAAGCAACCTAAAAGAAGTTCTTGGAACGTTTTATTGAGAAACAAGATTATAAATAACAACAAGCAAATACTAACAAAATAAAATGACGCTCCAAGCAAAACACATATTATGTGACAAATAAAAATATAGCTCTAAGTAAGATATACCGATAGTGTTGAAGACGAAAGATGGGATGCCTTCCGGGGCATCCCCAAGCTTAGGCGCTTGAGTCTTCCTTGGATATTACCTTGGGGGTGTCTTGGGCCTCCCCAAGCTTAGGTTCTTGTCACTTCTTATTCTCCTCATATCGGTGTCTCACCCAAAACTTGGAAACTTCAATCACACAAAACTTAACGGAACTTCGTGAGATGGGTTAGTATAGTAAATATAGATCATTCACTTCGGTACTGTCAAGACAAGATTCATAATTGTTCTCACATAATAACTATTGTATTCTACCATTCACATAATTTATATCACTGAATATAAGCTATGGGAACACTAAAACAAGCAAACTATGCATGCAACACAAAATCTGTCAAAAACATAACAGTCTGTGAAGATCTGTAGTATAACCATACTTCCCTGTCTCTAAAATTATTAAAAATTAGGAAAACTTATATAATTTGCATTTAAATACTGTGTGAAAATTTCAGAATTTTTTTGATGCTCCAGTAAAATCGGAGAAAATATTTACTAGAGGCAAAAGTTTCTGTTTTTGCACAGAATCAAATCAATAAATATCCATACTATCCCAAAGGCTTTACTTGGCACATTATTGAAATAAAAGACACAAAACATGATTACTACAATAGCTTAATCATGTGAACCCACAAAAACAAAAAGTAAAAGTGTTGGGTTGTCTCCCAACAAACACTTTTCTTTAAAACATAGCTAGGCATGATGATTTCAATGATGCTCACATAGGAATAGTATTTGAAACATGCAAAAGAGCATCATGGATAACATGGCAAGCACATTTAAGTCTAACCCACTTCCTATGCATAGGGATTTTGTAGCAAACAATTTATGAGAGCAAGAATCAACTAGCATAGGAAGGCAAAACAAGCATATCTTCAAGATTTTCAACACATAGAAAGGAAACTTGATATTATTGCAATTCCTACAAGCATATGTTCCTCCCTCATAATAAATTTCTCTAACATCATGAAGGAATTTCACAATATAACTATCACATAAAGCATTCTTATCATGATCTACAAGCATAGAAAATTTATTACTCTCCACATAAGCAATATTCTCCTCATTCATTGTAGTGGGAGCAAACTCAACAAAATAACTATCATGAGATACATGATTGACATAACTGATAACCCACAAGTATAGGGGATCGCAACAGTTTTCGAGGGTAGAGTATTCAACCCAAATTTATAGATTCGACACAAGGGGAGCCAAAGAATATTGGAGAGTATTAGCAGCTGAGTTGTCAATTCATCCACACCTGGAGATTAAATATCTACAGCAAAGTTATCAGTTGCATAGTAATATGATAGTTTTGATAGCAATAGCACCAGTAATTGTAACGGTAACAGTGATAGCAATAGTTTTGTAGCAAGTGTAATAGTAGTAGTAGCAATAGTAACTTAGCAAGAACAATAAGTGGAAAACTCGTGGGCACTGAATCGGTGAACTCGTTGGATGATATTCGTCATGTAACAGTCATAACCTAGGGCGATACAAAACTAGATCCAGTTCATAAATGTAATGTAGGCATATATTCCGTAAATAGTCATACGTGCTTATGGAAAAGAACTTGCACGACATCTTTTGTTCTACCCTCCAGTGGCAGCGGGGTCCTGATACATCTCCAACGTATCTATAATTTTTACTTGTTCCATGCTGTTATATTATCATTCTTGGATGTTTTACAATCATTTTATAACAACTTTATATCATTTTTTGGGACTAACCTATTGACATAGTGCCAAAGTGCCAGTTGCTGTTTTTGCTTGTTTTTTACTTCGCAGAAAATTAATACCAAACGGAGTCCAATCGCGACGAAACTTTTTGGAGATTTTTTCTGGACCAGAAGACACCCAGTGGGCCAAAGAAGTACCAGAGAAGTGGGCTGAGGAGACCACAACCCACCAGGGCGTGCCAGGGGGGCCCGGTGCGCCCTAATGGGTTGTGCCCTCCTCGGGGCCCCCCTCAACCGCCTCTGATGCCTATAAATTCCCAAATAATCCAAAAAACCTAGGGGAGTCAACAAAACACAATTCCAACAGCCGCAAGTTCCAGAACCTCGAGATCCAATCTAAACACCATCATGGAGGGGTTCATCTTCCTCATTGATGCCTCTCCAATGATGCGTGAGTAGTCCACCATAGACCTACGGGTCCGTAGGCAGTAGCTAGATGGCTTCCTCTCTCTCTTATGATTCTCAATACAATGGACTTTTGCGGTGTGTTTGTTGGGATCTGATGAATTTTGAGTTCATGATCTGTTTCTATCCATGAATATTATTTGAGTCTTCTTTGATCTCTTATATGCATGATTACTTATAGCCTCGTATTTCTTCTTCGAATCTTTGGTTTAGTTAGGCCAACTAGATCGATTTTTCTTGCCATGGGAAGAGGTGTTTTGTGATGGGTTCGATCTTGCGGTGTTCTTTCCCAGTGACAGAAGGGGCAGCAAGACACGCATGTATCGTTGCGATTAAGGATAACAAGATGGGGTATATTCCTACATGAATAGATCTTGTCAACATCATGTCATCGTTCTTATTGCATTACTCCATTTTCCCATGTACTTAATACACTAGATGCATGCTGGATAGTGGTCGATGTGTGGAGTAATAGTGGTAGATGCAGGCAGGAGTCGGTCTACCAAAAACCCAAAAATATATTGCTGCATATTTTATTTGCCTTTTCTATTTTGTGTTCTTGAGAGATCTATCTCTCCTATCTATCACTACATAATTTATCTTTTTACCGTAGAGAGATTGACAACCTCTCTTTCGCGTCGGGTTGCAAGTATTTGTTGTTTGTGTGCAGGTGTTGCTTATTGGGTGGTGGTGATCCTCCTACTGGTTCGATAACCTTGGTTTCATAACTGAGGGAAATACTTACCATCGCTGTGCTGCATCATCCCGTCGTCTTTGGGGAAATACCGACGCAGTCTCAAGCCACGTCAAATGAATTTTCTGGCGCCGTTGCCGGGGAGGAAGCAGTCTCTTCTACGTGCTTATCGTAGGCGCCGAGGGGACTCCATCATCATCCACCAGGTTCCTAATCACAAATCTCATCTCCTTGCAATTACATTATTTGCCATTTGCCTCTCGTTTTCCTCTCCCCCACTTCACCAATTTGCCGTTTTATTCGCCCTCTTTTTCGTTTGCCCTTTTCTTGCCGGATCTCTTGCTTGTTTCTATGACCAGCGTTACTACTCCCCCTTTGTCACCAGACTTTGAAGTTCTATACTTCAAACAAAAACAAAGGGGAAAGTTTGAAAGATGCCTGGTATAGGCTAATGGAATCCTACCGTATTTCCAATCTAAAAGGAGACGCAAAAGTTTTGCTTAGAAATTTTTACATTGGATTGGCTTTGCATCATAGAGAGCTTTTGGATTTCGCCTCAAAGGGGAATTTTATTGAACTTGATGCAAACGCCGTTTATGAAGTTTTGGAAGGGATTTTGGGGGTTCCTCCACCCAAAAAGGGGCTTGCTTTTTCACAAGAGGGGGTTCAAATTCTCGACAAATTGGGTGACTTACATAAGCACTTGGTCGAGTTACAAAAATATCACGAACCCCTCAAACATATTAGTGGGAACCGCAATCGCTTGAATACTTTGATTACCCTTTGCAATAAGCATTTGGATATTCTAGATCTTAAGATGGTTTCATCTCCTGAAAATTTGGGGAAGCTGAAAGAGCCCCCCGGATTCGAGAAAGCCCTCACAAAAGTGGCCAAAACCAAGGATGACAATACTTGAATCTATGCGTTATGCCTAGCTAGGGGAGTAAAACGATAGCGCTTCTTGGGAGGCAACCCAATGAATAAATAATTTTTTTGCTTTTTTCCTTTCTGTTTTTGAGTGTTGACACAATTATGCCTCTGTTATGATTGTTTTTTTATGGTTTATTTAGTGTTTGTGCCAAGTAAAGCCATTAGAATGATTCATAGGATGAGTAGAAGTGATGCTGAATCTGAAACAGAAACTATGCATCCAGTATATGAATTTTCATATTTTTTCTGGAACATGATCTTGAGCTGAAATTTTAACACAGTGTTTCCATACAAATTCCTTACGTTGTCCTAATTTTTCAGAATTTTTAGAGTTACAGAACTATGGTTAGAGTACAGATTACTACAGACTGTTCTGTTTAAGACAGATTCTGTTTTCGTTGCATTGTGTGCTTGTTTTGATGAATCTATGGGTTATATTGAAGGGTATGAACCATGGTAAAGTTAAAATATAGTAGTTATAATTCAATAACAAAATAATAATGGGTTTTCAACAGCACCTAAAGTAGTGATTTGCTTTATTATACTAACGGATCTCACGAAGATTTTGTTGAGTTTTGTGTGATTGAAGTTTTCAAGTTTTGGGTGAGATCACGATGGATGAAGGAATAAGGAGTGATAAAAGCCTAAGCTTAGGGATGCTACCACACCCCCAAGATATATCCATAGATTAACAAGCAACTAAGCTTGGGGATTCCCTCGAGTGGCATCCCCTCTTTCTTCTAACGACCATCGGTATTTTACTTGGAGCTATATTTTTATTCGTCACATATCATGAGTTTTGCTTGGAGCGTCTTGTATCTTTGCTTGCTTTGCTTGTTTGTTTTTTATTTGTATCCTTGCTGTACACACCTATTTGGGAGAGCCAAAATTATGCTATCATTTGTTAGAATTGCTCTATGTGCTTCACTTAAACTTTTTGAGCTATAGAATTGCTCTAGTGCTTCACTTATATCTTTTTGAGCACGGTGTGCTTGGAAATTTTTGTAGAAATACTCTCGTGCTTCAGTTAGATAATTTTGAGAGTTATTAAATTTTGAAGAAATCCTCTCATGCTTCACTTATACTATTTTGAGAGATGAAATCTTTATGCTCATGTGCTTCACTTGAATTTGTTTGAGCTTGCCAAAAAGCAATGGCAATATATGAAACTAGTCCCAAAGTGATAGATATCCAAGGAGGATATAATAAAAATTTTCATGAAGATCATAGGGCAAATTAAACTTGATTCTTTGTAATAGTTTTGAAACATGATGGTAGTAATATGTGAGTCATGTTAGTGAGTAATTATGCTTTAGTAGGAATATTGGTGTTAAGGTTTGTGATTCCCTATGCATGCACGAAAATGAATAGTTATGCAATGAAATTACATCCTACTTCTGGTGCATTATTCGGTGTTAGTTATGCTCAATGCTCGCTTATGTGATTTTTCGTTTTTTGGTTTGGTTGCTTCTCAATCTATTTGCTAGCCTCCATTTGTACTAAGTAGAAATACTACTTGTGCATCCAAAATCCTTAAACCAAGTTTTGCCTTATGAGTCCACCATACCTACCTATATGTGGTATTTCCATGCCGTTCCAAGCAAATTTGTATGTGCCATCTCTAAATTTTCAAAATAATTTTTCTTTTGTGTGCTCGTACCGCTCATGAAATGGTGGGGAGTGTCCAATATTTTTCCATGCTAGATGTGTTATTCTCAAGATGAGTGTTTATTCACTTGTCGTTGCATGAGAGTGCGGCGGTAATAGGGATGCCCATTCCCGAAATGAAAAAGGAAAAATATTTACTTTATGTTGTCAAATAATAAATTCCTTGGAAAGTGTTGGTATGGAAGGCAACCGTGGATACGGCCCGCCATGGAAAGTGAAAGTTTGGTGAAAAAGGAATAAACTTTATTTTCTGTTTGGGAACCGCCTATGATATATCTAGCATGGAAAGTATTGTGAGCTACTTTGTCATTTTCGTTGACAGGAAAAGCATGCCACCCAAAATATTTTTTTGTCTCTGAATTTAAACCTTGATCTCTGGCACCTCTACAAATCCCTACTTCCCTCTGCGAAGGGCCTATCTATTTACTTTATGCAATTTTTATTTTTGCTTTGAGTCTCCATCTTCTCTCATAAGCACCAACTAGGGGGCACTATGATCGTACTTGAGCATTGGGCATAGCTAATATTTGAGTGTGTTTCATGAATGGATCAATGATTGAGCATGATGGGCTAGGGATAATTTTCTTTAGTATTGATATTTGGAAAGACATGGTTGCTTGTTGACATGCTTGAAGTCATTATGTTAAAACTACACTATTGCTTTGAATCATTTACAAGTCCAAATGTCCATGCTATACAAAAGAAAAGAATATGACGAACATGTTAGGCAGCATTCCACATCAAAAATTCTGTTTTGATCATTTACCTACTCGAGGACGAGTAGGAATTAAGCTTGGGGATGCTGATACGTCTCCAACGTATCTATAATTTTTGCTTGTTCCATGCTGCTATATTATCATTCTTGGATGTTTTACAATCATTTTATAACAACTTTATATCATTTTTTGGGACTAATCTATTGACATAGTGCCAAAGTGCCACTTGATGTTTTTGCTTGTTTTTTACTTCGCAGAAAATCAATACCAAACGGAGTCCAATCGCGACGAAACTTTTTGGAGAATTTTTATGGACCAGAAGACACCCAGTGGGCCAAAGAAGTACCGGAGAAGTGGGCCGATGAGACCACAACCCACCAGGGCGCGCTAGGGGGGCCCGGCGCGCCCTGATGCGTCGTGCCCTCCTCGGGGCCCCTCTACACCGCCTCTGATGCCTATACATTCCGAAATATTCCAAAAACCCTAGGGGAATCGACGAAACACAATTCTAGCCGCCGCAAGTTCCAGAACCTCGAGATCCAATGTAAATACCATCACGGAGGGGTTATCTTCCTCATAGGTGCCTCTCCGATGATGCGTGAGTAGTCCACCATAGACCTACGGGTCCGTAGGCAGTAGCTAGATGGCTTCCTCTCTCTCTCTCTTATGATTCTCAATACAATGGTCTCTTGGAGATCTATTTGATGTAAACTTTTGCGGTGTGTTTGTTGGGATCCGATGAATTTTGAGTTCATGATCAGTTTCTATCCATGAATATTATTTGAGTCTTCTTTGATCTCTTATATGCATGATTACTTATAGCCTCGTATTTCTTCTTCGAATCTTTGGTTTAGTTAGGCCAACTAGATCAATTTTTCTTGCCATGGGAAGAGGTGTTTTGTGATGGGTTCGATCTTGCGGTGTTCTTTCCCAGTGACAGAAGGGGCAGCAAGACACGCATGTATCGTTGCTATTAAGGATAACAAGATGGGGTCTATTCCTACATGAATAGATCTTGTCTACATCATGTCATCGTTCTTATTGCATTACTCCTTTTTCCCATGAACTTAATACACTAGATGCATGGTGGATAGCGGTCGATGTGTGGAGTAATAGTGGTAGATGCAGGCAGGAGTCGGTCTACTTATCTTGGATGTGATGCCTATATAATGATCATCGCCTTGGATATCGTCATGACTATTCGATTTTCTATCAATTGCCCAATAGTAATTTGTTCACCCACCGTGCGCTATACTCATGAGAGAAGCCACTAGTGAACCCTACGGCCCCCGGGTCTACTTTTCCAACATATTGCTTTCAGATCTATCCTTTTGTATCTTTGTTTTCAGATCTACAAAAGCAAAAACACAAAAATATATTGCTGCATATTTTATTTGCCTATTCTATTTTGTGTTCTTGAGAGATCTATCTCTCCTATCTATCACTACCTAATCTATCTTTTTACCATAGAGAGATTGACAACCTCTCTTTCGCGTTGGGTTGCAAGTATTTGTTGTTTGTGTGCAGGTGCTGCTTATTGGGTGGTGGTGATCCTCCTACTGGTTCGATAACCTTGGTTTCATAACTGAGGTAAGTACTTACCATCGCTATGATGAATCATCCCTTCCTCTTTGGGGAAATACGGACGCAGTGTCAAGCCGCGTCAGGTCCATCAGGAAACTAAGGGATATTAAGGCCTCCTTTTAATAGAGAACCGGAACAAAGCATTAACATACGGTGAATACATGAACTCCTCAAACTACGATCATCATCGGAAAGTATCCCAAATATTTTCACTATGGGGTTTACGGATCATAACACGTAATAGGTGCATATGACTAGGCAAGATCAGATCAAGAACATAGATATAATGGTGGTAACATAAACGGTTCAGATCTGAAATCATGGCACGCGGGCCCTTGTGACAAGCATTAGGCATCGCAAAGTCATAGCAACATCAATCTCAGAACATAATGGATACTAGGGATCAAGCCCTAACAAAACTAACTCGATTACATGATGAATCTCATCCAACTCCTCACCGACCAGCAAGCCTACGAAGGAATTACTCACTCCCGGTGGGAAGCATCATGGAATTGGCGATGGAGAAGGGTTGGTGATGACGAAGACCGAAGATTCCCCTCTCCGGAGCCCCAAACGGGCTCCATATCTGGCCTTTCGATGAAGAACTGGAGGTGGCGGTGGCTTCGTATCGTAAAACGCGATGAAACTTTCTCCTTGATTTTTTCTCCAAAAATAGGAATTTATAGCGGCGGAATTAGGGTCAGTGGGACCACGAGGTGGGCACAACCCACCAGGGCCACCCTGGCCCCCTTCTCCGGTAGTTTTTGGCTCCAATAATTATTATATATTCTGAAATAATTCTCCAAAAAGTTTCTTTCCGTTCTGAGAACTTTTATTTCTGCACAAAAACAACACCATGGTAGTTCTTCTGAAAACAGCGTCAGTCCGGGTTAGTTTCATTCAAATCATACAAATTAGAGTCCAAAACAAGGGCAAAAGTGTGAGGAAAAGTAGGTACGTTGGAGAAGTATCAACTCCCCCAAGCTTAAAACTTTGCTTGTCCTCAAGCAATTCAGTTGACAAACTGAAAGTGATAAAGAAAAACTTTTACAAACTCTTTTGTTCTTGTTTACATATATATGCTTAAGTAGCACCCAGGTTTTCTGCAAAGATTATGACTAACCATACCAACAATAACTCTTAGAAATTATATGAACTCATATCAATAACATAAGCAACTAGCGAGAAATAATAAGACATCTCAAAAGCCAACACTTTGTCAAAACAATCGTGATGCAATATGACAATAGTGGTATCTCGCTAGCCCTATCTGAGACCGCAAAACATAAATGCAGAGCACCTCCAAAGTTCAAGCAGCGATTAAACATTGTAATTCATGGTGGAAAAGATCCACTCATGCTGCACCCAACATCAACTATACACAATGCATGAGGATGACAATAGTGCTCTCAGGTCTGGCGCTTATTTGAGAAGGTGATGACTCAACATAAAAGTAAATAGATAATCCCTTTGTAGAGGGAAGCATGGATTTGTAGAGGTGCTAGAGCTCAAGTTTTAAAATAGAGATAGGTATAATTTTGGGAGGTACACCCTTCCTGTCAACGTTACGACCAAGAGTTATCAATATCTTCCATGCTAAACAAATTAGCGGGCCTTCCCAGGCGGTAAAAGTAAAGGTTTACTCCCCCTCCAGCAACAATCACACTCCACGGCTAGCCATATCCACGGGTACCGTCCAAACCAACAACATTCCTGGGGGAGTTTTTTTTAATTATTTTTTATTTTTGATTTCGGGACTGGGAATCCCTATTACCGCCCCTCTCGTGTAAGGACGAGTGAATAAACACTCATCATGAGAATAACCCGCTTAGCATGAAAGATATTAACCGCCCCCTGTCGCGCCATGAGCAGTCCAGGCACACAAAACAGATGTTCATTTGAATTTTAGAGATAGCAAATAGAAAGTTACTTTGGAACGGCAGGGTAATACCGCATATAGGTAGATATAGTGGACTCATCTGGAATAACTTTGGTTTAAGGATTTTGATGCACAAGCAGTATTCCCACTTAGTACAGGCGAAGGCTAGCAAATAGATTGAGAAGCGGCCAGCTAGAGAGCGAAAATAGTCATGAACATGCATTACATATAATAAACATTGACTATTAGCATGAGTAGGATATGGACACCATGAACATAAATATCATGAAGGCTATGTTGGTTTTGATTCAACTACATGCATGAACATGTGCCAAGTCAAGCCACTTGAAACATTCAGAGGAGGATACCATATCATCATACCACATCACAACCATTTTAATGCATGTTGACGTCCAAGATAAATCATTATCCACTCCTAGCTACTTAAGCATGGCATGAACAACTATAATCTCTAATGGTCATTGCAAACATGTTTGATCATAATATGCTGAATCAAGGATACTAGGTTAAACATATTTACAAAAACAAAAACAAGTTGAGTTCATACCTGCTCTCCTCTGTCACAGTCAATTCATCAAATATCGTCATCATTGCCTTTCACTTGCATGACCGAATGATAAGAAAATAATAATAGTGCAAGAGTGCCGTGGACTAAGCTGGAATCTGCAACATTTTATTCAAGAGGAGAAGACAAGGTAAAATGGGCTCTTTGTTAGATTAACAATGATGCATATGAGAGCCACTCAACATTTTCATCGTGGTCTTCTCCTTGGTACGACTCAAACAAAAGGAAAAGAATTTCAGAGAAACACACTGAAATAATTTTGGAGTTTTTGATTTTTCTTGAAGGAAGCTAATTAAAGAGGAAAAAAAACGAGAAAAACTATTTACACGGGAAAACTCCCAACAAGCAAAAGAAGAAACGAGAAATCTATTTGGGTTTTCTTTTGATACTACAATTAAACTAACACTACTAGGAGAAACCCTACTAGTAGCGCTTGAAAAACCTATAGCAGTAGCGCTGGGTCCAGTGCTACTGCTAACGCGCTACAGCTAAGTTGTAGCAGTAGAGCTGGTTGGTGCAGCACTACTGCTAAGTCTAGTTAGCAGTAGCGCTGCACTGACCAGCGCTACTGCTACAACTTAGCTGTAGCGCTGTGGAAAGGCAAGCGCTGCTGCTAATCCAACGCTGCTGCTAGATGCCTTCCAGCGCTGCTGCTAGTATTCCTGCTTTCACAGATTCATACCCCCTCTACGTATTCGTGATGTATTTATACATGCTCTATACAATAGTTTCATCAGATCACAATAAACATACACTATTATCATCATATCATACACATACAGTAGTCTCGTCATACCATCATCATCATCATTTAACACAAATATCATCACATCTCAAAAATAGCGATACACAAGTCATGTCATGTCTCGAATAAGTGCAACTGCATGGTCATGGCACACACACAAGTGTGATCATCTCTATCTAAACCATGATGTAGAAGAGAAGAGCGATCAGCATGAGCAAGACCGCGACTATGTAGTACTTGAGGCACCGGCGGTTCCGCCCCCCGCTCTTGCCGGAGCGTCCACCTCAAGTAACTACTTTCCGCTTCGGCTCTGCTGACGAACCCTCTGTGGCTAGCACCCGGGTACTTGTCCACCTGGGCCTGAGCGTCTGGCCAGTGGTCATAGACTCCTGGAACCATCCCAACGAACACGACGTAGCAGCCCTTCGCCATCTCTGATCTATGTACCTGCATCGTGAACGATAATATGCAACATAATGTACTTAAGAACACAAAGAGGCATAATTAGCAAAATACAAGCAACCTATAGTAAACATAAATGATGAAGTTCCTCATACCCAAACTAATTAACTAGAGCGATCTACGGTAGTTCAGGACCACGGTTTAATTACATCACATAGTTTCGTCTGGACGCTAGTGACACATATATTGTTAACGACAATCAGTCCTTGGTCCAATCTTCATAGTCAGGGACGAAGCACCCGAGCTTCTTGAAAGGCTTCAGCTCCAGACGCTGAGCAATTAGCAGTGCTTGGACATCATCCCGTGTGATTGGCCCATGGTAGAACATCCCTGTTGGTTCGAGGACCTGCTTCATGATCACTTGGGCAAGTTCACACTGCACGTGATAAAACTTAGCTCGGATTCGATGATCCGGTGTCTTTACTCTGCTTGTAGCCCAGTTGACAATCTCAGCATCGTTGGTAGTAGCTGACATGCGAAGGCGTTGATTATCCCTTCTGAACTCGAGGAGGTGATGCATGAGGTAGAATCCATCAGCCTTACTGATGTGCAGTTGCTGGATGCAGCAGAAGTCGGTCTTATGGCTGAAAACCAGCCCGTTCCTCCTGAACTTTTTCACCTTGATATATCCACCAGACATGCTGAAGGTTAACAGGGCACTATCGAGAACACTCTTTATGTGCTTGTAATCCTTTTTCTTGATGTTCTTCGATGAGTCCAAGTATATAGCATGGGAGTATTCTGGGTACAGAACGATGAGGATGCCACCCCCCCGCTGCGCAAATTAAGTACACCTCAAATTAGCCTCCATGCTTGCAAAGGAATGATTAACACTTACGAAAGGATATGCACGTATGACTTACGTGGGATGATAAGGCAGGAGAATCGCTTCCTTGTCCTTATTAGTGATCATGAAGCCGCCGATGTACTTGCTCGCATAGTCACGGTGCTCTTTGCAGACATCGAAGAAGCTCTCGTGCATATGGTACGGGTCCGTGACGCAGATATATTTTATGTTCTTGATCCTGATGATGTAGTTGAGATACAACGCATACATGCGGATGAGCTGGAAATCTAGCTTGGTCATGTGGAACATGTCGTAGATGTAGTCAAATCGCAGGATGAACTTATCCGCGGGCCATCCCTCGACGTACAACTTCCCACCCGGCACCTGAGCCACGTAAAGCGGGTATCCTGGTTTTCCCGAGATGAGAAGGCTTTTCTCTCTGGCCAGCACATCATCATGAAGTCTCCTTAGATCATTGTTCAGTATGTCCTCTAGCGCTTTCTGAGGTAGGATCGGGTGGCCGGCGACATGGAAACGCTCCGCACCTACGACAGGTATTCTGTCTACCTCCCGGGGCTTCAGAGGCAGCTGGCTGCTTAAAGCAGCTCTAGCGCCTTTAGGGCCTTTCTTGCCCGGTCTCCTCCTTTGCTTCTTGGCGGGTGGCAGTAGTGAGCCCACCATACCTTCCCTAACTGTCACCCCCAGTGTCGTCGGGCTAATCAGTGGATGGCCCTCGGGTTGTTGCTGGGTAGAGGCGGCATCTGGAGGTGTCTCCTACGAGGATCGCTTGAAGAGAGACTTTTTGCATTCGGCCTTATTAGGATGTTCCGGCTCCGGCAAATCAGGCAGCATCAAGTCATCATCTCCACGCTCATAGCCTGAGTCTTTGTCGTCCTGAGCCATCAATCCTCCATCATCATAGGCGGTATTGAAATACTTGTCTGGGTCATCATCATCCTCCTCCATGTCATCATCAGCATTTTCTTCTTCGACAACGGGGGCGACGTCATCTGGCACTAATGGAGGCTCTCCCTCGCGTCGTCCGCTATCACCCACCACGACAGGTGCAGGTAATTTGGTAGGTGGGGTGGTGTTCATACCTTCTTGAGAAGCTATCGTTGGTGTGATACCGGGCGCCTCGACACGAAGAAGAGTCTTCGGCCAAGGCAAGAACCAGCTCTTGCATGCGCCAATCCGTTGAGGGGTCTCCTCGTCATCGACTGGTACCGGAGGAGGCAAATCCTCGAAGCCCGCTAAGACACTGGCCACGTTAACCTTGAAGACGCCATCGGGCATCTCTCGGTTGTGGAACATGCGGTCCTTCGGCTTCACGATCGTTGCCTTTCCCACGGCCACCTTCTGGCCCTTGATGTCGTAAAGTAGGGTGCACGGGGTATCGTTGGCCTACGAAGACATGTCTACGACGTCAAACATCCGAAAGGCAATTGAAACGGAAGACTATATAGACATGCTGGTGAAAAGGGTATGACGCGTAATTACCGTGAGGGCGTCGAGCTCAGCCATAGACGAAGGCCCGCCGAGTAGTCCAGAGACGGAGGACGGGATGCTATGAACAGGAGCGGGAGCATGTGCGGTGGCATGAGCAGGTGCTGGTGGTGCGATGTTCACCGACACTACTAGAAAAAAGGCTATTAGTGGCACACCACATATTGCTATTAGTGGCGCACTATGGGTGCGCCACTATTAACACGCCATTAGTAATGGCTAGTAATGGCGCACCTCTGGTGCGCCACTGGTAAGGCACATACCAGTGGCACACCATATGGTGCGCCACTACTAGCTTATGGTGCGCCACTGGTATTTCCTGGATGTGCGCCACTGGTATTTAGGATGGTGCGCCACTGCTATTAAAAGTCGGTGCGCCACTGGTAATTAACATGGTGCGCCACTGCTATTTTTATTAGGTGCGCCACTGGTAGAAAATATGGTGCGCCACTAGTATTTTTCTCTGGTGCGCCACTGGTAGTTAATTTCGTGCGCCACTAGTAGAATTTCGAAAATTTATTTTTTTATGCGCTGTCCACGTATTTATACATGTATACATTTTGAATATAGTACAGTACAGTATATACAGTTTGCAAAATTCAAATGCTCATAATTAAATAAATAAGAATCATAAAAATACAAATTTAGTATCCAAATTCTCAGAATGAAACCATTTATCAAGATAAAATAGTTACATAATCATTTAAATGCTGGACTATTCTAGAATTACAAAAGTAGTAAACTGACCTAGTTACAAACTAAGAAATAAATAGAAAACCTAAGCTAAAACCTATCTACCTATCTATCCTACACTACCACTTCACCACACAGCTAACAACCTCGTCTGTCTTCATTTCCATGACCACCACTTGGTCATTGTCCAACACCTGCACACAAAAACACAAATAGATAACCCTTGTGTTAAGATTAAAATGTAGGATCCACCAAATGGTTGGAAGTGTCAAGAAGTCTTCAGCAACAATGCGGAGATATTGGCTGTGAGAACAAATTTCTGTTAGCAGCTGTGTCATCAATGCGGGGAATAAATTTTTACCTTGTTGTAAGCAAAACAAGCATGCCACGGATAGCAGGTCAGCAGCTGTGTCATCCAAGCCTTGCCTTCCTGAAATAGAAACACATGATTACCAGCACTAAGATGGGTTCAATCTGGGTTATGAGTTCAGAAATCTATATAGGCTATCTAAATGCAAAGAAAAGAGTTATCGGGCTGTTCGGCTGATGGTTTCTGCGGCTGTTAAGCCGGCTGATGCTATTTTGTTGTGAGAGAAAAACACTGTACCATGGCTGATAAGCCGGGCTGATAAGTTCAAGCGAACAGGGCCGTATTACACAAAATTGCCCACAATTATCAAAGACATATGCATTCCTTATCAACATGGACAATTAAATTACAGAAAAATGAGAGCCTGCTAGTGACCAAAACTGATATGGTTACATGATGGGCATGTAAGTTTACCTCTGTTTTCATTTCTGCAGAAACTGTTGCAGCAATTTCTCTTTTTATTTCTGCAGAAACTGCTGCATCGATTTGTTCCTTGCGAGTGGCATGTCTGCATAGAAGGAACAAATTAGAGAGGAATAGATAATTAACTAGAGCAGTAAGGAACACTACCATTGCTACTGCACGTAATAATAACGATGCGTGCTGAGATGGATGCAATATATATGCAAAGATGAATCACTAGAATATGCAAGCATGGAAATTTAGGAAGAGATGGGGAAAGTGACCACAAGGCAACCGTCTGCTAACATTGACATGGGTCGCATAAAGCTTTGTAGGAAGAGATCACAAAAGTTAAAAACATAACCTTATATGAATGCATCATAGTTTACATAGGAAAATTGTTATACATATTATGTCCATCAAATCTAGTAAATCCTAAAGACTTTCTCAAGATACTTTTCCAGTTCATTAGAACAGAATTTGGAGTGGTAGAATAAATCCAGAAATAACATCTACTGGAAAACATGAGTTCATTTCATGCATCTAGAATGGCAAGGTACATATATTTTCCGCCAACACACCTGACCATTTGCATGATGCTTTTCTTAGGAGTTGAAAAGACAACAAAATATCAAGTATACTCAATGATACGATAAGGGTCCTTACTATGACAGTTCAGTTAGGGAAGGAAATTTTTCTACTCACCAAAAAAATCACACCTACTCCCTATAATTCAAGCGACCAGAACAGATAATAGCATCGATCATGATATGGCCACCATTTAAACAAAACACAACATATTTGCTTTGAGAGTCATAGACTTCGCGACAGATAATACATACGGAGCATTCCCTCAAGTGATTTTTTTTGGGTCTTTTGTTTTATTTTGAAAGACGGTGTGTCTTCAGAGTTCAGAAATCGAACAAGCCATACTTATTTTTACTTTTACCAGAAAAACACATTTCATTTCACAAGAGTATGCGTGAAGTTGTTCAGGAACATACGCTATTACTGAAACCAAGAGCTATGGTGATAGCATCATGATATATGTTTCAAGGATAACTATCAGTGGTCAATTGTATACCTCAGGCATCCTGCTCTCTGTCCATAAAGACCCATGTTCTTTGCATATGACTGAGCACATCCAATTTGGTGCCCATCTTCAAGGAATATACAGATTGCCTTAGCATCTCTCTCTGGATCACCGCTTGCAAATCCTTGGTATGCCATGTCAAAGAATGGGAAATGGTTCTTCAACTATAGAAACACAAGAGTGAGATATGTAAACCGTAACCTGTAACAAACAAGAAGCCAATATACAAGTAACACCAATATCTGTTATCTTCTCTTTCTCCTTACCTTGAATTGATAGGATATTTCTCGCCATTGTTCCTCGGTAGGATCTACTCCAGTAGGATTATGGGCACATGCATGAAGCAAAAAGAACGAACCATTTGGAGCATTCTGCAGATGACACAGAAAATCAGAAGAAGAAAACATAAAATGGAAGCAGCTATAGACAAATACACACTGTCAACATGGCAAGATGCCAGAATCACTTGGGAAGTGGTGAATCTTTCTATCTTAATTTCCAAAATCTAACAGGTTGAAACTATATATGTATATAAAACAGCTCAAGGCGAGAGACAGAACAAGTAACATGACAAGGAGCTGATAATTGATCTATAGCTACATAATTTTACAAATCCATAGAAAATTTGATACAGGAATGAACAACAATGCAAGATGTCATAATTAAAATAATACTCGAGAAATGGATCACCTTGATATCATCCATCAATCCTGCAAAGTCAAGCCCTCTCGATTCCGGATGGTAGTATGAGAATGTCCTCTGTGGCACTTGAGCATCCCTCCAAATATTATGATGGCTGGAGAAGTTTCCGACATTAATGTTAGCTACTAAGGATGTAACGCAAGTGGGAAGACAACTGCTTAAAGTATTCTGTTTGGCTACCATAGCAGCAAGCCTAAGGTAAGATAAACTACTTCCTCCATCCCATATTAACTGTCGCTCAAACGGATGTATCTCCGACAGTTAACATGGGACGGAAGGGGTATTTCTCATGCAGACCACAATGGTGTTTACTGAAGATCTTTCTTTCTTTTTTTCCTTAAAATAATCTGAGAAGTGAATAAAAGAACAAGTGGTGTCACAGCAGAGTATGAACTCACTTGGACCACGTTGGTGTAGGTATGTAGATCTGCGAATCCGGCAGGAAACGCTTCTGGAAATCAGCGAAGAGACGGCATGCGCCAGTTCCTGAAAGTGCCTGCACCGCTGCAATTCTTTTATCTTTGATGAACTCGGAGTCCTCGCCGTACGCCAGCTTTAGCGACTCTTCAATCATGTGGATGCTCCCTCCCATGGGAAGGTACTCCCTGTTTTGCAAATTTAACCAAGATACTGATCACAAGTCTGGAAGCCAAAACTCATGGCAAACTGGCAGTCTCCACTCTCCAGTAGCCAAGTGTTTAACACTGATATGGTCCAGTATCAAACAAAATACACAAAACTTGTCTAGGATGAATGAATCACTCTCATGATAAAGCTGCCAAAAAGGAGCATCTGATAATGTGCAAGTAGATCAACCTAGAACAGGTGTCCTGCTAATAAGCTGAAGATGACAAATGTTATCATTTCAAAATCTCACTGAAGGAGAGAGTAAGAACTAGCGCTCCTATACAAGATAAAGGCGTGGCGTCGATGCGTCAGTTGCGCCCAACATCCAGCATGCTACTTCTCGCACAACAGTGAGTAAGGGGGTTCTTGCGACTAACATGTGGATCAGCAGGTGCAAATCAAGCAAGTGCTAGCTAAGATTCCCAGCATGCAGAGTTAGACAGAAAAAATACTAGCATCAGCCATCTCAGTGTCCACTGTCCAGTCAAGCAGCCCGGCATCACCTGGCTGTTGGAAATTTCGTCGAACACGATCCGTGCAAGCAACTGGCAGCTAGCGAGAGGGAGCGGGGCAAGGGGAACCGGGGAAGGGGATCTCACGCACATGTTGAGGTTGCCGGCGATCCGGCGCTCCGCCTCGCGCACGCAGTCGAGCACCACGGGCTTGCCTTCGTCGTCCCGGTAGGCGCCCTGCAGTTCGTTCGTCCAGCCATTTCTCAGAACCGGCCGGCGGCGGCATTCGGGCGCAAAAGATTCCAGACAAAGAAGCAAGCAAGCAAGGCTAGGAGAGAGGGGCGGGAGCACGCACGACGCCGACGTTGACTTTGTCGGGGGAGGGGTCGGCAAGGAAGGCCTCGGCGACGCCGAGGATGGGGTCCTTGGGCGCCGGCTCGACGTGGCCGAAGAGCGACGCCATCGCCCGCGCCGGGAGCAGCGGCAGGGGCCGCCGGATCGCCGAGGCCGCGCGGCGGTACAGCGCCATGGCGGATCCGACTTGAGGGGGAGGCGGCGAGCTACTTGGCCGGCCGGTCGCCGGAGCAGGGGAGGAGGGGAGGGGAAAGGGAGTCCTCGGCTGCTGGCGCGGGGGATGTGTGTGTGGGGGGGTGGGGGGGGGTGTGGTAGGTGGTGGCTGCTAGCTGACATGAATAGGTGCATGTGTGGCGCACCGTGGGTCTGGTGCGCCATTACTAGTTAAAACTAGTAATGGCGCACCACACCCACGGTGCGCCATTACTAGTTTTGAAAAAAAAAATGAAAAAAAATTGTTAGTAGTGGCGCACCGTGGCTGTGGTGCGCCATTACTAGTTAAAACTAGTAATGGCGCATCACACCCACGGTGCGCCATTACTAGTTTTGAAAAAAAAATGAAAAAAAAATGTTAGTAGTGGCGCACCGTGGGTGTGGTGCGCCATTACTAGTTAAAACTAGTAATGGCGCACCACACCCACGGTGCGCCACTGGTAAGTCTGGGGAGGGGGGTGTGCCCAGGAGAAACTTAGCAGTGGCGCACCACACACCAGGTGCGCCATTAGTAATATAAACATTAGTGGCACACCCATGTGTGGTGCGCCACTGCTATTTAGCAGTGGCGCACCACATACATAGTGCGCCACTAATGTCTATATTAGCTATAGCCCTTTTTCTAGTAGTGCGAATTGCTCCCGACGTAGCTGGGAAGGGGAAAGTCCGCTGGCCCTTTATCTGGATTTTTCTTTGTCCATTCAAAAAAATGCCGGAAGCAAGCTGGAAATGGAAGATGTGAAGTCAGCCGTGACGCCAGCTACCGCTGCACTGACCCTTGCATCGACTATCTATTCCAACTCTGCTTTGGTCTCAGCTTTGGACTTATTGATCGCAAGCGCGACCTTCTGGTCGATGGTCTGTTGAGTAAGCAACTTTCTCTTCCTTCTTTCCTCTAGCTCCTCTTGGTAGCACGTCTTCCACGAGGCGCCATCTCCGACGCCGTGCGCACGTCCATAGGACGGCGGTGTGTCCTCCAGGACCTTTTTCAGTATGTTCAGGGCCCGGTTGAAATGGGTGTCCCACTTGGGCCTCGCCGACGACTGTGACGACTCGTCACTTTCGGCTGCCTTTTGGTGCTGCTCTTTCTGCAAAAGGAACATCGATGGTTTACTAATAATGTGACAAAACTTGTAGTCGAATTGATTGGAAGCTAATATGATAATGTGGTAATATAACAATTACTAGAAGTCTCATGAACTCCCTCATGTTCGGGTCCGTGTAAAAGGTCTTCTTGACGCGATCCCACTTGTACCGGGCCCTGATCCAGTCATGCTCCAGCAGGTCGGTGAACTCCGCCAAGGGGTCTGGGATTCCGTGATTTTCACGTTCGGCGTCCTCCTTGGCCCATACGTGCCTCTTCCCCTCGTAACCACGGCTTCCGAGGCGGTGGGGAGGCGTGTTCCTGGCCTGGAGCGCCTTCATTTTCTCTAACTTTTTCTTGGTTTCATCTTTAGCGCAAGTCTCCTTGAATTTTTCAAATTCCTCTTCCGTAAGTGACGGATTGTCAGCATGAATCTTGGACCACGGTTCATTCTTATCAATCGCTTTTTTCACCCGAACTTTCCAGGCGGACAAGTCGTTGGTGAACGTCACCATCGCCTTGTTGTTTATCTTTGTCATGGCATCATCGTCCCACGGTTCTTTGCTTTCTGTGTGGCCGGGGAACAGGAACCTATTGTGCAACTTCTTTAGGAGCATGTGCTCCATATGTGGTATCTTCTTCAACTTCTTGTCGTTGATGTTGGCGGTTTCTCTGAGGATATAACCTAGTTGATTGGCCCAGCACGAGCGCGCTTCATCCGGCGCTGTTGGCTCTAATTTCTTGGGGTGCATCTCCGTGACCACAATTTGTCCGGTGCCGAGATCGTTTGGTCTTCGTGACCTCTTCTGCTTCAGTGCTTTACCGGCTACGACAGCATCGTTGCCGGTCTCGGGGGGGGGGGGGTGTCGGTGCCAGTGCCAGTGCCGGTGTCGGCGTCGGCGTCGGGGTTGGTGCCACTGCCGCCACCATGCACCCCCATCTGGTGTTCGTCCAGGTAATCAAAATAGTGATTTGCTGCCTCGATGGGGTCTTCTTCGAGGCGAGCTGAACCCCCGGCTGAGACGTGGCTAGACATGTTTCCTATTCAACAATTGTAAATAAAAGATATAATGAAGAGAAAAAGGGGCCTATATTTGGTCGGAATGTTGATTCATTCCCCTTCCGGCAAATCCCGGGCACTCCATATGTCCTAGTTTCTAGCACAAGTCATGCCGAAAATCACGGAAATTTTCGGCATGACCTTTGCTAAAAAGTGGACATATGGAGCGCCTGAAATTTGCCGAAGCGGAAATGAATCAACATTCCGGCAAAACATAGGCCACTTAGATATTCTTCGACATTCAACCAAAATTGCAAACATTTTGCAACCAACATCAATTTGCAACATTTTGCAACAAACATTTTGCAACCAATATCAATTTGCAACAAACATTTTGCAACCAACAGGAGCACATATATAACGTCAATTTGCAACCAACAGGAGCACATATACAAAGCAACCAACATTCAACCAAAGCCTAGGTAGTTTTTTATACCTACTATTTTTTATACCTACAATTTGCTACTATTTTTTATAAACATTCAACCAACATTCAAACATATACAAAGCAACCAACATTCTATTACTAAGTAGCAACAATTCTGTTTTTAACCCTAGATATGAACCCTAGATTTTTTTTCCTAATTGACTAGAGAGAGGGGGAGGTGGGGGGGAGGGGGGTACCTGAAGCGGCACGGACGAGGAGGCCGGAGCGGGCAGGGGTGACGAGGGCGGGTAGGGGCGACGGCGGCGGGCAGGGGTGACGGCGGCGCGCGACAGAGAGGAGGGGAAGAGGTGGGAGAGTGGGGGGAATGGGAGGGCTCGGGCATCCACGCGGACGAGGAGGAGGTCGGAGCGGCGGGCAGGGGCGACGGCGGCAGGCAGGAGGGCGACGGCGGCGCGCGACAGAGAGGAGGGGGAGAGGTGGGGGGAGGGGGAATGGGAGTTGGCAAAATTTGAGCACGCGAGGCGGTTAACTCAAAAATAGTAGTAGCGCTGGGTTAGGACCAACGCTATGGCTAAATTAGCTATAGCGCTGGTTCATAATCCAGCGCTACTGCTAACTGTTTTAATTTTCAGTTTTTTTAATTCTAAAATACACATAGTAGTAGCGCTGGGTTAGGATCCAGCGCTATAACTATATGAGCTATAGCGCTGGTTCATAATCCAGCGCTACTGATATGTATTAGTTTTTATTATTTCCCTTTTCTTTTCTGTTTACTTTTCTTTTTCTTTTGTATTACTTTCTCCCTTTTGTTTTTGTTCTTTTGTATTGCTTTCTCCCTTTTGTATTTCTTTTGTATTGCTTTCTTCCTTTCTGTTTACGACAGCGTCTCCCTCCCACACTGCGTGAATATCACCGGAACCATGCATGTGGTGGTAACATATATATCAGTTGACCGATAACGGTTACTTAAGTGCGTACACAAAATAAATACATACTTATAAATGATGGTTTCTCAGCTGCGTCGACGACGTTTCACATTGAGCTTCTTCCCTTTCTTGTTCGTTGCCGAATAATTGAGCCCCTCCTTTGACTTTTCCGGAACCATGGAGTACGATCTTTCTTATGTAATGTAGTATTGATTCTTCTTTTCACGTATGCTTCATCGTCATCGTCATCTTCCCTCATCGGGTTGCCGTATTGGTCGTAGTCTTCCTCGTTGGCGACTCCATCCATTCCGACGATGCTCCTTTTGCCTCTCCTCACGACAACACGGCTGGGATTGGTCGTGTCGGTTATGAAGAAGCATTGTGTCATGTGCTTAGCATGTACCCATGGCTCAGTTTTGGCGATGATGTTAACGTTCACAGTTGCGCTCTTCACGTCAGCGGGTGGTATAGACATGGTAGTGAAATACTTGTTTTCTCTTACGACGTCCTTAGCCCATCTGACACGGAACATCGCCGCATCGTGCAATCCAGTATAGTCAAGCTACCAAATCTCTTCGACCCTTCCGTAGAATCTTTCAGTTGTGCCATTGGCGTCGGTCACGCATTCAATCGTCACCACGGAGTTCTGGTAATCACTGTCCATGTCTTTGGCCTCCGTGTAGAATGTGTACCCGTTGATATCGTATGACTGATAGGTTGCGAGTTTGGGCGCGGGGCCATGTGCTAAGGCGTGTATGAGCAATCCGTCTGAACTGCCCTCTTTCGGGGGATTTTCAAGAACTTGCTCTTTGAACCAACGCAAGAAAGTGGCGTTGTGCTCTACAGTAACTTCGTCGTCCGTCTTGAGCATCCCCTTATCACGGTACTTATTTGCGATTGTTTCTTTATGTCGTGCCACATAATCATCTACCACATCTAGGTGTTGTAGCACTACTAAGTTAGCCCTATCAAAGTCGTTCCGTCGATCCGAGTAGTCCACGTGCAATTCCCTCCGGCCGTTGTTGTGACCTTCTCCTCCGAGCCTCCCATCGTGCTTCTTGACGGGCAAACCAACAATAGGGTCTCCGACGCCTATATAATTCTCACAAAAGGAGATGCACGCATGCGTCAGATACCCCTGGACGATGCTCCCATCGGGACGGGACATGTTACGAACGAATCCTTTGATGACCCCATTCATCCTCTCGAACGGCATCATGCTATGAAGGAATGTCGGCCCGAAGTCGATGATGTCGTCCACGATGTGGACACACAGATGCACCATGACGTCAAAGAACGCGGGCGGAAAGTACATCTCAAGCTCACATAGTATGACAACGATCTCTTCCTGTAGCCTTCGGAGCTGCTTCACACTTATGGACTTTCGAGAGATAACGTCGAAGAAGTTGCAGAGACCAGTAAGCGTGCCACGGACGTGCTTGTCCATTATCCCTCTAATGGCAACCGGGAGTATCTGCATCATCATCACGTGACAGTCATGAGACTTCATCCCGCTGAACCTTTTCTTCTTGGGGTCTAGAAATCTACTTATCTTCCCACAGTAACCGGAACTGACTTTGATTCCCATAAGGCACTTGATGAATTGATCGATCTCCTTCGCACTTAAGGTGAAGCAAGAAGGGGGGCAATAATTCTCCTCCTTCTTGTTTACTTTTCTGCCCCTTTCCCCCTCTTCCGTCTCCGTCTCCTCCGTCGACTTTTTACGGTGGAGATCATTCCTGATCTTCAAATCTTCCAAGTCTTTCCTTGCCTTCGGCCCGTCCTTGGTCTTCTCCGGCATGTTCATCAGTGTGCCAAGCAAGCTCTCGAGGACATTCTTTGTGATATGCATTTGATCAAGGCAATGAGACGTGTCGTGATTGGGCCAGTACTCCAAGTCCCAGAAAACAGACCTCGTTTTCCATACCTTCAGTAGCGGCTCTGGCGCCTTTTTCATCGTTCCCGACGCGGGGCACTGTTCCCAGTTTTTCAACAGCTCGTTGATTTCGGCGCCGCTCCTCTTACGTGGAGGTCCTCGATGCTCAGCCAACCCATTGAATAGATCTCCACGCTTTCTCCACGGGTCATCCATCTCGAGCCATCTACGATGCCCCATGTACACGATTTTCCTGGACCCGCCATCTTTCGTTGACGTAAGCTGCTGAGACGTTGTATCATCCATGCACCTCATGCATCCGCAGTATCCGTGGCACACCTGGCCTGAGGTGTACCCGTAACCGAGATAGTCGTGCACCGTCATCATCAGCGCGGCTCTCATATAGAAATACTCTCCTTTGCTGGCGTCCCATGTCCATCCGGTGTTTTCCATAATGTGTCTAGCTCCTCTTTCAGAAGCCCCATATACAGGTTAATATTATTTCCCGGTTGTTTCGGCCCTTGAATCAGCATGCTCATGTGTATGTACTTTGTCTTCATGCACTTCCATGGGGGGAGGTTGTACATCCATACAAAGACGGGCCATGTGCTGTGGTGGGTGTTTTGGTTTCCAAACGGATTCATGCCATCGGTACTCACACCAAGCACGATGTTCCTTGGATCTTCTGCAGCAAATCCATATACGGTGTTGAATGCTCTCCACTGGCTACCATCTACGAGGTGTCTCAGCTTTGGATCATCTCCATCATTGGACTTCTTCCTCTCCGCGTGCCAGCGCATGAGCTTTGCTTCCTTAGGATCTATGAAATACCGCTGCAAATGGGGAGTGATCGGAAAGTACCATACAACTTTCTGAGGAGCTTTCTTTCCTGCCTTCTTGTATCGAGAAGCATTGCACACTGGACAGCTGGTTTTCTCCGCGTGCTCCCCCCGATAAATGATGCAATCGTTGATGCATGTGTGGTACCTAATGTGCGGCAAATCAAAAGGGCAAATGATTTTCTTGGCCTCATCGACACTAGTAGGACACAGGTTCCCCACGGGAAGAACTTTATTATGTAGATACTTCAAATGCTCATCGAGGCTTTTGTCTCTCCATTTATTTTTGGCCTTCGTCTTTAGAAGTTCGAGCGTGAAGCTCAAGCGGGTCACCTCGGGATCGCAACCGTCATACAATGGAGTCTTCGAGTCTACTTCAAGTTGCGCCAGCTTGGCCTCCTCTCTAGAAGCAGCTCTCTCGCTAGTCGTACTCTTGCGAAGGAGGTCTCGAACATGAGAGTCCTGCACGACTGCACTTAGTAGCGTCGAAGACTGCGACGTGACCGCCGCCTCTGCTTCTCCACCATGTCCGGACTCTTCTTCACCGTGTCCGGAATCTTCTCTGCCACCATGTTCGGAATCTTCTCCGCCGCCGTCATTTAACTCTTCCCCGCCGCCATGTCCGATGCCATCGTCTTCGTGTCGATCGGTCATCTCTTCGTCTAGCCCCATGTCGTTATTCCCTGTCATGTGGACGTCCTCATCATCATCATCTTCACTTATCCACTGAGTATAGCCATCCATGAAACCATTCATCAGCAGGTGCGCCTTCAACCTGCCACGATCAAAAGGGTCCAAAAGGACTCCTTCTTTGCATCTTGTACATGGACATCTAATCCTAGTCCGATTATTTGCATGCATGTCCATCACCACGGATTGCATGTATCGCTCCACCTTCCATCCACTCACCTTCATGACCGACTGCATGCATAGTATAACAAGCAAAAGGGTTATAAACAAAATGCATGGATGCATCAAAGTCATATAAAAATTTGGCATGACCTTGCCTAAAAATAGGACATATCGAGTTTGCTCGAAATTCACCGAAACGGAAATAAATCGACATTTTGGCAAAACATAAGCAACTCGGGGGCATGTCACTTGCACAAATCTCTCCATATCCCAAACACACATATACCCATTCACACACATATTCCCATTCTTGAAATGAACAACTTTTTACTCACCTATATCTAGCTAGATCTAGTTGTTGGGGACATGTCAATAGCTAGCTAGATCAAGTTGTTGGGGAGGAGAGATGACTCTAGGTAACTAATGGAGAGGGAGAGAGATGAGCTAGCTAGATCTACATCTAACGGAATGGAGGGAGAGCCAAACAAATGAGGTAGGGGGCATTTATGGAGCTAGTTAGAGATGAGAAGGCCATTTATGGAGGAGAGTTATGGTGGAGGGGGCATTAATGGGGAGAGAAGAGAGGTAGGAGGATGAGAGAAGAAGGGCAACAATGGTGAGGGGAGAGGGGAAAGGAGGGGGAGAGAGGGCAAAGGGGGAGGAGGGGGAGGGGGTGAAAAGGTGGCACCAGCCACGCTTAGCAGTAGCGCTGTTTTCCAGAACACGCTACTGCTATGACACTTAGTTGTAGCGCTTTCAAGAAAGAGCGCTACTATTAAGTGGGGCCCATTAGTAGTAGCGGTTCCACAAAATACAGCGCTACTACTAAAGTCTTAGTAGTAGCGATGTATTCTGGACATCGCTGCTACTACAAATAGTGTTGGTGGGCTCGTCGGGTCCCGCTTAGCAGTAGTGCTCTTTATGTTTCCAGCGCTAGTGCTAAGTCTTTACTTGTAGCGCTGCCTAAATCCAACGCTACTGGTAAATAGCAGCAGCGCCTGTTACATTCCAGCGCTACTGATATTGTCCTGCCTATAAGGTTTTTCCTAGTAGTGTAAGCTAGAAAGAAAAACTGAAAAGAAGTAGGAAATGTTTTTGGATTTTCTCAAAGTTTTTCAAACACACAAGAAGAAAGCGAGAAAAAAAAATTAGCACGGATATTACAATGAAAAAGTATGAACACCGACAACTGGAATGAAAAGTGTGAACATCAATGTAATGTCGGTGGAAATACGTACTCCCCCAAGCTTAGGCTTTTGGCCTAGCTTGATAATCACCATCCGTATGAACAATAATCTGGCCGATGGCTCATCGAGGCCCTTGGTGCAAACTCCGAGGTCGTCCTGGCAGCTTCAACCTCCGCATTGTACGCATGGGCCTCACTCTCAAGAACATAGTATCTTCCTCTACTATGAAAATCAAAGAGAGCAGGAGCAGGCAAAGTGACAGGCACAACGTTTTTTTAATTAAATCTCAAGTTATAAGTGTAGTTAGTGGTCGTACCCGTAAGGAACTTATGACGCTTAATGGCATCAAAGTCTAAATACCGAGTAGGTAAGATGGGGTCATTAGGCCAAGGTGATACATTTAGTCTCTCTGCTACACGGGAGGCATAGATTCCTCCATAAAAATTACCACTAGCGGCATCAAACTACAGTCTCCGTGCAACAATTGCACCAACGTTATAATATTTATTTCCAGTTATGGCAGTGTATATGAGACTCAAATCATGAGCACACAGTGTGCTACAATCTTGTTTGCCTACGATACATTTGCCATTAAAGAGTGCGAAATATTGTATTGATGGGAAATGGATGCTCTTAATTCTCCCTTGTGTTATCCCCCTATCTTCACCAAAGCAAAGATTAAATAAAAATGACTCGTATTTAGATTTTGTTGGTTCATCGAGGGAACCCCAATATGGAAGTTTGCATGCTTCACTGAACATTTCTAACGGCATGGTGAAAGAACGGTCATAAAGATTGAATGAAACTCTAGACTCACGAGGAAAATATTTAAATTTCTTTGTGAAACTTTTCGTGAGTTCGAGGTGTTGAGGGCACTTATCTGCGATGAAGGGAGCAAGCTCTCTATTGTGGATATATTGTTCAAATTCCTCCTTAATACCTGCACATTCCATGAACTCGTCGCACAGCCACAAGCATGATTTAGTGGCGGCATCTCGCATTGAGCTTTCACTCAGCTCAACATAAGATTGTCTAACTGAGCTTCCACTTGATGAGGCCTCCGAGGATCTCCTCCTCAAAGAACTCCTAAAGAATTGCATTTTAGTTGCGAACAAATTTCTGAAATATTTTTGAGACACAAAATTTTGTTAACAAAACTTCGTGAAATTGATAGCAACTGCTCCTAAGCATGCATAGAGGCCATATTAAGCATTCAAACTACTTAGAACTCTAAGAATTCAACATGCAAGCTCATCTACAGTAGCACCAAGAGTAGCTTATTGCTCAAAGAATAACCCACTAAATCAAAAACTAATTGGAGCAATGGAGGAGTCACATACCAAGTAGCAATCCCTCCAAACAGTTTCAGAAACGGAGCTTCGAGCTAAGAGATCAAAATCCGTGGGTTGAGAGCAAGAACACGGGAATGGTGGCTATGGTGAATTTTTTTTGAGGTAGGTGATGATGTGAGCTAAGGTAATAAGTGAGGGGGCCCACGTGGGGGCCACAACTCACCAGGGCGCGCCTGGGGGTGCTGGCGCGCCCTGGTGTCTTGTGGGCACCAGGTGCACCCCCCCCTCTGGTATTATTTGCACCAGAAATTCAGAAATATTTGGAAAAAAACATATTAATTTTTTAGGACATTCTGAGAACTTTTATTTTTGGGTCATTTTTTTATTGCACGGTAAAAACAGAAAACAGGATAATCATGGCATTTTATTTTATTTGACTAACTAAAATAGAGAATAAAATGTGGGAGCAGAGAGTTGTGCCTACTAGATCATCAACTTCATACCTCTCAAAAATGATCCATTAATAAGGTTGACCAGGTCTTATTAACAACCACTTCCGATTAGCATGAAACCGAAGAACTTTCGTAGAACACTAAGTTACCTCAATGGGGATGTGCATATCCCCTACAATAAGTATATCATATTTCTTTTTGGCAGTAGGTAGAGGTAATTGAAAACTTCCAATAGTGATGGTCGGAGATTCTTCAATAACATTTATACCATTCACTTGGAATTGTTTCATCGGAAAGTGCACCGTATGCTCATTACCATTGATATGAAAAGTGACTTTGCTTTTATTGCAATCAATAACAGCCCCTGCAGTATTAAAAAAGGGTCTACCAAGGATAATCAACATGTTGTCGTCCTCGGGCATCTCGAGAATAACAAAGTCCGTTAAGATAGTAACATTTGCAACAACAACGGGCACGTCCTCACAAATACCGATAGGTATGGCCGTTGATTTGTCAGCCATTTGCAATGACATTTCGGTAGGTGTGAGTTTATTCAAATCAAGTCTCTTATATAAGGAGAAAGGCATAACACTAACACCGGCTCCCAAGTCACACAAAGCAGTTTTGACATAGTTTCTTTTAATGGAGCAAGGTATAGTTGGTATTCCCGGATCTCCAAGTTTTTTAGGTACTCCATTCTTAAAAGAATAATTAGCAAGCATGGTGGAGATTTCAGCTTCCGGTATCTTTCTTTTATTAGTGATGATGTCTTTCATATACTTTGCATAAGGGGCCATCTTTAGGATATCAGTTAACCGGGTACGCAAAAAGACTGGCCTAATCATTTCAGCAAAGCACTTAAATTCTTCATCATCCTTTTTCTTAGACGGTTTAGGTGGAAAGGGCGTGGGTTTCTGAACCCATGGTTCTCATTCCTTACCATGTTTCCTAGCCATAAAGTCTCTTTTATCATAATGTTTATTTTTTACATTGTGGGTTATCAAGATCAGGAGCAGGCTCTATTTCAACATCATTATCTGGTTCTTTATCATTATTGGGTTGATCATCTTTATGAACATCATCATTATCATTTTCATTATCACTAGGTGAATGTTCATTACCAGACTGAGTTTCAGCATCGGAAATAGAGACATCATTATTATCCAGAGGTTTTTGTATCTCAGGTTCACTAGAGGTATGCAAAGTCCTATCATTTTTCTTTTTCTTTTTCTTTCTAGAAGGACTAGGTACATCAGTATTAATTCTCTGAGAGTCTTGTTCAATTCTTTTAGGATGACCTTCAGGATAAAGTGGTTCTTGGGTCATTCTACCTCCTCTAGTTACTAGTCTAGCAGCAAAATCATTCATATTATTATTCATTTCATCAAGCAATTCTTTTTGAGACTTAGCAACTTGTTCTAACTCAGTTTGAACCATAGAGGCATGCTTTGCTACACCTCTAACATATTACTGATTCTAAATAGCAAGTCACTCAAGCGAGCAATCATATCAGAATTATATTTCAATTGTTTCAGGACATGTGCATTGAAATGATCTTGCTTCATAATATAGTTGTCAAACTCATATAGGCATTGACTAGGATGTTTATTGTAAGGGATATCAACTTCATCAAACTTTAATAAAGAATTTACCTCTACCACCTATGGAGGTGGTGGTGTGTCAAGGCCATGTATTTCTTCAATAGGTGGTAAATTCTTAACATCCTCAGCTTTAATACCTTTTTCCTTCATAGATTTCTTTGCCTCTTGCATATCTTCAGGACTGAGAAATAAGATACCCCTCTTCTTCGGAGTGGGTTTAGGCAGTGGTTCAGGAAGAGTCCAATCATCATAATTCTTCAATATGTTATTCAATAATTCCTCAGCTTGTTCAACAGTTCATTCCCTGAAAACACAACCAGCACAACTATCTAGGAAGTCCCTAGAAGCATCAGTTAGTCCATTATAGAAGATATCAAGTATTTCATTTTTATTGAGAGGGTGATTAGGCAAAGCATTAAGCAATTGGAGAAGCCTCCCTCAAGCTTGTGGGAGACTCTCTTCTTCAATTTGCACAAAGTTAAATATTTCCTATAAGGCAGCTTGTTTTTTATGAGCAGGAAAATATTTTTCAGAGAAATAGTAAATCATATCCTGGGGACTACGCACACAACGAGGAGTGAGAGTATTGTACCATGTCTTAGCATCACCCTTTAATGAGAATGGAAACAACTTGAGAATGTAATAGTAGCGAATCTTCTCATCATGAGCAAAGAGGGTGGCTATATCATTCAGCTTAGTAAGGTGTGCCACTACAGTTTCAGTTTCATAGCCATGGAAAGAATCAGATTCAACCAAAGTAATTAACTCTGGGTCGACAGAGAATTCATAATCCTTATCGATAAGAAATATAGGTGAAGTAGCAAACTTAGGATCACATTTCATTCTAGCATTCAAAGTCTTTTCCTTATACTTGCGTAGCAATTTCTTAAGATCGTTTCTATCCTTGCAAGAAATAATTTCTCTAGTTACCTCCTCGTCCATAACATAACCTTCAGGTATCTTAGGCATTTCAAATCTAGGAGAGCTAGGACTAATAGGTGTTTCATAGTCATCATCATTTTCATGGGTTTCATTAGTTTCAACAATCTCATCAGTTTCAGTAGTTTCACTCTCTTTAGCTCTAGCAATTTGTTCATCAAGAAATTCTCCCAGTGGCACATTTTCATCAAGCATGGTACTAGCATCATTCATAGCAGAAGTAGCACCATAAATCTCTTGCGACATATCAGGATTACTAACATGTGGTGGTGTTGCAAGCTTACTCATAACAGAAGGTGAATCAAATGCAGAGCTAGATGGCAGTTCCTTACCTCCCCTCGTCTTGGAGGGAAAAATCTTGGTCTTTGGATCCTTCAGATTCTTCATAGTGATAAATTTATATAAATCCCAAGTGACTCACCAAATATAGCTATGCTCCCCGGCAAAGGCGCCAGAAAAAGGTCTTGATAACCCACAAGTATGGGGGATCGCAACAGTTTTCAAGGGTAGAGTATTCAACCCAAATTTATAGATTTGACACAAGGGGAGCCAAAGAATATTGAGAGTATTAGCAGATGAGTTGTCAATTCAACCACACCTGGAGATTAAATATCTGCAGCAAAGTGATCAGTAGCACAGTAATATGATAGTTTTGATAGCAGTAGCAGCAATAACAGTAACGGTAACAGTGATAGCAATAGTTTCGTAGCAAGTGTAACAGTAGCAGTAGCAATAGTAACTTAGCAAGAACAATAAGTGGAAAACTCGTAGGCACTGTATCGGTGAACTCGTTGAATGATATTCGTCATGTAACAGTCATAACCTAGGGCGATACAAAACTAGCTCCAGTTCATAAATGTAATGTAGGCATGTATTCCGTAAATAGTCATACGTGCTTATGGAAAAGAACTTGCATGACATCTTTTGTCCTACCCTCCCGTGGCAGCGGGGTCCATAAGGAAACTAAGGGATAATAAGACCTCCTTTTAATAGAGAACCGAAACAAAGAACTAACACACGGTGAATACATGAACTCCTCAAACTACGGACATCACCGAAAAGTATCCCAAATATTGTCACTATGGGGTTTACGGATCATAACACGTAATAGGTGCATATGACTAGGCAAGATCGGATCAAGAACATAGATATAATGGTGATAACATAAACGGTTCAGATCTGAAATCATGGCGCTCGGGCCCTAGTGCCAAGCATTAGGCATAGCAAAGTCATAGCAACATCAATCTCAGAACATAATGGATACTAGGGATCAAGCCCCAACAAAACTAACTCGATTACATGATGAATCTCATCCAACTCCTCACCGACCAGCAAGCCTACGAAGGAATTACTCACTCCCGGTTGGGAGCATCATGGAATTGGCGATGGAGAAGGGTTGGTGATGACGAAGACCGAATATTCCCCTCTCCGGAGCACCAAACGGGCTCCAGATCTGGCCTCCCGATGAAGAACAAGAGGTGGCGGCGGCACCATATCATAAAACGCGATGAAACTTTCTCCTTGATTTTTCTCTCCGAAAATAGGAATTTATAGCAGCGGAATTAGGGTCAGTGGGGCCACGAGGTGGGCACAACCCACCAGGGCACGCCCAGGGGGCCTGCCTCGCCCTGGTGGATGCATCCCACCCTGGCCCCCTTCTCCGGTAGTTTTTGGCTCCAATAATTCTTATATATTCTGAAATAATTCTCCAAAATGCATCGTTCCGTTCCGAGAACTTTCATTTCTGCACGAAAACAACACCATGGTAGTTCTGCTGAATACAGCGCCAGTCTGGGTTAGTTTCATTCAAATCATGCAAATTAGAGTCCAAAACAAGGGCAAAAGTGTGAGGAAAAGTAGATACGTTGGAGACGTATCAATAACCAAATTGAAAATTAAAATCATGATGACAAGTTTCATAGTTATAATTATTCTTTATAGAATACATGTCATCATCATAATAATCATAGATAGGAGGCATGCCATCATCATAATAAATTTGCTCATCAAAACTTGGGGGACTAAAAATATCATCTTCATCAAACATAGCATCCCCAAGCTTGTGGCTTTGCATATCATTAGCATCATGGATATTCAGAGAATTCATACTAGCAATATTACTATCATGCTCATCATTAAAGGAATTCACATTAAGCATTTTCATAAATTCTTCCTCTAACAATTGAGCACAATTTTCTGAACCATCATTTTCACGAAAGACATTATAAAGACGAAGCAACGAGGCAACCGAAACTCCATTTTTTGTAGTTTTCTTTCATAAAACCAAACTAGTGACAAACAAGAAACTAAAAGATTTAATTGCAAGATCTGAAGATCTACCTTCAAGCACTCACCTCCCTCGCAACGGCGCCAGAAAACGGCTTGATGTCTACTACGCAACTTTATTCTTGTAGACTTTGTTGGGCCTCCAAGCGTAGAGTCTTGTAGGACAGTAGCAATTTTCCCTCAAGTGGATGACCTAAGCTTTATCAATCCATCGGAGGTGTAGGATGAAGATGGTCTCTCTCAAATAACCCTGCAATCAAATACAAGAAATCTCTTGTGTCCCCAACACACCCAATACAATGGCAAATTGTATAGGTGCACTAGTTCGGCGAAGAGATGGTGATACAAGTGCAATCTGAATGGTAGATATAGGTTTTTGTAATTTGGAAATAAAAAAACAGGAAGGTAACAAGTGTAAAACAGCGAGCAAAACATTATATAAATGCTTGGAAATAATGCCTAGGGTTCATACTTTCACTAGTGCAATCTCCCAACAATGCTAACATACTTGGATCATATGATCATCCCTCAACGTTTAACAAAGAATCACTTCAAAGTTCCTATCTGGCGGAGAACAATAAGATGAAATTGGTGTAGGTAGTAGAACCACCTCAGAGTCATTCTTTCCGATCAATATTTTGGGCTATTCCTGTAAGTGTCACAAACAGTCCTAGAGTTTGTACTAGAACAACACCAATGATACATATCAATCAACCCTAATATCACCTAGATACTCCAATGTCACCTCAAGTATCCGTGGGAAAATTATGCGACATGCATCAAAGAATTTTAGATCTACCAAATTCAATCCAACACAAAGAACTTCACGGAGCACCCCAAGATTTCTATCGGAGAACGTGGTATGAAAACGTGCAATCAACCCCTATGCATAGCTCCCCAAGGTCACCGGAATCAACAAGTTGATGCCTCAACATATATCAAGTGAATCAATAGAATACCCCAATGTCACTACAGGTATCCCACGTAAGACGTACATCAAGTGTTCTCAAACCAAAATATTCAATCCAACATAACAAGATCTCATAGTCAAGATTCAATTCATCACAACAAGGTAGCAAGGGAATAACATCATATGATCTGACTATATTAACAAAGCCCGTGATACATCAATATCATGACATCTCAAGAACACGAGAGAGAGAGAGAGAGAGAGAGAGAGATTGAACACATAGATACTGGTACATACCCTCAGCCCCGAGGGTGAACTACTCCCTCCTCGTCATGGCCTCCACCGGGATGATGAAGATGGCCATCGGTGATGGTTTCCCCTCTCCGGCAGGGTACTGGAATGGCTCTAGATTGGTTTTTCGTCGATACAGAGAGTTGCGGCGGTGGAACGGAGAGTCTTTGTTTATTTCTAGGGTTTCTAGGATTTATAGGATTTTTCAGTGTTGGAATCACGCGCAACGGAGCCATGTGGGCCTAACCACATATTAGGGCGCGGCCTAGGGATGTCGTGCCCTGATGGCTTGTGCCCCACGTGTGGCTCCCCTCCAGTGGTTCTTTGCTACAATATGGCTTATTTCCTCCAGAAAAAATCACCAAAAAGTTTTGGGCGATTCCGAGAACTTTCATTTTCTACACAAAAATAACACAACGGTAATTCTGCTGAAAACAACGTTAGTCCGGATAGTTCTAAATAAATCATATAAAGTGCATCAAAACCATATAAAAGTACTGTAAACATAGGTGAATATGGCATGAATACTTCATAAATTATCGATACGTTGGAGACGTATCACGATCCCCAAGCTTAATTCCTACTAGTCCTCGAGTAGGTAAATGATAAAAGAAATAATTTATGAAGTGTGAATGCTAGCATAGTCTATAAGTTTGATCAAGGATAATTTCAGCCACTTTTCTAGCATCAAAACCAGTAAGTATTTCTCATAAAAATCATCATGATAGAGTAGCAATCAATTCACATGTCATGGTTCAAACAATTCATTCACTTCAAACTTAACAATCTATGTTCTTGGTCACCAAACAATTTCAATGCATCATCAACTCTAGTAAGAGCTCCACATACTCAATTATCATATAGTCTTTTATGATTGCTAATACTCAAGGCATATTTTTAGAACAAACAACATCCATCGAACACATGGAAAGATAGGGGCTTAATGTTTCGCCTCCCAACATACTTATCATGAAGATAATTGTCAATAATAATGAATCATGATCAAATATATTTTACTGCATATATATGTTTGGATCTTTCCCCACGACATGATGCTTGCCAACTAATAGATTGAGGTTGGAATAAGAAGTTGACTCAAGATGAAGGTAAGTAATCATGAAAATAAATAGATTGTCCATTCGCAGAGGGAAGTAGGGATTTACAGAGGTGCCAGGGTTCATTGTTTAAAAACAGAGATGAATAAGTAATTTTGAGCGGTGTGCCTTTCCTGTCAATGTCACAACAGAGTTTTCAATATCTTCCATGCTAATCACATTATTGGCAGTTTCCCAAACAGAATTGAATTTTTTACTCCCCCTCCACCATTCAAACACATTCCATGGTTGGCCGAATCCACGGTTGCCCTCCAAACAATCAACATTCTAAGGGGAATTTTTATTTATTTATTTTTGTGTTATGCAGGACTAGGCATCCTTTTTACCAGCCTCTCTCGTGCAATGACAAGTGAATAAACACTCATCTTGAGAATAACTCGCTTTGCATGGAAGATAATGACCGCCCCGTCGCTCCATGAGCGGTACGAGCACACAAAACGGATGCTTTTTGAAGGTTTTATAGGTGGCACATGCAAATTTACTTGGAATGGCAGTGAAATACCATATATAGGTAGGTATGGTGGACTCTCATGGAAGAAACTTGGCTCAAGGATTTGGATGCACAAGTAGTATCTCTACTTAGTACGAAGTTTTGGCTAGCAAAAGGTTCTAAACAAGCACCACATGTTAGAGGATCCATAGCAATATAATTTCTATGCAAATATACCCAAACATAACCATTACGTTGTCTTCCTTGTCCAACTTAAACTATTTGATCAAGTTTGAAAATAATTAATGGGTATTCACAATCATAAAGGATGTCCAAGATAATATATTTGTATGTGAAAGTTCTCTTTCTTATTCTAATCATTCATGAATTGCTCATATGATCAATACAGTGATTGTTAAACTTCAATAGATTTTACTTTCTAAACCAAATGTGAACTTTCTACTAAGAATATAGCACATTGATAATTTCAGATTTATGATATTTCATTAATTCATGATTTACTCTTAGGATATAAGTGAAGCACAAGAGTAAACATCAAACTACTCTCAAAAGATATAACTGAAGATAATTGAGTAGTCAAACAATTAAGTAGCTATGTGAGGACTCTCTCTCTCTAAATAAATATTTTAAGATCTGACTATTTTATTCACACAACAAACTAAATAAAAATACATTCCAAGAATAGCACATATCATGTGGACAAATACAAATTTAGGCTCAACATAGGCTAACCGATATTTGTTGACGGAGAGAGGTGGGATGCGTAGCATCCCCAAGCGTAGATGCTTGATACTTCTTGAAATATTTACTTGGGGTGCCTTGGGCATCCCCAAGCTTGAGCTTTTGTATCTCGTTCAATCCTCTCATATTCCAGTTTCACCTAAGTCTCAAAAAGTTCATCCACACAAAACTTGAAAAGAACTCGTGAGATAGGCTAGTACACATAAGAATAAATCCACACTTCTTGTACTGCCAAGACAAGTTGAAAAATAATTTTAAAACATCATCAACTATTTACTATCATTTCCATAATTTATATCTACCAATATAAGTCATGAAAACCATCGGAGAAGTAGATAACAAAACTATGACAGCAATCTGTCGAAACAGGACAGTCTGTAGCAATTAATTTACAAAGTGCACTTATGTATCTATCAAAATTATGAAACTTTAGGACATTATAAAAAAATTATGTGCAAATACTGTGTAAAAATTTCAAAAACATTCCACATACCAGTAAAATATGAAAATTCAAACAATACAGCAAAACTTTCTGTTTTTACACAGCACACATCAAACATGCAATTCAAGCATCCTAAAAGCAATTCTTGGAACTTTTTATTGAGAAACAAGATTATAAATAATAGCAATAAAATACTAACAAAATAAAATGACACTCCAAGCAAAACACATATTATGTGACGAATAAAAATATAGCTCTAAGTAAGATATACCGATAGTGTTGAAGACGAAAGAGAGGATGCTTTCCGGGGCATCCCCAAGCTTAGGCGCTTGAGTATTCCTTGGATATTACCTTTGGGGTGCCTTGGGAATCCCCAAATCTTAGGTTCTTGTCACTCCTTATTCTCCTCATATCGGTGTCTCACCCAAAACTTGAAAGCTTCAATCACACAAAACTTAACGGAACTTCGTGAGATGGGTTAGTATAGTAAATATAGATCATTCACTTAGGTACTGTCAAGACAAGATTCATAATTGTTCTCACATAATACCTACTGTATTCTACCATTCACATAATTTATATCACTGAATATAAGCTATGGGAACACTAAAACAAGCAAACTATCCATGCAAAACAGAATCTGTCAAAAACAGAACAGTCTGTGAAGATCTGCAGTATAAACATACTTCCCTGCCTCTAAAATTCTGAAAAATAAGGAAAACTTACAGAATTTCCATATAAATACTGTGTAAAAATTTCAGAATTTTTTGACGCTCCAGTAAAATCATAGAAATTATTTAATGGAGGCAAAAGTTTCTGTTTTTGCACAGAATCAAATCAACAAATATCCATACTATCCCAAAGGCTTTACTTGGCACATTTTTGAAATAAAAGACACAAAACATGATTACTACAGTATATTAATCATGTGAACACACAAAAACAGAAAGTAAAAGTGTTGGGTTGTCTCCCAACAAGCGCTTTTCTTTAATGCATAGCTAGGCATGATGATTGCAATGATGCTCACATAGGAATAGTATTTGAAACATGCAAAAGAGCATCATGAATCACATGGCAAGCACATTTAAGTCTAACCCACTTCCTATGCATAGGGATTTTGTAGCAAACAATTTATGGGAGCAAGAATCAACTAGCATAGGAAGGCAAAACAAGCATATCTTCAAGATTTTCAACAAATAGAAAGGAAACTTGATATTATAGCAATTCCTACAAGCATATGTTCCTCCCTCATAATAAATTTCTATAGCATCGTGAATGAATTTAACAATATAACTATCACATAAAGCATTCTTATCATGATCTACAAGCATAGAAAATTTATTACTCTCCACATAAGCAATTTTCTCCTCATTCATTGTAGTGGGTGCAAAGTCAACAAAATAACTATCCTCAGATACATGATTGACATAACCAAATTTAAAATTAAAATCATGATGACAAGTTTCATAGTTATAATTATTCTTTATAGAATACATGTCATCATCATAATCATCATAGATAGGAGGCATGCCATCATCATAATAAATTTGCTCGTCAAAACTTGGGGGACTAAAAATATCATCTTCCTCAAACATAGCATCCCCAAGCTTGTGGCTTTGCATATCATTAGCACCATGGATATTCAGAGAATTCATACTAGCAATATTACTATCATGCTCATCATTAAAGGAATTCACATTAACCATTTTCATAAATTCTTCCTCTAACAATTGAGCACAATTTTCCGAACCATCATTTTCACGAAAGACATTATAAAGACGAAGCAATGAGGCAACCTAAACTCCATTTTTTTCTAGTTTTCTTTCATAAAACAAAACTAGTGAAAAACAAGAAACTAAAAGATTTAATTGCAAGATCTAAAGATATACCTTCAAGCACTCACCTTCCCGACAACGGCGCCAGAAAACGGCTTGATGTCTACAACGCAACTTTATTCTTGTAGACATTGTTGGGCCTCCAAGCGTAGAGTCTTGTAGGACAGTAGCAATTTTCCCTCAAGTGGATGACCTAAGGTTTATCAATCTATGGGAGGTGTAGGATGAAGATGGTCTCTCTCAAACAACCCTTCAATCAAATACTATAAATCTCTTGTGTCCCAACACACCCAATACAATGGCGGATTGTATAGGTGCACTAGTTCGGCGAAGAGATGGTGATACAAGTGCAATATGTATGGTAGATATAGGTTTTCGTAATTTGAAAATATAAAAACAGCAAGGTAACAAGTGTAAAATAGCGAGCAAAACATTATATAAATGCTTGGAAATAAGGCCTAGGGTTCATTCTTTCACTAGTGCAATCTCCCAACAATGCTAACATAGTTGGATCATATGATCATCCCTCAACGTGCAACAAAGAATCACTCCAAAGTTCCTATCTAGCGGAGAACAATAAGATGAAATTGGTGTAGGTATTAGAACCACCTCAAAGTCATTCTTTTCGATCAAACTTTTGGGCTATTCATATAAGTGTCACAAACAGCCCTAGAGTTCGTACTAGAACAACACCAATGATATATATCAATCAACCCTAATGTCACCTAGATTCTCCAATGTCACCTCAAGTATCCGTGGGTAAATTATGCGACATGCATCAAACAATTTCAGGTCTATCATATTCAATCCAACACAAAGAACTTCAATTAGCACCCCAAGATTTCTATCGGAGAACATGGTATGAAAACGTGCAATCAACACCTATGCATAGATCCCCAAGGTCACCGGAATCCGCAAGTTGATGCCTCAACATATATCAAGTGAATCAATAGAATACCCCAATGTCACTATGGGTATCCCACGCAAGACGTACATCAAGTGTTCTCTTACCAAAATATTCAATCCAACATAACGAGATCTCATAGGTAAAGATTCAACTCATCACAACAAGGTAGCAAGGGAATAACATCATATGATCCGACTATATTAACAAAGCCCGTGATACATCAAGATCGTGACATCTCAAGAACACGAGAGAGAGAGATTGAACACATAGCTACTGGTACATACTCTCAGCCCCGAGGGTGAACTACTCCCTCCTCGTCATGGCCTGCGCCGGGATGATGAAGATGGCCACCGGTGATGGTTTCCCCTCTCCGGCAGGGTACCGGAGCGGCTCCATATTGGTTTTTCATCGATACAGAGAGTTGCAGTGGCGGAACGGAGAGTCTCTGTTTATTTCTAGGGTTTCTGGGATTTATAGGATTTTTCAGCGTTGGAATCACGCGCAACGGAGCCACGTGAGCCCCACCATATATCAGGGTGCGGCCTAGGGGAGCGCGCCCTGATGGCTTGCGCCCCACGTGTGGCTCCCCTCCGGTGGTTCTTTGCTCCAATATGGCTTATTTCCTCCAGAAAAAATCACCAAAAAGTTTCGGGCGATTCCGAGAACTTTTATTTTCTGCACAAAAACAACACCACGGTAATTCTACTAAAAACTGCGTCAGTCCGGGTTAGTTCTAAATAAATCATATGAAGTGCATCAAAACCATATAAAAGTATTGTAAACATAGGTGAATATGGCATGAATACTTCATAAATTATCGATACGTTGGAGACGTATCAAGAGGAAAGAAAGAGTGGTAGCAAGGAAAGTTCCAGGCTGTCAAGAGAGGGATGTCTACATCTGTAGAGAACCCAGGAAGCTCAACAAGGACCAAGTTGCCAAGAAGGCAGGACAAAAGAGAGTCATAAAGAGGACTATTCATGTGGTTGGGAGGCCAACTTCTATGTTCAAGGGTCCAGGTGAGGATGATGAAGAGGAAGAAGAGGAGGTACCAGCTGCAAACCCTCCTCCTTCTCAGCAAAGAAAGCTTATGGCTGATGCCATGCCCAGCAAGCAACCCACCAAGGCCAAGCAAGCCCCCAAGCCTAAGAAGACAACTAGGGACATTTCAACTGTAGAGAAGAACAAGGGATCGATTGCTAGAGATGATGCATCACCCCCTGATGATGATTAGGATGTAGCTGTACTGAGAAAGCTGAGGCCCCACCTTCCCGATCATAATAATGATCATCCAATTGCTGAGAATGGAGAGGAATGACAAAGGGCTGAGGAAGTGGAGATCAAATGATCCATATGCTGTCAGGAGGAGAACTGTTGTTGACACTCGCTTTCACACCAAGGAGCAACAAGACTTTTATGAGACTGTGTTGCTTGACAAGAACCCTACGGTAAGTGACATGAGATATGTTGATTGAAAGTACATCAAGTCCAATGAGGACTACTTCCCCCATGTCCAGGAGAGTTTCAGAATGATGGCATTGATGAGTTCATTGGTAAGGAAATGACTGCATGGAATGATGAGCTCATCATGCAATTTTACTCTGATACGTCTCCAACGTATCTATAATTTTTGCTTCTTCCATGTTGTTATATTATCAATCTTGGATGTTTTACAATCATTTTATAGCAAATTTATATCATTTTTTGGAACTAACCTATTGACATAGTGCCAAAGTGCCAGTTGCTATTTTTGCTTTTTTTTACTTCGCAGAATATCAGTACCAGACGAAGCCCAAACACCGCAAAACTTTTTGGAGATTTTTTTTGGGCCAGAAGACATCCAGTGGTCCAAAGAAGTGCCATAGGGGGTGGTCGAGGAGACCAGAACCCACCAGGGCACGCCAGAGGCCCTGGGCGCGCCCTGATGGGTTGTGCCCTCCTCGGGACTCCCCTCCACCACCTCTGATGCCTATAAATTCCCAAATATTCCAGAAACCCTAGAGGAGTCAACGAAAAACACATCCAGCTGCCGCAAGTTCTAGAACCGCGAGATCCAATCTAACACCATCACGGAGGGGTTCATCATCCTCATTGGTGCCTCTCCTATGATGCGTCAGTAGTCCACCATAGACCTACGGGTCCGTAGGTAGTAGCTAGATGGCTTCCTCTCTCTCTCTTTTGATTCTCAATACAATGGTCTCTTGGAGATCTATTTGATGTAAACTTTTTGCGGTGTGTTTGTTGGGATCCGATGAATTTTGAGTTCATGATCAGTTTCTATCCATGAATATTATTTGATTCTTCTTTGATCTCTTATATGCATGATTACTTATAGCCTTGTATTTATTCTTTGAATCTTTGGTTTAGTTAGGCCAACTAGATCGATTTTTCTTGCCATGGGAAGAGGTGCTTTGTGATGGGTTCGATCTTGTGGTGTCCTCTCCCAGTGAGAGAAGGGGCAGCGAGGCACGCATGTATCGTTGCTATTAAGGATAACAAGATAGGGTATATTCCTACATGAATATATCTTGTCTACATCATGTCACCATTCTTATTGCATTACTCCGTTTTTCCATGAACTTAATACACTAGATGCATGCTGGATAGTGGTCGATGTGTGGATTAATAATAGTAGATGTAGAATCATTACGGTCTACTAATCTTGGACGTGATGCCTATATAATGATCATCGCCTTGGATATCGTCTTGATTATTTGATCTTCTATCAATTGCCCAACAGTAATTTGTTCACCCATCGTGTGCTATACTCATGAGAGAAGCCACTAGTGAGTCATATGGCCCCCGGGTCTACTTTTCCAACATATTGCTTTCCGATCTATCTTTTTGCCACTTTTGTTTTCAGATCTATTATTCCAAAAACCCAAAAATACCTTGCTGCACTTTTTATTTGACTCTTTTATTTTGCGTTCTTGAGAGATCTATCTATCCAATCTATCTTATCCTAATATATCTTTTTACTGTAGAGAGATTGACAACCTCTCTTTCGCGTCGGGTTGCAAGTATTTGTTCTTTGTGTGCAGGTGTTGTTTACGTAGTGTTGGTGATCCTCCTACTGGTTCGATACCTTGGTTTCATAACTGAGGGAAATACTTACCGTCGTTGTGCTGCATCATCCCTTCCTCTTTGGGGAAATACCGACGCTGTCTCAAGCCACGTCAAAGGAATTTCAGGCGCCGTTGTCGAGGAGGAAGCGGTCTCTTCTACGTGCCAATCTCTGGCGCTGAGGAGACACCATCATCATCTACCAGGTTCCTAATCACAAATCTCATCTCCTTGCAATTACATTATTTGCCATTTGCCTCTCGTTTTCCTCTCCCCCACTTCACAAATTTGTCATTTTATTTGCCCTCTTTTTCCATTTGCTTTTTTCTCGTCGGACCTCTTTTTGTTTGCTTGTTTGCTATCTTTGCTTGTGTTGCCATGTGCCTTCTATTTGCTTGCATCTTCGCTTGCTAAAAATCTATTGATATGGATCCTCATCCACTTGCTAGTCTTTTCAAAAGACCAAATTATGATGAACCAATTGCTATTGAGTTGAGTGCACTTGATTATCTCTATGAAGTTTTGTTTGAAAATCATGAATCTGAAAATTTTGAAGAAGTGTTGAAAGAAGAAATTTATAAGGTGATTCATGATAGCTCCTTGATTGAAAAGCATGATTGTGATGATGTTACAATAAACTCTATTAATGTCAATTATTCTAATGATATGCAAAGCCACAAGCTTGGGGATGCTATGTTTGATGAAGATGATATTCTTAGTTCCCCAAGTTTTGATGAGCAAATTTATTATGATGATTGCATGCCTCCTATTTATGATGATGGTGATGATACGTATGCTATAATGAGTAATGATAACCATGAAACTTATCATCATGGTTTTAATTTGCAATGTGGTTATGTCAATCAAGTGTCTCATGATAGTTATTTTGTTGAGTTTTCTCCAACTACCATGGATGAAAAGGAATTTTCTTATGTTGAGAGTAATGAAAATTCTATGCTTGTGCATCATGAAATGAATGATTTATGTGATAGTTATATTGTGGAATTCCTTCTTGATACTACTGAAATTTATTATGAGGGAGGAACATATGCTTGTAGGAATTGTAATAATATCATGTTTCCTCTCTATGTGTTCAAAGTTTTGAAGTTATGCTTGTTTGGCCTTCCTATGCTAGTTGATTCTTGCTCCCATAAATTGTTTTCTCAGAAGATCCCTATGCATAGGAAGTGGGTTAGACTTAAATGTGCTTTTCATGAGATTCATGATACTCTCTTGAATATTTCAATTACTACTTTTTATTTGAGCATCATTGAAATCATTATGCCTAGCTAGGGGCGTAAAACGATAGCGCTTGTTGGGAGGCAACCCAATAAATAAAATTATTTTCATATTTTTCTTTCTTTTTTTGAGTGTTTACACAATTATGCCTCTGTTATGATTGTGTTTTTTATGTTTTATTTAGTGTTTGTGCCAAGTAAAGCATTTAGGATGATTCATAACATGAGTAGAAACAACGCTGAATCTGAAACAGAAACTTTGCCTCAAGTGTTCGACTTTTCATTTTTTACTGGAGCGTGATATTGATCTGAAATTTTAACACAGTGTTTCTATACAAATTCTTTACGGTTTCCTAATTTTTCAGAATTTTTAGAGTTACAGAAATATGGTTAGAGTACAGATTACTACAGACTGTTCTGTTTAAGACAGATTCTGTTTTCATTGCATTGTGTGCTTGTTTTGGTGAATCTATGGGTTGTATTGAAGGGTATGAGCCATGGTAAAGTTAAAATACAGTAGGTATAATGCAATAATAAAATATGAATGGGTTTGCAACAGTACTCAAAGTAGTGATTTGCTTTAATATACTAACGGATCTCACGAAGGTTTTGTTGAGTTTTGTGTGATTGAAGTTTTCAAGTTTTGGGTGAGATCATGATGGATGAAGGAATAAGGAGTGAAAAGAGCCTAAGCTTGTGGATGCTATAGCACCCCCAAGATATATCAAAAGAGAAATAATCAACTAAGCTTGGGGATGCCCCAAGTGGCATCCCCTCTTTCTTCTAACGACCATCGGTATTTTACTTGGAGCTATATTTTTATTCGTCACATATCATGAGTTTTGCTTGGAGCGTCTTGTATTATTGGAGTCTTTGCTTGCTTTTCTTTTTAGTTTGTCATTAGTATCCTTGCTGGACACACCTATTTGAGAGAGCCAAAATTATGCTATGATTTGTTAGAATTGCTCTATATGCTTCACTTAAACTTTTTGAGCTATGGAATTGCTCTAGTGCTTCACTTATATATTTTTGAGCACGGTGTGCTTGGAAATTTTTGTAGAAATACTCTCATGCTTCACTTAGATTAATTTGAGAGTTAGTAAATTTTGAATAAATCCTCTCATGCTTCACTTATACTATTTTGAGAGATGAAACCTTTATGCTCATGTTCTTCACTTAAATTTGTTTGAGGTTGTCAAAAGTAATGGCAATATATGAAACTAGTCCCAAAGTGATAGATATCCAAGGAGGATATAATAAAAACTTTCATGAAGATCATTGGACAAATTAAACTTGATTCCTTGTAATAGTTTTGAGACATGATGATAGTGATATGTGAGTCATGTTAGTGAGTAATTATGCTTTAGTAAGAATATTGGTGTTAAGGTTTGTGATTCCCTATGCAAGTATGAAAGTCAATAGTTATGCAATGAAATTACATCCTACTTATGGTGCATTATTCGGTGTTAGTTATGCTCAATGCTCGTTTATGTGAATTTTCGTTTCTTGGTTGGTTGCTTCTCAATCTATTTGCTAGCCTCCACTTGTACAAACTAGAAATACTACTTGTGCATCCAAAATCCTTAAACCCAGTTTTGCCTTATGATTCCACCATACCTACCTATATGCGGTATTTCCGTGCCGTTCTAAGCAAATTTGTATGTGCCATATCTACTTTTCAAAATAAATTTCCTTTTTGTGCACTCGTACCGCTCATGAAACGGTAGGGGGTGTCCAATATTTTTTTCATGCTAGATGTGTTATTCTCAAGATGAGTGTTTACTCACTTGTCATTGCACGAGAGTACGGCGATAATAGGGATGCCCAGTCCCAAAATGAAAAAGAGAAAACAAATTACTTTATGTTGTCAAATAATAAATTCCTTGGAAAGTGTTGGTATGGAAGGCAACCGTGGATACGGCCAGCCATGGATTGTGAAAGAATGATGGAAAAAGGAATAAACTTTACTTTATGTTTGGGAACCGCCTATGATATATCTAGCATGGAAAGTATAGTGAACTACTTTGTCGTTTTCGTTGACAGGAAAGGCATGCCACTCAAAATATTTTTCTCTCTGAATTTAAACTTTGAGCTTTGGCACCTCTAAAAATCCCTACTTCCCTCTGCGAAGGGCCTATCTATTTACTTTATGCAATTTTTATTTTTATTTGAGTCTCCATCTTCTCTTATAAAGCACCAACTAGGGGGCACTATGATCATACTTGAGCATTGGGTGTATTTAATATTTGAGTGTGTTTCATGAATGGATCAATGATTGAGCATGATGGGCTTGGGATAAATTTCTTTAGTGTTGATATTTTGAAAGACATGGTTGCTTGTTGGCATGCTTGAGTATTAAAGTCATTATGTTAAAACTAGACTATTGCTTTGAACCATCTAAAAGTCCAAATGTCCATGCTACCAAAGAAGAGAATATGTGATGAACATGTTAGGCAGCATTCCACATCAAAAATTCTGTTTTTATCATTTACCTACTCGAGGACGAGTAGGAATTAAGCTTGGGGATGCTGATACATCTCCAACATATCTATAATTTTTGCTTGTTCCATGCTGTTATATTATCAATCTTGGATGTTTTACAATCATTTATAGCAACTTTATATCATTTTTTGGGACTAACCTATTGACATAGTGCTGATACGTCCATTTTGCATCATGATTTCCTACCGTTATTTATTATGTTTTGTTGAATAATAATGCTTTAGGGAGTGATTCTAATGCCTTTTCTCTCATAATATGCAAGGTTTACACAAAGAGGGAGAATACCGGCTGCTGGAATTCTGGACCCAAGAAAAGCACATCAGAGATACCTATTCTGCACATCTACAATGAAGCTGAAACTTTACGGAGATTATTTTTGGAATTAATAAAAAATTACTAGAGAAAAGAACTACCGGAGGGGGCCACCCTGGTGGGCACAAGACACCAGGGCGCGCTAGGCCCCCCCTGGGCGCGCCCTGGTGGGTTGTGCCCTCCTCGGCCTACCTACGGTGCCCATCTTCTGGTATATATTCACTTTTGACCTAGAAAAAATAAGGAGAGGACTTTTGGGACGAAGCATGATACGTCCATTTTGCATCATGATTTTCTACTGTTATTTACTTTGTTTTGTTGAATAACAATGCTTTGGGGAGTAATTCTAATGCCTTTTCTCTCCTAATATGCAAGGGTCACACAAAGAGGGAGAATACCGGCAGCTGGAATTCCGGACCTAAGAAAAGCACGTCAGAGATACCTATTCTGCACAACTCCAATGAAGCTGAAATTTTACGGAGATTATTTTTGCATTTAATAAAAAATACTGGAGCAGAAAACTACCGGAGGGGGCCTCCCAGGTGGGCACAACCCACCAGGGCGTGCCCCGATGGGTTGTGGCCACCTCGGCCCACCTCTGGTACCCATCTTCTGATATATGGTCACTCTTGACCAAGAAAATATCAAAGGAGGACTTTCGGGATGAAGCGCCGCCGCCTCGAGGCGGAACTTGAGCAGGAGCACTTTTACCCTACGGCAGAGCGATTCCGCCTGGGGAACTTCCCTCCCGGAGGGGGAAATCGAAGCTATCGTCATCACCAACACCCCTCTCATCTTTGGGAGGCCAATCTTCATCAACATCTTCAACAGCACCATCTCCTCTCAAACCCTAGTTCATCTCTTGTGTTCAATCTTTGTACCGGAACCTCAGATTAGTACCTGTGGGTAACTAGTAGTGTTGATTACCTTGCGTAGTTGATTACTATATGGTTTATTTGGTGGAAGATTATATGTTCAGGTCCATTATACCATTCAATACCCCTCTGATCTTGACATTGATTATTATTTGTGAGTAGTTACCTTTGTTCTTGAGGTCACGGGAGAAGTCATGTTGCGAGTAATCATGTGAATTTGATATGTGTTCGATATTTTGATGATATATATGTTGTGATTCCCTTAGTGGTGTCATGTGAACGTCGACTACATGACACTTCACCATTCATGGTCCTAAGGGGATGCATTGTGGAGTAGTTATTAGATGATGGGTTGCTAGAGTGACAGAAGCTTAAACCCTAGTTTATGTGCTACTTCGTAAGGGGCTGATATGGATCCACATGTTTAATGCTATGGTTAGACTTTGTCTTAATACTTTTCTCGTAGTTGCGGATGCTTGTGAGGGGGTTAATCATAAGTGGGAGGTTGTTCAAGTAAGAACAGCACCCAAGCACTGGTCCACCCACATATCAAATTATCGAAGTAGCGAACACGGATCAAACCAACATGTTGAAAGTGAACAGATGAAATTCCCGTGTACCCTCAAGAACACGTTGCCTATTACTAGAGATTGTTTTGGCCTGTCCTTTGCCACAAAAGGATTGGTCTACCTTGCTGCACCTTTTTTAACGTTACCGTTACTTGCTTGTTACCAATTATCTTGCTATCAAACTATATGTTACCTACAATTTCACTGCTTGCAGAAATTACCTTGCTGAAAACCGCTTGTCATTTTCTTCTGCTCCTTGTTGGGTTCGACACTCTTACTTATCGAAAGGACTACGATTGATCCCCTATACTTGTGGGTCATCAAGACTCTTTTCTGGCACCGTTGCCAGGGAGTGAAGTGCTCTTGGTAAGTGGAAATCGGTAAGGAAAAACGTATACTACGTGCTGAAATTTATCGCTACTTGCTACTATGGAGAAGAATCCTTTGAGGGCTTTATTCGGGGTATCTTCACCTCGACCGGAACCACAATTAGTTGCCCCTCAACCTACAGCACCTACAGAAAATGTTATTTATGAAATTCCTTTGGGTATGTTAGAACAACTGCTTGCTAAACCTTACGCAGGAGATGGAACTGAACATCCTGATATGCACCTTTTATATGTGAACGAAATTTGTGGATTATTTAAGCTTGCAGGTTTACCCGGAGATGAAGTTAAGAAGAAGGTTTTCCCTTTATCTTTGGAGGGAAAAGCATTGACATAGTATAAACTATGTGATGATCTTGGATCGTGGAACTGGAATCTTTTGCAATTGGAATTTCAACAAAAGTTTTATCCCATGCATCTAGTTCATCGTGATCAGAATTATATATATAATTTCTAGCCTCAATCATGACATTCCGAGAGAAGTTATCATTCAGAATTTTTATGCTCGCCTTTCTCATAATGATCAAACCATGCTCGATACTTCTTGTGTTGGTTCTTATATGAAGAAGACTATTGAATTCAAGTGGGATCTCTTAGAAAGAATTAAATGCAACTCTGAAGATTGGGAACTCGACGAAGGTAATGAGTCAGGTATAAAGCTTGAGTCTGATTGTGTTAAATCTTTCATGAATACCGATACTTTTCATAAGTTTAGCACTAAATATGGACTTGACTCTGAGATAGTAGCCTCTTTCTATGAAGCATTTGCTACTCACGTTGACCTCCCTAAGGAGAAGTGGTTTAAATATCACCCCCCTATTAAAGAAGAAATTAAAGAACCGGTCATTGCTAAGGAAGAAACCATCTTTTACAATGTTGATCCAGTTGTGCCTATCGCTTATATTGAAAAACCACCTTTCCCTGTTAGGATAAAGGAACATGCTAAGGTATCAACTGTGGTTCATAAAAGTACTATAAGAGCACATAAACCCCCTAAGCAAATCAAAGTAGAACCTAGTGTTGCTATGGTCAAAGATCTCTTGGTAGAAAATATTGATGGGCATGTTATCTACTTTTGTGATGAAGTTGCTAGAATAATTGCTAAACCTGATGAAAAAGTTAAACATAAACCCATAGAAGGCATGCCTGTTGTCTCAGTCAAAATTGGAGATCATTGCTATCATGGTTTATGTGATTTGGGTGCTAGTGTGAGTGCTATCCCTTTTACCTTATACCAAGAAATTATGGATGAAATAGCACCTACTGAAATGGAAGACATTGATGTCACTATTAAACTTGCTAATAGAGACACTATCACACCACTTGGGATTGTTAGAGATGTTGAAGTCTTGTGCGGGAAAGTAAAATACCCTACTAATTTTCTAGTCCTTGGTTCCCCACAAGATGACTTTTGTCCCATTATCTTTGGTAGACCTTTCTTGAGCACTGTCAATGCTAAGATAGATTGTGAAAAACAAACTGTCGGTGTCAGTTTTGGTAATGTGTCTCATGAGTTTAATTTTTTCAAGTTTAGTAGACAACCTCGTGATAAAGCGTTATCTAATAAGGATGAAATAATTGGTCTTGCTTCTATTGTTGTGCCTCCTACTGATCCATTAGAACAATATTTGCTCGACTATGAAAATGATATGCACCTGCGTGAAAGAAATGAAATAGATCAAATTTTCTTCGAACAACAATCTCTCTTGAAACACAATTTGCCTATTGAAACTCTTGGGGGTCCTCCTGCACCTAAAGGTGATCCTGTGTTTGAATTGAAACAATTGCCTGACACTTTGAAGTATGCTTATCTTGATGAGAAAAAGATATATCATGTTATTATTAGTGCTAACCTTTCAGAACATGAAGAAGAAAGATTATTAAAAGTTCTGAGGAAGCACCGGGCTGCTATTGGATATACTCTTCATGATCTTAAGGGCATTAGCCCCACTCTATGTCTGCACAAGATCAATATGGAACCTGATGCTAAACCCGTCGTTGATCACCAATGGCGATTGAATCCGAAGATGAAAGAAGTGGTAAGAACTGAAATATTAAAGCTTCTGGAAGTAGGTATAATCTATCCCATAGCTGATATTAGATGGCTAAGTCCCGTTCATTGTGTCCCTAGGAAAGGAGGTATTACCGTTGTTCCTAATGATAAGAATGAATTCATTCCACAAAGAATTGTCACTGTCTATAGAATGGTAATTGATTTTAGAAAAATAAATAAAGCTACTAGGAAAGATCATTACCCTCTACCGTTCATTGATCAAATGCTTGAAAGACTATCTAAGCACACACACACTTTTGTTTCCTAGATGGATATTCTGGTTTCTCTCAAATACCTGTGTCACAATCTGATCAAGAGAAAACTACCTTTACTTGCCCTTTCGGAACCTATGCTTATAGACGTATGCCTTTTGGTTTATGCAATGCACCTGCTACCTTTCAAAGATGTATGACTGCTATATTCTCTGATTTTTTTGAAAAGATTGTGGAGGTTTTCATGGATGATTTTTCTGTTTACGAAACTTCTTTTGATGATTGCTTAAGCAACCTTGATCGAGTTTTGCAGAGATGTGAACAAACTAATCTCGTCTTGAATTGGGAGAAGTGCCACTTTATGGTTAATGAAGACATTGTCTTGGGGCATAAAATATCTGAACGAGGTATTGAGGTGGATAAAGCTAAAGTTTATGCAATTGAGAAAATGCCATGTCCTAAAGATATTAAAGGTATTCGAAGTTTAATTGGTCATGCTGGTTTTTATAGGAGGTTCATTAAAGACTTCTCTAAAATTTCTAGGCCTCTTACTAATCTTTTGCAAAAGGATGTTCCTTTTGTTTTTGATGATGATTGTGTGGAAGCCTTTGAAACACTCAAGAAAGCCTTAACCTCTGCACCTATCGTTCAACCACCTGATTGGAACTTGCCTTTTGAAATTATGTGTGATGCTAGTGATTATGCTGTTGGTGCTGTCCTAGGGAAAAGAGTTGATAAGAAATTGAATGTTATCCATTATGCTAGTAAAACTCTAGACAGTGCCCAACGAAACTATGCTACTACTGAAAAGGAATTCTTAGCAGTTGTGTTTGCTTGTGATAAATTTAGATCTTATATTGTTGATTCCAAAGTTATTGTTCACACCGATCATGCTGCTATAAAATACCTTATGGAAAAGAAAGATGCTAAACCTAGACTCATTAGGTGGGTTCTCTTGCTTCAAGAATTTGACTTACACATCGTTGATAGGAAGGGAGCTGAGAACCCCGTAGCTGATAACTTGTCTAGGTTAGAAAATATTCTTGATGACCCATTACCTATTGATGAGAGTTTCCCTGACGAACAGTTAGCTGCAATAAGTGTCTCACAAAACACACCTTGGTATGCTGATTATGCTAACTACATTGTCGCTAAATATATACCACCTAGCTTCACTTATCAACAAAAGAGAAAAAAAATCTATGACTTGAGACGTTACTTTTGGGATGACCCACATCTTTATAAAGGAGTAGATGATATCATTAGATGTTGTGTACCTGAGCATGAACAGGAACAAATCCTACGGAAATGTCATTTCGAAGCTTATGGAGGACATCATGCGGGAGATAGAACTGCTCATAAGGTATTGCAATCTGGTTTTTATTGGCCTACTCTCTTCAAGGATGCCCGTAAGTTTGTCTTGTCTTGTGATGAATGTCAAAGAATTGGTAATATCGATAAGCGTCAGGAAATGCCTATGAATTTTTCACTTGTTGTTGAACCATTTGACGTTTGGGGTTTTGATTATATGGGGAATTTTCCTTCCTCTAACGGGTACACTCATATTTTAGTTGCGGTTGATTATGTCACTAAGTGGGTAGAAGCTATTCCAAGTAGTAGTGCTGATCATCACACCTCCATTAAAATGCTTAAAGAGGTTATCTTCCCGAGGTTTGGAGTCCCTAGATATTTAATGACCGATGGTGGTTCACATTTTATTCGTTGTGCTTTCCGTAAGATGCTTGCTAAATATGATGTTAACCATAGAATTGCATCACCCTATCATCCTCAATCTAGTGGTCAAGTTGAACTTAGCAATAGAGAAATAATATTAATATTACAAAAAACTGTCAATAGGTCTCGTAAGAATTGGTCTAAGAAATTAGATGATGCACTTTGGGCCTATAGAATAGCTTATAAAAATCCTATGGGTATGTCTCCATACTTGTCATTTGGCTCTAGAATTAGAACACAAAGCATTTTGGGCAATTAAAGAACTTAACTATGATTTCAAACTTGCCGGTGAGAAGAGGCTATTTGATATTAGCTCACTAGATGAATGGAGAAACCAAGCGTATGAAAATGCCAAGCTATTCAAAGAAAAAGTAAAAAGATGGCATGACAAAAGAATCCAAAAGCGGTAATTCAAAATAGGGGATTATGTTCTTTTGTTCAACTCTCGTTTAAGATTTTTTGCAAGAAAGCTTCTCTCAAAATGGGAAGGACCATATATTATCAAAGAGGTTTATCGTTCTGGAGCTATCAAGATTAATAACGCCGAAGGTACTAAGCTGAAGGAGGTCAATGGACAAAGAATTAAGCATTATATCTCATGTACGCCTATTAACATTGAAAGAAATGTTATCCAAACCATGACACCGGAGGAACACATAAAAGAAACCTTCCGAAACGCTCCAGAATACTTAAAAATAGGAGGTACATGATACGGTAAGTAAATGGACTCCGAAAAATCTGCAAAAATATTTTTTTTGTTAGTTTTGGAATATTTTAGAATTTTGGAAATAAAAAAATAAACCAAAAGGTGATCGAGGTGAGCACGATACACCGGGGCGTGCCAGGCACCCCTGGGCGCACCCTGGTGGGTTGTGCCCACCTCAGATGCCTTCCCTACTCCATTTTCCTTCCATATACTTGTTTCCCAAGAATAAAATTTCTCAATATATACCCCTGACTGTTTTGACGACCGCATCACAGAAAAATCCTCTATTCTTGTTTTCTGTTGTTTCCCTGACATATCTAAAAATATGTCGTCTCAAGATTCGAAGGGGGGAGACATGTTGATCCCTATGTTTCAGACCCAAAGATCTTTAGGGAAATTTACCTCTATCTATGGACCTTAGAGGAGGAAGAAGATGCTACCATGCAGGAAACAAAAGATGACAGCTCTGAGGAAGAGCATGATCTATTGCCTCAACCCGGAGACATGCATGTGGAATTCAAGAAGTCAAGCCTCCCTAGAAGATACAAACCTAAGGTCCAGTTTATCCCATCTCGTTTTTTGCAGGAAAGCAAGGAGGCCTTATGCCAAAGGATATTAAAGCTTGAGTTGGACAATGATGATCTAAGGGAGAAAAACTTTATGCTTAAATATAAGTTGAAGAAGAAGGCTTCCTCTACTCCTCCACCTTCTTCATCACCACCACTAAAGGAGACTTGAGCACACGGGTATGGGCACTCCCCTTGGCTTGAGCCAAACTTGGGGGAGGTGCCCCGGTATCATATCACCACCACTTTTATTCACCTTTACCTATTTTAGTTTGATCTTTAGTTTCCCTTTGCTTCAGTTGAATAAAAGTTTAGCATGATCTATTTTCGTGTGTTAGTTCCGTGGCCTACCTATCTATGTAATTGAGTGAGAGTTATATAATAAAGTTTAGTTTGAGTTTTTTCCTCTCCACTTTCTTGTTGCAATCAAAATAAAGAAAAGAAAAACAAATGAAAAGAATCATATGCTAATCTTACGGTGAGTAATGACATCACATAAGGAAAAGTATAACTAGTAAAATTTATGGGAGATTGACAAACATAGCATTGGTCAACGATGCAATTCATGAAAGAATTAATAAGGGAAGAGAAGATTCACATGCAAATACACTATCTTTGACATCTTTTATGATTGTGAGCCCCCATCAAATATTATATGTCAAAATTGTTGACATTGGACAACGAAGACAACATAATGATTTATGTTTGTTCATATCCACATAGAAGTTATATTGTCATAGATCCTTTAACATGCGGTGCTTGCTCAATATCTTTGCTAGCCAAAAATTCCGCACTAAGTAGAAATACTACTTGTGCATCCAAAACCCCAAAACCAAATTCTTTCTTTGAGTGTCCACCATACCTACCTATGGATCGAGAAAGATCCTTCAAAGTAAGTTGTCATCGGTGCAACAAGGCAATAAAAATTACTTCTAAAAGTGTTTTGATCAATTAGTGTAAGAGAAAATTGAGCGTTATACGAACTTATGATGGCAAAGTAATAAAAGCGACGGACTGCATAATAAAGGTTGCTTTCATAGGGGGCAATATAGCATGACGTTCTTTTACATTAAGGGATTGGGCATACAAACCAATAAGCGCATGACAACCTCTGCTTCCCTCTGTGAAGGGCCTATCTTTTACTTTTATGCACTACTTTTATGCAAGAGTCAAAGTATTCTTCTCTATTCCTTTTTACTTTTTCTTTTGCAAGCATCATGTGGTGAGGAAAGATCTAGGCACATATATCCAGTTGGATATGGGTGAGCATGAGTTATTATTGTTGACATCACCCTTGAGGTGAGTAAGTTGGGAGGCAAAACTATAAGCCCCTATCTTCCTTTGTGTCCGGTTGAAACTTTTTGTTCATGGGTATGCCGTGAGTGTTAGCAATCATAGAAGACTAAATGATGGTTGAGTATGTGGACTTGCCAAAAGGCTCCGACATGAGACCCTTCGTGAAAATATGATGAATTGTAGTTGCAAAGTTGACTGAGAACATAGTTTGTTGGTTCCCAATAAGGTTTATGCTTCATACTTCTATGTTGTGATGAATTGTTACTTGTTCATGAGAAGCTATATGATAAAAAAAGTATTGAAATAAATTTTATGTTATAGTTTGTTGTTGCTATGTTAATAATCATGATGCTTCTTGTGAGGGTACAAAGAACCAGGGTGTCCACTACCCAGACTTGTGCGCAGGCAGCTCCCTGGGGCCGACAAGATTTAAGTCAAGACACTGGAGTCAAAGACGACAGTAATCAGGAAGATAGAAGGCTAAGGGCTGGCACTGGCCTCCCCCGGCAAGATCTTGCCGGGCGACTCGCAGCCCCGATAAGCCTCGTGCCCGGCGAGCCCCTCTCACTGTTCCTACACGCCTCCCCAGGGCAACTACCCGCTTGTCTTTTAGCTTTTGTTTCCTTGGGGGCGTGGTGGACGCTGACGACGTGATGGGCTGGGGCAGTTCGATGGGATGGCCCCTTTGTTCCATCCCAAGACGAGAAAGGTATACCTAACGGGGGCATTAAATGCCCTTGTCCTAGCCCGTCAGTATTAGGTATGATAAGCACTGTAGATACCTGGACACCTCATGTATTTACTATGTGCCACCGCTGTACTTTGCCACTGTGGATGACCCCTTTGAGAGTATAAAAGGAGGCCCAAGGCTTAGCTACAGGGGGGAGGATCGAATCTTGGCTGGCCGTTCTGTAAGCGTAGCTGCTAGTTACTGTAGCGCTCCTAGAACTCAGCCTAAACACATCTAATACAACCAAAGCAGGAGTAGGGTTTTACGCATCCTTGCGGCCCGAACCTGGGTAAAATCCCTGCGTGTTGATCATTCGACCTGCTCTCTGTGCAATCCTTCTCCCCGCCGAACCGCAAAGGGATTCTCGTGATCCCATAGGTGTCGTTCTCCGACATCTTTGGCGCGCCAGGTAGGGGGGAGTGGCTGCGTGGACCTGGTCCTGTGATCAGTGCGCCAGTTCTTCGTCATCATCGCCATGGCCCCCAAGAGGAAGGGGCTGACGGCGGTTGGACCATCCGCGTCCGCCGCGCCCGTGCTCACTCACACGGGCGATGGAGCCGATGCGGGCGGAGGAGGTGGAGATCCCGAGCTTCCACGACGCTCCGGTCATCGCAGTCAAGCAAGCGGTGTCGTTCACGCCGCTGGCTCCGGAGATGGAGCCACACTGCCGGCAGGCGGTGCGACGAACTCTAGAGACGGAAGGGCGCCCTCCAAGACGCCCACACCGGCGCACGTACCGCGGCCCTCCCAGGGTGCGCGCGAAGAGCTTCGCCGCGACGTTGGGGGCCCCGGACGTCCCCATGGAAAATCTCCCGAGCATCACCCTCGGGGGGTGCAAGGCCAGCATGCACGCCAACGCGCTGGTGTTAGCGGCGTACGGTCTTAGGATAGTGTTGTTGCTCCTTCTGACACAGTTAGGAGTCAGAGCACCTCACGTTCCTCACACCTATCGCCGCCGCCCACGCCGGCAGAAGCACTGGCACGTGCGCAGCTGCTCCTAAATTTCCCCCCTGCTGCGGACAAACTCGAGGAATGGAGATCCGCCATCCAGAGCCTCGTGGGCCTAGCCAACGAAGATAGGCCGGAGCAGGCGGAGCCCTCGCGGCGACGGTCCATCGAACCGACGCACGACAGCAAGGGGAAGGCTGTGGGTGGCACAACTACGGTGTATTCCCCCCCACAGCAACGGCGGACGGCAACTCGACGGGTCGACACCCGTGAGGATGATTCCACGGCGTCGTCCGACCCACGAACCCGTCGCGATCAACGTCAAGTTCTTCGGGAGCGGGGCAAGGAAGACGCTCGAACTACCATCGAGCGGCGCCGAGAAGCGCGCCACCAGTCCGACAAGCGTGCGGGACCCACTGTAGATAAACCCGCGCCAGGGTACCCTGGCGATCTGCCTTACGAGGTGGGTTGTCCAGCGTTCACCCGTGAGCTGCGGCGAGTCCAGTGGCCCAACTCTCGCACGTTCAAGCCGGAGGTCCCGGAGAAGTATGACGGCAAAACCCATCCGTCAGAGTTCCTGAGCATCTACACCATCGCGGTGCAGGCTGCCGGGGGTCGTGACGACAAGATACTTGCCAACTACTTCCCGTTGGTGCTCAAGCCCAACGTCAGGTCGTGGTTGATGCATTTGCCGGAAGGATCCATTTCTTCCTGGACAGACTTATGCCACGAGTTTGTTGGCGCCTTCACTGGCGGCCATCAAGCTCCGGGCCAAGAGAGTGACCTGCACATCATACCCCAGAAGGAAGGCGAAACCCTGCGCAAATACATCCACAGGTTCAGCCGCGTTCACCACAACATCCCAGACGTTCATTCTGCCGCTGTCATTAGCGCGTTCCATCAGAACGTGCGCAACCGCAGGATGCGGGAAGAGCTGGCGATGAACAAGATCAAGGATGTCACCGAGCTATATGCCCTGGCCGACAGGTGCGCACGCGCTGAGGAAGGGAGGAGGCTCATCGGCAAAGGCGCTGGCGCGGGAGCCGACTCTGACGATGATGCGCCGGCCCCGACAAAGAAGGGTCGGCAACGCAACAGGAAGCGCAAGGGTAAGGCCGTGCTTGCCGTCGAGGGATCCGGCAGTCCCGGCACCGCCAACAAGGCCAAAGTTGATGACCCCGGCAAGGACGTTGCCGGGTGTGCCAACTGTCAGGCCTTGGCGGCCGCCGACAAGCCGGAAGGTTCCGGCAAGCAGTATTGCAAGATCCATCGCCCCAAGGGCCACGACCTCCAAGACTGCCGACAAGTCGAGCAGCTCGTCGAGAAGCAGAAGGCCGAATACGACAGGCGAGACAAGGAGAAGGCTCAGAATGGTGCTGAGGGGTCCGGCAAGAAACGCAGCGGTCGAGGAGGCTGCCGCGGCAAGGCCAATCAACGAAAGGAGAAGCCCGCCAAAGGTCGCGACAAGCAAGAAGGGGATGATGATGATGGCATGGAAGAGGATGGCGAGTCCAGCGACCAAGAGTTTCAAAAAGCCACGGACGTGATGTGCGTCGACGGAGGTGCTTCCCTGCATTCTTCCCACCGCTAGCTTAAACAGTGGGCGCGTGAAGTGAACACAACGGAACCAGCCGTCGCCGCCCGGAGGCCGCTGAAATGGTCCAGCACGCCTATCGTTTTTGACATCGAGGACCACCCTGATCGCACGACTGCGGTCGGGTGTTTGCCATTGCTGGTTTCACCAACAATCCGCAACCTCAAGGTGACAAAAATGCTAGTTGACGGCGGGGCCGGCTTAAACCTGATTTCACCTGAAGTGATCAAGAAGCTACAAATTCCTGATGGAGATCTCGAAGAGACAGGGTCTTTTCAAGGGGTCAATCCAGGAAGAAGTCAGCCTAAAGGAAAGATCACGCTGCCGGTAACATTTGGTAGCGACCTGAACTTCAGGACGGAGAAGATAGTGTTCGATGTCGCCAAGATTCCATTACCATATAATGGGATCCTTGGCCGCCCAGCGCTAGCCAAGTTCATGGCGGCATCGCACTATGCCTACAACACGTTGAAGATGCCCGGGCCGATAAGTGTCATCACTGTCAACTCCGACAAGAAGGATGCACTCGTCTGCGCCGACAAGCTCTACCGGGAAGCAGTTGCAGCATCTGCCGACAAGGCACTTGCTCCTGCCGCTGAAACTCCCGGGGGGAAGAAGACCGGCAAGGCTTCTCACACTCACTCCGGCAAGCGCACCTCTTCGGAGTGCTGCGCTCCCGTTGAGGATGTGCCCGAGAGATCCACCGGCAAGAGCAAGAGATCCAAGGCTGCCCCGCCAGAGACCAAAAAGGTGCCCGCCAAGGAGGACGGAACGGGAGGAACTTTCACTATAAGTTCCACCCTTGATGACAAATAGGAAAGCGCGCTCGTTGCCTTCCTGCGGGCGAATGTCGATGTGTTTGCATGGCAGCCATCTAACATCCCCGGTGTTCCCAGGAAGGTAATCGAGCACCACCTTGCCGTCTGTCCTCACGCGCGGCCCGTCAAGCAGAAGGTGAGGAAGCAAGCTTTGGAGCGGCAACAATTTATCGCTGAAGAAATCAAGAATTAGAAGCAGTAGGTTTGGTCAGAGGAGTACTCCACCCAACGTGGTTGGCCAATCCAGTCATAGTGCGCAAGGCGAACGGCAAATGGAGGCTGTGTATTGATTATACGGATATCAATAAAGCCTGCCCAAAAGATCCTTTTCCCTTGCCGCGCATCGATCAGATTGTGGACTCCACTGCTGGCTGCGACTTGCTTTCATTCCTTGATGCCTACTCTGGATATCACCAGATCTTTATGTCAAAAGAAGATGAGGAGAAAACCGCATTTATCACCCCATGTGGTACGTACTGCTTTCTGCGTATGCCTTTCGGGTTGAAGAGTGCCGGTTCAACTTTTGCAAGAGCAGTCCAAATCGGTTTTGAACCTCAGCTACATAGAAATATGGAAGCCTATATGGATGATATAGTGGTCAAAACCAAGGATAAGGCAACGCTCATTGCAGACCTGGAAGAGACATTTGCCAACTTGCGCAAAATCAATCTGAAGCTAAACCCTGAGAAGTGTGTGTTTGGTGTCCCATCCGGCAAACTTCTCGGGTTCTTCATATCTCACCGAGGAATTGAAGCGAATCCTGACAAGATCAAGGCAATTGAGCAGATTGAAGTGCCAAAGCGTGTCAAGGATGTACGTCGCCTTGCTGGCTACGTTGCCGCGCTAAGTAGGTTCATCTCCAAGTCTGCTGAGCGCGCCCTGCCGTTTTTCAAAATTTTGAAGAAGGCAGGCCCAATGAAATGGACTCCGGAAGCGGAGGCAGCGCTGCAAGATTTGAAGAAGTACCTCTCCTCTTCGCCAGTACTAGTCGCGCCAAAACCACAAGAGCCGCTACTGCTATATCTAGCGGCGACGAATCAAGTGGTGAGTGCTGCGTTAGTGGCGGAGAGAGAGAATGATGAAGAAGCAGCGGCGGCGACAGATCCGACAAGCGAGGCGGCGGCAGGCACGACAAGCGACTTACCGGGACCTCCCCCGACAGAGTCAAATGAGACTACACAGAAGAAGAAGATGGTGCAGCGCCCGGTTTATTTTGTCAGCTCCCTCTTGCAGGGGGCTAGATCAAGATATTCCGGTGTGCAGAAGCTGCTCTTCGGCCTCCTCATGGCCTCGAGGAAGCTGCGCCATTACTTCCAAGCACACGAGATCACTGTCGTCACCCGTTTTCCGCTGCAGCGAATTCTACGGAATCCAGATGCAACCGGCAGGATTGTGGAGTGGGCGTTGGAATTGTCAAGCTTTGGCCTCAAGTACGAAAGTACCTCGACTATTCAGAGTAGAGCCTTGGCAGAGTTCATCGCGGAATGGACCCCAACACCGGATGATGAGGTTCCAGAGTCGACTCTTCCCGGCAAGGAGACAAATCAAGAGTGGGTTATGTACTTTGATTGGGCTTTCTCGCTGCAAGGCGCCGGAGCTGGTGTGCTGCTAGTCGCACCCACCGGAGAGCACCTCAAGTATGTGATTCAGATGCACTTTCCCCGGGAGAGGTCGACAAACAATACTGCAGAGTATGAAGGCCTGCTTGCCGGTCTCAGGATCGCGGCAGACCTTGGAATTCGGAAACTCATCGTCAGAGGTGATTCTCAGCTTGTCGTCAGGCAAGTCAACAAAGACTATCAGAGCCCATTGATGGAGGAATACGTAGATGAAGTGAGGAGGTTGGAAGAGCGCTTTGACGGTCTGCAAATGGAGCACGTCCCCCGTGCGGAGAATAACATTGCTGATGACCTGTCGAAGCGCGCCGCTCTTAAGTTGCCTGTGGAACCAGGTACCTTCGTGCTCCGACTCACTCAACCATCCGCGACACCATCAATTGGGCCAGAGAAAATAAGAAAGTTGAGTTCCAGCAACTACTTTCCGGCAGAGCTCCCAGAAGCTTCCGACAAGAAAGCTGCCGGGAACAACACTGAGCTTACCGGTGAGCGACAGGCTCCGGCAGAGCCTCAAGCTCTTGCCGTTGAGACAAACGCTCCCGCCAAGCTTGCCGGGGAACAGCATGATCCGGCAAGGTCTCAGCCCTTTGCCGTCGAGACAGCTGCTCCCGCGGCGGAAGATCTGCCTTTAGTCCTTGCCGTCGAGCCCCAGGCTCCAGCATGGGCGCAGCACATCGTCCATTTCCTACAGACAGGAGAACTTCCCGATGAGCAAGAAGAAGCAGAGAAAGTAGCCCGTCAGTCTAAAATGTACCAGTTTGTGGACAATGTCCTATACAGAAAGAGACTGAACGGTGTGAAATTGAAGTGCATTGCTCGGGAGGATGGACTAGAGCTGTTGGCAGAAATACACGGAGGCACATGTGGCAACCACATAGGATCAAGGGCGCTTGCCGGCAAGGCGTTCCGACAAGGTTTCTTTTGGCCCACGGCCCTTCAGGATGCAACTGCACTAGTAACCAGGTGTGAAGCATGCCAGTTTCATTCAAAAAAGACACATCAACCAGCTCAGGCTCTCCAGACAATCCCCTTATCCTGGCCATTCTCGGTCTGGGGGCTCGACATCTTGGGCCCCTTCCCCCGTGCTACCGGGGGCTTTGAGTACTTGTACGTAGCAATCGACAAGTTCACAAAGTGGCCGGAGGTGGAAGCAGTGAGGAAGGTGACAGCACAGACAGCCGTCAAGTTCTTCAAAGGAATAGTTTGCCGTTTTGGTATACCCAACAGGATCATCACCGACAACGGCACACAGTTCACCAGCAACACCTTCATGCAATACGTCCAAGACCTTGGCGGCAAGATCTGTTTTGCCTCTGTTGCTCATCCTAGGAGTAACGGCCAAGTGGAGAGGGCGAACGCAGAGGTGCTGCGGGGTCTCAGGACAAGAACTTTCGACAAGCTGCGCAAGTGCGGGAAACGCTGGATTGACGAATTGCCGGTGGTTCTTTGGTCGATCAGGACGACACCAAATCGAGCCACAGGCCAGACACCCTTCTCCCTAGTCTATGGAGCAGAAGCAGTTCTCCCCACGGAACTCATATACGGGTCACCTCGAGTGCTCGCTTATGATGAGCTTGAGCAAGAGCAGCTGCGACAAGATGACGCGCTGCTCCTTGAGGACGATCGTCTCCAGGCTGCTGTGCGAGCTGCACGCTACCAGCAAGCTTTGCGCCGCTATCATAGCCGCAAGGTTCATGCCCGGAGCCTTGAGGAAGGCGACCTTGTTCTTCGGCGCGTTCAGTCGGCCAAGAATTCCAACAAGTTGACGCCGAAGTGGGAAGGCCCTTATCGGGTAGTACGAGTCACCAGGCCTGGCGCGGTCCGCCTGGAGACCGAAGACGGTATTCCGGTGAGCAACTCCTGGAATATCGAACATCTTCGTAAGTTCTACCCATAAGGCGCGGTTGCCGGGACTCCCGGCAACCCCTTTTGTACAAGTGGTGCCGCTGTAGCACGTAATCCTTTGTACAAAGCCAGGCGCAGACCCTGTGCGTAGCTAAATAAATCTGAGTGTTTTCGCAAATCTCGTCGATTTTCATGATTGCTCATACGCATGCTAGTCTGAGATCTTTTGCATTACACTTATCCTCGACAAGTGCTAACGAACCGCCAAGGTTCCATACCTCTATTTTCTCTTCTTTCTTTTTCTAAGAAGGGACAGAAGGCCACCTCACATGCAGCTTTGCCGGGGGAGGACAATGGTGGTATGGATACCAATGGGCGAGACGTTCGAGGAAGCCACTTTGTCGAAAGGAATGCGACAACAAAAAGCTAAGTTGCCCAAAATTTTAAACAGATTTTCACTTTAGTTGTTCCCCTCGAACGATTTTGACTTTTGTATGGAAAACCTGCACGCGAGGGAACCTTGTTGTGATTGTGTTGCGCCCTCATCCTGTTTCAAGTCCGCTCAACAGTTTGAGTGGCCGCACCAAGAGCGCCATGGTTTCTTGCCGGCAGCGGCCCCGCCAGCAGGCTGCTAAAGTCCCGCACCTAGCGCTCGCGGCAAGGGTGCGCACGCCGGCAAGTTTCCGAATAAGCGTAGGGCGAGTACACACAAATAGAAATCAAGCAAAGGGAAATAACATAACAGTTGTCTAAAATAATACCAAGTCATATTACAATAATGCTCGCCACGATTCTAACACAAGGCAACAATTGTCTTTGGCATGGGAGCGACGGCGACAAGAAACGAAGTGGCTAGTCCCGGCGGTCGCCCTCAACTCGCTTGACGCGGCTGATCCTGTCGATGATGGGCGTGACGAGCCCCTCCACGGCTGTAAGGTCTGCGTCCTTCGGCAGGCGGTCGAAGACATTGGAGAGGTTGATGCCGGGGTTCCTGAACACCACCTTGGTGAGCACCTTGCGAAGGACATCCTGGCAGAGCTTGCGCGACTCGCTGGCAAAATGAGCCGCTCGAGTGGAATCCAGTTGTTCCAGAGCCCCAAGCACGTGGCCGAAGAACATGGTCAGCTTGGTGCCCTGGGGTGCTCTGTCATCAAGAGGCCTGTAATCTTCCACGCCCATGATGGACAGCTGTACGGCAAGCCTCCTCGCGATGTCGGCAAGGTTCTTGCTCCAATTCTCCATGCCCCTCACATAATCATTATGCTCGAGGGCGGCGCTCTGGACCAGCGCTCTTTCGCTCTGGAGCTCCTTGGTCAGAGCCTTCCCGTGGGCCTCCGCCTCTTTAAGGGACTCTGTCAACTTGGTCAGCTTCAGCCCCAGCTCGGTGATGGATTTGTTGGCGGTGGAGAGCTCCTTGTACTTGTCGGAGACCGCGGTCTGTGCCTCCGCCAGACTGCGAAGGGCTTCACCTCTTTCGGTCTCGAGCGTTGAGACCTTCTTGCCGTACTCCCCAAGATCCTCCTCCAGCTTCTTCACCCTGTCGACAAGTTCATCCTTGGCGGCCTCTGCTGCCTTGGCGGCATCGACGGCCTCCTTCAGCTTGCCGGCATGGTCAACAGCCAAAGCTTTCAGCGCCTCCTCGTGCCTCTGCTCCAGCTCCTGAGTCCGTTGGACGACGAGCTTTTTCACTTCCTCGTCCTTGGCACGGAGCTGCTCAGCGAGCGTTTTCTCTCGGGCTTCGAGCTCTTCGTCATGAGCCTTAAGCTCGACGCGGAGCCCGTTCAGACGCGCCACCTCTGCTTCAACTTGCTGATGGGCTTCGTCCTGAGCCTTCTCAATATCGGACTGCTTGAGGAGGAGTTCATCCCATTGCTACTTCAGTTGCGTCTGGCCCGACGCCAAGTCCTTGTAAGCCTCAGCAAACCAGCCCTGAACCTCTTCGACACGCTTCTGGAAATCTGTCTCCACCTGGCTGGCAACCGCGGCCCTGGAGTCCAGCTTCTCCTTGCGAGCACGGTGAAGAGCCTGGAGCTTCTGGTAGTTGCTGTTTATCGCCAGGAGAAGCTTCTCTTCCTCTGATCTGGCGCGACCGATGTTGGGTTCGTCAACAACCTCGAGCCCGGCAGCGGTGAACACTTCCTCAAGAGTCTCTCCTTCAATTGGCGCCCGAATGCTTACAGCCCCCGGCAGGCTCACGAATAAGTTGTCGCCAACCCTGATGTACTTGCTGGAAGAAGGAGCTTCGGTTGATGGCGGCTGCTCTTCGATAGCCGCCTCACCGATGGCTGAGGATTCCGGAGCTGGCTCAGCGCTATGCGCTCCTGCGGCGGGAACGTCGTCAGTGTGGCTCCTGGACTCCTCGTCGGCCCTCCTAGCAGCTTCATCAGCAGCGGCGTCCCTGGCGGCCTCCTCGGCGGCAGCACCCTTGGCGGCCTCCTCGGCGGCAGCACTCTTGGCGGCCTCATTAGCAGCAAGCCTGTCAGCCTCGGCATCAGCGTTCTTGGCGGCCTCTTCCGCGGCAAGCTTATCTGCTTCGGCGGCAGCGTCCCTGGCGATATCTTCATCAGCAGCGGCGTCCCTGGCGGCCTCCTCGGCGGCAGCACCCTTGGCGGCCTCCTCGGCGGCAGCACTCTTGGCGGCCTCATCAGCAGCAAGCCTGTCAGCCTTGGCAGCAGCGTTCTTGGCGGCCTCTTCCACGGCAAGCTTATCGGCTTCAGCGGCAGCGTCCCTGGCGATATCTTCAATGGTATCGTCGACGTTCATGTCCTCCGCCGATGGGATGTCTAAAAGCCAAAGAAACGAGGCAAGATGAAGGTTGAATGGAAGTTCAAGAAGACAAAAAGAAAAACCGAATAACGAGTGTCCAAGACAGGCAGCTCACCTGCGCCAGGCTGCCGGGTCGAAGGTTCTCCTCCCCCGACAACATCAGTTGCCGGCGTACGGTTGCCGATGCCTCCGCTTGTCGGCTCCTCATCGCGATAAAGCGAGTTGGAGGAGGTCTTGGTCGGAGACGCATCCCTGGACGGCGTAGTTGATGGGGGCGGCATGTCAAGGTTGATCCCTGGCGATCCTCCTTGTCGCCCTTCTCCTCCTGCACGTCCGGCGGTGTCAGCGGTATAGATGCACACCCCGGCACTCGCCAGCGGAAAGAGAATGATATGCTCACGCTGGGGGCTGCGCCGGGGGCTGAAGCGAGGGCTTCGTCGTGGGCTGGGCCTTGGACTAGTAGTAGCCGTGTCGGGTGCGCCAGAGGTGCCCACCGGCGGCTCCCGGTCCGTCGAAGTCCTCGCCCTCTTCACTACCCTCTGTGCCAGGGTTTCTGTTTCCCTGCGGAAACAAGTCAAAACAAACGATGAGACAAAGCAAAATGAAAGATTTGGGAAGCAGAGGAGCGGCGGGAATATTACTCTTCATCCTCTTCCGAGCTGAGGGCGGAAAGGTCAAAGGCGACTTCCACCATGGTGCTCGCACGAGGAGGCGGAGAGGAGCTCCTCGCTCGCTTGGCCGCGGCAGGTGCGGCTTGCTGAGGAACCTCTTGTCGCCGCGCCGCCTTGCCGGCCGCCTCCCTGTCGGGGGCGGCACTACTTGAAGAACCTTGATGGGCCGGGGCTCCCGTAGCGGTGCCACGAAGGGCGCGCCTGCTTTTCGGTTGGAGGGTCAGGGCTTCCTCTGACAGCTCCTCCTCCTCCTCCGTGTCTTCGGCAGGATGATCCCCGGCGGGCGCATCTCCCTGTTCCCCAACAGTATCGCCCTGCCCGGCAACCTCTTCTTCTTCTTCTTCTTCTTCGCTGGATCCTTCTCCCGCGAAACCAGAGCCGCCAGCCTCGTCGGCGAGACCCGCCTCCTGCACTCTGCCGGCGATGTATGCCATCTCTCTTTCGGTGGTAGTGGCGACAAGCTTCTCGTCCGGAAGGATGGGTCTCTCTGACAGACCGTCGAAGAACTGCTGGACCAAGTCGTCAGCAGGCACGGCCCAGCTCTCGTCGACGCTATGGGCGTCAAGCACCGGCATCATGGAAAGGATCGAGCTCAGGCGAGAATTGTTACACAACGGGACTACGCCTACTGGCAGATCACGCACCGCCGCACTCCCAAACAGCTTCTGAAAGAGGTGCCCGTGCTGCATGATCGTCAAGTTGTAGTCCAGCCCAGGGCACAGCCTCATGATGTCCGCCGCGCTCTGGAACTCCCAAGCTGGCCTCCCCTTGTTCTGCAAAGGGGCAATGCGCCGACGAAGGAAATCGGCGCCTATCATTTCTACCGTCAGCCCGGCATCCTTCAGGCGGAGGATCCTTGCCGTGGCGACGGCAAGCTTTTCGTCTTCGGCATCGAGGGCACTCCACTCACTGTTGCGGGCAATCTTCGCTTCCCGCGGCAAGCAGAAAGGTTGAACTTCCTCCTCCACCGACTCCCGGACCCAGCACCATTTGCCCCGCCATTCTTCCCACCTTCGGCGGTAGGCCCCCTTTGGATAGACCTCATTGGTCCCTGGCCGCGGGATCCAAGTGACGGAACCGGAAAGGGCCTCGCCTTTCTCGATTCGAGGGACGAAATAATGGCGGCACAATGCGGTGCTAGGATGAACTCCGGCGAAGTTTTCGCAAAGATGGGCAAAAACGGACATACACGTTACGGCATTCGGCGTAAAATCCAAAAGCTAGAAGCCGTAGGTGTTCAAGATGTCCTTAAAAAAGTCGGAGAAAGGGGGGCAAAGACGTAAAAATAATCAGCGAAGAAGAGATATTTCTTTGGGTCAGCTGCACAAACACCTGGACTCACACGAGTGGCCGGATGCGCCGTCGTCTCCGCCGCCCACATGTACTGGTAATGCTCCGTCAAGGCCTTCCTATCAAGCCCCGGCGCGAAGACGGCATGCTTCTTCCGCAGCGCCACCAGCTTGTTCTCCATCGTCTTCTTGCCTGTGCTTGCTTTCGGCGGCATGGCGGCTGCGGCGGCGGGGCGAAGAAATTGGTGGAGATGTGGAGGCGCTTGGGGAACGGAGGGAGACTCGAGGAGGAGGACGACGGCAGTTCCTAAATCGCGAAAGGCGGAGGGTAAATGAGCCGCAGCCCTTGCAGATTCCTTTTTATGGGGAGGCACAGGGCCGCCTCTTTACTAGAGGTAATAAAAGAGCCCCTCGCAAGCGTGCGACTGCAGCGGTCACGTCCTGCACGTTCCCCACGTCCCGCATTCAATGAGCGACGTGGGGAGGGGCGCAGTAAGGTAATGATTCCGCGCAGTAACTACTGCCACGCGTACCCGTGCACTGACTGGGCCTGGCCCAACGGCGCCGCATGCCCCCTGTGTGGCCCAGGCCCGGGGGCTCCGGTGTGCGCGGGCCCGTCAGGGCCGAAGGCCGAACTTGCGACGATTCTTGTCGAGACGAGACTCTCACGACGGCAAGGCTTGGCTTGCCGGGATTGGCTTGCCGGGATACTTGCAACGGCAACGCTTGCCGGGACGCCCGTGCAAGCTCAAGACACTTCTACAGCAAAGATAAAACCATGAAGACAAGAGCTACAAGTTGAAGACCAATAAGACGACGATGGGACGTCATTTATGGACGGCGGCAACGGCAAGAATACGTGCGTGAGTCGAGCATCGCCCTCGCGACAACCCTTATGAGAAAAGCCCGGGGGCTGGCTCTTCACCACACGGCGCGATGTTCTGTCTTTAGACCCGCGGCCCTTGCCGGCACTCCGTTCTATCTGTCCACATCATCGACAGGCCTGGAAAAACGGCGAGACCTCCGGAAAGCGCACCTCTTTGAGTGCTGCGCTGCCGTCGAGAACTTGCCAAAAGACCACTCGACAGGATGCTTGTCGGGGAGGACAGCGAGGAACAAAGAAACATGCAAGAACAAGATTCTCAGACCAAGAATTTTTTCGAAAACAAGTATCCAATGCGTTTCTTCTTGAGGTAGCCAAGGACTACATTGGGTACATTTCGAATACGTCAAAAGAAATCTACAGCTACTGTGGCGCGGCGACCGACCCAGAAACGAGGTCTCGTGGATGGAACAGTGGGACCTAACTACGGCACCGACCATGCCTAGTCGGGAACCCCGTTCCTCATGCGAAGGCGTCGTCGTCGTCGGTGCCGTCTTCGTCGTCGCTGTCGCTGGAGGAGTCGAAGTCGCTGTCGCTCGAGCTCTCGGCGCAGCACTCCAGACGAACGCCGGTCGCCCCGAAGAACCTCACAGAGAGGGTGCCGGGGTCGACAAGCGTGAAGTGAAGCAGATGCCCGGGGGTGAGGCCGTGGGAGCAAGCGAACGACTTCCACCCCCTGGTCAGAAACATGGCGCTACCAGGGGTGAGGTCAACCGCCACCCACCAAGGGCCATTGCTGCAACCGTCCGCACGAAGCCAGAAGCCTCGGGGCCGATTGCTCTCCATGGCCCTTGCAAAAGGGTCAGGGAGACGCAGCCAGCCCCGGAGCCGGCGCGGGAAGACGATGACGAACTCTCGCGCTTCCTCCCCCGCATGGATCCCCGCGTGAGGCTGCGGCAGAGGCGCGCCGCCGCGACCGCCGCCCCCTGCCAGAGCCGTCCTCGCGCGGTCGCGGGATGCCGACCCGCCGCGGGAGCTCGGACCCGCCATCGTCACCACCACATGCGCCAGGGTCCGAGGGCTGCTCCTCGAGGCGCTGAGGGAGCCTCGGGGGCGACCACGTCCTCTCGCCATCTCGGGATGCTGCGGGGGTGGTGACAAAAAACAGAGGAGAAAGGGATCGAGCGGCGAAAGATCAGGAACTTGCAGATGGGTGACCTCCTTCTTCCTTCGACTCCCCTTTTATAGAGCTAAGTGCTGAAGAGGGAGAGGGGCCGACCCTTTGCAAATCATGGGCAACACGCGTCATGCAAGGCGCGTCGTCCGAGACATCAATGCGGAGGCGAACAGGCGCCGTCCTGTCCATCACACCCACTCCCAAGGAGGAAGACGGACCGCCTCGCTCCGGTATTCCCAAGACCTGCAGTCATTATGCTGTATGGGAGAAAGTTACCAACCGCCATCATTGCCATGGCCACGTGTGCCCGCGCACTGTTTTTTTTGTTAGTTTTGGAATATTTTAGAATTTTGGAAATAAAAAAATAAACCGAAAGGTGATCGAGGTGAGCAAGATACACCGGGGCGTGCCAGGCACCCCTGGGCGCACCCTGGTGGGTTGTGCCCACCTCAGATGCCTTCCCTACTCCATTTTCCTTCCATATACTTGTTTCCCAAGAATAAAATTTCTCAATATATACCCCTGACTGTTTTGACGACCGCATCACAGAAAAATCCTCTGTTCTTGTTTTCTGTTGTTTCCCTGACATATCTAAAAATATGTCGTCTCAAGATTCGAAGGGGGGAGACATGTTGATCCCTATGTTTCAGACCCAAAGATCTTTAGGGAAATTTACCTCTATCTATGGACCTTAGAGGAGGAAGAAGATGCTACCATGCAGGAAACAAAAGATGACAGCTCTGAGGAAGAGGATGATCTATTGCCTCAACCCGGAGACATGCATGTGGAATTCAAGAAGTCAAGCCTCCCTAGAAGATACAAACCTAAGGTCCAGTTTATCCCATCTCGTTTTCTGCAGGAAAGCAAGGAGGCCTTATGCCAAAGGATATTAAAGCTTGAGTTGGACAATGATGATCTAAGTGAGAAAAACTTTATGCTTAAATATAAGTTGAAGAAGAAGGCTTCCTCTACTCCTCCACCTTCTTCATCACCACCACTGAAGGAGACTTGAGCACACGGGTATGGGCACTCCCCTTGGCTTGAGCCAAACTTGGGGGAGGTGCCCCGGTATCATATCACCACCACTTTTATTCACCTTTACCTATTTTAGTTTGATCTTTAGTTTCCCTTTGCTTCAGTTGAATAAAAGTTTAGCATGATCTATTTTCGTGTGTTAGTTCCGTGGCCTACCTATCTATGTAATTGAGTGAGAGTTATATAATAAAGTTTAGTTTGAGTTTTTTCCTCTCCACTTTCTTGTTGCAATCAAAATAAAGAAAAGAAAAACAAATGAAAAGAATCATATGCTAATCTTACGGTGAGTAATGACATCACATAAGGAAAAGTATAACTAGTAAAATTTATGGGAGATTGACAAACATAGCATTGGTTAACGATGCAATTCATGAAAGAATTAATAAGGGAAGAGAAGATTCACATGCAAATACACTATCTTTGACATCTTTTATGATTGTGAGCCCCCATCAAATATTATATGTAAAAATTGTTGACATTGGACAACGAAGACAACATAATGATTTATGTTTGTTCATATCCACATAGAAGTTATATTGTCATAGATCCTTTAACATGCGGTGCTTGCTCAATATCTTTGCTAGCCAAAAATTCCGCACTAAGTAGAAATACTACTTGTGCATCCAAAACCCCAAGACCAAATTCTTTCTTTGAGTGTCCACCATACCTACCTATGGATCGAGAAAGATCCTTCAAAGTAAGTTGTCATCGGTGCAACAAGGCAATAAAAATTACTTCTAAAAGTGTTTTGACCAATTAGTGTAAGAGAAAATTGAGCGTTATACGAACTTATGATGGCAAAGTAATAAAAGCGATGGACTGCATAATAAAGGTTGCTATCATAGGGGGCAATATAGCATGACGTTCTTTTACATTAAGGGATTGGGCATACAAACCAATAAGCGCATGACAACCTCTGCTTTCCTCTGCGAAGGGCCTATCTTTTACTTTTATGCACTACTTTTATGCAAGAGTCAAAGTATTCTTCTCTATTCCTTTTTACTTTTTCTTTTGCAAGCATCATGTGGTGAGGAAAGATCTAGGCACATATATCCAGTTGGATATGGGTGAGCATGAGTTATTATTGTTGACATCACCCTTGAGGTGAGTAAGTTGGGAGGCGAAACTATAAGCCCCTATCTTCCTTTGTGTCCGGTTGAAACTTTTTGTTCATGGGTATGCCGTGAGTGTTAGCAATCATAGAAGACTAAATGATGGTTGAGTATGTGGACTTGCCAAAAGGCTCCGACATGAGACCCTTCGTGAAAATATGATGAATTGTAGTTGCAAAGTTGACTGAGAACATAGTTTGTTGGTTCCCAATAAGGTTTATGCTTCATACTTCTATGTTGTGATGAATTGTTACTTGTTCATGAGAAGCTATATGATAAAAAAAGTATTGAAATAAATTTTATGTTATAGTTTGTTGTTGCTATGTTAATAATCATGATGCTTCTTGTGAGGGTACAAAGAACCAGGGTGTCCACTACCCAGACTTGTGCGCAGACAGCTCCCTGGGGCCGACAAGATTTAAGTCAAGACACTGGAGTCAAAGACGACAGTAATCAGGAAGATAGAAGGCTAAGGGCTGGCACTGGCCTCCCCCGGCAAGATCTTGCCGGGCGACTCGCAGCCCCGACAAGCCTCGTGCCCGGCGAGCCCCTCTCACTGTTCCTACACGCCTCCCCAGGGCAACTACCCGCTTGTCTTTTAGCTTTTGTTTCCTTGGGGGCGTGGTGGACGCTGACGACGTGATGGGCTGGGGCAGTTCGATGGGATGGCCCCTTTGTTCCATCCCAAGACGAGGAAGGTATACCTAACGGGGGCATTAAATGCCCTTGTCCTAGCCCGTCAGTATTAGGTATGATAAGCACTGTAGATACCTGGACACCTCATGTATTTACTATGTGCCACCGCTGTACTTTGCCACTGTGGATGACCCCTTTGAGAGTATAAAAGGAGGCCCAAGGCTTAGCTACAGGGGGGAGGATCGAATCTTGGCTGGCCGTTCTGTAAGCGTAGCTGCTAGTTACTGTAGCGCTCCTAGAACTCAGCCTAAACACATCTAATACAACCAAAGCAGGAGTAGGGTTTTACGCATCCTTGCGGCCCGAACCTGGGTAAAATCCCTGCGTGTTGATCATTCGACCTGCTCTCTGTGCAATCCTTCTCCCCGCCGAACTGCAAAGGGATTCTCGTGATCCCATAGGTGTCGTTCTCCGACACTTCTATGTCCGTATTTTGTTTTTATCGACACCTCTCTCTCAAACCATATCTACATGCTTTTCAATATCGGTTTTCGCTTGAGGACAAGCGAGGTCTAAGCTTGGGGGAGTTGATACGTCCAGTTTGCATCATGATTTTCTACTGTTATTTACTTTGTTTTGTTGAATAATAATGCTTTGGGGAATAATTCTAATGCCTTTTCTCTCATAATATGCAAGGTTTACACACAGAGGGAGAATACCGACAGCTGGAATTCTGGACCTAAGAAAAGCACATCAGAGATACCTATTCTGCACAACTCCAATGAAGCTGAAATTTTACGGAGATTATTTGTGCATTTAATAAAAAATATTTGAGAAGAAAACTATCGGAGGGGTTCTCCCAGGTGGGCACAACCCACCAGGGCGTGCGAGGCCCCCCTGGGCGCGCCCTGATGGGTTGTGGCCACCTCGGCCCACCTCCGGTACCCATCTTCTAGTATATGGTCACTCTTGACCTAGAAAAAATCAGAGGAGGTCTTTCGGAACGAAGCGCCGCCGCCTCGAGGCGGAACTTGGGCAGGAGCACTTTTGCCCTCCGGCGGATCGATTCCACCGGGGGAACTTCCCTCCCGGAGGGGGAAATCGAAGCTATAGTCATCACCAACACCCCTCTCATCTTTCGGAGGCCAATCTTTCAACATCTTCAACAGCACCATCTCCTCTCAAACCCTAGTTCATCTCTTGTGTTCAATCTTTGTACCGTAACCTCAGATTGGTACCTGCGGGTGACTAGTAGTGTTGATTACCTTGCGTAGTTGATTGCTATATGGTTTATTTGGTGGAAGATTATATGTTTAGATCCATCATGCCATTCAATACCCCTCTGATCTGGAGCATGATTATTATTGGTGAATAGTTACCTTTGTTCTTGAGGTCACGGGAGAAGTCATGTTGCGAGTAATCATGTGAATTTGATATGTGTTCGATATTTTGATGATATGTATGTTGTGATTCCCTTAGTGGTGTCATGTGAACGTCGACTACATGACACTTCACCATTCATGGGCCTAATGAGATGCATTGTGGAGTAGTTATTAGATGATGGGTTGCTAGAGTGACAGAAGCTTAAACCCTAGTTTATGCACTACTTCGTAAGGGGCTGATTTGGATCCACATGTTTAATGTTATGGTTAGACTTTGTCTTAATACTTTTCTCATAGTTGTGGATGCTTGCAAGGGGGTTAATCACAAGTAGCTTGTTAGTTCAAGTAAGAACAACACCTTAGCACCGGTCCACCCACATACCAAATTATCAAAGTAGCGAACACGAATCAAACCAACATGATAAAAGTGACTAGACGAAATTCCCGTGTACCCTCTAGAACACTTTGCATATTACTAGAGATTGTTTTGGCCTGTCCTTTGCCACAAAAGGATTGGGCTACCTTGCTGCACCTTGTTTACCATTACCGTTACTTGCTTGTTACCAATTATCTTGGTATCAAACTATCTGTTACCAACAATTTCAGTGCTTGCAGAAATTACCTTGCTGAAAACCGCTTGTCATTTCCTTCTGCTCCTCGTTGGGTTCGACACTCTTACTTATCAAAAGAACTACGATTGATCCCCTATACTTGTGGGTCATCAAAGCACCACCGCCTCGAGGCGGAACTTGTGCAGGAGCACTTTTGTCCTCCGGCAGAGCGATTCTGCCGGGGGAACTTCCCTCCCGGAGGGGGAAATCGAAGCCATCGTCATCACCAACACCCCTCTCATCTTTGGGAGGCCAATCTTCATCAACATCTTCAACAACACCATCTCATCTCAAACCCTAGTTCATCTCTTGTGTTCAATCTTTGTACCGGAACCTTAGATTGGTACTTGTGGGTGACTAGTAGTGTTGATTACCTTGCGTAGTTGATTACTATATGGTTTATTTCGTGGAAGATTATATGTTCAGATCCATTATGCTATTCAATACTCCTTTATCTTGAGCATGTTTATTATTTGTGAGTAGTTACCTTTGTTCTTGAGGTCACGGGAGAAGTCATGTTGCGAGTAATCTTGTGAATTTGGTATGTGTTCGATATTTTTGATGATATGTATGTTGTCATTCCCTTAGTGGTGTCATGTGAACGTCGACTACATGCCACTTCACCATTCATGGGCCTAAGGGAATGCATTGTGGAGTAGTTATTATATGATGGATTGCTAGAGTGACAGAAGCTTAAACCCTAGTTTGTGCGCTACTTCGTAAGGGGCTGATTTGGATCCAAACGTTTAATGCTATGGTTAGATTTTATCTTAATACTTTTCTCGTGGTTGAGGATGCTTGCGAGGGGGTTAATCATAAGTGGGAGGTTGTTCAAGTAAGAACAGCACCCAAGCACCGGTCCACCCACATATCAAATTATCAAAGTAGCGAACACGGATCAAACCAACATGATGAAAGTGACCAAATGAAAATCCCATGTACCCTCAAGAACACTTTGCCTATTACTAGAGATTGTTCTGTCCTGTCCTTTGCCACAAAAGTATTGGGCTACCTTGCTGCAACTTGTTTACCGTTACTTACTTGTTACCAATTATCTTGTTATCAAACTATATGTTACCTACAATTTTAGTGCTTGCGGAAATTACCTTGCTGAAAACCGCTTGTCATTTCCTTCTTCTCCTCGTTGGGTTCGACACTCTTACTTATCGAAAGGACTATGATTTATCCCCTATACTTGTGGGTCATCAAGACTCTTTTCTGGCGCCGTTGCTGGGGAGTGAAGTGCTCTTGGTAAGTGGAAATCGGTAAGTAAAAACTTATACTACGTGCTGAAATTTAGTGTTACTTGCTACTATGGAAAACAATCCTTTGAAGGGTTTGTTCGGGGTATCTTCACCTCGACCGAAACCACAATTAGTTGCCCCTCAACCTACTGCACCCACTGAAAATATTAGTTATGAAATTCCTTCGGGTATGGTAGAACAATTTGTGGATTATTTAAGCTTGCAGGTTTACCCGGATATGAAACTAAGAAGAAGGTTTTCCCTTTATCTTTGAAGGGAAAAGCATTGACATGGTACAGGCTAGGTGATGATCTTGGATCATGGAACTAGAATCGTTTGCAATTGGAATTCCACCAAAAGTTTTATCCCATGCATTTAGTTCATCGTGACTGGAATTATATATATATAATTTTTGGCCTCGTGAAGAAGAAAGCATCGCTCTAGCTTGGGGGAGGCTTAAGTCAATGTTATATTCATGCCCCAATCATGACATCCCGAGAGAAGTTATTATTCAGAATTTTTATGCTCGGCTTTCTCATAATGATCAATCCATGCTCGATACTTCTTGTGCTAGTTCTTATATGAAGAAGACTATTGAATTCACACTACTGGAATCAGGGTCTTTGCCGTCTGCCATAGCAGACGGCAAAGGCCTGCCTGGCGGACGGCAAAGCCATTGCCGTCCGCCAGCAGACGGCGAACAGTCCGGCCGAACAACTGCAGCCAAAGGCCTCTTTGTCGTCTACTGGCAGACGGCGAAGACCTTTGCTTCTTTGCCGTCTGCCAGCAGACGGCAAAGAGCTGCAGCTGACGTCAGCTGTCGTCAGGCGTCAGCTGGGCCAACGCAGGCTCTTTGCCGTCTGCCAGCAGACGGCAAAGAAGCAAAGGTCTTCGCCGTCTACCAGCAGACGGCAAAGAGGCCAAATAGGCCAGCCCAGGTTGCACAGGCTGCTGCCACGTGGCCTCTTTGCCGTCTGCTGGCAGACGGCGCAGACCTTTGCCGTCTGCTAGCAGACGGCAAAGTGGCTATATTCCCGCTGTTTTTTTTTCTTAAATTCAATCAATTTCACAGATATATATATATTCATTTCAAAATATTTCAACAAGTACATATAGCCAACATATCCCTGCCATATGGATATGATCATCCAACACATATATACACCAAATGAAAAGTCCAACATATCCAACAATTAAGCAAAAGGTCCATATAGTTTCATCCATACATACATATATAGGTAGCAAGTTTCACATTGTTCATCCTACAAAATCAAAACAAAAAGGAAGCACAAGAAGAAGAGTAGACTCCATCAACGCAAGCTTCCTCATCGAAAGCAAATCTGCAAATTGGGAAAGAAGAAAGTTAGAAGAAGAAGACGAAGAAGAAGAAGACTAGAAGAAGAAGACTAACTAGAAGAAGAAGAAGAAGAAGAAGAAGAAGACTAGAAGAAGAAGAAGAAGAAGAAGAAGAATTTTCTTCTCTTTCTTTTTCTCCCCTCCTCTTCTTTATCTTCTTCTTCTTCTTCTAACTAAGGTAGGTAAAAATGGCATTTTTAGCTAAGCTAGGAAAAAATGCTAAGTGTAGGTCATTTTAGAGCTAAGCTAGGTAAATAGGTCATTTTGGAGCTTAGTAAGGTTATTATGTCATTTTCGAGGATGATGCCATTTTTGAGCCAACTTACGTAAGTATAGCTCATTTTTTATCTAACTTAGGTAATTATGCCATTTAGGAGGAAAATAAGCTAAGTATAGAGAAAACGTACCCTCATCACAACAAATGCGATGAAGATCGCAACTAAGGTAACAATTGATCCAACGGCATAATGATACCAAGCCTCATTATCAATGGCATATTTTCTAATCTTCTTAATCTTCAAGCGCATTGCATCCATCTTCAAGCGCATTGCATTCATCTTCATCTTGTGATCATCGACGACATCGGCAACATACAACTCCAATGTCATCTTCTCTTTTTCAATTCTTTTAATTTTTTCTTTCAAATACTCGTTTTCTTTTTCAACTAAATTTAACTTCTCGACAAGAGGGTCGGTTGCAAATTCCGATTCACATACCTCCTAGATTAAAATATCTCTATGTCAACTTGATGGCCATAATTGTCATAAATGCGAAATGCAACAAATAGTTATAAAAGAGAATTTACCACATCTGAATCATAAAGCGGGCGAGGGCCGACGGGGGCGGATTTCAAGACCATGGCACTATGTATAAGAAACAATCATACAAAGTAAGAAAATTATACAAGTAACTATATAAATCATACAATCATACAAGAAAATGGCAAGTGTAGGTCATTTTAGAGCTATCCTAGTTAAAATCGGTCATTTTGGAGGTAGGTAAGGTTATTTTGTCATTTTGGAGGAAAATAAGCTAAGTCAATGTCATTTTGGAGCTAAACCAAGGTTATCATGCCATTTTTTACCTAAGTATGCTAAGTATGTCATAAATGAATTAAAGAAGGTAAGTATAGGTCATTTTGGAGCTATCCTAGGTAGTTATGCCATTTTTTAGCTAACTAAGCATATTAAGTCATTTAGGAGGAAAAATGCTAAGTATAGGTCATTTTATAGCTATCCTAGGTAAAGTATGTCAGTTTGGAGCTAAGTAAGGTTATTATGTCATTTTCGAGGAAAATAAGCTAAGTCAATGTCATTTTGTTGAATACCTAATTACATGAACTAATTAATAATATATATGTACATAATAATAATTAAATACCTGACATTACTAATATTAATCTTCATCGTCTATATATGCTCCGGGATCAATAAATGCAGAATCGTCATCACTATTAGTAATGACGTGCTCATCAGCATCATCAATAAATGCATCAACATGTGGAAGGTCTCCTTTATGTAATCGGTCAAGCATTGACAGGTCATCCGCAGCAGTAACCTCTTCTTCTTCCGTCTCTTCTTGTTCCGGCTCAGGGGTGAAGTCGGATTCACTGTCGCTGTCTACCTCAATGTTCTGGGGTGAAGTAGAGCGGTTCTTGAAACGTTTTTTGGAAACACGTGTTTCTTGGAAGAATTCTCCTTGATATGTGTCTAGGTTAATGTGAGGGTCATAATCATCTTCATTGAGGGGAGGTGGTCTAAAATGTGGCGGCACATCATAAACGACATCCCAACCATTCAGATTTGGATCAGTTTGGCAGGCCCACGGTAGATAGAAAACTTGGGTCGCCTGTTGAGCCGTAATATAGACATCGGGAACATCTAAATGGGTGCTTTGTTTGATTTCGACTAGCCCTATATGTTCATGAGTCCTTCTAGTCTCCTTTGGCTGGAACCAATAACATTTGAAGACTACGACGTTTGGTGGGTTTTCACCAAAGAATGTAAGTTCATAAATTGCTTCAACTCTTCCATAATACTCGACCCCTCCTTCGCCGACAGCAGAGACACAACAATTTGTAGACTTTCGGTCGGCCATAGATAGCTCTTTGCCAAAAGTACGAAAGCGATACCCGTTGATGTCGTATTTGTCAAATGAACGGACCTTATAGTCAAAACCATTTGCGACTTGTCTCAATTCGGAGTCCATAGACTCTGCATTAGCCTACAAGTTTAATACGAAAGGATTGTTGCATTAGCCGCAAACTAGACGAAGAAATGAAATGGTCTAATGGAAATTACCGTTTGTTTGAACCAAGAGATGAAACCGGGATAGCCTCCTCCATGCTTTGCCAGAAGCTCATACTCTTCGATGGAATCCTTTTGGATCACCGCTCCATCCGAGAATTTGGCGACATATCGACTGTATCACATATCCGGGAATAAGAGCATTTCAAAGGAATTAGAAGTTGCGAAACAATGTACCGAGAACTTACTCGATGTACGGCCGCACTTCTGTTAGGTTGTTGAAGATATACAACGAAATGGTCCGCCATTCTTCAACATCCAACGCTATTGCTTTCGAAGCACCGGCTGGTGCGAGCTTCCCTTTGAATAGGCTGAGGTTGGATCGACCTTTTTCACGGTCGCCATCATTGTACCGAGGATTCGGATTATGCAAATGATGATTCTTGGCTTTGTAGTGTGCTGTCAAGAAGTTTGCGGCCTCCTCAGTAATGAATAATGCATATCCAATAAAATATTAATATATTAATTACTACAACGACTTTTTGTGTGGAGAAAATTCAAAGCCTTGACTCTCATAAAAACAAAGAGCAGAAAATTAGATTTAAGTTAAATCCTACTACACAAACTTTACAAATTAGGCATCTTCGACTCGCTCATACCTGCGCTGAAGAGGGGGACTGGTAAGTAAGGAAGAAATCACCCCACAGACTTGGATGAAAGGTGCTCATCTGCTCCTGGCCAGCACTATCTCCATGTACTGCCGCCATTCGGTTCTTCTTGTGTATAGTGCTTCGTGCTATGTGAAGTAGTACAGAGACAAATTGTAGGTGTGTACTTGTGCCATGGATGCAGAAGGGCACATATATAGAGAGAGAACCGGTTCTAAGAGCACGTACAATAGAGCTGAGTCAGCAGGCTATAAGAAATAAACTAATATATTTTTGCTTAGTTGGAAGAAAGAGAAGAGGAGAGAGAAGGTAAGCAGGCTCTTGGTGAAGAGTCAGCTCTAGCACGTGCTCCTAGACACTTTGTGAGAGTAAAAGATGGACCATATAATAAATAAGTAATACACTCTATTGTACATGTTGGCTATAAGATGGGCTATAGATGACATGGCAATGGCTTATAGCCAGCAGCTGGCTATACTATTAACCATGATCTAACTCGTAGCCTTATACTACCTATTAAAGTATTCTGACATACTCTTGGTGTCCAGCGAGAAGGTTCTCCGCCTGGCGAAGACGAATAACGTCCGCCCGTCCGGGTGGACGGCCATCGATTTCACGTCTGGTGACTAGAACGATGGGAGGTGCACCCGCAAGAAGGTCCAAGCCCATGTCTTGTACTCGTTGCCGTTGGGCGGCGGCTGGGCATCGAGGACGGCCAGGGAGGACTCGACTATCATTTACAGCTTACCAGCGACGGACGCCAGCAAGGGCGGCCCGTAGATCTTGCGGCCGTTGGGGTGAGCGCAGAGGGTGATCCCCGACGTCTCGATGATGTAGACGGGGAAGTCGGCGGCGCCGTAGCCCAGCATGGCGAGTATCTTGCCACCGTGCGCGCCGAAGAACGCCAGACGGCCGTGGCGGCCCTCGAACCGCGCCTCGGCCGGCTCCGGCTGCTGCTCAGGCTCTGGGGCCACCGCGCCGCATCCAACTGTGGGTTGAAGGTGCCGACGTCTATCTTGCGGACGATGTATCCTCTTTCCCAGTCATCCACCACCAGATATACATGACGACGCCGCGGTGGCTGCCAGTGGTCGCGGTGGCTACCTCACTTGGCAGTGTTGCTGTGCCCGCATGGCTGAAGCATCCGCTCGCGCTTCGGCATGTCTTCCTTGCTCCTGCCGGCGAGTTTGATTCTCAATCCCACGCTTATGAGAAGGGCACACCAAACCAATTGATAAGATACTCGATTTGGTACTTACATGGATTTAGTAAACTCAGGCCAGGAGCCCTTTGACCGAATAGGAGACGGAGTATCATTTTTTTCCTACAAGGATGTGGGCTAGCCCAGTAGTGTTACAGTTTGTTTTTCTTGGAGTTTTTTTATCGGGTTTTCTATTTTTCTTCATTTCTTCATCGGACTTTTGGTTTTCATTAAGTGTTTCTTCACTGTTAATTTCTTTTTGCTTATTTCTGTCCTTTTCCCGTTTCCCAACACATGTCTTCTTTCAGTACACATTGTACATTTTACTATCAGTGTGAGCCATTTTTTTATGTACATTGAACATCTTTTGAAAACATGATGTACATTTTGTTCCGAGCGAGTTTGACCCTTTTATGGTCGCCACACGGGCCGAACTGTGGTGTGAACAGTTTATTCCAAAGGAAGTCGGTCCTGGTTGACTCTAATCTTTCTAACCTCCCCACGTATGTGATGGGGTTGGATATTCTGTGAGAGGGTGTGCATAGTTCGTTCGATAAAGATCTCTCGTGGTTCTTCTCGCAAGCGAGGACTGGTTGGAAAAAATACCGCATTGTGAAGTGGGTTGACATCTGCTTGCCCAAGGACCTAGGAGGGTCTGTATCCCCAAAGAGCTAGCAGACCAGGTTCGACAAATATATTTCCAACAATGCTGTGCAAAAGGACAACGAAAAAAGAGATGATCTCTAGTTTCGAGCTCTCCCAGATGACACATGACACATGAATATGATGGCAAGTAGAATGTTTTCCTGAGAAGCATTGCTCTGGTATTCAGTCTATTGTTGATGAGCAGCCAAAAAAATATTTTATGCTTAAGTTGACAGTAGGTTTTCCAAGTCCAATTGATGACTGGTAAAGCTGGGGGGAAATTAGTGAGGAGTTTGTAGGCCTGAGAAACCTGGTAGGTGATGGCTGTAGGGGGCATTTTCCAGCAGTCTGCTTCATCTGAAAGTATAAGTTGCTGCAGAAAATCATCTAACTCTTGAAATTGAGAGTAAGCTTCTTCGGATAGTGGTAGATGGAAGTGAGGTGACAGATCCTCCAGATGACACATATGTGAGACTGTGACTTGCAGATCCTTAGCAAAATAGTGCAAGTGAGGCCATTTCTATGAAGGTATCATACCTTCCCAAGTATCATTCTAGAAGTCCAAAGAGAGCCCATTGTGAAGCTTACTACCTCCATGAAGTTTATAAATTGGTAGTAATTTCAGAAAGTCTCTCCACCAAAATGAACTATTCTGCAGTGGAGTGTTGGGAGTGCTATCCTGATAGTAAGCTTCCCAAACCAAATTCACCCAGGGGATATTTTCATGATTTATGAATTTAAGAATCATTCTGACGCAAAGTGGTCAGACTCTTCCCCGGACCCTGCGCAAGCGGGAGCTACATGCATCGGGCTGCCCTTTTTTTTAGGAGGAGGCGGGTGTTTTGGGTGGATAAATTTAAAATTCCTAATCCTCCTTTATCTTTGGGTCTGCAGATCAAATCCCAAGCAGCCAAGGGTGGATTCTTCTTCTCCAAGTTCTTTCCTCTCTAAAAACAATGTCTTCTGTATTTGTCCAATTGATCAATGATGCCTTTGTAAAATAGAAGGCAGCTCATGAGGAAAGTTGGTAAAGAAGATAAGACTGAATTAACCATAAGAAGTCTACCATCATAACTAAGAAATTGAGAACATGCTGTCAATCTCTTTTGAATCCTTTCAATAAGATATAAGAAGTGCTCCATTTTAGGCTTGTGGTAGCTGAGAGGAGCCCCAAGATAGGTGAAAGGAAAGCTCCCAACTGAACATCCTAGCAGAAGAGCCAGTTGATGAGCTGAAGTATGTTGGATTTGTGGAAATTGACTTTCAGTCCAGAGGCTTGTGTGAAAATGTGCAAAATATTCTGCAGATGTGTCAATTGTTGAGGGCAAGCTGGCGTTATAATCAGTGTATCATCAGCATACTGAAGAATTGGGTAGTCTGGACAAGCTTGGAAGGAAATGGGCACATTCAAAAGACCTTTGTGTATTGCATCATTAATAATTGTCTGCAAGAAATCAGCTGACAGGATAAAAAGCAAGGGAGACAGGGGATCTCCCTGCCTAACTCCCCTTCTACACTTAAAGAGGGACCCAGGAACACCATTTAACGGAACTGAAGATGTTGCTGAGGTGAAAATCTGCTGAATCAAGGTACACAATTTGGAGCCAAATCCTTTCTTCTTGAGGATTGCCAGTATCATACCATGCTCTATCTTATCAAATGCTTTTTCAAAATCTAATTTGAGGACAATAGTAGGCAGCTTACTTTTATGACACTGAAAAAGATACTCATATGCCCATGCAATGCAATCCTGTATGGTTCTAGATTTGATAAAGCCATATTGGTTAGTATGAATGAGTTCCAGAATAACTGTTTGCAGCCTATTAGCAAGCAACTTGGTCAATAACTTAATGGTGCAATTGAGCAAAGATATGGGCCTGAAATCATTAACAGTTGCAGCACCAGCTTTTTTGGGAATTAAAGTGATGAAGGAGCTGTTAATACTTTGCAAACATAATTTCCCCTGATGAAACTGTGAGCATAAATCATAGAAGTCATGCTTAATGATGTGCCAACACTTCTTAATAAAGTCTGTGTTAAATCCATCAGGCCCTGGGGATTTGTTGGAAGGAAGGTCCTTAATGACAACATCAATCTCCTGATGTGAGAAAGGAACTTCTAGGAAGGATAGATCATTATGTGGCTGAATAAGCTCTAACATTTCATTGGGTATTTGAAAAGGTTCAGACTGGCCAAATCTTTCTTTGAAAGCATTATGAAGGAGAGCCGCTTTTTCAGGATGGGCAGTAACTTTAGAGCCATCTGGGGCAGTTAGAGAGGTGATGCTATTATTCCTGTGTTGCACTGTGGCCATAGAGTGAAAAAACTTGGTGTTTTCACAACAAAGGGTTACCCACTTAATTTCCCCCCTTTGTTGCCAGTATTACCTTTGTTGTAGCAAAAGTTTGTCCAAATGAGCTTTAATTTGTTCTCTTAAGTCTGCCTCAAGGGAGGTTAGGGGTCTGAAATTTTCAAAAGCATCAAGCATGGCAATGACAGTGTTTGCATAGGAAATATCTTCCTTCGGATTGGATAAACTTTTAGACCAGATTTTGAGAGACTTTCTGAGGACCTTCATTTTTGCATTTATCCTTTTGGCTGCATCTGCATAATGAATACTCTGTTTCCATACAGATTCCACCAGAGGTAAAAAGGTATCCTTCTCCATCCACCAATTTTCAAATCTGAAGATATTACTCTTGGGCATGGAAGTACTGATGTGAATAACACAGGGTACATGGTCTGAGGTAGTCATTGCTAAGGGATAGGCCAGAGTATTTGGATCATTCAGAGTCCAGGAAGCTGAAGTAAAAACCTAGTCCAAATTTTCTAGAAGAGGTTGTGATTGTTTGTTGGACCAGGTGTACTTTCTTCCTTTTAAGGGAATATCTACTAACCCCAGGTTGCTTATCACTGCATTAAAATTCATCATTTCATTCACATTGCCCCCTGGTTTATTTCTGTCATCAAAGCTCCTGATTAAGTTAAAATCCCCAACAATCATCCAGTTTGCATCCTCAGGGATTTGTGTACCATCTAGCCAGTCCAAGAATTCAATCTTTTTGTCATCCTGGCATGGTGCATAGATGTTTGTAAGAGTCCAACAACTACCACATTTGATGGACTGGAACATCACAGAGACAACATAGTTATTTTGCTGAACAGTTTCCCCCTTAAAGAGTGCTGAACACCATATGGTCAAAATGCCACTAGATCTACCAATTGATGGTGTATAGGCATAGGCATCAAATCTTGGTGGGCAGAACTTTCTGATAAAGAGAGGATCAATTTGTTCTTTTTTAGTTTCTTGGAAATAGACAATAGAGCAACCACTTTCCTCAATCTTGTTTTGTATATGTAGCCATTTATCAGGTGAATTCAAACCTCTAATATTCCAGTTTAGGATTTTCCATATTTGTGACTGCATGATACAACAAGTGGAGGAGAACGGGGCCTGCAAACCAAAAGTTGTTGCAAGTGGCCAGCAGATTGCAGATAGCTATCATGTAAACTGATAGAGCAATAGAGAGCCTGGATAGGACCAGGCTTAGCAATCACATAGGACATCAGACCATAAAAATTCAATATAGTACTACCAAAAGCAACATTGTTCTTATAAGGCACATAACTCCAGACAGATATATTATAAATGCAACATGACTGATGGCACCAAAGCTGATCATTTAGGATTAGAAGCACCTCCCCAGCTTCACTTCTTGGACTTCTTAGAGTTTGCTGGACCATCATCCTTTTTTGTTGGATCATCCTTCTTGGGTGTTGGCTTTACTTTTTTGGGATTTGGGGGCTGATTAGCAGCAATACCAAGCTTGTCATATAAATTGGTGACAATCTTTTTATTCAGTGGGGGAGCTTCAACAGAGCAAGCAAGACAGTTCTTGTCAAAACAAATCTTACCCTTGTAACCTTTGTGCAACAACTTCAGTCTATCACTTCTCCTAACCTCTTAAATGACCAAAGGGGTTTTCATGTTCTTCTTCCTTGCATGAACCACTGAGGTTGTCAACAAAGCTCTGTTTTCAGCAGGATTACTCTTGGAGGCCCGTGGAGTGGAAAACCCATTTCCAAAGGTCTGGACAGCTGTAGTGAGGTAGCAAGAAGGAGGATCAATCATGGGGCAGGTTTGGGGCAACACAAACAGCCTATATGTTCCTTCTTGACAACCTTGCTGAATAATACTCCACAGCTTTGATTGGAGAATGGATTTAGCCCATTGAAAATCAGCAGGAGATAATGTAAGTGCATCTAGTGCCCCTTAGTGATTTTGGTGTATTGAAGACTTATAGGTTAAGGGACTAATATGTTTGTGAGTGTACACAGGCTCTAGAAGTCGATGAGGAGTTTGATATATTCGAAGAATATCGACCCCTAAAAATGAATGTCTTCAACTGAAGACTTTGGTGAAGACTTTACTAAAGACTTTGGTATTCCCCGAAGACTTTGAAAATGAAGAATATGGTGTGACCTTGAAGATATGAACGAGGATTATGAAGCGTGAAGACTTTTGTTTTCATAGTTTCATTTCCTTTCTTTGAGTCATAGGAAACACCGTACTGTTAAAGGGGGCCGAGGTAATACTAAGGAAAAATTTCCAACTAATGCTCAACTCAAAAGCCTCAACATAACCCAATCCTTCGAGTGAAGCCTTTGGAAACCTCTTGCAGTTCAGTCAAGATCTTCAGTGATAGAGACGATGTTCTTCTGGTCTCTGAGGAAATTGGTCTGATTGAGGAGTTAGGATTTCGCCAGTGCAAATTGCCTACAAGTGAGGAAAATGATAAGCCCTGAGGAATTTGACATTCCAAATTCCGACCGTTGTTGTGCTTTGCGCCTGCTGTCCAGAAATACACTTCTACTATTCGATCTCTAACGAAACTCAAATTGGATTTGCCATAGAGCTCCTTCCACCACTTACCATATATAAGGAAAAAATAAACCATTTGTTAGTATTATGGTTGGAAGAAATGAAGAGTTCCCAACATTAACTACAAGTTGTGAAATTGTAATAAACTTAGAGTGTGACATCTTTTCACTCCTCACATAAACGAATTTGTAGCAGGTTAAAATTCAATTTTTGCAAGCTCTAATATGGCTTCATTTTTTATAGACTCCTCCTCATAGTTGGATATGTAACTTCTTTTTTCTAATATTCCCACTCTTCTAAAAAGAGGTGTATCTAGGGAAGAACACACTTCCTTTTCATAAGGTGATTCCAGTTTTAAATCACACAGAAAAAGTTTTTTGGTGAAAGAGATAGCCGCATCAAGTACTTCCTCACCATGGGTGCTCAGATATGCCGCATTGTATAAGCTTAGTAAAGTTCTATATCAACATCAACAAAATCTTCTTTTTTGTCTTGAAATTTTTGGAATACATCTGCAAAGTTGATTGATAGCAAACATTTACTATTTCTACTTCAATAGTAAAATGTTTAATACCTAATTTGCTAGCACTAACTAACAACAACTTATCTGATGGCACGTCATATCCATTTTTTCGTAGAAGATAAAACCGGAGTGAAACCAAGTGTAGATTATTATCATCGTAATCAGAGTTGAGAACAACATTGAGTTGCCGGTTGATCTCATTCTCATAATGGTAGTCCAAACCAAGTCGTTCTAGTGCCATTATAAGATAAAATATTTTTGGTGTTTCATTTGAATCTTTTATCATCGTCCTTACTTGTTCCCTTAACACTCCTGCCCTTTCTTGCAGTTGAGGTAGCTGCAAGGATAGACATGTAAGTATAGGTGTCAATCTTGTGAACAACTATAGTGAGGGTCTGATTTTTTAATTCCATACAATTTCAAAAATTATGATAACATGTCAAAATAGATGATGGTAACATCTAATGTGAATATTGTATGAAGGATGAACAATAATGCATATCCAATAAAATATTAATATATTAATTACTACAACGACTTTTTGTGTGGAGAAAATTCAAAGCCTTGACTCTCATAAAAACCAAGAGCAGAAAATTAGATTTAAGTTAAATCCTACTACACAAACTTTACAAATCAGGCATCTTCGACTCGCTCATACCTGCGCTGAAGAGGGGTGTGGTAAGTAAGGAAGAAATCACCCCACAGACTTGGATGAAAGGTGCTCATCTGCTCCTGGCTAGCACTATCTCCATGTACTGCCGTCATTCGGTTCTTCTTGTGTATAGTGCTTCGTGCTATGTGAAGTAGTTCAGAGACAAATTGTAGGTGTGTACTTGTGCCATGGATGCAGAAGGGCACATATATAGAGAGAGAACCGGTTCTAAGAGCAATTACAATAGAGCTGAGTCAACGGGCTATAAGAAATAAACTAATATATTTTTGCTTAGTTGGAGGAAAGAGAAGAGGAGAGAGAAGGTAAGCGGGTTCTTGGTGAAGAGTCAGCTTTAGCACGTGCTCCTAGACACTTTGTGAGAGTGAAAAATGGGCCATATAATAAATAAGTAATACAGTCTATTGTACATTTTGCTATAAGATTGGCTATAAATGACATGGCAATGGCTTATAGCCAGCAGCTGGCTATACTATTAACCATGCTCTAACTCGTAGCCTTATACTAACTATTAAAGTATTCTGACATACTCTTGGTGTCCAGCGAGAAGGTTCTCCTCCTGGCGGAGACGAACAGCGTCCGCCCGTCCGGGTGCACGGCCATCGATTTCACGTACGGTGACTGGAACGATGGGAGGTGCACCCGCAAGAAGGTCCAAGCCCATGTCTTGTACTCGTCGCCGTTGGGCGGCGGCTGGGCGTCGAGGACGGCCAGGGAGGACTCGACTATCATGTACAGCTTACCGGCGACGGATGCCGGCAAGGGCGGCCCGCAGATCTTGCGGCCATTGGGGTGGGCGCAGAGGGTGATCCCCGACGTCTCGATGTCGTAGACGGGGAAGTCGGCGGCGCCGTAGGCCAGCATGGCGAGTATCTTGCTGCCATGCGTGCCGAAGAACGCCAGACGGCCGTGGTGGCCCTCGAACCGTGCCACGGCCGGCTCCGGCTGCTGCTCAGGCTCTGGGGCCACCGCCGCCGCATCCAACTGCGGGTTGAAGGTGCCGATGTCTATCTTGCGGACGCTGTATCCTCTTTCCCAGTCATCCACCACCAGATATACATGACGGCGCCGCGGCGGCTGTCGGTGGTCGCGGTGGCTACCTCGCTTGGCGGAGTTGCTGTGCCCGCATGGCTGAAGCGTCCGCTCGCGCTTCGGCATGTCTTCCTTGCTCCTGCCGGCGAGTTTGATTCTCAATCCCACGCTTATGAGAAGGGCACACCAAACCAATTGATAAGAGACTCGATTTGGTACTTACACGGATTTGGTAAACTCAGGCCAGGAGCCCTTTGACCGAATCGGAGACGGAGTATCATTTTTTCCCTACAAGGATGTGGGCTAGCCCAGTAGTGTTACAGTTTGTTTTTCTTGGAGTTTTTTTATCGGGTTTTCTATTTTTCTTCATTTCTTCATCGGCCTTTTGGTTTTCATTAAGTGTTTCTTCACTGTTAATTTCTTTTTGCTGTTTTCTTTCCTTTTCCCTTTTCCCAACACATGTCTTCTTTCAGTACACATTGTACATTTTAATATAAGTGTGAGCCATTTTTTTTATGTACATTGAACATATTCTGAAAACATGATGTACATTTTGTTCCGAGCGAGTTTAACCCTTTTATGGTCGCCACACGGGCCGAACCGTGGTGTGAACAGTTTATTCCAAAGGAAGTCGGTCCTGGTTGACTCTAATCTTTCTAACCTCCCCATGTATACGATGGGGTTGGATATTCTGTGAGAGGGTGTGCATAGTTCGTTCGATAAAGATCTCTCGTGGTTCTTCTCGCAAGCGAGGACTGGTTGGAAAAAATACCACATTGTGGAGTGGGTCGACATCTGCTTGCCCAAGGACCTAGGAGGGTCTGTATCCCCAAAGAGCTAGCAGACCAGGTTGGACAAATATATTTCCAACAATGTTGTGCAAAAGGACAACGAAAAAAGAGATGATCTCTAGTTTCGAGCTCTCCTAGATGACACATGACACATGAATATGATGGCAAGTAGAATGTTTTCCTGAGAAGCATTGCTCTGGTATTCAGTCTATTGTTGATGAGCAGCCAAAAAAAGATTTTATGCTTAAGTTGACAGCAGGTTTTCCAAGTCCAATTGATGACTGGTAAAGCTGGGGGGACATTAGTGAGGAGTTTGTAGGCATGAGAAACCTGGTAGGTGATGGCTGTAGGGGGCATTTTCCAGCAGTCTGCTTCATCTGAAAGTATAAGTTGCTGCAGAAAATCATCTAACTCTTGAAATTGAGAGTAAGCTTCTTCGGATAGTGGTAGATGGAAGTGAGGTGATAGATCCTCCAGATGACACATATGTGAGACTGTGACTTGCAGGTCCTTAGCAAAAGAGTGCAAGTGAGGCCATTTCTGTGAAGGTATCATACCTTCCCAAGTATCATTCTAGAAGTCCAAAGAGAGCCCATTGTGAAGCTTACTAGCTGCATGAAGTTTATAAATTGGTAGTAATTTTTCAGACAGTCTCTCCACCAAAATGAACTTTTCTGCAGTGGAGTGTTGGGAGTGCTATCCTGATAGTAAGCTTCCGAAACCAAATTCACCCAAGGGATATTTTCATGATTTATGAATTTCTGAATCATTCTGACGCAAAGTGGTCGGACCCTTGCCCGGACCCTGCGCAAGCGGGAGCTACATGCATCGGGCTGCCCTTTTTTTTAGGAGGAGGCGGGTGTTTTGGGTGGATAAATTTAAAATTCCTAATCCTCCTTTATCTTTGGGTCTGCAGATCAAATCCCAAGCAGCCAAGGGTGGATTCTTCTTCTCCAAGTCCTTTCCTCTCCAAAAACAATGTCTTCTATATTTGTCCAATTGATCAATGATGCCTTTGTAAAATAGAAGGCAGCTCATGAGGAAAGTTGGTAAAGAAGATAAGACTGAATTAACCATAAGAAGTCTGCCATCATAACTAAGAAATTGAGAACATGCTGCCAATCTCTTTTGAATCCTTTCAATAAGATATAAGAAGTGCTCCATTTTAGGCTTGTGGTAGCTGAGAGGAGCCCCAAGATAGGTGAAAGGAAAGCTCCCAACTGAACATCCTAGCAGAAGAGCCAGTTGATGAGCTGAAGTATGTTGGATTTGTGGAAATTGACTTTCAGTCCAGAGGCTTGTGTGAAAATGTGCAAAATATTCTGCAGATGTGTCTATTGTTGAGGGCAAGCTGGCGTTATAATCAGTGTATCATCAGCATACTGAAGAATTGGGTAGTCTGGACAAGCTTGGAAGGAAATGGGCACTTTCAAAAGACCTTTGTGCATTGCATCATTAATAATTGTCTGCAAGAAATCAGCTGCCGGGACAAAAAGCAAGGGAGATAGGGGATCTCCCTGCCTAACTCCCCTTCTACACTTAAAGAGGGACCCAGGAACCCCATTTAACGGAACTGAAGATGTTGCTGAGGTGAAAATCTGCTGAATCCAGGTACACCATTTGGAGCCAAATCCTTTCTTCTTGAGGATTGCCAGTATCATACCATGCTCTATCTTATCAAATGCTTTTTCAAAATATAATTTGAGGACAACAGTAGGCAGTTTTGTCGCGGGGGGTGGCCCCGGGTAGCCTCAAGCGACCCCTTGCTCCAACTTTCTAACGCAACCGAAGAACGGGCCGCCTCCCCCTGCGGTCCGGCTACGCCCTGCCGGCTGCGGCCCTCCGGCTAGGCCCTGCCGGCTACGGCCCTCCGGCTGTGACCTGCCGGCCACGCCCTGCCGGTCACGACGTGCCGGCCGGCTGGGGACGGTGCCGCCTGGCCCCCCAGCCGGCTGCGCATTGGATACCGTCGTCGGGGCACGCGTCGCGACAGTGGCCCCCATCCCATCGGGGGTCAGCGCCCGTATGGCCACAGTTGAGGTGTCAGAGCCTCTGACCCTGGCGGATGGTGACCGGGCTCCCAACAGTGCCGGCACGCCCCAACCACTCCATTACCTGCCCTGACGTGGCTACAGGGCGGCCGGCCGTACCGCTGACCTCGGCCGGTTGCCGCAAGACGACGCCACAAAGGGCGGCCCGTGCCGTGACATGACCGGCGTCGGGACCCGCTGCGCGGGCCCCGCCGGCTCCTGACGGGACCCTTCAGCCGGCGGGGCCTACCAGCGACAAGACCCCGCAGCCGGTGGCCCCCACGGCCGGCTAGAGAGGCTGCCGGCTGGGGCCCCCCTGAGATCTCTTATTCATACTGTAACCCGGGGGGTTGGCCTATAAAACCCCCCGGGCCTCCCCCATGCAACGGGGTTGGTTGGTTGGTTCCCAGTCGACTCGATCCACACACACGTAGAGAGGTAGCAAGGGCAGCTTAGCCCCATCTTCCTCCTCTAGCCATACAGCTCCAGGAGCACCATTGTAACCTTATCATTGTCTCAACTAGACCAAGCAGGACTAGGGGTGTTACCTCCCACGGAGGGCCCCGAACCTGGGTACATCGTATGTCCGCCACCGCTTGTGCCTAACCCCGCTCCCGGAGCCCGTCGGCATCCTTCGGCCCCTCTCGATAAGCCTACCCATGGCATCTGCCATGACGAAACCATGACAGTTGGCGCCCACCGTGGGGCCGTCCGCGGCGCCGGCCGGAGTCACGCTCCGGGCGGGGCCCTTCACCACCTCCCCCGGCCGCCTCGCGTTCGGGCGGAACAGCATGCTCGTGGGGCCTGCTCTGGCAGGTCCTGCGGGCGACGCGGCCGGCATCTCCGACGAGTGCCTCGGCCACGACCTCGCGCTCGACGTCGCCGCGCTCACTGGGCGGTTCAGCAAGCTGAGCCTCGCCGGCGAGCCGGCGGCTGGCGAGTACCCTAGCTGGGTACTCGACTGCACCGACCACAGGCGAGGCATTCGGTTCCCGCGCCTGCGTTGGGGTGATGGTCGTCACCTCCTCCACCACTTCGGGCCGTGTGCAGGCGGCCGAGGCCGATGCGGCCGCTGCCCGCGCCGGTACCTCCGACCCGCTCGCCGCTACCCTCCGGGGTCTGGGCACTCCCATCGCCCAGACGGCGGACCCGGCCGCTGCCAGAGCCGAGCTGGAGGCGGCCCGCCGCCTGCTGTTCGACGACGCCACCGCCCTTGCTGCCGAGCGGCGCCGGATGGAAGCCGCGCAGCGGGAATACATCTCCGCGTATGGTCTCACCCCGGCTGGCTCTGAGCCCAGCCGGCGTGGGGCTGTGCGGGAACACGGCCGCATGGTCGCGGAAATCCTCGGCGGCCGCCTTCCCGTCTACGACACCCCCGCGGCCAACCTGCGTGCCGCCAAGGTTGCCTACGAGGATTTGCCAACGCGCAACAGGTCGTCCTCTCCCCCGATGGGGCTGTCTCCGAACTTCCCCGGCCCGAGGGTGAGGGCGCTGGGGCTACCAACCGTCAGCCGGCTCAGCACTCCAGTACCCCTCGCCCCTCCGGCCGGCGGAACGAGGGAAGCAGCGTTCGCCGCACCCAGCTGCGGGGCAACGAGCAGCCGGCTATAAACAGCCGGCGCAGCAACAATCCGGCTGGCAGCAACCGCCGGGACGAGGCTCCGGCTGGCGATAGCCGGCGTAGCCACGGGCACACCCTGCCTTCGCGGCAGGAACTGGCTCGGTCTATCCCACCAGCCGTCTGCCCCGAACTCGCGGCCCGGCTCGGGCCGCGGGTCCCCCACAGCGACAACGACGCCCGGCTCCGCCTCGACCGGCTGGGCAGTCGGCTCTCCTCGAGGAGGAGGGCTCGATTGGCCCGGCCTGCTTCGGCCCTCGGATCCGCAACGAGCCGTTTCCGCCCGGCTTCACTCTTCCACGCGACACCCCGAAGTGCACCGGAGCCGCCAAGCCGGAGGACTGGCTGGTCGACTACACCACCGCCGTCGGCATCGCCAGCGGGAACAAGCGCGTAGCTGTCATCTACGCCCCCCTCATGCTGATTGGCTCGGCCCACACCTGGCTGAACAGCCTAGCGGCCGGCAGCATCAACACTTGGACGGACTTCGAGGAGGCGTTCGTCCGCAACTTCACCGGCACTTACAAGCGGCCGGGCCGGCCCCGCGAGCTGCCCATGTGCGACCAGGGGCCGGAGGAACCCCTCCGCGACTATCTCACACGCTGGACCGAGCTCTGCAACTCCTGCGAGGGAGTGCATGAGGTGCAGGCCATCCAGTACTTCATCGAAGGTTGCTGCGATGGCACCCCTCTCAGGCATAAGCTCTTATGCTCCGAGCCAACCTCCCTGGCGGACCTAATGTCCAAGGCAGACAAATACGCCATGGCCGATTCCTCGATGAGGATGAAGGCAAAGGCACCAGCCAAACCGGCTCCGCCGCCCGCCGCGCCGCGGGCGGCCGCCGACAACCGGCAGCAGCAGAACAACAAACGCAAGAACGATCAGCCCGACTCCCGCTACGGGAGCCTGCAGGTCGCCTCCGTCGAGGAAGAGCAGCCGGCTAGCCAGGCTTTCGGCCAGCGTCAGCGCACCGGCAAGTCTGCCTGGCAGCCTAAGCTCACGTTCGAGCAAATGCTCGACCTACCCTACAAGAACCATTCTGGTGCCAAGCCGGCCACGCACACGCTCCGGCACTGCAGCTTCTCACAGCGATTGGCCCGGGGGGACGGCCTCCCGGCTCCCCCCGCGCCGCCTGCCCGCACGCCGGCCCCTGCTCCGGCACCAGTACCCGCTCCGGCTCAGGCCCCGGCTCCGGCTCAGAACGACGGTCGGTTGCTCGACCGGTTCCCCGACCAAGATGGCTGCTACGTCGTCTTCACCAGCGAGGAGACGGACAAGCACGCCCAACGCCGGCTCCACCGTGAGGTGAATGCCACCATGCCCGCAACTCCCCAGTTCATGCACTGGTCCGAGAAGCCGGTCACCTGGAGCCGGGCCGACCACCCGGCCGTGATGCCAAACCCTGGCAGCTAGGCCCTCGTCCTCGATCCCACCATCGCCTCCGAGAGGCGCACGTGCCGTTTCTCGCAGGTGGTTATCGATGGGGGCAGCATCATCAACATCCTCTACCTTGACACATTGCTCAAATTGGGGCTCAAGGTGGAGGACCTACAATCGAGCCGGACCGTTTTCCACGGCATCGTGCCGGGAAAGTCCTGCACCCCCGTCGGCAAGATCAAGCTCGACGTCCTCTTCGTCGGCCACGACCACTTCCGCCGCGAGCCAGTTTGGTTCGAGGTAGTGGACCTCGACAGTCCCTACCATGCACTGCTGGGCCGGCCGGCTCTCGTCAAGTTCATGGCGATCCCCCACTACGCCTACCTCAAGCTCAAAATGCCGGGCCCCAAGGGCATCATCACCATCGCCGGCAAATACCAGATGTCAATCGAATGCGCGTGAGACGGCAGCCGGTTGGCCGAAGCCCTGGAGATTGCGGAGGAGAAGCGGCAGCTCGACCGGCTCGTGGCCCTTGCCGCGGCCCAGCCGGCCATGCCGGCTCCTCCGTCCCAGTCGGTCGGCGAAGGCTCGTTCCAGCCGTCCAAGGACACCCGGCAGGTGCCGCTTGACCCGGCTAACCCCACCCAGTGCGTGACCATCGGCTCCCGCCTCGACAGCAAATAGGAAAGCGAGCTCGTCGACTTCCTCTGTGAGAATCGGGACATCTTTGCATGGTCTCCAGAGGACATGCCGGGTGTTCCGAGGAAGTTCGCCGAGCACAAGCTGTTGGAAATATGCCCTAGAGGCAATAATAAAATGGTTATTATTGTATTTCCTTGTTCGTGATAATTGTCTATTGTTCATGCTATAATTGTGTTAACCGGAAACTGTAATGCATGTGTGAATACATAGACCACAACGTGTCCCTAGTGAGCCTCTAGTTGACTAGCTCGTTGATCAATAGATGGTCACGGTTTCATGACCATGGACATTGGATGTCGTTGATAACGGGATCACATCATTAGGAGAATGATGTGATGGACAAGACCCAATCCTAAGCATAGCACAAGATCGTGTAGTTCGTCTGCTAAAGCTTTTCCAATGTCAAGTATCGTTTCCTTAGACCATGAGATTGTGCAACTCCCAGATACCGTAGGAATACTTTGGGTGTGCCAAACGTCACAACGTAACTTGGTGGCTATAAAGTTACACTACGGGTATCTCCGAAAGTATCTGTTGGGTTGGCACAAATCGAGACTGGGATTTGTCACTCCGTATGACGGAGAGGTATCTCTGGGCCCACTCGGTAAGACATCGTCATAATGAGCTCAATGTGACTAAGGAGTTAGCCATGGGATGATGTGTTACGGAACGAGTAAAGAGACTTGCCAGTAATGAGATTGAACAAGGTATAGGGATATCGACGATCGAATCACGGGCAAGTATCATACCAGTAGACAAAGGGAATTGTATACGGGATTGATCGAATCCCCGACATCGTGGTTCATCCGATGAGATCATCGTGGAGCATGTGGGAGCCGACATGGGTATCCAGATCCCGCTGTTGGTTATTGACCGGAGAGGTGTCTCGGTCATGTCTACGTGTCTCCCGAACCCGTAGGGTCTACACACTTAAGGTTCGATGACGCTAGGGTTATAGGGAAATAGTGTACGTGGTTACCGAAGGTTGTTCGGAGTCTTGGATGAGATCCCGGATATCACGAGGAGCTCCGGAATGGTCCGGAGGTAAAGATTCATATATAGGAAGTGAGGATTTGGCCACCGGAAGTGTTTCGGGAATTACCGGTAACGTACCGGGACCACCGGAAGGGTTCCGGGGGTCCACCATGTGGGGCCACCGGCACCAGAGGGCTGCGTGGGCTGAGAGTGGGAAGGGACCAGCCCCAGAGTGGGCTGGTGCGCCTCCCACCAAGGCCCAAGGCGCAGCCTAGGGTGGAGGGGGGCAAACCCTAGTGCAGATGGGCCCTAAGGCCCACCCTAGGGCGCCTAGGGCTGCCGCCTCCCTCTCCCCTCTTGGCTGCCGGCCAGATCCCATCTAGGGGCTGCCGCACCACCTAGGGTGGGAACCCTAGGGGTGCGCACCCTCCTCCCTCTCCTCCTATATACAGTGGAGGGTTTGGGGCTGCCAAACACACGCATCTCTCTCTCTCACGGCGCAACCCTACTCCTCCTTCTCCTCGTCCTCCGTAGTGCTTGGCGAAGCCCTGCCGGAGTACCACGCAGCTCCACCGTCACCTCGCCGTCGTGCTGCCGGAGCTCTCCCTCAACCTCTCCTTCCTCCTTGCTGGATCAAGGCGTAGGAGACGTCACCGGGCTGCACGTGTGTTGAACGCGGAGGCGCCGTTGTTCGGCGCTAAGATCGGAGTCCACCGCGATCTGAATCGCTACGAGTACGACTCCACCAACCGCGTTCTTGTAACGCTTCCGCTTAGCGATCTTCAAAGGTATGAAGATGCACTCTCCCCTTACTCGTTGCTGGTTTCTCCATAGATAGATCTTGGTGAACACATAAGAAATTTTTTGATTTACTACTACGTCTCCCAACAGTGGCATCATGAGCTAGGTCTATGCGTAGAATCTATGCACGAGTAGAACACAAGTTGTTGTGGGCGTCGATCTTGTTAATTTGCTTGCCGTTACTAGTCTTATTTTGATTCTGCGGTATTGTGGGATGAAGCGGCCCGGACCAACTTTACACGTACGCTTACGTGAGACCGGTTCCACCGCCTGACATGCACTTGTTGCATAAGGTGGCTAGAGGGTGTCTGTCTCTCCCACCTTAGTCGGATTGGATTCGATGAAAAGGGTCCTTATGAAGGGTAAATAGCAATTGGCATATCACGTTGTGGTTTTGGCGTAGGTAAGAAACGTTCTTGCTAGAAACCTATAGCAGCCACGTAAAAACTTGCAACTACAAATTAGAGGACGTCTAACTTGTTTTTTGCAGCATATGCCTTGTGATGTGATATGGCCAAAAGGATGTGATGTGATGCATTGTGATGTATGAGATTGATCATGTTCTTGTTATAGGATTCACGACTTGCATGTCGATGAGTATGACAACCGGCAGGAGCCATAGGAGTTGTCTTATTTTATTGTATGACCTGCGTGTCAATCATAAACGCCATGTAATTACTTTACTTTATTGCTAAACGTTAGCCATAGTAGTAGAAGTAATAGTTGGCGAGACAACTTCATGAAGACACAATGATGGAGATCATGATGATGGAGATCATGGTGTCGTGCCGGTGACAGTGATGATCATGGTGCCCCGAAGATGGAGATCAAAGGAGCAAGATGATATTGGCCATATCATGTCACTATATTGATTGCATGTGATGTTTATCATGTTTACATCTTATTTGCTTAGAACGACGGTAGTAAATAAGATGATCTCTCAATAAAATTTCAAGAAAGGTGTTCACCCTAACTGTGCACTGTTGCTAAGGATCGTTGTTCCGAAGCACCACATGATGATCGGGTGTGATAGGTTCTAACGTTCGCATACAACGGGTGTAAGCCAGATTTACACACGCGAAACACTTAGGTTGACTTGACGAGCCTAGCATGTACAGACATGGCCTCGGAACACGGAAGACCGAAAGGTCGAACATGAGTCGTATAGTAGATGCGATCAACATGGAGATGTTCACCATGGATGACTAGTCCGTCTCACGTGATGATCGGACACGGGCTAGTTGACATGAATCATGTATCACCTGGATGACTAGAGAGATGTCTATCTTAGTGGGAGTTCATTAGATAATGTGATTATGTGAACTTAATTATCATGAACTTAGTCTAAAAATGTCTTTACAATCTATATTGTAGATCCAATGGCCAACGCTAATGTCACCCTCAACTTCAACGCGTTCCTAGAGAAAACCAAGCTGAAAGATGATGGAAGCAACTATGCGGACTGGGTCCGTAGCTTGAGGATCATCATCATAGCTTCCAAGAGATTGTATGTCCTTGATGCACCGCTAGGTGACCCACCCATTTTTCCAGCGGACCAAGACGTTACGAACGCTTGGCAGTCACGATGTGATGATTACTCCCTGGTTCAGTGCGGCATGCTTTACAGTTTAGAACCGGGGCTCCAAAAGCGTTTTGAGCAACACGGAGCATATGAGATGTTCCAAGAGCTGAAACTGGTTTTCCAAGCTCATGCCCGGGTCGAGAGATATGACGTCTCCAACAAGTTCTTCAGCTGTAAGATGGAGGAGAATAGTTCTGTCAATGAGCACATACTCAAAATGTCTGGGTTGCACAACCGCTTGACTCAGCTGGGAGTTAATCTCCTGGATGACTCGGTCATTGACAGAATCCTCCAGTCGCTTCCACCTAGCTACAAGAGCTTTGTGATGAACTACAACATGTAGGGGATGGAGAAGTCCATTCCTGAGTTGTACTCGATGCTGAAATCAGCGGAGGTCGAGATCAAAAAGGAGCATCAAGTGTTGATGGTGAATAAGACCACTAGTTTCAAGAAAGGCAAGGGTAAGAAGAACTTCAAGAAGGACGGCAAAGCTGTTGCCGCGCCCGGTAAGCAAGTTGCCGGGAAGAAGAACAAGAATGGACCCAAGCCTGAGACTGAGTGCTTTTATTGCAAGGGTACCGGTCACTGGAAGCGGAACTGCCCCAAGTACTTAGCGGATAAGAAGGCCGGCAACGTTAAAGGTATATGTGATATACTTGTTATTGATGTGTACCTAACCAGCGCTCGTAGTAGCTCCTGGGTATTTGATACCGGTGCAGTTGCTCACATTTGTAACTCCAAGCAGGAGCTGTGGAATAAGCGGAGACTGGCAAAGGACGAGGTGACGATGCGCGTCGGGAATGGTTCCAAGGTCGATGTGATCGCCGTCGGCACGCTACCTCTACATCTACCTTCGGGATTAGTTTTAAACCTCAATAATTGTTATTTAGTACCAGCTTTGAGCATGAACATTGTATCTGGATCTCGTTTGATGCGAGATGGCTACTCATTTAAATCTGAGAATAATGGTTGTTCTATTTATATGAGAGAAATGTTTTATGGTCATGCCCCGCTGGTCAATGGTTTATTTTTGATGAATCTCGAACGTGATGTTACACATGTCCATAGTGTGAGTACCAAAAAGTGTAAGGTTGATAACGATAGTCCCACTTACATGTGGCACTGCCGCCTTGGTCATATTGGTGTCAAACGCATGAAGAAGCTTCATGCTGATGGACTTTTGGAGTCTCTTGATTTCGAATCATTTGACACGTGCGAACCATGCCTCATGGGCAAGATGACCAAGACTCCGTTCTCTGGAACAATGGAGCGAGCAACTGACTTGATGGAGATAATACATACCGATGTATGCAGTCCAATGAGCGTCGAGGCTTGCGGTGGCTACCGTTATGTTCTCACCCTCACTGATGACTTGAGCAGATATGGGTATGTCTACTTAATGAAACACAAGTCTGAAACCTTTGAAAGGTTCAAGGAATTTCAGAGTGAGGTAGAGAATCAACGTGACAGGAAAATAAAGTGCCTACGATCTAATCGTGGCGGAGAATATTTAAGTCACGAGTTTGGCACGCACCTAAGGAAATGTTGAATTGTTTCACAACTCACGCCACCTGGCACACCTCAGCGAAATGGTGTGTCTGAACGTCGTAATCGCACTCTATTGGATATGGTGCGATCTATGATGTCTATTACCGACTTACCGCTATCATTTTGGGGATATGCATTAGAGACTGCCGCATTCACTTTAAATAGGGCACCGTCAAAGTCCGTTGAGACGACACCGTATGAATTATGGTTTGGAAAGAATCCTAAGCTGTCGTTTCTAAAAGTTTGGGGATGCGATGCTTATGTGAAGAAACTTCAACCTGAGAAGCTCGAACCCAAAGCGGAAAAGTGCGTCTTCATAGGATATCCCAAAGAGAGTATTGGGTATACCTTCTACCTCAGATCCAAAGGCAAAGTCTTTGTTGCCAAGAATGGATCCTTTCTCGAGAAAGAGTTTCTCTCGAAAGAAGTAAGTGGGAGGAAAATAGAACTTGATGAGGTAATCGTACCTCCACTTGAACCGGAGGGTAGCGCAGCACAGGAAGTTGTTTCTGTGGAGCCTACACCGGCTGGAGAGGAAGTTAATGATGATGATCATGAAACTTCAGATCAAGTTACTATTGAACGTCGAAGGTCCACTAGGACACGTTCCGCACCAGAGTGGTACGGCAACCCTGTCCTGGAGATCATGTTGTTGGACAACGGTGAACCTTCGAACTATGAAGAAGCAATGGCGGGCCCGGATTCCAACAAATGGCTTGAAGCCATGAAATCCGAGATAGGATCCATGTATGAGAACAAAGTGTGGACTTTGGTGGACTTGCCTGATGATAAGCGAGCCATTGAAAATAAGTGGATCTTTAAGAAGAAGACTGACGCGGATGGTAATGTGACCGTCTATAAGGCTCGGCTTGTCGCTAAGGGTTATCGACAAGTTCAAGGAGTTGACTACGATGAGACTTTCTCACCCGTAGCGATGCTGAAGTCTGTCCGAATCATGTTAGCAATTGCCGCATTTTATGATTATGAGATCTGGCAAATGGACGTCAAAACGGCATTCCTTAATGGCTTCCTTAAGGAAGAACAGTATATGATGCAGCCGGAAGGTTTTGTCGATCCTAAAGATGCTAACAAAGTATGCAAGCTCCAGCGCTCCATCTATGGGCTGGTGCAAGCATCTCGGAGTTGGAACATTCGCTTTAATGAGGTGATTAAAGCGTTTGGGTTTATGCAGGTTTATGGAGAACCCTGTATTTACAAGAAAGTGAGTGGGAGCTCTGTAGCATTTCTCATATTATATGTGGATGACATATTGTTGATGGGAAATGATATAGAACTTTTGGAAAGTGTAAAGGCCTACTTGAATAAATGTTTTTCAATGAAGGACCTTGGAGAAGCTGCTTACATATTAGGTATTAAGATCTATAGAGATAGATCGAAACGCCTCATAGGTCTTTCACAAAGTACATACCTTGAAAAGATATTGAAGAAGTTCAATATGGATCAGTCCAAGAAGGGGTTCTTGCCTGTGTTACAGGGTGTGAGATTGAGTATGATCAATGCCCGACCACGACAAAGGATAGAGAAGAGATGAGTGTCATCCCCTATGCTTCAGCCATAGGCACTATTATGTATGCCATGTTGTGTACCAGACCTGATGTGAACCTTGCCATAAGTTTGGTAGGGAGGTACCAAAGTGATCCCGGAGCGAAACACTGGACAGCGGTCAAGAATATCCTGAAGTACCTGAAAAGGACAAAGGACATGTTTCTCGTATATGGAGGTGCCGAAGAGCTCGTCGTAAAGGGTTACGTCGATGCTAGCTTCGACACAGATCCGGACGACTCCAAGTCACAAACCGGATACGTGTATATTTTGAACGGAGGGGCAGTCAGCTGGTGCAGCAGCAAGCAAAGTGTCGTGGCGGCATCTACATGTGAAGCGGAGTATATAGCTGCTCCGGAAGCAGCAAAGGAATGAGTCTGGATGAAGGAGTTCATCACCGACCTAGGAGTAATTCCCAATGCGTCGGGCCCGATGACTCTATTCTGTGACAACACTGGAGCTATTGCCCTTGCGAAGGAGCCCAGGTTTCACAAGAAGACAAGACACATCAAGCGCCGCTTCAACTCCATCCGTGATTACATTCAGGAGGGAGATATAGATATTTGTAAAGTACATACGGATCTGAATGTCGCAGATCCGTTGACTAAACCTCTCTCACGAGCAAAACATGATCAACACCAGAATGCTATGGGTGTTCGATTCATCACAATGTAACTAGATTATTGACTCTAGTGCAAGTGGGAGACTATTGGAAAAGCCCTAGAGGCAATAATAAAATGGTTATTATTGTATTTCCTTGTTCGTGATAATTGTCTATTGTTCATGCTATAATTGTGTTAACCGGAAACCGTAATGCATGTGTGAATACATAGACCACAACGTGTCCCTAGTGAGCCTCTAGTTGACTAGCTCGTTGATCAATAGATGGTCACGGTTTCATGACCATGGACATTGGATGTCGTTGATAACGGGATCACATCATTAGGAGAATGATGTGATGGACAAGACCCAATCCTAAGCATAGCACAACATCGTGTAGTTCGTCTGCTAAAGCTTTTCCAATGTCAAGTATCGTTTCCTTAGACCATGAGATTGTGCAACTCCCGGATACCGTAGGAATACTTTGGGTGTGCAAAACGTCACAACGTAACTTGGTGGCTATAAAGGTACACTACGGGTATCTCCGAAAGTATCTGTTGGGTTGGCACGAATCGAGACTGGGATTTGTCACTCCGTATGACGGAGAGGTATCTCTGGGCCCACTCGGTAAGACATCGTCATAATGAGCTCAATGTGACTAAGGAGTTAGCCACGGGATGATGTGTTACGGAACGAGTAAAGAGACTTGCCGGTAACGAGATTGAACAAGGTATAGGGATACCGACGATCGAATCTCGGGCAAGTATCATACCGGTAGACAAAGGGAATTGTATACGGGATTGATCGAATCCCCGACATCGTGGTTCATCCGATGAGATCATCGTGGAGCATGTGGGAGCCGACATGGGTATCCAGATCCCGCTGTTGGTTATTGACCGGAGAGGTGTCTCGGTCATGTCTACGTGTCTCCCGAACCCGTAGGGTCTACACACTTAAGGTTCGATGACGCTAGGGTTATAGGGAAATAGTGTACGTGGTTACCGAAGGTTGTTCGGAGTCCCGGATGAGATCCCGGACGTCACGAGGAGCTCCGGAATGGTCCGGAGGTAAAGATTCATATATAGGAAGTGAGGATTTGGCCACTGGAAGTGTTTCGGGAATTACCGGTAACGTACCGGGACCACCGGAAGGGTTCCGGGGGTCCACCATGTGGGGCCACCGGCACCAGAGGGCTGCGTGGGCTGAGAGTGGGAAGGGACCAGCCCCAGAGTGGGCTGGTGCGCCTCCCACCAAGGCCCAAGGCGCAGCCTAGGGCGGAGGGGGGCAAACCCTAGTGCAGATGGGCCCTAAGGCCCACCCTAGGGCGCCTAGGGCTGCCGCCTCCCTCTCCCCTCTTGGCCGCCGGCCAGATCCCATCTAGGGGCTGCCGCTCCACCTAGGGTGGGAACCCTAGGGGTGCGCACCCTCCTCCCTCTCCTCCTATATATAGTGGAGGGTTTGGGGCTGCCAAACACACGCATCTCTCTCACGGCGCAGCCCTACTCCTCCTTCTCCTCGTCCTCCGTAGTGCTTGGCGAAGCCCTGCCGGAGTACCACGTAGCTCCACCGTCACCACACCGTCGTGCTGCCGGAGCTCTCCCTCAACCTCTCCTTCCTCCTTGCTGGATCAAGGCGTAGGAGACATCACCGGGCTGCACGTGTGTTGAACGCGGAGGCGCCGTTGTTCGGCGCTAAGATCGGAGTCCACCGCGATCTGAATCGCTACGAGTACGACTCCACCAACCGCGTTCTTGTAACGCTTCCGCTTAGCGATCTTCAGAGGTATGAAGATGCACTCTCCCCTTACTTGTTGCTGGTTTCTCCATAGATAGATCTTGGTGAACACGTAGGAAATTTTTTGATTTACTACTACGTCTCCCAACACAAGCTTCACGTACGACCGGACGTGAAGCCGGTCAAGCAACCCCTGCGCCGTTTCTCCGAGGAGAAGCGGCGTACTATAGGAGAAGAAATCGCCCGGCTGCTCGCAGCCGGCTTCATCATGGAAGTGTTCCACCCGGACTGGCTGTCCAACCCAGTCCTGGTGCTGAAGAAGAACAAGACCTGGCGCATGTGTATCGACTACACCAGCCTGAACAAGGCGTGCCCCAAAGACCCGTTCGCCCTGCCACGGATCTATCAAGTCATCGACTCCACGGCCGGCTGCGACTTGCTCTCTTTCCTAGACGCCTACTCCGGCTACCACCAGATAAAGCTGGACCCGGCCGACCGGCTCAAGACCTCCTTCATCACCCCTTTCGGGGCCTACTGCTACATCACCATGTCCTTCGGCCTGAAGAATGCAGGCGCTACCTTCCAGCGTTGCATGCAGAAGTGTCTCCTGCCTCAGATAGGCAGGAACGTCCATGTCTACGTCGACGACATCGTCGTCAAATCCAAGAAGCACTTCAGCCTCCTCGACGATCTCCAGGAAACATTCGCCAACCTGCGCGAATACAAGATCAAGCTCAACCCGGAGAAGTGTGTCTTCGGCGTCCCAGCTGGCCAACTCTTGGGTTTCTTCATGTCCGCTCGTGGCATCGAAGCTAACCCCGAGAAGATCAGCGCAATCGAGCGCATGCCCAAGCCAGTCCGGCTCCGCGACGTCCTGAAGTTCACCGGCTGCCTCGCCTCCCTCAGCCGGTTCATCAGCCGGCTGGGCGAGAAGGCCTTGCCCCTCTACGGCCTCCTGCGCAAGACGGCTCTGGTCGAGCCGGGCCGCGACCCCTCGAAGAAGCTGGCCGTCTTCGACTGGACAAACGAGGCGGACGAGGCATTCCGCGGCCTCAAGCGGGCCCTCTCCAGCACCCCCATCCTGGCCGCGCCAGCTGACAAGGAGCCTTTACTCGCCTACATTGCGGCGACCACGCGCATCGTCAGCGTCGTCCTGGTGGTGAAGCGGCCAGAGGAGGGCAAAGCGCTGCCAACCCAGCGCCCCTTCTACTACCTCAGCGAGGTCCTCTCCGCCTCCAAGCAAAACTACCCCCACTACCAGAAGATGTGCTACGGCATATACTTCGCCGCCCAGAAGATCAAGCAGTACTTCCAGGAGCACATCATCACCATCGTGAGCTCGGCGCCGTTGGGCGAAATCATGGCCGGCCGGGACGCCACTGGCCGGATTGCCAAGTGGACCATCGCCCTCGCCGTCTACGAGATACGGTACGAGCCGCGCACCACCATCAAATCCCAAGCAATGCCCGACTTCCTCGTCGACTGGGCCGAAACCCAGTTCGTGCTGCCTCCGCCCGACTCCACGCACTGGCGCATGCACTTCGACGGCTCGAAGATGCGAGCCGGCCTGGGAGCTGGCATTGTCTTGTCGTCTCCCAGGGGAGACCAGCTCCGGTACGTCCTCCAGATCCACTTCGCCGCCTCCAACAACGTGGCCGAGTACGAGGCCCTCGTCCACGGCCTCCGGCTCGCCAAAGACATCGGCATCTAGCGCATCATACGCTTTGGCGACTCCGACCTCGTGGTACAACAAGTCTCTGGCGAATGGGACGCCAGGGACGCCAACATGGCCAGCTACCGCTTCCTCGTCCAACAGCTCACCAGCTCCTTCGAGGGCTGCGAGTTCTACCACGTCCCCCGCGCGGACAACGAGGCGGCCGACACGCTAGCCAAGATCGGCTCCACCCGGCAGGCCATCCCAGCCGGCGTTTCCCTTGAGCGGCTGCTCAAGCCCTCGATCAAGCCTTCCTCCGACTCGGAGTCCATCTTCGTGCCGGCGGCGACAGCCGGCCCATCGACTGATCCGGCTGCCCCTCCGGGTCCGCCACCTCCGGCTTCCCAGCCGGCGCCATCCGCTCCGGCAATCGAGCCAGCCACGTCTACGCCCGCCGACTCCGGGCCCATCGCCGTCATGATGATGATCGATGCCCCTCCCACCGGCTCACTCCCGGGGGCTGGCGAGCCGGTCCCGGGGACTGATGGGCCGGTCCCGGGGGCTCCTACCGCCCCCGTCGCCCCGCTTGAGCCCGAGCCGATCCCCGTCTCGGCTCCCTCATGGGCTCAGCCCATCCTTGCGTTCCTCCTGCGCTGTGAGCTCCCCTCTGATGAGGCCACCGGAAGGCAAATTCAGCGCCGGGCCCCCGCCTACAGCATCATCAATCGCGAGCTGGTTCATCGCAGCACCACCAGCGTTTTCCAACGCTTCGTCAAGCTGGAGAAAGGGCAAGAGATCCTCCTCGACATCCACCAGGGCGAGTGTGGGAACCACGCCGCCTCCAGAACCCTGGTGGCCAAGGCGTTTCGCCACGGTTTCTACTGGCCGACTGCTTTGGAGGCGGCCAAGGAGCTGGTTGACAAGTGTGAAGGCTGCCAACGCTTCAGCACGCAGAGCCACCTGCCGGCTACTGCCCTCCAGACCATCCCCCTCTCGTGGCCTTTTGCCGTCTGGGGGCTGGATATGGTCGGACCTTTCAAGACCGCACGAGGCGGCATGACGCACCTGCTGGTGGCCGTCGACAAATTCACCAAGTGGATCGAGGCCCGGCCGATGAAGAAGCTGGACGGCCCAACGGCCGTCCGGTTCATCGAAGACATCATGGTCCGCTACGGCGTCCCCCATAGCATCATCACCGACAATGGCATGAACTTCGCCAAGGGCGTGCTAGCGCGCTTCTGCTCCAAGCAGGGCATCCGGCTCGATTTGGCGTCTGTCGCCCACCCCCAGTCAAACGGGCAAGTCGAGAGGGCCAACGGCCTGATCCTATCCGGCATCAGGCCCCGGCTCGTGGCGCCGCTGGTCAGGTCAGCCGGCTGCTGGGTCGAAGAGCTGCTGGCTGTCCTCTGGAGCCTCAGGACCACGCCTAACCGGTCAACCGGCTACACGCCGTTCTTTCTCATGTACGGGTCCGAGGCAATCATCCCCACCGACATCGAGTTCGATTCGCCTCGGGTTACCCTGTACACGAAGAAAGACGCGAAGGAGGCGAGAGAAGACGGCGTTGACCTCCTCGAGGAGGCCCGGGAACTGGCCCTGAGCCGGACGGCCATCTACCAGCAGAAGCTCCGGCACTACCACAACAAGCGGATCCGGCCACTCTCCTTCCGCGAAGGGGACTTGGTGCTCAGACGGATCCAGCGAACTGCCGGCCAGCACAAGCTATCCTCCCCATGGGAGGGCCCGTTCATCGTCAGCAGAGCGCTGCACAACAACGCGTACTATCTAATAGACGCCCAGAAGCCGCAGAAGCACAAGAGAGACGCCTCCGGCGAGGAAACGGAGCGCCCGTGGAACGCGGCGCTCCTCCGCCCGTTTTACTGCTAAGAACCAGTGTATGTACATATCCTTCCCTTTTGGGCTTATGAATGCAACGGGTGCCCCAAGCCAGCTCTTCGGACACGCCTCTTTTGCCTTTCTCAAAGACTCTCGCTCGCGGGCTCCTGGGTCCGGCTCCCGGTCCCGGGGGCTAGCCGGCTAGTCCTACCCTCGTCCCCCGATGCCGGTTAAGTAATGTGAACTAAGGAGAACCGTCTCGGCCCTCCCTGCCATAGACCGGCTCCCGGCTGTCGGGCAGACGGGACCTCGAGACGGCAAAACTTAGCACACGCGAAAAATCGAACGCAGGGGGGTGGCCGGCTGGGTCTAGCCGGAGCACTTTTTCGCCTATGTCACTCACCTTACCCAAAAACTCTTGCGGTTTCCAAACTCACGACCGGCTCCTTTGAGGCGGACGCCCCGTCCCAGCCACAGACCGGCTCCCGGCTGTCCGGCTGGCGGGGCCGAAGCCAAGAGGAAGAAGGCTTTGAGCAAACGGAACCAAAAGAGCGAAAAAGGATAAGGCCGAGCCAGCACGCATAAAACAGCATTTCAGCAACCAAAGACTTTACAAAATTTAAAAGGCCTACGACCACGAGTTCATTACATATACACCCCCAATGGGTGGAATTGCAGTCTAAGCAAAATGCAGAAAAGAAAAATCCTAAGTGGTGGCAGCTTCGGGCCGGCTCGCCTCCAGTGCCGACGCCTCCGGAGCCGGAGGTGCTGACGCCTCCGAAGCCGGCACCTCCGGGGTAGCTGAGGTAGAAGCTCCCGCCTCCACGTCCGGAGCTGGCTCGGACTCGGCGTAGTCGCCGGAGTCAGATTCTCCATCGTCCGTCTCGGCAGCGCTCCCCTCCGGGTCGTCCAGGGCGAGCGTGTACCGGTCCTCCGGGATCACCACGCCGTCCGCCCCGCGCTCCAGGACGTACTCGTCCCACGCGGCGAAGGACGCAAGGTCGCTCGCCCTCACCTCCAGCGCGTCGGCCACCGCATCCAACTCCGCGTCGGTACCGGCACGCTGGGCCGTGAGCAGATCCAGGTTCAGCTCGGGGTACCACGACCTGGCAATGCGAAGCGCCATGCTCGCACCGGCACGTGCTGCGGAAGTCCTCCAGGCATTCACCCGCGCGGTCCCAAACTCCAGCCACCTCGACAGCCGGCTCATGGAGACCGGCTCCACCGCGCCGGGCCAAAGAGTGCGAACCAGCGCCGAGCCGGCCGCCTGGAGCCGCTTCAGGGCACGAACTACCTCCGACAGCCGCGCCGCGGAGGCAATCCCCACCTCGTCCAGGGTCCAGGGGGCAAGCTGTCCAACGGCTTCCCCCTGCGCCCGCCGGACCTCACGATGGGTCTCCACGGCCATCTCCGCGGCCTCCTGCATGCCGGGGAAAAGCCCTAAGAAGAGAAGAGAAGAAGACGAGGGATGAGCAAACCAGGAAAACCCAGGGGCAAGGCGCGAAAAGAGCAAGGCAATAGAAACTCACCGCACAGCATCCGATCCACCTCGTGCCCTTGCTCCTGCAACTGCACCTCCCTGGCTGACCACTCCTGGCGCCGGCGCTCGTGCTCATCCCGGGCCGCCTGCGCATCCTCGGTCGCCTTGGCTAGCGCGGCGTCCTTGGCCTCCAGCTCCTGGCGGAGGACTTTCTCCCGCTCCTCCCCCTCCCGACGAAGGGTCGCCTCTTGGTCCACCAACGCTTGGCGGTGGGCCGCCTCGCGCTCCTCCCGCTCCGCCTTTGCCTGGTCCGTCTCCCCACGGAGCCGGTCGCGCTCCGTCGTCAGGAGGTCCTGCTCCTCGCCAAGCCGCACCACCTGGCGCCGGAGGCTGACCGTCTCGGCGTGGGTGGCTTGACGAGAAGAGGTCGCCGCTGTCAGAAATCAAGCAAAGAAAGGATTCAGCCTGCCTCCGGGGCAGCCGGCCTGATTCCTCGGGGCTACACCCAGTGGGTGCGCTTGCGCGCCCCCACCGGAAGATCGCAAGAGCACATACCTTGAAGATCCGCGGACATGACGGCGAGCCGGCTTTCGGCTCCCCGGTACAACCCCAGCAGGGTGTTGTACGCGGCCACCCGGCGGTCGTGCGCCGCCTGCAAAACAACAAGAACACAACAGCTTTAGGCTCGACCCGCCTGCGCCCCAGCCGGCTCGAGCCTCGGGGGCTACACCCAGTGGGTGCGCTAGCACGCCCCCATTGGAAAAGACAGAAAACGCCGAGTCAAAAGAAGAAGGAAAGAAGAGAGCTTACCGCGACAGCTTGCTCCAGGTTCACCAGCCGGTCGTTGGCGGCCCGTGCGTCCTGCGACGTCTGGGCGCGGCAGGCGGCGAACGCGTCCACAACGGCGGCCACCGCCGCCCCAAGAGTGCTCGGCGGTTCGACAAGGGCCGGGCGCCTGGCTGCGTCTGAGGTCTGCTGCGGCCGGCCCCCGTCCGCAGGTCCTCCTTTGTCGGAGACCACGATGGGACCGGCTCCTCCCGTCGCCGTCGCGCCGGGGGCCGCGGACGATGCGCCCACGGCGGCCGTCTCCCCGGCCGTCGCGGCCCTCGCCTCCGGCGCTCCGCCTCCGGCGATTCCTGGCCGGCTCACCTCCGGAGCCGGCGGCTCTGGAACCAGCACTTCCGAAGCCGGCACGTCCGGAGCCGGCGCGTCCGGTGCCGGGATTTCGACTACTAGGGGCTCCTCCGCCCCCGGCGGCACGTCGCCCGCCCCCGGCTGGGCGGCGTCGCGGTCCTTCTCCGCCACGTCCTCCGCGGCCTTCGCGTCCGCCTCCGCCTGTCGCTCAGGATCGTGGTGGTCCTTTGTCCTCCTCTCCCGGCCGCGGGGGAACAGCTCCCACGCTCCACCAGCGGCCTCGCCGCTGGTTCCTCCCCGCTTCTCCGCCGCCTCTTCCCAGGGGCGGAGCTCCTCGACGCGCCGCTCCTGCTGGGCTGCCTCGAGGTCGAGCCACGCCTGGCGCTCCCTCTCCTCGGCGGATGTCGGCGGCGCCGTCCTCGCCGCCTCTCCACCTAGGGTCCTCCCCAGGGCGCGCGCCTCCCTGGTCGCGACGAGATAAGGGGCCAGGGAGAATGCGGAACAGACCAAGGTGGAGGCGGAGACGGACTCACCCGACGACGACGGGGACCGCCCTCCTCGTGGGTCCCGCCTGGGAGACCCTCTGCTTCTTGCCCCCGCCTCCGCGGCTGCCGCCCGGTTGCGCGGTCGCCGCGCGCTTGGGCGCCGGCTTGGCGACAGCCGGCCGCTTCCCTTTGTCATCCGCATCCGGGCCGCCCCGGCTGGAGCTGCCGCCGGCTCGATGCTAGCGCCTCCGCGGCGCCGTGACCTCGTCCTCCGAAGCTTCGGGCTACTCCAGAGCCTCTACAACACGCGACGCCTCCACCTCAGCGTCATCATCGGTCCAATCCCGTAGGTGCGTCTGGGGAGGAGACTCACCCGTCGATTCGGCCTCTTCGGCCCCCTCCATCTCCGTCTCCGCCTCGCCGGCTTCGGACGCGCCGGCTCGCTCGGAGTCGGCGGGCTCCACGTCGTCGGCGTCCTCGACCTCCTCGGGGTCCGACTCCACCGTGTCGGCGGCCGGCTCCCTGTAGTTCTGCAGCAGCGGGAAAACCTGCGAGTGGGTAAGGCGACGCGCCGTCAGGCCAAAGAGGGGAAGGACTATGCCACGGAAAAGATGGAAGGAAGGAGGCGAAATAGACACTCACCCGCGGTGCCGGGTGGCTCCGGCTGTACGGGGTTTTCCCCCATTGCCACTCGCCCTCCTTCATCTTCGCCGTCGAAATGGCGTTCACCCTCCTCGCCACGTGGGACGGCTTCAGTTCCTTGGTGGAGAGCCGGCAGGGGTCGTGGCGTCCTCCCATCGGGCAGATGAGGCGCGGCCGGCTCTGCAGCGGCTGCACTCGGCGCGCCACCATCGCGGCCAGCAAATCGGTGGCAATCAGCCCCTCTGTCCCGGTCATCACGAGCAGGCGCTCGCAGAGCCGGTCCGCCGTCTCGGGCGCCTGAAGCGGAGCCGCCCGCCAATTCAGCATCGCAACCGGCGGGTGGTTGGCGAAGTCGGGGAGGTTGATGTAGTCCTCCTCCGGCTTCAGGTTCTTCACATAGAAGAACCCCCGCTGCCAGCCCTTTACCGACTCATGCAGCGGGAGCTTCGGGAAGCCGGCGCCCTTGCGAATGTGGATCAGGGCACCTCCGCAGGCGGTCATCACCTTCGGCTTCGTCGCCGGATCCACCGCCGTCTGCCGCTTGAGGAAGAAGAGCCGGCTCCAGAGGTCAAGCCTCGGCTCCACCCCCAGGTACCCCTCGCAAAGGGTGACGAATGCCGCCAGCTGCATGACGGCGTTGGGGGCTAGGTGGCGCGGCTGCAGGCCGAACCGCGTCAGGAAGCGGCGGAAGAAGGCGCTCGCCGGCAGCCCGAACCCGCGGAGAAAATGATCGGCGAAGACGACCACCTCGCCCTCCCGCGGCGCCAGGGAGTTCTCCGGCCCGGCTGGGCGTGCCTCCAAGTGCGCTTCCGCCGGAAGCTTGCGGCGGTAGCGGAGGTGCTCGATGAATGTCTCCTCCACCATGCTGCCGTCCTATGCGCCCTTGCTCGCCATAGTCGCCGGAGGGGCGCGCGGTCGCGACGATAGGCGCGGGTACTCGACGGCGGCTCGGGCCTTCTGCGGCGGCGGACGGCGCCGCAGCGCGCCCGCGTGCTCTGCCCTCCTGCTCACTCTCTCTCTCTCTCTCTCTCTCTCTCTCTCTCTCTCTCTCTCTCTCTCGCGGCGGGAGGGGGAGGGCGATGAAGACGATGCGACGGGAGCGGGGGGAGCGATTGTGCCGTCCTGCTCCCCTCCCCTCGCCATTTAAACCCCGCGCGGGTGATCGTGGGGGCCGGATTTATTGCGCACGACCCCCACGATTCCCGTAGCGTGCGGGGAGGACGTTACGGCGCTCCGGAACGCCAACCGTCGGCCCGCGACGTAAAGGATCCCTGCGCGCGGGCAGAGGCCGCGGTCGTGGTGGGTCCCCGCCCCGCGGTCCAGTCTTTTCCACCACGTGGCCTGTCAGGCCACGGCCCGCTGCGTCTTCCGCGTGGCGCGGCTTCTCTGTCCGGTGGGGAGCCCGAGGCGGCACGCGAAGCATCGGCCGGCTGCGGAGCCGGCCACTGCTTGTCCACGTTGTCCGGTTCTCAGGGCGCTCCGCGACGCAAGGACGATCTTCAAGCCGGCGAGGACCGCCGCGGTTCGTCGGCGGGCCTCCCCTGCTTCGGGGACTACTGTCGGGGGGATGACCCCGGGGTAGCCTCAAGCGACCCCTTGCTCCAACTTTCTAACGCAACCGAAGAACGGGCCGCCTCCCCCTGCGGTCCGGCTGCGGCCCTCCGGCTAGGCCCTGCCGGCTACGGCCCTCCGGCTGTGACCTGCCGGCCACGCCCTGCCGGTCACGACGTGCCGGCCGGCTAGGGACGGTGCCGCCTGACCCCCTAGCCGGCTGCGCATTGGATACCGTCGTCGGGGCACGCGTGGCGACAGTGGCCCCCATCCCATTGGGGGTCAGCGCCCGTATGGCCACAGTGGAGGTGTCAGAGCCTCTGACCCTGGCGGATGGTGACCGGGCTCCCAACAGTGCCGGCACGCCACAACCACTCCATTGCCTGCCCCGGCGTGGCTACAGGGCGGCCGGCCGTACCGCTGACCTCGGCCGGTGGCCGCAAGACGACGCCACGAAGGGCGGCCCGTGCCGTGACATGACCGGCGTCGGGACCCGCCACACGGGCCCCGCCGGCTCCTGACGGGACCCTTCAGCCGGTGGGGCCTACCAGTGACAAGACCCCGCAGCCGGTGGCCCCCACGGCCGGCTAGAGAGGCTGTCGGCTGGGGGTCCCCTGAGATCTCTTATTCATACTGTAACCCGGGGGGTTGGCCTATAAAACCCCCCGGGCCTCCCCCATGCAACGCGGTTGGTTGGTTGGTTCCCAGTCGACTCGATCCACACACACGTAGAGAGGTAGCAAGGGCAGCTTAGCCCCTTCTTCCTCCTCTAGCCATACAGCTCCAGGAGCACCATTGTAACCTTATCATTGTCTCAACTAGACCAAGTAGGACTAGGGGTGTTACCTCCCATGGAGGGCCCCGAACCTGGGTACATCGTGTGTCCGCCACCTCTTGTGCCTAACCCCGCTCCCGGAGCCCATCGGCGTCCTTCGGCCCCTCTCGATAAGCCTACCCATGGCATCTGCCGTGACGAAACCACGACAAGTTTACTTTTATGACAATGAAAAAGATACTCATATGCCCATCCAATGCAGTCCTATATGGTTCTAGATTTGATAAAGCCATATTGGTTAGTATGAATGAGTTCCAGAATAACTGTTTGCAGCCTATTAGCAAGCAACTTGGTCAATAACTTAATTGTGCAATTGAGCAAAGATATGGGCCTGAAATCATTAACAGTTGCAGCACCAGCTTTTTTGGGAATTAAAGTGATGAAGGAGCTGTTAATACTTTGCAAACATAATTTCCCCTGATGAAACTATGAGCATAAATCATAGAAGTCATGCTTAATGATGTGCCAATACTTCTTAATAAAGTCTGTGTTAAATCCATCAGGCCCTGGGGATTTGTTGGAAGGAAGGTCCTTAATGACAACATCAATCTCCTGATGTGAGAAAGGAACTTCTAAGAAGGATAGATCATTGTGTGGCTGAATAAGCTCTAACATTTCATTGGGTATTTGAAAAGGTTCAGACTGGCCCAATCTTTCTTTGAAAGCATTATGAAGGAGAGCAGCTTTTTCAGGATGGGCAGTAACTTTAGAGCCATCTTGGGCAGTTAGAGAGGTGATGTTATTATTCATGTGTTGCACTGTGGCCATAGAGTGAAAAAACTGGGAGTTTTCACAACCAAGGGTTACCCACTTAATTTTCCCACTTTGTTGCCAGTATAAAATTTGTTGCAGCAAAAGTTTGTCCAAATGAGCTTTAATTTGTTCTCTTAAGTCTGCCTCAAGGGAGGTTAGGGGTCTGAAATTTTCAAAAGCATCAAGCATGGCAATGACTATGTTTGCATAGGAAATATCCTCCTTCAGATTGGATAAAGTTTTAGACCAGATTTTGAGAGACTTTCTGAGGACCTTCATTTTTGCATTTCTCCTTTTGGCTGCATCTGCATAATGAATACTCTGTTTCCATACAGATTCCACCAGAGGTAAAAAGGTATCCTTCTCCATCCACCAATTTTCAAATCTGAAGATATTACTCTTGGGCATGGAAGTAGTGATGTGAATGACATAGGGTACATGGTCTGAGGTAGTCATTGCTAAGGGATAGGCCAGAGTATTTGGATAATTCAGAGTCCAGGAAGCTGGAGTAAAAACCCAGTACAAATTTTCTAGAAGAGGTTGTGATTGTTTGTTAGACCAGGTGTACTTTCTTCCTTTTAAGGGAATATCAACTAACCCCAGGTTGCTTATCACTGCATTAAAATTCATCATTTCATTCACATTGCCCCCTGGTTTATTTCTGTCATCAAAGCTCCTGATTAAGTTAAAATCCCCAACAGTCATCCAGTCTGCATCCTCAGGGATTTGTGTACCATCTAGCCAGTCCAAGAATTCAATCTTTTTGTCATCCTGGCAAGGTGCATAGATGTTTGTAAGAGTCCAACAACTACCACATTTGTTGGACTGGAACATCACAGAGACAGCATAGTTATTTTGATGAACAGTTTCCCCCTTAAAGAGTGCTGAACACCATATGGTCAAAATGCCACTAGATCTACCAACTGTTGGTGTATAGGCATAGGCATCAAATCTTGGAGGGCAGAACTTTCTGATAAAGAGAGGATCAATTTGTTCTTTTTTAGTTTCTTGGAAACAAACAATAGAGCAACCACTTTCCTCAATCTTGTTTTGTATATGTAGCCATTTATCAGGTGAATTCAAACCTCTAATATTCCAGTTTAGGATTTTCCATATTTGTGACTGCATGATACAACAAGTGGAGGAGAAAGGGGCCTACAAACCAAATGTTGTTGCAAGTGGCCAGCAAATTGCAGATAGCTGTCAAGTAAACTGATAGAGCAATAGAGAGCCTGGATAGGACCAGGCTTAGCAATCACAGAGGACATCAGACCATAAAAATTCAATATAGTACTACCAAAAGCAACATTGTTCTTATAAGCCACATAACTCCAGACAGATATATTATAAATGCAACATGACTGATGGCACGAAAGCTGATCATTTAGGATCAGAAGCACCTCCCCAGCTTCACTTCTTGGACTTCTTAGAGTTTGCTGGACCATCATCCTTTTTTGTTGGATCATCCTTCTTGGGTGTTGGCTTTACTTTTTTGGGATTTGGGGGCTGATTAGCAGCAATACCAAGCTTGTCATATAAATTGGTGACAATCTTTTTATTCAGTGGGGGAGCTTCAACAGAGCAAGCAAGACAGTTCTTGTCAAAATAAGTCTTACCCTTGTAACCTTTGTGCAACAACTGCAGTCTATCACTTCTCCTAACCTCTGAAATGACCAAAGGGGTTTTCATGTTCTTCTTCCTTGCATGAACCACTGAGGTTGTTAACAAAGCTCTGTTTTCAGCAGGATTACTCTTGGAGGCCCGTGGAGTGGAAAACCCATTTCCAAAGGTCTGGACAGCTGTAGTGAGGTAGCAAGAAGGAGTATCAATCATGGGGCAGGTTTGGGGCAACACAAACAGCCTATATGTTCCTTCTTGACAACCTTGCTGAATAATGCTCCACAGCTTTGATTGGAGAATGGATTTAGCCCATTGAAAATCAGCTGGAGATAATGTAAGTGCATCTAATGCCCCTTAGTGATTTTGGTGTATTGAAGACTTATAGGTTAAGGGACTAATATGTTTGTGAGTGTACACAGGCTCTAGAAGTCGATGAGGAGTTTGATATATTCGAAGAATATCGACCCCCTAAAAATGAATGTCTTCAACTGAAGACTTTGGTGAAGACTTTGCTGAAGACTTTGGTATTCCCTGAAGACTTTGAAAATGAAGAAGATGGTGTGACCTTGAAGATATGAACGAGGACTATGAAGTGTGAAGACTTTTGTTTTCGTAGTTTCATTTCCTTTCTTTGAGTCATAGGAAACACCGTACTGTTAAAGGGGGCCGAGGTAATACTAAGGAAAAATTTGCAACTGATGCTCAACTCAAAAGCCTCAACATAACCCAATCCTTCGAGTGAAGCCTTTGGAAACCTCTTGAAGTTCAGTCAAGATCTTCAGTGACAGAGACGATGTTCTTCTGGTCTCTGAGGAAATTGGTCTGACTCAGGAGTTAGGATTTCGCCAGTGCGAATTGCCTACAAGTTAGGAAAATGATAAGCCCTAAGGAATTTCATAGTTCAAATTCCGACCGTTGCTGTGCTTTGCGCCTGCTATCCAGATATTCTATCCACCTAACGGTCATATGATTGGGGGGCATTTATGTCTTACATGTCGGGTTGCACCCTAGCTATAAATAGCCGCCCCCCACAACCACTAGCTGGTTGGCTGCTCCGAGAGAGAACTTGACACTTGTCATTTGAGAGCATCCCATTCCTCAAGGACTTTGAGCGAAAATCATGAGTGAGGAAAAACCCAAAAACCCAAACCACCAAAACCCATAGTGATTGAGCATCACTGAAGAAATTGTTCCTGTGTGGAACCGATGCTTTTTACATTTGAAGGTTGTGTATCTTCTAGACGGTTAGGCGTCATGGTCTAGTGCATCCTGCAGTCAATTCGGGATCGCCGGGTGACCGTGGTCTAGAGCATCCAGCAGTAAATTGTGGATTGTCGGGTGACCAGTTTGTGAGGGTTTTGGAAGTCTACCCTATAGACTTACCATGAGTGTTGGGCGAGGACTGTGTGACCTTAGGTCAAGGAGAATACGGTAAGGACTGTGTCTCCTGGGACTGTGTGTCCTATGGTTTAAATACCAGGCCGCTCCAAACCAGACGTACGACTGTCACAGCAGTTGGAACTAGGTCATCAAACCATTGTCTTCATCGAGCTACCTGGTTCTATTTCCTCAACCCTTTCATTTCCCCATGTATCTGTTGATGAAATTGATCATTACTGTTTGAAGAATTTGACTGAAGACTTTCTCAATTTCCTCACCTCAAATTCTTCAGATACTTTATCTTCTGCCTGCTTATCCTATTCATGCTACTCATACTCTGTGTATGTTTCATGTCATCATGATGACTATGCTACTGCTATGTTTCACATGCACTTGAGTACTTATTCCGCTGCGAGTAGTTTGTCACTTAGCAAATTCCTCAAATAGTATTTCCTCAAGTGACGAATTTGTAAAAATCGCCTATTCACCCCCCCTCTAGTCGATATAACGCACTTTCAATTGGTATCAGAGCAAGGTACTCCCTTGTTCTGTGTGATTTTGGTTTAACCACCTGGAGTTATAGTTATGTCGACTGCAGGCATGATCAAGGTCTCAGCTGGGTGTCCTACCTTCGATGGGACGGACTACCCCTACTGGAAGAACAAGATGCGCATGCATCTTGAGGCAATTGACAATGATCTCTGGTATGTTGTGGAAAATGGTGTTCCCTTTGTCACTCCCACTATCAACGCTGCTGATGTGAAGAGATTCAAGAAACTTGACTCTCAAGTGAAGAATATCATATGTGGCCATCTGAGCAAGGGTCAGTATGGCAGAGTGAGTGCTTTGGAGACTGCTAAGCTTATCTGGGATAGGTTGTACAAAGTCAATGAAGGCATTTCAACTCAACGTGACTCTCGAGTTCATGTTCTTCGCAATTTCTTCAACCGCTTCAAAAGACTCGACAACGAAAATGTTTAGCAAACTTTCGATCGCCTCACTGATATCTCCAATGAGCTTCAGGCTCTTGGTGCCACTGACATCACCAACCATGAGGTGGTGAAGAAACTGCTGAGATCTCTTGATTCCTCGTTCGATACACTTGCTTTGATGATCCAAGAAGATGGAGACTACAAATCACTAGATCCTGCTGATATTCTTGAGAGACTCAATACTCATGAATTCCAACAAGCTGAGAAGAGGGACCTCTACGGGCCAAGTTATGGAAGATCTCGTGCTTTGAAGGCCAAGACAATTTCCTCATCCAAAGATGAAGAATCTGATAGTAGCCTTGGTGATCCTGAAGAACTGAGTCAGGAGCTAGCGATGCTCGTGAGGAAATTCCAGAAGTTCTCAAGGAGAGGTCGGTTTGGAAAATCATCAAAAAGTGGCATGAAGAAATCAGATTCTTCATCAAGCGACTACAAGAAGAGAACTTGTCACAAATGCAAGAAATTTGGTCACTTTATCTCTGACTGTCCTCTCTGGGAAAAAGAATCAAGAAAGAAGAAATACAAGGATGACAGTTCTGATGACTCAAAGAAAAAGAAGAAATCTTCAAAGTCTTCATCTGCAAAGTCCTCATCTTCAAAGTCCTCATCGCACAGAAAGAACAACTTAAGGAAGGCTCGGGCACTTATTGGCAAGGAAATGGATTCTGAAGAAGAATCTGAAGAATATGAGGAAGAGGAGGAATCTGAGGAGGAGTCGGACTTAGGTGTGGCAAGTCTAGCTCTCACTACTGCTTTCGTCAGCAAGTCCATCTTCAATGATGAGGAAAATGGTAACTCCAACGACACTGACGTCAGCAATGATGACTATGCTCCCACCTATTGCTTCATGGCAAGTAGTACCCAGGCAACCACAGTATGTCCTATCTTTGATGGATCTGACTATCCCAAAATGGAAAGTCCCCATGTGGAAGCACCTCATATCGAAGAACAGCAAGCTATGGACTGTTACTGAGCTTGGACTGACGGATCTCTGCAAGATGGCAAATGCTAATGACATTCTTAAGTACACACAGCTGGACGCCCAGGCGAAGAATATCATCTGCTCTAGCTTGTCAAAGGTCATGTTCAAAAGCATCTACCATCTTCACACTACAAAGCTCATCTGGGACAGGATCTCTGATGTTCATGAAGGCTATCGCACTCGTCAAGATCCCATGTTCATCGAATACAAGAACTTCCTCAAAACTCAGAAGACTGATCCAACTTCATCTTCCTCATCTATGTGCCTCATGGCAAAAGGATGAAAGGTACACTCATATCATTCCTCTTCTGAATCAAGTGATGGTGAATCTGAGGATTACATGAAACCTAGCTATTCCAAACTTGCTAATATTGCTACTAAACAACAAAGTGTCATTGAAAAGCTTCAGAAATAGCTAGACAAAAGCGATGACATGTTGAATGAGGAAGTGGATCATACTCAAACTTTGACTAAGGACCTTCAAAGTCTTTAGTCCAAGTATGATAACCTTCAAAGTCGTCATGAGGCTCTCTTAGTCGATCATGAGAAGCTTTCGTATGAATTTCTTCAAAGAGAGCAAGATCTTGAGAAACTAAGGGTGCTCATGAAGATCTTCAAAGGGACAATGACTCCTTGCTTGCTCAACAGATCAGTACCGCTCAGGAAGATTTTGTTCCACCTTGATTGAAATGCATCGAACGTGAAACTGCTCATTCTTCACCTGAAAGTTCAAATGCTTCTATCGCTGCAAATTCTTCAACTATTTATGTGGTCACAAATTCCTCATCTGAGGATACCACAAGTATCACTGACGACAATGCAGGGTTGAAGGAATTGTATGTGACAGGCATATACAAAAGTCTCAAAGGGCATCAAACCCTTTGCGATGTGCTCAAAAAGCAGATTCTGAACAGGAGCCCTAGGAAGAGGGTATTGCATTTGAGAGGAAACTCAATGCTGATGGATCTTACTGAAAACCTGAGCAGTATCCCTAAACCTCATGGGTTGCTGCAAAAGGACCTCCTGTAGATCCATCCACTTTATCTGGTTTTACTTGTGAATCTTCATATTCCTCGTATGAGTCAATTGACTCCAACTACAAACTATTCAAAAATCAGAATGGTGAAGTATTTGCTAGATATGTTGGTACTAACTGCAGGAACGGTCCTCCAATGAAGAAAATCTGGGTTCCCAAAAGGTACCTTGAATATCTTTAAGTGAATGTCCTCATGACAGCACCAGTGAAGAACAGGAACCCCAGATCAAATTCTTCAGTTGGACCAAAGTCTTCACAAGGACCAAAGTCGTCACATGGACCAAATTCCTCATATGGTCAAAAATCATATCATTCTCGTGCTAATGCTTCTGTTTCGTAGGGAAAATCTAAGGGTCGTGAATATGCTCATTATTCTTCAAATCATTATGTTCATAAGTCCTCAAAGAATTTCTCTGCTTATTCATATGAGTAGTCTAACCCATGTCCTGTGAAACGAAGTGCACTTGCTTCTATGACACCCTTCTCATATGGAGCTCGCAGAATGATTAACTCTTTGCCACCCCTCCAGATGTGGGTGGTGAAGAAATTGAACTAATCTCTTATGCAGGGTCAGGTCTCCAAACGAACTTGAATGTCTGATGAATTTGCCGGAGACCTGAGGAAATGCTTGAAAGGACGCAAGCTATTCATGAAGAAATGAATCTTTCATTTCTCACGTCCTTATATTACTTTGCTTACTATTCTATGTGATGAAATTCAATCTGATGAATTTGAAGTCATATTCTTCACTCTGAAGCATATGCGTTCGTAAGCTGTACTAATTCATCTACAGGATGAAACACCCAAGGCAACTGAGTGGGTCCTCGACAGTGGATGCACCAATCACATGACTGGTGACAAGAACCTATTGATGAACATTCCACTGGCTCCCTCTCATCTGAAGCATATCACCTACGCTGATAAAGGAAAAAGCAAGGTATTGGGTCTAGGTAAGGTTGCAATCTCGAAGGATCGACACATGGATAAGGTGATGCTTGTCGAGTCCCTCGGATTCAACCTCATGTCTGTCTCAATGCTTTGTGATCTTGATATGGTTGTCATCTTTGGCAAATATCGTTGTGCTGTCATCATGGAATCTGACAAATCCAAAGTCTTCGAAGGCTTTAGGAGAGGAGACTTGTATATTGTTGATTTCTCTACAGGTCCTCAGCCGGCCACATGTCTACTTGCAAAAGCTTCAGAAGGCTGGCTATGGCATTGACGACTTGGACATGCTGGCATGAGGAACTTGCACATGCTCGCGAATAAAAAGCACGTCATTGGTATTGAGGGTGTCAAATTCCTCAAGGATCACTTGTGTGGGGTTTGTGAGTTTGGAAAGATGACCAGATCCAAGCATCCATCCAAGACTTTCATGACTACAAATCGTCCTTTTGAAATGCTTCATATGGATCTCTTTGGCCCTACTCACTATGCCACACTAACAAATACTCCATGCTTATATGGCTTTGTCATAGTTGATGATTTCTCTCGCTATACTTGGGTGCACATTATCCTGTACAAATCTAAAGTGCAGAATGTCTTCAAACGATTTTCTTCAAGGGCCTCGACGAACTTCGGCGTCAAAATCAAGCATATCAGGAGTGATAATGGGACTGAGTTCAAGAACACTGGTCTTGATGATTATCTTGATGAACTTAGTATTACTCATGAGCTATCTGCCCCTTATACTCCTCAGCAGAATGAAGTTGTGGAGCGCAAGACAGGACTCTTATTGAGATGGCTCGCACCATGCTTGATGAATACAAGACCCCTCGTCGCTTCTGGCCTGAGGCAATCAATACTGCTTGCCACATCATCAACAAGGTATATCTTCACAAATTCCTCAAGAAGACTTCATATGAACTCCTCACTGACAAGAAACCCAATGTGAGTTATTTCAAAGTCCTCGGTGCAAAATGTTGGATTAGAGATCCTCACCACAGTTCTAAATTTGCACCGAAAGCACATGAAAGTTTTATGCTTCATTACGGAAAGGACTCGCACACCTACAGAGTCTTCAACACCTATCACAACAAGGTTGTTGAAACTATAGATGTGCGGTTCGATGAAACTAACGGCTCGCAAAGAGAGCACCTGCCTCCTGTGCTATATGAAATGCCTCCTGAGGAATCCATTAGGTTCAAGGCCACTGAAGATGTGATCCCTACTGAAGAACAACTACTCTCTGAAGAAGTTGTACCCAACGCTGAAGACATTCATGTTGATACACCTGAAGACCATGGTGCTGAAGAAATTGTTCAGCCTCAACAAAGTCATCAACCTGCTCATCCTCGACTTGCAAATGAAGTGCAGATCGAGAAAATCCTTGACGACATCAATGCACCAGGTCCCCTCACACGCTCAAAAGCTTCACATTTGTCTAACTTTTGTGGGCAGTTTGCTTTTATCTCGATCACAGAGCCCGCCAAAGTTCATGAAGCATTCTTGGAGCCTGAATGGATTCAAGCAATGCAAGAGGAATTACATCAATTCAAGCTCAACAACGTGTGGGAACTTGTCAAACGCCCGGATCCTCGCAAGCACAATATCATAGGTACCAAGTGGATCTACCGCAACAAACAAGATGAACTTGGTCAGGTAGTGAGGAATAAGGCTCGTCATGTGGCACGGGGCTACACACAGGTTGAGGGAATTGACTTTGATGAAACTTTTGCACCTGTTGCTAGACTTGAAGCTATTCGCATATTGCTTGCTTATGCTAACCATCATAATATCATCTTATATCAAATGGATGTGAAAAGTGCATTCCTCAATGGTAAGCTTGAGGAAGAAGTATATGTTGCTCAACCCCCAGGTTTTGAAGATCCTAAGTATCCTGACAAAGTTTTCAGACTCAACAAGGCCTTCTATGGCCTCAAGCAAGCCCCTCGAGCGTGGTATGACACACTGAAAGAATTCCTCGTGAAGAAAGGCTTCAAACCCGGTTCACTTGACCCAACTCTTTTCAAAAAATCATATGATGATGAATTATTTGTGTGCCAAATATATGTGGACGATATTATCTTTGGATGTACTGACAAATGTTACAGTCATGAATTTGCCTATATGATGAGTGAAGAATATCAAATGTCTATGATGGGAGAACTCAAATTCTTCTTAGGGCTTCAAATTCGTCAACAACGCAATGGCATCTTCATATCTCAAGAGAAATACCTCAAGGATGTCCTGAAGAAATTCGGCATGCGGGATTGCAAAGGCGTCAAGATTCCTATGCCCACATCGGCTCAACTCTGCACTGACGAAAGTGGTAAAGATTTCGATCAGAAGGTATACCGCTCCATGATTGGTTCTTTATTGTATCTATGTGCATCTAGGCCAGATATTATGCTTAGTGTTTGCATGTGCGCCCGATTTCAAGCAAAACCGAAGGAATCACACCATAAGGCTGTGAAACATATTCTTCGATATCTAGCTCACACTCCAACACTAGGATTATGGTACCCCAAGGGCTCAGATCTTGACCTCATTGGATATTCTGATTCTGATTATGCTGGTGATCGTGTGGACCGCAAGTCAACGTCAGGCACTTGTCATTTCCTCGGACGATCCTTAGTCTGTTGGTCCTCGAAGAAGCAGAACTGTGTGTCTCTATCTACTGCTGAAGCTGAGTACATTGCTGTTGATTCTTGCTGTGCTCAATTGCTATGGATGAAGCAAACCATCAAGGACTACGGCATCAACGTGAAGAATGTTCCTCTCTACTATGACAATGAGAGTGCCATCAAGATTGCTCACAATCCAGTTCAACACTCAAAGACCAAGCACATCCAGATTCGTCATCATTTTCTTCGTGACCATGTGATGAAGGGCGATATCTTCCTCGACCACGTGAAGACTGAAGAACAACTGGCTGATATCTTCACAAAGCCCTTAGATGAGAAGAAATTTTGCAAGTTGCGGTGTGAGCTAAATATCTTAGAATCTTTGAATGTTCTTTGAAAGGACACACATCCTAACACTTATGCAAAATTGATGACTTTGATGTGCAACACACGAAGTAACGTTTTTCTTCAATCAATGAAGACTAACTTTCTAAGTGTGAAGAAATTAATGAAGAATTTGATTCTTAGAACCCTTTGACAATTGTACACGGTGTCTGAAATCATCATTCTTATACGGTGGGTAACGCCACCAACAACAGTTGAAATTCTTCAAGTTTGAGTTTTTCATCATTTTGCAAATTCTTCAAAATTGTCAAATTCTTCAAGTTTGCAAATTCCTCAAAATTTCAAATTCTTCAAACTTTTCAACTGATGTTCCTCACATGAGTTTTTCTTCATTAACTATATATATATATATATATATATATATATATATATATTTATATTTATATATATATATATTGAATTTTTCAAATGTCCTCAACAGCATTCACTTATAGCTAGTTCTTCAAGTTGATTTTCTTCTAAGTGAATGTGATCAGACCCGTTCCCCCTCTATGCTAAACTCAACCCAGTCAGTTCACAAATTCTTCATATGCGTTCTACTTTGAAACCCGTTCAAAGTATTCACTGTATCCTTGACAGCTGAAGAATTTGCGAACGAAACATTAAAAAATTCAATCTCAATTCTTGGCGATTGCCGCTCAAACCGTTCCGATTCCCACGACTGGATAACCCACGATCCCCCACTATCTCCACTACACAGTACGTGGGTGACACATGTTGTGTGGATGGCAAGGGTCAGGGGCATACTGGTCCAAAATCTTCGGGCCAGTTGGTTTTTACTGCCGCTATAAATACCCCCTCCCTTCCACTTGCTCGGGTTACTCCTCACTCCCATCTCTCCCGAGCTCCAGACCTAGCGCCGCCGCTATACTCATCATCGCCGGAGAGGAAGAGCTTCACTGCCTCAACCTCGCCGTCGTCGTACTCGCATCGGCCGCGGAAGTCTTCACCCCGCCGTCGTTGTAGCTGTCTCCCTCTGCCAAGCTAGGGCGTGGGAGATCTGGACTGACGAACTCCTTCACTTCACTTCACTGTTCGTCGTGTTCATCGCAAACGATAAATAAAATCTGATTTTATTACCATTTTTTGATTCTGATGATTTTCACAAAATCTTCAAAAGGTGTTATTCTTCATCAATCCATCTCTAAAGCACCAAACAAACCTCTTCTCCTGATTTATTTCACTGATTTATGATTTTCTTCAAGATTCCTCAATTGTGTGGATTCTCAAATCTATACAACTCTGGAACCTAAGTCAAGAACACTTAGTGAAATTCTTCAAGGCATCTATGGTCATATTCCTCAAACTTGATACTTTTTGCAAAAATTTCTGAGAACGCACATGACCTCTTCAAATTCTTCGCACCTATACTCTATTCACAGGTACAAATGTTAGCTGATGAATCTCTAGGTTCTCATCAACTTAACTCATTTGCAGCATATCTTGAAGAAAAATTGCATACTTCCTTAGAGTCTTCAAGAGTTCAGATTCCTCAGAAGAAGAAAATGTCTGAAGAGAAAAAGCCTCAGAAAGGAGGAAAGAAGAGAGAAAGTCACACTGCTTTTGAGATCCCTGATGAACTCTATGTTGGATACTGCACTCCTGATGAAGCTATTCTGGGAAGGAAACAAAAGAGCAGAGGAAAATCAGGATTCAGAGGATTGAGAGGAGGTGGGTACGTGAATGGAAGGAATATCGCTATGTCACAGATAAGTACATGAGGAAATTCGCCATAAAACCACCATGCAAGAGAGGTCCTCCTGCTCCCAATCAAAATGTTGATCCCACCAGCATTGCAAGAGGTGAGGACTTCCCTGAAGAATGGGCCAAGTACCAAAGAAAGCTTCAGAGGACTGCCAAAGAGGCAGTGAAGAAATTCAATGAGGACTCTAATGCTGCTGCAACTGCCGCATCTGCTGGTGAATCTGTGGCAAAGAAGGCTCAGCCCAAGAAATCTGCCAACAAGCCAAAGTCATAGAGGCCAAGTTCCTCAAGTGCACAAAATCCTCTAGGAACGTCCTCAAAGGCCACCATGGCTGCACAGTCCTCTGCTGCGGCTGCAAAATCCTCAACTCCAGTTCATCTTGCCACATGCCAGAGAACTGAGGGCTTTGCAATTGCCTCAGCAAAATCTTCAACCTCCACTGCTAAACCAAGTTCTTCAACAAGCCCAACTCTGTTGAAGATGAAGCGAACTGCTGGACGAGGTCAGCGACCAAGTCCTCACAACAGACAAGTCGTGCATGTCCCCTCAGGATCTGAGGATGATGAAGCTGATGATGAAGAACTTGAAGATCTGGTCAGGGACAGACAACAGAGGGCTGCTGTTGCAAAAGACAGCTCTGTTCCTCTCATGCTGGATCCGAGGCTGATCCTAAATTTCATCGACATATGGCATGAGGATCCCAGCACTCCACTTTCCTCACTGAACTTACCTCTTGGTGTGGACCATGTCCTCACCCACTTCATTGCTGAGCAAAAATGGAAGAGGGAACAAACTCAGAGAGCCAAAAGGAGTAGGACCCGGAAAGAAAAGTTTCTGAAGAACAATGTGATGAATCTGACTCCACACCAGCTCATCACAGTCCAATCTCAAATCCGATGCCTCACTGAAGAACAAGAAAGATATGATGCCGAATGGAAAGGCACAAAAGTGAGGTTTGTCAAGGCAGCTCAAGCTGCAGTCAAGGACCACAACACAACGGCTGCTGCAAGTTCTGCAGCTAATCCTCAGGATGGATCATCTGCTCAGCCTGCTAATGAATCTGCTGGTATGATTGAATAAAATACCAGGGCAACTTCCAATGTTGTGCCTGAAGAAACTCATAGGCCAGCTAAAGATTCTGCTGAGCCTGAAGAACCTGAAAGGGCAACTGCTTCAGTTGTGCCCGAAGAAACGGCATCACCTTCCTCATCTACCAAGACTGCAAAATCCTCAAGAGTGAAGAATCTCAGTCTTCCTTCTACATCAGAAGCGAAGAAGACTAAGGCTGCTGAGAAGGAGGCTGCCAACAAAAGAAAAGCATCAACTACATCACAGTCTTCAGAACCCAAAGGTGCAAAGACCTTGCAAAAGTCCACAACTGAGCCAATTGATGATGTTCCAATTTCATCAATACCGTCATTCGAAGTTGTTCCATTTGGTGTATACTACGTCTTGCCAAATGAAGAATCTGTCGATACCCACTCTGCTGCTTTCTCAGAGCATGTGGACAAAGAAATATTTGTTGAAGACTTTGCTTCAACTCCTCAGATGGCATCGCCCCAGCCTCAGCTCACTGCTGAAGAGGCTGGCGTTGAAGAAATTGAAGAAGATGTGGACATTGGCAACACAACGTCGTTGATTAATGATGAATTTTGGGAGACTCAACACCCAAATTCACCAATGGCCACACCCCTTACTCAGTTTCCTCAGTCCCCAGCCCAGACTGAAGAAATTGTGACTGGATCTGAAGAAAAGGCTGAACATGAAGAACTTCAAGCTGCATCAGCTGAAGAAAGACCTGTTGAAGAAGTTCTAAAATCTTCTCATGAAATTGTGGCTCATATTCCTCAGGCTAAGGAAACTGTTGTTGTGTCAACAGAAGTCTTCACACCAACTGCTATGCAAATTCAGCCTAAGCCAAGAAATCCTTACTCGAAGAATGTCAAATTCAACAAGGACAGATTCTTCGCTGAGCATCATTTCTTCACAGCTGAAAATCCCTATGTCAAGCCCAGAATCAGACGTCAGAGGTTTTGGACTCATGCTTAGATGAACTTCTATGCATCAGTCTTATTCGACAAAGAGAAAGTCTTCGAGCACAGGCATATTCCTCATGTGGACATGGAATCCCTTCCATGCTTCACTCTTGTGCAGGCTATTCTTCATGATGCAGGCCTTCTTCCTCTATGCTGTGATATCTGCGATTGGAATGAAGAGCTCATTCTTCAGTTCTATGCGACTCTGCATATCTCAGGGAATGCTGATGACATCAACACTTGGGTTCTTGACTGGATGACTGAAAACACTCATCTCACTGCACCTGCCACAGAACTGCTCAGAGAGCTTCCAGTTAGTCCTCCTTCACTTGATGCAAGGATGATCTATGATGAACCTGAGCTGCAAAATCATCTAATGCAAGTGATGATGAAGCCACTGAAGCCTGGCCAAGCTCCACGAACAACCTTTCTTGTGAAGGATTTGTTGTATGTGCCAAGGACACTCTTTAGGATTCTGAGGAAAACACTCTGCCCCATCAAAGGTCACAATTCTGAAGAAGAAGAGGTTATGGGTATAATGAAGAATGTGCTATTCAATCTCATCCATGGCATTCCTATCAACTACCATGATTTCTTCATGAGGACTTTGGGCAACATTGCTATGTCCCCGTTTGAACTGAAACCCTATGCTCCTTGGATTATGAAATTCATCCGGACAAGGTCTTCAATTGCTTATGAGGCAGACCTTATCAATCACCTCAGTTATCTGCCCCCTCTTGAAGTCATCAAAAGGCAGATTTTCGTCCGAAGGCAAAGGCAAAAATCCTGTTATGGATGAAGGAACTCGACCATTGGATGGTCAAATTCGTAAGCTTGCCTCTTACTCCACAAATGATGACACTGCTAGCCAAGATAGTATAGCAAAGCCCTCAGCACAAAATCCTCAAGCCTCTGCCCCTCGTATGATGACCGATCGTGAGCTTCTAATAAGTCTTCATCACAAGGTTGATCGCAATCATAAGTGGGTCAAGCGTCAATTTGGTTCACTTCTTCGCGACGTGACTGTCACGCACAACATTGTGAGGAAAAACCACTATTATCTTCATGAAGTCTTTAATCGCACCTGGGCCATTTTATCTCACCTCAAGACTCCCGAAGAACTCAAGGAGATGGAATTTCAAATGGACTTTGACTGGTCAATTCCTCCAAAGAAAAAGTGGAAGAAAGTTCAAGTTCCTCAGCTGGTGACAAGCTCATTTTCTTCATCGCGTGCGACGGATGAAGCTGAGGACATTGACGACACTGCTGCAGGCCCTGCTCCACCAACCGACCCCGACAACGCTGGCGCTCCTCCACCTCCTTCAAGATGAAATTCTTCAGGGGCGTTAGTCCTCAATTTCGTCCCTTTTGGTCACTTGATGACAAAGGGGGAGAAATTTGAGTTAGTCTTCAAGTGGGTCTCCTTATATGGGATGTTTTTGTTTAAGTTGCAACTCTCGCTCTTCTGAAGCTTTTGTTGATTGAGTTGTAAACTTAAGTCCGATGGTGGTCTGATACTTTTGAACTGCTTTCTGCATGCTTATTTCCTCAAGTATCTTAATGCACTCATGCTGAATTTCCTCAGACCCCATTTTCCATCATGCATTTCAATTTCCTCATGATATATATAAAATGCGTGTATGGATTACAAGATATAGGGGGAGATCTCCAAGAATTTATCCTGCCATGTGCATTTGCAGTCCAAAGCAAATTCCTCAAATATGCACATCTTCAGGGGGAGTTCCTCTATATCTTGCAATCAAATTCCTCAAACTCGGTACTTACACTTCATATGTTTATCCCCGTTGAAAACTTAACATATTTGTCATCAATCACCAAAAAGGGGGGAGATTGTAAGTGCATCTAGTGCCCCTTAGTGATTTTGGTGTATTGAAGACTTATAGGTTAAGGGACTAATATGTTTGTGAGTGTACAGAGGCTCTAGAACTCGATGAGGAGTTTGATATATTCGAAGAATATTGACCCCTAACAATGAATGTCTTCAACTGAAGACTTTGGTGAAGACTTTGCTGAATACTTTGGTATTCCCTGAAGACTTTGAAAATGAAGAAGATGGTGTGACCTTGAAGATATGAACGAGGACTATGAAGCATGAAGACTTTTGTTTTCGTAGTTTCATTTCCTTTCTTTGAGTCATAGGAAACACCGTACTGTTAAAGGGGGCCGAGGTAATACAAAAGAAAAAAATTCAACTAATGCTCAACTCAAAAGCCTCAACATAACCCAATCCTTCGAGTGAAGCCTTTGGAAACCTCTTGCAGTTCAGTCAAGATCTTCAGTGACAGAGACGATGTTCTTCTAGTCTCTGAGGAAATTGGTCTGACTGAGGAGTTAGGATTTCGCCAATGCGAATTGCCTACAAGTGAGGAAAATGATAAGCCCTCAGGAATTTGACAGTTCAAATTCCGACCGTTGTTGTGCTTTGCGCCTGCTGTCCAGATATTCTATCCACCTAACGGTCATATGATTGGGGGGCATTTATGTCTTATCATGTCGGGTTGCACCCTGGCTATAAATAGCCGCCCCCCACAACCACTAGCTGGTTGGCTGCTCCAAGAGAGAACTTGACACTTGTCATTTGAGAGCTTCCCATTCCTCAAGGACTTTGAGCGAAAATCATCAGTGAGGAAAAACCCAAAAACCCAAACCACCAAAACCCATAGTGATTGAGCATCATTGAAGAAATTGTTCCTGTGTGGAACTGATGCTTTTTACCTTTGAAGACTGTGTATCTTCCAGACAGTTAGGCGTCATGGTCTAGTGCATCATGCAATCAATTGGGGATCGCCGAGTGACCGTGGTCTAGAGCATCCAGCAGTAAATTGTGGATTGTCGGGTGACCAGTTTGTGAGGGTTTTGGAAGTCTGCCCTGAAGATTTACCACGAGTGTTGGGCGAGGACTGTGTGACCTTAGCTCACGGAGAATACGGTAAGGACTGTGTGTCCTGGGACTGTGTGTCATCTGGTTTAAATACCAGGCCACTCCAAACCAGACGTATGACTGTCACAGCAGTTGGAACTGGGTCATCAAACCATTGTCTTCATCGAGCTACCTGGTTCTATTCCCTCGGCCTTTTCATTTCCTCATGTATCTGTTGATGAAATTGATCGTTACTATTTGAAGAATTTGATTGAAGACTTTCTCAATTTCCTCACCTCAAATTCTTCAGTCACTTTATCTTCTGCCTGCTTATCCTGTTCACGCTACTCATACTCTGTGTTTGTTTCATTTCATCATGATGACTATGCTAGTGCTATGTTTCACATGCACTTGAGTACTTATTTCGCTGCGGAGGATGGCCCGAAGCGCCATCGGCCCATAGCCTGCGGACCCATCTTGACGCGTGGCGCACGACGAGACGTGGGCGTTCCGACTCCCGAAGACGTCACGAACCGCCCTGAGCAGAGCCGACGCGAGGCCTGCGTGCCTCCCTCGCCATCATTGCCTTCCTTGAATGCCGTTGTCCCTTCGCGCCCTCCCCCCCCCTCGGGCTACGTGGATGTGACCCAACGGGAGCAGAGGAAACGACGTGAGGCTGGGTCGCACGCCGATCGAGCCTGGCACGCGTCGCCAGAGAAGTGCATGGCGACTCCACTCCCCACGACGCCCAAGCAACCGTTCCGCCCATCCTTCGATCAGCGCACGTTGCGGGGCCATCAATACCCGGGGTCGGGGAAACGCCGGTTAGCCTCTGTCCAGTTATAAATGGGCTGAGGAGACTGTGTCCCAGCCCATTCCTTCTTCTTGCTTCCCCGCCTTCATTCTTCGTCTTCTCCAACATGATGCCAGTCAGGAGGTTCTCCGCCGCCGAGAAGGGAAAGGCCTGCCAGGTAGCGTCGGGCCAACAACCTCCGAAGAGGGGCAGGGGTCGCCCCCGCAAGTATGCCGGGACGTCCCCGGCGGCACCCCGTGGGCGTGGGCGCCCCTCCGCGGGGCTTGGCGCTTTCGCCGATGCGGCCGGAGGTGAAAGACGCGGTGGCCGTGGCAGGGGGGAAGGACCTTCGGTCGCCGCCCGGCCGCCGCGTCCGCAAGCCCGCACGGCCGACGCGGGTCAAGAGTTCCTGGTGCCGGTGAAGAGGGCGGCGAGCTCCTGGTTGCAGCTCCCGCGCTCCTTCACAGGGACATCGGCAGCTGACGCGCCTGCAAGCCTGTGGCTGTAGGCCGACGGGTGCTGCAGTGGTGCATTGTGGGTGGAGGTCGAGGTCACCCCCGCAGGCAACGCCTTCTTGGGCCGCGGGTGGCAGACCTTCGCCCGCGCCCACGGCCCGGAAGGGAGGCCCACGCTCCACTTCCAGCACGATGGCGCCGCGACGCTTTTCGTCAAGATATTCGGTGAGGACGGCAGGCGTTTGGGATGCTGCCCAGAGGGCAGCGGCGGCGGCGATCTTGGAGATGAGCTTGGCCTTGGCGACGGCCACCATTCTTCCAGCAACAGCGACACATCCTCCGGGGGGAGCCCGAGTGATGACAGTTACGTCGCGCCGCCACGCCGGCACACCCGGACTTCGGGGGGAAGCCGGCCACGGCGCCACCCCCCCCCCCCCCCCGGGAAGCGGCCACACCGACTCTCCACCATGGCGCCATCAAGAAGGAGGAGGACTCCGACTGAGCGCCGGCGCGCCAAGGCCGGGGCCTCAGGAATGGCGGCCTGCCCCCTCGCCTTCTTTTCTTTTCTTCTGCCTGTAACCAAAACCACGGGGGGCCCTTTTGGGTGTGTGATGAACCTTGGCGCTTGCGCCCTCTTATCAGCATCATCATTATGTATTATGGTCGCTGCGTTACTGTTACTGAGGCCTCCCTCAATAATGATTAGAATGCTTAGCTTGACGTGCGTACGGCGGGCTTCCGCCTCGCGAGGTTTAGCAGTGGAGTCCGGCGAACCGGTAGCGTCTAGAGAACTTGGGGAGGTTCCTCCTTCCTGTGAATGAGACAACTTGAGGGGGGCCCTTTTGGCGCTCTACGTCTGCAGGGCCCGATCCCGTGCATGCCTCGCCACCGTTGGGGCGTCCGGATCACCAGGACGATACCAAAGGGGGCGAGGCCTCGATCGCCATTGGCGCCGTCCGGATCACCAGGACGAGACCAATAACGAGCGAGTAGCCCCGCGATCAGTGAGGCTCATGAGGCACAGTGCTCAGGAGCCCCCTTTGACCCTCAAGCGGCACTCTACGTCGGCGGGGCCTGATCCCGTGCATGCCTCCCCCCCCCCCCGTTGGGGCGTCCGGATCACCAGGACGAGACCAAAGGGGGCGAAGCCTCGATCGCCATTGGCGCCGTCCGGATCACCAGGACGAAACCAATAACGAGCGAGTAGCCACACGATCGGTGAGGCTCATGAGGCGCAGCGCTCAGGAGCCTCCCTTGACATTCAAGTGGCGACCAATCCTTTCTGCCAGTTCTGGTCCCCAGGGGGCATGATCCCCCAGGGGGTTTTAAGACAGCGCACCGAGCCGTAGCGGAGCCCACGAGCGAGGGTGAGGCGGTGCGCGCCTACTAGCCTGTTCGAGGGTGCCACACGAGGACCAGGACGCCAAGGCCACGCAGGGACCAGGACGCCATGGCCTTGGCGAGGTGTGCGCACCGTGCCAGCAGCCCCCATTCGCGGGGCGCGGGAGGGAGAGGCTGGCAGGCGTTATCTTGAAGAAAGAAATCTCAAGAGAGAGGACAGCAAGAAGAAAAAATTACCGCCCCTTTTCTTTTAAATAGAGCCAACAAAAAGCCTCGGACTTCATTCCAGAAAAAGGCAAATTTGAACACAAGAAAGGCAGAGAACATCCGCGTCCGGCACCTAGGCTAGTCTTCGTCTTCGTCTTCCCCCAGCGCGGAGCGTAGGGCATCCACGTTGCGTGGGCACAGCCATTGGAGGGCAGCGTCGTCCGCCAGCGCGGAGCATGGGGCTTCCACTTGGGCATGGGTGGGAACCCCTCCGCATCCTCGGGGGGCTCCGGGCATATACAGCCCACTCATTATTACGTGAGAGTGTCACGGGTAGAACTTGCGTAGGTGGTGGATGTTCCAGGCATTCTGGATGGGGACTCCGTCTTGAGTCTCCAGACGCACGGCGCCAGGTCTGGAGATGCGGGCGACCTTGAACGGGCCCTCCCACATGGGCGAAAGCTTGTGCAAGCCTTCCCTGGAGAGGGCCCGCCTCAGGACGAGATCTCCAACTTCGAGGGTCCAGGAGCGGATGTTGCGACAATGGTAGCACCGCAGCGCCTGCTGATACCTCGCAGCTCGGAGCAAAGCTCGATGCCGGGCCTCCTCCCCGAGCACGAGATCTGTCCCTAGCGAGGCATCCTGATGCTCCTCGTCAAACGCCAAAACCCACGGGGAGCGGTGCTTGACTTTGTGCGGGAAGACAGCCTCGGCTCCGTAGACGAGGAAGAACGGGGTCTCGCCGGTGGACTTAGTCGCGGTGGTGCGGATAGACCACAACACGGACTGGAGCTCATCGACCCAACCCTTGCCGCAGGCCTCATACTTTTTCTTGAAGCTCCTCGCCTTGAGGCCCCGTAGGACCTCCGCGTTGGCGCGCTCTGCCTGATCGTTGCTTCGTGGGTGTGTCACTGAGGCCTAGCATATCTGCATTCCAAGGTTAGCGCAATAGGTCCTGAAGAGGTTACTTGTGAACTGCGAACCGTTACAGTCATGATGCAGTTGGGGATGCCGAAGCAGCTCACGATGCCCTTGATGAACTTGACGGCAGACCCGACAGGGATTGTGCGGACGGGCTCCACCTCCGCCCACTTGGTGAACTTGTCGATGGCGACGTAGAGGTAGCGGTACCCGCCCGCTGCCCGCGGAAAGGGCCCCAGTATATCCAGCACCCAGACCACAAAGGGCCAGGAAAGCGGGATGGTCTGGAGGCCCTGCGCGGGCTGATGAATCTGCTTGGCATGGAACTGGCAGGCTTCCCAGGACCGGACCAGCTCGGTGGCGTCATTGAGCGTCGTGGGCCAGTAGAAGCCGGTGCAGAATGCTTTCACTACAAGAGTGCGTGACGAGGAGTGGTGTCCGCAGTCTCCTCCATGGATGTCGGCCAGCAGCTCACACCCTTGTTCTCTGGATACGCACCGCAACGCGACATCATTCGGGCGTCTGCGGTACAGCTCGCCGTCCCGCAGGCAGTAGGCCATGGCCTGTCATGCCACGCGTTCTGCGTCTTCCTCCTTCTCCGGTAGCGTGCCATGAAGCAGGTACGCCTTGAACTCCTGTGTCCAGTCATCGACTTGGGGCTCCAGCGCCAGGAGTAACCGAGCTCCTGAGGCCGGTCCACAAGGTGGAGCCCTTGAGGGTGGTGCTGGGGGTAGCTCTCCACCCTGCGGCGTCTGGTTCTCGGTCGGCAGCGCCGCGGAGGGCTTGAAGAGCCGCTCCTCGAAGACGCCCAGCTCCTGAGGCTCGTGGCGCGATGCCCTCTTGGCGATGTCGTCAGCCTCCTTGTTCGCGCCGCGTGGGATATGCTGCAATTCCAAGCCCTAAAAACGTTTTTCAATCTTACGTACCTCTCCCAAGTATGCCTCCATATGCTCGTCCTTAGGCGTATACTCCTTGTTAGAGAAGTTGACGAGGAGCTGGGAGTCGCCCTTGATTGTGAGACGCTGAATCCCCAAGGAGGCCGTAGCCTTGATGCCGGCAATTAAGCCCTCGTGCTCCGCGATGTTGTTGGAGACCTTCCTGCCGTGCTGGAAGCAGAGCTGCACGGCGTAGTGGAGCTTGTCCCCGGTTGGGGAGACGAGTACAACTCCGGCCCCTGCTCCCCTGCGCGCGAAGGCTCCATCGAAGTGCATGGTCCAACCCTCAGGCGCCTCGTCACCGGGGGCAAGGGAATGGCCCCTATCCAGCCACCGGTTGGGAGTGTCCATGCATTCAGCCACGAAGTCCGCCATAGCCACCCCCTTGATGACCCTGGTCGTGCTGAACTCGATATTGAAGGCCTGCAGCTCGATGTTCCATTCTGCCACCCTTCCTGCTGCGTTGGGGTTGCGCAGCACTTTCTTCAGGGGGTACGCGGAGACGACCTTGATGGGGTGCCCCTGGAAGTAATGGCGTAGTTTCCTTGAGGCGACAAGAAGCGAGAGCAAGAGCTTCTGCTGCATCGGGTAGCGCGAGTGTGCGACTCGCAGGACGGTGCTGACGTAGTACACCGGATGCTCAACGAGGGAGAGGCCTTCCGTGCTGCCCTTCTCCGCCGCGGGCTCATGAGGCCCGGTCACCTCGGGAGCCGTCGGAGCGGCCGGGGACTCGGGGGTGCTGTCTCGAGGGGACGAAGGATCCTCGGCGTCTTGTGGGCCGCCTTGCTCCTCACCCGCGGGCCCGGCTATGTCCGAAGATGCACCGCGCATGTTGGCACGCTCTTCCATGACCGCCATGAGCGCAGCACTGGCGAAGTGCGGGGTGGTGGCCAGGTACAGCAGCAGGGGCTCCCGGGGGCGAGGCGCCACCATGACCGGTGGGCTCGTGAGGTACCGCTTGAGGTCTTTGAACGCTGCATCTGCCTCCGGAGTCCATTCGAAAGGGCCCTTCCTCTTCATGAGCTTGAAGAATGGCAGGCCGCGCTCACCAAGCCTCGAGATGAAGCGTCCCAGGGAGGTCACGCAGCCTGCCAGCTTCTGCATCTCCTTGAGGGTCTGAGGCGGACTCATTTTTCCTATAGTCTTGACCTTCTCCGGATTCGCCTCGATCCCCCGGTGCGACACCAAGAAACCGAGCAGTTTGCTCGATGGGACCCCGAAGACACACTTCTCAGGGTTGAGACTCAGGTTCACCCACCTCAGGCTGGCGAACGTCTCCTCTAAATCCTCAACCAAGGTCTTGGCTTCTCGCGACATGACCACGATGTCGTTGACATAGGCTTCAGCGTTCCTCCTGAGCTGCTGCCCCAAGGCTATGTGCATCAGCTGCTGGAAGGTTGTGCTGGCGTTTCGTAGCCCGAAGGGAATGCACGTGTAGCAGAACACACCGCACGTGGTGAGGAAGGCCGTCTTCTCGACGTCTTCCACCGCCATCTTGATCTGATGGTACCCAGAGAAGGCGTCCAGGAAGCACATGAGGTCGCATTCAGCGGTGGAGTCCACAATCTGGTCGATGCGCGGCAGAGGGAAGGGGTCCTGAGGGCAGGCCTTGTTAAGGTTCGTGAAGTCGACACACATGCGCTCCTTCCCGCACTTCTTAGGTACGACCACTGGGTTGGCGAGCCACTCGGGGTACCGCACCTCCCGGATGACTCCTGCCTCTTTCAGTTTACCAACCTCTTGGGCGATGAACGCCTGCTTTTCTTGGGCCTGCCTCCTCGCCTTTTGCTTCACCGGGCGCGCGTTGGGACACACCATGAGGTGGTGCTCAATCATCTCTCTTGGGACCCCCACCAGGTCAGAAGCATTCCATGCGAACACATCCTTGTTCGCGTGGAGGAAGGCCACCAACGCCTCTTCTTGCTCCCGAGGCAGGCCGGTGCCGATGGTGAAGGTAAGGCCAGGATTCTCGTCGCCTATGGGCACCTTCTTCGTCTCAGCCCGGTTCTGAGAGAACAGTTGCTTCTTCTTCACCAGTGCAATGCTAGCAATGTCCTCAACGCCCTCCGAGGCCTGCGCGGCGCCGCCCTCGCTGGGACGCGCCGCGGCCGCAGCTTTGTAAGCGAGCCCGAGGGCGCGGGCCGCGTCCTTGGTGTCTCCGGCGACGGAGAGGATGCCGCTGCTCCCGGGCATCTGGATGACGTTGTAGCCAGGGTGTGTTGCAGCCATGAACTGGGCAAGGGTGGGGTAGCCAAGTATCGCGTTGTAAGGGAGGCAGATGTGGGCGACGTCGAAGTCGATCTGCTCGGTGCGGTAGTTGGAGCGGGTGCCGAAGGTGACAGGGAGGCGCACCCGCCCCGAGGGGGCGACGGAGCCCCCAGTTACCACAGAGAAAGGCCTCGAAGGTGTGAGTTGGCCTTGGGGCACCTATAGCGCGTTGAAGATCTCCACGGAGAGGACATTGAGGCCAGCCCCGCCATCTATGAGTATCCTGGTGACGGCCACGCGGTTTATGGTTGGCGTGCACAACATGGGGAGCATACCGGCGGCGGCCGTTGTCTTGGGGTGGTCGTCGGGGCCGAAGGTGATGTCGATCTCCGGCCATGTTCGAGGTTGCGGGGTCTCGAACAATGGCCGGATCGAGCCTTCCTGGCGGAGGAACTGCTTGACCTGGTGGTGGGAAGCGGGTGCCTGCGATCCGCCGAGGATGCAGGCGACCGCAGGGCCGACCCAGCGAGCCGAGGCGCCTCCACCCGCCAAGGGCAGCCCAGCCTCGGAGGTTGCGTCGGCCATCAACACGATGGGGCGGAGAAGAAGCGAAACTTGCTGAAGACTCTGACACACCCCCTACCTGGCGCGCCAAATGTCGGATTTCGGGCGCCGCAAAACCCTAAGGAGTTCGAACCCAGGGGCGTGTGCGAAGATCCCCAGCGGCTTCACCCCTCCAAGCCCACGACACAGTAGCCTCGCTCGATGGCGAGGAAGAAGATAGCACATGAGAGTTTACCCAGGTTCGGGCCGCTATGAAGCGTAATACCCTACTCCTGCCTTTGTTGGATTGCCTCACGAGGAGGTTTGTGGATGAACTAGTACAGTGGTGAGTTGCCTCGCGGGGTGTTTGCGGGTGGTTGTGTCATCGGTGGTTCGATCCGTCCCAACAGAGCAGCCTAACCTCTATTTATAGCGGCCCGGGTCCTCTTCCCTCGTCGCGTTGGTGGGAAGGGATCCCACAACGGCCAAATTCGAAGGGGGACAGGAGGTACACCCTATCCTGACGAAAGGTGGTCTTCGCCTGCAAAGCAGTCATCGATGATGCGGAGGTGGGCTCGGTGATGACGTCCGTCCTGCGGGGCTTGGGGTCTTGGTATCATTGCACCGAAGTGGAAACCTTTGGCAGGGTGTCTCGGGAACCTGCGCTCCTCCTTGCCTCCTTTACACCAAAGGGGAAACTGCCCCTTCTGGCGCGCTGGCACCCGCCTGGCCTGGTTGGCGTCACTCTTGGGCCCTCTGAGGCCGTGCGTTGCATAGAAGTCTCCGCCGCTCGGGCGGAGACCTGGGGAGACCTTCGTCCCCGTGGGTCTTGGCGTTACCTCCCTCGCGAGCTCAGGGCCTCGCGAGGGCCTTGTGTTAAGTGGGGCCGTGCCGGGCCGCATTTGGTCATCGAGGTGGGCCACGCCTGGGCCCGCAGGCAGGCACGTGTGGGTACCCCCGTTCCCATGACGCCGACAGCAGCATCTGCAGACACACCTGTTGTCTCTGAATCTAGCGAGACAGCTGTCCATTGGTTAACCAAGCTGATAGGTGATGGGGACATCTGGTTCTGAAACTGGCAGATGAAGGCAATGCTACATAAGTAACTTGGGGCTGAATGAAGACCATTCCAAGGTGAATATTCTGATGCATGTGCTGGTCCAGCTGCTAGGCTTGAACACCTCCCAAAGGATTGTGGGGTACTTGATCACCCACATTTTGAACTAAATCTCCAGATGAATTGGCACTGTTTGAGCTAAAAGTGACTGTGAGCTCACTGTCAGAATCTGCCACAGGTTGGTTTAAATCAATGTGCATATCATCAGCAACTAGCACATTGTTGATAACAGGATTGAGCATTTCCTGCAATTCTTCAAATTCCTGAGCATTAAGCTGATTCTGGTTGAAGTCATTAAGCTCAATGAAAGCCTCATGCTGTCCAGGCTGATGTGCATGAGGGGGAGCTGCATTATTGCCAAAAATATTCAGCAAATTTTGTCCCCAAAGATTTACTAGCATGTGCACTTCATTCTGATGAGGGGCCATCTGATCCTCTTGAGCAGGTGGTTGTTGATTCAGGTCTCCCCAAGCAGGCCAATGATCTAAATGAGGAGGAGCTTGTGGAGCTGGCATCATCACAGGCAGGGGATGTGGGTTTCCCCCTTCAGGGGGAATATCATCCTCATCAGCAGGCAAGGCATCAAGCATGGTATGGCCCAAAATGATGATAGGAACAGACCAGGATTCAGCCTGGTGTCTATTTCCAGCAGAAACAATACAGCTGTGAGGAATGAGAGCCACATCTGCCACCCAGACCTTGATGACAACTCTAGAGAAATCACTAGCCATCTTATCCCAAAGTGCCACATGTGCAAAGTCTTTAACTGCCCCCTGAATATGTTGCAGCTCCCAGAGATCTACAGGAAAAGAAAGCAGGGCAAGCCAGACTTCTTGATTGTAAGTAAAGCTGCGATGATTGATGCCCTCATTGTGCCTAGCAAAGCTGAATTGATGTTGTTGAAACATGTGTGGACTATGATTAACCAACCAGTCCCTATCGGCTGCTGAATCCACTTGGATGTATGCATGTCCTAGGGGGCACTTCTGAACCATCTCGAGAGAGAACTGCAGATGATCTTCAACAAAGGAGCGAATGAAAGCGCGAACCTGGCTGAAAGGAACTTGACCCTGAGGAGCTGGATTGATGGTGACAATGGCAACATCTTCATGCTTCCCAGGAACGCTGGTGCTGACATGGTAGCGGCATGCAGCTGGTCGTCCCGCCACGTCCACCACTTCGTATCGACCTGGGAGAAACGGCGTGGGTCGACAGGGTATGCCACCATGGGAGGCAGAGAGGTCAGGCTGAGCACTGGAACAAATGGAATAGGGCAAGGATCGGGCCAGATGAAAGCTCCAGGGGCGCGGCGAGGCTCTTCGATTACAACAGTAGCAACATCGGCATCAGGCGTATGTGATAGGAAGGCATGAGTGCTTGAGTTACCGAGGGAAAGTGATAAACAATTGGGTGCTTCCGTTTCCTCTGTTGGTAAGCTCATAAAAGCCTGATCTGGTGATCTATTGAGATCAATAGATGCCTTTGTGTTGTCCTATCGGTGAATAGTAGAGGAATTCTGCAAAAGATTTTGGGAAAGTCCCAACCGTAAATCCAATGAGACCTCCAAACTTGCTGGCCGTGAATTAATAGTGGAATTTCCATCATGCTGCTGAATCATATTTACTTCCTTAGCCGACGACGGTGGCACAATTAATTTAGGCTTCCATTGCTGGACCGGGGCTTTCCTTTGAGAATTGAGAAAAGTAAGGCAATTTTTCCGGATGTGCCCAGGCTGATTGCAATGCAAGCACCTGATTTGGTTATAGCAATGACGACGAGAGTGGCCAAATAGAAGACACCGAGGGCATGGATAATGGCCCATGGGCTTGGCCCACTTAGAAACAGGCGTAGGCCATTGCAAACAGTCAAAAGCAGAAAGCCTGGGCGCTTGGAGGCGATCAAAAACTGATATTCTGTCACATCCCAAGCTCTCTGTCACCTGAGGACAAGCTGCAGCCTTGATCTTCGACCTGTTGTCATGATTCTGGAATAATTTAGCCAGCTTGTCTTCTAGGAGAGCATTGGTGATCAGAGATTTAAGCTCCTTTACTTCTTCCTGTCCCAATTTATCAAAGGTGGAACGGCGATAATTGAGTCTGAAGAACTCCTGAATATCATAGAAATTGCAACCTTCCGAAAGCAGACGATGTAGATCTTTTGACTCAGATTCAGAGAGCTTATGCAAGAATGTTGGGTGGTGCTGAAGTGTTGAAGCTTGAACATTGACTGCGACAGTAGAGGGCTTAAAATTCCGAGGCCCTAACTATGTCTTGTTTGCACCCGTTAATATACGGGGAGCCGCTTGAGCAGAAGATTTCATATTGCCAACAACTGACCAAGATCGTTCCTCCTCTGCTTCCCAATCACGAAACTCACGAATGAAATCCGGTCCGCCATGACTCCATAGTTTGAAATAAACTTTGAAATCAGCACATTCATAACTTTTTAAAGCTACAGTCTGAAATCCAACTCTCAGGGAGAAGACCGAGAAGCGAAAAGTTTGATCGCGCAAGAAGATGACATTGAAGTCAGCTGCAATCCCTCCGAGACAAGCATTCAGGTATGCGCTTACAGTATCCACATCCAACCGATGTTTACGACGACCAAAGGAGGCCGCAAGAAAAAATTCCCGACCGCCTGAATCTGACGAGAAAGCAACTGGGGAATTGAATTTGTGCCAAATTTCCTCTGCAAATCCATACCTGGACGAAGATCATGGTTGAGAGAAGCCGAGGCCGATGACTGCCCGGATCGCTGCCCCGATTGCAAAGCGCCCACCTCCATGGCACTCGTCCTGTTTCCCTGTTTGAGCATGATACCAGGCTTTGACATGACGGCTGGAATCAGTCGAGGAGTCAACGTTGGAACAGAGGCGGGCGCAGCAGAAAGATCCAAACGGCCTCCGATGATAGCAGTGTAGCAGCCGAAAGTGATTTCGTCCCCGATCGCCACAGACTCCCCATCCTTCTGGAGACGGGCATCAATGATCACTCCATCATCATCCAGGAGAGCCAGTCGGCCATTGGTGGACAACGAGAGCGATCCTTGGTGCGTAGGGATGGTGGCGCAGACTAGCCGTGCTCGGAAACTCGCCGCCCAAATGGCGTTCAGGCGTCCATGGTGGTGATCCGATCGCGCCTGCGCGCGATCCAGAGAGAACATGTCCACAAGAGAAGACAGGGACGTACCTTTGGGGGAAGGGGCCACGGCCATGATCGCCGGCGGAAATGACCCACGCCAGGATCAGAGTGCCGGCGAGATCCACGATCCGCCGAAATCGCCCCTCATTTCCTTGTTCTCATTCGGGATTGGACATAGTGCCTGGCGGGTCTTTGCGGGCTAATAATTGAGCGGCGTGAGGCCGGCAGCCGAGGTAGCCCGCTAAAAAAATTTGCTTCCGCTTTTGCGTCTGGCGGGCAGCCGCATCCCGCCCCGCTTACAGGCGGCCTGCCCACGCGCACGCACAGACAGATGCCCGCACGCACTTGGACTTGCACTTTTTTTTGAACACAGTACACACGCAAGCGCTCATATACACGCGCATACACTCACTCCTATGAACGCACACACGCACACCCTATCCCTATGAGCATCTCCAAGAGACAGAGCCGGCATATCATCTTGAAATTTACGAAGTAACCGTAGCACCTTGTCGTCGACGGGAACGTCTCCTCCCACCACTTGCACTTGATATTACCTTCTACAGTCAATAAAAAGTGATCCATCTGCAAGCGTACGTACTGGGCAAACTAAAACGTGAGAGGAAATGTTCAGCTTCCTTTCAGTCAGCAAATTAGAAAATAAATGTTCAGCTTCCTTTCGGTCAGCAAATTGCCCGGTCAGTCGATGGCTTATACTATTAAGTTAATAGGTACCCTAAACTTCACGGCAGCTGTAAGATCTGCGCGTCATTGTGGTGCTGTGCCCGATACACTGAGTTGACTGAGAACTGATCATTTTGACAAAAGGTCCAGCGGAATTTCTCCTGGCCTAGTGACAATTGGACGTTCACCAACCACCCAAGGAAATTCCTCCATGCCACTAGTCTAGGGCATGAGAATTTGTTTCCTTTTAGCATAGACCCAAGTAAGTCTCGTCTAAAAGCCACATTATGTGACGACGCACCCAAGACTTGCTGGATAGTATCATGTTTATATATACACCACAATGGCACGCTGATCATGCAAGAAGCTAATCAGAAATAAAGCCAGGATCAGCAACACTACCAGACTAACGCACGTTGCCGACGGCCTCAGGCCGTCAGCCTAGGCCGGAAAACCGTCGGGATAGACCTATGCCGACGGTGGCCGTCGGCGTACGTCTGTCGGCAACGCGAACGTCGGCGTACCGCCGGGCGGCCGTCGGCGTACAAACACCGTCAGGATAGGCAGGTATGCCGACGGCTTCCGTACGGCCTCGGCATAAATAGGCCGTCGGCAAAGAATTGTGACTGACGGTGGCTGACGGCGAGGCCGCCCATTCAGGAGCCGACACGTGGCAGCCGCTGGCAGCTCCTGGTGGTCCTCTACGCCGACGGTAAAGCCGTCGGGATACCTAAAATCTACACCGACGGTTAAACCGTCGGGATAGAGAACCACCAGGAGCTGGCAGCAGCTGCCACCCGTGCCGGACTACGCCGACGGTGGTGCCGTCGGGATAGTTATGCACCAGGAACTGCCAGCGGCTGCCACGTGGCGAGCACTGGTGCCTCGTGCCAGCCTACGCCGATGGTTATGCCGTCGGGATAGTTATGCACATAATTTTTTCCCCATTTTTTGGTTGCATTTCAATTCAAAAACACAAATACACAGCATATATATATATATCATCATCATCACAACAGACCGCAACAGAATAGAGAGGATAATATCACAAATTCAACATCATGACAAGTTCAACATAGCCAACAATATCATCACAAGTTCAACAAAGGCAACAACATCATCACAAGTTCAACAAAGCCAACATCATCACAAGTTCAACAAAACATAAAACACCGCCAAAGGCTTAAGCGCCATCACTTCCACCGCCAAAGTCGAGGTAGCCAAAGCCGAGGTCATCACCGCTAGCGCTACCACCACCGCCACCGCTAGCGCTAGCGCTACCGCCACCGCCACCGCCTCGTCAGACCGGAGTGACTGGGCTTTGTGACTCAGGAGAGAAACCATAAGTAGCACCACCACTGGCGGATGATCCACCGGTTCCCTGCATGTTTGAAAAGAGATGGGAAGGCAATATATGATTGTATTGAATAAATGGTAAATTGTGGTTGAATAGTTTGGTGATGTACTAACCGGAGTGCCATAGTGTTCTGCCAGGAATTGTTCAAACGTAGGCGGCACTGGTTGTGGTCCAGGAGGTGGTGGTGGTGGTGGCAGTGTAGGAATCTGCCCGGTTGCCATAGACGCAACCACAAGCTGCGTCATGCGGATGTTGTACTCAGTGGCTGCTGCAACTCTCTCGTTCCAGTCGAAGAGTTGCTGTCGTACGAAGTCCATGTAGGCCTACAAATATGACATGATGGAACTCATAAAACATAGCAATGCGGAAAATAAAGGTCGAAAGAAAGAAGATAAGAGGGAAAATACTTACAGAGTTCTGCTGGGCTACGAGTGACAGTGTAGAGGACGCACTGGGGCGCGGGCGCAGGCTCGGCCTCGGGTCGGTAGCGCGGATCCGCCTGTAGGAGACAGAAGGGGTGATCACAGAATCCAGAATCGGATGCCGACCATGACTCTTCGGCCCTATGCTGAAGGCGGCCCTCTCGTCGGTATCCATAGACAAGGGGTCTGATGTGCCAGGATTCCACTTCTGAAACTCCTTCGTGTATGACGTCAGCTTCTCCCTGGTATGGCCATAGTACTCACTCTCGCCGGCCTTGGGATTAGGCCGTACACGGGCGAGCCTCCACGACTCGATGTCTGAGAGCGGCCACTTCAATTTCTCCTCCTGCATCGCCAAACAGAGGTTAGTCATACATAATAACATACGGTAAAGAGAATATCAAGAATGTTTCATGTACATAGATATACCTGAAGTTTCTTGTGGCGCCAGTGGTTTCGGTTTCCCTGACGGTGTGTTCCGTCGGTACCTCGATTAGCCTTGTTTATCTTGCTCTTGGCAGCAAACTCTGTGTCCTCGCCGACCCACAGATCCACCAATCCCTCCCATCCATCATTCTTTCCAAAGCACCAATCAGGACGCACCTACATAAGAAGCATAATGGCATGTGACCACGAAACAATGAAATTTACCACAAACGTCGTAATGAAAAGTCTGTTATACTTACCAACATGTACTGGTCCTTAGTCAAGGTAAGGTTATGCTCCTTCACGTCATCCTTGGTCACCCTCTCGTTACATACCTCGTGATAATAATGCGAGATGGCCACCCAGCGCACCTCGTACTGCAACTGACGGCCCTGCTTCCTCGCAGCCCGCAGCAAGAACTCATCGGCCTCGGCCTTGTCCTCCTCAAGAACTCTATAGAATTTCTACAGTCATTCATGAAACCATAATGGAACAAGCCATGAGTTAAACGATTTGATGATAAACTATGAAAGTAACTCAAGAATTGTGCTTCTCAAGAGAACTTACCCAAAACTTTGATATCACGGCCTTAGCGGCCGTCACATGGGTTGGGTGGAAGGCCGCTTCGTAGTGCTCCCAGCACGTGGCCAAAATCTTGCGCTCCTCATTGTCTCGGTCCGGAGCGAACATCCCCGGCCAAAGCTTCTTCAACAGGATAGTGAGGACGCTGTTTGGAACACGGGCACCTTCAGGATATTCCCAGCTACTGCACAAGAATGAAAATATTAGCATGTGTACAATCAAAATGATGCTATGTGTTTAAAATATTATGAAGGGGCACTTACCTTTTCCCCTTGGGCTTAATGAGCCACTTCATCTCCTCGGTATCAGGAACTTTTGGGAGTCGCGCACCAGCACGTAGCCAACCCTTCTGCTTGCCACCCCCCTTCCTGCCACCACCATCATCACCGCCACCCCCCCTCCTCGCCACCATCCTCATCCTCCTCCCTAACCTCCTGCTCCTCCTCCTCCCTAACCTCCTGCTCCTCCTCCTCCTCCTCCCTAACCTCCTGCTCCTCCTCCTCCTCCCCAACCTCCTGCTCCTCCTCAGAGAAGGGTCGCGAAGACGATCCCCCTATGTCGGTCACAGAGCGCAGTTTCTGGCCCCGAGACCGTCCCCCTGGGCCTCTCCCCCCACCACGTCCTCCTCTAGGGGCACCTCTCCCTCGACCTCCCTGTGAGAACTCATCGTCAAGTAGTCGGGAGGGGACATTACGGGGTCGACCACTCCGACTAACCTTCGCGGCGAGTTTGCTTAGCAAACCAGTACCATCGGCCTTGCCCTTTCCCATAGTTAGCGAACCTGCATTGAAAAGAGAATAAAAAGTTAGTGTATTAATAATGAAGGAGTAGACATAATAAAAAGGAATAAAAAATGCATTCATAATAATAAACCATATAAAAAAGACATATTAATAGAACATACAAATAAGACATGGAACATACATCTGCTAGAACCCATACGAATCATCACTGTTGTAACCGTTTCCTCGACCGGTCTCATCGTCACTATCACGCATATCATCTTCGTTGTCTAACGTAGGTACATTCTCTTCCTCGTCTTCAGCGTATTCATTTAATTTCTCTAGCATAAGTATGTATTGGTCGTTCACAATGGTCTCGCCATCATTCCATGCATCGTCATCGTTTGGATCCACATCAACATCACCCAAGGCATCAGCGTCATTGTATCGAACCACATCAACATCATCAAGTTGCTCTTGATAGAACACTCCCTCGTATGTCATGGGGTTAATGTAGAAGTAATCGTCATCGTCCGGGTCCGGTAGCTTACCATGTGGCGCCACCTTGAACACAACTTCCCAACCCTTTAGGTACTCTTTCTGGCTTGGGTAGGGCAGATAATAAACTTGTGTGGCCTAGGTAGCCGCAATAAAAAGATCGGCTCCTGCATAAACGGTGGATGGTTTAACTTCGACCAAACCAAGGGAAGGCATAAGTGTCAACCCCTCATATGGGTCGAACCATCGGCATTTGAACACAGCTAGATTTAGGTCCTCGCCCCCAAGATCGAATGACAGCTCGTATATTTTTCCTACCCTTCCGTAGTACTCAACTTCATTTTATCCTGGGGTGTACACTCCTGTGTTTATAGTTTTGGGATCAGGCCGGCTGTTCTGGTGATCCTCTGTATGGAAGCGATACCCATTCACATCATACTTTTCACATTTCATGACCCGAGCGTTAAAACCCATGGAAACCCATCTCAATTCGTCATCCATAGAGGTGTTCGGATCTTTGCCCTACAAGTTTAATTGAAATTGATGGGTGCATTAGTTCCATCAACTAATAAATGTTGAACTAGGAAGTTGAACTAGGGGAATGTGAAAATTTACTTTATCCATGAACCAAGCAACAAAAATTTTCTTGCCAGAGGCACCATTCCGTAAAAGAGTAAGTGCCTCCGCTTTAGTAGGAGGAATCATTCCCGTCCACTCCTCATGTAGGAATTGACTAAAAGAAGAAAATCGGTGTTAGAACAAGGCTCATCCTCAACGAATTGCATAAAGGAATGGTGTAGCGGTATTACCTCATCCACTCTTCCTCAACTTCCTTGATGTTGTGCAAGACATAGAACATGATGTCCTCCCACTCTTGTTCTGGCATGTTATAAGGTTTTGAACCCCCAACCCGGCCACATTGCCCGTTGAATAGATCGAGCTTGGGTTTATACTTGGGCTCTTCTATATTGTATCGAGACACCTTATTATGCAGAGTGGGAACATGGTCTGGGTAGTACGATGTCCTGAGGTCTGACACCTCCTCTAGGATAACTGCCTCAGCTATGGAAGCTTCAATCTTAGCTTTGTTTCCACATTTCTTTCTGAGATGCTTGTTCTGTCTCTCAGGGCCGTACTGTCAACGATTCTGCACAGGGCCCCCCAACAATACCTCCTTCGCGAGGTGCAAAATGAGATGTGTCATCGGAGTAAAGAAGAAGATCTTCTCTAGCTTGCATATCAAGTCCGTGCCTTCTTATGCAATTGTTCAATCACCTCGGGACATACTTCTTTAGCACATATCGTGCGAAAGAAATGGCTTAGCTCCGCAATCACTCGCCAGACACGCTCGGGGACATAGCCTCGAACCATCACCGGCATTATCCGCTCAATCCATACATGATAGTCATGACTCTTGAGCCCGGTCACTTTGCCCGTTGAAAGATTGACCCCCTTACTTATATTTGATGCATAACCATCAGTGAACTTCACAATGTGTTTGAGCCACATAAGTGTTTCCTTCTTTTCTGCGGTTTAAGGACGAAGTCAGCATCTGGTTTGAACCAGTTTCTTCAACTGTCTGTTGGAGGCCGCATGTTTAGCCGTGGTCTATCACAAATTTTCTGTTGATCGGCTCTAGCTTTAACGTTATCCTTTGTCTTATCAGGAATGTTGAGGATCGTGGAAAAAAGGGACTCTGCGACATTCTTTTCGGTGTGCATCACATCGATGTTATAAGGAAGTTTGAGGTCCTTGAAATAGGGAAGCTTCGTGAACGGGGTAATGTGAGTCCAGTTGTGCGTCTCACCATATCCCTCAAAGCGTTTCGCTTTGCCTTTGCCTATGCATTTGTCTGGGCCTTCGCCTTCACTTTCCCCTTTGCCTTTGCCTTTGCCTTTGCCTTTAGGCTTGAGAGCTTTTAGCTGAGCAAGAACATCTGCCCCAGAAAACGTTGGAATCTCGTTTACTTCATGGACAACCCGGCCTTTCGTGAAGTTATTCTTGTCTTCCCTGTCTGGATGGTCTGCAGGGAGGAACTGTCGATGCATGTCAAAGGCTACATACTTGCCACCCTTCTGCAGCCAAATAAAACGTAGAGCCTGCATGCACACTGGGCATGGCATCTTCCCACTTGTACACCATCCTCAAAATAGGGCATAGCCGGGAAAGTCATGCATGCAATACATCAACCAAACTTTCATCAAGAATTTTTTTTGCAGATGTCGGTCGTATGTCAACCTCGGGAAGTACCAACAATGGAGCAAATCATCCACCAGCGGCTGCATAAACACTCCCAAATTCTTTCCCGGGTAATCAGGCCCCGAAATGATCAGCGACAAGAACATGGTCTTGCGTTGCATGACGACACCGGGAGGGAGATTGAGCGGAATAACAAACACGGGCCAGCAGCTGTATGGATTGGACGACATACCATATGGATTCAACCCGTCACCTGTTATCGCAATCCTGATATTCCCTGCCTCGGCTGCTTCCTCGGGGTACTCTTTATCGAATGACTTCCATGCTTCAGCTTGCGATGGATGTACGATTTTTTATCATACATTTTCCCTTCCTTGTACCACTTCATCATTTTGGCAGACTCCTCCATGATGAAAAGGCGCTGCAGTCTTTCTATGAAATGGAGATACCGAAGAATCTTTACGGGGATGTCTAGTTGCTTCTTCTCACCATGCTCATCGACCATGTCAAGGTACCGAGAGGAACCGCACTCCCTACAGTACTTGTCACCGGCATACTCGTGCCTAAACAAAAGGCAATTCTTCGGACAAACATCTATTTTCTCATATTTCATAGATAGTGCCTTCATGATTTTCTTCGTAGCGTACATGCTTTTCGGCAGTTCATGACCCTCAGGAAGGCTGTTAGCCCATACTCCCAGAAATGCTTCGAAGCAAGCTTGGGTGCAGCCGTACTCAGCCTTGACTGACGAGGCCAAGACCTCCAAGAAGGCCTTTGCGATTGCCTCCGGCTCCTCCGGTTCATTCTCTGAAGGTGTTGTATGTGTCATCTCGGCAACAAAGACATCATCTAGCATGTTTCTAACCCCATCGTCCTCATAACCACCGATGCGTTGTCGCATCACCTCCTCTCTACCACGGTCCCGCTCGGCAAAGTTTATGGGCATGTTAAAGTCTTCCATATATCCAAACGTGCGAAGGTGCAAAGTCATTTCTCCCTGAGCTCTACGGTGACGTCTTTCACATTTTGCACAGGGGCATTCTAAGTTAATTATCATTGGAGGACGGAATATCTCCTTTAAGAACACATCGGTTTTCTCGACCCACTCTGTTGTCACTTGATTCCGACGGATAAAACCATTGTACATCCACTGATTATCTGCCATCCTCTGCTTTATCACGAGCCACACAACAAAATTATGGATTCATTAAAATTAATCACATACAATTTTTATTTTCTACCGGGTTGACGAGAAACGGCACTGAATCCACCTACATCTCTAATAGGTAAAGAGGGTCCTAATCCCATCCGAGGATGTGTAGATTGAGTACGTTCTCCATGCTCTACCCCGTTCCGAGACAAAATTTCGGCAGCACCTCCCCGCTGTTCTCCAGATACACGTCTCGGCAAATAGCCGAGAGAATGTGCTCCGGAGAACAACAGGGAGGCGCCGCCGAAATCCTGTCTCGGAACGGGGTAGAGCATGGAGAACGTACCCAATCTACACATCCTCGGGCTGTCCGTGGAAAACGCTGGACAATCCAAAAGAGTTGCGGTGATAAATATGCAATTGAATGCATATTTATCGATGCAACCCTTTCGGACGGGAGACGCCTAGGTTATGCGACTTGACGTGATAATTAAATCTAGTGACATGATTAAAAGAGAGTAGGAGGAGGTGTTGGATATGTAGCTCACCCTCGGCTGTAGAGGAAGTAGTCGAACAGCGGCGGGATCATGGACCAACAACTTCGACGACGATGACTCCAAAGAGATGCAACACCACAAAGCCTGCAAATTTTACCGACAAAACAATTTAGATCATCACATCCAATATCTATTTTTTAGCAAGACCATCAACATCTTCATTATTAATATGCGTTTCCCCCCTCCGTGCGTTTTTTAGCAAGTTAACATTTTTTAGCCAAATGTTTTTTTCTCAAATACTATTTTTTCTCACTATCTATTTTTATCAAGACCATCTACATCCATCTAGCAACAGCAGCATCATCATCATTCATCATTCATTAACATTTTTAGCATGTTAACATTAACAGCAACAACATCATCATTCATCTACATAACATCATCATTTATCCATCTAACAACATCATCAATCATCATCAATAAATCATCATCATCAATCACCGTCTAACATCTAACATCAATTATCATCATCATTCATCCATCCATCAAAAAAAACTAAGAGATTAAGTTAAAAAAAGAAGAAAGAGATGAGGCAGAGAGGAGCTCACGTAGGGGGGGCGTGGCCGGCACGGGGCGGGGCGGGACATGGCCGGGGCGAGGCGGCCGGCGCGGGGCGTGGCGTCCACCGAGAAGGGGCGGCCGGGGCAGGGCGTGGCCGACGCGGGGCGGCGGCCGTGGAGGGTCCGGTGCGGGGCGGCCGGCGCTGGGCAGGGCGGGGCGGCGGCGCAGGGAGGGGCGGCGACGCAGGGCGGGGCTGGGGCGGTGCGGGGCGGCGGCACGGGGAGGGTTGGGGCTGGGGCGGCGGCGTGGGGAGGGTCGGGGCTGGGGCGGTGCGGGGCGGCGGCGCGGGGCGGGGCGGCGGCGCGGGGAGGGGCGGGGCTGGGGCGGGGTCGGGGCGGCGGCGCTAGGGCGGGGCGACGGCGCTAGGCGGGGACGGGTCGGGAGGTGGGGGATAGGGGATGAGTGGAGGAGGGAGGCCACCCGACCGGATAAGTGGGAGGTCTATGCCGATGGTTATGCCGTCGGCATATCTTCGGGCCCACTGTGCCACGGATCGATGGCGTGGTAGGGTGATATGCCGACGGCTTAACCGGCGGCATATCTACATTCAAATTTTTTTTAATAAAATTTTTTTACATATACTTTTTTGTAAAAAAAATCCATTAATTAAATTGTGTCTTATCTATACATAAACACACATAGATACACCACACGTGTCTCTTGGGCCCAGTTTACCGCCCGGTCAACTCTCGCAGGGTTAGACGGGACGGGTGTAGTTTGGGCGGTAGCTATGCCGCCGGGTCTTTCGCTGGGCTGTCCTACACATCCGGAAGAGCGGTGGCTGGTGCAAGCCCTCGGCACGGGGCTCCGTGGTGTGACCCCCCTCACCGACGTCACCACCGTCGTCGCATAGAGGGGGGGAACGGCCACGTCGGGCAGTAACGGAGGGAATCTTGCGTTGGGTTGTGCCCGGACCTTGATACGAAGTACCTAGGGGCTGGGCTATCACAGCTAGGTGAAAATGTCCATCGGTCAAACCCCGTCTGCCGTGTAAGAGGGCCTGGCGCAAGACCTCGCGGCATAGCCCCCCTCCAAGTCCCCCGTCCCGTCTAACCCTGACACTGTTGACCGGACGGATCTACCCCTTTGACTTTCACCGGACGGGGTTTAACCGAGGGACATTTCCACCTGGCTGTGATAGGCCAGCCCATAGGTACACTTTGGATCAAGGTCCGGGCCCAACCCACCGCAAGATTCCCTCCGTGTCTACCCGACGTGGCCGTTTCCACCCTTTGTGTGACGGCGGCAGCGACGTCCGTGAGGGGGGTCACGCTACGGAGCCGCGTGCGGGGTGCTTGCACCCGCCACCACATTTCGGGACGTGTGAGAGGGCCCAGCGCAAGACCTCGCGGCATAGCTACCCCCTAAAGTCCCCCGTCCCATCAAACCATAGCACAGTTGACCGGCGGATCTACCCCTTTGACTTTCACCGGACGGGGTTTGGCCGAGGGACATTTCCACGTGGTTGTGATAGGCGAGCCCATAGGTACACTTCGGATCAAGGTTCGGGCCCAACCCACCGCAAGATTCCCTCCGTGTCTACCCGACGTGGCCGTTTCCACCCTTTGTGTGACTGCGGCAGCGACGTCCGTGAGGGGGGTCACGCTACGGAGCCGCGTGCGGGGTGCTTGCACCCGCCACCACATTTCGGGACGTGTAAGAGGGCCCAGCGCAAGATCTCGCGGCATAGCTACCCCCCAAAAGTCCCCCGTCCCATCAAACCATGGCATAGTTTACCCTCGGATCTACCCCTTTGACTTTCACCGGACGGGGTTTGACCGAGGGACATTTCCACCTGGCTGTGATAGGCCAGCCCATAGGTATACTTCGGATCAAGGTCCGGGCCCAACCCACCGCAAGATTCCCTCCGTGTCTACCTGACGTGGCCGTTTCCACCCTCCGAGTGACGGCGGCAGTGACGTCCGTGATGGGGCGCACGCTACGGAGCCGCGTGCCTGGTGCTTACACTTGTCACCACTCTTCCACACGTGTAAGAGGGCCCAGTGCAAGACCTCGCGGCATAGCTACCCCCTAAAGTCCCCCGTCCCGTCAAACCCTGACACAGTTGACCGGCGGATCTACCCCTTTGACTTTCACCGGACGGGGTTTGGTCGAGGGACATTTCCACCTGGCTGTGATAGGCGAGCCCATATGTACACTTCGGATCAAGGTCCGGGCCCAACCCACCGCAAGATTCCCTCCGTGTCTACCCGACGTGGCCGTTTCCACCCTTTGTGTGACGGCGGCAGCGATGTCCGTGAGGGGGGTCACGCTACGGAGCCGCGTGCGGGGTGCTTGCACCCGCCACCACATTTCGGGACGTGTAAGAGGGCACAACGCAAGACCTCGCGGCATAGCTACCCCCCAAAAGTCCCTCGTCCCATCAACCCATGGCACAGTTGACCGGCGGATCTACCCCTTTGACTTTCACCGGACGGGGTTTGACCGAGGGACATTTCCACCTGGCTATGATAGGCCAGCCCATAGGTACACTTCGGATCAAGGTCCGGGCCCAACCCACCGCAAGATTCCCTCCGTGTCTACCTGACGTGGCCGTTTCCACCCTCCGTGTGACGGCGGCAGCGACGTCCGTGATGGGGGGCACGCTACGGAGCCGCGTGCCGGGTGATTACACTTGTCACCACTCTTCCACAAGTGTAAGAGGGCCTGGCGCAAGACCTCGCGGCATAGCCCCCCTCCAGGTCCCCCGTCCCGTGTAACCCTGACACTGTTGACCGGACGGATCTACCCCTTTGACTTTCACCGGACGGGGTTTGACCGAGGGACATTTCCACCTGGGTATGATAGGCAAACCCATAGGTACACTTCGGATCAAGGTCCGGGCCAAACCCACCGCAAGATTCCCTCTGTTTCTAACCGACGTGGCCGTTTCCACCCTTTGTGTGACGGCGGCAGCGACGTCCGTGATGGGGTCACGCTACGGAGCCGCGTGCGGGGTGCTTGCACCCGCCACCACATTTCGGGACGTGTAAGAGGGCCCAACGCAAGACCTCACGGCATAGCTACCCCCCCAAAAGTCCCCCGTCCCGTCAAACCATGGCATAGTTGACCGGCGGATCTACCCCTTTGACTTTCACCGGACGGGGTTTGACCGAGGGACATTTCCACCTGGCTGTGATAGGCCAGCCCATAGGTACACTTCGGATCAAGGTCCGAGCCCAACCCACCGCAAGATTCCCTCCGTGTCTACCTGACGTGGCCGTTTCCACCCTCCGTCTGACGGCGGCAGCGACGTCCGTGATGGGGGGCACTCTACGGAGCCGCGTGCCGGGTGCTTACACTTGTCACCACTCTTCCACACGTGTAAGAGGGCCTGGCGCAAGACCTCGCGGCATAGCCCCCCTCCAGGTCCCCCGTCCCGTCTAACCCTGACACTGTTGACCGGGCGGATCTACCCCTTTGACTTTCACCGGACGGGGTTTGACCGAGGGACATTTCCACCTGGCTATGATAGGCGAGCCCATAGGTACACTTCGGATCAAGGTCCGGGCCCAACCCACCGCAAGATTCCCTCCGTGTCTACCCGACGTGGTCATTTCCACCCTTTGTGTGACGGCGGAACCGACGTCCGTGATGGGGTTCACGCTACGGAGCCGGGTGCCGGGTGGTTACACCCGCCACCACATTTCGGGACGTGTGAGAGGGCCCAGCGCAAGACCTCGCGGCATAGCTACCCCCTAAAGTCCCCCGTCCCGTCAAACCATGGCACAGTTGACCGGCGGATCTACCCCTTTAACTTTCACCAGACGGGGTTTGGCCGAGAGACATTTCCACCTGGCTGTGATAGGCCAGCCCATAGGTACACTTCGAATCAAGGTCCTGGCACAACCCACCGCAAGATTCCCTCCGTGTCTACCCGACGTGGTCGTTTTCCATCCTCCGTGTGACGGTGTCGAGCTTTATTCCGTGATGGGGGTCACGCTACGGAGCCGCAACCACATTTCGGGACGTGTACGTAAGAGGGTCCAGCGCAAGACCTTGCGGCATAACTACCCCCCAAAGTCCCCCGTCCCGTCAAACCCTGCCATAGTTGACCGGCGGATCTAGCACTTTCAAGATTCTTGTAAAAAACATATAAAACTTGTCAAAATAGACGTAATTATCATATTTTTGTGATTTCAGTAAAGTATAGGGACCTGTATGCAAAAGAATATGAGGTCACATTACTAACATACTCGAAAACAAATACAAACCACATATTCATAATCTATGGAAAATTGTACACCAAATCGATATATAATTTATGTATGTTTATGTTTAGATAAGGCTCATTTAAGTTAATCAAAAATTAATTTGGGAAAATAATAAAAACTTAAAAACAAGAAAAAATCAGAAAACAGATAAAATGCTTTGCCAACGGTTTGGCCGTTGGCGTAGATATGAACCAGCGACGCCCAACAGGCGCGACTCGGATCGATGACGTGGCACGTGTCGCGGATCGATGACGTGGACAAAGGCTACGCCGACTTTTAAACTGTCGGCGTATCTACGCCGACGGCCGCCGTCAAAGCCGTCGGCGTAGCTCTAACGTCGTCAGCTCGCCGTTCGTTCCCGGGCTGTCTAGGTCATTTCTATGCCGACGGCCCGTTTATGCCGACAGGGGCCATCGGGATAGTTGTAGATACGTCGACGGCCTTTCGGTGCCTACGGCCACCGTCGGGATAGGCAGTGGGACGCCGACGGCTTTTCTACGCCTACGGTTCAACCAGGGCCGTCGGGATAGCTCCGACGATGCCTACGGCCACCGTCGGAATAGATTAGGCCGTCGGCGTCGAGCTTTATTCCGGTAGTGCAAGGAGCTAACCCCAAATGAAGCCATTAAGCACATCGCTATCTTTTGTTCTCCACCTTGCTTCGTTCCTCGCGCTCTTGCTCCACCAGCCTCATCTGCTTGCGGCGCAGAGGCTCACAGCCGGATCAACACTCAGCCCCCCTGGCTACATCACCTCCCCGTCCGGAGGATTTGCCTTCGGCTTCCGAGCCCTTGACTCTGACCCCAGCCAGTTCCTCCTTGCCGTCTGGTTCAACTTCAACTTCACCCAGGCGCCCGACCCTGCACAGCATAAGGTGGTGTGGTATGCCAAGAACCTGGGTTCAGGCTCGGCCGTAATGGCCACGAAGTTGTCTATGTTCAGCATCGGTCCACAGCTATCCCTCACTGACAGCACCGGTAGCATAATATGGACGAACCCATACCCTAGCCTACAAGCCGGCTCAATTCTCGCGCTGCAAGACTCAGGCAACCTCCAATTGCTCGCCCCCGGTGGGATGCCCGTCACCTGGGAGAGCTTCCAGCACCCAACTGACACACTCCTCCCGGGTCAATCCTTGGGCTCTGGAAAGGCTCTTCTGTCCAGGCGCTCCGACATGGTCTTCTTCCCCGGCCGCTACAGCCTGCAGGTGCAAGGCGATGGTAACATCGTCTTGTACCTCACGAACCTTGCCACCGGCAACCTGGATTCGCAGAATGCATACTGGAGCACTTCCACCAACCAGCCGGGCAACCAGGTCGGCAACTCGACTATTTTCTTTGACTCTTCATGCCATCTGTACTATCGGATCATCAATGACAGCACTGTGCGTGACCTGATAACCCCGCATCGAAAGTCTAGGTTTGGTTACCACCAGTACGCATCACTCGATCCGGATGGCATCTTCCGCATGTACACCCGACCGAAGAGCGCCATGGGAACGAGCAACGTGTCGTGGGCAGTCACAGGACAGTTCCCAACTGAAGGTTGCAAGATAAAAACCTCTCTGCAAGGTTTGTGTGGCCCCAATTCATGTTGTGTGTATGGTCCTAACGACCGGCTCGACTGTGAGTGCCCAAGCGGCTACTCCTATGTCAATTCTCAGCTCAGGTACATGGGCTGCACACAGGGGTTCATGCCGCAGAGTTGTGACGGGAATAACCGCTCCGCCGAGTTTGGGGTTGTCAAGCTCCTGAACACCACTTGGGGAAACTCGCCATATGAAGGATATTCGCACACCACGGAGGACCAGTGTGCAGACTCTTGCCTAAAGGACTGCCTCTGTGCCGCTGCTATGTACGACGACAGTTATTGTGCCAAGATGGTGTCATTGGCAGGATTTGGACGGCAAGGAGGAGACGTCGTCATGAAGGCATTGATCAAGGTGCGGACGAGCAGCCCCTCGGTGCCGGTGACACCGAGAAGGATATTGCCTTATGTATTACTCGGTTGCTCGGCGTTCCTGTTGCTATCCGCAATAAGTAGTCTCATACTCTCATGTTACATTGGTACCTTAGGAAGAAGAACGCCAACCATGACTTTGTGAGGGCTTACACTGCAAAAGAGCTTTATAAAGCCACCAATGGCTTTTGTACGTTGCTAGGCCGAGGTGGCTTTGGCGAGGTCTACCATGGGGTGTTTAAGTCGCTACACTCCCCTGACATAGCAGTGAAGAAGCTCATCAACTCCAATGATTACAGCGAGAGGGAGTTCGCGAATGAGGTACAGTCCATCGGCCAGATCCACCACAGGAACCTAGTCCGCATGGTGGGTTACTGCAAAGAGCAGGAGCAACGGATGTTGGTGTTCGAGTTCATGCCAGGTGGTTCCCTTCGGAGCTTCCTTTTCCAGCCTCAGCGACCGAAGTGGTGTTGGCGTGCTGAGGCAGCACTCGGTATTGCCAAGGGCCTAGAGTACTTACACGAAGGATGCAATTATCCAATCATCCATTGTGACATCAAGCCTGACAATATCTTGTTAGATGACAAGAAAAATCCGAAGATTACTGATTTTGGCATCGCAAAGCTTCTTAGTGACCAGCAGATGCACACCACGGTGACTAACATCAGGGGCACAAGGGGTTATATTGCCCCCGAGTGGTTCCAAAGTGATAGGCGCATTGACACCAAGGTTGATGTTTACAGCTTCGGCGTTGTGCTACTAGAGATGATACGCTGCCGGAAGTGCCAAGAGCCGGTGACTGGGCTGGATGGTGACGATTCGGTCACACTGTTTTGGTGGGCTGGTCAGTTGGTCTGTCATGGCAAGATTGAAATTTTGTTGCATAATGATGACAGAGGATTTTGTCAGAGTGGAGAGGTTCGTCCGTGTTGCACTCTGGTGCATTGAGCAGAATCCTTCGCTCCGTTCGACAATGCACCAGGTGGTGCAGATGCTGGAGGGCGTGGTTGAGCTCGACACTCTACCTGCTCCTACAAGCTCCAACCGTTCATCGCCGTTGACCTCTTCGGTCGACGGGAGCACTCTGTTGCCAGGTGGTGTTAATCTTGAGATAGAGTGATATTCTGATAGGCTGCAGTTTCAAAATGATTTTTTTACTTTTCACCAATGCTAATTGTTTCGCCATGTGTAAATCTAGATGGTGTAGCCAGACATCAATCATGCCTTATAGCTATTACATGTCTTCTAGTAAGTATCCATCCATTGTGCTCCACTTATGCAATAATCCTTTGGTTTGAGCACTAATTCATCATTATTATTATTTACCTTTTAGAAGTCATGGGATATTTTTCCTGAGTTCAAATAAGTGTGTATAATGGTTTAGGAAAACATACCATATGGTGAGAGCAGCAGCAGCAAGATTTGGCTGAAAACTATGCCGGCAATTCATTCAGTTCTACGTGCCGAGGGGAAAGTGTTAGTAAACTAAAACTGAACTTGGTTGGGCATTTCTCATAAGAGCAACGAGTCATAATTCAGGGAAACCCATCTGGATGTTTCATGGATATTCGGCCAAAGATTAACTAATGTAAATTCATAAATCAGAGGCAAAAAAATGCTTATCACTCATTTGTCGAACAGATACTAACAGAACAATGGTAAGGTAAATGAATAATAACCTTGGAGTTGAGGTGAGTAATAACAAGAAAGAAAAACGTGAAGGGTAAATAAATAAAGGCGTTTGCATGCAAATTTCATGGCCCATATGCTTCCTTAGTGTGCCTTTGTCACATTGGCAGTACCAAGTACTTCAAAGCACCGTGACGTGGCAAAGAACTTAATCAAGATTGATGCCAAACCACATGTTAGGGAACAACGATCAATTTGATTCAATTAATAAGTTTAGTTACCCAAGATCATATTTACTCTGTTAGTAATATAATAGATTCCAGATTCCGGTTATGCGGGCCTTGGCCAGTTAGCCTACAAGATAACAGCTGCAAATATACTGGCAGATGGCACAAATATGAACGGTGATAATTGAACATGTACTTTTAGGATAAGTTACAATCCAATATTCAAAATTCATGTATGCATTTGTCTTCAGCTAGTCATAAATCATGGGAAAGTAACATCCTTTGCAGGCCAATAAGATAACATTGACTGCATATTTTTTAGGTCCTCTATCAAGAAATTTACCACTCCAATAAGAGCCTGAACTATAGACAAGCCTACTACAAAAGTTCATCAGTAAGATAAAATCTCAAACTTTATTCTGACCGAGTTTTAGCCTCCGCCTTGAAGAAAACAAAAGGAAAAAAAATATCCCTGTTCTGAGATAAGACTGAAACATCAGCCCTTGATGTTGCCTAGCCAGAAAAGCATGGGGAATTGCGCAGCCGCGAGGAATAGAAGAAAGTAGTGGTTCCTGCTAGGATGTTTCTCATAAGTCCTCGATGCACCTTGCAGAACCCTCTTCATCGTCTTAACCAGGAACACTCCAGTGCAGATACAGAACCACGGCAGTGTTAGAGAATGAGCAACTACATTCACAGGAGGGCCAAAGGCCAATACATATACATGTGTACTAAAGTGCAAGAAACCCCTTATACAATGGGGATAAACCGAAAAGGGACTATACACATCTAACACCCCCCCCCCCCTCAAACTCATGGTGGATCAACCACACTGAGTTTGGAGAGAAAGAACCCGTGCTGCGCTCGAGTCTGTGCCTTCGTGAAGAAGTCCGCCAACTGTGACTCGGAAGGCACATAGTGAAGAGCAAGAACTTGATCTTGCACAGCCACACGGACAAAGGAGGCATCCACACCAATGTGCTTGGTGAGCTCATGCTTCACCGGGTCACGCGCAATGCTGATAGCACATGTACTATCGGACAGGAGTGGAGTCGGTGCAGCAACAGAAACACCAAAATCCTCAAGTAACCATCATAACCAGATCACCTCAGCCGTCAACATAGCCATCGCTCGCAACTCAGCCTCCGTACTCGAGCGAGAAACAGCTGTCTGTTTCTTCGTCTTCCAGGCAATGAGAGAGCCGCCAAGAAAGACACAGTAAGCAGACAGCGAGCGGCGATCAGTAGGATCACTAGCCCATGTAGCATCAGAGTAGGCCTGGAGCTGAAGAGAGCTGGAGTGGGGAAAGAAAAGACGGTGTGAGATCGTGCCATGAAGGTAGCGTAGAACACGTAGGAGGTGACCATAGTGGACAGGGGTGGGAGCTGAAACGAACTGACTGAGAATGTGAACAGGATAGGATATATCAGGACGAGTGACAGCGAGATAGACAAGGCTCCCAACGAGGTGGCGATACCGTGTGGGATCAGCTAGAGGATCACCATCAGTAGCACGAAGCTGAACGTTGAGCTCCATAGGAGTCACAACGGTGCGATCATCACCAAGGGCGGCTCGGGAGAGAAGATCCTGAATATACTTTTCTTGAGAGATGAAGAAGCCTTCAGAGGTCGAAGAAATCTCAATCCCAAGAAAGTAGCGAAGAGGACCAAGATCAGACATGAGGAACTGTTCCCGGAGGCGGGCCTTAACAAAGGCAATATACTCAGAATCGTCGCCAGTGATGATCATGTCATCCACATATAGAAGGAGAAGAGTCCGACCACGAGGAGAGGTGTGGACAAACAATGCTGGATCATGATCACTAGGCAAGAAGCCAGCGGCAGTCACCACAGAGGCGAACCGCGAGAACCATGCGCGAGGGGCTTGTTTAAGGCCATAGAGGGAGCGCCGAAGGCGGCAGACCATACCATCAGGAACAGAGTACCCCGGAGGGGGCTGCATATAGACCTCCTCATGCAACTCACCGTTGAGAAATGCGTTCTGAACATCAAGCTGAGACACAGGCCAATGACGAACAGAAGCCACAGCAAGGAGAGTGCGGACAGTGGTCATGTGGGCCACGGGAGCGAAAGTCTCATCATAATCGCGCCCATGTTCCTGCTGAAAGCCACGAGCCACAAGACGAGCTTTGTAACGCTCAAGAGAACCATCGGAGCGATTCTTGATCTTATAGACCCACTTGCACGTGATGGGACGAACACCAGAAGGAGGAGAAACCAGATCCCATGTGCCATTGCGCTCAAGCGTCACAAGCTCCTCGGCCATCGCAAGCTGCCATTCAGGCTGAGTCATGGCAGCCCGATAGGTGGTGGGCTCAGCAATGGCAGAAAGACCATACAGGTCAGGAGAATAGCGATCAGGTGGGGGACAAGGCCTAACACAGAGGTTATGGACCAGTGTAGGCGTGAGAGGAGGTGCACCGGAAGTAGAGGGGCACATCAATAGGATCATCCTCAGCATGAGGACGACGAGTGTAGTGGAGAGGAAAAGGTGAGTGAGGTCGAAAAACTGGAGAGGAGGGTGGAGAGGGAGATGACGAGGGAGAGGAGGAGGAGGGAGAAGATGGTGGTACCGGTGGTGTAGGAGGTGGAGGGATACTCACCGGGGGAGAGGGAAGTGTTGGGGAACGTTGCATGGGAAACAAAAATTTTCCTACGCACACACAAGATCTATCCATGGAGATGAGCATCTACGAGAGGGAGAGTGAATCTACATACCCTTGTAGATCGCTAAGCGGAAGCGTTAATAAACGCGGTTGATGTAGTCGAACGTCTTCGCGATCCAAATCGCCGAGCGTCCCGCGATCCAATCACGATCCTTCCGATCTAGTGCCGAACGGACGGCACCTCCGCGTTCAACACACGTACGGCTTGATGACGCCTTCACCTCCTCGATCCAGCGAGCGATGGTGAAGTAGTGGTTGAGTTCCAGCAGCACGACGGCGTGGTGACGGTGGTGAGGAACAATCTCTGCAGGGCTTCGCCAAGCGCTACGGAGATTATGACGGAGGAACTAGAGGGCTAGGGTTGCCGGCACACGGCTTGGGAAATCCTGATCACTCCCGTGTGCTAGCCCTGCCCCTCTATTTATATGTTGAGCCTTGGGGTCTAAACTTGGAGTAAAAGCCTCCTCCAGGTCGGTTTTGCCCGCACAAGGTCGGTTTGGCCCGCAGGAAAAGAGTCCAACTCGGATCCCTGCCGAACCGTGCACAGCCGCGCACAAGCGGTAGTACCGCTCACAAGCGGTAGTACCGCTTGGGCGGTAGTACCGCTTCACACAAGCGGTAGTACCGCTCGGGCGGTAGTACCGCTTCACACAAGCGGTAGTACCGCTTACGCGGCAGCAAAACTACTTTTTGCACTTTCCAATACCTTGTGGGCTTTTATCCCTTGGCCCATATAAAGTGTTGTTGCACCCGAACACTTCGGTAAACATCCGGAACCCCTTCCGGTGAACTCTGGAACTCTTCCGGAGATCGAAACACTATTATCACATATATCAATCTTTACCTCCGGACTCTTCCGGAGATCCTCGTCATGTCCGGGATCTTATCCGAGACTCCGAACAACTTTCGGTCACCAACATAATAACTCAATTATACTAATCGTCACCAAACGTTTAAGTGTGTAGACCCTGCGGGTTCGAGAACTATGTAGACATGACCGAGACACCTCTACGGCCAATAACCAATAGCGGGACCTGGATGCCCATATTGGCTCCTACATATTCTACGAAGATCTTTATCGGTCGAACCTCTATGTCAAGGATTCAGTTAATCCCGTATGTTGTTCCCTTTGTTCTTCGGTATGTTACTTGCCCGAGATTCGATCGTCGGTATCTCTATACCTAGTTCAATCTCGTTACCGGCAAGTCTCTTTACTCGTTCCGTAATACAAGATCCTGTGGCTAACTCTTTAGTCACTTTGCTTGCAAGGCTCATTGTGATGTTGTATTACCGAGTGGGCCCTGAGATACCTCTCCGTCACACGGAGTAACAAATCCCAGTCTTGATCCATGCCAACCCAACAGACACCCTCGGAGATACCTGTAGAGCACCTTTATAGTCACCCAGTTACGTTGCGACGTTTGATACACACAAGGTATTCCTCCGGTGTCAGTGAGTTGCATGATCTCATGGTCAAAGGAACAGATACTTGACATGCAGAAAACAATAGCAATAAACTGACACGATCATATGCTACGTTCGTAGTTTGGGTCTTGTCCATCACATCATTCTCCTAATGATGTGATCCCGTTATCAAATGACATCTCATGTCAATGGCTAGGAAACCTTAACCATCTTTGATCAACGAGCTAGTCAACTAGAGGCTTACTAGGGACACAGTGTTGTCTATGTACCCACACATGTATTTGAGTTTCCAATCAATACAATTATAGCATGGATAATAAACGATTATCATGAACAAGGAAATATAATAATAACCAATTTATTATTGCCTCTAGGGCATATTTCCAACAGTCTCCCACTTGCACTAGAGTCAATAATCTAGTTCACATCACTATGTGATTTACATTGTAATGAATCGAACACCCATGCAGTTCTGGTGTTGTTCATGTTTAGCCCTTGGAAGAGGTTTAGTCATCGGATCTGCAACATTCAGATCCGTGTGTACTTTGCAAATATTTATGTCGTCCTCCTTGATGTAATCGCGGATGGAATTGAAACGTCGCTTTATGTGTCTGGTCCTCTTGTGAAATCTTGGTTCCTTGGCTAGAGCAATGGCACCAGTATTATCACAAAACAGAGTCATTGGGTTAAGTGCACTAGGCACTACTCCAAGATCTGTCATGAACTCCTTCATCCAGACACCTTCCTTCGCCGCCTCCGAGGCAGCGATGTACTCCGCTTCGCATGTAGAATCTGCTACCACGCTTTGCTTGGAACTGCACCAGCTAACCGCACCCCCATTAAGAATAAATACGTATCCGGTTTGCGACTTAGAGTCATCCGGATCAGTGTCAAAGCTTGCATCGACGTAACCCTTTACGATGAGCTCTTGATCACCTCCATAAACGAGAAACATGTCCTTAGTCCTTTTCAGGTACTTCAGGATATTCTTGACCGCCGTCCAGTGTTCCATTCCTGGATCACTTTGAAACCTTCCGACCATACTTATGGCAAGGCTGACATCGGGTCTTGTGCACAGCATTGCATACATGATAGAGCCTATGGCCGAAGCATAGGGGATGACACTCATCTTTTCTCTATCTTCTGCAGTCACTGGGCATTGAGTCTTACTCAACTTCACACCTTGCAATACAGGCAAGAACCCTTTCTTGGACTGATCCATTTTGAACTTCTTCAAAACTTTGTCAAGGTATGTGCTTTGTGAAAGTCCTATTAAGCGTCTCGATCTATCTCTATAGATCTTGATGCCTAATATGAAAGCAGCTTCTCCTAGGTCCTTCATTGAAAAACTCTTGTTCAAATATTCCTTTACGCTTTCCAGCATTTCTATATTGTTTCCAATCAGTAATATGTCATCCACATATAATATTAGAAACGCTATAGAGCTCCCACTCACTTTCTTGTAAATACAAGCTTCTCCGTAAACTTGTATAAACTCGAACGCTTTGATCACCTCATCAAAACGAAGATTCCAACTCCGAGATGCTTGCACCAGTCCATAAATGGATCGCTGGAGTTTGCAAACTTTGTCAGCATTCTCTGGATCGACAAAACCTTCTGGTTGCATCATATACAACTCTTCCTTAAGGTAACCGTTAAGGAACGCTGTTTTGACATCCATCTGCCAAATTTCATAATCGAAAAAGGCAGCTATTGCTAACATGATTCTGACGGACTTAAGCATCGCTACGGGTGAGAAGGTCTCATCGTAGTCAACTCCTTGAACTTGTGAAAAACCCTTTGCCACAAGTCGAGCTTTATAGACGGTGACATTACCGTCCGCGTCCGTCTTCCTCTTAAAGATCCATTTGTTCTGAATGGCCTTACGCCCTTCAGGTAATACTTCCAAAGTCCATACTTTGTTTTCATACATGGATCCCATCTCGGATTTCATGGCCTCTAACCACTTCTCGGAATCCGGGCTCATCATCGCTTCTCCATAGCTCGTAGGTTCATCGTTGTCTAACAACATGATGTCTAAGACAGGGTTGCCGTACCACTCGGGAGCAGTACGCGTCCTTGTCGACCTACGAGGTTCGATAGCAACTTGATCCAAAGCTTCATGATCATCATCATTAACTTCCTCTTCAGCTAATGTAGGCTCCACAGAAACAACTTTCTGCACTGCGCTACTCTCAGGTTGAAGTAAAGGTTCAACAACCTCATCAAGTTCTATCTTCCTCCCACTCAATTCTTTCGAGAGAAACTCTTTCTCAAGAAATGTTCCGTTTTTAGCGACAAACACTTTGCCTTCGGATCTGAGATAGAAGGTATACCCAACTGTCTCTTTTGGGTATCCTATGAAGACGCATTTCTCCGCTTTGGGTTCCAGCTTTTCAGGCTGAAGCTTTTTGACATAAGCATCACATCCCCAAACTTTAAGAAACGACAGCTTTGGCTTCTTGCCAAACCAAAGTTCATATGGCGTCGTCTCAACGGATTTCGATGGTGCCCTATTTAAAGTGAATGCAGCTGTCTCTAATGCATAACCCCAAAACGATAGTGGCAAATCGGCAAGAGACATCATAGATCGCACCATATCCAATAAGGTTCGATTACGACGTTCGGACACACCATTACGCTGTGGTGTTCCAGGCGGTGTTAATTGTGAAACAATTCCACACTGTCTTAAGTGACTGCCAAACTCATAACTCAGATATTCTCCTCCTCGATCAGATCGTAGGAATTTAATCTTCTTGTTACGATGATTCTCAACTTCACTCTGAAATTGTTTGAACTTTTCAAATGTTTCAGACTTGTGTTTCATTAAGTAAATATACCCATATCTACTTAAGTCATCAGTGAAGGTGAGAAAGTAACGATAACCACCGCGCGCCTCAATACTCATCGGACCACACACATCAGTATGTATGATTTCCAATAAGTCACTTGCCCGTTCCATTGTTCCAGAGAACGGCGTTTTAGTCATCTTGCCCATGAGGCATGGCTCACATGTGTCAAGTGATTCAAAATCAAGTGACTCCAAAAGTCCATCAGCATGGAGCTTCTTCATGCGTTTTACGCCAATATGACCTAAACGGCAGTGCCACAAGAAAGTGGTATTATCATTATCAATTCTACATCTTTTGGCATCAATGTTATGAACATGTGTATCATTACTATCGAGATTCAATAAGAATAAACCCCTCACATTGGGTGCATGACCATAAAAGATATTACTCATATAAATAGAACAACCATTATTCTCTGATTTAAATGAGTAACCATCTCGCAATAAACAAGATCCAGATAT